>CM053786.1:713515494-714975494 GCA_028749045.1 Cupressus sempervirens | reverse complement strand
TTACCTCTTCCCTATCCTAAACATCAATAGTGTCAGGTGCATTCATAAAGTCTAAAAAATTCAATTATTTCTACATATATTCAACAAAAAAGTCAGCAAATATTGATAAATATTGACTACATATGTACACATTCATTCATAATAAATTTCAAAATATAAATTTGACTTTTATTTAATAGTTTTTTGCATTTGGGTGTGCTCGCTGATTTCTTTCCTTTTCTCCTAACCTCCAAATACGTGAGCTGCTCTAAACAAGAAAAAAAAAATTAGAGGAACAAATAAGATACATCATGAGTTCAACTCAAATTGTAAAGTTGATAGGTGTGTAAAATATGATACCTCATAGCTGTCAAGCCCAAAGTTAATGGTAGAAAGTGTGGCATCATCAACTTGACAAATATCAACCCCTGACAAGACCTATAAAATAGTAAAGAGTATTGTTATAAATATGAGATATTATTGCATATGGAAAGAACAAGAAAAACAAGAATATCATATGAGGGAAAGAAGACACAAGAAAGACATGAAGGTAATTGAATGTTTTATTGATCATTCTTCATCTTAAGCACTATTTTTTATACCCTAACATAAGAGATTTGATAACAATGAGTTGATTATTGCAGTGGGTGATTGAAGGTACAAAAACAATGGTTCTATAATATTTAATGGAGCTTAGAAAAGGTGTGGAGGATAGTGAATGGATAATTGAAAGATAGGAAGAATTGGGGCTCAGAAAGGATACAAGGCCCAAATTGAAAACAAAGAGATTAGGGAGGAAAATAGAGATGTGAATGAACTCTTGGCATGTTCTCAATAAATACAATTGTAGATTCATGACCTCTACAATCCTACAAGATTCCCTAGGTGATATAGAGGTCGATAGGTTCTTTGATAGGGATGGGTATATGGAGGATAGACTCATGAGGTTCATTAGATGGGGTTTGGGTAATGCTAGGAAAAGCAGATGTGGATGGGAATTGGATGGATTTGATGAATAGGAGGGTTTCAATGATGGTAGGAGAAAGATAGGGATCTATGAGAGGGTTTTTGATAATGGTAGGAAATAGAGGGGTATCTATAAGTGGGGTGGATAAAAGAGGGATGATAGTTATGGGAGATGGAAGAGGAATGATGGTAAGAGAGATCGAAAGGTTTCAGCACTAGCAACTTCACATGATCTAGTTAGATGACATTACTTGTCAACTTAACTTGGAGATGGATATTCTATTGCCTTCCTTCTAAAACTCCTTAGAGTCTGGGTGTTACTAGATGAGGTGGAGGATTGGTTGATGTAGATAGTGGAAAGCTATAGAAAGGAAAATTATATCTTAAGGCATAAAATGGATGGAATGATGTAAGGTTTAAAATTCCAAAAGATCCTAGCAAGGAGCCTTGGACCAAATAGGGTTCAATAATGTCATAAAAATTAAGAAATGAAATTTAGGGAACTTTTTATTTTAGTGTTGTAGCTATTAAGAAATAATATTTTGAAGCCAATGTATTACTATAATTTTAAGAATATTTAAAAAACTTTACTTGATTGTTCTTGCTCCTAGCCTCGCACCTCTAGCACCACAGGTACTCTATTGTGTTATTATACTACTTGTTGTGCCCTCCATTGCATATTGTTAACATATCAATCTAGAGTGTTCTATAAAATATAAAATTATTTAGTTTTATGATATTTAGCTGATTAAATAATAACATGTCAAAACTCAAATAACAAACATGTGTCTCCTCTCCATCAAAGACCATCATCATCAAATCATCTGTGAGTGTGAGATCCCCACCTCCATATGCATAATGGGTCTTCCCACAATGCACACATGGATGGCATGTCAACCCATTTTGACTTGCCTCACTACCCACCCCATCACACATGCATAGGAAACTAAAACACACATGTTGAATGAGCCCCAAAGACTATAGTGATGAATGTGACAATGGTACAACTGGCACAAGTGGGAATAATGGTGGTGGTGCAGGTGATCACGATGAAGCTTATGTAGGTTGTGATGAACCTAAAGGCACATCTGATAATGGTCAAGTTTTTGTAGTGAAGTAATACAACCTAATTGTGAGTCATGTTGAATGATGACATATGTCAATTATGCAGCTACATCAAGAGTCTATAAATCAATAGACTCCTTTACAACTATTGGGACAAAAATAGTGAGACATGGTTTTTCATATTGTACATCTCCTCTCATGTTGTGGTACTACCATACGAGCCCTAGGTCTCTTCTACGTAGAGACTCTCCCTCTACCCTGGAACTCATGGATGTCAAATTAATTTGGCTTCTTGCCAAGGATGAACTCACAGTATAGCTTTATCAAAAAATATAGAGGCACCTCATAATTAATACATGGTAGAAGTTCAAATACCATATACCACCTATACCAAAAACATGATCTCATCCTAGCGTGAGTGCAATAATGAATAGGAAAAGTTTTGGTTGTATCTAATAGGGAGTTACCAAAATTATGATTAGTGAAAAGAGAACATATAACACCTTTCTTGATGTCCTTAGCTTTCACTTTTTGATATGATAATCCATCAACATAAAATGCACGTAACTTATCCCTCCATGAACCCCATTTTGTCACCTCCCTAGACACCACATTCACATTTTGGACTATTTGTTCAAGTGTATCTATCAGGGTTGAGTGGTGAGCAAGAGTATATGACCTCAACCTAATGACCATTTGGCTAATGCAAGAGGTATTTTGTCTAAAGCACTTTATGAGGTGCTCTTGCATACCATTTACATGATCTAATGGTATGTGTAGAGGGTTTATAGGCAGCAATGTTTGTTGAAGGGAAAAATTATGTGGGGGGTTTTGCCATTATGTTGCAGAGGGTAGAAGGTTGTGTGTTTGTGTCAAAATGGGTGGAGTGTTTTGTGGTTATTTCACAATGGGTGGAGGGTTTTATTGTGTTGTTTATGTTGGAAGTAGTCTTTTGGACCTAGCTCATTTTCTTGGATTTGTTGATGCATCTAATTTTAATTTATTTTTTAAATTATAAATCTTACAAATTATGAGAACAATTTAAAAATCTTACAAATCATAAAAAACAAATTAAAAATATTTATAAAAATATATATAAATGAAAAATAAAATGATTACACAACTTATTTGTGGGGCGCTATGGAGTTAAAACTCAAAAAAAATTAATTTTTTCATTAACTTGATTAGGTATGTGCTTTGTACAGTCACTTGTTGTTGTGGGTCTGCATTTTAAGGGTAAAAGAATGCCCTCAAAAGTAGGCAAAAACAAGTATTTATAGTTCTTAAGAACCATATCAGGTTTTATAAAACACGATTGCATGATTTTAATATTGATATGTTCAGGCCTGGATACCAAACCTAGTTTCCATTTCATTTTTTGAATAACCTAATCAGGTTATTATTAGTTTTTTTTAATGGGGTCCCCACTAATTTGTACACCAACTTAGTGAACACACCCACTAGTGCAGGTCTATACTAACCCTTGCCTACTCCCTCAAAACCTTGGGAAAGTGTAAATATGGATTTTGTGATGGGATTGCCTAGGACACAAAGGGGGTTTGGCAGTATTTTTGCTATTGTGGCTAAATTTAGAAAAATGGCACATTTCTTTCCATGAAAATCCACCAGTGATGCTTCTTACATAGTAGATCTATTTTTCAATGAACTCGCAAGGATTCATGGACTCCCTATCAGTATAGTGTAAAATAGAGATGTAAAGTTTTTTGGTCACTTTTGGAGGACCTTATGGAGAAATATAGGTACTAATATATATCTCATGATACTTGTTGGCCATTTTTTCCCCCATGCAACCCATCATCAATAATCGATCTAAGAGATCTTAATTGGGCTAGATTCTTTGATGTGGGTTAACACGCATTTTTGTGCCAAGTTAACATTCTGCCTGAACCATTTTTGCTATTTTAGGGAGTGACTTTCTCTTGCTTCCGCAAAATTGAAAAGTCACATGATGCCTCCTCAACCATACATTTGGGAATGTACCAACCAATATATTCATGCCACATGGTAGATCCTTCTTGTGCTAGGCTATTCTTGATCATTAGATCTGTATACATATTTAGATATTTTGAAGTGTATTATAGCTATCCATTGGAGAAAGGTAGAGATATTGGATCTACGATTGTCTTTTATTCATTGGTTGAGGAGGTTTTTACAGCATCTAAGCCATTTATTCTAGAATGAAGATCTACCTCAATGGTTCACACCTTTTTGGGGAAAATCAAATTTAATCCACATGAGTCAACTCTATAATTTTCATGGTGGGTTAACTTGCATGTTATCCCATCCTGATTTTTTTATTTATAGTGGTGCAGATTTATTTGTTATAGCCATGACACGTTACAAGGATTGTTTCTCTAGTGCAAATTGGCATTTTGGGCCTTGTTCCATGGCATTAATGCATCTCAATGCCTTTTATTACATGTAATGATCAGATGTTTTAGATTGGATCTCTTACAGCTGGATGCATTGATTTTGGTTTCTTCTTGTCACCTCACTATAGTAGATTGCATTTGTAGATCAGATTTAGTTCTGATATTCATTTTTTGCTATTCTCTACAACTTGACTCCATCTTGTGGGGTTTGAACTTCAAGTTAGATCTAAGTTATGCTTGAACTCAATAAAGGCAAGTTGTAAATACTTTTTTTGGGTTCTTCTCTATTCAGATAATATTGACTTACAGTAGCATTGTGCTTTGTAATTTTATTTCTTTCCTTCCATTAATGCAATAGTTGGTTTCTTACCCTCTCTTGGTATTCATTAGTTCATGCAAGTATCTTGCCTCCTTTGAATGTTTCTATTCTGTTTCCTTAGATTTATATGTTGATTTTGGATCTATTGATGGTCGTTGTCTTGTAAAAGGTTTTTTCCTTTAGCATTCGATCAACCCCCAAACCCTCATGCAATTTCGTAGAAGGTAGAATAGAGCTGAGAGTTGAGTATTTGACTTTTCATTGATGTGTCGAGCATATAGGGGTAGAGTCCTAACCATTTCAATTAGGTGCATCGCACCCTTTCCCTTTCAGCGATTTACTTTTCTGTATCTCTTTCTCCCTTTTCCTTCAAAGAAGTAGTTAGATGCATCCTGATCGTAAGGAAGTTGACCTTCTCTGGAGATTCGACCTCAAAGTGCAAGTCCCACACTTGGAGGTTGTTTCCATTTTACACAAAGTTTCCTTTAGGTCAAACTTTAGGCGATGGTGCAAACATTGGTGATAACAATTTTGGCATGCCTAGTGGGACACAGATTTAGATTCATAAGTCTTTTGGTTAGCTAGTTTGAAGATCTATTCACTAAGAAATTGGGTATTTTTCTTAGTTAAATCAATCTTTGGAGGCATTCATCTAACACCATGGTGACTCTATGCATTTATCGGTTTCAATAGACCAAGTGCTGGTATGATTTTTAGTTTTTATATTTCCCCAAGATTTCTATGAAGGTGCTTGTTTAAATGCTTTATCATGGATCCCCTTCATAGAGATGCCTCCAACTTTTCCCCCATATCACGAAGAGGCTATTCCTTAGCCTTGACATTCTTTATGTCAGCCATAGCCTGGTTATGACCAACATGATTACGCAGAGCACTAGGAGGCTAATTTTAATCCAACCCATCATGTCATCTTTGGCCATGCATGCGATACAATTTCCCCTACCAAGAATATTCCAGTCCAAGAGCTCCATAAGTAGCAAGAGAGGAAGAAAAAATCAAGCCCATATGTTGATTCCTCTTTAGGTTTAGTCTCTCTTATAATATCAAATGAGCAGCCTACCCAGTCTTGCTCAAAACCCTATAGTGATCACAGATCAAAGGTAGGAGGGCTTTTTGACCACTCAAATAGTTTGCGGGTTAGGTTTTGTGACCTTGGAAAGGATCTAAGCTATGTTGAAAATCCATACCCAAATATGGATTGTGGGAATTTTTCTCATGTTATGCTCATTATGACTTCTTGGATTAAGGAGTTGCAGAATGAGAGGGTGATGTGGGAGAATGACCCTCATGTATACACCATGGTGTCTGAGACATTTGATATTTTCAATAAGGCCTGAGACACCCTCCTCATTTTTTAATAGGAGGAAGAATTAAGATAG
This sequence comes from Cupressus sempervirens, assembly GCA_028749045.1. Taxonomy (NCBI): domain Eukaryota; kingdom Viridiplantae; phylum Streptophyta; class Pinopsida; order Cupressales; family Cupressaceae; genus Cupressus; species Cupressus sempervirens. Next base: position 714,969,375 of record CM053786.1, on the reverse strand, counting down.
GTAAAGTTTTAGGAGGAGGCAGAGCTCAAGCTTGCCCAAATGTAGAGAGCTGAAGTACAAGAGGCCCCCAAAAGGAGGTTTGTTGGCTTTACACAAAGTAGTCCTCCCTAGATTTTGACCCTAAGCTACCTTGAACCTCAACCTTTAGTTCAAACACCTCCAAATGTCAATGATTGTGAGCCCTGAAAATGATTATTGTCCCTTCTTTTTTGTTCATGAAGAAGTGGATATATCTTTGCCCACATCAGAGACAACAAAAAAGTAGCTGCCAACTATAGAACATGTGTTGTAGTAGGAGGTTTGGGGGGAAGAGAATCAAAAAGACATTCTTGTCCTTAAGGAGGAAGATGTTAATGTGCATAAGGCTCCTCCTCAGCCTACATGCCATGTCACAATAGAGAAGACAATCCAAGAAGAAGACTTTCTTTCGTTTTTGAGCTATCGTAGGGACTGTATTGACATCAGGACATCACAATGGATGGGGGAGATTGATTTCTATGAGCTTGAGGTGTCGTGTCTATCTAACAAGTCATATTCCCCATATGAGGAAAAAAATTTGCAACAAACTATCCTTTATGATATGGAGGATGGAAAGGATTATTCCAAGGATAACTCCATCCTTGAGGAAGGACATGGTAACATGCATGAGGTTTTCCCTTAACCTATGCATGTTATTGCATCTATAATGGAGGAGATCGATGATGAGGATGATATTTTGGATGAGTTTGATGCTATCTTCTCTTCTATAGATGCTAAGTCATCATCTCCTATATATGAAGAGCATGTTCTTCAGCAACAACAAGAGGAGACATGCACACTACCAACCACACTATCAAAGCCAGCCCCTATTGGCCATGAGGATACAACTATTTCAAAGCACAAAAATGAGGTCAAGGATGATTTCTTAGACCTAAATCCATTGAGAGGATACCCCATTAGGCATCTACCTCTGCAGCGATGCAAGTTTCCCCCAGTGATGCTCATTCAAGAGCATGAGGGAGAAGACTACAAGGATGAGAAAGTCTATATTGCTCAAGATCAAGGCAACCTGGTGTTGGAAAGTAGCTTCTTTGTTTTTAAAACTAGGAAGGAGTTCCATGTAGCAATTTTTTTTTCATTCTTTCTATCATTTTTAGATGCCCTCATACATGGAAGGAAAAATTAGCTTGCAAGGAAGGGCAACCATTTCAACAAGCTAGTCAACGGCTTTGTTTGATTTTTTGTGTTGTAAATATTTGTACATAGTAGAGTAGGTGTTTTCTTCCTTCCAAGTGCATGAGTACATTTTCTCCTTTTTCTAGATTTTTTTCTGAGCTTTCTGGAGCTTTTTGAAGTTTAGCTTTTGTTGATGGTTGTAGAATTTTGTGAAGTTGTAGGTGGGATAACATGTCAATTCTTGTTGGTGACTCTATTCCCAATAGATTTCTTAAGGCCACTGGTCTATGCTTAGTAGGAAAGCATCCCCTCTGAGTCACAAAGATGTTGGCCATTTTTGCCCCCATTTAACCCATCACCAATAACCGATCTAAGAGATCTTCAATGGGTTGGATTCTTTGATGTAGGTTAAGATGCATTCTTGGGTCGGGTTAACATTCTGTGTGAACAATTTTCACTATTTTGAGGAGTGACTTTTTCTTGCTTTCGAAAAATTGAAAAATTACATGTTGCCTCCTCAACCATACATTTGAGAATGTACCGACCAACATATTCATACCACATGCCAGATCCTTCTTGTGCTGGGCTACTCTTGACCATCAAATCTATATACATATTTAGATATTTTTAAATTTATTACAGTTATCCATTGGAGAAAGGTAGAGATCTTGGATCTATGGTTGTGTTTTGTTCATCGGTTGAGAAGGGTCAAACCTCAACATTCACACCTTTTTGGGGAAAATCATATTTAATCCACATGGGTCAACTCTGTAATTTTTGCGGTGGGTTAACTTGTGTGTTATCCCATCCCACTTTTTTTTACAGCAATGATTTATTTTTTATGGCCATGACATGTTACAAGGATTGTTTATCTAGTGTAAACTGATATTTTTGGCCTTTTTCCATGGCGTTAATGCATCTCCATGCCTTTTATTACATGTAATGATCATATCTTTTAGATTCAATCTCTTATGGTTAGATGCATTGATTTTGGTTTCTTCTTGTCACTTCACTACAGTAGATTGCATTTGTAGATCAGATTTAGTTCTGATAATTATTTATTGTTATTCTTTGCAACTTCACTCCATCTTGAGGGGTTTGAACTTCAAGTTAGATCTGAGTTATGCCTGAACTCTATAAAGGAAAGTTGTAAATACTTTTTATGGGTTCTTCTTTATTCTAATAATGTCTACTTGCAGTAGCCTCATGATCTATAATTGTATTTATTGCCTTCCATTAATGAAATAGTTGGTTTCTTACCCTCTCTTGCCATTCATTAGTTTGTGTAAGTATCTTGCCTCCTTTGAATGTTTCTATTTTGTTTCCTTAGATTTATATGTTGATTTTGGATTCGTTGATGGTCATTGTATTATAAAAGGTATTTTCCTTTGGCATTCAATCAACCCTCAAACTCTCATGTGATTTCTTAGAAGGTAGAATAGAGCTAAGAATTGAGTATTTGTAATTTCATCGATGTGTTGAGCATATAGGGGTAGAGTCATAACTATTTCAATTAGGTGCATCGCCCCCTTTCCCTTTTAGCAATTTACTTTTCTACATCTCCTTCTCCCTTTTCCTTTAAAGTAGTAGTTAGGTGCATCCTAATTGTAAGGAAGCCGGCCTTTTCTAGAGATTCAACCTCAAAGCTCAAGTCCCACACTTGGAGGTTGTTTCCATGTTACACAAGGCTACCTTTAGGTCAAACTTGAAGCAAGGGTGCAAAATTTGGTGATAAAAATACTATCATCCACAAATTGATGGAAAATAGAAGTTGTTAATAGGTCACTGGGGAACATACTAAGATGCCTCACAAGAAACCATGGAGAGAAATGGGACTCTATATTGCCCCAAGAAGAATAATCCTACAATGATACTATTAATAAAAGCATAAGGCAGTCACCCTTTCAAATTGTATATTAAATGCATCTAAAAGGGATGTCGTAGTTGAGAGAATTACCTAAGAATGATCCAATTAGTGTTGATGGAGAGAAGTTTGTTTAAGCCATTAACTAGGTCCATGATCAAGTAACACTGCAACTCCAAAATTGATTAGAATAGTACAAGAAGTAAGCATATAAAAAGGAGGGAAGTTCATTATGAAGAAGGGGAGGCTTCCAAAATCTAAGAACACCAAGAAAATGAAAAGGAAGATAGAACCATGTCAAACCTTGGAGAAGTATAGTAGAAATGCATACAAATTACAATTTCCATCAGATCTTGGGTTATCCCCAATATTAAATAGTTTTGATTTGGTGCCTTCCAAGCATGAGATGCAAGATGATTCACAACAACTACAAGAAGTTGAACAAGATCTCAGTGACATTCCAAAATAAGAACCATTAAAAATAGAGAGGATAATAAACACCAAAGTGGTGAAGAAAACAAGAAGGCTTAAAAGCAATACCTAGTAAAATGGCAAGGTAAACCTAAATCAAAGACAATTTGTATGGATGAGGGTCAAATCTAGAATCATGGAGCTTAATTACAAGAACTCATCTCAAGTAGACTTGAGATTCATTCATTCAAGGAGTATACTACAGGGGATCCCACTAAAGGAAATGGAGAGGATAAGATCAATTAGGGAAAAATCACCCAAGATCAAGAAGCTCAAGTAGTAGCACAATATGGACCAATACAGTATGATTAGAATAACAATATGATATTCAATTGATGTACATACACACTAGGTGTGATTGAATATAAAGGCCTCTAGACTGAGTAGGAGTTGGCACAGTGAAAAGTCTCACAACTAAGCACATGTCCATTAAGAATGGATTATCCTCCATTGAGCACAAAAATTAGTGTGATGATGAGAGGATAAGCTTAACATGGACGTGTCATGTAAAATTATGGTGCAGGCACCATGTAATTATTTAGAGTGTGAACAACTGTGTTGTCTACATGAAAACTTAGTTGATTATGCAAACTCCAGTGTTATAGACACCATGTGTTGAATTAGAGATGCTAACTCCTATGTTCTCAACAAGAAAACTCATATGAGTATGCATACTCCTAGGTGTCTAACATAATAAGTAATAAAATAATGCATTAACCTAAGTAAACTTAAGTAAATTTTAATAATAATTAATTATTTACACTAACACCCCCCCTTAAGTGCAATTTAGGGGAATGTACTTAAGTTTATGAAAGCTAAAATGAAAATGCATGATGGGTCCCGACTACTAGGCCATGTTAGGTACTCATGTAAAAATGCAATGCAAACTCTCTTAAAAATGAGAAAGATGGAAAACCTCATGGGAAAAAACCCTCCACCAAAAAGAGAGATGAAAAACAAGATGCATGGATGGATGGAGTAATAAACCCCCCCCCCCCGCCCCTCATTAAACCATACATAATGTATGTACAAAAGAGAAGTATGAGAAGAACTCAATCCCAAAAGAGGAAAAGGTCCCCCCCATAAGAGAGAAGATGAAGAAGAAGAAAGCAGACAAGGTAGTCCCCCCACCCAAAATGTAGAATATTGATCAGTGATAGCTGCTCCAAGATGAATGTAGAAGCTAATCCATGACTACTAAATAATGTTCCTCCCTTTAGGAAGAAAAAATGTCATAGGTACATATGAGATGCTTCCCCAATGTGTAGAAAGAATCTTGAAGATGAATAGTGTCTCTAAAACCTGCTCAACTGTCCCTATGTCAATACTGATGGTCACCCCTTCCAACACTGCTAAAAAGAACAAGTTTAGATCTGGAAAGGATTGATCTAGAACATATCCCAAAAAACCAATTGTCTCCTCAAATGATAAAGAGACCTCTTGCAACTATTGTACATAAGGATCCACAATCTTATCAACCTTGTAAGACTGATCATGTAGAGAATGGACAAGAGGGTCAAAGTATTCCCTCACAACAATTAAAGAATCATCTTCTTCATTAAAGAGAAGATGTATATCATCAATAATATCTCCTAGATCTACTATGAAGGACTCTACAAACAAGCCTAAAATATATGTCATGTAGTCATCCCCTGATTCTGGAACTGGAAGACAAGGTGTACCCAACTGTACTAAATTACATGGACCTATCATTGTATCAATGTATACATGTGGAATGTGCTAATGCTATGACCGCTTTCTGCATCTATCAATAGTATCCCCCATATCTGAACCTGTTGAATCACTCACTATTGTCACTATCATTTTCCACAATGTATGAAGTATGGAGAGGATTAGAGGATAAGCTAGGTGAACTTTCCTCAAAGTGAACATTCCTCTTTATGAATATCTCATGAGTCTTAGGATCCATAGTCTATATGCCTTAGCACTTTTGTCATATCCAATGAAAGTACAAGGCCCTGGTGGTGGTGCCTTGCATTCCTTTGAAGATATGTGTGCCCATGATAGACAACCAAAAACTATGAAGTGTTTAACAACTAGTTTTCTTCTACACCATGCCTCAAAAGGAGTCATTCCATCTAAGACATTATGAGGAGACCTATTAAGGATGTGATTGGCACTGCTTATAGCTTCAACTTCAAGTGATAGATCAAGAGACTTAGCTTGAATCATGCAGCTTGCCATTGACTTAAGAGTTATAATCCTCATTGCTGCAACACGTGTCTTTTATCAACTAAATGCTACTAGATTTTGGAGATCAATACCGTCAACTTCACAAAATTCTCTAAGTCTTGAGTTCACATATCTACTTTCATTGTCCATACAAAGAACCTTGATTGTTTTTCAACATGACCCTTGAAGGCTAGAAACTTATCAAACACTTCATTCTTGTGATTAAGAAAGTAGACCCATGTGTAGCATAAAAAGTCATCAATGAAAGTGAGAACATAGAGACCCTTGCTAACTAGAGTGACTGAAAAGGGACCTGCTAGAACCATGTGAACTAACTCAAGAACAACTAATGCTCTCCAAGACTTCCCTTTGTCAAACTTCTCTTCTAGATGAATATCCATTGAACAAGTTGAACATTCACCTATAGAAAAGTTGATTGTAGGTAGACCTTTGACCATAATTTTTGAGCTAAGTTTATGAAGATAGTGGAAGGCAAGATGTCCATATCGCTCATGCCATAATATACTTTGTGATTATGATTGTGTCAACAAGGCATGTGAAGGAGACTTAAGCACAAAGTGGGAAAAAGAATAAAGCCATGTGTCATGATTGACTTTACCCACCGCAACCAATGAATCATCCTTAAGATTGCACACCATTACTGAATCAGGAAGAAACTCAACTTTATTGTCAACTCCATAGTGAGTGATTTGGTAAATTGAAAGGAGATTAGTGCTAAGGTTAGGAACATAGAGAACATCTTTGAACTCTCCATTTTCCATCTTAACTTGTCCTTTCCCTTCAACTTCCATTTTTGTAACATCTCCTACAAAGATGTGAGGTACCTTGGACTACTTCAATGAAGAAAAGTGTCCTTTTGAAGAACCCATATGATGTGAGGCACCTGAGTCAAAAATACATTCCCCTAAAGAACTTGAACATGCCGTAAATGCTTGCCCTTTTCCCTATGAAGTGAATGGATTTGAATCCTTGAAAGCATTTGACACATTGATTTTTTTTTCCTAAGTAAGTTTTCCAACTTGTCTATTCTCTTAGTCTTGCAATGATGCTCATCATGATTTGGTTTCTGGCAATATGCAAAAAATAGTTTATCATTCTTGTTGTTGTTCCCTTCTTTTTGGAAGAAGAATTGCCTTATTGTGAGGAGGAAGATTGTTGTGTCTCTGATCCTGATTTTGGCTTCCATTACTTTTTCTTGCTATTGGTAAAACTTTTTCTGCCTTGATTTAATTGGTTCTCATTACTAGCCACCAATTTTGTAGACATGGATGACTTGAGAATTCCCATATCTATCAACTTGAAATTGTTCCAACATCAACATTTTTGCAAATGCATCAAATGTAGGCTTAATAAAGCCACTTCCCATGGTCAACCTATGAGTGTTGTAACTCAAAATAAAAGATGCATACTCTGAAGGTAGCCTCTTCAAGATGTGATGAATCAATCTATCATCCTTCATGGGATTACCACAATCTTTAAGTACTGCTCTCAATTCATTGGCTTTGTTGACATAGTCTTGAATTGTGTCAAAATTCTTAGGATCTAATAGAAGCAGATCATCCTCAATTTGGAATCCCTTTTCTTCATCCACCTTACCATACAAACCTTTAAGTTTTTCCCAAGAACCCTTGGCATCCTTAAAGCTATAAATGTGGAAGAAGAGATATCTATGAACACAACTCCTAATATTTCCTAAAGTCTAGTTGTCTTTAACTTGCTAATCAGCTTGTGCAATAACATCAGTGGGTTTTACAATTGTATCATCAACATATAGATTTAAACCTTTTTCCATTAGTATACTCCATACAATATCTTTTCATGTAGTATAATTGTGTGAAGTTAAAAGTGGATCTTTAGGTGAACCCATGATGCAAAAAATTAAAAGAGCACAATAGAAAAAGAAAGACACAAGAACACAAGACATGCTCCCCCCCCCCCAATTCACTCAATCAAATAACTCCCTCCAAATGAATGCTTTAGGCACTTCATATGTAGTGCATTTACAATAAGCCACTTGTCAAAATGGACAAAAGTGGACTTCTGATTTTTTTTTTTACAACCTCCTCTTGGAGTTCAAATCTGGTACTTAGCAATGTAGCTCAGATATACAAAAAATTTGAAGTTTAATTAAAGCAATACAATGCAAAAAAGGACCTATTTATTAAAGTGATATTTTTGTCCACACAAGCCTATAATCTAATTGTAGATCTGGAAAGTAGACAAAAAATTAAACACTTTCAAAAAAAAAATAGAACCTAAAAATATGTCTAGATGAGCCCGAACTAAGCCTTTGAGGTTGCAAAAATTGGGATTTGAAATTTGCAAAAAAAATCAGGAATAGATATCTCAAACATCCTACACCAATGTGTAGATCATGAAATTCTACCCCAAAACAAAAAAAAATTGCTCGAAAAAAGGAGTCTGTATGAGGGAGATATCATTGTTTGAAAATCACCTCTGTAATTATTTTTCCTGAATCACCACTGTCATCCCTCCAAAAATCAAATGACTCTAAATTTCACCTCAGATGTTTGATTTTGATGAAACAAAAGTTGATTTGGGGGTTTTTGACCTTCTGAATATGATGCCAACATCCGATTTGCACCAACAAGCTCCAAGCTTGACCTACAAAAAATCTCTCCTACTGGCCTAAAAGGCTTTTTTTTTGTAGAATTTCAAAAATAAACTACAAATCTAAAGAAAAAAAATTGCAGATCCTAAAGGAGAAGCAAATGAAAAATGTAGATCTAAAAGATCATACCAATTTTGCAAATCAAGCCTTTGAGTTCTAGTTTACAAAAATAATTTGCCTTAGATTTGATATGGCCTAGGGTAGGCAAATTTATAGTCAAAATTCACCAAATCAATGCTCTAGACACAATGGTGAGGTCCACTTTGGCTCTAGATGCTCCCAATGACTGTGATACTCTAGATTTGAATCAAGGTCCTCCACGAGGTGAAGCAAGAAATGGTCTCCAATGGCTATGTGAAGAGAAGCTCCTTAGCTCTGATACCATGTAAGAATTTTCCTTAGGGAAACATCACCCAAGATCAAGAAGCTCAAGCACTAGCACAATATGGACGAATAAAGTATGATAAGAATAATAATATGATATTCAATCAATGTACATACACACTAGGAGTGCCTGAATATAAAGGCCTCTAGACTAACTAGGAGTTAGTATAGTGATAAGTCTCACAACTAAGTACATGTCCACTAAGAGTGGATTATCCTCTATTGAGCATAGAAGTTAGTGTGATGATGAGAGGATAAGCTTAACATGGGTGTGTCATGTAAAATTATGTTGTAGACATCAAGTGCTTATTTAGAGTGTGAACAACTGTGTTGTCTACATGACAACTCAATTGATTATGCAAACTCCAGTGTTGTAGACACCATGTGTTGAATTAGAGATGCTAACTCCTATGTTGTCAAAAAGAAAACTCATATGAGTACACATACTCCTAGGTGTCTAACATAATAAATAATAAAATAATGCATTAACCTAAGTAAAATTAATTAAAGTGTAATAATAATTAATAATTTAAACTAACACAATTAAGATCTTAGGTTGAATCAAAGAATTAAATCAATACGTATGTTTGTTTTGATTAAGTAAAAATAGGTTATAAAGGACCCAAAACCTTATACATAACAACAAAAGTCTAAAAAGATAAGCAAAAAGATAACAATAGAGTATAAAAGCACATATCAACAAAAGACAAGACTCCAAGAAGAGCAAATAGTAGGTCAACCAAAAACCAAGCTATAAAGGACAGCAAAAGACCAGCACCCGACCAGCTAGATAGTCTTTATCAGGTTAGTAGCCTAGTCTTCTAGAATGTGCATATTCTTTGTAGTGGCCTTCACCTCTTCCATCTTGTTTACTTCCTCATTCTTCTTAGAGTGAGCTTGAGTATGTTTACTAGAACCCTGGTTCTCTACCACCAAAGGGGAATCCTGTTCTTTGTCTTGCTCAAATATTTTTAGAAGATTTCCCACCTTACTAGCCATAGCTTTTAGAGATTTTCTATTATTTTCTACCATTTTCTTGATCATCTTTTAAATATTGTTTAGTTTGGCTTCTAGTCTAATAACCTTTCCCTAATTATCACTATTAGCCTTCTCCAACACCCTATTTTTAACTTCAAGCCATGGAATCTTGTGCATAAGTTTTTTAACCTCTTCAACATTTCCAATTACCTTTGAGAGCTAGTCAATATGTTGTCCTAATGCACGCTCTCCTCTAGCTAGTTTGCTAACCTGCTCCACTTCCTTACCAATAAATTGCATTTGTTGTTTCAGGATGCCAATCTCCTTCAAAATGGTCCCTAGGTTTCCTAATAGACCTTTGGAAGAACCAATCACACCCTCTCTTTTAAAATCAAAATCTAGATTTTGCTCCTAATCCCCCTCATCCTCTTTCTTCGGCTCCACATTCTTCATAGCTTTCTGAATCTTCTCCCCTTGAAGCCTCAAAGATTTTCACTTCCTCTCCATTCTATGAGAAAAAGGTTCATCATTAAATGGGGTAGAAGCCCTACCATCATTGTGACCATTGAAACCCTTTCCTTTACCCCCACTCCTCTTCTTATGGTAATCTCTCACCATTTCCTCCACAAAATCATTTTCCTGCTCAAAGTCACTCCCTTCAACAATCTTCTTCTTCTTCTAAGAGCTACACCTAGAACCTCTTTTCAAAATCTCGTTACCCCCTCTACATCATATTGAGAATCTAAGTCATAACCTTTCTCCAAGAAACTACCCTCAATGTCATATTCCATTACCTTCAAGGTTCCCCTGGGTTTCATAGACTTTTTGGATTTTAACACATTCATAACAAGAACCATTAGGCCCTCATGACACACATGTTCTCCATTTGGATCATTTTGAATTGCCTAGATGGAGAGTCTTAGAGATTGCCTCAAATAAAAGGGGAAATTGATCCTCACATCATGCTTAAAGTGATTAGCTAACATAAAATGATACCCATAAAGCTTTGTAAACCTACCATCCAAAGTAAGGTACTCCATAATGACAAACAACAAAAATCTACAAGGTCAAGAAATAGAGGCCATGTTGAAATAAGAATTACCAAAAAAAATTTCTACAACAGCTTCCTATCCCAAAAAAAATTGATGCTATCCATATCCAACCTCATAGCCTCCATTATCACCTCTTCAGTCACTTCCATATGTTGTTTTCCAACCATGATAGAGCCATCCCTCCAAGTTTTAAAGAATTGTTGAGTAAAGGTAGGATTATTACATTTGAGCCTTTCCATATAACCTATGAAATTCATGCACCTTAAAATGCCCCAGACCTCTATTTTCTTCATCCACTCCTTGCAACTTGTAGGTTTCACTCTCCTTCTTTTTCGTCCCATATTCCCCCCTTCAATGTCACTAGATTTCTCTCTCTAAAACACCACATACACACTGCTACAAAAAACAATACCGCATTTGAAGGACAAAATGGTAACAATAACCAAAAATCCGTGTGAAATAAAGCTCAACTTTCTAAAAATCATAACCCATCACACCCCGAGAGTGATCAAAAAATAATTATAGATCTCTAACATCATCATTATTAAAACACTTTTGCTTATACCTCAATTTATCATAATCGATAAATTGGCAACCATCGACAGGTAAAGGCTCATTATTATCCCAAATAACTTTATGCTCACTTGAGCAGGCCACGTTAGTTGCCCAATCAGCAGCACAGTTAGCTTCCCTGAAATTGTGGGTGATAATACATATATCAAAAGAATTGATAATATAAATAGCCTAAGAAATAATATTACTAATAGTCTATGAAGGTTGAGTAATTTTATTAAGACAATTTATGATGTTGAGAGAGTCTCCTTCCACCCAAACCTTCATCAAATTCAAAATCTTTGCATAAATAATACCATGAAGAGTAGCACTTTGACTACGAATAGGAATAGCCATGCAACCCACTTTATCACCATAAGAATTCTTGATAACAACTCCACACCCAGCAATGCCTAGGTTCCCTTTAGAGGCCCTATCAAAGTTTATCTTGAACCAATTCATCGAAGGGTTGTCCCATCTAGCACTATCCCTTGGATTAGGTTCTTGTTTATCCTTACACATGCTCCTTAGGTTCCCTTTATGGAACACCCATTCTTCCCAATCATTATGAGGTTGTTGTCCTAGACCATTAGTTTTAATATTCTCTATTATAAGGGCCTTAATTTTACAAAAAACTTGATCTAAACTAGATTCCACTCCTCTAAAGACCCTATCATTGCACTCCTTCCAAATACCCTAGCAAAGATAAGGAAGAATGAAATCCCATAGTTTTAATATCAAAGCATTCTTGGAAGGAGGTTTCCAACTAGTAAAGAACAGTTGAATAGTAGCAGGAAAAACCCAATCTAAATTCAATAAGTTACAAACCTTATCCCAAAGCTTTTTGGTAAAGGGGCAATGCAAAGTGATATGGTTGACCAATTCACAATCATTCTTGCAGAGAGCACACCTATTGATAATGATGAAGCCTCTCTTCATTAAATTGTCAAGAGTCAATATCTTATTCTGCAGAAGAATCCAAAAGAAGATATTAATTTTAGGTGTCAAGCCTTTCACCCAAGCCTTGGCCTAGCAAGGTTCTTCATATAAGTCAAAAGAATTAGAATAGGCTGATGATATAGAAAACATTCCATTGGGATCTGACTTCCATATCAGATCATCCTCTTTTTTACTTTAAACGACAGCATTCAGACACTTACTAAGATCAACCAAGTTATCATTCACACTTTTAAGGTCCAACCACATATCATTCTTCAAATAATCCTCCACTAGAGTACCAATAAGATTCTTACATTTCTCCATATAAGCGTTCCACCTTGGGTCATCACAAAGTGGGTGGTCCAAGATCTAAATATCTTCCCAAAAGAGAATTGTTCTTCCATTACCCACCTTCCATCTAACCCCTTTCCTTATAATGTTTTAAATTTCTGAGCATTTTTCCAAATCATGGACCCTCCTCATTCCAAATCACTATTAAGCAAATGATTAGAATCATAATTATCCTTGTTATATTTATCAACCCATATGTTCTTCCATTCCCCTTCCTCTTTATGCCATCTCCATAATAATTTTTCCAATAAAAATTCATTCATTGTAGTGATTCTTCTTAAACCAAGCCCACCTTTATAAAGGGGCATGCAGACATTTTCCCAAGCAATGAGTGGTAATCTTTTTTTAATCTCTGTCCCAATCCATAAGAAGATCTTCTAAATTTTCTCAATAGCAAGACCAAACTTTCTCAGAATTTTAAAAACACTCAAAGCATAAAGCGGAACACTTTGCAGGATGGATTTCAACACAACTACCTTTCCAGCCTAGCTAAGGAGGGAACCTTTCCAACCAGCAAGTTTCAAGTGAATTTTATCAATCGAAAAATTCCAAAAGCTGTCACGAGGGTTTAAACCTAGAGATAATCCCAGATAGGATCCAGGAAGAGAGCCAATATCACAGCCAATAATCTTTTTGATTTTATTTTTCCTATCCTCACTCAAATTAATGAAGTACATCAAACTTTTGCTCCAATTAATGATTTGGCCAGAAGCATTCCCATAGTCAACCAAATCTTTTTTAATATTCCTAGCATTTCTAACCGAGGCCTCCCCCATAACAATAGAGTCATCAAAAAATTGTTGATGAGAGCATATCAAAGCAGAAGAGGAAGGATTAAGGCCCACAAAGTGCCTCTTCATCACCATATTTTCCACAAATCTACCCAAACATTTAGCCAAAAGAATGAAAATAATAGGATAGATTAGGTCTCCTTGTCTAAGACCCCTAGAAGCCTTAAAGAAGGAGGTAGGAGATCCATTAACAAGCATCGAGAAGAAAGCCGATGAAACCAACATGAAGATCAGATCTTGAAATCTCTTATTAAACCCAAACGCTTCAAGACCTTGAAGAAGGAAGTTCCAATCCACTCTATCATAAGCTTTCGTATGGTCAAGCTTAACAAGAAACTATTCTTTCTTGGACACTAAAAAGGAGTGACTATTTTCATGAACAATAAATAATGGAATCCAAAATATGTCTGCCAGGAACAAACCCATTTTGCTGTCTTGAAATGACAGCTGGAAGAAGAGGCAAAATTCTAAGGGTCGACACTTTGGAAATAATCTTATAAAAATAATTACACAGGCTAATAGGCCTAAACTAATCCAAGCTATCTGCTCCTGGCTTCTTCGGGATAAGAGAAATGAAAGTTCCATTCACTTCTTTAAGAATATTCCTAGAGCCAAAGAATTCCTTAACCACATTACAAACATCATAACCAATTATGTTATAGTATTGATGAAAGAAAAAAAATAAAAATCTATCAAGACTAGGGGCTTTATCTCCCTCAAAAGAGAAAACAACCTTGGAAATCTCATTTGAGGAAGGGATGAAGTGAGAAAATTATTCTGATCCTCAGAGTTACAAGAAGGGATGCAATCAGGAAACAAATATTGCTTTTCCAAATCCAAATCAAGGTCACCGTGAAGAAAGTTACTAAAAAACTCGATAGCCTCCCTTTTAATAACCTCCTCATTTTTAGTAAAACCCGCTTCTATTTTAAGTCTTGAGATTCTATTTGCCATCCTATGCTTCAAAGTAGTCATATGAAAGAACTTAGTGTTATGGTCACCTTCCTTCAGAAAAAACTTTCTAGAATGTTGCTTCCAAAACATCTCCTCCTAAGTGATAATATCATGAAATCTGACCAGTTTGATGCTTTCCTCCTCCCTTGAGATAGCCTCATAACCATCACTCTGAATCCTATCCTGAATATCCTTTAGTTCTTCCAAAATCTTTTTTTTATTTTCAAAGATGTTGCCAAAGGTGTCTTTGTTCCATTTTAAAATATTTTTCTTGACATTTTTCAATTTAGCTAAAACTTTAAACATTGATGTACCTTCCACATTAATACCCCACCACTCCTTTATGAGGATCTCCAAGTCCAGATGAAGAGTCCACATTTTTTCAAATCTAAAAGGGAAATTTCTCTAATAGTTAAGCTTATCAGCCACTAAAAAAATTGTGTAATGGTCCGATCCCACACGAACTTGAGCATTGAGAGAACATTTTTAATTTAGGAACCAATCATTGCTAATAAGTGCTTGATCCAACTTGACCTAAATGAGATCCTTTTAGGTTCTTCTATTAGTCCAAGTGTACTCAATCTAGTGCAAGTCAAGATCATGAAGAAGATGACTATCAATAAAGTCCATTAAATCTAATATATTATCCAAATTAGTCTAATTGCCTCCCCATTTTTCAGCTTCTTTTAGAGGGGTATTGAAGTCCCCCATAACAATCCAATTTTCATCAACAAAAAGCTTTCTCTAGTTAGAAATTTCTTCCCACAAAGCCTTTCTTCCCCACTTGGAATTGGGGGCATAGACATTAGTTAGAAACCAAGTAAAGCCATCCTTTGAGTTAGAAAATCTAACATTCATCATGTTTCTATTCTAAGAAATAAGCTCCCCTTGAATCCACCTATTAATCCAAAACACTGCCATACCTCTTGAAGCTCCCTCAAAATAATTTCCTATAATCTTCCCACCCCTAAAAATTTAAAGGCCTTCCACCTTATCCTTCAACATCTTGGTTTCCTTAAGAACAAAAATATCCAGCCTATTATCCCTTAATATATTTTTCAAAATGTCATGTTTGTGAGGATTATTTAACCCTCAAATGTTCCATGAAATTATCTTCATAATTTGTCAAAATGTTTTGATTAAGGGATGGTCCTCTGACTACCATCTACAATGCCCCTTTTTGCATCAGTAGTTCTTTTCTGCAAATTGGAGGGTCTTCCCACTAGGGAAGGGGAGGATCCAGCATCCCCATTCTTGAGAATAGTCCCAGTAGGTTTTGAAGAAGGACAAAAATCTCTACCCTTATTAGCTTTAGAATCCTCTCTTTTTTATTCAGATTTGGACCCTTTGTTATTATTGTTTTTGGTGAAGCAGTCTCCACATCCTTTTTAAGGTTGGCTTTCTTCCTACCTTAGAAGGTTTTCCACTTGGGATCTAGTTAGTGCCTGAAGTCTCCTCCCCCCACACTACTTCCTCATCTTGTGAAATAGATAGGAGGTCCTTAACTTCACCTCTAACAAAGATGCATGCCGACACAACATCCTGGGCCAAGTGATCTATAGACACAATTGAATCCTTATGGATCACCCCTTTTTTGCTATCCACCCCCTCCTTGGGGTTGATCTCATTTTCTTTTAGGGTCTTGTCCAAGAAATCACTATTAGAATTCATTAGATTGCCCTAAGTAGAAGCCTGAGAGCCTATGTCATGTTGTTTAGCTAAAACCAATCTAGGTTGAGGAACCTCCACATGTAGGGGCTCACCACTATCTATACTTTTGGTCTACTCCTTAGGAGGAGCATTCTTACCCAAAGATCTAGGTTGAGGAACCTCCACACCTAGGGGCACACCACAATCTGATCCTGTGGGGGGGCATTTTCACCCAAAGCCACCTCTCCTCCCTTTAAGTCCTCTGAAATATTATTTTGTGCCTTTCTCACCCACACTTTCTTGACCTTCTTAGGTATCCCCTTCAAAGAAGGGTGTTTCTTGTCCCAGTGACCAACTTTTTTACAATGAAAGCATGCAAAAGGAATAGATTCATACTCAATGCATTGGTCCCAAGTCCCCTATTTTAATTGTAATAAGATAACTTTAGGCAAATCAACACCTTGAGAAACTCCAACACAAAATCTAGTGTAGTTCAATCTCCTCTAAGATACAGTCACAGGATCCAATGAAAGGAGCTCCCTATAGGTATTGGCAATGCCCTAAAACACATCCTCCACCTAGAACTCAAGTGGGAGGCCAACCAACCTAACCCAGACAGGGGCTTGGATAGATAAATCTTCCAAAGAGTAAAAGTTTGGAGTCCATTTTTGTAATAGCAAGGTATGCTTCCCTATAACCCATGGATTGCAAAAGAGGATATCCCGCTTGCCTTCTTCACAAGAAAAAGAAAAAAAAAGACACCCTTTGGCCATCGTTGTAATTTCCACTTGACCTTTCAATTTCCATTTTTTACGAACAAAGGCCCTCACATCTTCAATGTTGGTTCTAGCACCCAGAAACCTTCCAACCAAATTTGAATCCATACAAGAGATTTTTTTATCAATGATTTGATCTAGGATTTCAATGGAGTACATACCTTTATCTTTTGAAGAGATATCCTTAACCAGCGGGAAGACATATTTGCTACTAGGTCATACCCCAAACAAGCTAGACCAATTTTTAATCTGCTTGGCCTCACCCCCCCTCAAGCCCCCCAAGGTCCCACCATCATCAAGGTTGCTAGTTTCAGTAGAGGAATCTCCAGCTTACTCAAATCGCACTCCCAGCTTAGAGGGAGCAGTCATGTTTCTGCCAGAGGAATTCAAAATCAAGTTCTCGCTTGCTCCCTCTCCCCGCTCCCACTCCCCATCACCATCACATAATATCAATACCTATGTTTTTTTTTTTGAACAATAAGTCCTACTTTGTAAAAGCATTTCCATGTTTGGCATGTCTATAAGCCAACTTGGGTAAATGATCAACTTTGGACATTATATGTTAATTGTTAGAATAATAAAGTGTTTTCTTATTAATTAAATCATATTTATTTAATTATTAAGTCACTTATTGTCTCTAGTTTACTTAAGCTAAAATTTGGACATATAATAATTAATTCTTTTATTAATTGTTATCATGCAACCTAGGTTAGTTACCTGTTAGGGTTTTGATCTCCTTTTATAAGGATTGGTCTCTTTGTAATTTATTCATTCACTTTTGATAATATCAATTTCTCTTTTTTCTCATCAAGAATGTCTCATCTATGGATTTGGGAATTCCAGCCTCCATAGCTTTTGCTTCTCTCTTTTTGTGATAGGTGTTTGCATGCAAGTGATTCTTGGGAGCTATGGGGTTGATCTTTCATCAACTTCACCATTAATTTTTTTTTATGTTTTTTATATTCCCTAGGATCGTCTATTTC
The DNA here is from genome assembly GCA_028749045.1 of Cupressus sempervirens. Taxonomy (NCBI): domain Eukaryota; kingdom Viridiplantae; phylum Streptophyta; class Pinopsida; order Cupressales; family Cupressaceae; genus Cupressus; species Cupressus sempervirens. The sequence goes on along the minus strand of CM053786.1, from coordinate 714,951,629 downwards.
ATGTTTGGAAAGTGGTTAGTCCATTGAGTTCCAAATTTGTCATTATTGATAACTTTTCTTGTCAATTTTGAAAAATTATAAAATAACAACTCGTCAGCTTTTGCAAGAAGTTAGAATATGGAATTCCAACAATCATGGTTTTACTTAACTGATGTAAACCAAGTGGATCCATATTTTTAATGTTTTTTTGTCAAATTCATGTATTGGAGATTGAAAGAGCAACAAAAACTTGTCATTTTCTTGTAAATTCTATCCAACAAAGTTGTCCCACATGCATGTAAGAAATTACATAAGTCTAAGATTGGTTGGATTGGATAAAAAAATTAGTTACATTCTATTTGCAACAATTCTAAGGTCCTAACGTGCTTGCATTTGAGAGAAAAGTTGATTTTGGTGCTGACAGGTACATCATCATACTTGTTCCTCGGGTTTTGAATAAAAAATGGCCATAGCTTGAGATCTCATTGTTGGTTTTCAATGGATCTTGGAGGATTTTAAGATTAGGCCAATTTATTTAATTATTTTGAAAGTATTTTTTAATTTGGCGAAGAGAGATGGTAGGAAAATGATGCCCTAGGTGGACATCTTCATATGGCCACCTAGTAATCAAAGTTAGTGAATGCCATAATCAAAATGGGTATTGAGTGAAAGACCCAAACTTTATTTTTGGAAGTTATTTTGTGACCTTGAGATATTACAACTAGTATTTTTTTAGATCTTATCTCTTTCTAATAGTTTTTTCACAAAACTGGCTTAATTAAGCCTATTAGGTCTTTGTTAATCAACAATATTTTGGCTCTTGTTTTGAATATTAAGACTTGGTTCTTTGAGGTTGGATAGGGGTCAAAAAATGGTATTTTGATATCCATTTTTTTCTTAATTCATTTGGAAAAGTTAAGAGTTGGGATGAGAAAACCAAGGTTGAAGGGCTACAAGGAAAGTAGGCTCTTGGTGAAGCACACGGATCATAGAGAGTTATGAAACCAAAACCAATGGTAGGAACATACTATCCTAAAGGAATTATCACCACTTCCAATATTGTAGTGTCTCTTCACAAATTGGTATGTATTTTTGGGTTATAAAGAGAAGAACCTTATTAGGGACACCTAGTGGCCAATGTGTAAGTTGAAGTCTTGGGGTCACCTCGTGGTCTAAGTGAGAACCATTAGTGAGTATTGCCAAAAAAATATGAGATTGAGATTGTCCAATAGTATGCTCCTTGATTTTTTTGAGTCTTTTTTTGAATCCTTTGAGTTGAATATATCCCTTAAGGAGAGTACTAAAGGACTGCATCAAGATATACCATGTGTAATTGAGTTAAGGTGCCCACTTGGTGAGTAATCCTTAGTAGAATCAGTATTTCATAGTTTTATCTCTGGTAAATTTTTTATTCATGCAACCAAAGGAGGAAGAGTAGTTCATTTTTTATTAAAACTGAGAGTTGTTTTACATATTCTTATGCATTCAATAATAGTATTTTCTTCAATAGTAGTGCTTTGATTAAGTTACTTTCCAAACGTTTATTTCATGTAGACATAGAATAGGTTTATTTCAATCATCTATTTCTTTCATCTTAGGAGGTACATGGTTGTAGTCAACACTTAGTGCATATATTGTGCATACCCATTTCAAGTATTTGTCCCTAGGGTTGATGATTTATTTAACCAAGTTATGATGAGACAGATAACTATTCAAACATGATATCCAATCCCTAAGCCAGGTTATGAACATGGTTATTAATCCCTTTGTGAAGTTAAGAAATATCCATGAGAAATCAAACATCAATTCATTTTCTTTGGGAAACAAAGCATGATGTGGTTTTCTTGAGTTCAGGTAGAATCATAGTTTCTTATGGTATGCCATTATAATACTTTCTAGTAGGCATAATCTATGTGAGGCATGTGTATGAATTACTTTCTAAATATAGGATATGGATGCATTAATTTTAAAATTCAATGAGCTATCTTTGATTTAAAACTTATATATTATACATGTGAGTTGACGTTGTTGTGTAGTTATGGCTAGCACAAGTTGAAGATTCAATGATAGCATCTGAACAAAGAAAGAGGATTGTGAGGCTAAAATTATTTTTGTAATTGTATGGTTTTTATATGAATTCTTTCTCTTGAAGTTGAATAGGCATGTATTTCTTGGGTATATCATTGTCAATTTGTTATTGGTTTCATAAGAACTTCCTTTTTTGTTAATTTACCCAAAGTATTGGTTGTTACAAAATATATAGGTGTTTTATTTTCTATATTTTGTGAAATTTGTTGAGTAATTATTTTGTAACTAGGTTGTAAATATTAACACTCTTGGAGAACATAAAAAAACTAGATGGTGTGACACCAATTGTAGAGGATGCAAGAAGAATCACAAAAATTATCTAAAATTGTGTTCTAGTACTTGATTAAGGATCACATGCAAAAAGAAAAAAGAGTTGTAGCTTTAGGTGTCACAAGATTTGCAACAATATTTTTAACACTACATGGTTCTTTTGGTTCAAGGATGGATTTGAAACAAATTTTTATGAGGCAAGCATGGTCAGATTCAGTTTATTTAGAATTCAAAAGGAGAAAGGCTTGCATGCAGAGTTCTTTGACAACCTATTTGTACAAGAGATACAAAGATTGCAAAAGTAACTTCAAATTTTTGAACTAAAATTCATATTTGAATATTTATTTGTTTTAATTTAAGTTTCTCGTTATAAAATTATAATTTAAATATTTTTATTTTTGAATTGTAGGTGTCAAAAACCCTTTATTAGAATTTATCTCTTGTTAGATGGAGATCAAACTACTTTGGGTATCTCATATATAAAATAAAATTGTAACTAGAACAACTAACTCCCCTAACCTATCAATGTAGCAAGATACTACCTCAACCCTCATTTTTTCATCTCAAATTCCTTCTATGAAACCGCAAACAAACTATGGAGGGCCTCATTGCATGCATTTATTAGTGAACTGCAAAGGGAGAAACCTTCAATTGGGTATCTCATATAGAAGGACTTTTGGTAGGTAGGACAACGAACTCCCCCAACCTTTCCATGTATCAAGGTACTACCTCCACTCTCATTTTTTCTTATCAAACTTGTATGAAACCACAAAGAAACTAGAGAGGGCCTCACTACATTCTTTCATTAATAGAGAAACTACGGAGAGAGAAACCTCATTGTCAATGAACTGCAATGTTATATTAAATGAAAGGATATATTTTATTCTTTAGAGCTCACTAGCAAGAAACAACCAGTCAAACATTAGTTAAAATATTTGAATTCTTTCACATGAATCTTACATCTACTGATAATTTCATAAAAAAGTGTTCTCTTTAATTTTTAAATCTTCAAGATTTTATTTTGTAGAGCCATCGTGGAAAAATTGGGAACCTAAATCTCTAAAGATTGTTGTTAAAAGGGATGTTTTGGGGTCACAATAAAATGATGGCAACTTGACTCTAAATCACTTTTGATGTCATCGCTTAAGTATTAATATTTTAATACTCACATTATGGATTTTCTACTTTAGCATAAACTAAAGGTTGGTAGCATTGATAATCTATAATGCCACAAAAAAATTTGTGATCGTAAGATATATTTGGTTGATTTAAACATCGCACACTAACAATTGATTTAAAAATTAAAAGTGTTAAATAAGGAAACTTGAATATATATTTTCAAGTTTAATTTTTTCCTTAGTATATGATGTTTGAGGCTAGCCACATTTATTGGATATTTACTTATGTGTTGACAGTTGCCTATAATGGCTCTGCTTGTAATGGACATCCTTGTTAACATAGCTCGACACTAGATGGTAGGGAGGGGGAATGTGAAAAAGAAACCAAAATTATTCTCTTTGCAATTTGAGTCACTTGTGACTAATTTTGAAGGACAAAAACACTTCAAATCTCCTATGATCAAAAATTTGGAGCTAGTTCATCAAGAGTTGAATGTGCTTTGAAAGATGGTTTGGTTGATCAATTCTTGTTTGGTAGAATCATAGTAGCAAATATGGGAATCAATGTGTACATATTGGGTAGCTTTAAAGAGTACTAATAGGATTGTTATGTATAAGTAAATGATATTAGAAAGGAAGTTGAAAATATTCTCATTCATAGTGAATTCCACATGTGTAGATTAAAATTGAAGACTTAACACAGCTGGTTGTTCATTGCTTTAATGTTACATAGTCAAGAAGTATGCATGTGTTTGGTGTTGTTGATTGTCACTAGGCACACAGATAATTTGACTAAAATACTTAATCTATTAGGAGGCTATGTATAGTTCATGGGGTCATTCTTAAGCATCACATACTAAAAGAAAATTAAACTTGGAAAAACTAAGTCAACTTTGACTATTTGACACTTTTATTCTTGGAATGAAGCTTAGTGTGATGTTTATGTCATCCAAGTTGATGGCTATCATCTCACTATTTAAGCTTAGAATCATTCATTTCTACCATTGGCATAGAGTTCTAAGTCTATGTAGAAGTTGGTGCAAAATGGAGGTCATGTGGGTTGCAACAATAGCTTCCATCTTATACAAATTTGTTGTGAACTGATATTTATATTGGAAAAATTGAGGTATTAGGTTTGTATGAATTTCTATCAACAAATAGAGTGCAAGACTTAGTCCACATTTTACATTTGTATGTAGTTAGTATTTGGCAAGAGAATATCAATGTTGTCATCTTATTTATGGTGTATTAGTTTTTGTTTAAATGTGATATTGTTACTTTGAGCTTAAATTTAAATTACAAGTGGAACAATGTATTTCTCCTAGGGAAGTTTTGATTAAATAACTCTATGAGGAATAGATAGTAATCATCTCTCATAGTTAAACTACAAAAATCTCTTAAGGAAGTCTTGGTAAAACATTTGTGTCAACAACTATGGCTATCTACACTAGTTGGGGATATTACAGTGGTATTAGAGCATTAAATATGCCAACATGTGAGTGTTTGAATGCAATAGTATAATAGGAACCCTAGAGAATTTAGGGACCACCATTAGTACCTGAAGGTAGAATAGTGTCAGAGATTATGGGATCCTCTTCAAGTATGGAATAGGTTGTCAATATGGTAGAAGAAACAAATAGAGAAGAAATGGAAACCTTAAGGAGAATCCAAATTGCACAACAAAAAGTAGTTGATGTGTTGCAACAACTTATGACAATGATACATTAATAAAATACATGACAAAGAAGGCCTCAAAGTTAGGATAGTGATACATTAATTAAATACAAGACAAATAAGGCCTCAAAGTCAACACAATGAAGATGGCAGTGCAGTTGGGTCACCATGAGGTACTAGAGCACCTATACATACCTTAGATAGATTATTAATGTCTACATTTTCTAAAACTATTGAGCTGGTGGAAATTGGAAATGTTGAAGTAGCAACAACGCCTATATTGGATAGTGTGGTAGCAATGCATGCAAAATAGAATTTATTTTCATATGAGGTAAAAGAAGATTTGGCATTTGTTCAATACATGATATGTCAATTAAATGACTAGAGCATGAAATGATAGTAGGCCCAGGACTCCAAGAAGGGATCTAAAAACATGCTATGAACAAGTTGACACTTCTCATATTTTATGGCAACAGTAAAACTTTAGCATATGTTTGGATACATAAGCTAGATACATTCCTAACACTTAAACCCATGTCAAAAATAGAAGCACTTTTATTTTCTACAATGCATTTAGATGGGGTAGCATATGATTGGTGGCATCATGGGCTTGTTACACAAGATCATGGAATGATGAATTCATATAAGGACTTCAAAGACAAGTTAATCACCCAGTTTGACAAAAATGATATAGAATTTTATCATAGAGAGCTAGCCCAAATGAAGCAAAGTGATGCATGGATCAATACATTGATGTGTTTCAAAGGATCTTTATCATGGTTCTAGATATGACATAAAAGAGGAAGGTAATGTTGTTCGTAGAGGGTTTGACTAAAGAAATCAAGAGGTTTCCTTAGATTGTAGCTCCATTCATAGATCTTACTAGGAGGGGTGATTTTAGATGGTCAAATGAGGTAAGGGAGGTTTTTAACAAGTTCAAGGACATTGGGAGTACTTTCCTAGTGATAGAACTTCTAAATTTTTCTAGGTAATTTTTTGTATAGTGTGATGCTTCTAATGGGTGTATAGGTCTAGTACTCATGCAAGATAGGTATTCCAATGGATACAATTGCAAGGAATGGAAGGACCATCAGAGATTGTATTCCACCTAAGATAAAGAGATGTTGGTGATCATGCATGCCTTGGAAAAATTCAAATAGTACTTGGTAGGTTAGAGGTTTATCGTGAGAACATATGCATTATTTGCTTGAGAAAAAAGAATTAAATCAAAGGAAAGAGAAATAGGTCAACAAGGCTCAAGCTTATGATTTTGACATTGAGTATGTTAAGGGGAAGAATAACAGTGTAACTAATGCACTTTTGAGGAGGCCACTTCTTGCTACTTATTTTTCTATATCAAATATATCAGCTCACTAGAAATATCAACTTTTAAATGAGTATTCCAAAAATATATTGGTTTGCAAGAATATGGATGGGCATATTTAGAATGATAGAACAGAGTTATTGATGACATAATCTGTTATAAAAATAGAATTTATATAGTTCCTTAGATTAAACTTAAGGATAAGATTATGTAGACAGTACACGATAAGCCTTTAGTAGGTAATCTAAGGTGTAGAACACAATTACAATCCTAAGAGGGGGAGGGGGTGAATTACAATTGTACAAAACAAAGATTTTGATCCAGCTCAAATTTTCTTTTAGTCTATTATTCTAAGCATCTCCTTTTAACGTGATATTCACAACAAAAGATAAATAGAGAAGATCGCATAAAAGACAATGCACAAGGTGTAATGTGGAAACTGAATGCAAGAAAAACCACGAATACAAAGACTATTATAAGCTATTGTCCTAATCTAGTCTCAAATGCTTTTGTTCAGCTACACCTTTAAGGGCTTCAGCCCTAAGGAGAAGTAACCCCTCCTTTTGAGAGCTCCAACTCTCATCACATGTACAAGCACCTGTATAATCTAAGCATCAACTCATCAATTTTTAGAGTATTAACTCTTATCTATAAAATAATTATTCTTGAATACCTAAGCATCTATTCAACCAAAATTACAAAATATTTGTGAACATGTTGTAGACTTTTTAACACAATTTAGTTTGCATGTAGAATCAGTAATAGATCTATGCTTTTACTTTATAAGAAATGAAGTACTAAAATTCTCTTATAGAATCTCTCTTCAGATATGTACTTTCTGCTAAAAAACTAAACTTTCATGTATATAACCATAGGAAATTAACTATTTCAATTGGTCACATTTTCAATAGTATTGCAATTATGAACTAAAGATTTGAATATGTTGTCTTCAAATTTTAATATATCTCTTTATATATAATAATCAAGCTTGAACAAATTATACCTGGAACATCTTTAGAATATTGATTCCAATGCACCCATTCTATGTTTTATCTCATCTTTGATACAGACCACATCTCTTCAAATTTATCACTTTAAGTATCACTTATCTACCTATCTAGTTACACCTCTTCAACAATTATTTCATAGGCCTTTTTTCACTAATTTGAATTCAAGAGGAATTTGCATTTATAAATGTTCAACTATGTACGTTAAACACCATTCAATTAAAAAATAGAGTAAATTGACATTGTTTGGTTACTATAATAGTTTCACTTTTAACTAATCTCTTGTTTATGTTAAGCACATCCAACAACCAACTACACCCATGAGAAAGGCTTAATTATTAACAATAATTCCACAAATTGCTGATTTCATTGTTCACCAAATATGGATCACTTTATGTTTAGTATGTTTAAACAAATTCTATCTGATTTTGAGGGTGAAAAATATGCAATCAAATAATGACAACATGGTCTTGAAGTTGTTGAATTATATAGCCTAAGAATGTAGATGCATATGAGACTTTACAATGTTTCGCTATTGTTTCCTTTTCATTGTTTATTTAATCTTCATTATCTTCATGTGTGCTCATTGTTGCTACCTTTTCATCTTTTGTTTGTATATATTGCCTCTCTATGTGTTTGATATAATCTTTTTTTCCTTTATTGCCTCTCTCTGTGTCATATATAGTTAGATACAATCTAATAGCTTTTGATAAATTAAGAAGCAGCCAAAGTAAAGGGGGGATTACCCTAGATTACACTAGGCTAGAGATCAGCCGATAGTCATCAACAGTAGTTCATCCTATATCTTTTCTTATCATAAAAAAAAATATCCATCTTCAAGAAAAAGATCATAGTCCTTTCTACAAACAATGTTATCAAAATTAAGCATAGTATATAACTGGTTAAACTAAAAAATATAGTAGTAGTTCATATTATGGGTATTGATATACTTCCTATGGTGTTTCAAATTATACATATTATCCCATCTAGGAATAGAGTTCATAAAAAACTATAACATCACAAATATTAAAAAGAAAAGCACAGGGGCTAGATCCCCTCAATGTCTCCTTGTCATTCTTCATGGCCCTGTCTTCCTCCTTCTTCACAGGTTTGTCCAATAGGGTCTTGAACTAGTCATCCACTAGGAAGCTATAGAGAGAGAAAGTGGACTCACTTTCCTTTCATGTGTCATACTTTTACCAACCTATAGATACAGAATTATGGTTGTCGAATGCATCACCTTAGTGGTGTATTCAACAATGGTCTAAAATTTCTAGTACATGGTCTCTTGGTTATCAACAAGTTCCTAAAGTGACTGCTCCAGCCTATCCATCTTTGCATTACTTTTATTCCTCATATGGGAAGTGATATCACCACCCAAGCTCTTGTTTGAGGAAGGGTGCCTCTATCAAAGGTATCACATACATGGTAGGGGCTAGGGTTACCCTTTCTCTCAAAGCCATAACCAATATGCATCAGTTTCATTTTCCTCTTCCTAGAAGGTTTAGTCTTTGTCTCAGTGGATTTAGAGCTCACAACATTTTCCTTTTTGGGTGGGGTTCTAAACTTTTCCATTTTAAGCCTCTTTCTTGATCTCCTAGTAATTAATTGCTCCTATATGTATCTGTGTCTACGCCAATAAAACTAATATCCTTCCCAGTACTAGGGGAATTTTTCACAGTTCTCTTCAAGGCCAACCTAGGTCTCAAGTTACTGGAAATATGAGGGGTAAAAATGGCTATGGGTTTCACAATCATGGGTGGGTTGACAGCTTAGTGGAATTCGTAAAGCTTGAAAATAAATTCCTAGTGAAGAATGTAAAAAGAATTCCCTTCATCCCTCTTCTTTAAGATGTAAAAAACATTATCTTCCATAGAATGTAGAATGAGATGTGGAAGGAAATTAAATCATGGTTTCTAAATAGTTTAAAATGGAAAAGTGGTAATAGTATAGCACCTCAAAGTGTTCCTTGAGCATGATGTAACACATGATAGCGTACAAAACCAAATCCCAAGACTCGAGAAGATATTCTCTGGAAAACTCACCATGAATATGCACCGATTCTTCCTTATAGAGCAAAAGAATTTTCACGTGCTCACCTCATCTGAGACCCTAGATTTTTTACACCAACTCTTGCCTTCAAGAGATAGGCCTCCCACATTCTCTATGAGTTCCTTTGTGATTTTAAAAGAAATCTCATTAACAATCACCTCTATGTTGTCCCAGGACTCCACAAATTGCATGGACACATGTTCATCAAACCCTTCAATGCACTCCATAAATGAAAAAAGGCCTCCTTTCACAAGTAAACCCATGCCACTGCATTGTTTCTAATGTTTTCCTCAATTTCATTTGGCTCAATGCGGTTAGTGTTGGCACCCATTGCTCCTTCTCCAAGATAAATCACAAAACCCTCAATATCCACCAACATAGCCCTATTATAGGTAAAGGGAATTTTAGAGACTTTATCATTGTAGATACCCTTATTGTCATAATCATTCATTGTTTAATGATTACAAGACATCACATTTCACCAACATCACCCTATCTTTGCATGTATGAAGGGAACTTTCTTCGTCATGCTCAAAGAAGATTAGGTATACCACCTTCCCATTTTATGATCTACTAGAAAGTTGCAATTATGAAATTTTAGTATTCCTATCCTTTGCGATCACTTCACTCTGACAAAATCCCCGCAAATCATCCTTCCACATCCATCATAAAGTCATTTTTTAAGCTTTTCATAAAGAGTAATAATATCAATACTATCCCTTTCATTAGTATCATTAAGGCACCTAACCCCTAATGAGTCCCACCCACCCAACACAATGAAGAATTATCACACATTATAAAAATTCATATCGCACCAGTATATTTTCTCACTATCCACGTGGGCTTGGGTCGATATTGGGATCTAGCTGACATCACCCCAGTTTTGCATCTGATTAAAATTGTGTCTAATTTTTTCCAGGTTATTTTCCATGTTATTAACTTCCCGATAGACATGGAACACCATCACCTCTTGAAATCTACTCATCAGGGTATAGATGTCCTGACTAATGATTTAATCTTCCAATTGATATTTCTGTCATCTTTCACAACTTTAATAATCAACATAGGATCTCCTTTGATAGCTAACCTCTCCATCCTTCTCACTTCTGCAATCTTCATGCCTCATAGGAGATCCATGGCTTTTGCTTCATTGTTTGATCCCCTTCCATGGCTTCCACCAAATGCCACAACAAGCCTTCTCATTGCATCACGGATAACCCCACCAGCCACAACCTTTCCTTCCATGGCAGGCCCATCAAAGTTTATTTATTTTCTATACATTCTTGGCATTCATTATGAACTCAAATCAATGGGAATACTTTATGTGTGTGTTTGTGATGATGCTTTGTTACCTTATGATTATAGATGTTTTATCACCACACACACAACCCTATATGTAATATTACAAAAGTGTCTTCTAGCCACATATTTTGATGTGAGTTTGTACATAAAACACATGTAAAAATAGAGGATTCAAATTCGCACAGGTATGTATGACATAATCATTTCATGTTTTGATATTAATCTAGAAAACAACTTATGTGACATCAATGACACTTAACAATCTCGCCCTATCATTGATGGAAAAATACATGTAGAAGCTACATAGGTTATATTGAAAAATAAACTCCATTAATTTGTACATATGAGCCATATGTAATGAAGAAAAACTACAAAACATACTTTTTGCAATAATTATTTGAACAAACATCTAAAACATGAAACATTTGAACCATGACATAAAATCTAAACCATGAACCAAAGCCATGACATAACATTTGAACCATAATATTTGAACCATGAAACATAACATATGAATCAAACCAAAAATTTGACCCAAGGTCTAAAACTAAAAGTTATCCCCCTTTGACATCAATAATAGGGTATATATTAAAAGAACAAAATAAATACTCCTATGTAGCTCATTCTATATGAAAAGAAATTAGAGTGGCAAAGTTGCAATCCCAAGCACTTCTTAGAGACATTCAAATGTAGTTGTAGGTAAAGCTTTGGTGAAAATGTATTTCAATTGTTGTTTAGTAATAACATATTCCAAACACACTTAATCATCAATGACACATTTTTTCAGAAAATGATATTGTATAGAAACATGTTTGGTGTGGGAATGATGAATAGGATTTTTAGATATATTAATTGCACTTGTATAATTGCAATATATAGGAATAGGCCCATCAAAAGTAACTTGTAAATCCATTAGAGTTTGCTTCATCCACAAAACATGTGTGCATTATGTAACTACAACAATATATTCACATTTGATGGTGGAAGGTGTAGCTAATTCTTGTTTCTTGTTTAGCCATGTAACAATCATGTTGCCTAAAAGGAAAGCTCCACCATTGGTGTTGTATTTATAATCCAAACTACTTGCATAGTCAATATCTATATATGCAACAAGTGAAAATTAATCATAATGTGAATACCATAAACCAAACTCAAGAGTGCCCTATAAATATTTGAATATACATTTCACCGCATAAGATGAGATACTTTAGCTGAGGCTTGAGACCATGCAACCATACACATTGTCTACATAATATATAGTCTAGATGTTGTGGAATAAAGGAGGTTCCCAATCATTGACATGTATTGAGTTTGATTTGTTGCAAGAGGTTCATCATCTTTACTAAGCTTACAACAAGTAATCACAGGAATACCAACATGTCTGTGAGAGTCCATCTAAAACTTTTAAACATTTATTTGGTATATTTAGTTAGAGATAAGATAATTCCATTATCTAACTTGGAAAGTTGAAAGCCAAGAAAGTATGAAAGCTCTTTTAACATTGACATTTCAAATATTGATTGCATTTTATTAGCAAACTCTTGACATACTTTATCAGTACCCCAAAATTATATTATCAGCATACACAACAACAAAAAATATCTTATTATTAATAGTTTTGAAATACATGTTGCTATCTGCATTACACCTATGAAATCCATGTTGATCAAGCCTAGAGTACCAAGCCCTTGGTCCTTTCTTAAGACCATATAATGTATTTTTTGAGTCTACAAACATAACATTCCTTTCTTGCAAAAAAAAAAACCCTTAGGTTGTTTCATATAAACTTCCTCTTCTAAAAAACCATTCAAAAAGGCTAATTTAGCATCCATTTGCCACACGTTAAAGTTTCATGCTAGAAAAATGCAAGAGACATATGAATAGATTCTAGTATAGCTACAAGAGTGAATGTTTCTTCAAAGTCAACTCCTTCAATTTGTGCTTAGCCTTTAAAAACAAGTATATCTTTATTATGAGTGATTTGGCCATTTTTGATGAGTTTATTTTTGAACACCCATTTTGCACAGATCACATTCTTATTAGTAGTTGTGGAACCGATTTCCAAGTTTGTTTATTTTCAATTTATGCTTAATCCGCTTTCATTTCTTTAATCTATAAGTTATCAGTACTACCCTCTTTATAGGTTTTTGGCTCCATTTGTGAGATAAAGGATAACTATGCTTCCTCAAAATGTTCTTCTTCATTATAGTTCTTTGCAACCATTTTTCTAGTTTGAATCCCATCATCTTTATTTCCAAAAATATGTTGTTCAGGATTATTGCATTTAACAAATTTTGATGGACATTTACTTGGACTATTTTCATCAACTTTTTCAAAGGACATTTTAATATTTTCTAAACAAACCTCAACATTATCATTAAAACTTATTATTGATGTTGTTTCATTAGAGAAATTTGTAGAAGAACTTTAAAATACATTTTCAACATTATTTACAAATTGATCATTATTATCTTTTTATAATGGTGCATTAAATTTGACATTGATACATTCAACAGTTTTTCTTAGCTTATTATATAATATTTGTATATTGTATTGTGAACAAAATAGCTAAGCAATACACCTTCACTACATTTTGAATCAAATGTATTAGGACCTTCTTCATCTCATTTAATATAACGTTTACTTTTGAAAATCTTAAAATGTTTTATTGGTGTTTGTTTGTCATACCGTAATTCATAAGGAGTCTTTTTCCTATTAGATCTCACTTGCACCCTATTATGAATACAAATTATTGTATGGATATCTTATACCCAAATTTTATCAGAAATATTTTTTTCATTAAGTAATGTCATAGACATTTCTTTTACGGTTCTTTTTTTTGTTCTACCACCCTATTCTATTGAGATGTTTTAGTTGCTAAGTAGTGTCTTTGTATACCTTCTTCATAGTAAACAATAAAATAGTTAAACAAAAACTCACCGCCTCTATCTAACCTAAGGCACTTAGTCTCATAACTAATATCTTTTCCAACCTTAGCTTGAAAATATCTTAAATCTTATGAGAGCTTCTGATTTTTCTTTCAAAAATGTTACCCTTGTCATCCTGGAATAGTCATCAAGAATTAACATGAAATATCTTTCATTTTTAGATCATTTAGTTTTGGTAGGTCTACACAAATTAATATGAACTAATTCAAGAGGCTAATATTTAGACTTAAAAATTACTCTCTCTTTTTTTCCCTTGTTGACATTCCTTACAAACACTTCTTTTTGGCTTTACAACTTTAGGCATGTATCACACTGAGTTTAGAGAACTAATTTTTACCAAGTTATCAAAGTTAATATGACCCAATCTTTGAATTTCATAACCAAATCTCATCAATTTGACTCAATAAGATTTTTACACTCCTTACTTCTCTTAAATCATGCACATTAGTATTAGTGCATTTTCCCTCTATTATCATTTCACCTGAATTTGATTTTCTAATTTCACAACCTTGATCATTAAAGTTTATTAAATATCCATGATCACATAACTAACACACACTCAACATATTATAATTTAGTCCATCAAGAAACCAAATAGTATTTAACTCCTACATACCATTAATGTTCAACAAACCTTTACCTCATATTTGCATTCTAGATTTATCACCAAACTTCACTGGCCCACCATTCAAATCAGAAAATGTAGTGAATTTGCTCTTGTCTCATGTCATATTATTTAAGAATCCACTTTCAATTATCCATAAGTTATTTTTGGTCAATGAAAAGTTGTATAACAAGTGGTTTGTTTCCTTTTTCCTCCAAACTTTTACTTCTGTCTAATTATACACCTGGCAATTCTTTGCAATGTGTCTTGGATTTTTGTCTTTGAAATAGATTAGGTTAAAATTATTCAATAAACCAAAAGAATTTGAACCCCCAAAGTTGAATCTTCGTCTTGGCATAAACTACAATTTGTCACTTTGTGACCAAAGAAATTATATAAGTGACAGTAACCATAAAATAAGTATGTTCTTCTATAAAACCATTTGTTTACATAATTTATTTTACTTGTTGCATTGTTGGAACTTTCATCTTTCTCAAAGCCTACCCCAGTTCTAATATTACAATCATGGTGTTGAGCTAGCATAACATTAAGCATTTATGAACTTTTTATAAATATTGTTTTCTTGTAAGTTATTAGGTTGAGTTTCTTAATCTTGTTTCTTAAACCAACAATTTTAGTTTCTAAACTGAAGCAACTTTCAATTTTAAGGGAGAGCTCAAAAATCACAACATCAAGTTTCCTCTTAGTCTCTTCAAGTTCATGTTTGTAATAACTTCTACTTTGGTTTCAATATCTTTTGAAAGTTCATTACCTAAAATAACCTTCTTCAATTTTTTCATCTCTTTTAAAGCACGTACAAATTTTACCTCAACATCAACTCTTTTAAAGCACGTATACAAATTTTACCTCAAGATCAACTCTTTTAAAAAACATACAAACTTTACCTCAAGAACAACTTTTTACATTGTCTCATTGTTTGAATCGTCGTTGCCAGAATATGTTGAACAAGGTCCTAAAGCCATTAAAAATGTTTCACAATCTACAAAATCACAACTATCAGTACTATCACTTTTTATAACCAAACTTTTATTTTTCTTATTAAATTTATTTGACTTATAATTGGATGATTTTTTGAAAAGATCTTCTTTGTTGCGATTAGCATTAGGAAACCTAGCACTAAAGTTTCTATTTATACCACAATTAAAGGATTTCATGTGTGATCATTTCTTATTAAACTTTTTGAAGTTTTTTACCATTTTTTCTATTGGTTCCTCTATGTCCTCTATTTTTGAGTTGTCTACCTTTTCCTTCTTAGTGGTTTTGGAAGAAACTTCCCTTTCGATTTGTGTCTCATCTATCTCTCATTTCATATTTTGTTAGTATGTCATGTATCTAATCTATTTTAATTTTTACCAAATCTTTGGCTTCTTCAATAGTAGATATTTTAGCATTACATCTAGGAGGTAAGATCATAAAAAAATTCGCACAACTATTGGTTCTTTTATGTTTTTACCTAAACCTTTAATTGCATTTACATACCATCTACTCTTAAAAGATACTCAACTATATTTTCTTCTTCTTTCAATCTAAGCTCTTCAAATCTGGCTTTATAGGTTTACTATTTGGTTTGTTTAACTTTTTTCTTCCCCTTCATAAACACCTTTTAGTTTATTCCAAATTTTATTATCATTTGTATAGTGCATTACCTTAGTAAACACATTATTGGCTAAACCACACAATAACACACATCTTTCTTTTGCATTTTTTAAATAATCTATTTTTTTCATCAACGCCTTTCATCGGTGCTTTAGGTAAGGTATAACCATTTTCAACTGACATCAAAACATCGTGACCAATAGATGTAATTTAACTTTCCATACTAACATTCCAAAAAGTAGTGTTTGTTCCATCAAAGAGAGGTGTTGTATTACAAGATGTCCCTTCTAAATTGGCCATGTGATCTATTACCAAGATCTATTTAGATTGATTAAATCTTTTGAAAAGCATAGCTTTGATACCAATTATAGAACACGATTGCAATCCTAAGAGGGGGAAAGAGTGAATTAGAATTGTACAAAACAAAATTGTTGATCCATTTAGTTTTAATTTATAGTCTATTGTTCTAAGCATATATTTTTAATGTGATATTCACAACACAAAATAAACAAAAAACATCACATAAGAGACAATGCACAAGGTGCAATGTGGAAATGCAATGCTAGAAAACCCACCAATAGAGAGGCTGGTAGGAGCTACTATCCTAATCCAATACCAAATAATTTTGTTCAATTACACCTTTAAGGTCTTCAACCCTAAGGAGCAGCAACCCCTCTTTTGGAGAGCTCCAACTCTCATCACATGTACATGTACCTGTATAATCTGAGCATCAACTCACAATTCTTAGAACACCAACTCTTATCTATAAAATAATAATTCTCAATTACCTGGGAATCTATTCAACCAAGATTAATGTTAAGGTATTATAGCTACAAAATTCAATAGCATTGGTTGTAATTTGTATGTTCCAAAGGTAGTGATCTCTCTTGTATTTATAATGTGGATGAGACAAGAAGAGACATTTCCCTCTGTGGGACATGTCTATTCATTAACACATATTGTTTCACTATTTATGATAAGTAATTATTAGAAAATTATTAATATATAGGTATTTACGTATGTGATGTATATATGCATTAATTATCTAATGATTACTAATCAAAGTGATTAACAAGTAATCATAACAATGTATCTCATGGTTAAATTAATCCAACAAAAGCTACAATATTAGCAATTACAAAATATTTGTGAACATGTTGCAAATCTTTAACACAATTTATTTTTCACATAATTAGTAGCATAGCTATTATTTTACTTTATAAGAAATGAAGAACTAAAATTCTGTTATTAAATCTTTGTTCTTATATGCTTTCCTCTGAAAACTGAAATTTCATGTATATAACCATAGGAAACAAAACTATTTCAATTAGTCATATATTCAATAGTACTATGATAATGAATTGAAGATCTAAATATGTTTTCTTCAACTTAATATATCTCTTTGTATATAATAATCAAGCTTGAGCATACTATACTTGGAACATCTTTAGGATATTGATTCTATTGCAAACATTATGTGTTTTATCTCATCTCTAATACATACCATATCTTTTTAAATTGATCACGTAAAGTCTCACTTATCTACCTCTCAAGCTTTCAAATTTAGCCTTATGCACATCTTTTTTGCCACCATAGACGGTTTGAATCTTTTCTCACATTTTATATGTCATCTCTAGCACTTCTACATCATTGTATTCAACATAGGACAAGGTGTTGGCTATAGCACCCATTGCGACTATGTGAGTTTACTTCTCCTTTATCTAGCCAGTGATGTGTGGAGTAGTAGGTTCTACATACATTGTCTCCACATGACTTTGATATTCATCTCTGAGAGTTCTCAATGCAACATCATCTTTTAGCGCCATGAGATGTAGTTTTCTTTTGGAAACTTGAGTGCTTCCCTTTTCAAAATCTTTATCTTTGTCTTGAGTTGTTAAACTCCTTATTTTAGAGGACCAAGACTCTAATACATATTGTTGGTCCACAAACAAGTCAAGATGCTGAGAGGGGTGGGTGAACCAGTATACATTATGTAGTTTTAACTTTTTCCTTTTATCTAACTTTATACCAGTCTACAGATTAGTGCTATATACAACTCAACTGGTCAAGATGAACAAAAAATAATGAAGATAATCATAGCAACACATAACACAATATGTATCTCATTGAAAGCTAGCTAGAGTGAAAACCATGGTGTGTCAGTCAATCCTCATGAAGCTTGCACTCTCCTGAAGTGTTATTGGTCAAGAGCTTATTTCTATTAGAAGATTACAAAGATATTGTTAGGTGCCTCCCAATTAAGGGATTTGAATAAGACATGTGAAATTTTTTTTTCTATTAGGAATAGCTTGGTTAAAGGGCTTGAAAACACAAGTTAATGTATCACTCTGTTAGGGGGTTGTGTACAAAGAACCTGTTAAGGTCCAACCTCAATGGGATTTTCTATTGTAGAGATTAGTAAACAATGGAGAAATTATCTAATAAAGTAGCTAATACACTTATTTTGAGTATAGATCCCTTTTCTACTCCTTGGACCTATCTACAACTATGCTCTACCCTCTTTCAACTTTGTAACTCAAACACAACCACTTACATACTTGGAAATTCTCACTCTTGAGTGCTTTCTCACTTGTAATTTTAGGGCTTACTAACTTCTCCTCAACACTCTAACACTCCACATATACTTGTGACTTCTCATTGTCACACTTCTCTCTTTGAGATTACACTTAGCTCACTCTCTTGGTTCTCTTGCTAATTAATTTGGAATCTAACCTTTTCCCTTGAAGCAATGTTCTCTTTTGTAGTCTCTGAGTACTCTACTTTGAAACCCTAGATTGTGAATTCAAAATTTGAATTCTCAAGCATACTTTTATATTTTCATCATGTCACTATTATGCATCACTTTTGTCAGATCTAGCATGTATGAATAGAATTCATGAGTGTCTTGTAGTCTCGATGGCTTGCATCACTAGAAATAATTTGAATTTGAATTCTTTCAACTATTCCTCAATGTGATAATACTTATCGTCATTAAATGCAATGATGATTACACTTCTACCTACTTTGTGTCATGGAAGTCACAAGTATCCAGATACATGCTTCCTCTTGCTAACTTTGCCAATTTCTCTTGCATAACTATCAGTTGCTTTATCTTCCATGCATATGTATCATCTTCCTTTACATTCTTACTTTACTTAGCATGACTCCATCTAAGTGATTATCCTTTTGTCATCACCTGTGTTGGGCTTGGTCTTTCCTTTCGCCGATCACCCTTGTGAACTAGATTTGTGCATATAAGTTCAATGTGATTCACTGGTCATAGCTTTATACTAGTCATCGTTCCTTCTTTTCCTTGACATGAATGACAACAGTCATAACTAAGTGAACTTATCACTCCACAAGTCTGACCTTATTATTTTAGTCAGTTATGCCAAAAATCTCCCCCTTTGGCATTGATGACAATAATTCAACACTTTAGCCCTTACTAGAAACATGTTTCTCTTGTTCAATTATGCCCTTCGTTTGTTGCTTGGCAGAAAGTAACATGATAGTGCCTTTTCATCACTTAACTTCTCCCACTAAGATGATGCATCCACATCCTGTGACCACTTTGTGTCCTTTGTGGATTCACTTGGTTCTTTGTGACCTCATCCTTTTCTATAATCTATTGTATGTGTTTTTTTTTTGTGGGTTTCTTCTTGATCTATAGTCATGACTCCATCTGACCATCAATTGTCAACTTCACTGGTTAACTTCTCAATTTTGGAGCTTCCCTCCTTTAACACATCTTCTTCTTGTCTCTTATTTCTCCCCCTTGGTTGCATTTCTTGTACTTCTCAACTTCTCTTTTGTTTTACTTCTTTGTTTCTCAACTTCTCCCCCTTAGACAACAATGCCAAAGGTGTGCAACTTAACTATGTGTAATGTCCCCAAGTAGAACTTAATTATTTTACTCTAAAATTATCATTATAATTTTTTTCCTTATACTATTAATTATATTTCTCCTTTCATTTTGTCGATTGATAATATATATTTACATCTTTTAACTTCCATAAACATAATATTTCGATCCTTGTACTTATAGACTATATATCACTTCTCTACATTTATATGTATACATAAATTTCACTCCTTGAATATATATGTTAAAAGCTTCAGTATTTCAAATCTACATCATTGTCTCACCACTCACATTTAATGTGTTTGAATAGTCCCCGTTATCTCATATCTATTTGGAGGGTTGTATGTTATTATTATTTTTCTTCTTCCTATTCAAAGTCCACTATTTTCTTCATCTTTATTGTTTCCTTATTTCTTCAGTGCTATTCTATTGACTGATATTAATTATTCTGCTTTTGTTTATTTTCTGATATAGATCTCCTCAAACAAGTATTTCATTTGTGAGCCCAATATGTCATTCTCTGCACCACTTGCATGCTATATATATATATATATATATATATATATATATATATATATATATATATATATGTATGTCAAATTAGTTTATTTCTTTGCCTTCCTATGTGCAATGCTCCCTCTTGAAGTTGTTGTCTTCCGTGCACATGATTTTCTTCTTCAAACTTTCTTATTGTCTTCTTTGCATATCCCTTGTGATTAACAATATAAATGCTTAAATACCTTCTCTTCCTATGGTAATCACTTTATATGTCTTTGAATGGAATCCATCATGTAACACTAAGCCCCTATAAAATTATAGTTCAGTGATATTTAATAACACAACTGAAAATTTTAGTATCATTTGAAGATATGTGCCGACTGACCTTAATTAGTGAATTGACTTTATATCGCCTATTTCCATATGCTAAGTGGGTTGCTATCTTTGAGCGCAGAAGCCAGAATAATAAGTAAACAATCTATGTTCGAATTGGCTCTGATTCAGCTACCTTCCATCAGCTGCATGTAGGGATGGTCTAACATTCCTGTGATAGAAATTTTAGTGTAAGGGTTTTGGCATGTTAACATTGCTGATTGCAATCGTTCTTGGCTATATTAACCTGATGGTTCAGTCCCTCTTCTTTACATCTTGACTGATATTCGTTCCTTGACTATGTGCCATGTAAAATATGCTTCTATCTATGTTGGTGTTGACTTAGATAACTATTAAAATCCTTCATGCTTTTGATCGAACATTTATTCCATTATTTCACCAAACTGATATTAGTTGCTACTTCATAATGTTTATAAGCTTTTGGATTGTTCAGGTTCTTCCGCATATGCTTATCCATTCAGTTCTATTGTGAATTCCTTATCTTGAAATTATGTCGCCAATAGAGAATATTACTGGATATACATTTCTATATAAATAGTTATCTTCCTAGGATCTGATTCTTTTTAACTCCTCTTCTACAATCTACTCCTCTTTCTCCCTTCCCTTCCTTTGCTTCCTTGAGAAGGCACGATATGATAAGTCACTTCTCCTCAATTATTACTAAATTGTGCCTATTGAAAATTAATCGTGAATTATAGTTAGTGTGTATCGCTACTTCCAGATTATTTGTGATTTATGTTATACTAATCATATATTGATTTAATATATTATATATTCATTGCATTAAAATATATTCTATCATATTTTTCTATTATTATTATATTGATAATATAATTAATAAATACTATTATAATCTATGAGTAATATATTATCATAAATTATTATCATACTAAAAATATTTCATTTGTTTATATCAGTTCATAAGATGATTTAATATATTTAAACTATATTATAATACATTATTTATTCTTTTATTATTGATATATATATATATATATACACACACACACACACACACATTTTAAATAGTTATCTTCTACATATTATGATATCATATTCATAATAGATTCATGTATTAATATTTATCATTATTTATTTAATTAATTTATAATGTTATATTATATTTAATATAATAATAAATTATATTATAATTTATTATTAAATCCATTTACTCAAAATAGGGGACATGACACTATGTGATTTCTCCCCCTATAGAGTTGTTCCCCATTACTCATCAATCCATACTTTTGACTTGACCATTTGTGGAACATGGATTGATGTTTTCCTTCTTTATTCACTTTAGACTTGATAGGGGTAATACCCCTAACTTCTCTCTCAAATACTCAAAGGTATCCTTCTAATAAGGTTTCGTGAATATATTTTTTAGTTTCTTCTTGGTTGGTACATATTCCAACCTTACCTTTTTCTCTTGCACTCTCTCCCTTAGGAAATGATACTTATTGATATGTGCTTTTAATAGGGTTTTCTGATATGTTGATTGCACTTGCATTATCACAGGTAATAACCATTTATTCCTCCATCTTCTCTTCAATCCCTTCAAGTGGTTGTTTGATCCAAACATGAGTGGAGTTCATTGTTTCAGTTATGTATTCTATTTTTTTTATTGACTATGATATGTAGTTCTTCTTCTTGTTGGACCAAAGAACCAATCTTCCTCCAAGAGAGAATCCACCACCACTCAGGCACTTTATGTTATCTATGTTCCCTGTCCAATCAACATTGGTAAAGGCACTAAGATCAAAGTTTCCCTTGCAAGGATACCATAGGCCATACTCTTCAGTGTCATTTAAAAAATTTGAATATTCTTTTAACAACTACCATGTGTGATTCTTTTGGGTTGGTTGAGAATCTAGCCACTATACCAATTGCCCATGCAATATTTGCTTTGTTATGCACAACATACTACAATTTACCAATCATAGATTAGTAAATCATTTCAATCACTTCTAGGCTCTCATCTTCCTTTGACAATTTGTAACTGATCACCATTGGGGTGCCTATTGGTTTGGCTTCCTCCATACCGAATGTCTTTGGAATCTCCTTCGCATACTTTGTCTAACTTATGAAGATTCCTTCTTTCATTTGGGACACTTGAAGTCCAATGAAGAATTTGATATGACCAATCATGGACATTTTAAACTCTTTCTTCATTGCTTCAGTGAATTCTATGTTAATCTTATCATCTCCTCCAAAGAACATGTCATCCACAAATACCTCACCAATCAAAAAACTACCTTCTATTTCATTCTCAGATATATGTTGTTTTTGTCACTTGTTCTCACAAAGCCAATTTTATCAAGTATGGGTGCATCCTATCATACCACACTCTGGGTGCATGTTTTAACCTATACACGGCTTTCTTCAATGTGTACACTTGATTTTTTCCTTCTTCATTTCCAAACCCTTCTAGTTGTTCTATGTATACTTCCTCTCAAAAACTCCATTTAGAAATGTGGATTTCACATCAATCTAGTATACTTTAAATTTTGTGTATCTCGTGAAGACTAGAAGTATCCTAACTCCTTCCAATATGGCCATTGATACAAATGTCTCTCCATAATATATTCCTTGTTCTTGTGCATATCCTTTGTGGACAAGATTGGTCTTGTTTCTGACCACTTCTCCATCCTCATTCATCTTATTTCTAAACATCCACTTTGTGTCAATAACATTATTGTCTTTTGGTCATGTCACCAAGGTCCATGTGTCATTCTTTATTATTTGATCAATCTCTTTCTCTATGGCCTTTCTCTAATCTTCATCCTTGAACACTTCCCTTGTAACTTTGGTCTTCATGTGTGAGAGAAGACATACTATCTCTCTCACATTTCTCCTTGTCATCACTCTAGCATCTTTGTCTCCAATGATCTAGTCTACTGAGTAGTGTTTCCTCTCATATTTGGCTAGCATTGGTTCTCCTTTAGGTGCTTCTTCTCTTGGTTTCTCAGGCTGAACTACTTTTTCCTTTATCGATACAACTTCTTATACTACATCTTCCTCCACTGATACTAATTCCACTAAGTTATTTATTGGAATATATTCAAATTTCTTGTAGTCTTATAGTTCCTTCTTACTTTCTCTTCTTTGTTCTTCTCATAGAACTCATCTACCTTCGCATTGGAAGACTTCACGATCTTGTTCGTCCAAATGTTTAGGCATCGATATGCTTTGCTTTAGGTAGAGTATCCCAGAAATATGCCCTCATCACTTTTTTGCTCAAACTTCCCTTGGTATTCATCTCTCTTTATGTAACACTTGCTTCCAAATACCTTGAAGTACCTCACTAAAGGGGAGTAACTAAACCAAAGTTCATAGGGAGTTTTCTTTGATCCCTTCTTCACCTATACCCTATTCAAGGTGTACAATTTCTTTTGCAACATTTTTCTATATCATTATTGTTCTAGTACAACCTATGATTGTTATGTCTTTCTTTTCAGGAACACCATTCTGTTGTAGTGTCCTATGACCTAACAAGCATCTTCTAATTTGATGTGCTTAACAATAGCTCTCATAACAGTAGCTCTTAAGTACTTGTGAGGTGAACACACCTCCTTGGTCTAATCTCAAACATTTCAATTCTCTATTGGTCTCTAGTGCAAGAGCACCTATTCCAGAAGGATGGGAGATGAGGATTAGGTTTTGCTATTTTTGCAACTCAACCCTAGGCCAAACATCTCTGTATTTGGTTCAGGATAACAAAGAATGAAGTGACAGAGGTACTTTGGGAATGGATAAACACAATTTGATGGTGGATTATGGTCTCATATAGGTCCTTTGAAGTATCTCGATTGGTAGCTAAGCCTGGTCACTTGATTGGTGAAGACTTCCTTTACAAACCAAGCCAATTAGGCCTAATTAGGTTTGTTGTTGTAGTAAGTTTTTCGTACTCACCTTGTTGCTTGGGAGTCTAAAATTTTGGAATCTAACATAACTTCCAAAAGGGTGTCTGGATATCTACTTTGTTTGCTAGGTCCTTTCACAAGTTCCTAACTAAGACCCAATTTCCTAACTTTTAAGGCTACAAGGTTACTAGGTCTAAAAGCCAGAATTATTGTCAAAACTCTTGGGCATGTGCATGGTTGTTGTATTCCACCACCTTAAGACCAGTTGATGTTTTGGAACCTTTCCATTCCCCTCATAACACCTAGGTTCCCATTCCAAGCAATAAACAATCAAGTGGTTGTGTTTTGATAAGGATGTTTGTAGTACTCTTAAAGGAGTACCTATTTAGTATTTTGTATGCAAGATTTTCCAAAGGTGTAGAACCCTCTCTCAAGCCTATTTTGGGTGTAGGAGGCACCTAAGGCCACATCACAACAAATTTTCCTATTTAAGGGAGAGCTCTACATTAGTCTCTCTTTTCAACTTTTCCCTGTAGGCCTTAAGCATGTGGAGAGTTTTTGAATTTTCCTTTAAGTAAATAGTCCATATTATTCCAAAAAAATCATTAATAAACAACATGGTATATCTATCACTAGACACACTCTTAGTCCCTATAAGATCACACAAGTCAATATGAACAAACTCTAAAAACTTGTCCAGAGGTAAATGACTTTCTTGAAAAACTAGAATTGGCCAACTTTCCTAGTTTACACTCCCTACACATCACATTGACAGGTTTAGTAATAGGATGTAAAATTCTTACACATTTTTTATTCCCTACCTTAACAATGCTTTCAAATTTTACATGACACAATCTCTTATGCCATAACCAATTGTTATCATTCTTAGCTACCAAGCATTTATTCTCAAAAATATTGAGGTAGAAGAGATTACCTCTTCTTTTTTCTATTGTAGCTAAACGTTTGCTTGTCAAATATTTTGCAAGACCCTTTTATAAATTCGAACCTATAACCCTTGTCTATTAATTGAGCTACACTCAACAAGTTATATTTGAGACCTTTCACTAACTAAACATATTCACAGTTAGTGGATTCATTTAGTGCTACAATACCCTTACCTATCACCGTGTTTTTGACAGTCTTCACCATTCCTCCATCGTAGGCCTCTGCCTCATGGAACTTTCACTTGTAACCAGACATGTGGTGAGAGCAACCTCTATCAATTATTGATTTCTTGTGGATATTGGTGCTTTTTATTAGGGTTGTCTCCACACTTTCTTCTGTGATGGCGAAAAAGGATAGTTCATCCTAATCCTCATCATCAACACTAGCTTACTCTTCATTAGTCGCACCCTCCAAAGAAATGTAGCATCACTTCTTCTCCTTCCCTTTGGATTTTTGTCATCTTTTTTTGGTTTACTTCTTGATAGGCATTGGACATCTAGCATCATAGTGTCCTACCTTGTTGCAGTTAAGCCATTTGAATAGAAGCTTTCCTTTGTACTTCCCTTTCCCTTTGATCATTCTCTTTGCAAATAGAGCCTCCATCTCTTCTTGTTCAACTTCTTCAACATAGAGACTCTCTAGTTCTCTTCTATATTTGGAGGTGATTTCTTTCTCCCTTCCTCTTTGAGTTGTATCAAGTGCAACTAAGGCTTTGAATGTCGCTTCAACCTTGGGTTAATTGTTATCGCAGTTGCTTTAGCTCAAATGTAGTGAGTTTTCCTATTAAGGCATCAAGGATACATTCATTTTATTTATTGTCCTCAACTCCAATTTTATTTATTGTTCTCAACTCTTGAATGGTTGATACCCTTATGGCATACTTGGGTAGCAAGGTTCTCAATATCTTGCTTACACATTCATCTTCATGTAGTGTGTCTCCAACAACTCTAATAGCTAGCATCGCATCTTTCACCCATTTTAGATAGGTTTTGATGTTCTCTCCTTTCTACATCCTCATGTCATCATATTTTCCTCTCAAAATTTCAGTTTTAGCCTTTTATACATGCTTGTCACCACCATAGAAGATTTGAATCTTTTCCCATATTTTTACATCATCTCCAGCTCTTCTACATCTTTTTATTCAACATAGGGAAAGGTGTTGGATATAGCATCCATTGTGGCTATGTGAGTTTTCTTCTCCTTTAATTGGCCATGGGTAAGTGTAGCAGCAAGTTCTACATACATGGTCTCCTGTGACCACTATGCATCTCCAAGAGTTTTCAGATGCAACCTCATCATTCTGCACTAAGAGTTGTAGTCTTTTTTTAAAAACTCAGGTGCTTCTCTTTTCAACATCTTGATTTTTGCCTCGAGCTATTGAACTCCCTACGTTAGAGAATTGAGGCTCTAACACCAATTGTTGGTCTACTAACAAGTCAGTATAGTGGGTGGGGTGGGGTGATGAATCAATATACACTAGGTAATTCAAATTTCCTCTTATATCTAACTTCACACCAACCTATAGGTTAGTGCTAGCTACAACTTAATTGGTTAGGATTAAATGAAAATAATGTAGATAATCATAGCAACACACATAACATAATATTTATCTCATAGAAACCCATCTAGGTTGAAAACCATGTTGTGTAAGTCAATCCTCACAAAGCTTGCACTCTATTGAAGTGTGTTTGGTCAAGAGCCTATCTTTGTTAGAAGATTACAAACACATTGCGAGGTGTCACCTAATTAAGGGATTTGAATAAGACTTGTGAAAGTATTTCCCTATTAGGATCAGCATGATTAAAGGATTTCAAAACACAAGTTAATGTGTCACCTTGTTAGGGGATTTAGTACAAAGAACCTATTAGGGTCCACCCTCAACGGGATTTGATGTTGTAGAAATTAGTAAACAACATGGAAATGATCTAATGAAGTAGCTACTACAATTAGCTTGAGTATAAATCCATTTACTACTCCTTGGACTTGTCTACAACTATGCTTTTCCCTCTTTCGGCTTTGATTTCAAACATGATCACTGATGTGCTTGGCACTACTTGCTCTTGCACACTTTCTCACTTGTTGTTTGGGCTCATTGGTTTCTCCTCAACACTCTAACACTCCACACTATTTTTGTGAATTCTTACTGTTACACTTCTCTCTTTGAGATTAAACTTAGCTCGACTCTCTTGGCTCTCTTGCTAATCAATCTGCAATCTAACATTTTCCTTTGAAGCAACATTCTCTTTTGTAGTCTCTGTGTACTCTAATTCAAAACCCTAAACTGCAAATTCAAAATTGAATTCTCAAGCTTAATTCTAGCTTATCCTCGTCATTGTTATGCATTTCTTTTGTCAGATGTAGCATATACTAACAAAAGTCATAGATTTTTTGTGACCTCAATGGCTTGCATCAGTGGAAAGAATTCAAATTTGAGTTCTTTTAATTGTTCCTCAATGTGACAATACTTATCGCTATTGAATATGACAAGTGCACTTCTACCCAGTGTGTGATGTAGTAGTCAAGGGTATCCTGCTACATGTTTCCTCTTGTTAATTCGACAAATTCCTCTTGCATAACTATCGGTCGCTTTATCTTCCATGTATACTTATCATCTTTCTTCACATTCTTACTTCACTTAGCATGATTCCATCTAACTAGTTATCCTTCTACAACCACCTCTATTGGGCTTGGTCTTTTCTTTCTCTAGTCACTCTTGTGAACTAGAGTCTGGCATATAAGTTCAATGTGCTTTACTAGTCATAGCTCCATACCGATCATCGTTCATTATTTTCCTTGACATCAATGAAAACATAGTCATAACTTAGTGCACATGTCACTCCATCAGCCTATCCTTAGGTTTTTAGTCAGTTATGCCAATAGTTTTCTTGTCTTCAACCCTATTGATAGAGTTTATTGAAGAATAGTAGCTCAAAAAAGCATAGACTTTGATTTTATGGCCCCTACAAGATAGTAAGGAGAGTGGGACAAGTGGCTTATGAACTTGAATTCTCATATGGTAACAAGATTCATAATGTCTTCCCTTAAAATGCCTATCAAACTGTACCTTCGCCTAGATTACCTCCTGTAGATGAAGAAGGAAAGCTAGGTGTTGGAGGTAAGAGAGAAGCATTTGCAAAATAGGACTTAATTTATATTTAGTTTGTTGGAGGCATTACCTATGAAGGACGTGACTTGGGAAAATGAGAACATCCTCTGACACCCAGCCTTACGATTGCTTGAGGGTCAAGAGTCCCAAGAAGAGGGGACTATAATGTCCCCTTCTTATCATTAAATGAGAACATCCTTTGACACCCAACCTTACGATTGCTTGAGGGTCAAGAGTCCCAAGAAGAGGGGACTATAATGTCCACTTATCATTAATCATATGGAAGCGCCATTAGTCTATTTGTCATCCCGTTACGCTGATATTGTTGGAAGGGGATGTCTTGGGGTCACGGTAAAATGATGGCACTAAATTACTCTTGTCGTGGCTTGAGTGTTAATATTTTAGTCTGCACATTATAACTTGGGCAATTTGGTAAAAAATAAAGGTTGGCAGCATTAATAAAGTGTAACGCTACAAAAACAACCTTTGTGAGAGCACCTAATATTAGATGCTTACCTATGTGTCGAGAGCTACTTGTAACGGACATCCAATTGAAAAGAGCTTGACGTTGAGCATGGTAGGGAGGAGAATTCTGAAAAGAACAAAAAAATTCTATCTTGAAGTTTAGTTTGAATGCTCTCAACCATAGCAAATTCCATGTATGTGACTTTGGGGTTGTTGATTGGGGTTGGGCACATAGATAATTGGACTGAAACACTTAATCAGTTAGGAGGCTATGTAATAGTTTGTAGCCATCATTTCACTGTTTAGGCTCAAAAACATCCATTACTAGCATTGGCATGAAGTTTTGAGTATTCATAGTAGTTAGTGTAAAATGAAGGTCACCTCGGTTGCAACAACAATTTCCAAGTTGGAAAAAAAAAATTGGGTACTAACTTTGTATTAATTTCTATTGAGAAAAAAAATTGTGCACTAACTTTGTATTAATTTAAATACAGTGCAAGACTTAGTTCATGTTTTACACTTGTATAATAGTTTGAGTTCTACAAGAGATGGTCAATATTGCCATTTTATTAGTTCTAAAGGCAGATACTATTGTTTTCATTCAATTCAAATTTTCAATTCAATTGACCAATCAATTCATAGAATTAAAAAGATTAAAAGAAACTTCAAATGTTTATATCTTTTCTTAATTTTTCATAATTTTATAAATCACATTTTTCATTCATTCTATTGGACCATACTATTTTTGGTAGAAAGAAAATTCAATTTTCTTCAACAAAAATACAAATATTTTCTAACAATTCTATCATGCATTAATGAATGCATTAATTACAATTTTATCTTTTCCACATTTGTGACAAGTTGATTAGATTTTCAAAAAAATAATATTTTTTATCTTCCACATCTAATCAATATTAATTATCACAATCTATTTTTTTTACCAAGTTCAAATATAGAGTTAAATGTTTTATATTTATTAATTTTACATTGATGTTTGTTTTTGCCAATTGTAGAATGTTATTAATTTAAGTTTACACTATGTTTTACTAGCTACTATTTTACAATCTTGCCCTATTAATACCATTTTACAAATTGTAAAACTACTACTACCCCTCAAATTTTCTAGATATTTTGATAATTTGAATTAAGTAATCAACAATTTATTTTTTTAAATAAATATTTCAACTTATAATTGAATTGGTAGAAATGAATAGTTCATTCATATAATATAGCTCCCATTGTTATTTATATATTTCTTAAAATAATATAATTATTAATATTTTTTAAATTCCCTTCAACTCTCTCTATCATTCTACTTTTACTTTCCTTATAATAACATATCATTCTCTCTTAACTCTCTCCTCGTATCTTTATTTTCCTTCTTTTCCAATTATTGGCAGAAACTTTGATGCATTGCATCTCTTGTTTATAATGTACTAGTTTTTGGTTAAAAAATATACTCTTATTTTGAGCCTAAATTTAAACTACAAGTACAGAAAACACATGTATGCAAGTAAATTCTAAGAAAGTCTCTCCCAGCAATAGATAGTAATCATCTCTCACAATTACACTACAACGCTCCCTCGACGTAGTCTTGTTAAAACATTTGTGCCAATAATTGTGCCCATGTAAACTGGTTGGGGATATTGCATCGCATCAACCTTGCAATGTTTCTAGCTATAAGCACAACTAGAGATTGGTTGAAGTCATCTAATGAAGAACAAATCGGCTCAAATACACCTGAACAACCTTTGTCTATGTGCAAAATAATCTTCAAAATGCGTAGAATAAAGCAAATATCAAATGATAATTGATTTGGATGAGATGGATCCTTCCAACGTATGCACGGGGGAAGATGAGCAACCCCTATTATTTTTCATCAATGAGATCTATGATTTGGAAAGGGAAAAATTAGAGGGAGGGAGTATATTTTGGGATTGACATTGGATGGCATTAGAGAATATGAAGAGGACAAGTCATCACCATCAACATCTACATGATGGAGGTCAAGCCACAATCTATCATGGTAAACACGAAAGATGAGCTAGAACAAACTCCTAGGACTGGACGCTCTAGTTCTAACTCGCATCTAGCTTTCAATAGAATATAAAATGCTCTCATGTGGTATTTGACTATAGTTACCCAAAAAAATGGCTATTTTATTTTGGTTTCATACTTTCAACCATCCACATTCAACATGAGGATACCATTTTGTACCCAATTTAAATTCATATCTATAAAATTTAGTTATGGATATAATTACCCAAGATCGAGGCTGGGCCAAAGGGAGAGCACAATAACAATTTATTCTCACCCCATTAGCTAAATAAGTCAAGCTAAGACAAATGAAGGCATAAGCTCGGGACAAGTCTCTTAACCCTTGATTAAATAATTCAAGCCAAGACAAAGGCATAAGATTATGACAAGTGTCTTAATCTTATAACATGATATATAAAAAGATTACTTATTACCCAACAAAGGTGGAAAATAAAAGTGCCACGTCCACTAATGATGTATCACCCTCCACTTCTAGTGATCACCTTCCAAGGTGGAAAAGTTGCAAGTGCCACAAATCCACTAAAGGTGGAAATGTGAATGAAGTGATAAGTGCACCAAAGGTTAAGTCACACTCAAGGTGAAAAAGTGATATGTGATAACACCGTCAATGCTCCTACGTGGTCCCTAAATAAACTTATGTAAAATGTGTGTCTAGGACCTAGAAGAATAACATTCTAAGTATAAAACTTAAATGCACCAACAATAGGGTCTCACAACTTAGTGTGTTGATTAAGAGGTGGTCTTATTGCTTGTCCCCACCTAGGTTCAAGACTCCACTAAGCTATTGTGATTACAGGATTGTACCTTCATTGATCCAGTGTGTTCATAGATGTAAGCCTCAATTTTGTAATAAAGGGATGAAGTCCACCATGTGCAGCCTCACTGGTTCATAGCTTTAGGTCAAAAGTGTTTCACATGGTGCAAAAGGGCAAATAATGTTAAAGTGATTATGTTAAAAAGTCAAGAAGAAACTTTTATTATTAAAAAAAATCAACAATATCAATCAAATGTAACTACTCAGCTTGTTTCTTTTATGTATGTGTTTATTAACTATGCGTCTTCTCATGGAATTTTGCCCAAAAAAATGCATTTCTATTGAAATTTGAGCAATCTAAGTTGTCAAGCTTTGCCAAAATTTTGCCAAGTACTTTTTTTTTGGGCTTGGTGAGTTTTTGCCAAGTCCAGGCATTTTGACTTCACTTGAACAAAACAACATATAGTCAAAAGGCAAAATGCACACAACCTCTTTATTCTCCCAATTGTCATAAGCAAAAGAAATAAAACCTACAATATAAATAGTCTAATTCCACAATAAATAAGAGACCATGTTCATTATATAAAAACTTGAGAAAAAGCATACAGCAGCCTCTTCATTTTCCTTACTGAGATGGGCAATAGATGTAAATCTACACTCCTTACAATTCATACCCCCGCTGGAAGGAAAAGGCCATTTCTATCACATAAAGATAGTGAAAAAAAGCATATAGACCCCTGGCCCATCCAACCTATAGAAAATGGATGTAAACACCGTAATGGTACATTGTCACAACCCTGAAGAGAAGAGACTTTGCTTACACATCTTAAGGACCAGTAAAACAATGTAACAGAACTGCCGTATTGGCAGCTTTGGTGTATCTGTAACAGATGTTAATGGGCACGTCCCACATTTCACGGAAGCAATTCTACATTTGTCCAGACTACTTGTGAGGCATGCACTCTCTTCTCATGCCATAAGATGTTGAAAAATTTTACAGTTTACTGACCATCCAAAATACTGTTAAAACTTAGTTCACTCAATTTGCAAATGTCTGTAATGAGTATCAACCGCCCCCATGCTCATAAAATAGTGATATTGTTTATAGCAGTATCATCAAACTTAAAAAATAAATTAGTAAATAACAATTTGTACCACAATTCAATATGAGATCACCTTATATGAGCATACAAAGCCAAACAAATGAAAAAGTCAAAGGTGGCCCATTAATTTGCAGAGAAAACACTTTTGACAAGCTGAATCAGTAAGTTACATTCTAATTCGAATCTTGTTTGTATTTTACATGAAAAATTGTGCCATGTAATTGTAGACCTCAAATATAATAAGGTTTACCTTATTAGCCCACAAATAACCCACAAGAAAAATTCATTTAAGCTTTTCTGAGATATACACCTATTCAATATCCAGTGATCCATAATTTACATCAAATCGCTTACTTGTATCTATAATCTATGATTAGTGCCAGTGATGGGATCATTTTGATTTTCCACTGAAAACTTATGTAGCCAGCAGTTCATAACAGTCGCCGCATTAAGTGTTTCTAGTAAGCATGATCCCCAAGCTTCCTGTGTCCATTTACTTCTACCAATAGCTGGAAACGAAACTCTAATGCTTGTCAGAGATCCATTTGAAATCAACCGGCAGAGTTCTCATGCAGAATCACATATTCGCGGCTGCAATATATAAACAACAGCTTAGAGCATTCATTTTCAAAACTAAGTAAATGTGGAACCGAGAATGAAACTCCTAGCGAAAACCAAAAAAAAAAAAAATTCTCAACATACAAACCCACATAATAAATTAGTTCAGAAATTGCTTCCTAAAACTCTTATAGTTACAGTTGGTTTTCATCTAGTTGTAAGGGCACCTAACATTGCCATGACCCAAGTTAAAAATCTGACCAGGGTGTCCCTGGTGCTAAACCAACTAGTTGTAGGTTTATTAACAGGACCATATGAGCGTATGAAACTACAACAGTAATTATGAAAAATCAAAGTGCAGATGTGGTTAAGAATAAGACAGTTCCTCCAGTGAAAATGAAATGATGGGCCAGCAGTGATGAACTCGATATGACAAAAAAAACTGAGCTGCCATGCAATACCGTCATACCTACTATTCCCAAACTTAATTGTATCTTTTTCAAACAATTCATAGTAACGTTGGGGTTCAAGCCGATTGTCCTGCAGCCACAAAAGATAACAGTCAATCTCAATGGGATCATTGAATAAAAAACTTCAATTAATTGTAACAAAAGCAATATAGATTGCAAAGTGATGTTTATGTATTGAGTTCTGAACAGAATGCTAAAATCTTACATTTAAGTGGGTGCCATTTGTACTTCCCAAATCCATCAAGTAGGGTCTGATAGGTAACAAAAATAAGAAATTACAATTTGTCATACTGATACAACGGAAATAACTGTAGTAAACTAGGAATATTTATATTATTACCTTACATGCTTTGATACTGTGCCATCTAGTTCCTCTTTCTCTATTTGTCTGCAAAATGGCAACAGTCAGAATACATAAAATAGAGTAACCCTCAATCTAGATATAAATCTTAAAGAGGGAATCGAATTAAAATACATGCTACCTAAATTGGATGACAGCATGCTGCTTGCTACATGAAGGATGATCAGTTGGAATATCTGCCACCCTCCGTTCTCTTCCAAACAGGTAACAGGTTTGACGATGAATGTACAAAGGCTCTACAAATCATGCAACGTAATGAAATAAAAGAAATGCATGTATACCCATAGCAAAAGATGACAATGAAATGCAAACAAAAATAGCAACATGCAAACTAAATTCTATTGTAGACCAGAGAGGTGAACATGTATTTGCGATGAGTAGACAACCTTAAAAAGGATGCCACAGGATCCAGGCTGTAACCTACAATAAATACTATGAATGCAAAGACCTAGCATACAACAACAGAACCATTCAAAGATATAGAAGTGAAAGCATCTATGACCCACACTCGAGGAAACTCTTCCAAATTTAGAACCATAAAATCAGGTAAGAAAATTTTTGAAGAACAAAATTTCAGATGTTCTCAGATCTATCAGGCGTGAGTGAATGATAGTCTCTGTAGCTGTGTAAATTATCTTCACAGCCAGGTCAAAATGGAAAATCACTATCATATACAGATCAGCCATCATTGTTTTAGCAATCCATGTTTACAAAGCCATACAGTGTTCTGCTGACAAGATGAAGCTGGATGTTACAGCCATTGAACTGTTGCTGCTCAGCAATGCTATTCCAGCTATGGAATTTCTAAAACTAAACCTTCGTTGGTGACAACAGAATCTTCTCGAGTGTTCACACAAATATAAATTACATATTTTGAAAAATGCAAAATATGATTGGGAAAACAATTTAAGAAAAAGGAAATGTAGAACCCTTTAAATAAGTAAATGAAGTTACAAAGAGTGTCAAATGGGCCCCTTCTCCAAATGATAAGCGTGTAATATGAACGAGCCAAAAAATAAGTGGTTTCTTTTCAATTACAAGTTTTTGCTACTATGTTTCTGCCTATTTGGGATACAGCTGCATGATGCATAGACTAGTCCAAAGAATTGTCTACATAAATTTGCCTCAATATTTATGAGTGATGACAATGAATTTAATCCAGAAACCTCTTGTGCAGGCTAGATTGAATCTTGTGTTTGGCATTCACTGTATTATGATATTAAAATCAAAATTCAACTGCATTTGAATCAGATTTCATGATTTGACACACTGGAAAATATTTCCCACTCATTCCCTATATTGTATGGTCATTAAGATAGTCTACTGCTCAAGGGTGATTTTTCAATTGCCAAATTGAGTAATAAAAAAATTTGTTTATCTGCAAGGTTTGCTCAAATCAGAGGTCCGGAACTCACCCAAAGTCACCCAAACTTTGTGAGTTCCAAGCCGGGTCACTCTGGGTAAGCCCTAGGGACCCAGACTCAGACGTGTACGAGCACAGGCAGTGACTCACCCAGACTTTGTGAGTTCCGAGTTGGGTAACCAGGGGCCCAAACTCAGATGCAGACGAGTCCAGGCAGTGACGCAGTGCTTGTGATTGCTATGTGGCACTAGAAACTTTCGAAGTAAATGTAATGA
Organism: Cupressus sempervirens; assembly: GCA_028749045.1. Lineage (NCBI taxonomy): Eukaryota > Viridiplantae > Streptophyta > Pinopsida > Cupressales > Cupressaceae > Cupressus > Cupressus sempervirens. The sequence goes on along the minus strand of CM053786.1, from coordinate 714,915,572 downwards.
AGAAAAGGCAAAAGGAGGAGTTGGCAAGCATTGGTTCCCGTCCAGCCACATCCACATATTGTCTTGGAGAAGCTTTTTTCACGCCTCTTTACCATCTTAGTGCTTCTGCTAGTGCTAGTGATTCTACTTCTGCTCCTAGTGGCACTGTTAGCTTTGGTCCCTAGAGTTCAGAAATATAGGTTGGATTCATATTTTGTGCAATGCACTATTCCTGGTTCACAGCCTTTGCTTGAGAGTATGCCTTAGAACTGTTGGACTTTATAGCTTCAATAGAGATCTTTATCTCCAAGCGTTAATACCGTTCTGGTCACCTTCAGCTGAAAAGGACATTTATGATAAAATGTAATATTAAATATAGTAACATGTGTAACATGCATTGAGGCATGGAAATAAGAACTGTGTTTGAAAATAAAGAATTATGTTTTGAGAAATTAAAGAGACCTTCGGTTAGAATGTGGAGAGTCTCTCCTTAGGTTATATATCGCTTCAAGCAAAAGGCATTGTACACTTAAAATTTTCATTATCAATAAAATGATCTTTTGTTGTGTGTAGCTGTGTTTTCCCTTCATTCTCAAAGGGTTTTCCCAAGATATCTCTCTGTGTCTATTGTATCTTTTCTGATTATTCTTGTTTATCTGATTTCTGGGCTAAACCCAACATGTTACCAGAGCCTAGTCTGATAACATCAATGAAGAAAGTTTTTATGCCTCTCTCAGTTTTGGTCTACAATTTTTTGGCTGCTGCTATTGTTTGAGTGTTTTGTCTTCGTTCATATCATTTCTTTTTGTCGGCTTATTTTTTTGTCTGAGCACCAGCCTTGGGCTGAGTTGTGCTCCAGATTCTTCTAAGAAGATTAATCTATCATGGGAGGTGTTTATTGCCTTGCACCGAACATCTTTTTTTTGTCTTTTTATCTCTCATTTTTTCTAGTGCTCGATGACAGGCTGCCATCAATTGAATTGAATATGTTATGAATACAATGGCCAGTAGCCTCAATGATACTATCGCGGATTCTCATCATCTCTGAAATGGTCATATCTCGGTCACATTACTGTGCTTCGAATATGTTATGGAATCTATCACTTATCCAGAGGTTAAGTATAATTGTTGTTGTTATCTTAAGTTCCCTGATGGAGGAATTCCGTGAATCAAGGGCTGGTGGTAAAAGAACCAGTTACAATATCTGACTGGAACGTCAGAGACTTGTTATGTATTGGAGATGCTGTCACTCACAGAGGCGTCATCAGCTCACATCGATTTTTTTATCACATACCTCTTTTGGCTTCATCTTCACCTCGACCAACTGCCAGCATGGTCATCCAACAGGTCTCTCTTTGTAACCGCTGCATTCTCACCGCTTACCATGATGGGATTATCATGATTCCTGTGTCGTTCAAGTTAAAATGGGTGATGGGTCATTCTGAAAGACAACCCGTCGGGCTTTCCTACTGGATATGAAATCTCTCCTTCAGCTCTTATTTTGGTAACGTCTTCATGCACATGTGAAAACTATTTTTTAGCACATGTATTCTTGGCAAAGCAGGGATGTATGAAATGTTTCGTTATCCTTCTTCTCCCGGTCTGCATGAGCCACATTGACAACCAAATGTGAGGCCCTCAACTTCAACATATCCTCATTGGGATATTAAGTTGCAGGGTGAAGCCGATGTGACAGCCTTCACTTTCATGCGACTGCAGAGGACCTTTACATCAAATAGTGAACGTAGCAGAATTGCAAGTTTATGATGGAAATGTTCAAAACAAAATTCCTACAAATAGTTTTCAAGCATCTAAATGGACAAATTCTTTTGGAAGAGAGAATTTATCGTCACATAAAACTGAAAAAGTCTATTATGAGCATATGCTTCCAGTGTGGAGCATTGTGCCTGTTCAGAATCATACCTGAGTCTATAATATTGAGCAGAAGTGTCTTCATGTTTTGAGTGGCAACAGATTACAATTGTTTTTTTGTCAGATTTTCATTTGAGAATTTAATCTGTTGATGTTCCTTGATACTGATATTAAATATAGTGACATGTGTCATGAAACATGGTTGAGGCATGGAAATACGAAGAATTGTATTTGAAAATAAAGAATTATGTTTTGGGAAATTAAAGAGACCTTCGGTTAGGATGTGAAGAGTCTCTCCTTAGGTTATATATATTGCTTCAAGTGAAAGGCATTGTACCCTTAAAATTTTCATTATCAATAAAATGATCTTTTATTGTGTGTGGTTGGGTTCTTCCATTCATTCTCGAAGGGTTTTCCTAGGATATTTTTGTGTGTCTATTGTATCTTTTCTGATTATTCATTATTGTTGTTTATCTGATTTCTGGGCTAAACCCAACAAGAACAAAGAGGTTGTAATGTCCCTTTCCCGATTTTATGGCATTTGGGACTGGATTCTCTATATTGCAAGAAACTTCCTTTTATTTTGCTGTTAATTGAGATAGTTCAGTCCGAAAGTAAGTTGATGATTGTTTATCGTTAGTATCTCTTCTTTATGAATATGGGAATCACCTGATACTGATTGGTCTACTGACTGGTCTGCTTATTGAATGAATTGTTTATCCAGTAGCGATGCATTTGATATATTCTTCTCTATGTCTTCTTTGTATGTATGCAACCGACTAAAGTCTAATTGCTGATGCTCAATCGAGAAGATCCAATAAAGGATGGAAAGAGAAAAATGTTTTTCAATGATGTTTGCTGATGTATAACAAATGGCCTTCTTATAGCTTATAATTTACAAAGATCACATCTCTTCATAAGTGATGAGATAGCTCCTTTCCTATCATCCTTCTGCATAACAATACAGATTAGTTTAGAACAAGTAGTTGATGTGTAGCATTTACATTTCTTATTATTTTATCAAATTGCTGCCGCTTTATAAGACTCCTTGGCTTATGGGTATGTGCTGGTTAGGGAATAAACTAAGTAATAGTCTGCTTACCGGTTACTAAGAAGTGCTGAATTTCTCAATCATACAGATAACCATGATTATTACTGGTCACTGGAAGTCGCTCTGATATCCCCGTACCTGGTATTTTGATGCTAGATATGCCTCCATTCATATGCTATTCTTCCAGGTCAATAGTCGATTATATTGCTTACTAATATATCTTCTTTAATCCTCTGACCACAGGTTGTTCGATGTTGTCCAGAATTTTCCAGTTGAATTCTGCCCTGGGGCGAAGTGTCTCCACAACTCGCATAAGATACCAATATATGTCCCTGGGGAAGGAAGTAGCAATCCATCCCCTCAATGTTTGCGACTGTAGTAATCAGTCGCCTCTTACATCTGATTTATAATTATTCTTTAGATTTTAGTATTAAATACGTTACAATATATAATTCTTCCTCTGGGTTACACGGAAACCTCGTCCCCTTTCCTATCCCCCAAACGTAGAGCCATCCCCCAAAACCAGTAATATAATTTAAATAAATAATAAATATTAATATATTTGGAATATATTATAATTATAGTGTTAAAATATTAATATTTTAATTATTAAAATCTGATTATTTCATTAATACTTATTATTAATTTCTCTGTCCAAAAAGGGATGATGTAATTTGGGTTTCAATCAGGGGGTAATGATGGAGGTACATGATGTTAAAAAATCAATTTGCCTAGGTTTTTACAAGTGCAAGATTCCATTTGCTGGAACCAAATAATTCTTTTTTATTTGATTGTTCTGAATTTATAATTTGCTTTGTCTAATGAATTTTTATAATTTCATTACACGACTTATTTAATATATTTGTGTTTGGTCTCCTACCTGACAAGGCATGATAAATGTTGCAACCATTTGGCACGCCGAGTTTAAATCCCCTAGTGATACTAAGTTAAGTGGCCCACTATTATTAGAAATGGTTGATGATATAAAATCTGAACTCCAAGACCAGTGAGTGTTTTAAAGCAGAAAAGGTCGTACCATCATGACCGATGGTTGGACCCATAGTTACAAGATTCGGACTTGCCTCAGACTTGGCAAGCTGGATTCAAGCTCAGACTCAAACTTGGCACCCAGACTCATCAAAAACTAGGGAAATTGGAAAACCCAGAAAATCCAAAGATTTTTTACGATTTAAAACTATTTCCATGCATCATTCGGTCAATTAAAATCGGTCAGTTAACTTATTTCTCTTAGAAATTCACATTGATCACATAAGTATAAATGTGAATTTCTAAGAGAAATAAGTTAACTATTATACTAGTTACTAAATGAAAAGACCAAAAGCAAGGAGCATACTATTGCAGATCTTAAGAAAGAACTACCCATTGATCAGAAGACTCAAGAAGAGGAACTTCAAGCTAAAGACCAAATCTGAGAAGATGGTGAAAAGTCCAAGAAGATAAGTATGGATTTGTAGAATCAAGCTTAAGAAGCCAAATGCGTTGATGATGTTTTTAAAATTTAGATAAAAGTGAAAATCTTGGAATGAGAGAAGCTTGAGATAGAAATTGTTTCCCTAAGAAAGGAGGTAGGAAAGACTAAAGAGCAGCAGCTAGATAGTCGAAATTCACTGATTGCAAGTTTCATTTTCCTTATACAATGATAATAAATGATGAAAATGATCTTTGGATTGCAATGATTTGTTGATAATGAGGATCGCTTTAGATGTAATAGCATTGCCTTCTTGGTATATGCTTTCCAAATGACAGCCATCTTTATAATATAGGATGAAGAATGGATAGACATGTTCCGTAAAGGGACATGTCTATTCATTATTATTTAATTAATATAATGACAAATAAATCTCTCTCTCTCTCTCTCTCTCTCTCTCTCTCTCTCTCTCTCTCTATTTTATATATATATATATATATATATATTTGCTCTATAGTTTATCCAACCAAAGCTACCAAACATTAACACTCCCTCTTAGCTAGGGAGGATAAACAAGTTTCATACACAATATGAATAAAATATTACCTCAACATAGAAATGATGATTTCTAGAATGTCAACTCATTTGACTTCCAGGTTTATTGAATGCCAACTCATTTGATGCTTGAAAGTCAACTCATTTGACCTTGAATATCAACTCATTTGATGTTTGAATATCAACTCATTTGATATTTAAATGTCAACAATTTTGACATTCGTGAATATCAACTCATTTGACATTCACTAAGTGCTTAAATGTTCATAAGGTATGTGCGCCGCATTCTCATAATGCATACCATATAACCATCCACTATATAAAGTAAAATCTATCATGATTTGCATAGACATCGTAAGATATCCATCATAATAAATTAAGTTAATGAAAGATCATCACCTTTCAATAACTTTTGCAAACACAAGTGATGATCATTTGGAAGTCGTCACTTCCTCATGATGTACACAAGGGGCAAGCCCATTGAAATCACATGGTCATGATGTATAAATTCATGAATCACAGTCCTCTTGACTAATACAATTTATTAATCACTAGAGAATTCATCTCAACATGGTTTACTCCCTCTATTTCTGATATGATCAAGATCTTCAAGGATCAACTGAAAGTCTGAAACATATCCTCTATCCGCTCCTTCAGACGAATGTATGAGAATCCCTCTGAACATCAATCAACTGAGCTTCTTTACCTTTGAACAAGTGTAGAAATCTCTCTGAGTTTGAAATCAATCTCCTTTTTCCTGCAATAACATTCTCGGAAAAGATCAAGGCAAATAGCTCTTATAATACATTAAAAAAAATAAGACAGAGATTACAATAATAAACAATAATATCATAGTAAATTACATTGCCATCTTGCAACATATGAATTAATCCATAAAATCTATCGATTTATGAAATCTCATATCATTGAATATCATCCTAGATTTTATCTTCAAACGTTCTATATATTTCCATTTTATTTAAAACTTACCATATACCTATTAATATATAGATAAAGCAAGTTACACATATACATTTTACCTTAAAGGGGGTCGCTATCTAATTCCTTACCTTAGAATTTAGTTTTACCTTGTTATATTCCCATATAACACGATGGGCTTCTTATATTAATTTGTTCCATTTAATCTTTGCTTGGTGGTGGGTCCCTCAGCACCTGTGTATCATGGGAGATTGCTAACAGTGTCATATGCTAGGCATACCTTCGTATTGTTCGGCAGTTTTCACAGGTTGTGCCGATAGGAGGGACCACCATTAATATTCAGAAGGGTATCCACGTGGGATGAGTAAAAGAGTTTAATTTTTCTTTGCCACCTTTGATTGTAGTTTGTTCCATGCTTTATCATCATCTCTTTTATGTTCCAGTTGGGAGTTAAGAGATGGCCACGAAAACATTTACAACCTAATCCATAGATGATTATCGTTGATGTGATCATCTAGACCTTGTTTTATTATTATTATTATTTTGTGGGTCTCTCTTCCTTCTCCTTATTCTCTCTCTTGTTGACGGAGGCCTTCTTCAAATGGATATAGAGGAACACCACGGATCATTATTAAGATTTGGCATGGCTCGTGACGCTCAGCTCATGAGGAAATTTCTAGAATGGGAGATCATTTTCATCTTGAGTACCAAGGTCAAGTTACAGAGTAATCGACTCAGCTTGTAATGAAGCATGGTATCCCAAACACTACATTTCTATTCTGCTCTCACATTCCAGTGCTGAAAGAGAAAGCAGCCCCAAGAATTTCGCCCATATGATTGTGAATGCGACAATAAGTCAAACCCAAGAAGCATGCAATGTAGCTATGAAATTAGATGCCGAGCACAAGGATACTTTTGAGAACATTGTGTTGGCACTCTGTAAAATGATGTTGATGGACTCTATATTTTGCCTCAAACTCTCACTAGTGAAAATAGCCCATATGGGAGTCCAGCCCTCAAATGCCTAGATTGTGGGCATACATGCATGGCTTAAAGAAGTTGTTAAGAACTAGAATAGCTGTTCTAATTTCCTTTAAGATTGGGGCAGCATAGTAACGGTTCTACTATAGGAAAGATCTCATGATTGGTCTAACTCCATAACCAATGCTATGAACTTGCTAAATATCTCCTTTTCGGAAACTAGCCAATAAACCAGTACGTTTCCTCTAGTTACAATTCAAAGATTGTATATTTATTGTTGACTTTGATGTCGCAGAGTATGTTTCTACAAGATTTCCAAGCTCTCCTATTCTTAAATTTATTCAGTATTTTATTATTCACTTATATATTTGCAACTTGGCTCTGATACCATGTTGATAAATGAGGATCGCTTCAGATGTAATAACATTGCCTTCTTGGTATATGCTTTCCAAATGACAGCCATCTTTATAATATAGGATGAAGAATGGATAGACATGTGCCGTAAAGGGACATGTCTATTCATTATTATTTAATTAATATAATGACAAATAAATCAATCTCTCTCTCTCTCTCTCTCTCTCTCTCTCTCTCTCTCTCTCTATATATATATATATATATTTGCTCTATAGTTTATCCAACCAAAGCTACCAACCATCTTTATAATATAGGATGAAGAATGGATAGACATGTGCTGTAAAGGGACATGTCTATTCATTATTATTTAATTAATATAATGACAAATAAATCTCTCTCTCTCTCTCTCTCTCTCTCTATACATATATATATATATATATATATATATTTGCTCTATAGTTTATCCAACCAAAGCTACCAAACATTAACATGATTCTTCCTATATCCAAATGTCTTGAACAATAAGATCATATATAATACTAAATAACATTGATCAATTGTTTTTTTATCTAGATGGCTAAACAAATGTATTATATCAATCATGAATGAGTTGCTCTATCTATTATCTTCTTAGCGATTCTTATCTCAAGTAGATGATGCTTGCAGATGTTATGATTCTTGTCTTGTCTAAATATCAAACAATATAGGAATGAGTGTTATCAATCAAGTGTAAGGAATAGTATTGATTCTGCTATTAATTTTCAAATGTGCAATGCGATTACTACTGTGCTAAGAGCATTTGGCATCCTTGATATATTTTGTAAAATATATGCACGTTTATTGGTGCTAATCAATGTAAAGCAATCTGCTATTTAACTTGCAATGGCAATATAACACAAAAAAAAAATTTAAAACAATAAAAAAATGTTGTTTTTTGTTTTTTGCATTAGATGGCCATGGCAAAGTCCTGCTGACAGGAATCGCAAAGCCAACAAAGTCCTAGAAGGACTTGGCCAAGTCAGCTGTCAGAGCCCAAAAGACTCTGCAAGCCTGACTCGACTCGGAACTCGCAGACTCCTATGACTATGGTTGGACTGATAGGAGAAATGAAACACTCCTAAATTTCTTAGTCCTTGCAAAGGTGATTGATCATTCTACTTCCTTAAATGCATTGAATAATTTGAATTTGATTTAGTAATTAATATTTGAATTTTGTGATTTGTGATTTAAGATTTATTGATTACTAATTGATTTTGTTTGATTATCAAGTTCCACCATGCTCTTCAAGTACATTGATACTTCCTCACATGTCAAAAATGCTACATAGTTATGTGAGGCTATTGAGGAAGCCATAGGTAAGCTGGGTGAAAAAAGCATAGTTCAAGTGGTGACGAACAAGGTGGCAAATTATGTTTCTAGAAGCAAACAATTTTGATAGAGAGACACTCAAGCATATTTTGGTCTCCATGCGTAACCCATCACCTTGACTTCATATTGGAGGATATTAGCAAGCTTGAAATGGGTCGAGACATGTTGCTAAGGCCAAAAACATTTACAAATTTGTGTACGGTCATACATTGGCCCTTAGCACAAGAAGGTGATATATGGGGAAGAAGGATTTGGCTCACCCTAGAATAAAAAGATTTTCCACAAATTTTATCAAATTAAAACCCTTGATTCAGTCAAAGGTAGCTTTGAGGTGCATGTGTATTAATACGAGCGTACTTCCTCAACATGTGACTGCAATATGGATTGATGTGGGAGATTGTTTTATGAGCCACCTTTTTAAACCCTTGCGAAAAGATCGTGCGAGTTGTTTTTTTTTAATTCTATGTTATTTTTTGCTTATAATTTATGTTTATAATTTTCTTTCTTTTGAATTTTGCCTATTTTTTCATTCACACTTCACTATTAATATTTCACAATATTTGTAGGCCACTGAGCCACTAGTAGTTCACCTACGAGTTATTCATGGGGAGAACACCACTATGGGCTAAATATATAAGTATATGGATAGGGTTAAGAAGGCCATTAGATATTTATGTGGATGAGATAATAGACAATATCGTCACATTTAGGAGATAATTGATAGGAGATTGCACCTTCAACTTCCCAAGCCCATCTATGTAGCCACTTATTGCCTCAATCTAGCATTCCATTTATGCCCTTATTTCAAGGGTGGATGAGGAGATTCTTACAAGGCTTTGTTCAATGTTAGATTAGATGTCTACTAGTGATACTAATTATTATGGAAGTAATTGGTAAAATAATTGCTTGTTATTAAAAAAAACTGAAAGGTCAATTTATACAAAAGAGTAAAACAATGTTTCCTTAGGAAACGATCGTAAAGAATAGAAACATTCTATTCTAACACAGAAATCTGAAAAAGAGAAAGCTAACTAGATATTTACAATAGATTACCATTAAATAATAATAGACGATTATCTATTATTGTAATACCCTCCCTTAATGGTCAATCTATCAACACCAAGTTGTCCTTTGAATTTGAAAAACTTATTAGGACCAAGAGGCTTGGTGAGAATGTCTGCAGTCTGATCTATGGTAGGAACATATTGCAAATCTATAGTCTCGTCTTTAACCAACTGTCGTATGTAATGACAGTGAACATTTGCATACTTGGTTCTTTCGTGGAAGACTAGATTTCGTGCTAACTTGATAACACCTTCATTATCAACAAAGCAGTCGATCTTGTTGGTGACATCTGCATATCCCCAAACATCCGAAGAAGCCAAACAACTTCATATCCTGCCTTAACAGTCCCTCTGTATTCGGCCTCTATAGAGGAGAGAGAAACTGCCTATTGCTTCTTACAGGTCCATGTGACTGCACTAGATCCCAAACTAAACACATATCCAAAAGTTGACCTTTTATCATCACCAGAGCCTGCCCAATCTAAATTTGTGAATCCATAGAGTTTAGGATTAGAACTTCGAGAGTACAGAAGTCCATAATATAAAGTGTCCTTCACATAACGAAGCACACACTTTGCTGACATCCAATGATCAGCCTTAGGAGCTGTCATAAAGCGTGAAATATAATTGACTACGAAGCTGATATCAGGCCTAGTAGCAGAGAGGTAGATGAGGCTGCCTACTAGTTGTTTGTATGTAGTATCAACAACGGAAGGAGAATCAATCTTTGTGGATAACTTTAGACCTTTCTCTATAGGTGTAGATACAGGCTTGCAATCCTGCATACGAAATTTGTCTAACAGGGCCCTAGCATATTTGGACTGAGAGATGAATATACCAAAATATTGTTGCCAAACTTCAACACCTAGGCAACAATGCATGAGCCCAAGGTCACTCATATCAAAAGATTGAGATAAGTTCTGTTTGATTCCTTGAATCAAAGATGCCAACCTACTAGTGATGATCAAATCATCCACATAAATAACTACGATGATGTCACCGTCAGTAGTCTTGATGTACAGATTTAAGTCTGAAGAACTCCTCTTGAAGGCTTGATCACTGAGGTACTTATCAATTTTTAGGTACCATGCCCGAGAGGCCTGCTTCAAGCTATAGAGGGTTTTTACCAATCTAAGAACTTGATTGTCTTTACTAGCAACCTTGAAACCAGGGGGTTGCATCATGCAGACCTCTTCATAGAGATCACCGTTCAGGAAAGCACTCTTGACATCCATCTGATGGACCTTCCAACCAAACTGTGTTGCCATGGCTAGGAGTAATCTGATGGCACTCATCTTTGCAATAGGAGCAAAGGTCTCCTCATAATCAATGCCCTAACGATGAGAAAAGCCCTTCACCACTAAACGAGCTTTGTACTTATCCAAAGTACCATCCGATTTATATTTAATTTTGTAGACCCATTTGCAGCCAATGGATTTCATCCCTAGTGGAAGATCATAAAGGACCCAGGTATTGTTCTTCAGCAGGCTCTGGTGTCCAGATGTCATGGCTTGTTCCCACTCTGGAATTCCTTTAGCCTCAGAGTATGTTTGAGGTTCAAACACACTATGAATGTTGGCCATGAGAGCAAAGTTAACAAACTCTCTAGTTTTGCTCTTTTTTCAAGCAGTTCTCCCATCAATGAGCTCATCATCACAAATATCAGCAAGTGTCTTAGCCCACTACTTAGGCCAAATAGGAGAATGACCAACATTAGTATCAAGAGATGCGTGATGATCAGGTTCCTCATCAGAAGAATCTAGATCAAACTCAGGTGAAGCACCTACAAAGCGAGGTGATCCTGCAAGAGAAGACGAAGGTGTGTGTACAGGGATCACTGGTATAACTTGAGTTGCAGGAGCTACTGGAGCCTTCCCGTCAGGTGGACCTAATAGAAGCCGAACTCCCAAATCATGAGCCTTCATAGGTTGGTATGTTGGATCAAGATTAGGAGAAACAAGCATGAATGGTCCTCGTTGCTCATCAAAGACTACATCATGACAGTAGATGAGACAAGATGTCTCAACATTGATCAAGCGATAGGCTTTGTGAAGACTGTTGTATCTAGCAAGCATAAGTTTCTAACTCTTGGCATCCAACTTGGTGCGTGATGCATCATGGATCTAAACAAAAGCAAGGGAACCAAAAACCTTCAGGTGACTGATTCTGGGCTTGCAACCTGACCAAGTCTCTTCCAGAGTTTAACCTTTGACTGCTACTATGGGTGACCGATTCAACAAATAAACTATAGTGTTAACTACTTCGGAACATGTCTGTGTTCGAGCATGGTTCGATCCATCTTGGTGATTGTCCTATTCCAACGTTCAACTACATTGTTTTGTTGTGGCTTGTGGGGTGTGGTTAATTGGCATTTGATGCCATGTGTATCCAAGAAGCTGGAGAAAATATTAGAACAAAATTCCCCACCATTGCCTGATCTAAGAGTAATAATAGATTTCTCAGACTCTTTCAACTAAAGGTTTAAACTTCTGAAATACAGAAAATGCATCTGATTTCTTTTTAAGAAAATATGCCCACATTTTTCTATTGAAATCATCAACAAACAACTAGAAAATGCTTGGACCCAATAACAGGAGGAGTGGCTATAGGGCCGTAGATATCGGCATGAACAAGCTGAAGTACCTGAGAAGTTCGCCATGAATCGCCACTAGTGAAAGGTGTGCGATGTTGCTTCCCAGCCTGCCATGCATCACAAACTCCAAGCTATTGAGTCTAAATCTCTGGCAATCCAAGAACAAACTCATCCCAAGCAAGCTGTGAGAAATAATGCACATTTAAGTGCCCATATAGCTGATGCCAAAGTGTGCTGATAGAAGACCACCGAGCAGCCATAGCTAAGTCCCAAGAATCACCAAAATCAGTAAGTTTGAAAAGATCATGATCCTCAAGACCCACTGCAACATTAGACTTAGTTGCCCGATCAATGATGGTGCACTGATGTGAACTGAAGGTGACATCCAAGTGTGGAGAATGTTGTAGTAACTGATTGACTGAGAGTAGATTTAGTTCCATCCCTGGAGCGTAATACACATCAAGGAATATGAGATCCCTCCCAGCAGACTGAATCTAAATGTTGCCTTTACTGACAACCGTGTACTCTTCTCCGCCACCAAAAATAACAGAGTCTGAATAAGGATGGTAGTTAGTAAACCACTCTCTGCGGTGAGTGAAATGACAAGAGGCACCTAAATTAATGTACCAGGCAGACGACTTCACATGATCTGTGGGTCTTTTAGCAATGAAGGCGTAAAAGGCAGATTTCGCCTGCTCAGTGTGCTCTGCACTATTCGCTTTGGGTTGCAAACCTGATTTCTTAGACTGTGCAGCTAAGCGTCTCCGACATTCAACCTTCATGTGCCCAAACTTGTGGCAATAGTTGCGTTGAATGTTCTTCTTTCGAGAACCATCTAATGCTAGAGCAGAAGACTTCTACTGCGATGGTTGCTGAAACTTGCCTTTATCCTGCTGAAAGGATTTTGCAGCGAAGGTTTGCTCTATGGAGGTAAAGCTAGAGGTACTACCCAACTGTTTTTTCTACTAATCTTGCTGAAGCAACAAGGTGCAAAGATCAGTGAACTTCAAATCAACACCAGAAGATGTGATGTTGAGCGTCTCAATAAAATGCTCATAGGATTTTGGTAAACTCCGAAGAGTGATAACCACAATATCCTCTTCCTCCATCTTGTGACCAATGGCAAGTAACTGATCATGGATTTCCTGAATCAGATTCAAGTGTGCCTGGAGCGAGGTGCGCTCATCCATGATAATAGAAAACAGAGTGTTTTTCAAAAACGAAAGCTCTGCTTTTGTCAGAAGTCTCATGAAGACCTTTGAGATGTGTCCAGATCTCAGCAATTATCTTGTGAGATGGAATGTGAGAAATTTGATCATTAACCATGGATAATTTGAGAAGCATCACTACCTCTCAATTATTCACATCCCATGTATCTCAATCAAGACCAAGAGAAGTCGAACGCTTCATAACACCCAGAACAAGTTTATTGGTGTTCCGATATTCAAAAATTGTGCTGATCCGCTACTTCCAAGTGCCATAATTTCGACCATTGAATTTGGAGTTGTGCTCGAGCATAATATTTGTCTTAAATATCATGGCATGTTTTTCAATGAAAATTTGTGAAAATTTGTGAAGGCACGTTCTTCGAGGCAAATAAATGGAAGACCCAGAAAAATCGGAGAGTGACCCAAAAGAGAGCTCGTAAAACCCAAAAGGAATACGGTGTCGTTTTTTGGATCCACTGGCTGGAAAATCAAGGCACGAAAAATGAAGCACCCAGAAAAAACGGACGACCACCCAATTGAGCTCTTATAAAACCCACCAAGAATCCGTAATCAAAAAAAAAAAATCAAGGTCAACAATTAGAGTTTCAAAAAAAAAGTCGGCCGCCATGTAAACTCGGATTTGTAGAAAAATGGCAGAATGCTGTAAAAAAAGCCTGAAAATGGATGATATTGGTGCTGGAAGAGGCATTTTTGCAGGGACAACAAAAAATGAACAGATTCTTCACCCTAAAATCACAAAAATACAGAATCGCGAGCTGCCTTATATCAGCCAAAAACGGCACCAAAGTTCGGCACACATAGGAACAAACACCAATTCGGCACACATGAACAATCGCAATTTGGAGATTTTCAGACAAATTCGATGATTTATTTTGCTGAAAAACCCTAGCTAAGTGTAATACTGGTTCGATTTTTTATGATTGTAATTCTCCAAAAAAATGAACGGAAACCCTAGCTAGGTTTATGTGAAAAAATCTCAGAAATAATTTCAAAAAAATTTAACAAATTATTTCAAAAGAAATTATAATTTTTTGAAAAAATTTGAAGTATTGGCTTTGATACCATATTACAGAAGTAATTGGTAAAATACTCACTTGTTATTAACAAAGACTGAAAGGTCAATTTATACAAAAGAATAAAACGATGTTTTTTTAAAAACGATTGTAAAGAATAGAAACATTCTATTCTAATAGAGGAAACTAAAAAACGAACGCTAACTAAAGTTAACTAGATATTTACAATAGATTACGATTAATTAATAATAGACGATTATCTATTATTGTAATACTAATATCATAACTACATTTTGCAAGATAGAGACATTCAATATTGCACAACAGGAGTTGTTCAGTAATCAAATGTGCAAAAACAGTTGCACCAAGTTGCAACCAGGTAAAAATATATGTTAAGTGCATAATTTGATTTCATAATTTAGTTGAGGAAATGAGACTATTTTGTTTTTCATTTTTATTCTCTTAAATAGATGGTGGCAAATGTTTGGTTGTGAGCACAATTAGAGTATATTCGAGCACCTACTCTCCAAAAGGCGCAATAGATTATTCATGGGTAGGCTAAATGATCTAGTATTTGTTTATTACCATAGTTGGAAAACTCTCACTCGGCAACAACTCCTCAAGCCCTTAAAAGTTTATTCAGGATAAAATCGGCCATTTTTTTATTTTTAAAGTTGGGAAAACTCGGGAACCTAAAAAACCACTAAAATTTAATTAAAAATACATTGTTTTTGCAAATCTCAATGAGAAGATGCATTTAATGAGTTAATTACATAGAACACAAAAGAAACAAGCAAAGTTTAGATATATATAAATGCATAGTGAGTACAAAAATGCATTCTCATGCCGAATGCTGATGGCGGGAAGAAAAATAGTAAATAGTTTCCGTCGAACCAGAAGTAAATTCTAAATAGTTTATGTTTCAAAGGCACAATGGGGATGAGGCTACATGCTATAAAAGCTCAAAGATTCAACCTGCACTTATTCTATAATTATCTTTGTACTTTCAGAAATCCCACTTAAGAGATTGTATGTTTCAATCACAAAGAAATGACAACAGCAAAAACAAACAAGGCACAAATTTGCAATAGTTTGATCATAACTCCCTTCAAAACAAAACATCCAAGATGTACTTCTTTCAATTGATGAAGTTATTTGCATGTGGGTTAACTATCAACAGATTATGATTGCAGCTAAAAGTAGAAACATTTCTTGGCAGGATTAATGTTTGCTTCCATGGAGTCCATCTACAATATAGGCAGCTTACAACATGAAAAGACAACTAACTACACATCAACCTGGTAAAATAATAACTCCGAAAATTGTGAGGACAAGTTTTAATCAGAAAAATGGCGAGTTTTTCATAAAAGCTAGCCGAAAAATCAGTCCGTAATCTGCGAATTTTTTGGGTGGAGCTGAATTTCAAAATTGGAGATTAGTTCCGTCAAAAACTCGTCGGGCTATAAACCTCGGCAATTTCTTACTGATCACAGAATAATCTGCGGGTGTGCCAGCTATGTTTATTACAACCACCTCTTTAGAATGCAACAAATTTTGGACAGCGACACCACTTTGATCACAGTAAAGGAGATTGATTCAAAATCCAAGTGGATCACTAAGTGACCAATTCCTATCTTTACTAACAAGGACCTTTAGTGGATTGACCAAGTGGGTAGAGAGCTTAAGGCTAAAGCACCAGCACAAGCACAGTTGATGATTGCAGCTAAAAGTAGAAACATTTCTTGGCAGTATTAATGTTTGCTTCCATGGAGTCCATCTACAATATAGGGAGCTTACAACATGAAATGGAAAAAAACTAACTACACATCAACCTGGTAAAATAATAACTCTGAAAATCGTGAGGACAAAGTTTAATCAGAAAATGGCAAGTTTTTCATAAAGACTAGCCGAAAAATTGGCAAGTAATCTGTGATTTTTCGGGTGCAGCTGAGTTTTGAAATTGGAGATTAGTTTCACCAAAAACTCATCGGGCTATAAAACTCAGCAATTTCTTACTAATCACAGAATAATCTGCGACTGTGCCAACTATGTTTATTACAACCTCCTCTTTAGAATGCAACAGATTTTGGACAGCGACACCAATTTGATCACACTAGCGGAGATAGATTCAAAATCGAAGTGGATCACTAAGGGACCAGTTCCTATCTTTACTGACAAGGACCTTAAGTGGATTGACCAAGCGGGTAGAGAGCTTAAGGCTATAGCACAAGCACAAGCACAGTTGATGATTGCAGCTAAAAGTAGAAACATTTCTTGGCAGTATTAATGTTTGCTTCCATGGAGTCCATCTACAATATACGCAGCTTACAACATGAAATGGAAAACAACTGACTACACATCAACCTGGTAAAATAATAACTCCGAAAATCACGAGGACAAGTTTTAATCAGAAAATCGCGAGTTTTTCATAAAAACTTGCCGATAAATCTGCGATAATCTGCGACTAAGTCACAAGGTTCGAATTCGAATTCGAGTTCGACGACTATAAAATTCGAATGAAGTTCGACAAGAGAAAAAATTCGGAAAAAAATTCGAATTAAATTCGTCTTATATAATTTTAATTATTTCTTAAATATATTTAATATATCCCATATATTATCAAAATAATTAAAATTGCCTAATAGATTTAAAAACTTTATAAACATGATGACACATTTATAGAGTATAAAACATAGTATATATTAAGTATAAAATAAAAATTTCATTTCACATTAATTTAATAGATTGATTAAATACATTTCTAATGACCTATTTACTCAAACATTTTAAAATTTAAAGAATCAACTCTATTACTTCAAAAATAATATATTTTTAAAACATTTCATTTATACTTAACAAATTTAATAAAACAAAAATTAATTTGAAATAAATAAATATAATATATGCATTATTACATTATAACGAAATAAACCTAAGATTAGTGAATATTATTTCATTTGTACTTAATAAATTTAATAAAACAAACAATACATTTATACATTACAATGAAATCAACCTAATAAATACTTTATTACATAACATTATTAAATAAATTTAACCAAGACTTTTACATTAAAATAAATTTAACAAAGACTTACTTTATATTATTACATGAAATAAACTTAACTATATAATTACATGAAATAAATTTAAGAAAACATTCGAGGAATTTGCAGACGCGGGAGCCGGAAAATTGCAAGCAAAAGGAAAATCGTTGTCGTCTGCAGGAGCCTATGCACAATCGTCTACAAGAGCTGGAAATTTCGCATGTGCACACTCCATCCCTACATGACTGTACAAACCATTGTTAAAACCTTTGTTGAATCCTTTGTTTTCAGAATTCTGTGCGTTTTAGGGCTGAAAAAAATGGTTCCAAAACCCTAAAATATGTTGCCAAATGCCTAGAATAGTAGTTTTTAAATGTTTATAACAATTTTTAAAAAATCCCAATTTTTGTGCGCGAACACTGACGATTTTCATCGAATATTTTGGGAAAAATTAATATTCGGCAAAATCCGAATCTCATGCTTGGGATTCGCCGAATCCTGTGACTTAGATCTGCGATATTTTGTGTGCAGCTGAGTTAAGAAATTGGAGATTAGTTCCACCAAATCCTGAAACTATGGTCCAAAACATAACTTTCTTGTTCTTTATTTGTGTCCATAGACACCTTTGATTTATAGTTTCGTATATAGCACATGTTATTAATGGATGAATGTCCCCTAGCTCATTTCCACTAATGATGTCAAATTTACTTAACAGCTAAAGCCATTCTAGAAATACCAGGGCACATGTATACACCGAAGTTGATCATCTAAAAACTCCACCCATAATCTGAGGGAATCTTGTAATTTGACCACGTAGTAGTGTGCATTAAACCAAAAATACAATTCATATATAGGTACAAAAGTTAATGCAAACACTAATTCGACAAATGACTAATTCGACAATGACCCTCAAAGTCTACCCTTGAACTTAGTTTAATTTTAATAAGGAAAGAACTTCATCAATTTTTTCTTATTAAAGTTAATATCAAGGGCTAATGAAAACAAATGACTCAAAAACATCAAAGTGACTGAAGTTTTAATAAAGAAAATAGCAATATCATTGTGTGATAACTAAATTGTGTTCAGGTACTCAACAACTCTATGATGTGCAAAACTATGGCATCAATAAAAAAGCTTCTTCTTGGCATTTATTAAATGATTTCATTTCATTTGTTGTGCCAAAATACATGGAAGTGAGTGAAAAAATCCTTTCTTAAAAAAACAAAATTTTGTATTGTTTGGTTTTGATTGATTTTTCACCTCAAAAAACGTACTGGGTTTTGATCAATTTTTCACTTCAAAAGTTGTGTTCAGTTTTTCTGGTTTTTTTCCTTTAAAAAGCATTTTTTTCAAACTGTTTTGGGGCATCCTACTCATTTCCAAAGTTTGGAGGGTTTGCTGATTTTTCTTCAACATCGTGCTAGCTGTTCTCAATGTTTGTATAGAGAAAAGAAGCTTCGTTGTCCAACATCAAGTTGGATGTTTTTGTGATGATTTCTAGTCAGATGTTTTGTTGATTCTGGGAGGATTATTGGCAGATTCATCCCAGTGGCAGGCTCTTGTCTCCTGTTGCATAGCATATTCTCAAGAAGGGGCACCCTTCTCTGTTCTTTTATGGGTGAATTTTGGCTTCTTGGTCATTAACATTTTGCAGATCCAAGAAGGGTCTCAGCAACAGCAAAATATTTTTTAGAATTTGAGACCAAAAGACAACAGTAAGACGATGACCATTGAGGGAGGGTATTAGAATATTATAATGTTTCTTTAATGGCCATCTTAGTCAGTCTTTACTTTATTAAGTAGTTTCTATTTTCGTCTTTTGTTCACGATTGTTTCTTTTAGAAACATCCTCTTTATAAATCTATATAAGCAGCTTTCATTTCCTTTGTTTAAAATAACTACAAAAACATCGATTTACCATAACAATGTCACACGTCTTAACTATTATGTCATTTGACCATAAAAGGGGGGACAAGCATTATTATGTTAAGTCCAATTTACTTGGTCACCTTGTGTTATCTACTATGATTGTTCTATATTCTGGATGGTTATCTTTATGGATTATATTACTCCATGTTTGGAGATGGATCTCGTTGATACTGGACTATCATTGGTCTTGTGTTATGAGATTTTATGGATTTTTATACTGATTGTGAGATATTCATCATGGGATGGATGATCCTTGGAAACGTTTATATAAGATGGATAGTTTGATTCTTTTCTATGTTGTGTTACCTTGTTTTGGTAATTTTCATGATTATGTTTTATAAGAAGCTTTTGTGGATTGAATTTCTCCTTCTTTTCAATTTTCTTTTGATTGGAGAACTGGCATAGATTATCTAGCTGTGTAGAGGAGATGGCTTGCAATAAGGGTCAGGACCCTAAGTGCTTGCCAGGGTAACTCATTGTTAGTTGACTTAATAAGTGATAACTTAATTAATCTTGGGTTGGAATAAATCATTAATAAGATAATTGTGGTCGTTGCCCATGCCCTGAGCGCAAGTATAGGCTAGGATGTAATATGTGTTTGCATTGCATTTATGTGTGTATGTAATGTGTTTTTAATTGTACAAGCTACTACACTATTATCATTGATGTCGTATGAATTTTTTTTTTAAATTGTTCAGTAAACTTAATCACATGTTTAGGTTAATTTCTTTTGAGTTCCCTAGCAAGGTATTACGAGTCATTTATAAGCTAATGTGATTAAAAGCTATACTATCCAGTATAATTCAACTAATTTGTTCCATTATATACAAGTGATTTATAAACCCATACAATAAAAGTTAAGAGCAGAAAGGCAAGTCACAGTCATTTGCCAATGCAATTGAATCGCCTATAATGCAATCATTAATCAATGTTTACATGAATACTTGATTTAGATAGAGAAAAATTATCCCCATCAAAAACATAGCTAATAATTGTGAAGTACCATACTAAAATTTATTACCAAAAGTTTATAAATCATGTGCAATAAATTCCAGATAAACATTGGTTATGTTGGCTCTATGATATAGTATAACAACCTTTGCTCTCATAAAAGATCCAATTAAATAGAAAGAAATGAATAATGAGATTTGAAACAATTAGAATAAGATTGAGAGAAAACGGAACAAGAATTACAGAGACAAACACTAGAACAAAGATTTATAAGCAGTGTAATTACCATTTAAAGCCTCCCCACCCTTAAAAACATAGAGACGCCACCTGAGGTTTGGTTTCTGAGCATCCGGTGGCTCATTGAATAACAATGTTATGCCTACAACACACACATAAATACTTTACAATACAGTAGGTAAAGTCAATTGTACAGGAAAAAAGTCCAAGTACTACATTAACACCCCAATTGACACATTAAAAAACTTAACAATACAGTTGTTTTGCTTTTAACCAAGAGAACTGCAAGCTTTCCAACGCAAATTCATTACGATAATTAATCACCAAAAAGACAGCAGAATGATCACAAATTACACTACGCCCTGATGATGTGTTTATTCATATTGTATAAATGTTTCTGGTTAATACAACAATTTTTTGTTGTAGAAGAAATTCAAAGACATGCAGCTTTTAAGGTTTACGCAACTTCAATGTAAAGGCTTTTTTTTTTACATGCTTGATTTTTTGCTGTGTATCAAGCATAGGGCATTTGAACTTTATTTAAAAAACATATTCCTTACCCCTTACTTTGTTGGTTTCTGCAGCAAGCTTCCCTGAAAGCTCAAATGAAGGTTTACTCTGCAGTTAAAAACAATATATAAGTTACTAAGTCAAGACAACACCATTCAGAATGGCAGATTATCCATCCATCCTATAAAATATGATAATCAAATTAATGGCAAGCCCAGAACAGACCTTTTCACTCTGTTTGGATTTCAAAGCTTCCTCTGTAGCATTCATCATGGCAAGTGCATCAAGCGATTCATTTTCACTCCTGTAAATGTAAAGAAATAGTTACAACTCCACTATGCATGCTTTAAGATCATTCAGATAACTGTAGCATCCACACCAAAACTATTTACAAACTTATTGCAACTACAGAATCACACGAATTATACTCAATTATTAAAAAGCCTTCGAACCAATGTATGTCTATCTATGGTAACCGGGAATCATGGCTCTCAGAAAAATAACCACACTTCAGTTTTCCTTAATTTTACATTCAAAGAATAAAATAACAGAATTTTTCCCACTGAACAGTCTAAAATAAAGAAATTTCCTTAATGTAGAAATTTCAAAGAAATGCAATATAGAGATGTTCACTCTAGTTTTGTATCTTTAAGTGAATAGAAAACATAAAAACGTATGTCAAAATGAATGCTTGCAAGCATCCAAAAATAAATATATGTTCTAAAAATTAAACTGAAATTATACTACAAGGCTTTAGTACACAAGTGTTTCCATTTATTTTCGTTGTATCCTTAGGCGTAATTCAATAGAATAAGTTGCAAATTTACAGGTGAACTGATTAATCTGATGATAAATTAACAGTGACTCAGAAGTAAAGGAAAATACATAAAATTGATGGTCGGCATGGTGGAGATGCGTATTTCCAAATATACATTTCACACTCTTGATATGGGTTGGAAGCCAAATAATATTTTCCTTGGTTTGCATTTACTTCAGCTTATGATTTCTTGTTATTTACTAATGTACCAGAGGAGCAATTCAAATAACCTAAGATGTCCATATACACAGCTCACATGAGTATACATTTTGGTGTCATAAAAAATCATTCCACAAAGATTCCTATATTACTCCCTCCCTCCCTATCCACCTTGTTTGTGCCTCAAATTTCATCTC
This sequence comes from Cupressus sempervirens, assembly GCA_028749045.1. Lineage (NCBI taxonomy): Eukaryota > Viridiplantae > Streptophyta > Pinopsida > Cupressales > Cupressaceae > Cupressus > Cupressus sempervirens. Next base: position 714,893,298 of record CM053786.1, on the reverse strand, counting down.
AATATTAACCAAGGAAATCATCCACAATAAATATTTTGGTGTCATAAAAAAACATTCCACCCTGTCTATCTTGATTATGTCTCAAATATTTCCTCTCAACATCTAACTAAGGAAATAAATGTTTTGGTGTTATGTAATGTCCCCACTAATAGGGTTAGTTAGGAACAAGTAATACCTGCAAAATAAATGTTAGAATTACAATAATAATAAAACTAACTATATTATTCTACCCTCTAAGTTAACCCCAATCTTAACGACGTCTCCAGATCGGGCTTCTTAGCTCATAGCTACCTCGTCGTCATCCTGAGAGCGCACCCTTTAAGATTCTTCTTGGACGGGCATCCCCTATCCAAGGCCAACGACATATGCATATGTTTGACAACATCAGAATATTCTGGCACATCGATTATCAGCCAAGGCGAAAAATGGAGATCTTAAATATCTCACATGCTTCATGCTTCGATATCAACACTCGGCCATGGTGGACAATGGAGATCTTAAATATCTCACATGCCCCATGCTTCGAGTCTCATTAATATCCATCGTGCTAACCCCATAGGTAACACAGTATTATCCACAAGTATGATTTATTAATATAAATAAATTCATAAATATTATAAAACAAATATAATCCATGAACATACCTTTGTTACCTCCTTCTTTTCTTGGTCCATGTGGCTCTATCTTTACTTGGCCCTTCAATGAATTATTCCCTCTAGAATTATCTCAACTCTATATTTACTTTGTAAAATTCTTCCTTTTTGAATTATAAGGGAAAGGACAAAATATAATTTTTTGTTTCTTATTTTCCAAGAGTTACAACCTTTCATAATACAAATCATTTGAAAAGTCACAACACTTCATAGTTATAATCGTTTCAAAATGTCACAACACTTCATGAATAAAATCCTCTGGAAAAGTCTCGATACTTTATAATCATAATATTTTTGAAGACTCACAAATGTTCATAATTATAACTCTTTCAAAAGCTTCCCATCCTTTCAATATCATTTGATACATTTTCAGAAAGTCACTTCCTTATTTTCTTCATATTACTTTCCTCTTCCATTTTTCCTTTTTGAAATCTTCTCCTCTTCTCTTCCTTTTTTTAATTTTTTTAATTTTTTTTTAATTATTTAAAATATCATACTAAATATTATTTCATCAATAATATAGATTAAATAATTATTATTTCCTAGAATTATATTTTAGTGTAAGCTTTAAAATAACTTTATTATCATTGTTGATTTAATAATATTGTATTATCTAATTATTATTAAAGTTCTATCTTAAAATGGGGATATGACATGTTATAACAAATGTTCCCTCCCTTCACTCCTCTCTCAGCATGATGATTCAAATGTCTAGAGCTGCATCAACTGAAGAAAAGGTGCATATGATAGATTCGGCTAGGGATGAAAAGATCCAATAGTTGCTGATGGAAAAGAAGAATCCTCTTAATCACTCTTGTATGTCAAAGGTGTCCAGTCATTTGAAGTACTGCAAAAAATCAAAAAGATACAACATGAAGGAAGAAGTGTAAGGAGGATACGCTATGAGAATTTTCCTCAAATTCAACACATGCCTCAATGAACAACTCCCAAGTATCCAGATTGAAATATCAATATCCTGATAAGTAGGAGATATTTTACACAGCAAACCAAATTGTGGTATTACTATCAAGAACATCATGAAGCAGGGTCCAATGAGTTTGACTCAAGACAGTACACAATTGAATCGTGAAAGCAATATCACAATCAATACCCTTCCAAACCAACTAAAAGTCTCACGAATATGTAAATCCAACTATGAGTTTCCAAAACCTTGACTCTCTCTACAGGAATATGTGCCCATGCAGCGAAGCTACAAACTCTAATGTACTTAATCATGAGTTTCCTACCACTCCAAGCTTCAGGAGGAGTTATCCCTTTCAACAATTTGTGAGGATCGTGATTCTCATTTAGTTAGCATGCTTAATGTATTTGGCACTGATGTTGTGGAGCGACATTGAATGTAGCATACAATTAACCGTTTCGTTCAATAATTTCTTCTTTCTATCAACAATTTTGTTTTGTTGTGGACAACATAGAACTGCATTGAAGATCAATAACCTCTCAAATACAACACCAATCAAAGTGGAAATTCATATATTTGCCTCAATTGTATTTCTAGATTGTTTACAAGAAACTTGAAGTCCTAAAAGTGATTAAACACCTCATTTTATTGCAAAGAAGCAGATCCAGGTGAATTTGAGAAAAATCATCAATGAACTTATTAAGACTTACTAAAAGATAAGGATTACAAAAGACATCAAATTATTATGAGTCAAAACTAGAACTTTTTGTAGATCACCAAAACTTTCTTTTATCAAAGATATAACCATGATGCCAAATCTAAAACTTTTTGTAGATTGCCAAAATCTTTTTTTTATCAAATATATAACCATGATGCTTACCATGACACAACCCTAGCAAAGCCCATAAAGAAAGTGCATTTTGAGAAACCCTATAACCCTATCCTTCTAACTCAGCTATTGAAAGTAGAAATAGTCAAATTGGTCAAACCTGCTCTCCAGTTTTACACATTGTCCTATTGACTAATAAGTGTAAAGGAAGGGGGAATCTACCGAATAGCAAATGGAGCATCTGCCTTAAGTTCTTGAATCACTATTGGATCTAGAGTAAGCTCAACTCTCCTTCTTGTGCTACTGCATAATTTCATAAACTAAAAAAATTTGGCGGATGAGAACATGATTAAACATTCCTTGAACCATCTCAACTATTCATGTTCCATAAACATATATTGCAAAATTATCACCCATGAGAATTTGGGACATACTACACAACTACAATGATGAGAACTCATCTCAGGAAGAAGCCATGTGATCCAAAGCACAAGACTTATAACCAAAGGTGTATAAGTTGCATCTACAACAGGTACCTCCCCTTTCCCTTTAACTAATTTGAACGATGAGGAACAAAAACATTTCAAAAGAGAATCAAGAAGACTAATGTTGTTTTTATGAAGAGTCTTAGTCAACCAATTGATTTGAATCTTCATGTATTTGGGTTCATCACACCCTACCTTCCTACAAACACACATTTTTGGCCTCCTCTTTCTTCTCTGAGTTTGCTTTTGAACAAGACAAGGTTTTGAATCTACCTCTGTAGAAAAAGAGAGTGGTGATTTGTAAAGTTTCTAGTGGTCATTTTTAGTTAGTTTAGTTTTGTTAGCTAGTTTCTATTTTTGTATTTAGTTAACAACTGTTTCATTTAGAAACATCATCTTGTACTTTTCTATTTAAGGAGACTTTGTATTTATTTGTTTAATGCCAAACTATCAAGTTTTATAAAATCGTATATGAGCGATTTGGGTCTAACTCCCTTGCAAGTGGTCAAGGGTCATGTGGGTTGCATCTTCTTGAATGTGCTTCGTGTGAGTTGCATGTTACTTGCATGTGCTGTTTTACGAACTTAAGTGTTTTCTCATTTCATTGCATGATGAAGTTTGGCCATTTTCTAGGTTATTTTACCACGCGAAGTCTCAAGTTTTGTCGTGTGAAGGTTTTTATGATAGGTTGTTTTGTTTGCCACAATTGTGGCTTATTCCTTTCTTTTTTTTGCAGTGGGAGGGTTTTGCATGATTTTGTACTGAAAATCCTGATCTCTTGAGCTTTCTAGTTTGTCCTTAAAAATTTAGAAGGTGGGTTTAAAAAACTTTTTCCCTTTGAAAAATTATGTTGGGTTTAGATTTTAGTACTCAAATTATACTGTGGATTTATGATTTTTTCCTTGAAAACTTTTAGAAGGGTTTCATAATTCTTCTCCATAGAATAAAATTGTGGGTTTTGTGCAATTTATTTGGACTCAAAAATTGTTTGTAAAAGGATTTCATCATTTTCCCTCAAAAATGAAGCTATTTATTCTGATTTGTGTCTTGGATTTTGTATTTTGTTTTCAATTATTTTAATCCTAAAAAATCGTGTCTGGTTTTGATCAAATTTTCTCCTAAAAAACCTTTTTTCCATTTTTTCCATTTTTTCCTCAAATATTGTCTTTGTATTTTCTGTTTTTTCCCAAAAAAATTAGAAGGTTTTGGTTTTTTTCCCCACAAAAACCATTGTTTTATTGCAGTCTATCTAGGTCCATGTCTGAGGTTGTTGGGGCAAAACACTGCAAACATTTTTTGTGATTTTAGACAAGATCATGTTTGGAGGGTTCGCTAACTTTTCCACAAAAACATTGTTTCAGGTTTCAGATTTCAGCAGTTACCCAACATTAGGTTGGATGGATTCCAATACTCTTGGTCATTTCCAGCAGTTCCACAGATTCATGGAGAGTCTCAGCAGCAAGCTCATGTCACAGGGTGTTCTAATGAGAAGGGGGCAACCTTCTAGACATCCATGGTCTAAAGACTTACAAAATATCTTTTGTAGGGTGGTTAGTACAATGACCATTATGGGAGGGTATCAAAATAATGATGTAAAGTTTATAATGGTTATCTTTAGTGAGTTTAGCTTTATTAGATAGTTTCTATTTTTGTATTCAGTTACCAATTTTCTTGTACTTTCCTATTTAAGGAGACTTTGTATCCATTGTTCAATATCAAACTATCAAGGTTTATAACAATTTGTTCTTCATTTTAAGAGGCAAATAAAGTATTCTTTCTCCATGTTATCAAGATTATTATGATCCTTGGTGGATTGGTTTGCAACTACTGCATGCAATTTTAAGACTTTGATGTGCCCATTTGGATCAGTTGAGCCTTCTTCCTAAAGTGACTATCGATAAATGCATCAAACGGAAGGGATAGGGATAGTGAATTTTTTATCCCAATGCATTCTTAGTAAAGTAAAAGTTGAAACAAATACAAAATAGTCAAAACCAAGTTTAGATCAATGTTACAATCTTTAAGTTGCATTCTACGTGATTTTAATTGTATTATGTAATTTTAAATATCGTCGAAGTTGATTACACTTTTACTTGGGTGTGCCAAGAAAATCATCATGTAAAAGATCAAGGAATATAACTAGACAACAAATTCAAATGCTTCATTACCTTCAACTACTTAATCATTTTTATTCTACAATGGTTCTTGTTCAATTCTTTGAATTATCTTGAACAATTACTTAGCATATGTATACTAACAAACTCAATTTACTCTAACAGTAATCAATAGAAGAAATTCTCTAATTGCTTGAGGACAAGCAATTTGAGGAAGGATGGTTTGTCATGTCCCCATTTTAAGACAGAATTTTAATAATAATTAGATAATACAATATTATTAAATAAATAATGAGAATAAAATCATATATAGAAATATTAAAATAAGAAATCATAATAAAATGTTATTATTATTATTATCATCTAAATAATAACATATATACTAAGATACCAGTGTGTGCATGTTTTACCCAGACGGTGGTGTGGATGCGTGAGCATGCGCAGAGGTGTTTGGATGCACAAGGGAGGTGGGCAGGAAGCGTGGTGTCTGCTTGCGAGTTCTCGCGAGATGCTTGGGAAAGCATCCACGTGAATCCATGGAGCATCTACGATTTTTAGGTGCCAAGTCACTTACGTGACAATATAACATGTGTTTTTTTTGTTTTTTTTTAATTATATTTTGTCTCTTTTTTGCCCCAAAACCCTAAAAAGACCCTACTATAGGTCATTCATTGCTCATTCCTCTAATTTTGTTTGCAATTGGGCTCTCTTCTTATTTAGTCTCCATTTTGGCATTTTGAAAGCAAGGTCATTATTCTTGAAGAGGATCATTCGTAGGGTGTCTAATAGCTTCTACAAAGGGCTACTAAGCATCTAAGGTAAGCATTTGATCCATTTCATTAGCTTTTTTAGTGAAATTTTTTTTTTTAGATGTTCATGAATTTTTCAAGTTTTGGAAGAATTTTTCCAAGTTTTTTGCATTTTTTTTCTAAGAAATGAAGTTTAGTCATCTTTTTTTAGTATTTATGTATCGTATATTTGCCCTTCTATGTTTCATGTTCATAGTTTACTGAAATATTTCTAATTCAGTATTTTTTTTCTTAGATTCATAGTTTCTATTGTGCAAGAATGGCCACTACTTGTAGTCAAAGTTCAGCACCAAGGCAAGTTGAACGAAGTGATAACTTCAATATTGATGTGGCATCTCCATTATGGAGACACACCATAAGAATATCACAGGTTTCAAGAGGTCGGTCATACATATGGAAATGCAATGTATGTCATAATAGTAAACCATTCAACAATTCATATTCTCGGGTCAGAGCTCATTTTATGGGCCCTACTGTAAAGGAATAGCATTATGCAAGGGAAGCAAAGATGGAATAAGGATGAGCGATGCACAATTAGCCGTATTTATAAAAGAGCAAAAAGCTACTGATCATTTAGTGAGAAAACCATAAACAAGTTGTAAAGTTTCTGCAAAAATTCTGTCCTAAAATTCAGACTTCTATAATATCCTTTAGTTGTTGAAGATAATCTTCTTACTATTCTGAAGATAAGAGGAGTTATCAACTTTAACTCTGATCTGAATTGTTTTATATATCTGCAACAAATTGTATAGGCATTATTGCTTGAGGGAGCAGACTTGTCTTTGTTGTCTATCCTCAAACTACAACAATACCTACCTTTTATACCATGACCAAAGGGCATATCCCTCAAAGGGACATGACCCTCTCTAGGTCGGCTCATACCACACTTCCAGAAATCAGCAACCAATGGAGATGAATTAAATGTTAACTAACAAATCTGTTAAGTTAGAGTTAAACATTAACATATATCAAGAATCGCCGCCCATCATTTCATGAAGTATAAGGTATATAATGCCTTAACCGGTATTCAAAGGGAGAAGATTATGGCGCGCTCTATACTCTCTCAAACCGGTATGATATCGCAATTATAAACTTAACACTCCCTCTTAACTTGATAATCATACTGAGAGATGGCATATCTAGCATCATCAATTACGATGAATAAGAATTGATTGATACTCTATATCTATCTAAATCTTCTTGAGCAAATGGCATCATGGAACACATGATATTGAGTCATATAACCATCTTGTGATATGACTTATCACTTATACTAGTGATGTCAGTATTGCATGTAATGCAATACACAGGATAAAATCTAAAGAATGATTGAATTCTTCATTTATCCAAGTTGTGACTCATAGGAACTAGTAATCCTATATCACAACTTTAAGTCTGAAGAATAAATTCTTCCTTAATCCAAGTTGTGATTAATAGGCATAGAAATGTTTATTTTACAAATGATCTTGAACTCACCTAGATCTAACAGTAGTTCTATATTGTTCAATACATTATCTGAGGGATTGTCATCTCTCATAATGTCTTTTATACAAGTATTCATTATCTTAGAGATCGTCACCTCTTAAATAATGTATACAAATGATGGAGCCCATAACAGTCAATAGCCTAACAAATAAAATTATTTTATTAATAATTTAAAGAATACAAATGGATTACAATTAAGAATACAAATGAATTACAATTCAACCATACCAAGTCTTTTCCTGAAGTGATCTATCTTCACTCTAGATAGAGGTTTGGTGAGAATGTTTGTTGTTCGATCTACAGTGCAAATGTATTCTAATTTTACAGTATTCCTGTCTACCATATCTCTTACATAATGGTAAGGAATTTCGATATGCTTAGACCTATCATGAAAAACTGGATTCACTGAAAGCTTGATGGAACTCTAATTATCACAATGAATAATCGTAGGATTCATGGCTTGCCCAAATAATCCCACAAGTAACTTCCTTAGCAAAACTGCTTCTCGAGAGGCCATCGCTGCTGCAATGTATTCAGCTTCTGTGGAGCTTTGACCTACCGAAGACTATTTTTTGCATATCCAAGATATCATTGTTGATCCTAAATAGAAACAGCATCCTAAAGTACTTTTTCTACCTTTAACACTTCCACCCCAATCTGAGTCAGTGAATGCATGTAAATCTAAGTCAACTTTCTCATATTTGAGCCCAAGATTAACAGTGCCTTGTAAGTATCTCATAATGTGTTTGACTGCAACTAGGTGAATCTCCTTTGGCTCACACATAAACTGACTTAAGGCATTAACAGCATAGCAAATATCAGGTCTTGTATTTACCAAGTACATAAGCAGCCCAATCATCTGTCTGTAGAGAGTAGAATCTATGGAAGGTGATTCTGTTGCTGCTTCTTTAAGTTTATGTAGACTAGTCTCCATAGGAAAAGATGTAAACTTGCAATTCCACATTCCAAATCTCTTCAAAATATTTGATGTGTACTTCCCTTGATTAAGTATAATGCTGTCAGAATTTTGTCATAATTCCAATCCTAGGAAGTAATGAAGGAGTCCCAAGTCTTTCATCTCAAATTCTCTAATTAGATCTTTCTTGCATTGATCTATGAGATGATCATCACCTGTTATTCGTAAATCATCAATATACAGTATCAAATTTACCATATCATCTTTATCTCTTTTATGATATAAATTTGAATCGGCTTCATTTTTGGAGAATCCTAAGCCGGTAAGATATTTATCAATTCTTTCATACCAAGCCCTTGGAGCCTGCTTAAGCCCATAGAGAGCTTTCTTGAGCCTGGAAACAAAAATGTTAGGATCATGAGTTTCAAATCCTTCAGGTTGCTCCAAATATACTTCTTCTGTAATCTTTCCATTTTAGAATGTTGTTTTTACATCCATTTGATGTACTTTCCATCCCTTTGATGCTGCAATGGCTAGGACTGCTCTTACAGAGGTGTATCTAGCAACAAGAGCAAAAGTTTCTTCATAATCAATCCCTTCTTTCTGAGAGAATCCTATGGCTACAAATCTGGCTTTATATTCAATTCTACCATCAGTAGCATGTTTTATTTTAAATATCCACTTGGATGAAACAACAGATTTTCCTTTAGGTCTTGGAACAATTTCCCAAACATCATTCTTCATAATAGATTGGTATTCTTCTATCATAGCTTCTTTCCAAGCTGTATGTTTAATAGCATCTGAAGGATTGGTTGGTTCTGTTTTGAACAAATCATTCATGTTTGTTGTATAGCTAGAAAATCTTTTGCGTCTTTTCCTTTCTCTGACTATTCCAAAAGGTGCATCAAAGTCTCTTGTGTTTCCTCGACTATTTTAATGGCCCAAAGTGGTCTTTTCTTTGAATTTTGAGTTTCTTCAAGATTTAGGTTTTGAATTTCATCTTCAATTTCTTCCATGTTCTCCCTCTGAGACTCAGACTCAATATTTCTTTCAGAACTAGGTAAAGGAGAGGATTCTTCAGAACTTAGGTCTCTTTTGAATGTTAGATCTTCTTCAAAAATTACATCCCTACTAAGTTCAATATTTTTCTGTCCAGGTATGAAAATCCTATATGCTTTAGATGTTTCACTGTACCCTACAAAAATACCTTTCCTCCCAAAGGGTTCTAACTTAGTTCTCTTTTCTTTTGTAACATGGATATATACAGGGCACCCAAAAATCCTACGATGACTTATATTGGATTTAACCTTAGTAAAAAATTCTTCAAGAGTTTCATCTCTAAGGTAGGAGTGAGGGCCTCTGCTTTGAATATAGACAACAGTACAAGAGGCTTCTGCCCAAAGAAAATATTCTAGATTCTGATCAAATATCATAGCTCTAACAGCTACTATAATTGTTCTATACTTTCTTTCTACTACCCCATTTTGTTCTGGATTATAAGGAACGGTATACTCCCTATTAATTCATGTTTCTTTAAAAAATCTTTTAAACAAATCTAAGGTGTATTCCCCTCCATTAGCAGTTCTAAGAGTCTTAATTTTATGTCCTGATAAGTTTCCAGTTAATGTTTTAAATTATTTAAATCTCTTTAGGATTTCTTCTGATTCTTCGCATTTTAAGAAGTAAATCCAAGTTTTCCTAGAGAAGTCATCTATGAACAAAATATAGTACCAGAATCCTCCAAGAGAAGGAACAGACATAGGTCCCCATAAATTTGAATGGATTAATTCCAAAACATTGTTGGTTTTTCTAGTGCTATCATGAAATGGACTTTTGGTGTTCTTACCCAAAGCGCACCCTTTCTATATGCTTGAGTGGTCTTTATTTAGTTTAGGTAAACCTATAACCATCTTCTCCACAGTTGATAAGGTTTTGAAATTTAGATGTCCTAACCTTCTATGCCATATTTCATTTAAGTCTGTAGCTTCATGAATTAAGGCTTGAATAGGTCGACTAGGCTCTGAATTTAATTCATGCAAATACCCTTTTCTCTAACCAATCAATTTTGCTTTCTTAATTGAGGAGTTCTTTGCCCAAGTTATTACTTTACCGTCCATGAATGCAACATTATGTCCATCATCTTCAAGTGTTGTAACTGAGATTAGATTTCTTTTTATTCCTGGTACATAGAGTACTCCTTTGAGAAGAAGAGAATTTCCTAATTTTAGTTTCAAGGTGCAATTTCCAATTCCTTTAACAAAATGTGTTGAATTATCACCAATGGTGACTTTGCCATTAACTTTTTCTAATATGGAGTCTATTGCTTCTTTGTATCCTGTAATATGTCTAGATGATTCACTATCAATCACCATGCTTTATTTGAGACTTCATTTGATAGTGACAAATGGATACACAATTTTCAAGATCATAGTTATCTTCTTCTCTAGTCACATTTGTAAAGTTCACTTGTTGTTTGGAATTCTCAAGGCAATTAGATCTGTAGTGTCCAAACTTGTCACATTTGAAGCACTTCATTTTGGATAGATCTTTCTTAGATTTGTCATTCTTTTGGTTTCCCTTTTCCTTCTTGAAACGTTTCTTCTTTCCCTTATAGGAGTTTGTATTAAGCACATGAAGTTCTTCATCTTCTGTTTTCAATTTCCCTCCTTTCTTTAGTTTTATGGATTCTTCCTGAAAACAATCTCCCTTAAGTCTGTTAAAGTCAAGAAGTTTATCTCTGGCACTTACTCCTTGTGCGGAAGTTTCCCATGAATCTGGTAATCCATCTCTAGCCATCGGTGTTAGTTTTGTGTCACTAATGATGGTTCCAATACTTGAAAGTTCATCTCTTAGGCCAGCAACCCTTAGGAAATAAGAATTCATTGATTCTCCTTTTTTTATTTGAATGTGATTTAGTTGCCTTTTTAGTGCGAGAACTCTAGTTGCATTGTTAACCTCATATGCATTTAGTAGTGCATTCATCATAGAAAATGTTGTTTAATGGTTTGTTAGCATGGGTACGATATCATTTTTCACTCCATCCAATATGATATGAATAGCTTTCCTATTTCCTTTAATCCAGATGGATTTATGAGGTTCAACTGTAGGTTGTCTGGATGCTGATTCAACAAATTGTTTTACATCATTTTCTTCAATAATCATCATGATTCTGAATTTCCAAGCAACAAAGTGTTCTTTCCCATCAAACCTATCCTCGGGTCTTATTGTGTATGCCATTGAAGATAGGAGAATGATGTTAGATATATATAAGGTCTGATTACTTAATTTGCAGAGCCTAGTTTCAACTACCAGAGCTCTGATACCATGTAAAGTTTCTGCAAAAATTCTGTCCCAAAATATCCTTTAGTTGTTGAAGATAATCTTCTTACTGTTCTGAAGATAAGAGGAGTTATCACCTTTAACTCCAATCTAAATTGTTTTATATATCTGCAATTAATCGTATAGGTATTATTGCTTGAGGTAGCAAACTTGTCTTTGTTGTGTGTCCTCAAACTATAACAATACCTACCTTTTGTGCCATGACAAAAGGGCATGTCCCTCAAAGGGACATGACCCTCTCTAGGTCGGCTCATACCACACTTCCAAAAATCGGTGACCAATGGAAATAAATTAAATGTTAACTAACAAATCTGTTAAGTTAGTGTTAAACATTCACATATATCAAGAATCGCCGCCCATCATTTCATGAAGTATAAGGTATATAATGCCTTAACGGGTATTCAACGAGAGAAGATTATGGTGTCGTCTGCACTCTCTCAGACTAGGATGATATCGCAGTTATAAACTTAACACAAGTTTGTACAAACATTCATCCACAAAGAGAAAAGTGAATGTGCCCACCGATAATGTTGCATCCTCCAAACATCCATTCTTGGAAGTGGGAGAGGAAGATGAAGAAGTAGAAGTTATTACCCGCAAAAGACGTCCATTGGATAAAGCATTCAATATGGAGGGAAGAGAGATTGCTGATGAAGCAATTGCACGTTGCCTTTATACTAATAGTCTTCCTTTCAATTTGGTAAGATCGCCATATTGGAAGGAAATGGTTGCCATCCTTAGAGTGCCAGCTGATTACATTAGCCTTGAGTTTAAAAAGATGTGTCCTACTCTTTTACAAAAAGAAAAGATTTCTCTAGACAAAGCTCTTCAACCAATTAGGACATCTTGGAAAACTTTTGGCATAGCTATTGTGTCTGATGAATGGAAAGACACAAGAAACCGACCATTGATGAATGTGATTGCAATGTCCCCCAAAGGGGCAATATTTTTGAGGGCTATTGATTGTGAAGGACAACTTAAGGATTCACAATTCCTTGCTAGAATTCTCATTGAGGCAATAGAGATGGTGGGCAGTGAGAATGTGGTCCAGGTGGTTACAAATAATGCCAAGAATTGTAGGGGTACAAATGCTTTGGTTTTGTCTTGATACGACCATATTTTTTGGACACCATGCATCGTACACCCTCTCAACCTTGTTATGCAACAAATTGGCACCCAAATAGATTGGGTGAAGCAAATATACCAAGAGGGAGAGGAGACACAAATGTTTGTGACAAACCACCACATGTCACAAGCTATATTCAGATCATTCTCCAAGTTGGAGTTGTTGAAGGTAAATTTAAAATTGTAATTACTTAGTTTCATTTATTTATTTATTTTGAATAAGTTTTATATTCATGTTCAATTATCAAATTATTTCTTGTTTATAACTCCATTTTATCTTTGATGTCATATTTGTCAACTTGCTTAGGTTGTTGAGACTAGATTTGCATCTCATACTGTTGTTATGAAACGACTCCTCAAGGTGCGATCAGCATTGAGCCAAATGGTTATTTGTAACCAATGGGTTGTATGGAAGGCTTTAAATTTAGAGAGAGCCTTGAAGGTCAGCGGTATGATCTTGGATGAGCATTGATGGGCTCGTGTGCAATTTGTATTGGATTTCACTGAGCCTGTCATGACTATGCTACGCTTGGCCGATACAGATGCACCTTGCTTGAGGGATGTGTACGATGGCATAGACACCATGATAGAAAAGGTAAAGCTTTCCATACAAGCAAATGACACTAACCCCACAGAGTGTGAAGCCTTGTGCAAAAAGGTGGAGGAAATCATTCATCGTCATTGAGTGAAGACTATCCCATTACACCTCCTTGCATATGCCTTATCTCGAAGGTACTATAGCCAGGAAATACTTGCTATGTCGAATAGAATTGCACCATATGCGGATGAAGAAGTTGCTACTGGGTGCTACACTACATTTGCAAGACTCTTCCCAAATGATGAAATGCACAAAAAGGTGATGCTACAATTTGGCTTATTTGCTTCAGGATCAAAACTTACTCCATATGCAATAAAGGACCAAAATGACATGGGAGCCATCACATGGTGTACATGTATGGTCAACCATTCAAGAATCTACAACCTCTTGCAATCAAGATCTTCTCACAAGTAAGTTTTCATTTATTTATTTAGGAATTATATTCTACACATTAGTGTTTAACATTCTTTAATTTGCTTTTTGTTTGTATGTTTAATTCTATGAACACTATCCAGGTCACAAGTTGTTCTTCTACTGAACGGAATTGGAGTACATGCTCCTATATCCATTCAATGAAGCACAATCGGTTGGGCTCAAAGAAAGCTAAGGACTTGGTTTATATACATACCAACTTGCGTCTTTTGACACATAAGAAGGATGGATACAAGGAAGGGTCAACCAAGCTTTGAGAAGTAGCCCCTGAATGTGCAAACTTGGATGCAACACTTAGGATCTTATTGTGATGACAGAGGATGATGTTGATAACATCATACCACATGCATCTAGCACAATTGGAACCATGTTTGGTTCAAATGAACTTGCAAGTGTTGCAGCAGAAGAAGATGATGAGAATGTGGATTTTTTTGAGAATCTTTGTGATTCTGATTGACTGAATTTGATTTGTGAATCTTGAGCCTTGACTTTTGATTGATCAACATTGAACCATGAACTATGTTTTAATTTTGTAATTCGAATTGCATTGGAATCTTGAACTTGAGTAATTTACTAATTAGACATTACTGTTATTTCAATTTGAATATGCTAATTGCTATGGAATGGTTTATTTGTGTATATTTCTTGCATTTCTTTGCATACATAAATTATAGTATATATACATACATACATATATATATATATATATATATATATATATATATATATATATATATATATATATGGGCGCACCCAAATGCATCCCAAATCCACACATTAGCACCTCACACCTACATCAACATCAGAACCAACATCTGTAACTTAGCATATATTTAATGTATTATCATTAAAATAATATTTCAATTAATTAAATAATAAAATATCGAACAAATAAGTAAAGTTAACTACAAGAGAGAATATTTGAAAAGCATGTTACCTTTCTAAGAGGATTTAATAATAAATGATAATGAACATAAAATAAATAAGTAAATAAAAACTAAAAATAGAATGATATAAATTAACTAAATCTAATGAAAAGTCAAGAGATGTGACTCCTTTGAATTAAAATATAAAAGGGAGGAGGATTCATTTGAAAGAAAGGAGGAAGAAGAGGAGGAGATAGGAGTTAAAGAGGATTAATGGAAGAGGAAACAAATGAGAAGAAAATAAGGAAGGGGCTTTTTTCAAAAGGTTTAAATGATGAAAGGATGCGACTCTTCAAAAGGGTTGTAATTATGAATGGTTGCGACTCTTCAAAAAAGTTCTAACTATTAAGTGTTGTGACTTTTAAAAAAGGATTATGATTAAGAAGAGATGTAATTTTTCAAAAGGACATAAACGAAAAATAAAACAAGATTTATAAATTACCATTGGATAAGAAATCAACAACGAGAACTTATGAATATGATTGGAATCTTTCCATATTAGAAAAAGATATAATGGTATCAATTAATATCAATGAAATGTGATCTCGATCAAGGGAAAAGTAGGGGATTTGATAGAAAAATCTTGTAGACCTGAAGAAATACCTTTCAAGGAAGATGGATAACTAATCGAGGGTTGCTTTACTGGACAGGGGGTCCTCCTAGAGGGTTAGGAATCTTGCTTTGAAGGGATCCTTAAGGATTATGTAGAAACAAGTTAATATCTAAACATTACTTATTATAATTAATACTTGTTAGTTTTTACTAACAAATATTTATAGGTTAATCTCATTGAGAAATGACTAAGGGGGATATTACATAGCTGTATGGTATCAATATTCAAATTATAGTTGATCCATTACCCAAAACATAAGCAAGCACGACAAGATTCAACAATCAGAACAATACACAGTCAACAAGAGAACACATTTTCATACACAATGAAATGACCCCACCAAGCAATGATGATACAACATGCTTAATCCAATGACAAAGGCTAAACAATATGCTTATGATTGCATGTAATTGTGTACAATCAAAAAAATGGATTGGGAACTAACTAAAATATGATAAAATAATCAGATTTTACGCAAAATTATATGGACTCAAAAACATTGAACTCAAATCCAAGTTTGATTTGAAAGTTATGCCCAATCAAAGTTATTGTAACCAAATGGGGTTGTGCTAACATGGTGCCTAGGTAGCATTGACGATGATGTTACACCAAGAGATGCTAATTATCCCTAATAATGCTAGTTGTGCTAGTCAAATTGCTTAGTTGGCACTTAAGTGGCAATACGTACATGTCTCATGCTAAACTAATGGTCAACACTAGTGCTTATAGAGAACTTTTTAACACTCCAATAACTACTAAAAAATTATCTAAAAACTATCAGATTTTCTTTAAAACCAAGATCATATGTAAACCAAAGCAATACATTCACTTTGATGGTTGGCTTGCATACGCTAGGAGGGAAAAAATATCTAGGGCTTTGAAAAGTGCTTTGATTTTGGCAATTTGCTAGATGATCTTTTGGTTAGTGGGCACTCCAAAAATGTTACCTAGAGAAAGAACAAAGGCAACGTGTTATATTCAAACCCTAGTTTATTGAACTCTAGATGTCCAATTCAAAAAAAGAAGTCATATCCTAACAATTTTAGACCTTTTAGACACAATAGTGACCTTAGAATAGTTAAAAGACCCTTGAGCCATCATCTACTCCAAATCCATATGAGCCACCTAAGGGCTACGGGCACAATTTACAGCCTATAATATTCTAATTTGTACCAAACATATTTGTAACATTAAACATCCCCAACTCACTAGCAATAAACCACAAAAGGAAACAGTCTAAACATTAGAGTTCTATTGATTTTTATAAGCCCCCAAAAGTGTTGATTTATATATAGAGGATGAGAATGCCTTGAGGAAAACTAAATTGTCAAAAACTCATATCAAATGAAGTTCATGTTGGCATTAATTTTAATTTTACATTGTTTAGAATGATTGCTAACTACCTACAATTACTAACCACAATTGGACATCAGATAATATTCGAAAAATTATCCTCATTTTCATTAAATAATATCATCGAATATTCATCTTCTATCTCTGACATATGGTATCAAAGCAGCTACAAACAATGTTTTAAATCTTTATGTTGATAATGTGTACTTTGAAGGTTTAAAGCCAAATTCGACCATTGATTCAAAAGAGTGAAATGGCTATGCAACAGGAATTTTTGTTTTCTCTTGTGTTGCTTCTACATATGTGATAAAGTGGTGAGGAAGCTAGGTGATTGGATGGTCTTTCACCTTACAATTGTCTACCTTTTCCTCTTCTCTTGGCTTGAAAACACAAGCACCCCCTATCAACTTCACTCTCCAAGGATTCCCTCACTTCTCTTAATAGGCATCAAAGACCAATTGTACTTCCATAATCCTCTAAACCAAACACATTAAAGTTCTTCATCTTCTTGTCTCTTTATTCCTTAACATATATTGGTTAGTATCTAGGGGTTTGAATCCCCAACCTTCACTATTCTCCACCAACTCCTAGGTATAGTCTCCATGTACCAAATGAATGCTGATTTAACTACTTTTATAGTTCCATCAATGGATTTCTACTTGATTCCACAACTTTGCACAATTAGGCCTAGTAGCTCAATTAGGTCACCTTAATAGGTAATTTGCCTGCCAATTGTGACTCCAATTGAATCTCTCCAAACTAAGGCCAAATTCAAACACCCTTTTCAGCCTTTTGTACATTATCCCAACTCATAACCAAACCCTCTAATTTGAGCACCTTTTACTCATAACGCTCCTATTAGACCTATAGGGCTAATATTGACAATTTATAGAAAATGCTTGTGATTAGATACCTTTCACTTGCACAATCCAACTCTAATCACCACGGACTAATGGTTTACCTACTATATAACACCACACACTCATTCAAACCCTTGTATCAACTTGCTTTACCAAACAAAACCAAACTGTCGATGCTCCTACTAGCCTGTTGCATTGAGATGCCAAGCTTGGGACTTTTCACCAAACTTGATCATTTGCTTAGAATGCTCTAAAACCTCTTCTATGATACAAAGCATGGTTGGACCTATCAGACTCCAAAATATTAAAAATTTTTGCTAGAGAATGATGGTTTGAATTCCATAGGTCTAAGAATTGATCTTTCTTGCTAATCCAATTACACAAAATGCACAAATTCTTGCACAGAATTACATTTGACCGCTTTGACCTCAAATTACAATAAAACCCCTAAAAGGTCCTAAATGCAAATTCAATGCCAAATGCGCTTACAAAAATTGGTTATACGTTACAACTTAAACCCAAATGGCCTATGAAACCTTATTGCAATCTCATTACTATACTTGGATCTCCCATGCATCAACTTGTCTTCATGATCTATGGGAGCTCTTGCACCATACTCCCTACATGAATTTTGTCTCAAGTCCTCTAAGAAACCAACTGCTGCAAATCATCTCCATACTTCTTTATGTCTTCCTCTGGTATCCAAGTAGCTTATGACTCAGGGAGTCCATTCCATTTGATTAAGGTATTCAAAATAGGTCTTATACCTTGTCTTTTTTACTTCTCTACTATCCAATATACACTTTGTGTGTGTCCATTCCTTTGGTGGCATCTACTTGATCCACTCCTCTTCCTTCACTGAATCTTCCTCCTCATTTGCATTAGATGGACTCCTATATAATGTCATGCCTATATATTAAAAATAGGATAAATTGTAATATCATCAGGTAGTTCAACAATGTAAGCATTTGCTCTTATCCAATATTCTGCAAGGTCCTATCTTTTTCATCATCAATTATTGTGGTTCCTTTTGGGAAACCTAACATTGTTCAAAGAGACATAACCAAGTCTCCCACTTGGTTTGAGCATTGCAAATTCTCTGATCTATCCTTTTCTTGGCCTTTTGAGTGCTTTGATTTAGATGATTCTTGACTTGTTGACGGATCTCTTGCATAGACTCGGCAATGTCCTCTACCTGACCACTCCTTTTGTCTAAGCCCTACACATTCCTTATCTCAAATCCTCTAGGATGATTGCCAAAGACCACCTCAAAGAGACTCATTCCTGCACTCCTATTTGTGGAGTCATGGTATGCAAACTCTACCTACGGATAACACCCCAACTTTGTCAATTCTCTCTTCTCAAACACCTAATCCTATTTCCCATGGACCTATTTGCAACCTAAATTTGTCTATTAGTTTGAAGGCGATAGGACGAACTAAAGGACAAATTTGTGCCGAACCTTTTCCACAAGGTCCTCCAAAAATGTCCCACAAACTTAGTGTCTGTATCATATACAATGCTCAAGAGTAACCCATGGATCCTCACTGTCTCTTTAAGAAACAAGCTTGCAATATGACTTGCTCATTTGTAGTTTTACATGGAATAATACAAAAAAGTGAGCCATCTCTACTAAACTTGTCTATTACCAATAGAAAATTGTTATAACCAGTTTTTGTTCTTGGGAATCCCATCACAAAGTCTATGCTCAAACTTTCCCAAGGTTTGTTTAGTATAGGATAAGGTTAGTAAAGCCCTGCATTGGTTGAAACTCCCTTTTCTCTCTAACAAAGAGTACTACTTTCAGAAATTTCCTTACATCAGTTTGCAACTTTGGCCAATGATAGAATCTTCTCACCATTATTGAACCCAAAAAGGCCTCCAAAACCTCCACAGTGCCTCTCCTTGATCATAGTGTTCCTCAAGGAACACTTAAGAATACAAAAATGGCATCCCTTAAACAAAAGACCATGTTGCAAAGTTAAATCAGAAAAATCACAATGGAAAGCATTCTCAAATTCACTATAAACCTTGTAGATCTCCTTGAAATCTTGATCCTCTGCATACATGCCTTTGAGTGCCTCAACACCCATACTCTACAACTATACTTCTTGCACTGTGAACACCCTCCTACTTAGAGCATTTGCAACCTTATTGACCTACCCTCTCTTGTGCTTGATAGTGAAGATGTAAACTTGTAGGCCTTCAACCCACTTCATGTGTCTATGACTCAGTTTGTCATGTCCATTCAAAAACCTAAAAGCATGATTGTCAATATGCACAATAAATTCCTTAGGAAGCAAATAGTGCCTCCACTTTTTAAGAGCTTGTACCATGGCATACAACTATAGATTAAATGAGGAGTACTTCCTCTTTGCTTCATTCAGTTCTTCTCTGAAAAAGACCACATGTATAGCCATCCCACATGCATCAAATTCAATGGTGAAAACCTTGTTGAAGTCAAGTAACACTAAGACTGGGTACTTGGCCACTTTCTACTTAAGATACTCAAAAAATCTTTCTATTTCACTTGCCAAATCAAATTTCCCCTTTCCTCCACCTTTGATTGTCTCTAATATAGCGGCGCATATATGATTGAAGTTCTTAATGAATTCCTTGTAAAAGGTACCCATGCCATGGGAATTCCCAACTTCTCCTACATTCCTAGGTGTTGGCCGGTTCAAGATGGCTTCAACTTTTGGTGGTACCATCTTCAAGACTCCTTTAGAGATCACAAAACCCAAGTAGACCAGTTTCTACATCATGAAGTCACACTTGTTAAGATTTATCATCAGTTTTTGTTCATGCAATCTCCTCAAAACAATCTCCAAATGCATCAAGTGCTCCTCTTTACTCTTAATGAACACCAAAATGTCATCAAGGTAGACTACCACAAACTTGCCTATGAAATATGGCAACACCTTATTCATAAGCCTCATAAAGGTGCTAGGGGCATTGGAAAGACCAAAAGGCATTGCAAGTCACTCATACAATACCTCATTTATTTAGAATGCAATTTTCCACCCATCCCCCTCTGATTATTTTTTGATGATACCTACTCTTCAAGTCTATTTTGGAAAAGTAGGTTGCTCCCCCCAAGGAATCTACTAAATCTTCAATTCTAGATACAAGAAACCTATATCTTACGATTATCCTATTTATTGCCATAGAATCTGTACAAAACCTCCATTTTCCATCTTTCTTGGGAGCTAGTATAGTAGGTACTAGACAAGGACTAAGAACTTTTCTCACCAATCACTTATCAAGCAAGTCTTGCACCTATCTAGCAATTTCCTCATTCTATTGAGAGTAATCTTATAGGCAAGCTTATTGGGAACAATAACTCTTGGGATTAGATCAATTTGATGACTAATATCCCTCATATGTGGTAGGGAATCAAGCATGTCCTCCTCAACCACACCTTTATACTTTCTTAACAGTTCTTGAACTTCCTTAGGAATTTGTCCCTACACTCTTCTCCTCCTCCTCCTCCTTCGGTTTGAGGATCAATGCAAAGCATGCCCCATCTTCTTCCTTCAATGTGTCTATAAATTCTTTCTCCCTCACCATCATGACACTAGATCCTATATGTTTAGTTTCCTCCTCTACCAATGACCATATTTTGTAAGTCACACCATCCTTTTGAAAAGAATATGCATTCCTTTCCCCATCATGATGAGCCTTCTTGTCAAATTGCCATGGTCTACTAGGTAATGGATGGCAAGCATCTATTAGCAAGATATCACATAAAATCTTATCTTTATACCCCTTTATGTTTAACTCTACCAATGTTTGTTCATTTATGAGTATGTGTTGAACTCTGTATGGACAACTATGGGGTATCCTTCCCAATTTTAACTTATCAACTCCTTGCAAAGATACGATAGTATCAATAGAACAAGTAATAATAACAACTTTGCAAACCTTACCTTGGATCTTGCAATTGATCTTGAACAAAGCCCTTCTTCGTGGTGGCTCAATCTTCACTAGTTCCTTGAGCAAGGTCTTTTTGATCATCAAGCTCCCCAATTTCTGTTGCCAAATTCACTTGAGGAGATGTCACACTCCTTGCATCTTCTTGTGTCAAGGTGGCTCTTTTCTCTCCACAATTAGAAATTGTAGCCTTCTCTAAACACCTATAGGTCGAGCATCCCACCTGATTATAGTTATAACACCTAATATTGGAGATTTGGATCCTCTCCTTGATCCATTTGTCACTCCTCTACCATTAGGTCTTCCTCACTTGTAGCCTCCTCTACTACTTGAGACCTGAACATGCTCTCCTTGGCTAGACACACCATAAGACCTTTGGTTAGGACTTCTCCCTCCAAGATTGTCTCTGTCTTTGAAACTTCTTAAAAATTAGAATTGAAAAAGAAAAAAGATAACAAACAAGAAAAAAGCAATTTATTCTAACAATGGAAACCTTTGGGCATTGTTAGACAACTACGATTTAAAAACCAAATTTTGAGGATTGCGGCGGAATAAAATTCTTTAGAGGTGAAAGCTGATTGCAACAGCAAGCAGTACATGATTTAAAATTGGGTTGCATGCCATTATTGAAAAAAATATGAAAAAAAGAAGGGAAAAAAAGCACAAAAGAAGAAGAAAAGACAAAATGCAATTAAGTTTGGGCTAATCAGTTTTCAGGTACCCTTAGTCACCCTTTCATTGCTTTGTATACTAATATACCTCTAGCATCTCTTGTAGCTCACTTATCTAACTAAACTCTAGTTTGTTGTGTCAATTGAGGACTTACAAAATTTATGAACCATGATGCGTCAATAAGACAAAGCTCTTTCATGTGTTGCAGTTCAAATCAAAGTTTGTGTCACGGCTTTTGATTGTTTGTTAAAGATTAAAAATTGCTGACTTACACTGCTTTACAAACCTTAGCATAAATTGGCATGCAAATTGGTAATACAATCAATTTATTTTTCATTACTTTTACCATTTAACTTTATTAATATTTTTAACTATATTAACCATATAAAACAGCATTCACTCCTATCCTCTCCTTGTTTCCTAAGAATGGGCAGCCC
Source organism: Cupressus sempervirens (assembly GCA_028749045.1). Classification (NCBI taxonomy): domain Eukaryota; kingdom Viridiplantae; phylum Streptophyta; class Pinopsida; order Cupressales; family Cupressaceae; genus Cupressus; species Cupressus sempervirens. The sequence continues at coordinate 714,870,797 of CM053786.1, read as the reverse complement.
TCTAAGTTGGGGAGAGATACATCATCCTTGTAAACCTATCTTTTCAATTGTCACTGTTTTTCATTATTGTCCTTAATACTCTTATCACATTATCCATTATTTTCACCCTTTATAACATTCACGGTGATTTCACCCATTTCACATACCTTATAAATGTGAAGATAAGTTTTCATGATACCTCCTATATTTAATAAAAATGTTATGGAAAAAATGGCAAAACAAGGAGAAAAAAATTGAAATGTGTGAAAGAAGAGAAAGAATGTATCAGAGATTAGCACTGAATCATAATATTTTCTATATCTCATATCCAAATATGAGTTACATCTATATAGGCTAGATAAAGGTCATCATGCTTTAAAATAAACCTTGCGGGTTTAACCAAATAACAAATAATAGCCTGAATGGAATAACAAACTATAAAAAAAGAATAAACAAATAAACTAACAAAATATCGCATGGGTGTAGTGATGGAATAACCACCATTCCCCCTTATTATATCATTGCTTTGAAGTACTAATAAGAGAACTCTGAAATGTCTCAAACTTTAGATGTTCAAGAGGCTTTATGAACATATCAGCATGTTGTTCCTGTGTCAAGCGAAATTGGAGCTCAATGTTGTTTTGTTGAACATGTCCACATATGAAGTGTTAATTGACTTCAATATGCTAACAAGCTTAAGAACACTCTGTTTATCACAACAAAGGGCAGTAGACTATTTTTGTGGTGCCCCCAGTTCTTCTAATATGCGGTGTAAACAAACTGCTTCACAAATTGCTGCAATTGCTGCACGATACCCAAGTTTTGTAGAGGAACAAGTAACTGTGGCTTGCTTGTTACTTCCACAAGACATTGGTCTTGATCCTAGGAAGAAAACAAATTCAAGTGCGGATTTTCTATCATCAACCAGATCCTACATAATCTGACTCCATGTACCCTATCAAGAAGAATTGATCTTTCTTTTTATAACCATATTATTAAGTATAAATTGGATATACCTTAGTACTCGTTTTGTCGGTTTCCGATGACACGTCTTGTATGAATCTTGATAGATAATTAATAGAAAAACTAATATGTCATCTGGTGTAGGTCAAGAAAAAAATAAAACCTCAAATAATCTGTTGATAGAGAGTTGCATTCAACTAAGGAGATAAATCAGTGGTAGATAATTAGAGACTTGAATCCACAGGTGTAGACAAGGGTTTGTAATCCATCAGTCCAAACTTCTTAACCAATGTCTCGGTATGTTTTCTCTATGATACAAAGATATGGTGATTTGTTTTCCATAACTCATGTCTAGACAATAGTTTAGTAGCCCGTTCTATCATATCAAAAGCTTTCTTGAGATCATTTTTCATTGATCAACCATTTCTTCCTAACTACCTATAAGAACCAAGTCATCAAAATATACATTAATGATCACAATATCCCCCTCCCCTACAATGAGGTAGAGATTGGGACATATGCATGCCTAGTGAAACCATATTGTAGCAGATGTTCATCACTTTTTAAATACTAGGTTGTAGGAGCCTATTTGAGACCATATAGGGACTTGACAAATCTGCATACCCTTTCTACATGTTTACATGCAGCATATCCCTTTGGTTGGGTCATATAGACCTCTTCCTCAAGGTGTCCATTTAGAAATACCCTTTTACATCCATTTGGTATAATTTCCAACCAAATTGGGCACCTAAAGCAAACATCATTCTAATGGTTGCAATTTTAGCAGTGCGAGCAAACATTTCCTCATAGTCTATTTCTTCTTTTTGGGCATAACCCTTGGCTAGAAGTTTTTCTTATTGCTTATCTATACTACTATCTGCTTCATAAGCACAAATATCATCCATTAACAACCGATTGCTTTCTTACCAAGTGTCGTAATTCATCAAAATTTGATATGCTACAATCATAGCCTATTTCAAAGACTTTGACTCTAGTGCTTCCTAAACAATAGATGGCTCAAAACTATCAACGACAAAAGCCATCAAGGGAAAATTTACCTTATTGCGAATCATACTATGAGCCCTTGGACATGAAGTGGACATGTTCAGAACACCATCCAATTCTACATCTTGAATGGTACTAGTATACCACTTTGGTAATGGTTTTGTGACATTGGTCAGTGTCAATTGACCACCAATATTCTCATCATTTTTGTCATCCATCTTGAATATAGTAGCATTGCTTTTAGCAGATGATGATGTAGGAGGAGAACTTGGTTGAGTCGTCTCACCAAAATTGCATCTCTACATATCTACTTATGTACATTTTCTTTGTATTGGGATTCTAGATTCGTTACCATATCCAAGAAAAATACATTGCATTGACTTTCCATCTAGCTACTTCCCCTTTTGTTAAGGAATATGCATATAAGCAATGCATCCAAATGCACGAAGATAAGAGATAAAGGTTTTACCCCTACCCATGCTTCTTCTAGAGTGATACCATAAGGGGTTCTAGTTGGAGCACAATTCAAAAGATAAATTGTTGTGTGTGTAGCTTCAACCCAATATGTATGCTCTAGTTGAGAATCTTCCAACACGCTTCAAACCATCTACACGATGATGAGATCTCTCTATTCAACAACTCCATTTTGTTGAGGTGTGCATTGTGTTTGATAACGAATTCCATGGTCCTTCAAGTAGGTGGAGAATTTTGTGCTAGTGTTGTTAATAAAGGCTCTACGAGGCCTACCTATATCATAGGAACCTTTCATTCAATGTGTAAGTCATCCCTCACTTCCAAAGTTTGATCAGCTCAAGAATGAGTGTAGTCAAGAGGAATCCTGGTTAATCTCTAGAGGAATCTGCACAAATCAAGAAGGGGAGATTCAAACCTTTCATACCAACAACAAAGGGAAGAAGAGGAAATTCAAACCAAAGAGGAAATAATTCTCAATATCACAAAGAAAAGGATCTATCCAAAATTCAATGCTACTGATGTGATAAATTTGGTCACATCTAAAAAGATTGTCCTAAAAGAAAGAAAATTCAAGCTACCATATCGGAATCTCATGAAGTGGAAAATCCTCTATTCTATGTAGTCTTGTCAAGTGAATTAAATACAAGTAATAAAATTTGTTTAAAAGATAATGGAGCTTCAAAACACATAACTTGATTCAGAAATCAGTTTGAAACATTCAAAGAGTATTGCACAGAAGAAGTCACAATTGGAAATAATTCTACTCATCCAATAAAAGGAATTGGTACCTGCTCATTACAAATAAAAATAGGAGAGACTCTTCTACTAAAAGATGTACTATTTGTACGAGGGATAAAAAGAAACCTAATTTCCATTTCTGCCCTAGCAAACCAAGGATACCGCATCACATTCAATGAGGATAAAGTGTTACTATGGACTAAAAACTCCAACATTAAGAACGCCATCAACATAGGATCAAGAGATGGTAGCTTGTACAGATTAAACATTAAAGCAAAACATCAAGTACTAAATCATGAACTCCATAATTCAAATGAACTTTGGCATAGAAGATTAGGACACCTTGGCTTTAGTGCTCTTCCTACCATAGGGAAAATCACTACAGGCATACCTAATCTCAGAATTGATCACATTAGCGTTTGTAAAGGGTCTGCTCCTGGAAAAAATAAGAATGGATACTTTTATTTAAGTAAACACAAGTCAAAAATTGCACTAGCACTTGTCACACTAATTTGTGCGGACCCATGTCAACGCCTTCACTCAGGGGATTATTGTACTATGCAACTTTCATTGATGATTAATTTGGGAAAACTTGGATATACTTTCTAAAACTTAAAGAATCTAATGAAGTCTTACAAAAATTCAAAGAATGTAAAGCCATACTGGAAAACCACACTATAAAGAAATAAAAACATTAAGATCAAGTAACGGAGGTGAATATACATCTGACATCTTCAAAGGATTCTGTATTTCTATTGGGATTAAGAGAGAGACTACAGTGCCTTATAATCCTCAACAAAATGGGGTTGCAGAAATGAAAAATAGAACTATTACAAACGCAGCAAAAGCTATGATTCATGGTCAAAATCTCCCTGTCTTTTTTGGCCGAAGCAGCAAGTACAGCAGTATACATTCAAAACATAAGCCCTCATGTAACTTTAGAAAATATAACTCCTGAAGAAGCCTTCATAGGAATCAAACCATATCTTAGTCATCTAAGAATTTTTGGTTGCCCTGTCTACATTCACATTCCCAAAGAGAAAAGATCTAAACTTGAACCTTCCGTTAAGAAAGGCATATTCGTTGGCTACAGTGAAACAACTAAGGGATACAGAGTATATATTCCAAGACAAAAGTCTGTTGAAATCAGCAAGCATGTTCAGTTTGATGAAGAGATCGCTTTCAAAACATCTTTAAACAAAGAAGATAAGGAAATTGAAAATCAAAGGGAATTTATCATAGAAAATGATTATGATATTGAGAATCAAAGGGAGAATGCTATAGAAGGTATTTCAACTGGAAATCTGAGGGAAAGTCTCTCTGAAGACACACCTACATCCATTACTGATAATGATGAAGTTTTAAATCACAAAAAAAGACCACTATCAGCAAGGAAAATAATTGAAGAGAACAATGTGGAACCAGATGAAGTTTCTAGATAAAATAAGAAAACAAGAAATCAAAAATGTTATGTTGCCTTAGTAACAGAACTCACAAAAACAAAACCGACTACTGTTGAGGAGGCCTAAAAGTGTCAAGCATGGAAAGATGCAATGGTAGACGAATATCAATCCATTCTAAAAAATGATGTCTGGGATATTGTTCCTAGACCAAAAGACATATCAGTGGTATCTTCAAATGGTTATTTAAGATCAAGTATACACCTGACGGAAGTATTGAAAAACACAAAGCCAGATTTGTTGCAAGAGATTTTTCTCAAAAGGCCAAAATTGATTATGAAGAAATGTTCGCTCCAGTTGTACATTATACTTCAGTAAGAACGACAATTGCCATTGTTGCATCCAACAAATGGAAAATACATCAAATGGATGTAAAAACAGCCTTCTTGAACAATGTCATTGAAGAGGAAGTATTTATAGAGCAACCAAAACGATTCACAACACTTGATCAGAAGCTATATGTATGTAAACTAAAGAAAGCCCTCTATGGGTTGAAATAAGCCCCCAAGGCTTGGTATGAGAGAATAGACAACTATCTTCTCAAATTAGGGTACTCCAAGAATGAAGCTGATCAAAGTATATATTTCAAAATACCTAACAATGACATCTTGATACCCATTCTTTATGTTGATGACTTGTTGATAACAAGTGCGGATCATCTTATAGAAAAATGTAAACAGGATCACATAGCTGAATTTGACATGAAGGATCTAGGCCTTCTACATTATTTTTTGGGTCTAGCAGTACGACAAGAGGGAAATTACATCCTTCCTAAATCAAGAAAAGTACACTACAGATATATTAATCAGATTCGGGATGATGGATTGTAAGCCACTATTTACTCCAATGGAAACTAATCTTCATAAACTAAAGAGTGAAGCAGCGGACTCATAATCAATAGATCCTACTCACTATCGACAAATTGTTGGATCTCTTATGTATTTAGTACACACTCGACCAAATATCTGCTATGCTACAAATGTATTAAGTCACTTCATGTGTGGGCCTAAGAAGATTCATCTAATGGCTGCAAAACATATTTTAAGATATTTAAGAGGAACTATTGGACTTGGATTAAAATATGATAATATTGAACTACAACTTGAAGGGCATTCTGATACTGACTGGGCAGGCTATTCTATTGATCATAAGTGTACAACAAGGTGTTGTTTTAGCTTGGGATAAGCTATGATATCTTGGTTCAGTAGAAAATAGTCAACAGTTGCTCAAAGCTTTACGGAAGTAGAATATATGGCAGCCTCCATGGGAGCACATTAAGCAATATGGTTAAGGAATCTTTTATATGGATTTTTTGGCAAACCATTAGAATCCACCATAATTCACTGTGATAATCAAAGTTGTATTAAACTCTTAGTGAATTCAGTTTTTCATAACAGGTCTAAACATATAGAGATTCCTTACCACTATATAAAAGACATGGTAGACAGAAATTTTATCAAACTAAAGGACATTAGCACTAAAGAGCAAAATGCAAACATCTTCACCAAACCTCTAGCAAGGTTGAAACTTGAATACTTCAAGAACAAACTTGGTATAACCAAATTGCAATTCAATACTATGTAATATTGTTATTGAATAATTAATAAAATCAATATTTGCAATATTGTGGATATGTTGTGGCAAGAAAGGTGATGATTTTTCTTGCTGATAAGGTCACTATTGCACAATGACGATCTTAACAATAGTTCGAATTGTTATCATGTATTTCTAAATTGAGAAATATATAATGACAAATGTATCAAGATTGACTACGTTAGATTAATAATCCGAAATGTTTTGATTTCTTGATATGGTGTTTATCACTAGATTCAATTTTGGTTTAGACAGGAATAGTGATAATGGTTTATGACAATATACGTCCTAGCAGTATGCTCTCAATCCTCTTTTCTTCTAAGAGGGAATGTTAAGGATATAGCTTCATTCGGATTGAAGCATCCTTATATTTAATATGGATTTTGTATATTGATGCATATATTTATATAATGAGACAATACAATGTGTGTGTGTGTGTGTGTGTGTGTGTGTGTAAACATATTTATATATATAAATATAATTGTATATGATAGTATTAGTCTCAAATAGTTTATATATATGGATCGACAAATTAGTCTATGGTTAACAAAACTACTGTAATATCATCGTTCACTCTAATGAGATTCATGACAATGAAAGTTTGTGACAACCTGTGGTCTTTGCCACAAGAGAAGTCGCGACCTTTCATGGTCGTGACCCTCGGATATGTATTTAACCAAGTCGATGCTTGCTGCTTGAAACAATCAATAACCAAGGCATTAGTAGATTCAGCAGTCATCACAACTGTCGTTATTATATTCAGGAGAATCGATCAGTTCACATGATCAAAGACTCTAATAAATATCAAAGCATATAAAGTATACAGGTCTGATCTAATATAGATTGGATTATTCTCTAGAAAAGATCCTTTATTAACATGGTATCAGAGCTCAACTAGAGAAAAATCAATATTCAAATTCGTTCCTCACCTTATTTAACTCAAAACTCAACCTAAATCAAAATGGCAAACGATATCAAAGTAAAAGACAAAGTGGAAGGGGCTGCAAACTTCTCTTCATGGAAAATTTGAATTATGGCCTTACTTGAAGAGCTCAAACTAGATTCTTTCATAGAAAAGGATATTAAGATGCCTGAAGAAGAATCAAAAAACAACTTGGAAAAGACGTAACAACAAAGCTAAGAAGATTATAATTGATGTTGTAAGGGATAAGATACTTCCCTCCATAGCAAGATTGAAAACAACATATGAAGTGTTTAAAACTATAAAGATACATTTGAAATAAACAAGGCAAGCAGAATATTGACATTAAAACATCAACTCCTAAACATAAAAATAAACAAAGGAAAGTCAATGACAAATTATTTTTTAAGAATCTTTGAGATAAGAGACCAACTTGCCACAATTGGAAACAATGCAGATGGCGAGGAACTTGTTGATGTGTGTTTTATGACTCACCAAACAGTAGAACAAAATACCGAAATATCTTATCCTCTCTTGAATAAAGTCTTGTGTATGCTAAGATTGCTAGAAGATCATACAATGACTTCAAGGTTCCTTTAATGCTAGGTCTTGACTATGGATAAGATCGGCGATTGATGTGATTTGTTGATGATCACAAGGGGCCTTACGTGTTTATTCAGATTCATTTCAAGCCATACTGGATGTGGGAGCTATCCTAAGGTTTTGCAATGAAGTGTTTTTTTTGGAGCTTTCACAAAATATGCAGAAATTCAATAGGATAGGGTTCAGGAACTCTATTCTAATCCTAAGGGTAGTGATAACAACAAATAGTATTCTAGTGGACAAATTCCTCAATTTACCGAATTCCGCTTCGCCAAGTTATACTACAACTATACGTGAATCGGTGCAATCTTCAAGGGTAATGCCAGAGATTTTCATATCACCGCATACGCCATCATAAAGAACAATGTATACGAATGATAGAAGTTAAGCATATGCATGAAAGGGGTTCAGGCTAACTTTGCACGACGAATTAGAATCACTAAAACATCAAAAGTATGAACCAAAGGAATTCATCAATACACCATCATATTCTTCATTGTAATCACCACACATTAACTAGGCTAAACTTAATCTAATTGAATAAATTTAGGAGAACAAGCAAGCACTAAGACACTTCAAGTATTCACCAAACTCCAATGAAAACTTTATTATCTCAGCAGCTCACAGCAACAATCTCATAAAAATCTCCCTTTACAAATGAGAAATGAGGCCTTTATATATGTCCTCAATTACAACAGGTGGCTCGGATGATCACAATAACTGATGGCCAAGATCGTGCCACATCAGCCCTAATTAGGGTTAGGGCAAAGGAAAGGAATCTACATTAATGCAACAAGGAATCCACTACTGTAGTGGGTAATAAATGCCCACTATGCATGCTCGTTTAGGAAGGAGTGGGGTGCAATAAATATCCACCATGCATGTCCATTACTTGATAAATGCTCAGTCTTCCTTGACTAAATTATTCTTGATTCCATTCTCCGAATGCATAGAAGTTTGACATGGAGAACTCAATTCTTCATCAAAGATAATTGGATGCCATGAAATGATGATGGAGGCCATGTAAGCTCGAGTCTTTTTCAACTACATCATTTTAACTAAGATCCAACTTTGACTAACTTTTCTGAAAATCTCTCTTCGAACATTCTCCCCTTCTATGTACTTGCTTGGAAATTTATCTCCCTAAAATGGATAGGAATCCCTTGCTAATGATTATGTTACTCTAGAATTTCTTCATATTGAACTTCCTTTGCCATGTTCTTGGATTTTTGGATTTGAACTTTGATCTTTGAACGTTGAATATCTGGGACCGGATCACTTAGTACTTTGATCTTGGTACTAGAGTTTTGGATTTGAGCGTCTTTCTTGAATTTCTAGAACTAGAGCTTTCTCCTCCTTTTTCTTCAAATGCTTTCAATTCACTGTTATGCCTTTTCTTACATTTTGAAGAATTCCCCCTTTTTTTAATCATCATCAATCATTTTACCAGTCTTGGGTACACACTTGAAGAGGGTGAAATTCAAGATTTCGAGGAGAAATTTCCAACACTTAATCCTTATTCATTTTTCAATGAAGGCGAAATTTTTCAACACTTAGCCATTTATTCTTCCATGAAGGAGAAATTTCCAACACTAGCATTTTTTCTTCCATGAAGGAGGAATTTCTAACACATCGCCATTTTTGCTTCTATGAAGGACAAATCTCCAACACTTGGCCATTTTTGCTTCCATGAAGGAGAAATTTCCAACACTAGCATTTTTTCTTCCATGAAGGAGGAATTTCTAACACTTAGCCATTTTTGCTTCTATAAAAGACAAATCTCCAACACTTAACCATTTTTGCTTCTATGAGGGAGAAATTTCCAACACTTAGCCATTTTCGCTTCCATGATTTATAATTCTCTTGCTCGTGGAAATTTTGAGTGGTCATGAATTTTGTCCATGATGGAAGAATTCCACATCAACCATTTTTCTCCAAGGCGGGATTTTTTGAGAGATCGTGGATTTTGTCCATGATGGAAGAATTCCGCAACAATCATTTTTCTCCAAGGCTGTATTTTTTGAGTGATCGTGGATTTTGTCCATGACGGAAGAATTCTGCAACAACCATTTTTCTCCATGGTAGGATATTTTGAGGGATCGTGGATTTTGTCCATGATGGAAGAATTCCGCAACAACCATTTTTCTGCATGGTAGGATATTTTGAGAGATCGTGGATTTTGTCTATGATGGAAGAATTCCACAACAACCATTTTTCTCCAAGGCTGGATTTTTGAGTGATCTTGGATTTTGTCCACGATGGAAGAATTCCGCAACAACCATTTTTCTCCATGGTAGGATATTTTGAGAGATCGTGGATTTTGTCCATGATGGAAGAATTCCGCAACAACCATTTTTCTCCAAGGTAGGATTTTTTGAGAGATCTTGGATTTTTTCCACGATGGAAGAATTCCGCAACAACCATTTTTCTCCAAGGTAGGATTTTTGAGTGATCTTGAATTTTGTCCACGATGGAAGAATTCCGCAACAACCATTTTTCTCCATGGTAGGATATTTTGAGAGATTTTGGATTTTTTCCACGATGGAAGAATTCTGCAACAACCATTTTTCTCCAAGGTAGGATTTTTGAGTGATCTTGGATTTTGTCCATGATGGAAGAATTCCGCGACAACCATTTTTCCTGTTATTTTCATGCCTTTCTACTTTTGGATATTTCATGGGTGATTTTAGACTTAACCATTTTTTTCTTGATTGACTGTTGTGCTTGCTCATTCTTTTGGATATAGACACATGTACCCTTTTGGCTCTTTATCAACCATAGCTCACTTGTTGCAAAAATAGATCTCCAAAAATAGACATTCTAAAAATAGTAAGCTGTCCCAAAGTCAAAATAAGGTCAATCTAAGAGGCTGTGAAATTTACTAAAAATAGACTTTCTAAAAATAGTAAGTTGTCCCAAAGGCAAATTAAGGTCAATTCGAGAGGCTGTGAAATTTACTAAAAATAGACTTACTAAAAATAGACTTTCTAAAAATAGTAAGTCAAGACATTCAATTCTCAAACAAGCAAATAATTTCCATTCTCAGAGCCACATGGACAACACTTTCCACATCTGGCCAATTTTACCAATTCTCATTTGAAAGAGGGGACTTTAGAGGACCGAGCCCAATACTACCAAGAACTAAAGCCAAAAGGACAAGACCAAGAGACAAAAGGGGGCCCCCATTTGCAATGGGGCGATGGTGTGAAAACCCCACAACAGAACTTACACTAATTACCCTAATACCATGTTAATAAAGGCCACGGGGAGTTACGGCCTTTCATGGTTGCGACTCTCATTAGAGTGAACGATGATATCACAATAGTTATGTTAACCATAGACTAATTTGCTGATCCATATATATAATCTATTTGAGACTAATACTATCACATACAATTATATATATATGGTATTATCTCAACGTATAAATATATGCATCAATATACAAAATCCATATTAAATATAAGGATGCTTCAATCTGAATGAAGCTATATCATTAACAAGTGTATCCCCCCCCCCTCAATTTGTGCAGAAGACACAAATGCGATGATTTGGATCTTTCTTCACAAGAGTAGGAAACTCTTTCAAGTCAGCAAAAGTCTTGTCTTATATTGTAAACAAGATTCTGACATTTTTTGAGTGTGATTATCAACAAATAGTTGAAAGTACATGTATCCTTTACTACTAAGTGTAACAGGGCAAAAAAATCGGTAGGCAACAGCCATAAAGGTTGGTTGGCATGATGCTCATTGGGATAAATGGGTGCTCCATGTTTTTTCCAGCAAGACAAATCGAACAAATAATATTTAACTTCTCAAGTAATGGAAGCCCTTTGACCATGTGTTCTTGACTGAATTTTGGCAAGTAACTATTGCTCAAGTTACCAAATCTACGATGCCAAAGCATAACAACATCATTGTTCTTTGTCACCAAGGCTTGGTGATTAGCAACTATATCAAGCCTAAACATTCTACCAATCTCAATAGCACTAGCAACAATACTTGCATTTTTATGAGATCTTCAATAAGTCAGGCCTTTTTATCCTAAATTGTATCGATATCAATTCTAAGGCTATGATCAAGAAACTAATTGACAAAAAGGGAGATTTTTGGTAAGTCCTAGTATGTACAAGACATTAGTAAGGCTACAACTATTAATAAAACTTCAAAGAGATGTCACCAACCTGTGATGTTGTAGGTTGTATCATCTCCAAAGTAGTTATACCCTGATGAGGTTTCAATGAGTGAGACCACTTCTTTTGTCCAGTGAAATGCTTATTAGCACCTGAGTCCACGAACCATATAAAGGTAGATTGTTAATCATCTTCTCAAATATGGGTTGAAAACATGTATCCGTCATCTGGAGAATCTTCTCCTTCTACAACATTGCTTTATTGTTTGAGTATCATGTTAGCCACGTGGTTTGTCACTTTGAAACGGCTCCTTTGGAGGCAGTTTATTGGATAATCCTTTGGTAAAGGAGTTGTATCAACAATTTTTCCATCATGTCTAACTCTATCATATATTGGACACTTCTTCTATGATCTAGATGAATTACCAGAATTGGGAAGTCCATTGAACTATTTTATAGGCTTTTTGCTTTTATGGCATGTAGTCATGGAATGGTCCTCCTCATCATGATCCTTTCTTAGAGACACTACTTTTTGAAGAATATCTACAAGCTTAACAAATGTTGGTGAGTTGACGCAAAAGTCTCATATCTAGAGGGTAGTGCTCATAGAACAATAAGCACTAATAATGCATCGTTAATTGTTTCTCCAAATACTCGTAGACAAGCCCTCAACTCAACAATCGTTTTGAGAAAGGATTCTAATTGTTCTTCATTACTCATCTTCAAGCTATATAGCTAACTCTACAAATTTAGGATCTAAAATTTGAGCTTGTCCCATGCATCTTTGGTTGTGGACGAGTCATGGATAAAGGGCTTAACTTCACCAAACACACTAAACAAAATGATCAGTTTGGCCTTTTTGTTGGCCTGGACAAATTTTGTTTTTTTACCAACATATGTTTGGTAGCGTGTTTTGGTTCCATTGAAAACATCCCAAACTTCTTCAAACTCGAGCTAAGTTTTGAGTTTGGACTTCGAAACAGAACAATTATTCTGTAACAACAAATGGGAATATGAAAGGAGAAATTTTGGGCAACTTCCTATCATTTGTCAACTAGATATAGATGTTATTTTGTCCTATTTCTTGACACTCAAATTATTAGTGGATAAAGAACACCCCAAGAAGTATAATAGATCATTATGAATCTCTTTTATGTTCGAAAGAGACTATGAAATATTACAACAGTAATTTTATGAAAAATAAAAGCCCCTAACAGTATTATTGTCTATGCATACTGGACATTAAAAAATGCATAGATGTGTACACCAACGTAACCAAACTCACCGTGAGCCAGTGAGTCATTTCACCCTCGCCAGGTCAAAATGACCCATGACTTTGACTCGGCGAGTCAAGTGACGTGACTCACCTGACCCGCAAGACAACCTCTGACCTAGCGAGTCCATGTTGACTGACCCGGCCATGGCTTGCAAAAAAATCGTCCACCCAAAATAGCAAATATTTAATTTTTTTAACCCTTTTTTATGTTTCTTATTTATATAACCCTAAAAGGGCTTCCAAAACAATTTTATGTGACAACTAGAAAGAAAGAGAAATAGGGAGACATTATTTTGCAACCAGCTAAAAGGAAGACAAGAAAACTTTGCACAAAGCACACTGGAGCAGCTATATACTTTCATTAAGATCATCAAGGAGTTTATAGGAGCTCTTGTCAACACTTATCAACTCATTTGAAAGAGGTAAGGGTTGATTTTTTTAGGATTTACGCAATTTTTTTCTCTATGTTTATGGGTTTTTTTGTCTATAACTGTATTATCATTTTTTCATGCTTGACTTTAAATTCTACATTGCATTTTTACAATCTCAAGTATTTGCATGTTTTTTATAGAAAAATGTAGGGTTTGCTGATTTTTTTTTATTTTAAATTTTCATAAAATACAATGTTTAAATAGTAATTTTTGGTTAAAAATGTCTTATTGCAGCAACCTTGACATTTTGAAAACATTTTTTTCCCTAATCATAATGGCTGTTGCTCCTAAAAAACCCAAAACCAATCCAAGAGATGAGTGTTGGAAGTGCACCATAGACATCTCAAATAGAGGTAGAAAACAAACAAAATGCTTATTTTGTAAGATCATTAATAGTGGAGGGATAAATAGATTGAAATACCATATTGTTGGGATACATGACCATGATACTAAGCCTTGTAAAGGGGCATCTACTAAAGCTAAACATTTTTGTTATGTTGCCTTAGAAAAATATGAACAAGCAAAGGAATTAAGACAAAAACAATCACAAGAGTTAGCTCAAATTGATTCCCATGCACCCTCATCTACATTTGCATTTGCATCAGTATCTAGTTTTACAACCCTAGGCCGTGTTGGAGAGAGTTCTTCCCTTCCTCCCTTTCATCCTACTGCTTCTACTTGTGCTAGTGCTTCTAAATTTGTTCCTAACCCTGCTAGTGGCTCTTCCCCCGATAGTAGTACCGACGTTACCTTTAATCCTAGAGTCAGAAATCTACTTCTACTTCTAGGTTGGACAATTATTTTGTACCATGCACCACTCCTGGTTGCCCTCCCTTGAGAGCAGGGGTTGGTTCAAGAAAACCCATGTTATTGGAAGAAGATCAATTTGCAAGTTCTGGTATTTATATAACATTCCATTTATAGCAGCTAGGTATTTAATTTATATTTTTTTGTTTTAACTTTTACTTTTAAATTAAACTTTGAAAATAAAATTATATAATTATAAGTTATAACTTGATGTTGAAATTTATTAACTTAAATATTTCTATATATGTTCCACGACTCCTTATTGGCGAGCCATGATTGATGTGGTTGCCATATGTGGCCCGAGATTTAAAGCCCCTAGTGAGCTTGAGTTGGAGGACCATAGAAAGACTTGGAGCCAAAAGAGTTACACCATTATGACAGATGGATGGACAGATAGGAGAAATACAACTCTCATAAATTTCTTTTCTTCCAGTGGAGGTGATTGATCATCTTGATTTGTTTAGCTTTAGATTTTTGATTTATTGATTGGTCAATAATAATTATTTTGTTTTGTTTTCACTTGCAGGATCCACCATGTTTTTATAGAAGTCTATAGATGCTTCCTCACATGTCAAAAAAGCGACATACTATGTGGGTATATCAAGGAGGTCATAAAGAAGGTGGGGGAAGAGAATGTTGTGGAGTTGGTGACTGATAATGCAGCAAATTATGTTGCTGCCAGTAAAATTTTAAGTTTCTAAATTCTTAATTTTAGTTTTTAAAATTTTCTTCATCTAAATTTTTACTAATTAATTTAAAATTGCTGCAGGAAAACAATTGAAGGAAAGGCACCCAGAAATCTTTTGGACCCCATGTGTAGCCCATTGCCTTGACCTCGTGTTAGAGGATATTGGCAAGCTTGAATGGGTCAAATCATGTGTTTATAAGGTCACAAATATTTGCAAGGTCATCTATAATCCTACGTCGGTCCTCACATTATGAGGGATCACACAGGGAATAAGGAGTTGGCTCGTCCTGGTATTACAAGATTCACCTCAAATTTTATGACACTAAAATCCTTGATGGATTCAAGGTTAGAATTGAGGTGTGTGTTTGTTGGTCCAGAGTGAACTTCCCCATCCTATGTTACCACCCCTGTAGGGATAAATATGGCAATAATTATTTTTGACAAAGGTGGTTTTCGGACCCTTGTAAGGAGATTTTGGAGATTATTTAAAAACTTAAAGGTAAAATTTATAAATTAATTATTATATGCATATTATTGCTTTATTTTCATTTTGCAACTTTGCAAATTTTCGTACTGTAATGATCATCCACTCAATTGATTTTTGGTTTAACTATTTTGTAGGTCATTGAGCCCCTCGTACTCCTCCTAAGAGTTGCTGATGGTGAGAAGTCTGCTATGGGCTACATGTATGAGGGTATAGATAGAGCCAAGGAGGCCATTAGAGCCAAATATGTAAGAGTTGAGAACTAATGCCCCATGTGGGACATAATTGACAAGAGATGACAAAATCAGCTTCATAGACCCATTCATGCAGCAACCTATTACTTCAATCCGGCATTCCATTTTCATGATGATTTCAAGGCGGATGAGGGGGTTCTTAATGGCCTATATACTGTGATAGGGAAGATGGCAAGCACTAGTGCCACAAATAGATTGCTTGAGATGGATGCCTATAATAATTCATTAGGGCCCAATTTTTGGAGGCCAAATATGCAAAGGTCGTACAAAATTGCAGCCATGTAAAAATTGTTGCTAATGCATTTTAATTTTATTATCTAGGTTCTATCTTTAAAGGTGGAAAGGAGATTGGTCTTTTTTTTCCTTTTCCCTTTCTCAAATAGATGGTGGCAAATTTTTGGGCCTTTGCCAAAAACCTTAAAAAAATCGCCATCCACATATTGATTCAGCCATGTAGCACTTCTGGATGTGAGCGCAACTAAATCATGTTTGAGCACATCCACTCAAAGAGGCGTAACAAGTTGTCTGTGAAGAGGACAATGATCTAGTCTGTGTATTATAACCTGCGCCTTAGGACCAGAGAGATTTTAGATAGTGACACCTCTCTGATTATCTAGAGGACGTTGATCCACTATCTGAG
This sequence comes from Cupressus sempervirens, assembly GCA_028749045.1. NCBI lineage: Eukaryota > Viridiplantae > Streptophyta > Pinopsida > Cupressales > Cupressaceae > Cupressus > Cupressus sempervirens. Next base: position 714,854,349 of record CM053786.1, on the reverse strand, counting down.
TGGGTTACTAGGCTATTGATCCTATCTTCGACGATGAAGGACATAGAGTGGATTGACCAGATGGACAGAGAGGTCAAGGTCGTGGCTATGGCAATGGAGGAGCAAAGAGCTATAGTTGATCCTAATGGCCCCTCACAAGCGGAGACTATGGCTAATCTATTATCCAGGTTCTACCTTAGATGCCTTACTAGAAAGCAAATATAGATTACTCTGAGGCTAAGGCTGAGGATCTGGATGAGGATAAGGAGCCATAGCGATAGACTTGTTTTTGTTTACATATGTTTGGAACATTTGATGATGACTATTGATGTGATGAATTTCATGGATTTGATATTCATTTTGAGTTGACCATATGTAGAATTTCAAATCTTATAAGTTATAAATCTATGTTTATTATTTCCTTCAACTACAATGTACCTTTGTGCTTATGCAATTGATGCATGTTTATGTATGTGATCAAATAACCTTCTATTTCATGATGGTAATGTGTCTTTAAGCTTTATTTAGTAACGGGTACATGGAATATTCTTTAAATCCAAAAAAATCTCTAAATTTCAAGAGTTTTGTCACTTTGCCAAGCCACTATGAAGTCACTACCGAGTCACGACCGAGTCCAAGCCGGGTCACGAGTCGAATTGCCCTTGCCGAGTTAGAGCTGAGTCTAGGTCTGGGAACTTTGGTGTACACTAACACATGTCTAACACTTGCAAGAACTAATCATGTCCAAATGTAAAAAATCTCATACAATACCAATAGACAATAGTGCCTTGACCACCATGAGTTGCATCATTCTTCTGATCAAAAAAAATCTCGGGCTTCGACATTGAAAACAACAAGATGATCGCAAGGAAGGCCTTGCTAGCCTACATCAGACATCTCAAGATACCAGTCTTTGTCTACGAATTGCAACCAAAAACATTCACACAGTAAACTTAACATGAATGTAGGAATCGAATTTAAGTCTCCATCTTGCTACAAATCAAAGGTTGTGGGCATCTAAAACATATTTGCAGCAAAATCAGCCTCAAGCCATCCTTGGAATCAAAATCCTCAAATATAGCACACCACAAAAGAAATGGAAATATCGGATTGTTATTGATTGGGCTTGAATACAAGTTTAATCTAGAAAATCAATAGCAAAGATTCCAATATGTTGGCATAATTGATGCAAATTGTGTAGAAGAGGTATTATGCTACAGGTTTGATGCTCAAATGATCAGTTATTGTATTGTCATTGATGTCAACTTAAGTAGCGTTGGTTGATAGTTTATCGGTAGCATTGTTCCAATATATGCAAAGTTGAATTCAGTGTTGCCACAGTGTTGGAGATGAATTGGTGTGTGTGATTCCAAATTGGACTCAAAGATGTCCCTCGATGTTATATGTTGAATTGCATAAGTTAGAAACAAGACTGGACAAGATTATGATCGAATGAAGTGTAACAAAGCAATTGAGAAGAACAGTCAATGATAGATCATGACTGACTTGATTAGTCTCTCAAATATGTGTGGAATCAAATGTTGTGGTTCAAGATATATTATTTAGATAATGCCTCGTGATTGTTGTTGCAATCGCGCAATGATTGGTGTACCGAATGAGATAGTTTCAATAGATTGAAGATTGCTCTGTGAGAAGTTCATAAAAGACCTAGAGCAATTTATATCAAATATATGTGGAATCAGATGTTGTGATTCAAGATATTTTATTTAGACGATGCTTTGTGATTGTTGTTGCAATCATGTGATGATCAATGTACCAAAAGACATAGTTTCAATAGATTGAAGATAGCTCTATGAGAAGTTCATAAAATATCTAAAACAGTTTATGTTAGATCCTAACTGGTGATGTTGTGACCGACTCCAATGAATATTTTCATAATCAAAGTGTTGTAGTGATGTGGCAGCATGGCATGGATCGATGTTATGGTCTCACATCGATTATGGTGATCGAATTACTTGGTTTTATGCATGTAAGTTGGAAAAGGTAAAAAGCCTAATTGTTCTTCGTGACATCAATGTGAGGTTGAATTTGGGAGCTAATAGAGATTGGAAAATGATGGATTAGGGTTTGTTAATACATTTTTGTAGGACATAGGTGAAATTCAAATGTAACACATTTTGCTTAAGGCAATAGCCGCCTTGACAAGTGAAAGTTGCATTTATAATGCAATTTGATGTATTTGCAAGGTTGTAGTTCGTGAATGTTGGGTGCGATCAAGAAATTTGTTGATTATCTACAAGAAGAGGCAAAATTTGTGTTTTAATTGGATCTATACAAGCAAAGGAAACAAGACAAACTTAGATAGTTTCACTTGTTGAATCCTAACCAGTTCTCCAAGTTAAATCCCTAAAATGGGTCGCTCTGTTAAGAGTAAGCAAGATCCTAATAGATCTGAAGATTAAATCCCTTAACAGGATGCCTCATTATATTTGAATTCTAAATCCTTTCAAAAGGTTGCTTCTACTAGGTAAAGCTTCAAACAAGGCTAGAGGCAAATCCCTTAACCAATTGACTCCTAACAAAGTTTTCTCTTAATCGGGCATTATTGTAAGCTCCTAAAAGGGCTAGGCCTTAAACCAGGCCTACTTCAAAATACTGCAAATATTTGTTAGTACTAATTCCCACTATGGTTTTTCCCTCGAGCAAGGGTTTTCGTGTGAAAAAACTTGGTTTTCTTCTATTGCATTTGTGGATGGTTTTATGTGTTCCATTGTTCATTGTTTCACATGTTAAATTTAGATGCATCAGGTTGAATGATTAATGAATAGATCTAATTAGGGTTGAATTGTTGATAAGTTTGAATTTAATAGATGACTAACTCCCCCCCCCCCTATAATACTTACACAACAATCATATTCATTACACTAACTATCAAGTGTATAGTTGCAGATGTATCCACACCACAAATACAATGTAAGCCTTACAACAAACATTCACAATATTTCAACTCTCTCAATTTACTTGTCTGCCGAATCAAGCAACTTGATTGACACGAAGCAATAGGTCGGACTCTGTGCTTTGTGAGGTGGCTTTCTTTGATCCACATTTGCAGTCGGCTTAGGCTTCGGCTTAACTGTAGCCTTAGTAATAGACACAAAAACATTACCACTCTGATATCATATCAAAGACTAGCATTGAATTATAATATTTTCTATATCTCATATGTGAATGAGAGAAAAATATATCGGTTTGACAATGTTAACCATGTGCTTTAAAATAGCACTCACGAGTTTAACCAAATAACAAATAATACCCAGAATAGAATAATAAACTAAAATAAATAAAGTAACAAACAATAAAATGGGTGTAATGATGAAATAACCAACATGATGAAAAAAAAAGTTTGAAATATACATTGAAAAATGAAAAGACGAGGTATCTATATTTTAAATATTCACGAGCTATAATAGTCAAAGGTGAAGAAAGAAAACATCATAAATCAAGAGCCTATTAGTTCAAATCAAAGCCTCTTAGAAATAAAGATTGCACAAGGACATGCAATATGCTTTGTTTGTGGAATGATGAGAGGCATTCATGTTCCATTTCATCCCATATTTTAGCCTTTACATATGCCGTTGTACCCATTTTCATATTCCATTTTCACACCAAACCATAATATTTTACCACCTTTATATTGCATATGATAATATATACATAAATAATAATGGATTTAGTTTTTAGATAAAACTAAGTGAATAATGAATATTAGAATTCTATGTACTAATATTTGTTCTTATTGTGTTGAGAAAATAATTCCACCAGTGTATCAATTAAGGTGGAGATAATAGACTTCAGACAACTATCACCCATGGGTGCATCATCCAGTAAATTATATAGGCTATTAATTTACTTTTATGTAATTCTTTGTTGTGCTAACAGAAAATGATTTATTTTTAAACCTCGTATGACATGAAAAAGTAGCTATTAATTGTTGTTGCAACTAACAAAGTAAAGTTGAAGGTAAGCCAAAAAAAAATAGCTATTTTCATGGCACAATAAACTCCTATATTTGTAGCTAGTTTTATACCAACCCACAAGCCATTAAATTATGCCATACAAATAGGGAACAGTTTAGAATTTGTTGCACACCTATTCATTATATTAAGGCAGTGTAGTAGCGGAAAAGAGACTAAGACAAGCTACTGGGTGTATTATATTTTAGATAAGAAATATTAAATATAATGCGTTGGAACTTGTAAAAGTTTACAGTAAATTATTTCAGCCACCACATGGATTGAAAGGAGGACCCATAATTTGAAATTGCGGTGGTGTTTGTTTTTATGCTGTGTGTTTTGTTTTAAATACCATAGGTTGTTTTTCAAAAATGTCTGGTTTTATGATAGCTTCTGATTGAGTTCTTTCCATTTGCACATTTTTAGCTTGGTTTTAAACTATTTATTTCATTATTGCAGAAATCTTTAGAGTTCATGTAGCAGACTGCACAGTTTGGCATAGCGTTGTTCCTGTAGCAGACCGTTACGGCCATTTTTAGCATCGACGTCCTGTAGCAATTTCCACAACAGTATAGAATTTTGACAAGTGTTTGTTTAATCTTGTAATTGCAATTCATCTACACTCACCTTACTACCTCTAACCCTTGCACATATAGCCATGACAGCTTTTGCAAGTTTGCATCCTTGGATTGACACAAAGACCAAATTAAACTTTGTTATTAAAATTAAATCTTTTTCACTGTTAACCACAGTTTTGGCCAATCACCCACTCTAACCTGGTCATTACAACCTTTCTCCTTGTCGGTTATTTGGTTTAAAATTACAAAGGTGTATCAAACCCATCATTTTCAAATTTCCCAAGATTAATTGTTCTCACAAATTAAAATTTCACTAACGACCAAGTTTGTCCTTACAGGATTCTTAAACAATTATAATCACTTTCACCTTTTCCTTAGCGTTTGATAATTCACTAATCCTGAATGACTAGACAAAGTAACGATATTGAAATATGTTCTTTTAAAGTATACAACTGATAAGCATGCACACTACCATCCCTAAAAAAAATTATTGAATCCCTTCTCAATCCTTCTAATATAAGAACAATCTCTCCTATGCAACGTTCATGTATGGTATTTGAATTTTTCTATGTCCCTCTTTAATCATTTATCTAAGTAGATGTTTCCTTTCAAATGACTAGTTGGAAATGGATCCAACAATAGACAGTTGTGTGAAATGAATGTCTCGACAATAAAGAGATAACATAATGCTTTTTGCTAGTTGTCCAACCTCCAATAAGATGACTAGTCATGGGTGAGGATAGGAACTTCCTTTTCCTTATAAAAGCTCACCTTCCCTAAGTAGAACCTCTCCTTTGCAATACCCTTGCACTTTCAAAACATCCTAATCTTGAAAAAACAATTGTATTCCTATAGCTTTACATTTTAATACTACTTAAGGATACCCTGAGTTTCTGGAATGGCTACAGCAGGGGGCTTGGGGACACGTTTCAGAGACGAGAAACTTTTTTTGCCAATTTTGGGGATGACAATGGGACTACAAAGGGGACAGCTATATAACACTAGCAAAAGTTAATATATGTAGGGAAATCCAAAATATTCAAATGAAAACATTAATAAAGTATCCACTTATGCATTATAGAACATTAAAATATAAGAATTAGCAGAACCCATATGCCACATTTGTCTTATTTAGAGTCGTCAAAATTCCTCTAGTATTCAAATTCAAAGCCGCCAAGCATCCCCTATCTCCGAGGTGTCTGGGACAGAGACGCCTAAAAAAAAGCAAGAATGTACCTGGCTAATGTAGTTACTTGTCTTAATTCTATTGTTCTCAATTAAGACAACAGTCGTCAAAAATTAAGCTTTGGAATTCTAAGAATGGCTACCGATCACTTTCTTATTCTTGAGCATACCTTCAGGTTGCATTTTATATTTGGTGATACAACTATGATCATGGAGACAACACAAAACACGAGAGTTGCAAAAATATATGCATAAATCTCATTATATTTAGTCATATATTTTCAAATAATTTTAACGAATGTAAGATAGGAAATGAGTAGTCAATTTTAGAATTAAATTCATATTAACAATGATTCTAGTGGGAAAATGGCACCTATGATAATGTCATTCACGTCCATAGAGGTTCACAAATTCTGCAAGAGGAAGAATGCATGTCAAACAAGAAACAATGCATTGATGTACCTTTGGAGTGAACTTTTTATAGTTCAGTTGATAACTACAACAATATTGAATATTCCAAAACTTCTGTAGAGATAACATTATTTAAAAACTTCCACCATATGTATATAAGAAAACCAACACCTAGAAATTAAAGAACCCAAAAAACTGCAATAATAGATATTTTTCTTCCAAAATTAATTGATCTATGTATGTTATGCTCTTCAAAACCAAATTCAGATGGCAAAAAAATATATATCAAGGAAAACGTTTATACTCACCCAGGCATCTCTCTTGCCCTTCGATTAAGTGCCTGCAAGATGTTCAAAAATCAAATTTTAGAAGTTTGCATGGTGTAAGATAACAAAATGCATAGTCAACATAGTGCTACATGGCATAAAAATGTATGGTAATTTAGGTGTAAAATTTTAAACAGTAAATAACAAAATGCATACTGTACATTAACAAAACATTTGTGTGCTAATTTATACTTCAGTTTTAATGTTAGAAACTATATAGATCAAATATCAGACGATAAGTGTGGCTACAATTAAAAACAGGTCAAGATACTATTTCTTTTAACCTTTTTCTTTTACATGCTTGTCATTAAAACATGAGAAGTAACACTGGATACCATCTATATCCCAATTACAAGACAAATAGAAAAGCATTAAATAAAAATATATATAATTCTGGATGTCTACCTTAGAATTATGATAGACCTAGTGTACAGGCATAGTTTAGTACAGTCTAAGACTTAATATGAGCCTCTAATCTGAATAGATATTGTAAGTGATGGTTAGTGGTCGTCGAGTGCCAGTAGTTTTTGCAAGATGAGGTCAATTGTAAATTTGGGGTAATGCATTTTACCATTTGAGACATACCAAGTTCAATTACAACTGATGATTAATCTCATGACAGATGGGAGATAGCTATTGACTCCATTCAACTAGTTGGTTTAATTCGCCCCATCCTTGCAGCTTTAGTCCAATTTATACTTTACCTCTGGGTTACACAGAATTGTGTTTCCTGTCCCTAGGGGACTTGTTTCCATCCCTGCAATGTTTTGGGGTCAGTCGGACAAAAAGAAAACATCCCCCAGCCGTTCTAATTTCAGCAGAAGACCGTTGGAAACATCCCTTGACATTTGCGGTCAGAAATCCATCCCCAAGATATACACTGTCAATGAGCGGTGTACATCTATGAATTATTCCAAGCTCTGAACTACTTGAGTCTGGACAGCATGAGCTCCTCAATGATCTCAATCAATTCCCATAGAGCTTACAGGGAACACTACTCTCAAGGAGGACTCTAGTTTCAGATGTTTCCCAAGTCTAAAACTGGGCCAAAACAAGGAAATAAAATTGCCAATTCTTTTCCTACATTTTGCAAGGAGATTGGCAAGCTTCAGATGAATTTCAAGACTAATAATCACATTTTCACTTTGGAGGAATAAGTGAGGAAGATACTCCAGTCTTTAAAAGTCTTTTGCATTTCCACATATTTTTATTTGCTTTTTTTGCAAACATATGTATCCCATTGACAGTCCAACTTCAAATTATTATATTTTTGACATTATGATGCTATAGGAGATAATTCTTAGTCTGCATCTGGATTTCCCCATTCTCAACTCTATTTTGAGTCAAACAAGATGCCCACTCACGTTCATTGTCTTTGGAATTTACTGTTACATGGTTGAGCTTGATGATCATTGTCAGCTTGTAGTCAATATTGACTGGTCTTCTTAAACCCTTGGAGTTGCATCTTAACAAAGGGCAAGCATGCCATTAATGCTTGTAGCATAAGCCTTTTAGATATACTCCTAAGTGATTCATAGAGTTGAAAGAATATATATCAACCATAAATTCCAGCCTCTTGGACAATATTACCTTTCCATTTTATAATCAATCTGTGTTACCAGGTACCGGTTGCCCAGCCAGTCCACGGCCCGGGCTACAGTTGCTACCAATATTCAGCCAGGTATGCCCAGGGTTTATTTATGGTAATGGCTTCTTTCCAACATTGTTAGATCACCTTATTGGTGGGATATGGTGAAAAACCTTTACCAGTACACCTCTTTATTATGTGAGTCCTCGGTATTAGAAGGTGTGAGCCACCTTAATGACCAAACAGAAATTTTCAATAGAAACACAATTGTAAGTGATCAAGGATACACTACCCGAAACAACATTGTCCATTTCTAATGGATAGAAAGATTGTGAAAATAAACAATTGATCAAAGCTATACACTGTCCAGAACAACTTTGTCCATTTCTAATGGATGGAAAGATTGTGAAAATTAAACCATTGATCAAAGCTAAGCAGCATCCAGAGATTTTGAAGGCAGTGGACTGTGAAGGGAAAGTAAAAGATACATGTTTAATTGTCAATATCCTCATAGAATCCATGAAATGACGGGGCCTAAAAATGCTGTACACATCTTAACAAACGATGCTAAAAACTGTAAGACAGTTGAGTTTGTAATAGTGGCTACATGCAGTCCTATTTTTCAGACACCATGTGCAGTCCACTCACTCAATTTAATATTGCAAAATATTGGCACAAAAATTGAATGGGTCAAACAAGTCTTTATGGAGGCCCAGGAGATTCAAAATGTCTGTGACTATTTATCTCAGTCACAAGCCATTGTAAGACATTTTCCAAGTTGGATTTGTTGAACGTAATTTAAATTTTATTTTCTAAAATATTGTTGTATTTTTTTTTGTTGATATGGGATATGTAATTTTTGTACCATGTTAGGTTGCCAAAACATGATTTGTACATGCAAATCTGTCTTAAGGTGACTTCTGAAGGTGTAAGAGGGCTTGAGTTTTATTACGAAGTAATTGGAAAATATTTGCTTCTTATTAACAGTGATCAAGAGATCAATTTATACAAGAGACTGAATGATGTTTCCTTAAGAAACAATCGTAAAGAATAGAAACATTCTATTCTAGAAACAGAAAACTAAATATTAGAAACATTCTAATATTTACAGAAGATTACAATAGATAACCATTAGATACTAAACAAAGATAATAGAAACTATCTATTATAATAATACCCTCCCTTAATGGTTAATCCATCCAAAGCACAAAGCTGTCAAAAAGCATAAAAGGCAGATTCTATCTGCTCAAGGTGCTCTGCACTGTTCGTTGTGGGCTACGAACCAAATTGCTTAGATAGGGCAGCTAAGCACTTCCAACATTCAACCTTCAAGTGCCCATACTTCTGGCAATAGTTGCATTGAATGTTCTTTTTTCTGGAGCCTTCTGAAGCTGGAGCAGAGGACCTCTGCTCAAAAGATAGTTGTAAACCTGAGCCACCTTATCGCTATTGTGATATTCGAAGATGTTTAGCATCTATTGTTTCCATGTGCCATAATGACGACCATTAAACTTCTCATTTCCCTCAAGCAAAATATTAGTTAGAAATGCCATAGCATATTTTTCAATGAAAAAAGTGTGAAAATCTGTGAAGGCTCGTTCTTCAAGACAAGAAATGGAAGACCCAAACAATTTGAAGGATGACCCAGAAGAGAGCTGGAAAAACCCAAAAAGAATGTTTTGTCGGTTTATGGATCCACTAGCTTGAAAATCGAGGCACCCAAAAAAAACAGACAACCCAAATGAGATCTCAAAAAACCCACCAAGAACTTGTAAAAAAAATTGATCTGGTACACAAAATTAGGGTTTTGAACAAAAACAGCCCTGCTGCAAAAAAACCACAAAAATGGCAGAAAAGTGCAAAAAAAACAAACGGATCTAGACAAAAATGGGTTGCAAAACTGAACCATAAGTCGATGGATTCAGATCTCTCAGAATGGAAACCCTAGTCAGATTATAGAGAGAGTTGGAAGCAAATATGCATGTAAATAATTTCAAAAATAAAAGGCAGATGATTTCAACCAAGAAATTATAATTATTTTTGAAAAAATTAGAGTATTGGCTCTGATATCATATTACGAAGTAATTGGAAAATATTTGTTTGTTATTAACAGTGATCAAGAGATCAATTTATACAAGAGACTAAACAATGTTTCCTTAAGAAACAATCGTAAAGAATAGAAACATTCTATTCTAGAAATAGAAAACTAAATAATAGAAACATTCTAATATTGACAGAAGATTACAATAGATAATCATTAGATACTAAACAAAGATAATAGAAACTATCCATTATCGTAATAAGTTTTACGGTCATCAACAGTTTGTGGAACGTATGGAGGCAATCAAGCACAGAAGGAGCAAAAAAAGTAAAAGCAATGACCCTAGATGATGAGTGATAGGCTCATGTGGACTATATTTTCAGTTGCATTGAGTCCATCATATGTATGATTAAGCATACTAATATTGGTCACCCGTGTTTGGGTGAAATTTACAATGGCATGGACTTCATGGTGGAGCAAATCAAAGCAGTAATAGAAAACAAAGAACATGACCCGATGGAAACATTAAATTCTGCAAAAGGTGATATATCATTGATCAATGGAAAAAATTGACCACACCCTTACATCTCTTAGCGATTATATTGTCACAAAAATAGCATAGCAAAGTGGTACTACTTCCATTAGAGGGTGAGACAATACACAGATGGAGAGGTTGCTTCTGGCTATAAGGCTGCATTTAGAAAGATATACACAGATGAAGAAATCCAAGGTATTGTCTTGAGTGAATTTGACCAATTCGTAGCTTTAAAAAATTATGGTGTTTTCACTCTTCTAGACATAAATAAGTATAGTGTTGATGAGTGCTAATATCTACATGGTCAAGGCTCCATTTCTTGCAGCCTACAATTAAAATTTTCTACCAAGCATGTATCATTTTAGTTTTACTTTTCTAATTTTTCATTCAATACTATCTGCTATTTATTATATTTTAATAAGTTTATAAATCGTGTTTTAACTTTCAAGTTTGCATTCTTGAATTATAAAATTAAATACTAACCGTTGACTTTAAACAATAGATTGAGAGTTCTTCAGCTGAGTGAAACTGTAGTACATATTACATACACACCCATCCATAGTCAAGCACAATTGTTTGCATGCAAAAAGTGCAGAGAATTTGGACGAGATACACTCCAACCTCTACCACATATCACAAAAGAAACTTGAACAGGAGGAGGGTGTAACAGAGAATTGGGATCTAACCCATTAATGTGCTGACTTAGATGTTACCTACACATAGATAAGGCAACTTTTGCACTTGAACCAGCTACTAGGAGTGGTAATCCAACTGATTGCAGTTCAATTAAAAATTAAACCTAAGGTTAACCTTTATGCTTTTTGATGAAGAAGAATATTAATATAACATATTGATTGTAATCTGAATTTTTATTGTGTACTGATATTTTGAGATTTGAGCATTATCAATTTGGAAATAATGAATATGAGTTATTTAAATATTCTATTTATTAGTAATTCTAAGTCTATGAATATCATTGTTCTTATGATTTATAATTTTAAGTGTGTGTGTTTGTATGTGTGTATACATATCAAATGTATGTATATGTATGCATATGTATGTATATTCTTAATCTTTTACCCAAGGTAGAAATTGCAGTAGTGGATTTCAATTCCCACACTTTAACTGGCAAATTTAACATTTAATTGATAAGAAAATTACATTCTGAAAACAAGAATAGTATACAGATGTCTTTTCAACTAGTGGATACATCCTATTCTAAGTTACCTGGTCCTTACATTTAGGGTCAGATTTCCAGTGTGATGCCAAAACTGATTCCTCCCAGATTCCAGCAGGAATCTGTATGCCCAGCCAGAATGCTGCCAGAATGGTAGAATCCAGAGAAATTCATGGGTACCCAAGGTTGTGGTAACCAAAAACAGACACCAAAGAATCTTTCTTTTGTGGAGCTGGGTTTTTCACTCTAAAGCGGAAGGTTTTCCTAGGATAAGTTATTATGTCCTGTTGCCTTGGTTCCCTAACTGTTAAATTGTGCCAAATTTTCATCTTATTGAACCCAAACAAATTCAAGTGTGTTAAAATTCAAGTTTTAAAAGAGTCTGCAAGTTATTACCTTTTAAATAATTTTATGGTCTTGATGCCTCTTGATGCCTCCAGCTCATGTCTAGCTCCGCCCAGCACTTTGAATTTCTAAAATCGGACACTTGAGTCCCAAATTATGACAGGTTAATGAAAGCTCTCAAAATGCGTGTTTTCAATCAGAACATTAACCTTTAAACATTAAGAGGTTGAGAAATGGAGTTCAAGACACATAATTTCATTCGAATTCTTAACCTCCCTACCCAAAAGAAGTTAAGAAAAGCACTTCAAAATGCCAAACCTTAACCTCCAAAAAGGTAAACAGAGACCCAAAACACGTGTTTGGAGACAATTCTTAACCTCTTTACCCAGAGGTTAAAAATTGAGAGGTTAATGAGCCTCATATAAAGGTTAACTATCTCTGAGGACTTATAATATGCAGGGTCATTTTCAAAATTGAGATTCATTAATCATCAAATGGAGTTCTAGTAAACACAATGATCTGGTTGAGGAGTTTTTGAAATCCTTCATGCCAAAGGCCAAAAACATTCAAAGTGAAATGCAGATATGAGGAGCCAATGTCTGGTTAAATGTGTTTGAGACAGTGCGGAGAATATCAAATCAAATTGCAGCTATGATGATTGCGAAGACCATGATCAATAGCATCCCCAATCTGTTACATGAGAAGAGGATTGGAAACTAAAGGTAGATGTGACATCTTCATTCAAAGTAACATTGTGAAATTGAAGTGGCTATATCAGCATGTAGCAAAGTGAATCTCAGACTAAATGCTCGTGCTTTCCTTTCTGCCTGCACGCAGGTGAAATCTATGAAGTTGAGCCACTAATATTATGGTGATAGCTGTCTCAATACCAAGTATATTGGAAAAGGAAAGTCGTGGCACATCGACTGATTGATGGACAAATAAAGCCACAGCATATTGCTGTGAGAAAACGATAATGTTGGTCTGTAATGAATTATATACTCCACATAGGCAAAGAAGGTTTTAAATGCCAATACCACAAGGAGAACATTACTTGCGAACTATTTGACGGAATGCCTAGCACGCTTAAAGTCATTGTAGAGAAATTGTGTTATGCAGAGCCTCCCAATATATGTTCGAGTGGGAGACGATTGTGAAATACCTCTAGGAACCCTGGAAGCTCAAGCTCAAATTCATTAAAGTGATTAGACATCCAAAGCAAAGACTAGTGATACCAATCTTCGGCGAAGACATGTTGGGGCATATGGCGGTAGTATGGGGATGAATTCGAGCATGAGGAAGAAGTAGCGAGAAGATCTAGGGTGTAGAAATGGGCAACAAACTGTTGGACAAGTTTGCCGCCACCTTTGAATGCTGCTCTGCCTAGTTATCAGGTGCATAGAGAGGGAATCCACATGATATATAGTGAGCTTCTTACTATTTCATAATACATAGGATGATTAGGAAGTGTTTCACCAAATGCCGCCAGATGAAAGGTAGCTGTGATGGTATTAAATAGTTCAAATGATAAAATGATTCCTGCAAACACATCATTTAAGTGCATCCATATATGCGAAATTTCATGGTACAAATGTCTCCGTGGATCAAATCTCAATCCACCCATCCAACCAATCTCTCAACTCCTCTCAACCATCAACATGAGAAGTAAAGAAGTGCACACCCAAGGTCAGCCGACGGCAACATGAGAGCCAAGAAATAGAATATGCGCATCCAATATAGCACATTGGCAAATAGTTTTGTCAGAAAATGGGGGCTTCTAGATAGTCAACATGCCTGATAAATGTGGAAGTTGCAGACGATGCTCATGAAGTCTTTGGCAAATCCCTCTAAGCTTGTGTCCGCTAAGCCCAGGGCTGGAAATACAAAGATATGGCCTCATAGAATCCGCCAGATGCTTGGATTTTGTGATTGAATCCAATAGCTGCAAATAGTTCAAGTTTACCCTGCTATTTTCAACAAGAATAATGCAATTGTCTGTCCATGGGACCATCGGATAGACACTATCCTCAAATATGATATGGAGATTCAAGTCCGCGTGTCTCATTTGAAGGATGTTATTAAAGACCTAAACCCACAATAGATCCGAGAGGAGCATTGATTCGATCCATTAAGAAATCTGAGGCTTATCCTGGACCTGCAGAAGATATGGTGCTTGTGATTATATATTATAAGTTTAGAGATAAGAGTATGGTTAAATGGAATGTAGATGTGTTTGAGAAGATTGAGCAGATGGTGATTGAGAAGTATGGAGGAGTAATGCACTGGGGAAAATCTGGAGGTCATCTATTTAAGGGACAGACGTTAAGGGCAAACAATATGACTAAATTCCTAGACATTTAGAAGAACTAACCAATATGGATTGTTTTCCGATGAGTGGACCGATGGTCAATTTGAAATGTGATTGGGAAACACTTTGCAGTGGGCTGAACTAATTGGGGGTTGTTCCAATGTTCTGTACTCATCCAAAGAAAATGGACTTTTGTTTGTTCAACATAGTACCTCGAAATATCACAATAAAACTGCAAGGAGCTCTTATAGACAACGAATTAAAGATAGTTTTGCAGATGAATTACACTACTTAAAGAATGGTCATGAAAGAAGGACAAATGTTTGTATTCCTCTGCATACTAAGGTATGTAAAAATGATCGCCATCATGGACAATGACATTACAAGAGCGAATGTTTTGATAATTATCAATGGGATAGTAATCTTGATGAGTTCTACACTTTAATGAAGAAAATTGCTATAATTCAAAGGTCATACCCATTTGAGACAAAGGACGGGTGCTTATATTCCAATGCTTTATCTGCAAAGATCTAATGAGAAGGGAGGAATACTGTAAGTTACACAAGGGACAGATGTGTTGGAGAGATAGTGGTAAACCATTTAATGAAATGCCTCAATGAAATCTCATTTCAAGGAATTTAATAATCCATCAAACACCTATAAGTATCAAGACAGTGTCACAGGTGGAATCCCACAACTTGGCGTAGACATTTATCAAATTGAAAGTAAAAGAAATAATTATAAGGGATTAGTAGGAAAAACATCTTTGTATGTCTACTATTGAAAGGAACATGAATATTTTAAAGGAATGAATGATTTCGGCATCCAGAAAAGTTGCACCAAATGCTTCATTAGAATCAATTATGCACATTTGTAATTAGCGGCTTGCTAACTGTTAAGTTAGTTTTGTCAAGGTTAATTAACCAACTCTTTTGAAGTGACATCTTGAGGTTAATTAACCTCTCCCAAAGCGCGTAAAATTGAGTTAGTTATTAATCCCAAAAAGTAGCTATGTGAAAGAACCTATAAATACAAGGCTATTTTTAAAAATGGGGAGGAAAGGGGCCGAAGAACTTTTTGCATAGAGGAAACTCTGGAGAAATTTTCAGAGAAACATTAAATGAGTTTTTGTTTCATGATAGGCTTAATGGTTTTTGAGTTTGTATATTCTCAAAAGATAATGAAAAGTGCATTTGTTCGTATGTCCAAATAGTGTTTCTGAATTATGATCACTTGTTTGTCGTACGTTAACTGACTGGTTCATTTATGCATTCATGCAGATGATCTAATTTGGTGCAAAGAAAAACATTCATCTCTTGGTATCTTGCTTTGGATGTGTTTGTATCGATGATGACTTCGACTGCCAGGATCCACTAGACTTCTTCCACCACCATTACATTTGTGTTCTAAACACCCCTTTGTAATCATTATCTTTACCGAAATCCTATCTAATTTTTGTATGTCTATCATTGGTTTCTCATGTTTACCTCGTCTCAATTTTATACTTTCTATCTTTTCATGCTTTTAGGTGAAAAGTACACAAAGATCTTAAATACCCCTATCATACGAGGGAGCTGCCCCTCTCAAACGCAGAGGAAGATTGCAAGTTGATAGTGATCAATCGCAATCTCTCCAAGCGTTGGCACAGATGTCACTGCTCACAGGGTGAATAGGGTCATTTTGAACAGAAAATCCGTAGTGATAAATCTGTTTACCAACATATCCTTTGTTCTTTTGTGTTGTGAATTCGGTTTATTGCGTTCCTATTTATTCTGGTTCGAAAATTTTATCATGGTATCAGGGCAGGTCTATGGCAACGATCCAAAACCAGAATTCTAAATCTTCGAATTATTCTTTACTCCTCTTCTAGTTTGCTTGTTTCAGCTTCCATCAATAGTGAATGGACTCAAAGTTGAAGATGGGCTGGATGGTGCATTCAACTTTACTTCACAGAAATTCAGGGTCCTCATTGCTCTAGGGGAAATGATCTTTTGAACTATGTGACAACTACTGCAGCTAAGCCAACAGATCACAGTAAAAAAGCTCAATGGAGGAAGAACAATATCATGGCAGAAAGATATTGATTGATGTTATTAAGGATCATCTAGTACCTATCATATCAAAGTTGAATTCAGCTAAAAAAATGTTTGAACTTTGAAGAACTTGAATGAATTCAACAGCACTGGTAGAGCTCTCCCCTCGAGACATTAACTCCTTCATTCCACAACACTAGTAGAGCTCTATGTTGAAAATAGACTAGAAAACACATATGAAAACCATAAGCATATACCCTGGGAAAAACCCTCTTAACAGAGGGAAACAACCCAGCCTTCAAAGTAGATCTTTATTGAATAAGAGTGAATGTTACACAGTTCAAACTTGTTGTCTGATTACAAATAACTCCTCTCTATCGCATCAGAGCTATAATCAAAATATATGAATAGCTTATCGTCTTCTAAAGAATAAGCTATGATTGCAAATAAGGAAAATCGACCATCTTGCCAGAAGGAGAATATCGCACATAAATAGAACTCGGTTCACATAAGTTCAGAGATCTTTTGTGAAACTGATTCAAGAAAACGATACAAATTATATAAGAATAACGATACTACTGCCAGGAAGAGCAAAACGTATATATATATACAACTTGGCTTAACAAAAATGAAGAAGTCCAGAAGTCTTAAATGAGACTAATCAAACATCAATCCAATTCTCGCCAAAGAAAAGACTCGCCAGTTTGTCATGACGATGAATTAGAGTCGCCGAAGTTGAATCCGCAAGCTGGATTACATGTCCATACTATAACCGCAGGTGAATAAGATCTTGATAATACATTTCAATAACCGCCAAGATGATGATTAATATAGACGTGCGGGTCCCGTGTAATATATCCTGCAAAATAATAAAAAAAATCTCCATACAAATATTGCACCCGTATTTAATATTGAATAATTGTTTAATATACTGAATTTCATATAAAGCTAAAAAATTCAACACTCTACCCTCGAGACTGTCATGTCCCCTTTTCAAATAATTAAAAATAATAATCTTTGCTAAGGCAGGCAGGCCCAAAAAGGTGAAGTTTCGGAAAAAGGGGATAATCTTTGGAAGCTAATGGACTAATAAATGAAAATTATTATTAAAATATGTTTCATTAACCCCTCTTGGACATGAGTTAGGATTATGCCCTCTTTTAAGGGGATTGGAGGCATTTTGGGCTCATTCCAGAACTTGATTTTGCTCATTTTCTTTGTTATTCTTCAGAGGCTGCCAAACCTGTGGAGAAGGAGACCCAAGAACGGGAGTTTACAGGTTTCCAGGGAGACCCAAGAACGGAAGTTTGCAGGTTTCCAGGAAGGCTAAGGACGGGAGTTTGAAGCCATTCCATGTGCATGCTTATACAGAGTTTGCCTTTGTGCTGAACAGTGCAGATTTGTGGATTTTGGGGTGTGTTTTTTGTATGAGTTTGGTGTTTTCAGTTGAGTATTTCATATCAGTTTGGGTTGCTGCTGTATTTCAGACTTTAAGGTGTTAAATAGAGCTGAATATATGTATTGGGATGTGATTAAACTTTTGAGATAGATTATTAGTGTTTTTGTGGTGTTCCGAGCATTTTTGTGTTAATTTTGGGAGCCCGATGAGCATAGTTTTTGTCCTACATTTGAGAACTGTTGTGTAAAGGCTATACGGATCTGGAAATGTCATTTTGTAGGCTGTTATGCTGCTGAAATTTCTGTAAAAAATGTCCACTTTCAGATTTATTAATAATAGGTGAAGCTGTGAAGCTTTTGGCACAATTTCTGGCATACCCGATTTGGGGATTCCTGAGAAATTTGGTGGATCTTTGTGATATTAGTTGTTTGATCTTGAAAATCTGATTAGAGGTTGGAAATATCATTTAAAATCAGAAAAGGGACATTTCAGAGACGTCAACTCTTCGTATTAAAATGGCTAGAAGAGAATCTTCTGTCTCCTTCATCATGAAGATTACAGAAATGAAGGATCAGCTAAATGTAATTGGAGAATCAATTGAGGACACATACCTGGCTATGTTGGCCATGAATGGCCTTCCTCACTCTTGGGAATCTTTCATTCAAGGGATTGGTGGAACAGATGAACAACCCAAGTTCAATCGTTTGAGAGCTGATTGTACTCAAGTGAAATGCAGATTGGAGAGAAGAGGAAATGGGTAAAAATCTCACCATGATGAAGATCACGTCCTTGCTGCCCATACTGCTAAAAGGAAAGGAAGTGAATGGAGAAAAGGAAATTTCAAGTAAAATAGAAATGAGAATTCAGATTCAGCATCCGAACCGAAGAAAAGAAAGGATCTTTCCAGAATTAAATGTTTTAGATGTGACAAGTATGATCACTTTGCCAGAAATTGTTTATCAAGACCAAAACATCAAGTTATTGCTGCAAACATTGATGTTGTTTCACCTCAATGAATCTGGTGACAATTCAGACGGATTCTTAGTCTAAGAAGTCTTACTTTTCTGAAATTAAAGGTGTCATTTCTCATTTTTGAATCTGCATTAGTTTTCATTTTTTGAAAGGGTTCTTCTATATAGATTTTTGAGGACCGAATTTCTTATTCGGATTTTATGATGTTGATTTAGTTTCTATAGCAAAGATATTATTTCATAATTGTGTTTGACTTGCATGACTGGAGGCTTAGTCAGTAAAATGCAAGAATTCATATACCTTGATTCATATGGAATTAAAAAGATTATGGATGATATTAGTATGTTACAGGTAATCTGATGTGTCCAGCAAGCTAATTGTCAATTTTTTGTTGGGATCTCAAGGCTTCAGTTTAAGGAAAAGCTATATCAAGCTATATCAATTGTGGGATACGTATATGTTAATGTTGTAGCTTCAGTCAGATTGATTTAATCATGAGATACATTGCTATGATTACTAGTTAATCATTCTGATTAGCAATCATGAGACAATTAATGTACACATACATTTTATATATATATAAAATCAGAAATAATTAACAATTATCTAATAATTACTAATCATAAACAATGAAACAGTATGTGTTAATGAATAGACATGTCCCATAAAGGGACAAGTCTCTCCTTGTCTCATCTACAACATAATTACAAGAGAGATTGCTACCTTTGAAAAACACAAAAATTACTGGCCGTGCTATTACATTTGCATCATAACTTAACATGGTATCAGAGCCAAGCTGCAAATGTATGAAAGGATAGGAAAGGAAGGAGATACTAAGGGAAGATCATAAATATATAACACATGAGGGAACTTCTTAGGAATCAAACATTGATTCACAATATTTAAATATTAATATAGGATGTTAGAAGATAGTTACATATGTGGTAGTCATTGATGAACATTCAGAATTTATAAATGATAACACCAATGTATTGAGATAATCAACAATTCGCAAACTAAAGATGTGATTCAAAGTGATTCCAAATAATGGTTGATGAGGGTCTCTCTAGCGATGACTACTGGCCAAGTTGAAAAGAGTATCATGTCAGGGAGATATTGATTTGTTCCGGTGTTCCATGTGGGTGTGCACCCTATGATTTTGGGATCGTACCCATCCCAGGGACAAAACAAGGACATGGGGGACATATTTTTGACGTCCCCAAAAGTCGTTCCTTTTTGGCCAAATTCGGAAACATCCCCAAAATGGCCAAAAAAAATTACAGGAAACTTAGGGACGGCCCGCAGTACCGGAAACTACTTTGTCGTCCCCAATCCGTCCCCGAAACTGCTGATCATCCCCTTTATTCTAAAGGCAAAACACCCACAAATTTTTATTTTATTTTTTTTTTGTTGTCCGTCCAGGCCCCTACTTGTCTTAAAGACATAACAAAAATACACAACCCATATTTGGTCTATTAAAAATTTAAAACACTAACTCTTGTACTTTTATTTAAATTTCACATACTTCCTAAGAGGAAGAAAAAAAAAAGAGCAGCAGCAGAAATAAGAAAAGATTGCATTTATTATTTACTACTTACTATTTTAATTTTTGCTCTGTGTGTACGCATGTGTGTGTGCGTGTGTGGATGCATCTGTGCGTGGGTGTGTGTATGCATGTGTGCACGTGTGTGTGTGTGGGCGTCTGTGTGCGTGTGCGCATGTGTGTGTGCGAATGTGTGTGTGCGTGTGTGGATGCATCTGTGCGTGGGTGTGTGTATGCATGTGTGCACGTGTGTGTGTGTGGGCATGTGTGTGCGTGTGCACGTGTGTGTGTGTGTGTGCGTGGGTGTGTGTGTGTGTGTGCGTACGTGCATCTGTGTGTGTGCGCGTGCGCGTGTGTGGGTGCGTGAGTGCGTGTGCGTCCGTGCGTGTGCGTGCGTGCGTGTGCTTGCGTGCGTGGGTGTGCGTGCGTGTGTGCGCATCTGCGCGTGTGCGTGTGTATGTGCGCGCGCATGTGTGCAGGTGTGTGTGTGTGTGTGCACGCGTGTGTGCGTGCGTGTGTGGTTGTGTGGTTGTGTGTGTGCGTGCGTGTGTGGGCGTGTGTGCGTGCGTGCATGTGTGGGTGTGTGTGCGTGTGTGCGTGCGTACGCGTGCGTGTGCATGTGCGCATGCGTGCATGTGTGGGTGTGTGGGTGTGTGTGTGTGTACGTGCGTGCGTGCATGTGCGCATGCATGCGTGCGCATGAGTGCACGCACGTGTCTGCGCGTGCGTGTGTGCATGTGCGCGCGCGCATGTGTCTGTGTGTGTGTGCGCGTGCGTGCACATGTGTGGGTGTGTGCACTCATGTGTGGGTGTGTGCGCGCATGTGTGCGTGTGTGTGTGTGCATGTGGGACCATGCATGCGCATGTGCGTGTGCGTGTGCGTGTGCGTGTGATTGTTTAATGGAAGCACTTAGTATTTGTCATTTTATAATTTCCATGTATTGATCTTCTAAAACGTCTATGGTGAATGATTTATCGATGTTACGATATGCATATTTGAATGTTGTCTCTATATATAATAAAATCCCCTATGTTTTTAATCGTTGTCACTTGAAGTCTCGTCCCCTAATATTTGGCTTCAACCCGTACCCGTACCGGAAACACGTCCCCTTCCCCTGAAACGTCCCTGTCCCAGAAACTCCCTAGAGCATAGATTTGTTCAAGCAAGAGAATCAAGCTCTCATGATGTAAGTGTTGAAACAAAGTATTAAAAAAACATCAACGATGGAATAGGTTCTCATTCCTTTCCAACAAATATATTATCCAGAGAAGAAATGGATATCTTTCAAAATCAAAGAAGACATATTTAGGACAACCTTGCAATAAAGTGAATAACTGTGATTCTCGCACAACAACAATAGTCAAGAATTGATGATTGATATGGAACATAGACATAAGTCACAAGTCAACACAACGACCATACTGTAGGTCAACACGATACCATAAGTAAATTATTATTTAAAATTGGACCGAACACATTACATCTTCTTGTGATAATAAATATAGAAGGAGAGAATGAGCTTCTACTATATCAAAGATCGGGTAGTCTTCAGATGAACTCAACAGTCAATATAATATGGATGCTTCTTATTGAGATTCTACACATGTTTTTCATCAGGACATCTTTTGAAGTTCTCCAACCTAACTGTGTCAAATGGACATATCCATTTATCACGCCTAATTTATATTTTTGAGATGAGATCATTAATCATTAATGATAAAGCATATCTTGATCAAAGATGATTTTATAAAATTGAGAAATGAAACAACCATTAAAATAATTAAGATTCCATGTTATCAATTAAGGCTACAATCATCATGGAACAATGACACTAATTCATCTCCCCTTACAGATCCCTTTCCTCTGCTTTAACCACATTCATCTTCTGAAGACTACAATAGTAACTATGTGGATGATCATGTCAAAATAGTTTGAAGCCTCTATCATACAATTTTGTGAAAAGAAAAGAGTGTTTAAATAGATGAAGGATAGTTGTACGTCAAGTCTATAAAATCATGCATCTCTTCTTGTGTGGGTGTGCATCTTGTTTGAGACTCTACAACATCTTTGTTGGTCACTCTTATGAGTCTCTGCGGCAAAGTCTCAGCCTATGCAATCACTTAATGATGTTGTTGGGTAGTCATTGGCAATCAATCTTTCCTAAACTCCTATGCATCAACTTGTAAGTTTGAAGTTTGCACGTCAATCTTCAATAACACCGACTCACGAATGGGTTTGAACATCTGTGCGGGCCCTTGTCCAAATTAACTTTTCATAGTTTGAATGCACAAGTGATGAAGTGGGTATTATGTATTATATATTGAATTTTGAGCCTCAACCCACCTCCCTACTCCTCCCTCTATGATAGAAAGTACAGTACCAACCTATGCATGCATATCTCATACTATTTGCAAGATGCGAAGACAGTTATTTTTCTTTGCTAAATAGGAAGAAGTGCATTTTGCATGCATATCCAAGGAAGAAGGATGGAGTGATGATTAAAAACTGAAATTATTGCAAAGTAAAGCACTCTTCCACTACTAAAATAGGTACTATAATGCAGATACAAGTAGTTAGTAGAGGCACTTAGGGCCAGCAAATACACTAGAGTTGAATTAGATGCTAAAGGTGTTGGTCTCATGTTAGACTAAATTTAGTGGCCATGAACTTATTCAAGGATGGTATGTCTCTTATGTCATTCTAACAGTTACCGATTTGAGATTTCTAATTGCCATCAAAGTTGTCAAAACAATTACCCACTACAATGC
The DNA here is from genome assembly GCA_028749045.1 of Cupressus sempervirens. Taxonomy (NCBI): domain Eukaryota; kingdom Viridiplantae; phylum Streptophyta; class Pinopsida; order Cupressales; family Cupressaceae; genus Cupressus; species Cupressus sempervirens. The sequence continues at coordinate 714,831,186 of CM053786.1, read as the reverse complement.
TAACACTGAAACCAACAATAAAAAGCTGCAATTAGTAAAAAGTGATTGTGGATAGAGATGAGTTATTTCCAACATCACTTCTCTCCAAGCAAAGACATTAGAAGACATTTGAGTCATTCAATTCAAAAAAAAAAAAAATCTAAGTTGCCTTGTTTGAACTAATCATAGAAGATTGGTGATCTTTGGTTGTAACACTCAGAGACAGTGACACTCCATATATTGCTTCATTTGCAATTCCCCTAAAGTATCGTTGTTATCTCAGCCATCGGCAAAATGAAAGATCATCATAAACATGTTAACCACACATGCCATAAATTGACTTATATAGCGGGTAGATTTAGATTATATAACGGGCTATGTTTGGAATTAGGTAAATATTGTTGGAAGTTAACCTCTTAGCTACTGTGTCGAATAAGCATACGAGGTTGTAATCAATGGAGAAGACAAGACAAAAACTCCTTACGAGATCATTAATTTGGAAAACCCATTAAATATTTGGTGTGAGTGAGGAAAAAAAAAACGAAGTTTGCCATATTTGATGTGATGCAAAATTGCTCAACGATATAAGAGTAGCAATTTTACATTGTGAAGGGAATAATAACCAATGCTCCATTCCCATTGTTTGACAAATGCTCATATGGAGGCATTTTCTGATTTGCTGCATATGGACCCTCATTGGAGCAACTTGTATCAAGGATGTTGATGTGCTAATAAGATTTATTATCCTCGAAATTAGATTTATCCACTCATTGTAATTTCTCTCTCTTATTCGTATTTCTATACATACTAAAGAGCTATTTGCTTTGATCTTTTCCTTTGTGTTTGGGGATGTTCTTGTAGGAAAATAAGATTGGTACATTAAGCATGCTACCAAATATTGTGCAAGACTCAACTTTAGGGAGTAGCTCCAAAGAAGTTTTGATATAGGATTCATTAGTGATTTGATGAACATGTTAGATGAAGTGAGGCTCTTGAAGCAAATATCTTTGATGATTGAGATTATGAGTATCCTTCTATATCAAGAGAGAGCTTGACATTTCGTTAGAGGCAACCTTAAACAAAGACAGGGTGCAGATAAAGGATATGTTCCATTTGATGTTTGAGGATCTTGATCATACTTATAAAGAGGGAGTAGATCATGTTGAGATGGATTCTCCAGTGATCAAGAAATTGTAATTAGTTAGCGGACGATGATTCATGAGATAGAGTTCTATATGTGCAAGCTAAAGGTCTTTATGCGAATGCCTAAACTATAGATGGATGCTTGGAATACTGTTCATTTAGAGTACATTATCACTAAAGATTTGATAACCAATATTTTCTCAAAGCCTTCTGCCAAAGTAAAGTTTGTACATTATTGAAGACAAGCTTGAAGTAATGGATCGGGGCTTTTAGTCAGAGGGGGCCTCAACATCAGTGATTACCTAAGATGTATTGTAATGCATCCTTCTCTATGAGAGAGAAGTTAGAGGTGAAAGCATTTGTTCCACCCTTTGGAAATGTTCATGATATATGTCATGTGAGTTACCACATGACTTTGTGGAAACATCATGGAAGGTGATGATCTCTCATTGATGTTTTCTTATGGTTACTATAGTAAGGTGACGATCTTACAATAGTCTAACCTTCTATCATGATGGATGTCATATAATTGATATTTAAGCAGGTCATGAGAGATTATATCTTATATATCTATCAACTAGGAGATAGAAATTGTCACATAGATTTTTATGAGTTGTACTGTGTGTGTGTATATATCATGGTGGATTAACATCCGTAAACAAACCATGATTATAATGTTCCTATGGTAAGTATCACAGGGTGATACATGTGCACATACCTTATGAACTTTTGATACTTTGTAAATATCATGAGAGTTGATATTTGTAGGTCATTACCCCTAATATCATAAGATGATATTATTATGGTAAATATCTCCAAATATCCGTGGAAATACCATACAATCTGATAGTACATATCTCACAGATAACTTTTAAAGTTGTCGTACTGAGATATGGCATGGTGTATACTATGAGATATAGTATTGGAGACACCATGTGCAGATATTTACTTGGTAGGCATCATGGGACTTGACGCTAATACACATACCAAGAAAATATAAGTATGATGAATATCATATGGTTGATATTCCTTGTTGAATTATGATGAATATCATATGGTTGATATTCCTTGTTGAATCATACTTCTGATGATATTGAAAGATAACATCTAAATTGGTGGATATATGTTGATATCCTTAAATACACCATTTCCAAGAATATCATATTGAGATGATATCTCTCTGTATCGCTTGAGGGCAAATTGTGTTAATTCTATAACAATCGTCACTAGCTAAGAGGCACTGTTAATGTTGTAGATTCAGTCAGATTGATTTAACAATGAGATACAAAATTATAACTAGTTAATCATTATGATTAGTAATCGTTAGACAATTAATGTATATATATGTTTAATATAAATATATATACAATCAAATATGATTTAACAATTGTCTAATAATTACTATTCATAAATAATGAAACCGTATGTGTTAACAAATAGACCTGTCCCATAAAGGGACATGTCTTTCCTTGTCTCATCTACAAAATAAATACAAGAGAGGTCAATGTCTTTGAAAGACACAGAAATTACAGGCAATGCTATTACATTTGCAGCAATCATAACTTAACAGTATATATATCTATTCAACAGAAAAAGATTAAAGAAATTTTGAGTGGTTGCTGATCTGATTAGTGATGGACTCGTTACAAATTAGGGAAAAAAAAGGTTTGGAGATTTCATCTTATCTTGTATTGTTCAATTTTTTGTAGTCTGCTGTTCTGACTTAAACTACTGAGTGAGTTTTTTAGGGCATTGTATGAAGCTTAGAGACTCAGTTGCCATTTTTAAGTGCACAGACTGCTACAGCAGTTAGTAGATTTTTAATTGCAGACTTTCTTATGTTCTTTGGAGGTGATTGCGCAAGCCTTAAAATCTTGTACGGGCATGAGTTTCTTATGCCTTGTTCCAAGGGAGAGCTAATGTCTATAAAGAAATAAATATTTCATATCCTCCAATAATATTTATGGATCTTTTATGTAGTTCTTATTTTACAATATATTTCATTTATTCTTTTAGCTTTGGTCTGTATCAAGGAGCAGAGGGATGATGGGATTATCATCTGAAATCGCATACAGTTGAAGAGATTATGCATCCAGTGCGGATGTCATGACAGCTAGAATATGATCATTTATGAGGACTTAGCTTGCAGTCATGAGCCTAAGATGATATCTCATAACAAGGTTGGGTAGGCCTTGGATGAAGAGTTTACTTCAGCAAGGAAATTGAGAAAGATGAAGACACTAAACAACAGAGGCTCTATCATTGTAATCAGCTGCTTCTAAGAGAGGGATATGACATTCAAAGGAATTCTACAAAGACGTAAAGATGTAAGCTAAATTGGTTGCAGTGTTGCAGAGAACAGAATTGAACAAACCATCTAGATTTGACATCGATAGCTCCACAAACCTTCAGTAGATGATAATTTGGGATGAGGTCAAAGATGACAGTCCTGAACTTTAGTATGTCAAAGCATTCAGAGGTACCTGTTGAAAACTATTCCTCCAATGCAAGCATTGCAGGCAACCTTTGAACAACGGGGTCAGAAGGTTGATGCAAGTGCTTGAAGATTAAGAGAGAGCTTGAGTGGCAGATGGAAAGTGCCAAGTCCTTTACAGAGGATCAGCAAGCTAGTGTGGAAGTGTGATTGCAAAAGATCCTTGTTTGGTCAAACATTGAAATCATCTGTAATTTATTGTGATAATCAAGCTGTGAGAATGTTGCCCTTGCTGAGAGGGAGTCTTGCCTAGAGGGAGTCTCAACATTCAGTTGTTCTTATTATGAGCTTCATGCATTTTTCTCTAAGACAGGAAAATTTGAGGTGAAAGCCCATGTTAATGCATACTTCCCTGCGAGTGAAGTTTGACATTCAAGCCCTTGTTAATGCATTCTCCTATATGCCAGAAATTTGAGTTGAAAGCCCTTGTTAATGCATTCTTCTCTGCAAAAAAAGTTTGAGGTACAAGCCCTTGTTAATGAATTCTTCTCTGGGAGAGAAGTTTCAGGTGAAAGCCCTTGTTCCACCCTCTGTGAAAAGCGAAGGTGAACATCATGCTAAGATGATGATATCACGTCAAAAGAATCCATGATAAAGTTTGTTTGTTAAATGGTCTCTCCTTTGCTACGAGGGAGTGTTAACGTTTTGGTAGTTGCAAGAGAAACCAGACCTGGTTGTGCTACTCTTTTACTTTGATGGTGATTCTAATGTTCTCATCTAATATGTTCAGTGTTCAACCTTGTTTTACTTTTTGTTGGCCATCTCCAATTCACAACTTTTTTCTTGTGCAATGTCTTCCACTGTTGATTATCAGGAGCTGTTTCTTACTTCCGATGAAGATGTTATCGTGATTGAGAATTCTAATCATTGGCTTTGTATATTGTTGAAGGTGAATCAAGTTCATTCATTATAGTTGCCACCTAGCTTTATGGTAATAGTGCGAAATGGTTATCAAGCTAGAAACTCTAACTGTTATTGCTGTCTATTTGACTTCGTGCATTGCGTTATTATCATTTATCATTTATATTATGTGTTGCTTCTTAAAGTTGGGTAATGACTTGGCATCGTGATGCTTACTATTTTGCATAGGTTGTTTCATGTTCGATGGTGATAATTGCAGATGATTCACTAAAAGTAATGATGCTCTCTTTGCATTCCACCAAAAAGCCTATTCGCCTTGACAGACCATTCATGGTATGCATGTGTGATGAATTGATTATTGTGTGGTGTCCATTCAGAGAACTAAAAAGACAGATCTTTGTATAAGAAAAGTTTTTGTTTTTGTGTATCTGACATGTTTTGATATCTTTTATAAGAGGGCATTCTTTTTATGCTACAGGATCATTTTGTTATTAATTAATGCATGATCATTTTGTGCGTATAAGACATTCTGTCCATTGAGAGTATCTGGGAGATACTTGGAGTATTTTATATTGTGTAATTACACAACAAATATTATTGAATTGTGAATAGGGCTGGTTGTCTAACTGTTAAGAGTTAACAGTAATAAACTTGAGAACATTGTATTTTGTTTTGAGGATACAATAAAGAATCTATCTTTTGTATGCTTGGGTTTTTCACCCTCAAGTGGAGGGTTTTCCTAGGATAAGTTATTTTGTCCTCTATTCTTTTGTGTTGTGAGTTCTGGTATATTGTATTTCTATGCATTCTAGTTCAGAAATTTAACATGAGGGAACACTTGAAGGCACTTGATACCTTTTGTCATGATGTTGCAGTGCAAGTGAACACTAGCAAAACCAAAGTGATGATCATTTTTTCTTTGAAAAGACACAAAACACTTCCTTTTGAAGGATATCCTCTAGAGATAGTATAAGAGTACAAGTATCTTGGAATCAATTTTCACAACAAACTTAGTAGGGAAATGTGTACAGCAAAAAGAAATTAAGAAGGCCGGAAAGAGCTATATTCCTTAAAAAATAGATGAAGGAATGCAGAGTTATGGGATTGGAAAATAAAGAAAATGTTTTTGGATTTTTTGGTTACCCCAATGATCCTTTAAGGGTCTGAGATTTGGGGCAGCAAAATGTCAGACCAAAAATGGTAGCAAATAGAAAGTATCCAAAAACATTTAATCAGCAGCAGCCTAAAAATTAAAATTGTCCCTTATGAGATCTTATTGGCAAAGATAGGCATCTTCACTTTAGAGGCTTTTGCAATGGTTCCTTGTTAAGCTACCTAAACTCAAAGTATAGAAAGACATGGTTGGCTTAAATTGATCATGGAGGAAAGATTAGATAGAAGAAAGAACGTGTGGATGAAGAAAATGACAAATAGATGAAAAGTTGAAATGTTAATCTACATGAATGTCCAAATAACAATGAAGAAATATAAAAAGTTTGAGGAAATAATTCAGGAGTATCATATGGTCAAAACAAAATGGACGTAAAAATGCCTACCATACCAAAGAATTTAACCCCATGGGAGACCATGATGAGAAAGGATACACAGTAACAAATATTAAATGGAGAAAAAAATTTCTTATAGCACAACTGAGGACTAGTTTTCCCCATTCGAGGAGTGAAACAGGCAGATGGATTATACCTAAAGAAGAATTGGAAGAGAGAATATGTCAATTTTGCAACACTGGGGTGGAGGGAGGGGGGAGGGAGAGAGAGTGAGTGAGTGAGAGAGAGAGAGAGAGAGAGAGAGAGAGCAACACTTTATCATAGCTTATAATAACATTTGGTCCACCTGTGTGGATAGTTTAGAAGCAGACAATTTAAGCACCTTCTTTGAAGAAAACAAGTAGATAGGACAGCAAACCTAGTGATCAAAATTCACTGTCGAAGAGCAGATCTAAAGAGAAAATTACAAGTTGCTTAGTATTTTCAAACCCTATTCTTTTGGGTGTCCTATTTTAGGGGGTCTCATAGGATGCTTCAGCCTCCGTATGAAATTAAAATCTTTTGCACAATCAATCATACCTTTTTTGCTAATATAATGACCAGTCTGGTTAAAAAAATAAACTTAATGGCTGCTAAGGTGCGACTGTGAAGAAGTATGAACTAGAAAAGGTGTGACTACAGAATTGAAGAATGCTGAGGGAAGAGACAAGCAGCAGATAGACATCAAACGGAATATTATTTATAACACATTCATGTTTCACTAATTTTCAATTATCGTGGGAAGAAGATGAAGTACAAGATTTGGGAAGGGAACAGATCATGTTTCAATAATACTTCGGTTAACTTGTATTCTGCTCCTGCTCCTGCTAAACCTCCATTCTTAGCACTTTCTTTCTTTATTTTGTTCTAAATACCATCACTTTTTATTCAGGGAAAAAAGAAGAGAAAAAACTAAATCCCAAAATATTCATCACAGATATAATTATTAATTTAAATGGAAAATAAATACCAAGCACAGATATCCATTTCTGCTGAAAGAATTTACAGATGCTAATAACTAATATAAACAAAATAGTATGATAAGTTTATAGAAAGTGTTTGCACAAAATAGAGGTTAATCTACCAACAAAGTTTAATATTTTGAACGAGCAGAAAGGGAGTAGATTTCACCAGACACCTCATCACGAGCTCCGGCTTTGGGGCTTCTAGCCTTTTCTGACCAATGACCAGTACTTCTTCGGGGAGGAGACTGTGATTCGTGTTTCTTTCTCTGATTGTGATCTGTTGGTGATATTGAATGAGAGTGTTGCGATCTCGAAGAGGGCTCTACATACTGAGCTCTGCCTTTTGACTCCCATGTCTCATCTCTCCTTAAGTCTTTGTCTTTATACTTATGCTTGTCTTTTTCATAGTCCTTAATGCTACTTCTGTCATGCTCCCTGTCCTTAGTCCTGTTGAATTCTCTTGTTTCTTGTGCTCTCCTTAGGCGTTTGGTGTGTGGTGAGGGTGACCTTGATTCATGAGACACTGATCTCAATGGGGATCTTGTCCGAATAGGAGATCTCATATTTTTCCTTGCCTGAACAGGAGACTTGGACCTAACAGAAGACCTTTGCCGATGTGGTGACCTTCTCCTAGTTGGAGACCTTGAACGTGCAGGGGAATATGCTCGAATAGGAGACCTTGACATTTTCCTTTTAATAGGAGACCTTGACATTTTCCTTCTAATAGGAGACCTTGATCTTGAACTGTAATTGGCTCCAACAGGTGTCATTGAAAGAGTTTTACATACAGACCTGCAACTAACATTCCGAATAGTTCCATAATAACTATTTCTTCCAAAAACACTAAAAAACTTTTAAGGCAACCATATCTCTGTGACAAAACAGAAAAATAATGTTATTCACAAGCTTGTGTTCTAAATTCAATTGACAGACAGATAAGATATAATTGGCAAAGCACAATATAGTAAATTGCGAGGTATCTGCAGTCATGTGAATGAATATATATATGTCAGTAAGAGAAGCTAAATCATGTTACCCAATTACAACAGAAATCAATAATGCTCAAATGGCTTCAACAACAATTTCTATCGAACAAATGTAAATCTAATAATAAAATTAATCTTAGACCTAATAAGTAAAAGATCACTGGAAAAGATGGCTTAAGTCAGCTGGATACACCCTACAGAAATTATTATATTCAAACACATATGGTAAAAGAATAATCCTGTGATGAATGTTCCGTGTGAAGAGAGAGCGGCTTAGCTCAAATAAAAACAAGCTGTGCTCAGCAAAGGTAGGCAGCATGGTAGAGAAGAAAGCGGGTTCTCTAACAGCGCAAAAGAAGGCAGATGCTGTAACGAAGTTGTTGTCAAATAAAGGGTTGTGAATAGTTGGAAACCACGATGTCAAGAACGGGTTATCTAGCATTCAACAACAAATGCTAGAGCATCCTCAACAAAAACGAACTTCTTAAGTAGGTATTTTTATGCATTTAATTACGCCGGTTAACACATGCACCCGAAACCTCTAACTATGCAGCATTTACCCCAAGTTTTAAAATAATTGCAGATTTTTAAAACTCTACGAGCCCTATACAAGACAGAGCAACTTAAATTTTCAACTAACTTTATCTCTTAAAGAATGACTGTTGAACTTACCCGTACCCTAAGAAAAAAAATCAGCATTCAAACATGAATGTTACTGTTACAACAACTGAAAGTAGATCATCTCTGAAGATTTCAAAATAGTAATATTTTAAGTGAAAAAAACATATAGCATAATCATTCTATTCTAGGTAGCGTCCAATCGGGGAAAAATACGAGAGAAATTTTACCTTCAACGAAGAAAATGGGCTTAGCTTCGGTTTAACCTTCGCTGGCATCTCATGTCCTCGGAATAAATTTTTATCTTCCTTGTTTCTATCTCACAAGTAATAACAACAGTATTAAGCGGGGAAGCCTTCAAAATGTCATCTCACCCCATTCTTCAATGGTCGACTAGTTAAATGCACACCATATAATTTCCAATGAATCGTGTAAGGTAAAATTTCGCGATTCACAGTGGTGTTTCGTTGTGAATGCTCTACCCTTTCGTTAAGATCGCTTTGCCCTATATACCTATCGATTTGTACATCCAATCGGGGATGACGGTATAAAAGTTCAGAGATTCGAACTTAGCACCTTTGTTGTCCATTTCGAGAATTGTCTCCACACAATAATTAATCCTATTCAATCTTATACTTTTTAAAAAATTAATCCTATTCAATCTTATGCTTTTTTTTAAAAAATTCTATTTACTAGCACTTGTATTGTGAGAGGTTCAAGGGATAAGCCGAAAGCATAATTTAAGAAAACTATTATTGTATGAAATTGCATAGTATAGTAAAGGGTTAAACATTATTTTTCGATGATATATAATATTATTTTTCAAAAAAATATGATTTTTAGTGTGGTTCAATAGTGCATAACAACAATGGTATTTTAGAAGCGTAAGAGTAGTATACAATAAAATGGAAAAAATGTATTTGAAACATGCACAATGTTTGATACAAATGTTTACCAAGAAATGTATGTGTGGACCTAAATAGTAATTATAATATAATTGTAAATTGTCATTCGAAACATGCATGATATTTGGTAGAAGCGTTATTTTTAAGTAATAGTAAGTGTGCCAAATTTGACAGTACAATGTATTTGTATGAGTATTACTTGTAGGATATCCCATATTACATTTATATATCATCTATGTGACAAGTCAATCTGAGTTTTGTCGTCTCTTTGCTACATATAGTGAACCTGTAAAAGAGAAGTAGACAAAAATGTCATCAAACAAATGAAATTCTTAAATAAGGTAATTTTTAAAAAAGGAAAAGTGTATAGAAGGGAAGAAGTGAATATGAAAAAGTACCTTGTCAAAGTGAGAACAAGGACAATCAAGCTTCTTCTTTCTTTCTAATAATATTGTAGGGGCTTTTTTTTCATTTTGCAAAAGCGATCAAATGAGAAGGCAGGTTCAATTTGAAGGCCTTGTAGGGATTTTACCCTTGATATGGTTGTAAAGGTGAGGCCTTGTCTTTCAATTTTACCTGTATCAATTGTGGCTCGTTCTAAAGTTAGGCCTTGTGATTTGTGTATAGTGATAGCCCTTGCAGTGGTTAGTGGTAGTTGGGTATGGTTGCCTCGGGTAATTGGATCGATTGGTATGGTTTTTGGGTTGTTGACATCCCATGGAGGCCCATTATAGCTATCAAATGTGATAGTAACATTTGTTGGCAACTGAGAATGCTTAGAGGATGGGGCATATACAATGTCCTTAACTTCACCAAGGGATCCATTGACAAGGCCACCTTGTATCCATAGGTTTGTAGTAAGCATGACATGTTGGAATTTACATATGAGTACTTCTTGTGAGAGTTGGTCATTTGTATATGTTTCAGCATTATTGCGTTGAGTATTTACAGCTACATAGAGTGCAATAGGTGCATTTAGATGTTTGAGTTTTTGTTTATTATGTATAGCAACTAGTTCATTTGTAGCAAACAAATGTATTACTTGGTTGAAGTTCGCTTGCTCAGTTGGTGGAAGGTGTGTGTTTGTGCATGTCATTAGTAATTTCTAGTCATCCTCGGATGGTTCAACATTGCACATGTTTTGTAGTGCATGACAAAACTTTATTTATGTTGGGTCACCACCGTCATGTCTAAATATTGTTTGTAATGTTACAATGATATTAAACTTGAGCCAAAGATTTTGAGCTATTATTTGTGTTACATAAATAGGTTTGTCCATAACTAGAGGAAGTTGTGCAAAATCACCAATTAGAATTATAGATAGACCGCCAAAAGGAATGTGTTGTCAGTGGGGAAATGCCTCATGTAACCTCGAATCAATTTTTAGCAACAATTTTGGGCCTATGAAACTCATCTCATCGATCAAAATATATTTGATGTTTTTCATTTCTTCTTGGTAATTTGTTAATTTTTGTCCTTGTAGTGGTTCCATTTCTCTAATTGGTATCTTAAGGGTTGCATGTATAGTTGTTGCATGTATATTAAATGCGGTTATTCCAGTTGGTGCAAGAACAAGGATTGAAGTTAAGCCATGTGGGGATTTATTTTGAAGAGACATGTGTATGCAATTGATTAGATATGACTTTCCCATTCCTGTTGTTCCTTGCAAGAGCATGTACAAAGGCTCAATATGACTATTCGCAATGGAATGGTCTAAAATTAGTTGAAGGGCCAATTGTTGTTTAGGTGACAACTCATAGCGGCAATTGTACTCATGTTTTGGTGTCTGATTAGCTTGTTGAGATATCTTAGTTCTAGGAACAAATTGGTTTGCATCTTCATGCAATTATGAAGGAACATTGTGACCTTCCTAGTTGTGGTTCTTATCAAAATCACATTTACCCAACAAGTCAAGTTCATTAAGGTTGAAATTATTGGAATGAGACATATTTGAAATAAGTTCCCACTCGTGCAATTGGGGTGGGTCTTATAGAGATGGCTCATCCTCACTTTCGATAGCTTCTCCCAAGTCATTTCCAGTTTGTTCTTTGCGATCAATATGCCAAACATTGTATTTTTGAAATGACATGGCCTTCCAATGAGAAATGATTTCTTCTTTCAAAATACCAATATTTGTTGTGAGTGAACAAAAATGTTTGTACAAGAGAAGTTCACTCCAACAAAATAGTTGAAAATTGTCAGAATCTTCAGGTGGAACCATATAAAATTTTGGGTAGACTTAAACAATTGCTTTGTCATCTCTATGACAACATTTGCACCCTTTACGATTGGTTGAATATGTATATGATCTAGCATATCAATGAGTGAAATTTGCTCTAAGTGTGATGGGCGTTGTATGTAGGTAGATTGTATCTCATGTCCATTTGCAGTTGGTTTAATGCGATGAAATTTTTTTTTTCCAACATTAAGGGATATGAAATGTCGGTTGTAGATGACAAGAGGAAGTTTTTGTAGCATGTGACATGTTTCTTATGCGTTGATATTGTGCTCCGAAACAATTTCGGCCATGATTTTTTTAGCATCTAAACATATCCTTGATAGCATATTTACACAACTCTCATATTTCTTCTCTACTTTAGAAGCGTATTTGGCGATGTATTTGAGAACAAGAAGTCGTGACGTGACTAGTTGACAATCAATGTTTTCCCTCCAAATAGAGAGCATTTGTGGATTATGTATGTTAACCCTATCATCATTGCTTGCAGGCACATATGACTTGGGACCTAAGTCATCACATATCAATTGTGACTCATCACATTCTTTCCAAGGCACTTTATACCTACATTCTAGTTGGTGGCCTTTTTTTCGTAGGCAAGTCCATTCAGTGCATTTGGTGTGTCATTGTACACAATTAACCAATTCCTCATAGTCAATGTGTGGATTAGTTGCATTTATTGCATGTGTGTTGTGCAAGCATGGATTGTCAATTGGGGCCCTATGAATAACATTTTCAATATCACATTTATGTCGAGGATTCCAAGCAATGACATATTGGTCAAAAAATTCTTTGGCCTTTTTTACTTCATCTGGATTACCCCAATCCAATGTATCCATATTGGGTGCATTTTTTAGCCAAATGAACCCATGAATGTCAACAAACCCATGATTTTGCCACTCATATTGGTACAAATAATTGACTGCCCCCATTAGTTTCTCAATGACCTCTTTGCAAAAGATTGTAAAACATTGATGTAGGTATAATGTTGTTGAATGGGGGTTCCTAATGACATTATGTATGCAATGTTTGTTGTTTAGGTTGGTAAATGTTATGTCTAGAGATGAGACTGCATGTAGGTCAGACCATTTGGTGTTAGTTGTGCTTAAAGTGAAGAACAAGGTGGGAGTACCTATTTGGGTAATAAGATCTATTAGATTTGTGTGGTGTTTATTCCAGTATGAGCGTGTACATCGTAAGGTGGATCCAAAATGCATTGGTTCTTTAGCTAATTGACAATCGGATAATTTTGTTAAGTGGGACCGAATATTTTCTATAGTGGTAGGTATATTATCATCAATTTTGTGTTTAATAAACATTAATTCTAGAACTTGCCCATGATGGTACATCATAAGGTTAAGGAGGAAGTATGTAAACCATGGGTGTTGACCGAACCTATTGTCATGATAACACAAGGTGCAGAGCATATTCATGAAGTTGCACATCTCTTGCTCATGGTTGCATGGGTTGTGTTGTTCCATTTGGGAATAGAGTTGGAAATGCCATGTCAAACAATCCCTCAGTGGTGTACTCATTAATTGGTGTTGAACTGATGTGAGGCCAATTGATTTTGGTGTTAGGTTCATGGTTGAGGTGCAATGATTCCTTAATGATTTACAACTCATGTTGTTTGTTTGGTAGACTGACCATAAATGAAGTAGAATTTTTTGTGTTTTGTTTGTGGTCAATTGGTACACTTTCAAGGTCATTATTGATTGAATGTGGTTCTTCATGTCTGCTATGTAATGAGCGAAGCATTTCAGAGACATCGGTAGTAGTATCTAGTAGTAGTGATAATGTGCTCTCATCAATTATCACATCATTGTAATAAGGGTCATATTTGATTTTGTATTGGAGTGCATTGTGGACATGACTTTTATTGACATAACAATCATAAGCCTTCCCATGTGAATTCAACTTACGTACTATTAAAACATCCAATTTGTGAAGCCTATGTGGCAATGTTTTTGCAATGAGTTTTATATCTTAGGGGAAGCTAATTGTATGACCACTATATTTGTATTGTCTGCCATGGGCATGTGTTACTTGTAAGATTGGATTAACACGTGCAATGAGCATTTCTTCTACTCGTGTGAGAACTTTAAGAATGTTTGGTTGTTCAAGTGGGTCCATATTGTTTGCAAGTGAGAAGTGATGAAGGCCTTTCTCAGCAATGCATCTTCTACAAGCTATGTCTTTGTGTGAGGAGCACACAAGCATACCTGAGTAGTGTTCATTACATATATGACACATGTGTAAGTTGGATAATGCCTCTAGCCTAGTTCTAAATGACTTGGTTGCATCTAATAAGGAAGATGACACATTGTAATCCATATTGTTAAGTGGGAGTGGATGGGAGGGCCTATGTTGTGAAAGGTTTGTCTAAAAGGGGGTACACAAAGAGATGGCATGGTTGGTTGGAAGAGCTTCTGTAGACAAACAAAGTGGGTGATTTGATGTATGGTGGAGTCGTTGCATGTGTTGGAGTTTTCGACGAGCACTAATTTCCTCTCTATGACGAGCATAATACAAACAACTTCTCTTATGTGTATGTAGTTGAATGGGGCTATTGAAGTGTGAAAAGCTTTTAGAAGTTTGCACATTTGAAAGTGGAGGTGGTGGGGTTTGTGATGGAAGTAGTGTTGGAATGGGTGGATTGGCTAATTGATGTGGGGTGGTAGTAGAAGGATGGGAGTAGGATTGGAGTGTATGAACAAGTGAGGCAATGGAGGAAGATGCAAAATGGATCCTACATTGCACACTAATCTCAACTCTATGGCTAGCATAATACAATTGACTTCTTTCACATGATTGAAGATCAATAGGGCTAGTTAAGTTTGGTCATCCATTGGAATCATGTACATTTGAGTCCATTTTTTGTACTCCATAAAAGCTTAAATACATGTAATTAGTAACTCTAATTCTTAATGCAATATACAAGTGTAGGAGCATGTATGGTAGCAACAAAATTAATTGTTAATTTCATTGTGAAGTATAATGTGTTACAATTAATCATGTGTAGTTATCCATTAAAATGAGAAAATATTCTACTAAGAATTGTAAAATTAAGGTTATAGTAGTAATCCATGTGTTTGTAGATTGAATTGGTTTGTATACAACATTTATAATTGTAAGCCAACAAAAAAGAAAAATCATAAAGTTAAACATAACAAGCATGAATATTAAGTATTTCAAAGTGTGTGGATAGAAAAGATGAAATAATTTATAAAAAGGACTCACACATATGTATACAAGGTAAGTAGTAGCTACATTTGATGCTTTAATATAACCATAAATAAAGTGTTATCTCTATATCAAGTGTATGTAACAAGTTTTGAAGGGCCCTTGAAACCTTGTACATAGATAGTGCAAAAAGAAGTAAACAAAATAAAAAGAGTATGGAAGGAAATAAGTAAAGAGGTACATATATAGGTATGTAAGATTGAGTTATTAGGCATCACTCTGAAGACAAAATGAATAAACACCTTGTAACAAAAAGTTGATTTCATCAGTGAAACAAAAATTTGTCACATCATCAATAGTTGATTTCAAATGTGTTTTATTGTTGTACATTTCCATGTGATTTGATAAGGTAAAATGGTATTGATGGTACTATAGATTTTTAATGACCAACTCAACAGAATGTTCATTGTCATGGTTGAATTGTAGCATATATAGTTCCTTTGCAGGCATCCCAATGAGTTTAGTTGCAACCTCATCAAATGTTGTTGCCTAAAGACCACCTGTGTGGTCTTCAATCTTTACTTGAACATACCTATAGTTACATTCTATAAAAGCAAGTAGACACTTTGAATAAGATGAATGTCCGTCAACATTTTGTTCTACTCTTTTTTTGGATTGTTTGCCCCCAATCTCATTGGGACAAGCTGGATAGCAAGTAGTTTTGGTCTTAATAAAAACCAAGGTTTCTCTAACAATGCAATGTAGAGGTTGTAATGTGCATGAAGGATCTTCAATGATAGATGAGATGGTATTTTGTTTTAAGATGGTGGATGGCCCTACAAAGTCACTTTGGGGAAGGAGGATATCTGGGCCATTTGATGCGAACCAAGATTGTAGTTGCTTTGTCTCTTTGATATCGAGATTGATAAACAATTATGATGTTGCCAATGTATTCACCACCTTACCATTGTATTCAATAGTGCGGTCATTTTTAATGGCAAGAGCAGAAACCTTTTGTAGATGATACATTTCTTGTAGTTGACTACCTTCAATTTGGGTTGTTTTACCCCACAAAGTAAAATTTATTGTGGATGAAGACATATCTATAAGTTTAAGACTTCACCCAAGGACCTCAGTTGCATCATTTTTTTATTTAATTGTAGCGGAAGGATCAACACATATAACTACTCCAATAATATTTAGAGAATTATTAACATTAAGAGACAAGATATCTATAATGTTTGTAAATGAGAAAAGTAGTGTTGGAATTAAGCGGTCATCTTCACAATGGTTGACCCTGGAATCATCATTCAACGTGATTTCTATATCACTATTAAGATTATTATAAAATTTGTTCGTTGAATTGATAGTACCATGAGAAAATGTATACACACTTCTAGGTTGAATCTTTGGAAATGGAGGTCAGCTAGTTCATTGAAGCAAGTGACACGAACTTCAATTCTTTCTTTATCTATCATATCAAAACTAAACATGTGCCCATTTCCTTTGTTGTTTTTGAAGTGGTGGATCTCCTTCTTTGCAGTAACACGACCTTGTATCATCCATTGTGGTTGGAATGGATTCAAGCTTTAGATAGGAGAAATAGTAGTGAAGGGAGATTTTTTAATTAGGGATGGATGCAATCCAAACATCAATTTGGAGGAGTACATGGAGCGGATGCTACAAATTCTTTTGCATTTGTGAATGTAACTGAAGAAGGTTGTTCCTTTTCTACAAGTTTCTCAAGTTCTTTGTAGTAAAAGGTGGGGTCACCAATTATTTCATGTGTTGCCGAGGAGACCAATAATTTGGAAACTACGATCCACCTACAAAAAGGAGAAGAAATGTATATTAAGTATAGATTGTACTTGGATGGAAAAAAAATGGTTTATTGTAAGAATATTTAGACAATAGGTGGTTTACCTTGATGAACAAATGGTTAGCATAGTATATGTAGTAAGTTGGATAATAGTGCCCTTTTGAATTTGTCCTATTGTGACAAGGCTAGTATATTTGCTTGGCAAGGTTGCTTTTTGTAAGTGGATCCCGTCAGAGAGCTCCAACTTGTATCTAGTTGTTGATTAAGCTATCTAACCAATTGGTGCAAGCCAAAACACTTGAAGAAATGGATGCATGTCTAAGTTGTGACTATTGAGAAGTTTAATAGCATCTTCTATGAGAGATGAAGCCATAACTAAATGGTTTCATAAATAGCATATTATTAGTTGAGAGATGTTAAGCTTTGTTTAGAATAGATAGAAAAAATAAATTATATACTAAAGAGCATAAAAGCAAAAATGTAAAGCAAGAAATAGATGTTTGTTTGAACATAGAACCACAAGCAATAATATTGTATAAGTAGAAGACTATGAAAGGAAAGACAATAGAAAAATTGTAGGGTGTCATATATTTAATAACATGTTTGAAAATTGTTGGAAAATTATTCCTTGTGCAATCAGGTATAATAAATAAGTAATAAGTTGGGCTAATGTAATTTGTAAGGAAAAAGCAGAACAAAAGATATAAAGAGGCACCTTCAAGCAACAAGTAGATGAAAGTATGATGTAGAACTTGTAAATGATAGGTACAGTAAATCCTACAATACAATAGGAGGGAAAACAAAGTTAGATAATAGAAATAAATGGAAAAACATTTGCGGAACTTGGGCTATGATAGTTTAGCTTAATAGTATTTGTTTGTAAAGAAATAATTTAAAAGCAAAGAAATTGGCAAACCATTAATAGAATGTTTAATAAATATCCAAATTTGGCATGGAATAAATGTACTTTAACTTATAACTAATGTAGTCATGTAATTAATTTTTAAAAAATGAAGACTTCAATTAAACAAATTATAAAACAACCACAAAGAACAAAGAATTATCACAAAATAAAAGGATAGACTAATTAATTTGAATGGTACAAAAAAATTAGGTGTAAAGAGTATTATTTTGAAAGATCTAATAAGTAATAGTAATGCTTGTATTTTTTTTGAGTAGACCAATTTTATTATGGAGAATATACAATGAGGGATAGAGATAAATGTAACTTCTTGCAAATATGACAATTCTATTAAAAAAAATGGAAAATAGAAAATACTATTTTGTAATAGATAAAAAACAATAGTATTAAATGAAGAATATCATTTACTTTATAGTTTTCAAAGTTTAGAAATGCAAAATAATATAATATATTATTACATTTTATTTAAGTACAATAAGTAGCTACCACTTGCCATATTCATTTATATTGATAGGGCATACTCATGTAGGTTGTTTAGGTAATGAAAATTTGTTCAAATTGTCGTAATGTTAGAAAAACAATGTATAGATAATGAAAGCATTTGACAAAAGAGGTTTTTTTAAAAATATATTTGGAAATAAATTATATATGTCACACTTGACAAAGTATCTCTAGTTATCAAATTGCATTCTTTATGAAGTGTGTACACATATATTTTATAGAAGATGTATGAAGTGAAATAGGACAAACAAGTAGGACAAAAAATTACAACATTTAGAAGTGAATATCCAAAATATGTCATGAGTTCTACAATGTCCAACGTCTATTTCAAGGCTACATAGGGTATAAAATCCATAACAAATAGCTAAGCGTGGTTGAGGTAGTCCTAGAACGCACAACGAATGAATGGAGCATTGCCTTGTTGATAGAATTCATCAGCACGCATTTCTCTCAAAAAAAGTATAAAATCCAATAAATATATTATAATGGGCACAGATTTTTTCTAGCATCTCGTATATAGCCAAAACTTCGCTTTCTTTGAAATCACATGTATTTCGACATATAACTTTCCGTTGTTGAACATTAATATCAAAAGATAGATTAATTGAACTTGTGTAGTGCTCAATCTCTATTTCTAGAGACCCTTTGTAGTTGATGGATGAGTTTGAAGCAGATGATGAATGTGGAATACTTATGCTACTTGATATATCAATAATTTGTCTTGAAGTGGATTATGTGCTATGACCTATAAAATAATTGCTATGTTAAATATATGATAGAAAATAAATTGTACAATATTTTGGGTTGATGAAGTGCAATATATACATAATTATAATGATTTTAAAAAAAACTATATATAGATGTATATGAAAAAAAATTGAACAATGAAATAATAGCATTTTTGAGATACCTACTTCTAATCCACATAATCAAATGTTGTAATTTTAAAAACTTAGTGAACCTAGGATATGAAGATAAACATGCCTAACAAACCTTGCTTCCTATAAAAACATCATTTACCCATAGCTAAATTATATCTATTTCTAAGCACACCCCAACAATGGAAATTATATATATATATAAACTTAATAGTAAGTAATTTTTAATACCAAATATAAGTATTGAATTAAAATGTGTACTTTTAGATAAGTGTGATTCCCTATTTATAAGGTGCAAAATCTACCATTGTCAATTGAAATATGAAATTCAGTAATTAGCTATAAATGTTTTAAAATATAAGTAAAAAAATTACTGTTCATAAGTATAATCCATTTAATTTACAAGGGAAAAATAATTTTATACTTGATAAAAGAAAAACAATTATACTAATCGAAAAGTTAAATTATACTTGATAAAATAAAAGCAATTATACCTATCAAAAAATAAAAATAAATACAACTGTAAATTGTGTGTCATTATTGGAGGACATAATAATAATTAAACGTAGCATACAAAAATAATTAATAATCTAGATTTCAAACCCATTAAGTATTAAATAAATAAACTTATAAAATTGTATTATATTTCATGTCATAATTATAATTATTTAGTGAATACCAATTGTTAAAAATTATAATATAATATAAATGTATTCCAAAGACAATAAATAATGTGGTGCAAGTTACGGTTATTACCAAAATATGTTCAAATAATATATGTGTGTGTGTGTGTGTGTGTGTGTGTGTGTGTGTGTGTGTGTGTGTGTGTGTGTGTGTCTTTTAGAAAATAGGAAATATAGTGGCAAACAAAGGAAAAATTGCTACTTTTTCATTTGATAGCTCAAAATCATGGTACATGCTATTTTTCAGTATATTATCATGCTTAACCTAGCTCAAACTCTTCAAAATATGTGGATGTCAAGGTCATAAATTAGTAATTAGGATTAAACTTAATAAAATGGAATACGTGTTTGCTAAAAAATGAACCCTAGAGTGCACCCTAATCAATTTGACATTTGGTTACTTTGGCAAGATTCATATTTGCAATTTTGATACTTAAAATGAGATATTGATGGAAAGTCAAAAAAACAAAAGTATTACAACTTATTTTCTATTAAACTGGCCTTAAGAATCATGTCAGCAACCAGAGGAACAAATGGTTCAAACCTAAATGTAAACATTCTCTACGGTGTCTATGCATTTCAAGTTTAAGCTGCTACTTAAACATAGAGGTCTTCATTATGAACAAATGTTGTTTAAGGTAAAAACACACTTCCGCACAACCTTAGAAATGGATGACAACAATAGGAGCCAATAGATAAATAAAACATTATACAATCAAACACATATAGAAACAATATAATAGCAGATAATGCTTACCATAATAAAAATGAGCTTTTGCCAATCGCAAGCAGTAAAAATGCTAGTTTATACTTTCACCTATTCAATCTGAGTTATACCTGTTGATTGCGCAGAAAAATAAGGCAACAATTAAACTAAACAATCAAAAGCAAGAACCAATTGCATGAAGAAAATAAAACAAGATTAAAAAAAAAATCCAGTAGAACCATACCAAATGAATTTTGCTGAATCAAAGAATAGGAATGAGTTATGGTATTTGCAAATGTATAAAGAGATGATTTTTTTAAATTACAAATGTAGAAAATAAAGCAATTGAAGGGATGAAGTGGCTATATGTATTTAATCTAATTAGTTGTATGTATTTATACTGATTGGCTGAAGACAAAGTTTGGTGATAGGTCAAGTGTCCCAGCTTTTGCGCATGCAAACTGCAGTAGCAAAGGTATGATGTAGGGCAGTTAACTGAAGTCAAATAAAGCAGAGTTGAGTTTTGGTTGGGAATACCACTCCCAATGCATCTTCTACATGCATTAATGCATTAAAAACATCACACATATCAGAGGGAGGAAGGTTGAAACCATCACACAAAGCCAGGGCATTTAGCCACGTCAACCCATTATGCCAGGGAAGCGAAGATCAAAGTTATGCAAGGGTATATGAAATTAAAATAAAGTGAGGCTTCTCTTTAACGTGCATCATTTCCATGTTTATCCAATAAAGCAAGCATGTAATTTAGTAGATTCCTTCCAATTTGTGTAGCTAATTTGGTGGAGTCCGCTCAAGATACATGTGTAATTTGAACAGTTCAAAGCACACGCCCTTTGAAATATTATTTTTAGATTTAAATGAATGTGTTGCATTGAATTTGTCAAATAGTTAATTAGAGTTATAATAGTAACATAGGTAAATTTTATATGAAATAAAAATGCTGAGTATTGAATGACTGCATATGTGTTTTGTCCCTTGAAAATAGTCATCGAGTTGCGTGTTTGGCTTCTCTACCAATGCATGGAAATTTAATTAGCATTTTAGTTGTGACTTTTGTTTTTCATTAGATAAACAAGTTTTGCAGGGATCCTGAAACCCAAGTTTGAAACAGAACAAAAGGCTGAAAATAAGCAGATAAAGCCTAGCCAAAGGACAGAGGCCAAACAAAAGGCCAGTACAACAGATCACCAAACAAAAGGTGACCAAAGTGGCAGAACAATAGCCACCAACACAGGTTTTGACTAGGCTCCTGAAACCCAAAGATAAGAGGGGAAGAAATCCCCAACCATTATGCACCACAAAGAATGACATTCCAAAATCCAGGGGGCAAAAAAAGAACAACAGACCAAAATCATGCCTTGCCTTTAGATCCCTTCTTGTGAGAACATAATGCCATGTCAAAAGAGGTTGTGGATGGCTTGATCTTTTTACCTTTTACTACAGTCCATCCATCCTCCACCAAACCCGCAGCCTTCTTCCACCGAAAATCAGCAACATCAGAGCCACCAGAAATCTCTGAGACCAGGGAAGAGGCTGCAACAAGAAAGTCTACATCCAGGGAAGAGGACATAGGAAGGGCTGATCTAGATGAAATAGAAATGGAGGGCACTTTAACTGAGGACCTTCCAACCCCCACCAAATCAGTAGCCAGTTGGCACTAAGAATCAGCTAAGCTACAACGAGACCCAGAAACCCCTAAAGCTAGGGGAAAAATAGCAGCAGTGGAGTTTGCAGCAAGAACAAGAGAAGGAAAAACAACTATAGAAGGAGCAATAGAGGTGGCTGCCCCCAAGACACTAGAAGACATATCAGCTACATCCACAGAAGATGGGGCAACAGAAACCAGAGGAGACTAGAAGACAGGACAACAGAAATGAGGACTGATTTGCTGCAACCAAAGGTGCCAAAGGATGATCCTTTACCGAAGAGCCTGGAATAGTAGAAGAGACCTCCACCACAATATCTTGAAGAGAGTCTTCATCCCCAAGAGAGAGGACCTTGTGGACCATGTAGTGATCTTTTGAGACCCCTTTCCACCAAGAAGGGGGGAACTTCGGTCTAGATTTTCCCAAGGAGCAACCAGAAGCCATGTGACCAGTCTTGCAACATTTCCTATAGTGGAAGGGGATACCTTCATAGTCAAGAAGGATATTCCAAGATCCTAAAGAAGAAGCCATTGAAATCATTTCTGGGAGTCCCTTAGAAACATCAATTTCAACTAGTATGTGAGCATACGTAGTACGGAAAACATTGGAAGAATCTTTATCAATCAAGCAGAAAGAACCAAGGGAACACCCCACCTCCTCCAAAATAGAATCTGCCCAAAGGTGAAGGGGGAGATTCAACAACCTAACCCAAACAGGGAAAGTGTTAAAGGATTCTGTCAAAGGGTTGAAATCTTTATGCCAGGGTTTAGCCATCAGGGGATACTTCGAATTCCAATAGAAAACATGGTGAAGGATGGTAGCTCTATTAGCAGAAGATTCAAATTTGACAATGAATAGCCCCCTAGGAAAAGGGTAAATATGGGCTGTCTTTGAAATAATGGGGTTTCAATGATGAGAAATCCAAGCATGCAAGTCTGATAAAGAAGGCCAAAAACCCTTAAAGTAAAAGATAGTAGCATTAGCTGAGAAGTTAGCCAAACAAATAGAGATCTCATCAACAGAAAAGGGTTTTAAGTCTAACTTTAAAGGGTTACTAACCGCAATCGGCTTCCCCAAATGCACAGTATCATGGAGCCCTAGCTTAGTAGCATGTCCACCAAGACTAGCCTCAAAGGCAGCCACATTAGCATAGGAAATGGTTGAACCACCCGCACCAGGTGAACAAAACCCAAAAGCTGAAGGGACCTCCATAACACCAAATATAGGAAGAAAACCCGAAATGAAACCAGTCACTGGAGAAAGAGTTGCGACTTTTGTTAGCCTGGTGCTCATTCAACATATTCAATGTACTACTTGGGATTAGAATTGCTTTTCGTGGCTCAAATTCAAAGTTATCTCTTGTAATCCCCCTCTTTCTAGTACACATTTTTTGACCTAATCTCCGTCTTTGGTAAGATGTTTGCTCTCTTTAGGGCACTTGTATGCATATACTCTAGAGCTTAGTAGACATCGTTCCATACTTACAATCAATACCAAATCTTGAACTTGTTTACAAGATAAATTTGCATCATCATTTAAAAGAATTAACTCAATTGATTGTTGAAGGAATGCAATTAACTCAATTGACTATTGAGTTTTTATTGTGTGAGACAATTGAATGTATGTGAGACGAAACAAAATATCTATTTTAGAGCTATCGCTCCATAGGAGAAGCCTATCGACTTAATTATTTGAGTTCTTTTTATGTTAATTAGTAATATAATAATTTTAACCATAAAATTATTATTATTTATTGGATATTTTGTTACAATTTTGATATTGTTATTAGGATTTAACTGTGTAGTTTTTGAGTCAAACTCATTGATCCATATTTAATGAGTAGCGATTCAACACAAATCCATCTCTCATGCAAATAAATGGAACACTTAGCACTCATTGCATCTAGGTGATGCTCACAGAGGCAAAGCACCAAAACTTCCCAAGAGGTCACCCATCCTAGTACTACTCCAACCTGAGTGTGCCTAACTATGGAGTTTCCTCCGTGGCTAACTCACTATGCTTGCAAACCATAGAGGAAACTCTCTAGTTAAGCGCGCTTAGGTTGGTGTAGTGAGTGACCTTCCAAGAAGTCTCGGTGCTTCACCTTTGTGAGCATCACCTCGATCTAATGAGTGCTAAGTGTTTCATTTATTTCATGAAAGATGGATTTGTTGGGTCAATGAGTTTGACTCAAAAACTACATAGTCTTATTGTGAAAATTATCTCCTACTTATCAATTTTGTTACAAATTTATGTTTTTAAATTAATTTGAGTCTTTATCTTTGTTACTTTTTTCTATCAAAGAATATCTAAATTACATTATATTTGTTTAAGTTTATTTGATTTTTAAATTATTAAATAAATTTTTTATATTTTAATAAGTTATGTAGGATTATTATTATTATTTTTAATTATTAAATAATATTTTTTTTATTTGAATAAGTGTTATGTAGGATTTTTATTATTATTTTCTATAATTTATTCTTGATATAATAAAGTATCTAGTTTTATGTTTTTATGAAATAGGATAGTATTTTATATTATATTAAAAATATTGAATATTTATTTAATTTTTTTAATATATATTATATAAAATTTAGATTTATTATTAGGCAAAAGCCTACAACACAACGATAACTTGCGAGCCTCTCATGTGGGAGGTCTTGGGTTCAAATCTACCTTCGCTTAACATATAATAATAATTAATTCCAACAAATAATAATAATTAATCTAGGCTTCAGCCATTTACTAATTAAAAAAAAAAGATTTATTATTAAATAATAAATAATGTATGTGTTTAATAATATGTTTAATCTAATATATAGTTCTAAAATATAAATATTTTTCTTCAGTAATAATTTTGATTTTATTAAGAGATAAAGAAACATTACATAAAGGAGGAGTTTTTCAAAAGTAGCTTCGAACTTACAAAGATGGAGTCATAGTTATGAAAAATCCATTCAAAAATTTAACCAGTGCACTACATCACATACTCATTACATGAGTTCTATCACTACCATTAAATGTAGATTTATAATGTAACATCAAGTTAACAAAATTAGACATTCAGTAATGCCTAAACACCCCCAATAAAACTGGAGCATAAGGATGACAATCATTACAGCCTTAACAGTTACAACTCTATCAATGATGAGTTTTTTTCCTTGTAATCTTCAAACCTACTCTAACTAGACCTTTGAAAAAATTGCACCCTATCTAATCTTCAAACAAAATTGGCAATAAAATTGTTACCATGAAGAGTAGTCTTCAAAAAAGTAGACCATTTTTACATCTCAATTATAGACCGAACTACTAGCAGTTTGACAAATTTAACAAAAACATTAAAGAAAATCAAAACAAAAGAGATCAACCCAATCAGAGAAAATAATATAACACTAGAGGGAGAAGGAAGATCACTCATACTTCATCTAAGGGTGTGAGGGATGAAGCCCCAAATTCTTGCTCTAAGCATCACATTGGCTTGAGCCTCGGACTAGCTTTACTCAACCTTGTTTGTTCCTCCCTTGTACACCTTAACTCTTGTAGCTTCTCTTCATCAACCGCAGTCCATCCCACATGGGCCTTCATCTATGCAATGTCCTCATCAATAATTTGTTGCATAACCAATAAGTTTATAGAAAACTGGGCCTTTCTTGCCTCCTTGAATCTTTTATGTTCCTTAACCTTTCATTAAACCTCCAAACAAATGGAGTGTACTTCATGTCTAGGATTTTTTCAAGTCCACTCTACTTTTCACCCAAATTAATTCAAATGCCTAGAATAGAGGCCTCCAGAATTTAATCAAAACCCAACAATGCCCCAAGAGGAACCAAATTTGCCATCATAAATCTTACTTATATGTCTTTACCTTCATTAAACTATAGTACCCATGTCATAATCATTGAATAGATGTATGTGTTGGTGTGATGGTAGTTTTCAACCTAGTAGAACATCTCTCCTAATAAACAGTTGACCACCTCTACAAGCCTATGGTCGACGGAATTGAAAATTTTGTCCAGGCAATTTTTTCTTCTATGAACATGGAAAGGGTTTTGTTGTTTCTAGCATTAGAGTGTTAATGCAATTTCCATTATTTACCTGCAGACTCTAGCTATTTTTGCTCAGTTGATTCTCTACAAATTTACAATTTTAGTTTGAGGGCACACACCTCAATTACTTAAGGTGATTATTGATGTAGATGCAATTAAGATTTGTCACATCCATCTTAGTACTTCAATAAATGACAAAACCTTAACTCTGTCAACTACATGGGAAGGGGAATGATGGCCCGCTTAATGTATAGGGGAACAATGTTAGGTTGATTTCATCCATGTAATACCCTTCCCATTTAAGTGCTTCAATTTCTTGATTAGAAGCTTTTGAGAGGTTAGTATGTACAAAGATGTCTTTGCAATCTTTAATTGGCATATTGATGTATGTGTGTGTTGTTATTGTGCATTGTGATTCATGCTAGAACTTTCACATTGACATTTTATCTGAAATACTTCAATAAGTGAGTTAGCACATTACATTTTGTCAACTAGTAGTACACTATTATGAATAAAATGTTATAATTAGTATTATTTCAAATTATATTATTGAAAGTTAAATATATTTTAAGCTAATATTAAATATCAAATAAAACATAATTGCTAGTTATTAAATATTTTAAATGCATTAAAATAAATGCAATATAATACTAGATGGGGTGCAATTCATATGGTGATGACATCAACATATTATCATTAAATTCCTCTTGGCTACAACATTATAGTGTGACGTTAACATATATGGAATCATTAGCAAGGGTAGCAAGAATGAAGACGATGTTAAGGAAAAGACGAAAGGGAAAACACATTTGTCATGACAAGAATTTGGAAATATGGGGGGCACTTGAATTTAGAGGTGATTAGGAAGGGATGCGATATATCCAATTAGAAAAATAATAGTGCACAACAATCAAAAACCATACACCATAACACAATGATTTGTTGACTAGGGAAACCCTTGAGTAGAGGGAAAACCTTGGTGCAGATGACACCCACAAGATAGTGTACTAATATATAAGTTTCGTATGAAAGTATGTGACCTTTTTAGGAGTCAAATATAATGCATTTAGTACAACATTCCTTGTTAGATGATAGATCCTTGATAGGAGACCTTGAACCCTTGTTAGAAGGTTTGAACCCTATTAGAATGGAAAAAAATAGACCCAATGCTTAAATGCTATAGTAAGTGTGAAGAATAAACCCTTAAGATATCATATCCAAAATAATGAACTGATTGATATGCAATTTACTTGCCAAAATATTTCCTTTAAAGATCACCTTAATCAACCAACTTAGTCATTGCTCTTCTCTTATCATTCAAAATGAAAGCTCGTATCTACTAACCACATACATACATACAAGATGATTTCCAACTAAGGTAAACATCTTTCCTCTATAACCTTAAAATAATTAATTAGGTCATCTTGTTAAGGCTTCCCCAATATAAAATTAATTACATAGGTCTATGCTAAGGTGTAAACACATTTATAAGCATCATTACAAATATTACAATAGAGTTCTCACATGTTACAATATAATTATTACATTTTACAATCATACATAATACATTTCCTCAACTTTGTCAGTTGTCAATAAACTACACTACACGTTACACAACAATGACCTTTCTAGAATAGCCCAAATGCTTCGCTATTGCAAACATAGGTGCACGAACAAGCCTTCTACTCTAATCCAAACTCACTAACATTAGTTTCACCTTACCAATAAGATACAACAAATATACTACCAATTGTCTCTAAAAATAATTTATGTACTCTAGTCTTCTACTAATCTTCTCCAAACATATTGTAGCTCATCCATGACTTAACACTAGATCCAACAAACATAGACATGCTGTCTGTACTTATTCTTTGACACAAATCTAAGATCACATAACTTAGCTTATTGCATGCCAACTTCATTATGCTAAGAATCATCTTGTGATGTACATAATCTTTGTCTCTCATGATCACATAAACATATATTATAATTAATGACACAACTAGTCATCAATATTGTAACATATAAGCAATACATCCAAGTGCCAACAAGACCTTTATTCTTAATACTATCCCCCTTTGGCATTGATGAAGGCATATGGTGAAACCCCACCAACCCAAAAAGTAACCTTGTATGGATACAATATTTTGAATATCCTCAACATATACAACCTTCAAGAACTTTGATACAATCTTGCATCATTCTTCTCTAACCAACTACTCTTCCTTTCACTTATATTTTTCATGGTACTATTTCTCCCCCTTCGATGTCAATGGCAAAGGTGTCAATATGCCAAATATCAGTTGTCTTTCTAACATACTCTTCCTTTGATGATGATCATCAAAGTACCTACATTGGATCAAGTCAATCTGTAACCAAAAATATGTCAAGTGCCAACAAACTATGTTATGCTAAAAACATTACATAAGAGCTCTAGAAATAATCTTCTCACTATGACCACTCCCCCTAAGGGGGAGTACAAAGAATCACATCTAGATGAATGAATTATGCTCTAAATATACTAGAAAGATGCAAATCTACACCAATTATTCTACACTAGGTGGGGCCAATACCCCTAGCATACCTCTTATAACGCCCCACCAAGGAACCCAAAAGAAATTAACCTATTATGTCACTAAGTTTACCATTTTTTTTTTGATAGATTAAAACAACAAGAGATAACATAGTGGAAGCAATAACTCACATATATACACATCAATACATTAATTGTTACATCTCTCAAGGGTTCCATGACATTGAATCACATTCATAAGTTTAATTAAGATTAAGTTTGATACATAACAAGGTCCACCTCATAGGATAACCACAAGTATGAAATCAAATGAAATAATATACAAGTACATCAAATGTCATATGGCATAATCTAACATACATAAGCATCCTCTATACAAGTCACAGGGTATGAAATGCTAAAAGAGTATACATCATGATAAGGTACAACATCTCATAAGATCTCCAATAATCAAGTATAGTACATTAGAGTATGACCAAATGACATAACTAGAAGATCAAAAGAGTAGAACAACTACATAAGTACATCCAACAATGACATCTAGCTGTCAGATCTCAATGGTATAATAAACACTGCCACCCAACCTCATGGAACCTAAATGGCCCACTCCCATCATGTTGAGGAGATAATCTCAAATCCCATATGGATGACAATCCAAGAGTCATAACCAAAATATAGGTCAAGGAAATTTTGATAGCAATCTATCTCAAAGGTTCCAAGACATGCATAACATCTAATCCCAAAGGCAACAAAGACACATAGGAAACCTACTATGTAAGTGGGCAAGTGTCATCGAACGAGCCAACACTAAGGTTACCTTGGCAGCCTCTGTGAACTCCGCCCCCCTAGTGACTCTATGTGGCATTAGTATCCTTTCTTATAAACAAGGCACACTAATGAGGCAAGGCCACAATTGAGCATCCTCACTGCTCTCATCCTAGCGTGTAGTAGCACTCAAGGCATGGGCAAGGTAATCCAGTAACTCTTGTTAATTCATTTTTAACCCAATTAATGAATTATTATCACTTATTAATACAACCTACAATGGGTTACCCAGGTAACCTCTTTAGGGCTCTAGCCTCCATTGCAAGTTGCTTCCCAAGCTACATAAAGATAACCTACCTTAAGCTCATAACATAGAAACTCATAAAGTTACAATGACCACATCAGTTCTATACAAGCAACTGAATTTTACAATATAAACACTGATCAATACCTCAAATTCAAATCACAACAATCACGACATTCACACAACATCATAAAACAAGATCTCCCAAGCCTCTGGTAAACATCCTAATTGGTCAACATACTAAGTTTACCCAATACCACCATAAGGTAAATCACAAATCTCAAAGAGCATATAACACAAGTAAAATTAAACACCATTAAAATATTTGATATAATCTCATAACCAAAATGTTTTTTAAATAAAGTTTTGAGTTTTCATTTTCAAAAAGTCACCTTTGATAAAGGTTTCTAGAATGGGTTGATCAAGCTAGCAGTCTCAAGTTAGTATCCTAATTGTCTATGTTATTTTCCATATAAATATATCTTTAACTCAGTCTAATAAGAACCTATATAGAGAAATATCTTTCATCTAAAAAAACCTTGATAAAAACTGTTTTTAAATATTTCTAAAGTCCTCTTTATTAAAAAAAATTAAAAACAAAAATTTGAATCTAGTATCATTAAATTAGAACTTAGAAAATTACCATTAATTAAATTATAGGCAAAAGCCTACAACACAACGGTAACTTGTGAGCCTCCCATGTGGGAGGTCTTGGGTTCAAATTCATTTAACACATAAAAATAATTAATTACAACAAATAACAATAATGAATCTGGGCTTTAGTCGTTTACCGATATATATATATATATATATATATATATATATATATAACACATATCAATAAAAAATTAAAAAATAATAATGATTTTCTCAAATCAAATTATCAATTTAATACATAGCTAATTTCAAAAACAAACCCTAGCTATGTTGTAATCCAAGCATCAATTTGCAACATGAGGGTTTTCAATTAGATTTTCACAAATGTTTCAATAACAAATAATAATAATAATTTCTAAACAAGGGTTTCAACTAAAAATAAATCTATGATACAAGATCCACAAACAAACATGAAGAAGACAGAGGAAAGATTCAAAGCAATCCCCTGTGATAATCTCAAACAAAATTCTTACCTCAATATGATGCTAACTAGATGAATGCTTGGAGATTGCAAGAATTCTTGTCTCTTGAAACCCTTTTTGAAATTTGCTCCTCCAAACTTGTGTGTGGAGAAATGAGCTCTAATTTCTTAATAAAAAAATTTCTCTTCTAGGGTTTCAATTTCATGAACATGCAAAATCATTTTCTTTTATTATTTTAATTTCATGTGCAAACTTTTTGCGTTTTAATTAAAATAAACTTTATTTAATTTATTCTCACTTTATTTTATTAAATAATAAGACGTATTTAAAAGTATATTTATTAATTTAACTAATAATAATATTTAGAGTTCAAGCAAGAGCGTACAACAGAACAGAAAATTTTGAGCCTCTTATCGAAGAGGTCTTGGGTTTGAATCTACTTGTGCTTAATAGAATAATAATTAATAACGATACATAATAAATAATCTTGGCTTTTGTCTCTTACCAATTTTATATATATATATATATATATATATATATATATATATATATATATATATATATATATATATATATATATATATATATATAGTTCATTATTAAAATGAAAGACTTGAATTAATTTTTATTAAATTAAATAAATATAATTACGCCAAATTTGGATCTTTAATTAAGTCTTTTAAATTTAATTTAATTCTTCTATTTAAGTAATTTCTCAATTAATTAAATATAATTAATATTTGATTTTTCTTTATAATTTTTTGTTAAATTATATCATTTAATCATATCTTTATTTGATTTAATTATAAGTGAAAATCACAATAGACCCACAAACTTAAATAAGAAAACCCATTTTAAAGACAATACTATTTCAAGCTCAAGGGTCAAAATCTCGAATTCACATGACTTGATGAATTTGGAAGGATAAATAACTAAGATACTTGTCCTATATTTTAGGACAATTGGCTCATGTTTACGATTTAGACTTGAGAACTACCTCCCCTCTTTACCATTGAGATGTTGCAATAGGGCACACTCATCCTAGCAATTAGGGAAGTCGATGTCCCGTACCTGCAATCTACATTAAAGTCAGACATGTACATATACATATATATCTAAACTAAATAGGTATTGGTGGGGAGTGGTACATTGTGTAGATCTCGACTAGCAGGTGACTAGGACTCCCTCCCTCAACCACATTAGAAATGTCAAACATAAAGTAAAACATACATGCACCCCATACACATGCAAGTATGGGGTAAGAAACCATACATTCATCTAACTATCATCATGAAATAATTGAAATCACTATATGAACATACAAAGCATCATTGTTACATCCCAAATTTTCTCTAAATTTTAAGTTGAACTTAATCGTTGATTTAACGAATCAATTTCATGTGAAAGTGAGTTAGTTAATTATAGTCGTTGTATCAAATTATTTCTTCTTGATCATGTGAAATTGAGTTAGTTAATTTTAGCCAGTATATTGAATTGTTTCTTCCCGATCATGTGAAATTGGGTTAGTTAATTATAGCCATTGTATTGAATTGTTTCTTCCTGATCATGTGAAATTGAGTTAGTTAATTATAGCTATTGTATCGAATTGTTTCTTCCTAATCGTGTGAAATTGAGTTAGTTAATTATAGTCGTTGCATATATATTGAATATGTGAAAGAAGAGTTAGTTATTCTGACATTGATGAAATCTCTAACGGTCATTAGATGATTTGAATTAATAATTTATAAATCTTGATTTGATGTCTTGGTGAGAATATTGTTTTGAATGATTACTGGAAGAAGGCTAAAGAGAGAGGGGAAGCATTGCTAAACAGGGTCATCGGAAGGGGATGGTTGAGTAGTTCAGTCATTAGAATCGACAGGTTTGACCTAAAACTATCTTGGCAAGGTTGCTAGGACTTGGCAACATATTTCATGGTGGAACCACATGAGCTATAAGTGGAATATTATAATAAATAATGTAAAATAAACATAAATTCTTACCTTTAAAGAATTATCAAATACTACTATTATTTAATTATTATTTTACATTCTCAAATATGATCATATGTAAATAATAATAAGATGACACCATTACATTATAAATAATAATCCAATGATGCCACCCTATCATTATGTACACATAAGCATAGATGAGAAAATATAATAATAATAAAATAATTATAACTTTTAAAAACTCCTCTTTCTTTCTTTCTTTCTTTCTTTTTTTCCTTCCTTCTTTCTTTTCTTTTAAGTTGATTTGAATGACTTTCGAATATAGTCTTGTAACTGAAGAAAGCCGTAGAGTTAGGCTCATTCTATATTATAGATATTCTTAATCATTTTTTGACATTCATATTCTTTTAGCATTCGAACTCCTTTGCTAGATATCCTCATAATTGCAGAGTCAACCCGAAATCATTCTGTGCTAATCAACTAAATTCCATCTTATCGTGGGTCTTAGAGTAGGATTAGTGGATTCATTTCAAATGCAAGGCTCTTTTCAGACTTTCGGGGTAGAGTCACATAAGCCATCTGTTACGACCCATGTACCCTTTTCACACTCTTTTTCTTGTTAATTTTAGATACATAATTTATTCCTTAAGCCGTCAGTTCTGGTCATAAACTCTCTTAGTATTAGTATGTGATGATATGACACTAAATTTATAATATAAAGTCTGTCATTTTTCTTTCTCATATATATCCGGATATGTAGAGCTACCTTGAATCATTTATGGATCCATGACAAGAAAGTATATCAACCCAGTTTAGAACCAATAACATTCTGAGATAATTATAATTGAGAGAATGATATTCTAAAATGAGAACACCAAGGAATTCACCAGGCGATAATGCTAGAATATGGTGAAGAAGGTGTAAAGTATCATTGTGAATTTAAATTGACAACACCTAGGAATCACCGGCTTGATGGCCTAAAAAAGGTGAGGAGGTGTAGAGAATTTGCAAAACAAGAATGTCATTAGAATAAGATAAATAACATGATAAATAATAACATTAGCTCATGCATGTTCCACTCATGAAGAATGTTGTCAAGTTGAGTGGTGGAGATTGGGTTTGTAGACCCAATTTTTGAAATCTTTGGCTAGGGTGGAATTAGACAGATTTGCCAAACAAGTGATCTTTGTTGATTATCTAGACGATTCAGTTATTTTGGCAAATAACTATTGGGACTTCAACCCACCTAAATACTTCGATGACTGGACTTATGAACATCCCAACCCCGATCTCGAGGTAGGGAGGGTTGTTCTATTAAATTAGAATAAGTGGGGATAAGTAATGGTATGTGGTTGGGAGGTTAAGCCTATGCCAATGCTTCTCCTCTCACCAATGTCAAGGCTTGGACAACAAGTGAAAGAAGTTCCAAAAGTTATATTGTATGTTCTTTAAACCTCTAAATGTTTAGATGAAAGTCATTTACTTTACAAATAGCTTTTACTTTGATTAGAAGAAGAAGTTAAATGTTTGCATTTATCTCAATTTGTAATTTGATAGTTACTCATTTCAAGAACATATGTTATTTAAATTCATTTAAATATTTAAAAGAAGTTAAATGATCAGAGTACAT
This sequence comes from Cupressus sempervirens, assembly GCA_028749045.1. Classification (NCBI taxonomy): domain Eukaryota; kingdom Viridiplantae; phylum Streptophyta; class Pinopsida; order Cupressales; family Cupressaceae; genus Cupressus; species Cupressus sempervirens. Next base: position 714,796,781 of record CM053786.1, on the reverse strand, counting down.
AAATATCTCATTTTTTATTTCATTTCAAGAATATCTATTACTTATTTTCAACTGAATATTTAGAAGAAGTTAAAATATATTAATATCTCATCTTGGTATTTTCAGAAAACTCGGTAGAATATGTATTGTATATTGAATAGAGTTTTATTTAGTTAAAAATAGTTGATGAAAACCAATGACATGTGAAATGAATTAGGAAATTAGTTGATTCAAGATTACAGCTTGTTTAGGAAAATCAATATGTTACAATCATCATCAAAAGAATAAACATGAACACATGAAATAACCAAGTATCAAGTAGCTCATCAATAAATAACTAAGTATAAAATAACATCCAATAAAATTAGGTAACCAAGTACCACTAAGTTATAACACATAACCATAAAGCTGGCCTAAAAGAATTCGACAGTATAACATGAAAAGTAAACTAGGGGTAGGCATTGCATCCACCCCCTAGACTTAGGCTTACTCCTGGAAGGCTATAAAAAATTAGGGATATAAATCTCGTAATCCAGATGCATCCTCCCATGTAGCTGACGACTCATCAATAGGGTCACATTAAACCATTACTTGCTCTATGGTTCAACCCCTAAGGGTCAAATCTTATTGATGAAGAATGCACATCAGCTCCAAAGCCTATTGTCTGTCCTCCACTTGTAATGCATTCCAATCAAGAACATACTATCGAAGAACATAAGCATGGAAAACATCACAATGCAAGATAGTAGACAACTAGACCTATTCTCTCAAGAATCTCAAACAACCCCACAAAACAAGGTGCTAGCTTTGAACCCTTTCCATAACGGATCAGACTCTTTCACAGATGTACTCTCAAGAAAACTTTCTCTCCCACAACAAACTGCTTATCCATCCTATGAGCATAGACATACTTCTTCAGCCTATCATGTACTATAGACACATGCTCATGGATGTGCACTACGCGTTGCTCCATATCTCAAAACATCTTGGGACCCAAAAAGATGTGATCCTCTTGTTACCAATTTAACATACCTCCTATATTGCTATGACATATATTGAGCTAAGTGTGTTTTAGTTGCTTAGAATACATATTACAGAATGAAAAGAATGCGAAAAGTAAAGTATAGGAATCAGTAAACAAGAAAGGGCGACAATGCAAGACAGTAGACAACTAGACCTATTCTCTCAAGAATCTCAAACAACCCCACAAAACAAGGTGCTAGCTTTGAACCCTTTCCATAACGGATCAGACTCTTTCACAGATGCACTCTCAAGAAAACTTTCTCTCCCACAACAAACTGCTTATCCATCCTATGAGCATAGACATACTTCTTCAGCCTATCATGTACTATAGACACATGCTCATGGATGTGCACTACGCGTTGCTCCATATCTCAAAACATCTTGGGACCCAAAAAGATGTGATCCTCTTGTTACCAATTTAACATACCTCCTATATTGCTATGACATATATTGAGCTAAGTGTGTTTTAGTTGCTTAGAATACAATTACAGAATGAAAAGAATGCGAAAAGTAAAGTATAGGAATCAGTAAACAAGAAAATTGATCACTTTTATTCAAAATACAAGTACCAAAATAGTACATTTTTATGGAAATATTCAAAACTATTTTGATATGGTACAAAGTGTTCAAGTTTTACACAGTACTTAAATACAATGCATTCAGATATCACACAAGCATCCTTAGCTACTAACATAATATCTGAATAAACAAATTATATAAACAAAAAAGTACTAAAGAAGATAAGAGGAAAGACATCCATTGCTTGAATGAAATATTTGTTGTGTTGAATGTTGAAGGGTTGTGCCTGCATCTCCGTGTCTGAATAAACTTGCAAAAAAAAAAATGAAAGAAGAGGAGGTTCAGTTCATATGAACTGAGTAATGGAAATCTTTCCAGTCATCTATACTCTACTGTTCCTACAACATGGTTATTCAAATAACTATATTAAAAGACAAGAAGGCAAGAGAGAAATATGAAAATAAATCATGTTTATGTTAATGAGTTTGTTTCATGTGTAGATACAAGTAGGGAGTTTGAGGTTGTTGAAGGATCTTGCATAAATTACACGCTTCAAGCCTTTCAACTGAATCATGTAGAGGCCAAGACTAAAGGACTAAGGAGAAAATCTAAGGGACACACATAAATTACAAGCATGAAACCTTTTAGCTGAATCATGTAGGGGCAAAGAGTAAAGACATGGGGAGACTGTTGAGGAGGCATACATAAATTACAAGTATAGAACCTTCTAGTTGAACTATAGTAGGAGACTAAAGACATGAGGAGATTGTTAAAGGGACGTACATGTGTTACAGGTATGAAACCTTTGAGTAAAATCATGGAGGGCTTATGAAATTCTTAGTCCGCAAGATAGAGGGATTAGAGCTTCACAAGTATACAGGCAAAACATGGTATGTGATAAAGAACAACATTTATCGAGATTAGACAAACTATGTAATGATAAAATTGCAAGACTTGGTTGCCACTATGGAACTATTTAAAAACTAAATGGAGGAGTTCATGATAGTAATTACAGTTACAGGAAGTAGAAACGAATAAATCTTCACTAATCGAAAGACTAAATACAATAGACTATGATAAATGCCACAATATATGCTTCATCAAGTTCAAATGTTGAAGAAAAGGAAGCAAATAAGTAACTCAAAGACATTGTTTTACTAAAATACAACAATCTATAACAAGTGTGCTGATATATACATAACAAGAAAAAGAAATGACAAAGCTGAATGTATTATAATGAATGCAAATTAGATGCAATTTCAAAAGTAAAATCTTCAAATGGTAAGTTTCCTTAAAAAACATCCTATGAAAAAATTTGTGACAAGACAGATAAATTCAAAGCCCAAAAATTCTAATAACATGATGTTTCACATGCGATTGGTACTTCAAGTATTCTCAAACTATCAAATATGAAGATTATTGTTACTAGATTGAAGAACTATGATAGCTACAATTTATATTTTTCTACCAAGAATTAATTTCCAAACAACAAGGAAGGAAAAGCCTCACAGTTATATAAAAATCTGAATAGTAGTAACCTGCAGCCATCAAGATATATTATAAAACATATGACATGGCATGAGATCACAAGCAATCAATCAAAATAAGCTCTATATGAATGGAAAAACTATGAAGTTCTTGGGAAGGATTTCATTGAGTTACTTCTTGATGAGAAGGATTATAATGTTGCTAAAGAAATCCTTATAAAGTTATGTATGGGGTTGTCATGGGAAGGACTACTTCCTTTAAAGATTGTGCTCAGGTCGAAATGTTTACACAAAAAAAAAAAAAAAGGTATTGGATGATCTTTCAAGCCCACTTTCTCTTCAGACCAAGAAATTGCAAGTGCAAGTCATCTTGGAAGAGAACATGGACCTATGCATGCAAAGCAATTGGTAGATAATACAACAAAACCCTTATCTAATTTGTGAAATGAAGAAGCTGGCAGTAATACGATAGCCAAAAGTGGAAATGTTGTTGCCTTAAATCAAGGAATTACTAATGCATTAGAGGTGTGCATTAGAGGTGTTGTCAAGGCTATTACCAAGTGAAAGTAGTGACAAAAATGATCTAAGCGCTTATGATGTAAAAAGAACACAAGAGAATGTTGCTTAAATTCATCGAGATTGTCATCAAAGATATATTCAAGACTAAACAAACTAGTAGAGGACATATGATACAATAATATTTTGATGAGAAATAAAAATATTGTGACTCTATTGTCGGCATGGTGATGATACAACAAAGAAAAATAAATTTTATAGTTCAACATATTGCAACGATATTGGATCCAACAATCAAAATAGTTTAAAAGGTTCATGTAATCAACTAAAAATCACAACATGGGAATAAGAATCAACTTAAATGTATGCTGAAGGACATCTACTTCCTATTGGTTCAGAATGGTTGATCTGGTGAATCAATGTGGACAAATACCCTAGTGGAATTTGAGGCTAATCTTGCTCACAAGCATCAATTTACTCTTGCATTAAAAAGTTTAAGTTAGAAACCTAATGCTAACCTTCCATTAGGTGTAGATGGATATTGAGAGAGATGGTAAGCCATTGTCACTAATCAATGGGGTAAGGAATATCAAAGGTGGCTAATGGCAATGCATGAAAGCTTCGATGAAGAGGTGGAGTGTGGTAATAGACAGACAATGTTGACTTTAATTCCTAGCAATGGGAGGGATCTTGGCATTTCACATAACAACATGGTTTGGTAATAAATGAATTTGGGTTATTTGTTCTCAGGAAGCTGGTTTTTACCTGCTGGTGATGGTATTCCAGTTGAGGGTTTTTTCACAATATTCTTCAACATTTGATGAACTCTTCGTAGTCGTTGTTGGGTATCAACATAATAAGTTAGCTTACATAGCAATTCAAAGAAAACTCTCATTTTTTCATTTAAACAAAACCCACAAGAAAAAATCACAAGTTCTTGTGCAATATTTATTCACAACAAAAAAAACAACAGTACAAACAACAATCAACAAATGAGAGAAGAACCCTTCATTTTTTATTTTGCAAGTACCCATGATAGGAAATCATTTTTTTTGTATGTAACCAGCAATTATCCATTCATGGCTTAGGAAAAGGATAAGCCACAATGTAAAAACCCTATACATTATCACGTATACAAAATCACAAGGAGGAGAAAAGGACTCATGGCTAGTAGACAGGAGAAGACCTAGCAAAAGTATACCTTAAACCTTAACAAATCCATTGCCAAAGCACAAGAGGAATCCTTCTAGCAAAGAAGAGACGAACCAACATGACATAACAGAGTTGGCCATGAAGGAAGTGCAGATCTAAAACTAACAGAAGTCATCCAAAGAAATTCGTAGGTGCCAACCAAACATGGTGTCCAAACAACCAACCAGAATGAAAGCCGAATGAGAGACCAATAACCAGCAAAAAATAGCATCCATGTAAGGAAGAAAATCATACCCAGAAAAGGAAGAATGACGACCAAACAAGAAGAAAATCGTAGGTGAAGGAGAATCTGTAGCTAGGGTTTGAAAACCCTCTATCTTTTCTTCCATGTGTGAAAGCCAAATGACCAAAACTAAAACTAAATCTGCCTTTTTTCCTAATGACATTCCTTTGCCATATTTTATAAAGCTTTCAGGTCCAAATAGGAGTTAGGCATTTTTTTTGAAACTCAATATCTCATTTCTTATAAATATTATATGCATTATGCCTATATTTATTATTCAATGCATATAAAATTTAAATAAACAAAGATATTTTATTTAAAGTGCTATATATATTAAATAAATTATGGTAATTAATTATTTAATATGTATAACACTTATAAAATATATTTTAGATTCCCTTTATTATATTTACTAATACTAATGCGTTTAAAATTAATAGATATAACGTTAAAAACATTAATATTAATAAATATAATAAAAAGAAGAATATCATTGTAAAATTAATATATCAAATGGTTACAATTATAAAACCATTGATTTTATTAATTAAATAAAGAGAATTAAGAGGAGTTTCAAATATTTTAATGCCTAAATGCAAGGAGAGATTTTAGTGGATATCTTTGAACTCCATAGAGACGTTCAGTTAACTCTTTCATGCAAAGATGAATTCTATTTTAGCAAATATGGACTATTTGAGATAACTGAATGTTACATGTAATTATAGAGTTGGGTATGAAGCTATTTTTGGAGGCTAAGGATAGGTTGACTTTCTCATGTAGTGATGGAGCACTTTAGTGCTATTTTTGGTGATTTATGAAGTAGTTAAGGCCAATTTTGCATGTAGTTCATGATGAGAGCTTGTTTTATGCATATTTTACATAATTATGAGAAGTTTTACATGCTATATTTTTGGGTTATTTGAGGGATATGAGTTAGGGTTTTATGCATGATTTTGAGGAGTTAGAAGCAATTTTCTAGTTATCTATCAATTGGGCAAGTGGTTGATGGCAGTTTTCAGAGACTTCTTCATAGTTTCTATCATTTTTGACTTTTTTTTCTAGGCATAATCTTGGAATCCAAATTAGGGTTACGAGTTCTATATATTTTACATTCACCTCATTATGAGGATCTTCTTTCGTATTCAAAATTTTGTGCATTACAAATTTTGAGTTGATTGTAAGAGCAAATTTGTAGTAGAGGTTTTTTCAGCATTAGTTATAGAGATTTAGCAGTTCCTTCTCATTGATTCTCATGTAATATTATGATTTTTTTACTTTAATGTTGTGTTCACCTTCATTTAAATTACATTCCTTATTGCAGATTTGAATCTTGATACGTGTAATTATAGGTCTTTGTTTGTGATCATTGTTCTTTTTGTAGAAAATTGGTAAAACCTAAGTTTTCCTCTCAAAGCAGAATATCCCAGTCCTTGCATAGAAACACTTTTGTGGTTACATGTTTGTCTGAGTATTGTGAATCAATTGTGTCTTTCATAATTTGCATTGATTTGATTAAAGTTACATTCAAAACCATTAGTGTATCACCTCATTTAGGTTAGTATTCATTATTTGTCATTCACTTCTCACCCCTTATCTCGCGTATAATTTAGGATTAGGTGATCACTATTTAGGAACTGTCCTAGCTTCTAGAGATTCATCTCTTGTTTTAGGACAACCCACCACTCGAGAGAGTTTCCATGTTTCAACATGATGGCTAGATTCTACATCTTGCTATAGGTGCACTCCCGAGTAGAGTCACCAATAGTTTTCTAGCATGCCTGGTGGGACCACGAACTGCTTCATATTTCTCTAAATTACAAGATCTTACTATTTTTTTGGTGTGAACGATAATATTTCAGCCTTTTTGAAGGTATTTTATTAACACTTGGTGACTCTATTTTAAATGTTTATTGTAGATACAGATGCAGTTTTGGTGATTTCCTTAATGAGAAAAAATCCTACAAGGTCAATAAGAGGAAGAAGAACACCACTGGTTACAAGAGGAAGGTCTGTTTCACCATCTAGAAGATTAGCCAACAAATTCTGAAGAATTTGAGATAGTAGTTGAAGATATTGGGGTTTTCTTGAAGATTTAAGTGTTCATGATCATTATGAATCTGAAGTGCCCATTTTGAGGAATTACCAAAAGATAAATTTATTTTCTCAACATCTACAAGTGGTACTACAACTAATTTTAAGAGCCTGCAAACATATCAGCGAAAGGTAAATCAGCCTACCCAAACTTTATTACCATCTATAGTACAACAATAAGTACCACTAGTTCATCAAATAACTCGATATTTGCCATTCGTAGCTTTTAATGCTGGCAACCCTTTGCAAATTGCTGCTCATCATGATATTCCACCAAAAACATTGAAAAGTGTGCCATATTTTACTTGTGAAAATCATGTATCAGCAGTCGAACATATCAAGGATATAGCTACCCTTTGCGGATTACATCAAATTCAACATGAGGATGTGGCCTTAAAATTATTAACAGCTTCGTTCAAAGGAAAAGTGTTGATTTGGTTCAGAAGTTTAGTAGTAAATTCAATTGCCTCATGGGACACATTGGAAAGCTTATTGATCAGCAAATTTGAAGATAAGTCTGATAACCTCTCCTTGGTTGAACAATTGACTACCATAAAAAAACATCCTAATGAGGATATTTCTGATTTTAACTTTCGTTTTTAGTGAACTTGGGATAGAATTCCAAAATTTGTTAAGCCTTCTAATGATTATGCATTCTTATTTTATTTAAAGGCTTTTAATAGTGATATTTCAGTTATGATACAATCTATGGGAGGACGTACTTTGCCTGATGCATTTGATGTTGTAAGAGCTGAAAACAACTTAATACAAGCTGGCAAGCTACCTCTTAGGCCTCCAATGCCTTATTCTCCAGAAATACAAAAAATTGTACCAGCTATTGTACCACCATTAGCTATAATTCCACCTATGCCAGCATTACCAACATTTAATGTGCAAGTTGCAACAGGAGAATACACTGCTACAACTCCTATCAGAGAGCTAAAAGAGTAGAATTTGGACTTAATTGAAAAAAGTGACAGTATGATGCGAAATTTGCAGACTTATAGAAATGAAATAATTAATTTGAAGAGGCAACAAGGTCAATACAATAGAACTAATCAAGCTTCCTATCAGGAAAATAGGCAATTCAATCAAGCTTCACAATCAAATCAACAGAGGCAACCTCAAGGACAACAAAGAAATTATGGTCAAAGAACTAACCAACCTTATAATTATGCAACTCCCAGTAATTCTAAAGAATTGGTAGTTGTTCCTCAAAACAACTATGCACATGATGAGCAGTGGTGCAACACTTGTAACGCTAGTCATTATTAGCTTGATTGTGCGGATGCACTTGAGGCAAGAAAATGAGATTTTCTTAAAGGACAACAAATAATGAACCAAGGAGAAGCTCATCATGATCAAGTGCAGTAACAAGGTAACCCAGATGCTACTCTAATGAATTTTAGTGAAGATGAGGCTGTTATAGCAACAAATTTTGATCAAAACCAAGTTTGAAGACCTGTATCAGTGACAAAAAGGTCAAAGACCCAAGCTGTAAATGTACAACAACAAGTTGATAAGGAAAAACAACAATAGGTTAATACTGATAATATTCAACTAGGACCATCAAATGCACAAAAGATGCAATATGTGCCAAAAGGATAGCAAGGACAACAAGTTCAAGTGAAAAGGCAAGTTTACAACCATCACAACAACAAAAGGAACCCGCTGTACCGAAAAACCAGTCTAAGGTTAGTATGCAAAATTTTAATATTGTTGAGCATTTGAAGAAGACTCATGTTCTTGTTTCCATGTGGGATGTTTTAGCACTCCCAAGTCAAAAGGATATGCTACAAGAAGCATTACAGTCACTTACCTTATTTGATAACGCTTTAGCACAACAAACTCCTATAGTTCTAATGGTTGCAAATGCTAATAAGTCACAACAGCCATCCAAGATAGTAAACAGTCATAATAGGTAAGTACCTTGTTCATAATTGCATGATAGATTCAGGTGCCATTAGCTCAGTTATGCCAAAGAATATTGTTGACCAGTTAGGCCTTAAATATGAACCAATTGAAAAAGGGGGTAGTTCAGCTAGATGGGACAACTATTGAGACATTTGGAGTTATAAGGAACATGGATTTGACCTTGCATGCTTGTCCTAGTTTTTTGGTCCATATGGATATATACATCATTGACTTACCTCCCTATTTTTCCATATGTTTATCATGTGATTCCACTGCAAAAATAGGAGGTTATGTATTTGCAGATTGGTCTCACATGCTTTGCCGCACTAGGTATGGTACTAAGGTGACAATTCTATCTCAACCTATTGGTAAAGATTGCCTTGAACATAATGTTGTTGTTGCTGAAAATGAGACAGCAACCGTTTTATTTGACCAAGAGGAAATTAATATTGTTCATGAACCCAAAACGTAGATAGACAGTGTTCCTAATATATTATTAGATGAATGGGCTGCTGAAAATACTGAAACTACAGAAGAACAGGTTGAAGAACCAAGTTTGGGTAATTATGTCATTCATGAAACTATTGATTTTCTACCAAATGTCATGAAAAGTGCAAATTTAAGTTCAAAACAACAAGGAAATGAAGTGTGGAAATTATTTTTTTATGGTTCACGTAGCAAAATAGGTGTGAGAGGAGGTTGTATGCTGATTTCAGAAGCAAATGAAAGGTATTATTTTTATTTTAGATTTACTTTCAGTTGTACCAATAATGTTGCTAAGTATGAAGCACTTGTGAACGAGTTAAAATGGGCCATAAAATGAGGTATCAGCTGTTTGCAAGTTTATGGTGATTCTAAATTGATTGTTAATCAAGTTAGAGGCATCCATGCTACTAAAAATGATCCATTGAAAAGTTATAAACATGTTGTATGGGATTTGATTGAAGGTTTTGAAGTATTTAATTTGTAATATGTACTTAGAAATCAGAATAAGCATGCTGATAAACTTGCTACAATTGGTGCACAATATGATATACCATCTAAAATTAGTAAAAATAAAGGAAATAATCATGTAAAAGTGACTATTAGGCCCGTTGTACCAAATAATGCAAAAAGTTGGCAAGTTTTTGAATCTAATCAGCATATTATTAATTTTTTAAGAGAAGAAGCTAAGTTTTCTCAGCCCAACTAGCAGAAACTACAAGAACAATATGAGGACTAGATTATCCAATTAAGGAAAAATAAGATGCCTAAAGGTTTGGTAACTTTAGAATCCATTTTTAATACTGATGATCAGTTTTAAAATGATAAATCCAGCTTGTAGGTCAAAGAGGAACACTATGAAGAAATTGAAGTTGCAAAGGATAAAAAGCTCAAACTTGGAAAGTTATGTACCCCTGAAGAGCATCAAACTTTTGTTAATTTGTGCAATGAAATCCAAGATATTATTGCATGGAGTTATTCAGATTTGAATGGGTTTGATCCTAATATTGCTCAACACACCATTGAATTGGAACCTGGTGCAAAACCAGTTAGACAAAAACAAAGGCTAATAAATCCCAAATTAGAACCTCTTATGATCAAAGAGCTAAATAAGTTAATTGAGAGCAATATTATATTTCCTATCAAGCATACCTCTTGGGTTTCAAATTTGGTCCCAGTTAGGAAGAAAAATGGAAAAATTAGATTATGTGTTGATTTTTGTGATTTAAATAGAGCTTCATTGAAGGATAGACATCCCTTGCCTTCAGTGGAACAAATCTTACAAGTTGTTTCAGGTTCAGAATGGTTCTCATTGCTGGATGGTTTCTCTAGCTATAATCAAATTTTGGTCAAGGAAGAGGATAGATTTAAAATGTTTACTACAAAATGGGGAACTATGGCTTATCAAAAGATGTTGTTTGGGCTGTCAAATGTAGGTGCAACTTTTCAAAAAGCAATGGATAAAGCTTTCTTGAACTTAATGTATAGGTTTGTGCTGGTTTATCTTGATGACATTACTATTTTTTCAAAGAATGCAGTAGATCATTTTCAACACTTAAGGGTAATATTTGAGAGATGCAGGGAATATGGTATATCTTTAAATCCAAAGAAGAGTGTCTTTTCTATTCATGAAGACAAACTGTTAGGATTCATTGTATCTAAAGAGGGTATTAGTATTGAACCTGAAAGAGTAAGTGCAATTCTCACTCTACCACTTCTAGTGCATTAAAAGGGACTTTAAAGTTTCTTAGGTAGAATTAACTTTGTGAGGAGATTTATTCCAAATATTGCTAAATTATTAATCACATTAACAACTATGCTAAGAAAAGGTATGGTTTTTAGTTGGACAAAAGAAGGTAAACGTAGTTTTGAGTTGATAAAAGAAGCATTAGTTGCTGCTCCTACATTGTTAAATCCAGATTTTTCAAAAGATTTTGTATTATATGCCTATGGAAACATTGATTCCATTGCTAACATGTTAGTACAATAGAATGATGAAGGTTTTGAATAGCCATTAGCATTTTTCAGCCAAGGGATTAAAGATTATGAACTACATTATTCTTTTGTTGAGAAGTATGTTCTTGCTGTTATTAGAAGTTTGAAAAAAATTAGGCACATGCTTTCAAATAATAAGATCAAACTAATGGTTGCTCACCCTTTTGTTAAGGATTTCCTACTCAACAAAGATCTGAATACTAAAAGAGCACGTTGGATCACAAAGGCCATGGAATATGATATTGAAATCAATGTAACCAAGCTAGTAAAAGACAAGTGTTTATGTGAATAGCTTGTTGGAAATGGAAATAATGATTTAAATCATGATGATAATGCTATTTTGACCCTATTAGATGAGGAATAGCCTACTATCCACAATATTTAGAATGATTGGGTGGAAGATATGATAAAATTCTTGCAAATAGAATGTTGTCCTGAATGTTTGGAAAGGTCAAAATGAAGGTATTATAGATTGCAGGCCATTCCTTACTGTTTAATGAATGGTATTTTATTCAAAAAAGATTTGCAAGGTGTGTTGTTGAGATGTATTAAACCATATCAAATTGAGCATATTTTGCATCAATTTCATGAAGGGTCAATTGGAGGCCACTTCTCACCAAGAGCTATAGCTCTTAAAGTGATGAAGGCAGGCTATTATTGGCCAAGCATGTTTAAATATGCACAAATTTGGCCAAGAAAATGTAGGCAATGTCCAATTTTTGTAGTTAAAGAAAAGTTAGCAACAATGCCTTTACAGCCTATTCAAGTGGACCAACCATTTATGAAATGGGGTCTAGACTTTATTGGTGTTATTAACCCACCATCAAGTGCAAGTCATAAGTGGGTATCGATAGCCACTAATTATTTTACTAAGTGGGTTGAAGTGGTAGCTCTTAAAGATGCAAATGAAACCATTGTTTGAATTCCTATGAAGATTTAGTTTGTAGATTTGGTGTACCAGATTCAATTATTTCAGATAACACACTTGCATTCACAGGAAACAAGATTGCAGAATGGGTTGTTAAGAAGGTTGTGTATCTGAACACTTCATCAAATTACTACCCATAGGGTAATGGGCAAGTTGAATCCACTAACAAGAATCTAATTCGTATTCTAAAAATGACATTAGAAGGGAATCAACATTCTTGGCACGAAAAGTTGAAATCAACACTATGGGCTGATAGAATAACTCATAAAATATCAATTGGTATAGATTACCTATCTCAGTTGAGTTTCTAGCATTATATTTTATGCATCAATTAGATATGATTGATCAAGAGTCTATGATTGTAAGGCTAGCTCAACTCATTGAATTAGAAGAGAAAAGAAGAGGTGCTTTACAAACAATTGAGCATCATCAAGCTCAAATGAAGAGGATGTTTGATAAGAAAGTATCTCCAAAAAATTTCCAGCTAGGAAACGCAGTATTGAAATGGGATGAATTGAAAAGTAGACCTAGAAAGCATAAAAAATTTGATGCCATGTGGGCTGGTCAATATATCATAACGGGCAACACACCACATAATGCTTTTCTTCTATCTACGCTTGAAGGAGAGGAGTTAAAAATCCTAGTTAATGGGATTCACCTCAAGTGGTGCTTTTGAGGTATTTTTTAAGATTAAAATAAGTGCTTTTGCATAGTAGAGTAGAGGTGTGATTTATTTTTTCAGATTTCAATAAGTGTTGTTTCAACACATTCAGATTCAAGTTTTAGCATGTTAGTTGTTAGTAATACAACTCGAAACTACAACACCTCATTATCAATCTACCATCAACATATGAGGTACATATCACACAAAGCATGGAATGAATTCTGATGCCCTGAATCATACATACCCCATGGGTTCATAACAGGTTCATGATGACATGGTGTAGTTTTTAGCCATTCAGCTATAAGGAAATCAGAGAACATTCAGGCATATTGCCGGTACAAATTCTTTTGAAATATTTTAAGAAAAACAACAAGTATAAATTCTAATTTTGAATTATGGTTGACTCGAATAAGTATCTTGCCACACAATAGTAATATGATGTATTATCCACCATCATACTAGATTGATATACTGCTATATAAAACATGAAAATACTAAAAAATAGGAGGTATGATCACTCCAAAATAGTTGGTATACCACCCTAGTACAATCATAAATAACACACCATGTTGTTGTCATGATGCAAGGTACAAATTCAAGCTTAGTAGTTGAAGTTTTGTAGTTGTTTTTCAATAGATTTTTAGCCAAATTTGTACGTTGTCATAATAGCTAGCAGCTATTAGTCCTCACAACCACAATACAATTATTTTACCATAGAAAAGAGATCATAAAAGAAACCATATTTATCTCTTTGTCATCATACAATTCCATCCTAGTTATCAAAATGGATAGCTATGGGATCCTATGGCAATTAACATATTTGTTTTCAATTTTTAGGTTCAGTTTCGGATTGGTGTGACGAGGTGTGTTTATTATAGCAATGTTTTCAGTTTGGTTTTAAAAAAAAATCATTTTTTTTAATAGGAAGGTTCAGTTTTCTAAATGCTAAAGATAACTCTGTACCCAATGGACTTACAAGGTAGTTAGTCTATTACTATTTAGTAGGCAAACAACCCTAGGAGGTCGCCAAAAATGTTACAATTTAACATACCTCCTAAATTGCTATGTCATATACTAAGCTAAGTGTGTTTTAGTTGTTGAGAATACATATTATAGAATGAAAATGATGCATAAAGTAAAGTATAGGAATTAGTAAACAAGAAAATTGATCACTTTTATTCAAAATACAAGTACCAAAATAGTAAATTTTTATGGAAATATTCAAAGCTATTTTGATAAGGTACAAAGTGTTCAAGTTTTGCACAGTACTTAAATACAATGCATTTAGATAGCACACAAAAATCCTCAACTCCTAACATAATATATGAATAAACACATTGTATAAATAGAAAAGTACTAAAGAAGATAAGAGGAAAGGCATCCATTGCCTGAAAAAAAGATTTGTTGTGCTGAATGTTGAAGGGTTGAGCCCGCATCTCCATCTGGGAATAAACCTACAAAAAAAAAATTAAGAGGAGCGTCAGTTCATATGAACTGAGCAATGGAAATCTTTCCAATCATCTATACTCTATTGTTCATACAACATGGTTATTCAGATAACTATATTAAAAGACAAGAAGGCAAGAGAGAAATCTGAAAATAAAACATGTTTATGTTAATGAGTTTGTTTCATGTGCAGATATAGGTATGAAGTTTGAGGTTGTTGAAGGATCTTGCATAAATTACATGCTTCAAGCCTTTCAACTGAATCATGTAGAGGCCAAGACTGAAGGACTGAGGAGGATATCAAAGGGACATGCATAAACTACAAGTGTGAAACCTTCTAGCTAAATCATGTAGGGGCAAAGACTAAAGACATGGGGAGACTGTTGAAGGGGCATACATAAATTACAAGTATGGAACCTTCTAGTTGAGCCATAGCAGTAGATTGAAGACACAGGGAGATTGTTAAAGGGACGTTATAGGTATGAAACCTTTCAGTGAAATCATGGAGGGCTTATGAAATTATTAGTCTACAAGATAGAGGGATTAGAGCTTCACAAGTATACAAGCAAAACATGGTATGCGATAATGAACAACATTTATCAAGATTAGACAAACTATGTAATGATAAAATTGCAAGACTTGGTTGCCACTATGGAATTGTTTAAAAACTAAATGGAGGAGTTCATGACAGTAATTATAGTTACAGGAAGTAGAAATGAACAAATCTTCACTAATCAAAAGACTAAATACAATAGACTATGATAAATGCCACAATATATGCTTCATCAAGTTCAAATGTCAAAGAAAAGGAAGCAAATAAGCAAATCAAAGACATTGTTTTACTAAAATACAACAATATGTAACAAGTGTGCTGACATATAAATAACAAGTAAAAGAAATGACAAAGCTAAATGTATTATAATGAATGCAAATTAGATGTAGTCTCAAAAGTAAAATCTTCAAATGGTAAGCTGCCTTACAAAACATCCTATGCAAAATCCATGGCAAGATAGAGAAATTTGAAGCCCAAAGATTCTGATAATATGATGCTTCACATGTGATTGGTACTTCAAGTATTCTCAGACTATCATATATGAAGATTATTGTTACTGGATTGAAGAAGTATGATAGCTACAATATATATTTTCTACCAAGAATTAATTTCCAAACAGCAAGGAAGGAAAAGCCTCATAGTTATATAGAAATTTGAACAACAATAACCTACAACCATCAAGATATATTATAAAACATATGACATGACATGAGATCACAAGCAATCAATCAACATAAGCTCTATATGAATGGAAAAACTATGAAGTTCTTGGGAAGGATTTCATTGAGTTACTTGTTGATGAGAAGGAGTATAATGTTGCTAAAGAAATCCTTATAAAGTTATGTATGGGGTTGTCATGGGAAGGACTATTTCTTTTAAAGATTGTGCTCAAGTGGAAATGTTTACACAAAAAAAAAAATGGTATTGGATGATCCTTCAATCCTAATTTCTCTTCAGACCAAGAAACTACAAGTGCAGGTCATCTTGGAAGAGAACATGGACTTGTGCATGCAAAGCAATTGGCTGATAATACAACAAAACCCTTATCCAATTTGTGCAATGAAGAACCTGACAGTAATACTATAGCCAGAAGTGGAAATGTTGTTTCCTTAAATCAAGGAATTACTAATGCATCAGAGGTGTGCATCAGAGGTGTTGTCAAGGCTATTGCTAGGTGAAAGTAGTGACAAAAATGATCCAAGTGCTTATGACGTAAAAAGAATACAAGAGAATGCTGCTTAAATTCATCAAGATTGTCATCAAAGATATATTTAGGACTAAAAAAACTAGTAGAGGACATACGATACAGTAATATTTTCATGAGCAATAAAGATATTGCGACTCTACTATCAGCATGGTGATGATACAATAGAGAAAAATAAATTTTACAGTTCAACATATTGCAGTGATATTTGATCCAAAAATCAAAATAGTTTAAAAGGTTCATGTAATCAACTAAACATCACAACATGAGAATAAGAATCAACTTAAATGTATGCTAAAGGACATATACTTCCTATAGATTCAGAATGGTTGATCTAGTGAATCAATGCGGACAAATATTCCAATGGAATTTGAGGCTAATCTTGCTCACAAGCATCAATTCACTCTTGCATTATAAAGTTTAAGTTGGAAACCTGATGCTAGCCTTCCATCAAGTGCAGATGGATATTGAGAGAGATGGTAAGCTATTGTCACTATTCAATTGGGTAAGGAATATCAAAGGTGGCTAATGGCAATGCATGAAAGGTTCAACAAAGAGGTGGAGTGTGGTAAGGGACAAGCAATGTTGACTTTAATTCCTAGCAATGGGAGGGATCTTGGCATTTCACATAACAACATGGTTTGGTAATATATGAATATGGGTTATTTGTTCTCAGGAAGCCGATTTTTACCTACTAGGGATGGTGTTCCAATTGAGGGTTTTTTCATAATATTCTTCAACATTTGATGAACTCTTTATAGCCGCTGTTGGGTATCAACATAATAAATTAGCTTACACAGTAATGCAAAGAAAACCCTCATATTATCATTTAAACAAAACCCACAAGAAAAAATCATGGGTTCCCATGCAATATGTATTTATAGCAAAAGAAACAACAATACAAACATCAGTCAACAAATCAGAGAAGAACCCTCCATTTTGTATTTTACAAGTACCCACAATAGGAAATCATTCTTTTTTGTATGTAACCGGCAATTATCCATTCATGGCTCAGGAAAAGGATAAGCCGCAGTGCAAAAACCCTATACATTATCATGTATACAAAATCATAAGGAGGAGAAAAGGACTCATGACTAGCAAAGAGGAGAAGACCCAACAAAAGTATACCTTAAACCTCAACAAATATGCTACCAAAGCATAGGAGGAAGCCTTTTGGCAAAGAAGACACCAACCAACATGAAATAACAGAGTTGGCCATGAAGGAAGTGCATATCTAAAACTAACAGAAGTCATCCAAAGAGATCCGTAGGAGCCAACCAAACATGGCGTCCAAACAACCAACCAGAATGAAAGCTAAATTAGAGACCAATAACCAAAAAAAAATAGTGTCCATGTAAGGAAGAAAATTGTGCCCAAAAAAGGAAGAATGGCGACCAAACAAGAAGAAAATTGCAGGTGAAAGAGAATTCGTGGCTAGGATTTGAAAACCGTTTATCTTTCCTTCCATGCATGAAAACCAAATGACCAAAACTAAAACAAAATCTACCCTTTTTTCCTAATGACATTCCTTTGCCATATTTTATAAAGCTTTCGAGTCCAAATAGGAGTTAGGTGTTTTTTTTGAAACTCAATATCTCATTTCATTTAAATATTATATGTATTATGCCTATATTTATTATTCAATGCATATAAATTTTAAATAAACAAATATATTTTATTTAAAGTGCTGTATATATTAAATAAATTATAGTAATTAATTATTTAATACATATAACACTTATAAAATATATTTTAGATTCCCTTTATTATATTTACTAATACTAATGTGTTTAAAATTAATAGATATAACGTTAAACACATTAATATTAATAAATATAATAAAAAGAAGAATATCATTGTAAAATTAATATATTAAATGGTTACAATTGTAAAACCATTTATTTTATTAATTAAATAAAGGGAATTAAGAGGAGTTTCAAATATTTTGATGCCTAAATGCAAGGAGAGCTTTCAGTGGATATCTTTGAACTCCATAGAGACGTTCAATTAACTCTTTCATGCAAAGATGAGTTCTATTTTAGCAAATATGGACTATTTGAGATAATTGAATGTTACATGCAGTTATAGAGTTGGATGTGAAGCTATTTTTGGAGGCTAAGGACAGGTTGATTTTCTCATGCATGATGGAGCAGATGGAGCACTTTAGTGCTATTTTTGGTGACTTATGCAGCAGTTAAGGCCAATTTTGCATGCAGTTCATGATGAGAGCCTATTTTACGCATATTTTGCATAATTATGAGAAGTTTTACATGCTATATTTTTGGGTTATTTGAGGGATCTAAGTTAGGGTTTTATACATGATTTTGAAGAGCTAGAGGCAGTTTTTCAATTATCTATTAGTTGGGCAAGTGGTTGATGGCAATTTTCAGAGACTTCTTCATAGTTTCTATCATTTTTGACTTATTTTTTCTAGACATGATCTTGGAATCCAATTTAGGGTAAAGAATTCTATATATTTTACATTCACCTCATTATGAGGATCTTCTTTCGAATTCAAATTTTCGTGCATTGCAAATTTTGAGGTGATTATAAGAGAAAATTTATAGCAGAGGTTTTTTTAGCACTGGTTATAGAGATTCAACGGTTCCTTCTCATTGATTCTCATGCAATATTGTAAATTTTTTACTTTAATGTTGCATTTTCCTTCATTTAAATTACATTCCTTATTGCAGATTTGAATCTTGATATGTGTAATTACAGGTCTTTATTTGTGATCATTGTTCTTTTTGTAGAAAATTGGTAGAACCTAGGTTTTCCTCTCAAAGTAAAACATCCCGATCTTTGCATAGAAACACTTTTGTGGTTGCATGTTTGTTTGAGTATTGTGAATCAATTATGTCTTTCATAATTTGTGTTGATTTGATTAAAGTTACATTCAAAACCATCGGTGTATCACCTCATTTAGGTTATTATTCATTATTTTTCATTCACTTCTCACCCCTTATCTCACGTATAATTTAGGATTAGGTGATCACTATTTAGGAACTAGCCTAGCTTCTGGAGATTCATTTCTAATTTTAGGACAACCAACCACCTGAGAGAATTTCCATGTTTCAACACAATGGCTAGATTCTGGATCTTGCTATAGGCACAATCCTGATTGAGAACACCTCTAAACTATTGCAATTTAATAGTGTACAACAAGGATGACCATACAAGGGCTGAAAAGGTGTCATCCCAATTAACTATGATACCCATTATTATATGCAAACTCCACTAGATATAGATATTCCTCCCAAATATTTTTTTCTATCATTAACATACATCCTCAACATATCCTCTAGAACTTGATTCACTCTCTTGGTCTGACCATCTTTCTTTGGGTGATATTCTAAGCTAAAGTTTAACTGTGCTCCAAGATCATGTTGCAAGGATGTCCAAAATGTAGATGTGAATACAATATCCCTATCAAAATGATCTTCTAGGGGATACCATGTAATCTTACAATATCATGTATCAAGACATTGGCTACTAAAGTTGTTGTATAAGATGACCTCATCGGTGAAAGTGTGCAACCTTAGTCAACCGATCAATGGTGACCATGATAGCATCATGTTGATGAGAAATCATAGGTAATCCCATAATTAAATCCATAAAAATAATATCCCACTTCCATGAAGGAGATTAGGTTGTAAAAGTCATGTTGGATGCTAGTGCTCTGTCTTAACCCTCTGGTACTTAAGACACCTAGCCACAAAATCAGTGATATAATGCTTCATCCCTGTCCAAAATTATAATTGTTGTAAGTCTACATGCATCTTCTTGCCACCTGGATGTGTTGAGTAAGGTGCATGATGGGCCTTAGATATGATCAATATACAAAGCTCATCCAACGGTGGTACATAAATCCTCCCTGTATAATGTAAAAGGCCATCTAACTCTAAGACATAGCCTAAAAATTTTCCCTCTAAAGATCTGTCTGAATCTATCTCCATGCTTACCTCCTAATAACAAGTATCTGTAGGAAGTGCTTGAAGTATATGACTCCTCAAATCTACACTAAGAGTCAAAGCTAAAGTCTCATGTCTCCTACAACTCAAAGTGTCAGCTGCCACATTCTCCTTCCCCTAAATATACTTCACCTCATTTTCATACTCACATAGAAACTCCATCAAATGCCTTTGCCTAGCATTCAAATTAGGCAACATGAATATATACTACAAACTATGATGAACACTATGAAGTTTTAAATGATGCCCCAACAAGAAGTGTCTCCATCTCACTAGAGCACGAGCAACTGCAACTAGCTCAAGATCATGTGAGGGGTAGTTCAACTCATGAACCTTGAGCTTGAGAGACTCATGGGAAATCACATGTCTATCTTGCATTAGTACTACTCTAATCCCTTCTAGGGAAGCATCAATACACACCATAAAATCATCAGCTAGACTAGGTACTACTAGAATTAGTGTGCTAGTCAAAATCTCGTTGAGCTTCTAGAATGCTTCCTCACATTTCTCTGTCCAAATGAACTTCTTCCCCTTTATTTGGAGTGAAGTGATGAGGTATGAAACTCTAGAGAAATTCTAAACAAATTTGCAGTAATATTCAGCCAAACCCATAGAGCTATGAATCTCAGACAGAGTAGTGGGTGCAGGCCAATCTACCATCACCTAAATCTTCACAAAATCCACTAAGATACCATCTCCTAAAATGACATGTCCTAAGTACCATACCTCAGCCTGAAAGAAGTCACACTTTGCCGAATTGGCATATAGTTGATTATCTCTAAGGCACTAAAGGACTAATCATAGGTGTTCCTCGTGTTCTTTCTGAGATATGGAATATATCATTATGTCATCCAAGAACACAAGTACAAAATGGTCTAGGAAAGAATATAATACTCCATTCATTAAGCATATGAAAACTGATGGAGCATTTGTCAAACCAAATGGAACCACTATAAACTCGACATTCATAATAAGTGCGAAAGGTTGTCTTATATATATCAACATCCTAAATATATAGCTAATGGTAGCCTGACTTTAGATCTATCTTAAAGAACACTTTAGCTCCTGTGATATGGTTAAACAAGTCATCGATCCTTGGTAAAGGATACCTATTCTTAATTGTTACCTTGTTCAACTATCTATAGTCAATGTACAAGCATAACAATCCATCCTTCTTATTCACAAAGAGCACTAGTGTTTTCAATGGAGAAACACTCGGTCTAATACAACCTTTAGACAAAAGGTCCTCCAACTATAAGCACAATTCACTCAATTCCTATTCTCATTAGGAAAAACATCAACATACTCATGTAAGATAGGGTGATCTAGGGTCTTCCTCCTCAAGTTTACTCTTAGTAATGGCGAATACCTAATAACCCTTACGAATGTGCCACTTCAACTACATAACAAAGATCATCCAGAGGGATATGGGTCTGTGGATGTCTACAATCTCAAAGTCCTTACCTTCTTCATCCTTACACTAAATAGTCTTCCTCCTACAGTCAGTGCTAGCTCTATGTGAGCCAAGCCAGTCCATGCCCAACACTATATTATACAAACAAAGGGGAATAACTTTAAGGTCTACTAAAGTAATGAAACCTCCTAGGTTCAACTCGCACTACTACACTAAAGAGCCCATGAGAATCTTAGCTACTAAAGCTAGTTCCACCTACCAACCTATGCCTTTCTTATCCGCCTCAAGCTTACACTTTACAACTATAGAAGGTGATATGAAGGAATATGTAGTACTTGAATCAAATAAGATGGAATTGGATGTACCTTTGATCACTCCTGTAGTATCAACAAGGATACCTTTGTGATTTGTCTGATAGTGATCTACCGCTACAAAAACTCTATGTGATCTCCCAACATTACCAACTATAGGCTCAGATGCTACTGGCCTTGGTCCTAAATAGTGAGATGTACATTGTAGGCAATTGGCTACAATATGCCCAAATTGTCCACAAGAGAAACATCATGTACCTTGCCAGAACCACTCCTTGTTGGAGGTGCACTAGAAAATTTGATGATTGTCTCTACTAGAAAATGAGTGGTTACTCTACGTAGACTGACTATTCTAATTATGCCTATTGTGTTGAGAGTTTTAGAAGTTCTGAGAATTGGAACCATTGCCACCACTTTGTGTTGGAGGATAGATCTCGTTTGTTGCTATTGTTGTTGTTGACCCAAGTTGCCTTTAGAGTAAGGAGGCTTCCTATTACTACATGTACCTTGGTTTTGTGTGCCCTTGAACCTTGATGCTGCAGGTGCCCCCTAAAAACCACCATGTCCCAAAGTGATGTTCTACTCCACAAGAATAGCCTAATGCATTGCATCCTTAAGAATTTTAGGCTAGAATACCTTTACGCCCCCAATGAAATAGTTATTCAGAACCCAAATGAAATGATGTACCATCAATGGTGAACTATCATTGATCCCTTCATAAGGCATGAGCTCATATAACTTTCTCTTATACTTCACCATGGTCATGGTGTACAACCTCAAATTATGAAACTCATTAGCTCTTTGTTGTTGCCACTATTCTGGTAAGAAATGATCATAGACGTTTTCAAGAAATAACTCCTAGGTAACATTGTCCATATCTACACAGGGCTTCTTTTCTTCAATGTTCCACCATGTAGCTGCAAAGACTTCCAAAAGTGTGATGGCATACCTTTCTTTGACATTGAAGTCAAAGTCTTGCATCATGAAACATCTGTCTAAGGCAATCAAACACTACTTTGCAACATATCCAATAGCTACTTCAGTGAAAGATTTGATCTTGGACCACTGTAGGTTCCTCATCTGAGCATCCTTAGCTAACCGCTATCTATCACCATGGGGATATCCCTAAAGATGCCTAGATCTCTACCTCTCTTGGTTCCCAGCATGATGTGATTCCTCCTCATTAGCACCCTTTAGAGGGGGTAGGCACCCTAGGATAATTCTCATCATTTGTCTTAAATTAACCTCTTCTAAATTAACATGATGTTCCGTTTTCCTCCTTGTTCTCTTCCTAAACAAGACTCTCATGACCAGTCCCATGTAAGTTGATATCTCTGCCTTGTCCACAGCCTTTGCCACGGCCTGAGCTACGACCCCTCACAGTTGATCTAGTCCTAGACACCATTCTACAACATCCAAGAAAGAACAATGAAATGCTAACAAAATCAACAAGGGCATACTATTGTAAAGCATAATCATAAGAAACATGTTTTGAAAATAAATAAAGATTTATTCCAATTGTGCCTATTTATAGGTTTAAGCATTCGAGTCTAAAGTTCAATGTGTTCCAGTTTTAATAGATACATACAATTATTTAAGTTTCATTTAAGTTAACTAGTTGTCATCTAGTGGCATTCCAATATACCCAGAGCTCCTAATGTAGAAACTCGAGCTCTGAGACCAAATGTAATGCCCTACTAGGGAACCCAAAAGAAATTAAGTTATTATGTTACTAAGTTTTCCAAAAGTAATAATTTTGAAACATTAAAACAACAAGAGATAACATAGCCAAAGCAATAACTCACATACATACACATTAATACATTAACAATTACATCTCTTAAGGGTTCCATGACATTGAATCACATTCATAAGTTTAATTAAGATTATGTCTGATACATAACAAAGTCCACCTTGTAGGATAACCATAAGCATGAAATCAAATGAAATAATATACAAATACATCAAATGCCACATGGCATGATCATCCTCTATACAAGTCATAGGGTATGAAATGCTAAAAGAGTATACATTATGATAAGGTACAACATCTCATAAGATCTCCAATAATCAAGTACAATACATCAAAATATGACTAAAGACCATAATCACAAGATTAGAAGAATAAAACAATTGCACAAGTACATCTAGCAATGAAATCCAACTGTTAGATTTCAATGGTATAAGAAACACTACCACCCAACCACATGTAACCTGAATAGCCCACTCCCACTATGTTGAGGAGAAATGTCAAGTCCCATATAGTGACAATCCAAGAGTCATAACCAAAATCTAGGTCAAGAAAATCTTGATAGAAATCTATCTCAAACGTACCAAGACATACATAACATCTAATCCCAGAGGCAACAAACACATGTAGGAAACTGTAAGTGGGAAAGTGTCATCACATGAGCCAACTCTAAGGTTACCCTTGTAACCTTTCTGGACTCTAACCCCCTAGTGACTCTATGTGGCATCAATATCTTTTCTTAAGGGCAAGGTATACTAATGATGCAAGGTCGCAACCAATCATCCTCACTACTCCTATCCTAGCTTGTACTAGCACTTGAAGCATGGGTGAGGTAATCCATTGACTCTTGTTAATTCATTTCTAACCCAATTAATGAAATATTATCATTTATTAATACAACCTACAATGGGTTTCCCAGGCAGCCTCTTTAGGGCTCTGGCCTCCATTGCAAGCCACTTCCCAACCTACATAAATATAACCTACCCTACTCATAAAAAAAAAACTCATAAAGTCACAATGACCACATCAATCCTATACAAGCAATTGTAATTCACAATATAAACAGTGATCAATACCTTAAAGCCAAATCACAATAATCATGTCACACATCATAAAATAAGATCTCCCAAGCCTCTGGTAAACATCTTAATTGGTCAACATATTAAGTTTACCCAATATCACCGTGAGGTAAATCAAAAATCTCAAACATCATATAACACAAGTGAAATTAAACACCATTAAAATATTTGATATAATCTCATAACCAAAATGTTTCAAAACAAAGTTTTGAGTTTTCATTTTCAAAAAGTCATGTTCGATAAAGGTTTTTAGAATGGGTTGATCAAGCTAGCAGTCTCAAGTTTGTCTCCTAATTGTCTGTGTTATTTTCCAAATAAATTTATGTTTAACTCAGTCCAATAATAACCTATATGGAGAAATATCTTTCATCTAAAAAACACCAATAAAAACCATTTATAAATATTTTAAAAGTCTTCTTTTTTTCTTTAATTTAAAGCAAAAATTCAATTCTAACATCATTAAACTAGAACTTAGAAAAATAATTCAAATTACCATTAATTAAATTTCATTAAATTATATATATATATGTTTTAAACTAATAAAAAATAAAAAACATATAATAAATTAAATATATTATTAAAAAAAAAAAACTAAACTAACCTATTAACCTACATTTAGAGCTCGTAGGCTTTATAGGTTGTGTTAGTGTTGTTTCCCTTAGGAGAAACGTACTGCTATAAGGCAGTACTTACTGCTGTGGCAACAAGTTGCCATGCAGTCTACACAAGCAACTGCAAGGTGGGGTTGGGGATGTAGTGCCCCCCCTGCCCCCTTAAATATTATATATATATGTTTTAATTTAATGTTTTTTTTAATATAAATTACATTTCTTAATAAAAATGTAAGTAGTATAATCTTTTTTTATTCATTTATAGGTGTAGGCTTGGTATGCAATTTTTTTCTAACAACTTTTTAAAAATAAAAAATAAAAATAACAATGATTTTCTCAAATCAAATTATCAATTTAATATAGATCTAATTTCAAAAACAAACCCTAGCTATGTTGTAATCCAAGCATAAATTCACAACACGATGCTTTTTAATTAGATTTTCATTCATAGATGTTTCAATAATGAAGAATAATAATAATTCATAAACAAGGGTTTCAACCAAAAATTGATCTCTGATACAAGATACACAAACAAACAAAAAGAAGATATATGAAATATTTGAAGCAATCCCTATGATAATCTCAAACAAAATTCCCACCTCGATCTGATGTTAACCAGATGAACACTCAGAGATTGCAAGAATTCCCATCTCTCAAAACCCTTTATGAAATTCTCTCCTCCAAACCTATGTATGGAGAAATGAACTCTAATTTCCTAATAAAAAGAGAAATGAACTCTAATTTCCTAATAAAAAACTTTCTCCTCTAGGGTTTCAGTTTCATGAACATGCAAAAGCATTTTCTTTTATTATTTTAATTTCATGGGCAATTTTTTGCGTTTTAATTAAAATAAACTTTATTTAATTTATTCTCACTTGCTTTTATTAATAAGACATATTTAAAAGTATATTTATTAATTTAACTAATAATAATATTTAGAGTTCATTATTAAAATAAAAATCTTAAATTAATTATTATATATATATATATAATTACACCAAATTTGGATCTTTAATTAAGTCTTTTAAATTTAATTCTTCTATTTAATTAATTTACCTATTAATTAAATATAATTAAAATTTGATTTTTCTTTATAAATTTTTTGCTAAATTAAATCATTTAATAATATCTTTATTTGATTTAATTATAACTGAAAATCATAGCAGACCCACAAACCTAAATAAGAAAACCCATTTAAAAGAAAAATTACTAATTCAAGCTCAATGGTCAAAATCTCAAATTCACGTCACTTGAAAAATTTAGAAGGGTAAATAAATCAGATACTTGTTCTATATTTTAGGACAATTGGCTTAGGTTTAGGATTTGAACTCAAGAACTATCTCCTCTCTTTATCATTGAGATATTGTGATAGGGCACCCTCATCCTGGCAATTCAGGGAAGTCGATGCTTGGTACTTGTAATCTGCATAAAAACCAAACATGTACACACACACACACACACACACATATCTAAAATAAATAGGCAATGGCGGGGAGTGGTACATCGTGTAGATCCTGACTAGCAAGTGACTATGACACCCTCCCTCAACCACATCATAAACGTCAAACATAAAGAAAAACATACATGTACACCATGCACATGCAAGTATGGGGTAAGTAATCATAAAAAACCATATATAAATCATCCATCTAACTATCATCATGAAACAACTAAAATCACTATATGAACATACAAAGCATCATCGTCAAGAGAATAAACATGACCACATGAAATAACTGAGTATCAAATAGCTTATCAATAAATAACTATGTATGAAATAACATCCAATCAAATTAGGTAACCAAGTACCACTAAATCATAACACATAACCATAAAGTTGGCTTAAAAGAATTTAGCAATATAACATGAAAAGTAAACTAGGGGTAAACACTACACCTCTGAAATACTCAAAGGTGTCTTTAGCTAATGATTTAGTGAATATATTTGTTATTTATTCTTTTGTGCTCACATAATCCAATTTGATTTACTTCTTATTGACCTTCTCTCTCATAAAATGATACTTAATTGTAACATGCTTAGTCTTAGAATGTAAAACATAATTCTTAGACATGTTAATTGTACTTGTATTATCACAACACATAATAGTAGGTTCACAAAATGTTGTAAAATTTTAGCTTAACTAACAAATAATCTAGCTAGAATGATAGAACAAAATATGTAGTTGTAGAAAGAAGAAAATCAGAATAGAAGATAAAAAATGGAAGTTCTCATTAATTACATTGAATGAATTACAATAATATAGGCTTCGTCAAAGCATAAAGTAAAGGAAAAATAGGAATAAAGATGAAAAAATCAAAAGTATTCCTTAGTTATCTTACATACTAAGAAAATAAGCTTTATCCAATAAAGCATGGATAAAAACAAAAAACATGCTAAGTTTAATTTTCTAACAACCCCCCTTAAGTCTAACTAAGGAGACAAAAGCCTAAGAATAGGAAAGAGGAAAGAGGGAAAACCCAGTAGGAACAAAAACCCCCTTTAAAATATGCATTAGAAAAGCATCTTTTGAGACACAAGAAAAGTCTGGATGACTATCGAATGATAACTGTCATAGTGTTGAATAAGCCTCCTTTAAAACTAGGATGAAAATTAAGATCAATTTGCATGAGTGCCCCCAATGATACTACATGAATAATGAGCAGATGGCAAACTAGGCCAAACATCTATTAATCAAAGATACAAAAGACAATAATATGCATAGAAGCCCCCAACCAATAAATAGATGGCAAACAAAGGCAAAACATCTATCAGTTAAGGATTCATATGGCACATAAATCTATACGAGTGACCTAAACGACACTACTCAACCATGAAAAAATAAATTGCTAGTTCAAAATACAGATGCCAATTGTCTACAAAATCAATCAACCATGGGACCAAGGAAGCATCAACATGAACAATGGAAAAGCCTCCAAAACAAATTTGAAGTAAAAGGCATGACAGGTCCACTAAAATGGTGTGTCACTAAAGAGGACAAGAAGGTAAGGCCCATGCAGTAAGAGCATTACCTTGGCATGTCAGAGATGAAGAAGACTCAAGGGCTAAATTTTGATGTTGTTGCACAACCTTCTCCAAGGCCTCTAATCTCATCCAACATCGATTGCTTGCATGTCCCACCTTACCACAAAAACTACAAGGCTCTTCCAACTTCTTATTTGTCTTGGATTCCTGACTAGATTCTAGAATTTTCATCTCACTTGTATGCACAAGAGCATGAGCTTTAGAATTTTTCAAAGTACCCATTTTTATGAGTTTATCTTTCTCATAAATCAGAGACTCAATAGAGGCATTGAGTTTGGGCATCTTCTAACTTGCTCATGTTGTAAGCTTGATACTGTGAAATGCAAAGACAAACATTGCATATTGTGGACCCAATTTTGACAAAATATCAAGGATTAATTTGCTTTCTTGTGTGGATTTATCAATTCCACATTCCTTCAGCTTAAGTAATAAATCCTTGAACTTTGTGAAGAAGCCTTCAATATTCTCAAAACTCCTTGGATCTAATGAGTTGAGCTCATTTTCAAGAATGTAGCCTTGTATCTCATCTTGCTTCCAAAAAGAGCCCCTAATGTAGTCCAAACTTGGTTTGGAGTTGTGCATGCTTCAACATGAAACAATAAATTTGGAGACATGGATAAAAAAAGAAGATCAAAAGCCTCATCCATGGAGTTGAAATATTTGGATTTTTCAACTGTAGAATTTGGTTCTACCTTTGTTGCTATTACTATTCAATACAAGCATCTACTTCTAAGTTGAAGTTGAATTTTTGGCTTCCATTCAAAATAGTTATATGGCATCAAATATGTAGAGGCTGGAAACTCCATTCTTTCTAAACTCTATATCTCCTCAATACCTAGAAAAGAACTGTTGTCCTTATTTCTAGCACCCTAAGCTCTGATACCATGTACAATTTTAGCTTAACCATCAAATAATCTAGCTAGAATGATAGAACAAACTACGTAGTTGTAGAAAGAAAAAATCTAGAACAAAAGATGAAAAATGGAAGTTCTCATTAATTACATTGAAGGAATTACAATAATATAGGCTTCCTCAAAGCATAAAGTAGAGGAAAAACATGATTAAAACTGAAAAAATTAGAAGTTTTCCTTAGTGAGCTTACATACTAAGAAAATAAGCTTTATCCAATAAAGCATGGATAAAAACAAAAAACATGCTAAGTTTTATTTTATAACAAATTCTATATCAATATCCTTTAGCACTTTTTTCATCTACATTATCCAATTACAATTATTTATTGCTCCAACATATTCTGCTTCTACTATAGACTGAGAAGTACAATATGGCTTCTTGCTTAAACAAGATACTGACCTTCCTCCAAGGAAGATTTCTCCTCCACTTATTCTTTTTATGTCATCCACATTTCCTTCCCAATCAGCATCTCTATATGCCTACAATTTAAAATGAGTAGATCTATCATACCGTAAGCCAAATTCTAATGTACCCTTCAAATATCTAAAAATCCTTTTTAATATTGCAAAGAGTGTTTCGTAGGATCTACTTGATACCTTGCTACAATTCTAATTGTATTAGCAATATTTGGTCTTGTATTAGTCAAATATTTTAAGCCACAAATTATTGATCTATATCTAGCTTGCACAGTAATAGGTGAGTCATCATTATTAGTCAATTTGCATCATATAATCATAGGTGTTTCGACTAGTTTGCAATTCTCCATGCCAAAACTTACCAACAAATTCTTAAGATAATTAGTTAGAGATATGAATATGTCATATTTATTTTATTTTATTTGCAATCCCAAAAAGTATTAAATTTCATCAATCATAGACATCTCAAATTCATCTTTCATCTTATCAGAAAACTTATTACTTGCATCATGTCATTTCCTCCAAAAACAATGTCATCAATAAATACTTTAATAATCAATAAACCATCATAATTAACTCTCAAATACATGCTATTGTCTACATTACCTTTCTTAAATCCCAAACATAGTAATTGTTTATCTAATCTTGCATAACAAGCTCTAGGTGTTTGTTTTAATCCATATAATGCCTTATTTAGCTTGCATACCATGTCTTTTTCTTCTATCAATGGAAATCCATTAGGTTGTTAAATGTAGACTTCTTCCTCAAGTTCACCTGTCGAAAATGATAACATCCATCTGATACACTTTGAATTTTTTGTTAGATGCATAAGCCAAAAAGAGTCTTACAAGCCCCCTAATCTTGCTCTAGGGGCAACGGTTTCTTCAAACTCTATACCTTAATGTTGTGAATAGTCTTTACATACCAATCTTGCTTTGTTCATTACAAATTCTCCTTGCTCATTCATCTTAATCCTGAAAACTCATTTTGTACCTATAACATTTTTATCTTAGATCAAGGGAATAATTCCCATTATTTTTATTCTCAATCTACTCAAGTTATGATTTCATAACATTTATTTAGTATTCATCCTTACATGATTCATCAGTACTCTTAGGTTTAATATGTGAAATCAAACAAATTTCATCTCTTACCTTTCTTCTTATCAATATTCCTTGCTTGCATCATCAATGAGATGATCATTAGGATGGTTCCTTTCAACATACTTAGGTGTCCTTTATTATTCTTTAGGATCTTAAATTTTTACTTGGATTCCATCATCAATTTCAAAGAATAACTCTTATTTTGTACTATGATTTCGTACCTATCTTTGATTTGTACTAACCTAATCATTAGAATCATACTCATCAGTTCTTTCTTGTACCTAAAATCTTTCATCAATTTTGGCATTCACACTCTAAAAAACTTCTTTAGTCTCAAATTATAAAATCTATAAGCCTTACTCTTAGTTGATTGTCCAAGGAATTCGCCTACATCACTTTTAGGATCGAATTTTCCTATTTCATCTTCTCTTTTGATATAATTGTTTGTTAAAATGTTGACACACTTCTATGAATCATTATATCTAAGATTTCTTAAAACTGAGGTCTCAAATGGTGATTCATAGCTCTCTACTCATGGAGTGCAAGAGTTTATAATGGAGGCTCTTAGTTTAGACTTAGTTTGTGCCCATGCAAGTACACCATAAAATGAGAGATTCAAAGAGGAAAAGCAAGAGTGCTAGTCTCCATGATTTTGAGAGACTTCCTGTGGATGACTAATATGAATGGAGAAAAGAAAATTCCCTTGGTTTCACTGGATTGTATGGCACATACAAAATACCTTGGTGGTGTGAGGATCCATGTTCTTCAAAAAAGGAACAAAGCATTTGGTGGAAAACTAGTTTGGCAAATGTATGCTAAGCCCAACAACATCTAGTGTCAAATCATGCATCAAAAATACCTAGATAATAATAATCCAGCTAGAGTCCTGACCATTCTTGATCCTCTAAAAGGATAAAAAATATGGGGCTTCACGATGACATCAAGGGAGATTATAACTAATCATATCTCTTGGGAAGTTAATAGTGGGTCTCAAGTTAAATTTTGGCATGATTCATGGAACGAGGCTCTACCACTAAGTAAGATGGAAGGTGTGGATAACTTGATTAGTACAACAAAAGATATGTGGGGGTCACACTTGATAAATTTTATTTTTGTAGTTTCACTTCATTCAAGAAAAGTGATTTGGAAAGATCCATTAGAATTGAATCTTTGCCTCCTAGATGGCCAATTATTGGAAAAAATCTTTTTGGAAAAAGTAGTGTAGTTATCAAATTTAGATGATAAGGTGCTTTGGGTTCCTGGGAGTGAGGGCAACTATAACATTAAGGATGCGTATAACATCATCCAACAATAGGAAGTCAATTCTCCCCCTTGTAGGTTATTCACATTTTGTTGGAGTCATTTAACACTACCCAAAGCAAGCTACTTTTCGTGGTTAGAATCAAAAAATAGGATTTTAACCAGTGATAGATTACACAAACTAAAGATTGCACAACCTTTTAATTGCATCCTCTATGGAAAAGATTCAAAAAGTGTAGACCATTTATTCCTATCCTACTCATTTGCACAACATTGCTAGATTTTTGTATTGAGAAAACTTCATTATTCAATGCCTTTACCAAAAGAATCTGGGATTTGTTTCAATCTTGGCCAAAATTATACCTAGATTCTCTATTCTCTACATTATGGACATGTACATCCCAACATTGGTAGTGTGGCAATTTCGTGGGAGCACAATAAAAGAATATTTCGTAAGATCTCTACAATTGAAGTAGTACTAACTAATTTGGAAAGGTCAATATCCAAAATGGTGAATTCCATCCATTCAAATCTTAAGTGTAATCTATGTATGATAAGTTGGGATAGTGTGATTGCAAGGGAATGTAAACATATTCATGTGTCATTTGGTTGGTGTTAGCAAAATCATAATTCTGAACCACCAAATCATAAGCTTATTCATTGGATTCCTTCAGCAGAAGGTATTGTGAAACTAAACTTTGATGGATCCTCTAGAGGGAATCCTGGTGAATCAGGTGTAGGGGTGTGTATTTGGGATCATCATGGAGTTGTAAAAGTATTACAATTTCTCTCTCTTCCTTGTGGTACAAACAATATGGCTAAAGCCTAGGGGTTATTCATTGGCCTCACATTGGCTAAAGCAGGTGGATTCAAAAGGTTTCAAGTAGAGGGAGATTCCTTGATCATTATTAATAACTACATAAAATGGGAAACACACAATTGGCAGTTAGGATATATCTTTCGACAAATGTAGTTCCTATTAGATTCCTTCGAAGAAATATACATATCCCATAGCCTTTGTGAGGGGAATGTAGTGGTAGATTATCTTTCTAATAGAGCATACAATGGATAGGATATGATGTCATTAGCATCGACTGAAATCATTAAATAGGATACAAGACTGCAGGCCCTAGTTTGTGTGGACATGACAACCTCTTCATCATAAGTAGAGTTTGAAATTGGCAACTTAAATATTTGTTAGGTGTTGAGGATTTTGGATGCATAGTTGCAATATCCCATATGATGTGGGAATAATACTTTTGGTGTGTGATAAGCTATGTACTTTTGCTGGATTTACTTGAATTTCCTAACTCTCCATCACCTCGGCTAGCAATGCTGCTTCATTCGTCCCCTATCAACAGTGGGAATTCACCAAGGTTAGTTGATGCAGTGCCAGATCTCAATTCTCAACCTAAAATTTTGATGGCTTCTGGTAAGATTGTGTATAAATTTTTGAAGTAGGGTTTTTTTTGATGTATGAAGTAATTATTGGGTTTTGATATGCATGGTCTTCCTGTGTATTGTATATCAATCAAATTTCTTGAAGTATGGGGTATGTTAGGAATAGGACTATGTGCCTATTTGACATCATTTGTAACTACATATGTAACTATCTATATTAAAATATATACTTGTGTATAACTATTATCCCAGAGTTTCTTCCTAGTTCTTCAACAGGGGAGTTATTGAACTAGTTTATTAATAAAATATGTGGATATGCCACTTTTGCTTTAAAAAAAAAGATTAAATTATTTAATTAAAAGAGAGGTTTTCTTTAAATTAAATAACATTAATTAATTTATTTAAAAGGGATATTTTCTTTTAATTAAATAAAAATTGATGCGAAATGATCAAACCTTAGGAAATATTGAAATAATTGAATTAATTACAATTTGATCAAGAAAATTGATTTGAATTGAAAATATTGTAAGGCATTGATTCAAGAAATTGATAAATTGATTCCATCATTTGATAAATTGAATAATGGGGGCTCATAGTCTAGGTGACTATTTTTAGGGTGCATACATTTGCCTCTCGTTGACTAATGTGTGATCTTTATGGGAACACATGCAGTTAAAGAATGTAGTTGAAGTGTGAGATCAATTTGGGATCACAAAACAACTGAGACGTGTGATCGATAGATGGGAACACATTAGGAAAAAGATAAGATGATTGAAAAAGACAAGGTCAACACCATTGTAAATAGGTAATTGACATGCTCAAGATAAGAATCTCAATCAAGATTGCCTTAAGTGGAGCAATTGATAGGATTGATAAAGTTGAATCAAGGATTGAAGTTTAATAGGTACCACCCCCTCATGATTGAAATTGAAATGAGATAGAGGAGAAACAACAACTTGATAAATATGATCAAATAAAACTAAAGATAAGGTTCTTGATGTAAGATGAAAGATATAAGGATCACAGAACCAAGGTAGATCATCAAGCATGAAAGATTATGCCCCAAGGTTGAATTAGAAGAAAATAAGTGGGGTGAAAGTGAATGGAAGATAAAAGTTTGGAAGAGGTGGAAAGAAATGGAGGGAAGAAAGAGAATTTTCCTTAAGAAAGAGAATGCCCCAAAATCAATCAACTATTTAAGATAGAAAATTTTGATTGAGATCACCAAAGAAGATAAGGAAATGAAGATCAAAACATGACCATAGTTGATTAAAAGTCCACAAGAAAGATAAAGGAAAAAAATCCTCTCAAACTCATAATGCAACCTAAAAATGTAAATTAACATGAAGTCTAACAATGCAAGCTACATGAACACAAAATGTATACTTGCAATAGAGCAACTGTAACACAGGATTTAGTGCTCATCATTCATTAGAGAATGTTAAGGAACTTATTTTCATCATTGGGCAATTATTAACGGACATTGGAAAATCACACAATCATCACTAGTCACAAGCGCAACTATGAAGATATGAATGTGATTTATGCCGGATTGGAATGTGGAAAGATTCTAACTTAAGCATCAAAGGCACAAAGGTCAAGATGACTTCGATGCTAGCTTACCCAATATAATGTAGCAAAACCATGCTAGCATCAAGACAT
Source organism: Cupressus sempervirens (assembly GCA_028749045.1). NCBI lineage: Eukaryota > Viridiplantae > Streptophyta > Pinopsida > Cupressales > Cupressaceae > Cupressus > Cupressus sempervirens. The sequence goes on along the minus strand of CM053786.1, from coordinate 714,761,612 downwards.
AGATGTCGGGATGACCATAAGAATGGCTATGCAAAAGTAGTCAAGGATGATGCCTCAAATCTCCTAAGTATTTCAAGGGGACAACAAGAGAAACTCTAGTGTTTCAAGACCACACCCACAAGCAGAAAGCAAATAAAAAGATACCCCATGTCCCAAGTCCTCTAGCTATGCATACCAGAGAGACTTATTAGATAAGGACACTCAACAAAAATCAACAATAATTAGCACACAAAGAAAATATCATGGCATAGCTCAAGCGTTAAGTGTTTTGTTTAAAAAATTAAGTGTGTTAACTAATATCGAGTTTTGAGGATAAGGATCAAATGCTTGCAAGTAGGTAAGATCACATGAAAAAACTGGGTAAGACTAGACTGATAAGTGTTGAAAAATACTCGATGTGAGGGGTTGTATTAAAAAATACAGTTGGGGTGGTGTTAAAATAAAACACCATTTGCGAGGTTTCCTAAAGACTAACCCATCCAAGAGACCAAAGCTAACATAATTATGCTCCCTAGAAAAAGACAAAGACCAATTCCTAGCCAAGGGAACAAGGACAAGACATGATGGAGAAAGATTAAGTGTCGAGGACATGTGCTAAGAAACAAAGGTGCAAAAGGCCTCAAGTAGCACTCCTTTCTAGGTTTTCACCACTTCGATTTTATTGCAAATTTTTTTTTTTTTTTTTTTCATTTTTTTCATTTTTTTTTGGAGATACATCAAAGCACCTATTGCTAGGTTTTCACTAAAATGATCATTTTTTAAGGATATTTTCTGATTTTTAGCATTTTTAACAATATATGATTTTTTTAGGATCGATAAGTATGTACAAAGGATTCCCCTAGATAGAATGGGCATCACAGATAGAACTTCTTCAGGTGCAAGACATTGATAGGATCAGGGAGCTACTCTACTGCTATTGTAGACAATAAATAAGCACCTAACCCAAAAGCTATTGTAATGATGTAAGGTCTAAGCCAATTAGGTTCAAATTTTCCCTTTTGATCTCTATGTTGTTGATTCTTAGGATTTCACGTAGGACAAGATCTCCCACTTAGAATTCTCTAGGGCGAACCCTTTTGTTGAAGGCTTTGGACATGCACTTTTGATAAACCCTCATATGGTCAAATGATGCTTGACATTTCTCATCTAGAAGTTCTAACTCTTGATGTCTCATGGCATGATAGTCTTCATCTATAACTAGACCTTTGAGGGAAACTCTAATTGAAGGAATCTCAACCTCTAAAGTAGCACTACTTTAGTGCCATATGTAAGAGCAAAAGGAGTAGCCCTAGTAGGAGTACATATACTCATTCTATAGGCTTACAAAGCTGGATTTATCTGTAAGTGCCAATATCTACCACTCTTACAAACTATTCTATGTAGGATTTTAAGAATGGTTTTGTTTGATGCCTCTGCTTGACCATGTCCTTGTAGGAAGTAAATGGAAGACCAATGTTGTTTAATCTTGAACTTCTTGCAGAGTTGTTTAAGGTCTTTATTTTTTAACTGGCCTCCAATGTTAGTGATAATCTTAGAAGGCACTCCAAATCAATAGATTATATGGTTTGGAATGAATAGAGAGACTGTCTTGCCCAAGGCAATAGAAAGTGGGACAACTTCTACCCATTTAGTGAAGTAATCGGTAGTAGTTATAATAAACTTATGTCCACTTGATGAGTTGGAATGAATCTTCCCAACAAGATCAAAGGCCTAGCACTAAAATGGCCAATGAGATATAGAAGGAATGAGCTCCCTTCTTGGAGAATGTATCAGGTTATCATGCTTTTGACACTTTTCACATGACTTTGAAAAAGCTACTACATCAATCTACATCGTAGGCCAATAGTACCCCAACCTAAGCAACCTTTAGGCCATGACAAGACCATTGGAATGTTCCCCATAGATGCCCTTGTGGATGTCAACTAATGCTTGGCTAGATTCTTCCTTTTCTAAGCATCTAAGAAGTGTTCCATTTCGACCCCTCCTATACAAATCACCAGAGATAAGGAAATGGTGAGAGGCATTTCAGGTAAGGTTTCTATGTTCTGATCAATTAAAGGTTTCAAGCATAATGCCATCATGAAGGAATGGGTAAATGACACCATAACTAGATGACTCACAACCAACAAGGGTATAAATGACATGAATTTATTGGGAGTCATAGATAGGGTGATGTAGCTCTTCCACTAGGAATTCAAAACTAGATTCATGTTGCTCTAACTGAAAGAGTGAAGCAAGTGTAGCCATAGCATCAATTGCTTTGTTTTATGATCCAGGGGTTTGCTGAAATGTGACAATGTGAAGTATCATTTCAAGGAATCAACCATGTGCTTGTAAAGTACCATTTTCTCTTTCATATTCATCATTGACTTGCTTGATTATAAGCTGTGAATCCTCATAGATGTGTAACTTTATGATTCTCCATTCTATGGCCATCTTAAGTCCATTTGTTAAAGCTTCATACTCAACAATGTTATTTGTACATGGGAACAATAACTTGTAAGACTTAGGAATCATGTACCCATGAGGAGAAACAAATAACACACCAACTCCTGAACTATTTTGTATAAAGGATCCATCGAAGAACATCTTACATGTTGTTTCAGTCATATACATGAGGTGTTGATCTCGGAAGTCAACTTGAATAGGTGCATTATCTTGTATTAGGAAATCAACCAATTGATCTGCTATGGCTTGTCCTTTGATTGATTTACACTAAATGTACTCTATGTCAAACTCTGAAAGGATCATCATCTATTTAGCAAGCCTATCAATGAGGGAAACCTTACCTAGTAAATACTTGAGTGGATCTATTTTTGCTGTGAGGTGTATAGTGTGCACACACATGTAATGGTGCAACCTTTTGGGAAGTAAACACAATTTCAAGGCAAGCTTTCTCAATGCTGGTGTAGTTAACCTGATATGAAACAAGAGTGTGGCTAATGTAGGATATTGCTCTTTCTTTCCCATGTTCATCAAGTTGAGCTAGTAATGCCCCCAAGGAAGACTGTGTCACTGAAATGTATAGAATAAGTGGTTTCCCTAGGATAGGAGGCATTAAAATAGGAGGATGTTCCAAGTATTTCTTGATTTGACCTATGCTCTTTTGACAATCCTCATTCCAAACTCATTTGACTCCTTTGTGTAAGTTCTTATTGAAAGGTTGACCTCTATCTATCAAATGTGAAATGAATCTTCTTATGGATTGAGGATGTCCTTGAAGACTCCTCATTTGACTAATGTTTCTAGGAGGTGGCATGTCTATGATTTCTTGGACTTTTTTAGGGTCTACCTCTATTCCTCTTGGTGAAATGATGAATCCCACTAGTTTTCTAGAGGTGACTCCAAATGCATACTTTTTAGTATTTAACCTTAATTTAAATTGTTCCATGCGATCTAGAATGCCTTCTAAATCATCTAAGTATGTGTCTCTTTTCTTAGACTTGGCCAAGGTGTCATCCACATAATCTTCCATGTTTTTATGTATCATGTCATTAAAAATGGTGGTCATAGCCCATTGAAAGGTGGCTCCTACTTTTTTTAATCCAAAAGGCATAACATTCCAACAAGAGGTACCCCATGCACAAGTGAATGCAGTCCTTTCTTGATCTTTAGGAGCTATCTTAATCTACTTGTATCCAAAAAAAACCATCCATCAAGGAATAAATCTCATAACCTGTAGTCATATCCACTATCATATCTATGTATGGAAGTGGAAAATCATCTTTTGGGAAAGCTTTGTTAAGATCTCACAAATCTATGCATACACAAATGGATTTTCATGTTTAGATACATGAACTATATTTGAGATCCATTCTGCATAAGCTATAGCTTATATAAATCTAGCACTTAATAATTTTTCTAATTCTACTTTGATTAGGAGAGCTATGTGAGGATGCATCTTTCTCAATTTTTTTTAAACTGGTTTGACACCTAAAGCTATGGACAAGTGATGCATGATAAGATCAGTGTCCAACCCTAGCATATTTGAATAAGTCCATGCAAAGTTGATCTTCTTTTTTTGAAAGAATTTAGTGTAAGATTCTTTTTCTTATGGTGAGAACGACTGAGCCAAGTGTACTATTTGTGGAGCCTCATCTGTAACCAAATTGACTGCTTGTGTTGGTTCAATAAGTACTAAAGATTTATCTTGAAAGTAGCTAGGGAGATGTACAAGTACCTCATCCTTAGGTGCCTTAGAGAGGTTTTCACTCTTGTATACATCATTTATTTTTGATTTTTTTTGTTCTAACACCGCCACAGGATGGTTTTCACCATCAAAACTCATATTATTTTGATTTTATTTTCTTTTTATTTTGTGATTAAGGTACTTGATGTCTGGCTCTATCATGCTGGTAGCTGGTTCACTAGTGGAAGAGACTACATGTTCAATGGCATTCAAGTAACATGCTATCTCATAACCATTTTGAAATGTTAAAAGCTCAGGTTCTTGATAGCATTGCGACCAATCAATGAGGTTAGGATGAACAAGAGGTAAGGTAATGACTGGTTCAAGGTTGTAAATGTGAATGATATCATCTCTAGTGATTGAAGAGTCAGAGTTTGTCAAGTATCCCTCTAAGTTACCCAAATTAGGATTTGTCCTAACAAGTGAAGAATCGTCCACTAAGGCAAATTGTGGGTTCAAATCTTCTAATCCTACATGTGACTCGTCGACTATCTCAGGTTGAGAACTATAAGTGTGGATAACATCAACATCCATGTAAACTATGGAAGGCTCTGAGAAGAAGTCTCATAAGTGATTGGACTATCTGAATCCTCCCAAAGGAGATTAGTAAAAGGGACCCAATCTTCACACATATCTTGCTGATTTGTCAACTAAGGTGTGTATTCTAGTTCATCTTCATTATTTGACTCATCAAGAATAGGAGTAGTGTTCTTGTTGTGATTCACAAATCCTAGGCCAACCATCTCCTTAGACTTGCATCCAAAAAGAGTATGATTAAGGGGTTCAGCTCTAGCATCAAATCTGTGACTAAGAGGCCATGTCCATGATAGCCCATCTATTTGACAAAAGTATACCCTCTTCCATAAGCCTTAGGAGAGGATAAAATTTATCATTTTGCATATATTTCTCTTCTCTAAAAATCTAGTCTCTAACAACCATCTCTTCTTTCTCATCTTGAATAGGCACTGAAGACTCTACAAATGTGCTAAATAAAGTCATAGCTGAAGAGGAAGGTCTCATTTCTTGTGAAGGCTTTCCATAAGACCTAGGTGAAATTGGTAGTGTTGATACCCCCATGCCAAGGTCTACTGACTTGAACTTGTCTTTACATTCAGCTAAGGTTGCATCAAAATCTTCTACTTCTCTATTTAGGGGAACATGAGCACTCACTGAAATTGAGTTAATAGATAAAGTGTTATCCCCAGGTATACAAATTTGTATTCCACTATAAGGGAAATTAACACATTGATGATAGGTAGAAGACACTGCTTGCATATCGTGAATCCACTATCTACTGAGTAAGATATTGTACGCAAGGGGACCAACATCAACCACTTGGAATAAAATATTTTTTTCAACAAGGATAATCCTAATTAGAAAGATGACCAACCCTTTGGAACTTCTTTCTGCCTCATCATAGGCTTTGACAGTGATTTTTTTTGGTATCTATGACTTTTTTCAGAATAACCCAACTCCTTAAAAAGACTCAAGGAACAAATATTAAGCCCAACACCCCCATCTATCAACATGAACCTAACATGAGTTTTGTGGACCATGACCTCAATATGAAGAGTGAGATTATGTGGGTGGTTCAAAGCTTTATCAACATCCTCCAAAAAGGTAAAGTAATGAGGGCTAGCAATATGGTTAAGTATGTTTTGGAATTGATGAACATCTAAGTTGTTGGGGATGTTCGCTACATGCAAAGCATCCTTCAAGACTTACTTGTGTCTCAAGGACAACTCTAAGAGCTCAAAGATTGAGATTTGAGCAGGGGTTCTTTAAAATTGATCAATAAGATTATAGCTCGACTTAGGATTGACTATTAGTTTTGCGGTGACATTCTTGGATGCCACTTTCTTTGGTTTACTTGGTTGACCTGAACTAGGTCCTATAATGATAATGGGACCTTGACTTCGTGTGACAACATTGAGAATTTGAGATGAAATTCTAGAGTTAGGACCCCTTAGAACTACAACCAATTCTTCACTAAATATAGGAGAAGAGTCTATGTCTAAATCATAACCATAGGGATCTGTACCCCTCATCATGTTGATTTTTTTTTTTATGACTTCAAGCATGTTGATAGTATTCTCTACATCTATGTAAGTGTAATTGACCTTAGTGGTGCAGGGCACCTAGGTGACATGATAGGTCATCTCATCACATTGAAGGACATTCATGATGGAATAAATGGGGTGATGCTTCACTTCATTAAACATGTTGATTTTTTCTTATTGTAATAAGGTTGATCCTTGTTTGTGAGGTCAAGGAACTTAAGGTGCCATATAAGCCTAAGTTACCTTAGTCCTAAGTATCTTGTTTTTGGTTATTTTAGTCAATAAATTGACTCTAGTTGTATTTTGTGAGTCATTACACCTTATTTAGGTCCTAAGTGCTGCAAATGTCTAGGTGATTGATTTCTAGGAAGCAATAGTGGAAATATTGCATTTTGTAAGAAAAGTTGCTGACAACTTTTTGTTATTTTTGACAATTTTTGCAAAATCATTACATGTGGTCTTGTAACTACTCAAACCAATTAGGTATTGGTTGGGGATGATGTATTTGGATGATGCTACCATCTATGAAGTTAGAGGTGTAAGGAGGTATCCATTCAACAAGTTTTTCATACCAAAGATACAAATTTTCTGAGCATTTTATTGTTGTATGGAACTGTACAAATTGGGAGACCAAATATAGTTGCATGATTTGAAAGTATTTAAGTCTAGATTACATTTCATTTTATTTTATTTTTACTGGTTCATTCTAAGTCAAGTTAGAGAATTTTTATTGCTAGTAGGTTTTAAAACCCTTAAATTAAGGGTTTCAAGCAAGACGTGGCCCTAACTTGCAATTCTATGGTTGTTTTTTCATGGCCTTCTAGGATTTGTAAGGTTAGGGTATGTGTTTTAAGATTTCAAAGTTATATATTTTTCTTAGGTGATTCAGGGGTTCTATGAATGTGCCCTAGACTAGAAATTACTATGCATTCAACTATGAAAGTGATAATTTTGTGGATAGAACTTGGAATGGAGCTCTAGAGCATGGTGGGTGGCCATTCCTTGGTGGAAAAGGTTAAATAAGACCTCCTACAACAAAAAACCAATCCTAAGTACCCATCTTTTCTCTTTCCATGTGATCCAGGTTGGATTTAGCCAATTAGGCCTATGAGGCTTGTGTAGGTTCAAGGGTGCTGGAGTAGATTGGAGAGTTCATGCTTTGGGAATTTGTGTAACTTCCAAAAGGGTATCTAAAACCCTAGTTTATTTTCCAAGCCTAGTAGAGAAAACTCAAGTTACTATCCTAAAACCTTAAAAAATGGTTATAAGGGGAATTAGATCTCTTAAGAGCAAATTTGCAAAGTAGAAGTTGGGGGACTCAAGTAATTGCGAAAGTTAAATCCTTGAGTGTTCCTTGAAATCTTATAGGTGTTAGCTTGACCCAAGGAATCGATTGGAGTCCATTTCTTAGGTTGAGCCATTTTACCATTGTTGATCCCTAGAGTCACTAATCAGGAAAGATGTTTTGAAAATTGAAGAGTTGTGTAGGAGTTAGGCATTGTGTTGAAACTTGTTGGGAGGAGTCTTGAGGGGCTCTAGGAAATTGATAAAGGTAAGCCACCTTAAGTGTTGGAGTTGGGGTTCTACCAAGCTTTTGGTGTAAGCTCTCTACATCACTTAGCCTTGCCATTCTTAAGTTTAGAGGTTTCCCCCTTCTCTTTCTCATACTTGGGAAAAGGTTCTTTGAATGACTTATGATTTTTGTTGGTGTTCAATCCATCTACCTGAAGTTTTCCATTCTCAATGAGATCTTGGATGATATGTTTGAGTTTCCAACAATTTTCAATATCATGTCCAATGCCATTGCGAAACTTACAAAAGGCTTTCTCATCCCACCAATGTGGCTTAACATCAGGTATATAATGCTTTGTGGGATATTGAGGATGCGCAAGGTTGTTAGCAATGGTGTTTTCAAGACATACTCATATGAATCACTAAGTTTTGAAAATTGATGTCTCTCTTTCTTAGGCCTATCTTAGTATCTTGGCTTGTTCTTTTGTTGATTAGATGCATTGAGTTTCATGGCTTGAATAGCATTAGAAAAGTGGAGAATATCTTGATCATTGGGTTTGGAGGAGTCCACAACTCCATCATTGACCACTTATTTGTTCCTATTCCAATGTGAGTTCTTTCCTTTATCCTTGTTAGGGTTGTTATTTTGACCATTGTTGTTGTTTCCATGTTTGGTCAAAATTCCTTGTTCTTTCAAAACATCTTCAATCCTACATGCGGTTTTAACCATGGTGTAAAAGGAATCAAAAACCATATTTCTAACTTTATACCACATTTAGGGAACCAAGTTTCTAATAAGGATCTCAATCTTCTCATTTTTTAGGGATGGTCCTAGAGTAGCGAGAGAATTTTCATCTCTACCTTTGCAAGAAAGTGACAAGGATTCCCCTTTATTTTTCTTTCAGTTGCATAAGTCCAACATAGTGATAGATCTTGAAAGGTTTTATGCAAAGTGTTGGAAAAATCTATGGACAAGCTCTTTAAAAGTCTTAATGGGGGGAGTTATGTTGGTGAACCATTCCATTGCTTGACCTTTAAGACTCCTTGGGAACAATCTCATGAGGTACAAATCATCTTGATGGAACTCAAAACTCATGATATAGAATTGACACACACAGTCATGTGGATCTCCATTCCCACCATACTTGTCATATTGAGGGATCTCAACCTTTCTAGGGAAGTATTTCATGTTAAAACTTTTATCAAAAGGATTAAGACAAATTGAATCAAGTGAGAATGAACTCTTGGGTGCCAGCATCTTTTCCATCATACTCTTAATTTGTTTGATCTCTTCTTCTTGAGATGGACCTTGTTTCTTAATCTTCTTGTCCATATAAAATTTGTAGGGGACTCTAGCACCCTTGTTGATTAAACTCTCTAGGAAATTGTCTTTGTTTTTCTCTAAGTATCTCTCCACATACTATTGGAAGAGTGGTTCTTGTTGTATCTTCATGAAGTATTGGGAGTTGATTCAAAAATTGAGCTACTACCCCCATATTATGAGTCATGATGAACATGTTGTGAAGGTTGTCTTGAATCCCTAAGAGGTGTTCATCTCTTATAATGATCATGTCTTGAAACCCTCCTTTCTCTATGGCTAGGAGATCATGAAGGTGTTCTTGAACATGTTCCACTTTGTGGATTTTTAGGAGGGGTGGATGGAGGAGAGTTTTTTCCACCACCAAGACACATGTTGTTAAATTAATCATTAAGTTGTTGAGACAAGAGTCTATCTTTCTCCTCTTGGTAGGATTTCCTTTCTATCTCCAACAGGGTTTTTCTATCCAACTCTAGGAGTTTAAACTTCTCTTCCTTTTTAGCTTGCTCATCTAGGAAGGCTTTCTTTTCACGCTCAATTTTCTTAAGTCTTTCACTCATGTATCTTGAAGTTGTTTTGAGCAGTGAACTTGGTCTTGAATGTCTAAACAAGTCATTGGTGTATGTTGCATTCATATGAGTGTCACAAAGTTTATCATCTTGGTCTTCATGTTGTGATTTTTCATCTTGATATACTTTCCTCTTATCTCTTGCTTCCCTTTGGTGTGCATCCAAATATCTAGTTGAGATAAGGTGTGAGATTGATCAATTTTTACGAGAGGGGCTGCCAAACAAAATAGTATCTCTATGTTTTTCAAATATGGCATCAAGGCATTCATCCATTTCTTTTCTCTCTCATCGAGTCATTGTGTAACTCGTATCCATATCCTAGTGACAAGATGATAAGGGTGTACTCAACTCACTAAGGTTACTTTTGGGATCAAACCAAACTTCCAAGTTGTTTCAGGGTGATTGATCAAATACGGGTTCTTTTCCTTTATATTTTTGGTGAGTTCAAACTAAGGGTAATTTTTTAAAGACTACTTGAGGTCGCTTTCCTTGATCTACTTGATATCTTGTTGTAACCAACATGAAAAAAAAGGTACTAGGTGATTGGATGATCCTAAGAAACATTAGTACCAAATCAAGATAGTAAAAACACTCATCTAAAAGAGAAGTGAAAGATAAAATTTTGCAAGAGGCATAAACCATCATTGACACAAAGGTGCCCACTGAATGGGTGAATACCCTAACACATATGGATTAGGGGGATGATTTACCCAACTTATATTGATTGAATTTGAATTTTTATGGAAGTGAATGGACAAGAGATAACTAAGAATCTGTAATCATGTTATCAAAGGATCCAAAGGTTTATCTTCTCAACAAGGATGGTTTCTAGCTCACCAACTCCAAGAAAGGTCACTTGTGAAATCAAAGATTACTAGTTCAAGAGGTCAAAATGTAAAAAATCCAAAGTGCAAACAAGCTTCTAACAATGAGGTAAGTGACTTGATCTAACTCGAATTGATCGAGGAAGACCAAAATTGACAGGATAACAAATTGAGCAAGTTAAAAAGTTGGTTTTTGGCTTGAGAACTTAGTTTTTGTTCATTTTAATTAACCAAATAGATGCATTAATATATTTTTAGCATTAATCAGACACATAAGACAACAATCAAGGAGTTCAAGCAAGCAATTGTCTTCAAACAATGAGCAAGGGACAAAGCGACCTTGCACATGAACAAGAATAGTGGCATAGTATTCTACTCCCTAAGGACTCTACTTGTGTATGTTCTCAACATGTTTTTAAATCATGCAAATAGTCCTAGAAAAGAAAAAATTGGTTGCACTATGGTTTGTAGTAATGGTCAAATCTACAACTCTTGCAATCTCAAGTGAGCAAAATCCAATCCCGACGCATCAAGGTTTTGACACAGTTCGAGAATTTAATCAATTAGGAGCTACTAAGGAGATCTAACAACCCAAAAAGAGACCACACTTGTGGAGATTTCTTCCACAAGGACATTTATATAGTGGTTGTTGCTCCATGATAGGAATGAATAATACAACTTGAGGTTTCATCTACGTGGTTTTCCCAATAAAGGGAGTGTCCACTATGGTTAACCCTCTCTAAAAAGGAAGACTCACAACATGGACCACATAGGGACTTGGTTCGGATTCAACGTTTCCAAGTTTGTGATACTCCCAAAGGGAACATATCATAATCCTATAGCCTCTTCACCTCACCAAAACACAACAAATAGATTAATTGACTCACTAAATTGCCGATACCAACTCAACAAAAGTTTGTCTACTGACAATGATTTATGTTTCTCTCATGAGAGAATATACTGTTAGTTGCCAAAGGCTCGACAATGTTTGAACCTAGAGTTGATCAACACCTTCCCTACCTACAAGTGGTTCCATCACGAAGAATAGCTTGAAGCCCATTCTCTCAAGATCCACAAATAATGTTTATAGGGCCTAATTACTATGTGTAATAGATATGCAAGAAAATAAATCTATGTTCATTCTTTTAGAGAAGAAATTGAAATGTGATCTATGAAGGTGAGAAATCACTCAAGTAAGACACACAAGAAGTTCATTTTAATGAAAGGAAAATAAATGTTATAGAGATTTAAATAGAATACCTAGTAATCCATGCAACATGCTCGGTAGATTTTACCTGATTTTTATTTTTGTTGAGCTTTTCCGTGCAAGCAAGCCACAAACTCACCAACAAGCAAGACACACAAATAAAATATGCAATGTTTACTCAACTTATGAAAACCCTAGGGTTAGATCTAAAAATCAATTGTTAGGAGCAATAATAACTAGCAAATAATCCAAATGACTACTCATATCATGCATTGAACCATGTGAAAAATAAGTGCAAGATAATCATTAAATGCCGTTTTTAAAATTTAATTTTTGACCTAGTCAACAAGATTGGACCTATATGACATGAATTTAGATCACAAACCCTAAATGCAGAAAAGAGACCCCATGTTAAAAAATAGAGAGATTTCCAAAAATGTCAAAATTTTAAAAAGATCTTTTCATTTGTGCCCTAGCGAGCCATTTTCCCAAAATAGACTAGTTCTCATAAATCAAACAAATGAGCTATAATATTGTATCCAAATTAAAACAAAAAGAACAAACCCCCTGTAGAATTTAAAGACTTTTCCAAAAATGTAATTTTTTTTGAAAAAATACTGATTTGTGCCAAAAATTTATGTTTTATGGAAAAAAAAGAAAAAAATAATAAAAAATTCACAATACCTCTAAAAATTCTAAATTGTTTATTGAAGCTTCTTTGATATGTCACCAACATGCAAAACAAATTTCAAACCGAACCTCTAAGATGTTTGGTAGATATGATCAAATCGTTGAAAATGTAGAATTTTCATCTCTAAAAAAATTTGCACAAGGGGATTAGCTTTAAAAAAATCAAAACGAGCTTGTAAATGTGAGTTGCCCCATGGTGGGTGCAAAAAATGTGTGCTAAAATGTTGATACACTTCTATGAATCATTATATCCAAGATTGCTCAAGAATGAGGTCTCAAATGATGACTCATAGCTCTCTATTCATGGAGTGCAAGGGTTTATAATGGAGGCCCTCAGTTTAGATCTAGTTTGTGTCCATGCAAGTACACCATAAAATGAGAGATTCAAAGAGGAAAAACAAGAGTTCTAGTCTCCATGATCATCAAATATTCATGCAAATGAAAATGGAAGCTATTATATATGATAACAATGCATGAAAGAAAACTAATCTATGAAGGGAAATGCAAATGCAAGATTATTCTATGAAAGGAAGTATAAATCTAATCAAACATGTAAGTGCAAGAGTAATCTAAATGGATTGCCATGGATGCATGAGATAAGAAGACAAGAAAAGAGAAGTTGCAATGTCCAAGCTCAAGTTCTCAAGCTCTCCTCCAAAATCGCTCTCCAAACTTGCAACATAACAATAAAATCTTGATCTATGAAAATGAGACGAAGAGCGCTCCTTATAAAGGAAAGTGTGGAGAGGAATGCATTCTCAAGAGCAATGTGAGATAAATCCCTAAAAAGCAAGTGCGAGGGAAAAGCCCACCATTGAGAAATATGTGCAAAAAGGAATCTTCATTTATTTTAATTTATTTTATTTGATTTATTTCCTTTTTTCATCAAAAAGAGACCTTTAAGTGGGAATTTATTTATTTAATTAAAAGAGAGATTTATTTTGATAAATAAGATAAGATTATTTAATTAAAAGAGAGATTTTAATTAAATAAGATAAAATTATTTAATTAAAAGAGAGATTTTATTTAAATAAGATAAAATTATTTAATTAAAAGATATATTTTCTTTTAATTAAATAATATTATTTAATTTATTTAAAAGGGATGCTTTCTTTTAATTATATAAGATTATTGATGAAATGATTAAACCTTAGAAAATATTGAAATAATTGAATTAATTATGATTTGATCAAAAAAATTGATTTGAATTGAAAATATTGTAAGGCATTGATTCAAGAAATTGATAAATTGATTCCATCATTTGATAAATTGAAGAACGAGGGCCCATAGTCTAGGCGACTATTTTAGGGTGCATACAATAACATTTGTTTCCAAATATTTTGAAATATTTAATATTAGGTGTGTTACCAAACCATAGTTCATAAGGAGTTTTACCTATTCCTTATCTGATATAAACTTTATTCATAGTGTATGATACAATATTAATTGTTTCTCTCTAATGTACATGTGATACCTTGCCTTCAAGTAAAGTCACTCTAGCTGCTTCACTCATCATTATGTTTCTTCTCTCTACTATACCATTCTATTGTGGTGTCTTAGGTGCTGAAACTTGTCTGTGAATTTTATTATCCTCACAAAATCCATAATTGATTAGAAGTAAACTCTCCACCTCTGTTAGACCTCAAACATTTTATCCTCACTCTTTATTCATTCTCAACTTTTTATTTAAATAACTTAAAATTATCAAAAGTTCCATTTTTTTCTCTCAAGAAAGCAACCCACAACATCCTAGTGAAATCATCAATGAAAGTAATGAAATACCTCTCTACATGGAATTTCTTGTCTTTGTAAGGCCACATAAGTTTATATTAACAATCTCCAACTTTTCTAAAGTAGTAAATGTTTTTCTTGGAAACACACTCTTTTTCTATTTATCCTTCACACATTATTTACACATCATGTTAGTATGTTTTCAGGTAGATCTTTGACAATATTAGAATTACTCACATTTACTATATTATCAAAACTTATGTGCAAAAAATTCAATGTCATAGCCAACTATCATCAACCTTTGCAACAAGATAACTAATCTTAGTAGGATTCAATTGAAATACATTACATCTTGTTCTTTTACCTGTGTAAAGCTTATTTCCATGTTTACGGTTGATTGAACATTTATTATCTTAGAATTGTAAATGACACCCTTACCAACAAGCTACCCAACACTCAACAAGTTATGTTTCAATACATTAAAAAAATAGACATCTTTAGGGTTAGTTTTACCATCGAGAGTAATAGAACCACTTCCCTATATAGGACAATGTGTATTGTTACCAACTCTAACAACACCTCCATCATAGCTCTTAAATTCAACAAACTTATCTATGTCACTCATCATGTGATGTGAACATCCACTATATAGAATTGAGTTTGATTTCTTTTTCTCAACATGTGAAATAATTGTTTTTGTAATCTCCCACCCAGAGATCCTTGGAACAAGGATTCAATACAAGCCAAGAAATTTTTTTTAAAACAAGTATGGATGCACATGAAAATCAACATACGAGGATCACAATATCGTAACAGAAGACTTAACCATAATCCCAACAACCAATGAATCTCCAAACGCCACTACTAAACTGACACGCTGAAACAAAAAATGAAATCCAAAGACAACAACATAACTTAAAATCTTAAATCTGTAAAAGCATGGAAATATAAGCAATCCCAAAGGGTACTCAAATCACCAAAATGCATTCTCTAGAAAACAATGGAGGTACCCCATATTTTTCATGCAAGAGAATCCTAACTGACAATTTCACGTGAGGCAGTACCCTTCCACGTGAGAAAGTGCAACAAGCCACGTGAGGATCTACCTTTTGCACAAAGAAATGATTGGTCCAACAACTAAAATACACTACACTACTGCCAAGGTTTATGCAAAGAAATACTAGGAGCCACATGAAGAAATGCAACATGCCATGTGAGGAAACACCAAGTCTCAGTGTACAATCTCACGCAAGAGAGAGTACAATATCGTGCAAAGATTTGTAACATCAAGCAAAATAAACACCAAAAGAGGAGATAGGGAAAACAATCCTCTACACCAGGGAGTACCAAATCCACAAATCGAGGCATAGACACTTGAAAATAATAACTACAAGATAAAAACTACATCTAACCATCTAGAACATAATAGTAAAGGAATTGTACTAAAAGCAACATCGCAATGAATGAAAATAACAAAACTCATGTGTGGTTCCTCCCAACCATAATAGAATCATGAAACCTCAAAGGTCCTAGCCTTCCCCATGCATAACATCCCAAATTGCTGACTAGATTGTCAGAGTTGTCTTATGAGGGGATCACCACTAAAGTGTAATAAGATAATAAGAACAAGGAAATCTAACATGCTATCAAGTAAAGCAATAGATACTCCAACTAATAAAAACACATCATCTAAACATATGCTAAACATCATAATACAAAAATGCATCAAATAAACTAACATCATCTAATCATGATATCCAAACATTCCAATAAAAGCATAAATCACAAGGAAACATAAATCACAAGGAAACATACTTCGAATGAACCAAAATACCAAGTGAACATCAAGCACCGGTTGCATTGGAACAATAGACCATCTTTGTACACTAGTCCCTAGAGTGGTGACAGTAGCTATCCCTCCCAACCATGTGAAACCCATAGGTTCACTCTTGCTGTGCTGATGGAGATAATGATCAATCTACAAACACACATAAATCAAATGTCCATCACTAACACTCACGTTAGACAATAATGATGACTGAAACCAAGATCGTGAGACAATGTAAGTACTATAGATCCTGGTTAGACACTCAATGGATAACTATGTAGGCACTCACTGCATGGAGAGTCTCTTAGCATCAGAAAGCCCAATCTCAGTACCATGCAGACTCAACATCCCAATAGAAGGCTCACACACTCTATGCCCTTTTTAATTATCTTTGTTTTATTACCCAATAATTTTATTTAGTTATCACTTAATTAAAAATTTCTCTGCCAACTCTATGGTGCAATAAACACCAATCTGCGAGATAGAAGCCCCCTCCATGGTGCTACCCTACCCTACCCATGCTCATCCAATGATGAGTGCTTGTAGGCATGCATATTCCCAACCCAACCCCAAATGATCATAACTCAACCGGAATAAAAATGGGAGATTGGGCCTTACAAGCCACATGAAAAATGCACACGCACATGCTCGTGTGTGGTGCACCAACATCATGAATATCATAACATAAGGACTAGATGAGAACACAAGAAACATAAGGACTAGATGAGAACACAAGAAAAATCACAGTCAACCAAATACAAGATCAGGAGGATGGATGTGACATGCATCCTCATGCAACATAAAAGTGCAACGATTGTCTGATTGACATCCTACAAATAATCTAAGTCCATGACCAACATCATGCCAAGAAAACCTAAGAAAACTGGACAGTATGCAAATTGAGGTAAAAACCTTAAAACTTGAAAACTTCAAAATCAAAACCCATTTGGTTTAGGGCACAAAATCCATGAAAATCCAATAAAATTTAGGTTCAGACACCATATGCAAAAATGACTAGCATAATGTTGTGAATCCTCAAACCCTCATCCCAAAAATTGGGAAAATATTCATACCTGATCAACCGGGCAAAACCAAAAAATAGAAATAAAGGAGAACACTAATTCTTAGCCTCCTAACAAAAAACTACTAGGAAAAAAAAAAAAAATGAAGCTGAAACAAAAAAATGAGAGAGCCCTACTTGATAGCAAAAGGGGCAGAAATGGAAAACAATCAGATAAAATAAATATCTCATGGAAGCTGCCAAAATTTGTGACAAAGAAAGGTCTCCCTGAGCTAGATCCAACAAGACTGATCTTGTGAAAATCCCACATTCGTATCTCTCACAATGAATAGAAACACAATCCTCCAAAAAAGGATTTTGAAAAAAACTCTCAAATTTGAAATTTGCAAAAGTGAGAAGTGATGAATTAATTTCCTCTTTCAATACTTGTTCAATTTTTGAGTGAATAATTGATTAGGGTAAATAACTAAGAAACCGAGTTAGGTCTCAATTCAACCCAAACAAAAATAGACTATTCCAAGTAATTGGAATTCATCTATGGAAAAACTGCTAGAAATTAAAATCAATTAAATAAAACCCAAAAACCCAAAATCATAGAAATTTCCTTAATAAATTTCATTACAATGTGAACCTCTAAAAGCACAGACATGTTCACAACTCTAGGTACATAATGTACATGAGTCCAGATTTATTAAATCACCAAAGGTTTAATTTAAACACTTTAAAAGATATGTTGACCATACAGGGATGACATTGGTAAAATATGAATAGTTGAATCACTAACTCCATGTGCCATTGCCAGGGATATAAATCCTACACACTAAAACACATGATCAAGTTCAATTGCATATAATAACATAGCTGAAGGAATAAATGAATTAAATACCCAATTTAAGCATTTATTCAAATATACTGAAATAATTCATTTACAACACTCACATTCGCATAAAACATAACAAAGCAAGAATGAAGTAAATAACCATAGCATAAAATCCAACACATAAACATGATTAGAGATATGTCCAAATAACAAATAACTAGATATCATCATAAAACATATTGTCATCTCAAAATTACTGATCTAACATCTATGATACTAAAATCAAAGTATAACATCTGACCCTTAGGTCATCTCAAATGTACAACATAACATGAGTAACAAGTATCTCTCAGATCAAAATATAACAAGGTACAGACTGCAAACACGAGATGCACTATAGTTTTCCTCTTCTTTAAAATGACTCTCTTCCTTAATAGCAACAAATCCAATTTCATCTTTACCATTACTATCTATAAAATGAATCTCTTTAACTTCATTCTCTAGCATACAAACATTCTTTAGGAATATTTGATTTGTAAGGTCTAGGTTTTACCTTAGATTCTCTTGTAAGACATCTATTAGAAAAATGACCAATCTCCTTACAATGCCAACAAACAAAAGTAGCTTAATTTTTTAAAATAGACTTACCTTAAGGCTCTCTAATTGCAATAAAAGATAGAAATTAAGCTATCTTAATCTCTTCTTCTTGAACATCTATCTAATCACTTACATAATCAACAAGACTTTCACTAATACTTTTTGTTATTATTTTCTTATCTTTATGTGAATTATCTCTAAAATAAGTGTCAACTCTAGGCAAATCATCTTTTAATCTACAAGTTTCAAAATCTTGCAATTTACAAATTTACATTTCTCTGTTACAATCTTTAATAAAAGGAATAACTTCTTCAATGATATTTACCTTATTCTTATAAGCTAGTGTCAAAGATCTAAGAATCTTCTAGTATGGTTCCTCAATAACTTTTTATACCTTTAGTAATCTCATTAATCCTCTGAACATATTGAAATAAAAAGTATAAAGGAAAGGAATCCAAGAGATTTTTATAAATAAATTGTTACCATAAATCCATAAGCTTGAAACTAATTGCAAAGATCAACACAAGGAGATAAGAGATTTTTTAATGGGAAAAAACAAGAAAAAACCCCATCTGAATTATGTGAATGAGGAAAATTCTTAGAGGAACTACATATACAACTTACATAGTGTGTGTAGTGTGTAGAGGATGAGAGAGAAGCATCTCTTATATAGAGATGAGAAAAGGAGTTATTTAGTAACTCCCAAGTGAATGAATGCCACTATATATACCAAGTGTCATCCTCTTAAGGATAAATAAACTATTTTCCTTAATAAAGGAATTATAGAAAGACACGTCCTCACACATGGGCAAGATGACAAACAAGTGACATGTCCTCACACTTGTACTAGAGGACAACAAATTACATAAGGGATACATTGGTTTATTCCAAGTAATAAATAAATACAACCAAGGAAATATTACTAATTTTAACACCCTTCCTTTAATCTTTACTTGAGGAGATTACAAAAAGTGGCATCAAACCCAATTTATAGAAATCTACAACTTGATCTTTAATATTGGAGAAACTCAAGTGTCTTCAAATGTGAAGGAGGACTTGTGTCACTATGGGTATATTTATACAATCATATTTGTATGACCTTTGAATGTGTTATATCTTCAAGTAGATTCATAGGATATTTATATAAAAAATGTCTTATATGCGCCTTGACTGATCACCTGAAAAATAGAAACATGAAACAAGGAAATTATCTACAAGGAGAAATCCATCTTATATTCAAGTTAGGAAATATTTTAAATGTTAAAGTTGTAAGTGTTGGCATTATGATACATTTTTGTCATTAGTTACAACACTTATTGGATTCTGAATGCTTACCGAGCTCTCACCGGAAGCCAAGCTTTACCTAGTTCTCAGTGTTTACCGAGTAATCAAGGTGAACAAAGAAGTCAGTGTTTACTGAGTAATCAAGGTGAACAAAGAAGTCAGTGTTTACTGAGTGATCAAGGTGAACAAAGCAGCTAGTGTTTACCGAGTGTTCAAGGTAAAGAAAGGAATTAGTTTTTACCGAGCTCAGACGGTTATCAAGGAAACTAACTATCACCGAGTCACAAGGTTCTATCGAGTGTTTCCTTTGATCACCGAGCTACAATTTAGATAGAAGTATTCACCGAGTGACATCTCTTCTACCGAGTCTCCAGTGGTTATCGAGTTTAGAACTACTCGAAGTGTTTAGTATGGACCATGCCTTCACTTCTACCGAGTGCATGACGATGCCGAGTAACACAGTGGATGCCGAGTATCAGAAGGACACCGAGTCAGTTCAGTGAACCCGAGTTTTTACCTTGGGCCGACTTTGTATAGAGATTTGCACTTGTTGTTTTGGCCGACCTTGCATGTATTGTTTAGCCGACCTTGCATGTATTGTTTATATGGATGGTATATATATGCAATGTATTGTATCATTCAAATATAGTTGTTATGACAATGGTAATGAATGGAAATGTGAAAGTGTAAAAGTGTGAAAGTGCGAAAGAAATACATGTGTGCGAAAGTATGTGGGCTGAATTGTGAAGATATTCAGCAGGTCGAGTTTTGGAGCAAAAAAGTTTTATCTATCACATCAAGGTGAATCAGAGCATAGCGGATCTTATCAACAATCAGTTGTAATCAGATCCACTGTTTCATTCTAACAGGTGAATCAGTTTTTGTAAATCCTTTAACAAGGTAGACTTAACAGTCTTTTGTAAATCTCCTAACAGAGTGCATACTTTATTGTATGTTTGGAAATCCTCTAACAAGGTGGATCTAGCAATCCTTTGTGCTCCTAACAGGGCAGATCACCAGAAGTGGTCATTGTAAGCCTTAACCGGCCAACTTCATACTGTAGTAACGAAGCTTGTGGGTTTCATCCCCACCCCAATTTTACTTTCTATTTGGAAGGTTTATGGGTCACCAAATCTGTGTGTTCAAGGGTTGCAAATGATTTTGTTTCATGCTTACAGTAGGTTACTTGGATAAATGGTGAATATATCAGTATACAGTTTTATTGTTTGAAATTTTAGAAGTTACTGATTCACCCCTCCCCTCTCAGTAACTTGTCATATCTTGAATATTTCCAACAATTGGTATTAGAGCTTTAAGGTTCTCAAGATAAAAGTCTCACAGCTTGAGCAAAGATCAAAGACAATGGAGATATTCAGACTTGAGAAAACTATTGAGAATGAAAAGCTAGATCTGAAAATGGCCATGGCTCAACTCAATGAAGCAAAAGAGCATCTTTCACAATCCTTGAAAAGAAGAAAAGAACTTGCAAAGAAAATGAATGACCATCAGTATGTTGAAGAAAAGATTGAAGATCTCTCACCATCAAATAGTTCAGATGAAGCTGACAAAGAAATCAAAGAACTCTTAGAAAAGAATGGATCTCTGTAGGAAGAAGTAAGAAAGCTCAAAAGGGAACAAGGAATCCAGTCCATCAAGCTATGCAAAATCTTGGAGCAAAGGAACAAGGCAGCTGAAGACTTAGAGGTAAGGAATAATCAATCCTCTCAGCTTGAAAATCTTGTAACTCAATTATCTAATGCAAATGAAGAAATTATGAATCTGAGATTTGAGAATGAGAATTTGAGAAATGACTTAATTACTGAAAGACAAATCAATGCAAGCTTACAAAGTGATCTAATCTCTGAAAAACAAGTCAATGAGAGAATGGTAAAATCTCAAAAGGACATGGATCAATTGAATCTGCAAAATGAAGAAAACTTTCATAAACAAAATGGTAAAGCAAGCCTTGGATACAAGGAAGAAGGTGAATCCTCCAAACAGGGTACTCAAAAGAATCAAAAACCTACTTGCAGCCACTATAGTAAGTTAGGTCATACATCTAATAGATGTTGGAGCAATGGAAAAGGAAAATTTAATGGAAAGTGCTACAATTGCAATCAGCATGGACACAAAGCCAATGAATGCAAAAAGAAACCGAAATTTGAAGGTAAATGTCACAAATGCCAAAAGCAAGGTCATAAGGCATCACAATGCAAATCCAAATCATTTAATCCAGCTGAACAACTTGTCAAAGCAATATTTGGTTGGGACTACAACACTTGGTGCAGATGTCATTATTGTGGAGAATATGGTCATATTGGCATAAACTGTGCAAGGCATCACCTAAGAAAAAGGGATACCACTGTAAGATGTTATACATGTACAGAACTTGGTCATATATCTAAAAACTGCATAAACATAAAGAAAGTCGAGGATGAGAAGAAAATCAAAGTAGACAATATTCGGAAACAAATGAAGCAGCAATGGATTCCAAAGTCTACCGAGCCAAATAATTCAAGTGATGGAATGGTCACTCAAGAAGTGAGTGACTCTACCATTTCCAATTAATACTCATCAGGATAAGATCAGGACTGTAACTACAAAGCAATATCCTAAGCAGTCCTAGAATGAAAATATGATCAAATCAGTATTTTAGATACATCAGGATCATGGTCGGTACATGACCTTACCGAGCTCAGTCGGGTGCAATAAGGCCTCTTTCACCAAGTTGCATTTACCGAGCATGGTTGGTTCTTCTCTTACCGAGTTAAGAGCGGTTTAACCTATTTTCTTTTGGTCACCGAGTTGCGAAGTTTAAGCCGAGCTAGTGGATGACAGTCTGTCGATCGCAGCTACCTCCGTACTGAACATTAATGGCAAATTTTTCATCAAAAGGGCAGATTTCAACCTCATTTTTCACCGCGAATTCGAGATTTACAAAAAGAGGGCTTTCAAGAAAGTTCAAGTGAGTTGAAGAGATTTTCTAGCGAAGTATTCTTACGAAATCTTTTCACTCACCGAGTAGCAATGGCTTCCGCAAGCACCAGCAGCAACAAGGCGAAGAAAGGATTCGAAATGCTTGTGAAGGGAATGGAATGGAAGGCACCGACGTTCAAGCTTGTTCCTGCCATCGCTGAATCACTCGACCCGCATGGAGCTCAATCACAGATTCCTCCAAAGGTACTTCTAATCAATGATATTTGTACTCATTTCAAGTGTACTGTGCAAGAAATAGGGACACTAGATATGGATAGCACCCTAGCCGAGTTATGCGTGGATGGAACCCTAAAACCTGAGTTCAAACATTTGGAAACCAAAGGCTTGACCCATATCCCGCATCTGCCAAGAAGTTTCCAAGTGAAATGGGTGAGGTATATCTTGAGCCTAGTACATAATGGTCAGTTGTGGTTAGAACAACCAGTTTTGATAACCAAGAAGATGATTCACAAAATCACGGGTCTCCCAATGCTCAGCAAAGCCAAAACCACCAAAACCCTAGGACAGGATGAGTTACAGAAGAAAACCCAAGCTGAATGGGATGGCAAAGGTTTAAAACTCAACAATGTTTCAGATATAGAACTGAAATTTGGTATTTATGTTATTGCATACAAACTGTATAGTTCCAGCAGGCTGAATAGTGTACCTTGCGAGGCTATAGATTTGGCATATAAAATTGTAAAGAAAAATATGGAGTTTGACCTAGCTGATGTGCTATTAAAACAATTCAATAAAAACATGGAAAGCATAAGGACTGCAAAGACAAACCCTTGTAAATTTGGTTCTTTGCTAGTTTGTTTATTTTTCTATGTACAAAAATTCTTTCCATCCAAAGGTACAGTTGTATGGAGGAAAGATACTCCAATTTTGTATCAAATAAATGAATTCATAGTAGAAATGGGTATGAATTTTGACAAAGTAATGGATAATTATTTTGAAGATTTCAAGGAAAGGATGAACAACAGATTTAGAATACCTCCAAAACTTGTTGAAGAGTATAAGGATGATGTCTGTTTCATGGTTGACTGTGACAAGGTATACATACAGGCAGTTAGACCCCGAGTTGCTTGGGTGAAACCTCTTCCATGTGAGGTAAATATTGATGAAACAAGGGATATCATTGAAGCACTGGTAAATGAGCCAGTAGACCCAAGGCAACAAATTTTTGGTACTTATGATGAAGCAAAGGCCAGAATTGAACTAGAAATCAAAATTCCACAGGCCATCAGCAAAGGTAAGAGGAAAGTGGCCAAACTGAAAACTGAAATGAGTCCTCTTATGGCCACCGAGGGAAAAGGTAAAGATAAAGAAAGTGAAGAAGAAGAAGAAGGAGAAAAAGAATCAGAAAAAGAGCAACCGGCAAAGAAGAAAGGCAAGGTAATCATTACCAAGCCCAAGAAGTAGCCTACTGCAGTATTCACTCGAAGAACGAGAAAAGGTATTCAGGAACCTGTATTGGTCAAACCTGCACCTACATTCGAGCAAAGGCTCAAATCATTGGAAGAAGGAGCTGGCATCACAAATTTCAAGGCATTAAGATTTGAGACAAGGACTGATGCAGAGAAAATGCAAGTTGAGGAACTGGTACTTAACAAAATGGGAAAATGGAAATACTCCCTGGACCAGATTGCTCCTCATATCTCTAAAGAACTACTGGAGAGAGTACAACCAAGATGGGAGTTAGCCACCAAGACGGTAAAATATATATATGAGCAATCCCTGAAGAATCTTCGGCCTAGTCTCACTGGAGCAGAGGTAAAATCTGAATTGAAAACCTATGAAGGTAAAATGATGATCAGATTCCACACTTGTTTGGTTTTGATCAAAGATATAGAGCATGTTGTAAATGATGCTACAAACATGTGGAAAAACATCTATCATCTACATAAGCCCAGTGTAGACCCAGTAGAAATAAAGGATGATGACAGCGGCAGTAGCAGTAATGAATCAGATAGCACTCCATCCATCACAGTTACACCAGGAGAGTTGTATGCAATGATGGAAGAGAAAGAGGAAGAAGACAAAGAGGAAGAATCTGAAGAGGAAGATAAGGAGGATGATACGGTAAAAATTGCAGCAGCAGTTATTGCATCCCTTCCTCACTCCCCAGCCAAACCTGTGACATCATCAAGGTTGGAGTCAGCTTCAGCAGGTTCATCTACACCTGCCATATCTCAGCTCCAGGTATCATCAGTAGAAATGACTACCACTTCATCTACCGAGCTGCATCCCTCTTCGACTACCGAGCTGCACCCCTTTTCATCTACCGAGTTAGCCTCCTCGACTCCATCATCATCAGTTGGTATTGCTGTAAGTTCTCAAATTTTGACAACTCAAATTTGTTCTACAATTTTGTCGCCATCTACTTCAGGCACAGTGAGCTCAGATACTATATTACCGAGTGTATCACTATTTTTGGCCAGCATTCAAAATTTTGACCCTGTACATACTTCTATTGGCACTCAAACCTCAAGCATCCCAGTTTTTACTGCTAGTCCTTCTGTCTCTACTGTTGTGTCTATTCCAAAGGTCAAACCAGTCATCTCAAAAGTCAAACAAAAGCAACCATTAAGACTTATGATCACTGGAAAGGAAATTCCTGAAGACATTGACTTGGACACAGAGATAGTAATTCCAAAGATTGACTTTGATAATGCTACCATTGAAGAAATGAGGTATGCTAGTCAACTTATTGAGAAAAAGGCTACTTAGATGCAGTTAAGATCAGAAAGGGATAAGGAATATAGGATAATTGAGGAAGCCCGGAACATAATTACTAAGGCTATAGGTGTTGATGTTGATACTTCTCAACACATTTTGATTCAATTGGAAGAGGCAGTTAATAAATTCAATGAAGATGCCTCCGGACAAGAAAAGCTAATTGAGCGTGCAGAAATTTTTTTTGATAATAAGGTATTGGGGCACATTGCCCAGAACATTGCAATAAATCAGGTTGCATTAACCTCAGTTTTGGCAGATATGGAAAATTCTTTTAATAATGTAACATCTCTTTTTGCTAAGCTTTGTGATGTTACCGAGTACACTAAAGGAATAAGAGAGAAACTAAATAAAATTGATGAAGATTTGAAGGTAAGCGCACAGAACTTGAAGCTTGACCCCAGTTCAAGCTCATCTCATCACCTCAGAATCAAATTTTTGTCAGAGAAGCAGGCAGAGCTGTTGAGGGAAGAGGCAAGGATCCGATCTACATTGATAGATATCCAAAACATGATCCTTCCCATCATGGATTCAATGCAGAAGCATATTGCACATTCAAAGACATTAATCCATGATAATAACTTCTCCATTGCAGATCATGTGATTGAACTTTTGGCTGAAGTTCAAATAGCTCTTTCCACCTGCAAAATTTTGTAAGAGAATTGGGATAAGACTCTCCAGCTTATTCTCCAGGTACATTCAGAGTTCATCTCTCATTTTGGTGTTTCTATATAAGTATATATATTCTTTTATTCTTTGGCATTATTGTCAAAAAGGGGGAGATTATTGTTGGATATGTATACTATGGGTGAATAAGTGTTTTCAAAAAAATTGTACAAAGGAAGAGATATACATCTCATGTAAATAATGTATGTACATTCTATGGGGGAGTTGTATATAACAAAGCTATTCTATGGGGGAGTTGTATATAACGAAGCTATGTATATCCAGAATCAGTCATCAGCATGTCAGATAAATTTTGTCTCATAAGTGTTTTTGTCACTAATGCCAAAGGGGGAGATTGTTGGCATTATGATACATTTTTGTCATTAGTTACAACACTTATTGGATTTTGAATGCTTACCGAGCTCTCACCGGAAGCCAAGCTTTACCTAGTTCTCAGTGTTTACCGAGTAATCAAGGTGAACAAAGAAGTCAGTGTTTACCGAGTAATCAAGGTGAACAAAGTAGCCAGTGTTTACCGAGTGTTCAAGGTAAAGAAAGGAATCAGTTTTAACCGAGTGAAGATGTACTTAGTATTGACCGAGAACTTCGTGATAACCAAGCTCCTGAGGTTATCAAGGAAATTAATTTTACCGAGCTCAGACGGTTATCAAGGAAACTAACTATCACCGAGTCACAAGGTTCTATCGAGTGTTTCCTTTGATCACCGAGCTACAATTCAGATAGAAGTATTCACCGAGTGACATCTCTTCTACCGAAGATATTCAGCAGGTCGAGTTTTGGAGCAGAAAAGTTTTATCTATCACATCAAGGTGAATCAGAGCATAGCGGATCTTATCAGCAATCAGTTGTAATCAAATCCACTGTTTCATTCTAACAGGTGAATCAGTTTTTGTAAATCCTTTAACAAGGTAGACTTAACAGTCTTTTGTAAATCTCCTAACAGAGTGCATACTTTATTGTATGTTTGGAAATCCTCTAACAAGGTGGATCTAGCAATCCTTTGTGCTCCTAACAGGGCAGATCACCAGAAGTGGTCATTGTAAGCCTTAACCGGCCAACTTCATACTACAGTAATGAAGCTTGTGGGTTTCATCCCCACCCCAGTTTTACTTTCTATTTGTAAGGTTTGTGGGTCACCAAATCTGTGTGTTCAAGTGTTGCAAATGATTTTGTTTCATGCTTACAGTAGGTTACTTGGATAAATGGTGAATATATCAGTATACAATTTTATTGTTTGAAATTTTAGAAGTTACTGATTCACCCCTCCCCTCTCAGTAACTTGTCATATCTTGAATATTTCCAACAGTAAGAAATCTTTCATAGAGTAAACTGAGGTATATTGATAAAGATGAATGTAATCTATCACAACAAAGCAATGGAGTTAACCAGATATCATGATAAATCATTTGCTCAAAATAATAAAGTACATTAGAGATAAAGTACTTATTAATGGTCCCAGTAAAGTAATATACTAATACAAAAATGACTGTAGACAAGGCCAAGCAATGCAACCTCCATCAACATTGCATCAATCACATAGATAAAGACAATCTACTAATGAGTCATCTCACAACAAGTTAATGATTTTCAACTCCATAACAAACATAACTCAGGATCTAAGCAATGAAGTGTGCAAAGCACTACCAAATTAGTATATTTATTAAAGAAATATGAGAGAGCCAAAGATAAATCAGTAATAATGTGACTCAAGCACTAGATCAACTCAAGATCCTAATTTCCAACTGTTGGTGTAAATTAGTATTCATTATGTACACTTTACTTAAGTTTACTTAGGCCAATGCATTATTTTATTATTTATTAGGTTGACACTTAGGAGTTTGCATACCTTTATGAGTTGTCATGTTGACAACATAGAAGTAAGCAACTCTAATTCAACACACTAGAGTTTGCATAATTAATTGATTTGTCATGTAGAAAACATAGTTATTTGCACTCTTAATTAAGCACATGGTATCTACAACATTATTTTTCATGCTACACTTTTGTAGGCTTATCCTCTCATCATCACACTTACTCTTGTGCTTAATGGAGGATAACCCACACCTAGTGGACATGTGCTTGGTTGTAAGACTTATCATGTTGCTAACTCTTAGGCATTCTAGATGCATCTTAGAGGCCTTTATATACATGCACTCCTAGTGTACTTGTACATCAATTGAATATCATATTGTTATTATGATCATAATCTAGTCTATTCTATGCTTGTGCTCGAGTTCCTTGATCTTGGGTGAATTTTGCCCTAAGAAAAATTCTTACATGGTATCAGAGCCGAGGGAGATTCTCTTCACATAGCCATTAGAGATCTTTGTTGCTTCACCTCTCGAAGGACCTAATTCAGATCCAGAGCATCTACAGAAATTAGGAGTGTCTAGAGCCAAAGCAAACCTCGCCATTGTGTCCAAAGCATTAATTCGATGAAAATCAACTATAAATTCACCTATATTGGGCCATAGTTGATTTTGAGGCAATTTTTTTTTGCAAATTGGCACCCAAAGGTTTGATTTGCAAATCTAGTATGGTCATTTATTAGATCTATTAATGTATTTTCCAGATCTATATTTTTTCTTTGCATTTTCAAATTCCTATTTTCGAAAAATATTTTTGGCCTCAACGGCTTGTAAAGATTTTTTTTTGTAGGAATCGAGCAGTGAAACCCGGGCCCCTGTAGAGAATATTCATGGAATATTCTTCATAAATTTATCTAGTTTCATAAATCACAGCGGACATACACAAATCCAACACACGACAAGCAACGACAATCACCCATCGACAGGCTTCATTTACATTAGCCCTGTGGCCGAAGTCATTTAAATAGTTTTGGTTGCACATATACAATACAAGTGGGATTAAACTTCAATCCTACTGGTGTAAATGGTCTTTCCCCCGCTGCCATTACACAGTCTCACCGACATGCTATACATTCTGACAAGGCAAAGCTACCAATGTTCTCTCATCCCTGGTACATCTCTCAACAAATTCACAAACTCTCGACCGCCACTATTGTTTTCCCTACAAATTCAACACATTAAGACTTCCACAACATGTTTTCTCCATTCTCAGTGCATTCAAATCAACCTAGCACAGTGATTATAACTTTAGTAGGACACGTAGATTGTACTTTGCCACGAAGAACTCACCTCCCCCATTGCCATGTGGCAATCTATTTATGCAATGACCCTGTCTAAGTCAATGATAGTCCATGTGGTGCCACCTCACACAAAGTGCTGACATCACCCCTGTCACATCAATTTTTTTGATTGCTTAGTGCACATTGCCATGTCACTTGACAAATCAATTTTTTTTGTATGTTTGTACAACACACACAAGCATCTGTACATTCCATACATTGCTGATGTCAGTAGTGGCATCATCTAGGGGGTTGAGTTTTTGTTGACATCAACAATTCATAGTCTTAAATTTGATGACCATTTGACCATCATCTAGAGGAAAATTTAAATTTCTATGGTGGTTGTTGAACTGTTAAATTTAAACTCATGTTTTCGTCTCCAGACCCCTCTCTAGATTCCATTTTGATTTGACTGGTCGACTTTGGGAGGCTATATCTCTATCATATAGACTCCAAATCAGGTGCCATTTTTTTAAAATTTTGTATAGAATTTCCTAGATTTTTTAGTGGTGCTATTCTTTTCTAGTTTTGGTGCATGGATCTATTAGAAATTACATTTTTTGGCGATTGTACCTATATAATCCTATATTTTGCATCTTCAAACGCTCCGTACAGGCTCATCTGGACTCAAAAATAGGTTCTATTTTTTTGAAAGTGCATATTTTACCATCTACTTTCCAAATATCCAATTAGATTATAGGATTGTGTGGACAAAAATACCACTTTCAGAAATAGGTCCTATTTTGCATTGTATTACTTCAAAGTTGTTGTATTTCTGAACTACATTGTAAAGTTTTAAATTTGAACTCCAAGAGGAGATTGTAAACAACAAAATTAGAAACCCACTTTGTCCATTTTGACAAGTGACCTATTGTAAACGCACTACATATAAAGTGCCAAAATCTTTCATTTGAAGGGGGGGGGGGTGATTTTTTGATTGAGTGAAAAGGGGGGGTCTGTATTATGTTTTGTGTCTCCTTGATATTGCGCTCTTGCATTATGGATTCTTTTTGAAAGTTAACTCCACATAATTATGCTACTTGGAAAGAAAACATAAAGGAACAATTGGTTGAAAAAGGTTCATTGTGTTATGTAACTGGTGCAACAAAGAAACCTCTAGCTGATGCTGATGAAGCTCAAAAAGAAGACTGGGAATACAAACAAGAAATGACCCTAGGAACCTTGCTCAAGAATATCTTAGATCTTGTCAAATAATCAAATAGAGGTCTAGGCTAAACTTGAGGCATTATATGGGACAGTAGATGAAGATATGGCCTACACCATTGAGGACAAACTTCTCAAGTTGGATCCTAGGAATTTTGCAACCATCAAAGATTATCTTACCCAAGTAGACATGTATAGGGCACAACTTAAGGATTGTGGTGAACCCATCAAGGATGGAAAGATGATCAAACATATAATGACTCATCTTCCACTTGAATATGATCCTTTTATTTCCAATTATAATACTCAAAAATTAATGATGGGTAGTGCCTACACTAAGCCTTCATTTGAGAATTTTTTAGAAATGCTGATCTTAGAACATGACAATTTAGTGAGTATGGGAATTCTCCAATCTTCCAAGACCAAAGCCTTGGTAGCTAATGAAGGAAATTCAAGTGGTAAAAACTCCAACAAGAAGCAGAAGCAGTGAAAGGCTAAGCCACAAGATGACACAACAATCCTCCTCTAAACAAAAATATTCCTTGCATCAATCTTCTTCCACTCAACAATCTTCCTCACAACAAGGCAAGTTTTTTTCCAAAAATAATCAGAAGGGGAACAAATCCAACAAAAGAGAGAAGAAAACTTGTGCCTATTGTAAGAAGAATGGTAATGATGAACATGAGTGTAAGGATAAGTAGATTAATGAATTGGTAAACCTAATGAGGAAACACAAAATTGATGTACAAAAATGCCTATAAGGATAAGGGATCTTCAACCACTTCAAAAGGTAAGGGACAAGCATTGGTAGCAAGTACAAATAATGTTGAGGAATGGATTTTTGATTTAGGAGCTACACATCATATGGGTGCTTCAATGGAACATTTTTCCTGTTTGAAACCATCAAATGTACCTTACATCTATGTGGCTAATGACACTCAAGTGGAAGTTGAAGGGAAAGGAATGCTGAGTTGGACAATGGCATCTTCAAGGATGTTCTTCATGTTCCTGACCTTAGCACCAACCTTCTCTCTATCTACCAAATAACTCACTATGGATGTGGCAACAAAGTGGAGTTCCTTCCTGATACAATTGTGGTGAAAAATCTCAAGGATGATTCTATGGTGGTAGTTGGAAAGGCTAATCATGAGACAAGACTTTACACTTTTTCTCATTTTGTGCCTAAGTCCACTTCCCTTTCCTTGTTGACTCATTCAAATTCACAAAGTAAACTATGGCATGAGAGATTTGGACATCTCAATTATCGCTACCTTCAACAACTTAGCAGCAAGGATATGGTCATTGGTCTGCCTCAAGTGAAGTATTCAGAGGGTGTATGTCTAGATTGTGAAGCAGACAAGCATCCCAAAGAGAAACATAACAAGGAGAAGTCTTGGAAGGCAACCACTATTCTTGAATTGGTTCATAGTGATGTAGTAGGCCCATTTCTAGTACCATCTTTTGGAAAGGCTCACTATGTTCTCACCTTTATTGATGACTTTTCATGCTACACTTGGGTCTTCTTTCTTGCTCATAAGAGTGAAGTATTTGATAAGTTTATCACCTTCAGAGCTCAAGTTGAGAAAAAATTAGGGAAAGCCATCAAGATTCTACAAATAGATAATGATAGGGAATATATCAACTCTAGGCTTATGGACTTTTGCATCATGAGGGTATTGTTCTTCAACATTCAGTTGCCTACACGCCACAACAGAATGGTATTACTAAAAGGAAGAATAGAACCCTTAAGGAGATGACCACTTGTATGCTTCAACATAAGTCTCTAGATCAAGTTTTTTGGGCAGAAGCCATGTGTTGTGCCAATTACATCCAATAGAAGTCCCCATAAGGCCTTAGATGGAATTGCACCTTTTGAGGCTTGGTGTGGTAGAAAAAAAAGTGTAAAGCACTTTGAAGTTTTTGGTTGTCCAAGATGGGCAAGGATACCTCCACAAAAGCGAAAGGCATTAGAACCTCAAAGCACACCTTGTATATTTTTTGGATATCCTGACCATCTTAAGGCATACAAACTCATGGATCTAGAGACACATAAAATCTTTTTTGAGAGGAGTGTTCACTTTGAAGAAACTTGTCCAAGTTTGGCTTCTTCAACTCCTCCTTCTTCGTCCTTCGTAGAAAGTGATCATAGTGATGATAGTGACTCGGAAGATGAGATTCCTTCAACTTTGACTTGCAAGACACCATCTTTTCAAGGTCCATAAACATTTGAGGACATTCCTTATTCTTCCACTAAACCTCGTTGGGCACATCAAACCCTTCATTCAACAAGTTCATTAGTGGGGAATCCTTTAGACACTCGGAGGACAAGGTCACAACAAAAATCATTTCCACATGCTTATATTTCCATTGCTTTAGATCCACAATCATTTAAGGAAGCATCAAGGATTCTAGAATGGGACAAGGCTATGGAGGAAGAATATAATTCTTTGATGAAAAAAAACACTTGGGACTTAGTTCCCCTTCCTAAAGGAAGAAAGTTGGTTCAGTGTAAGTGGATCTATCAAACCAAATTTGTAGCAGATGGAAGTGTGGATAAGCATAAGGCCAGACTAGTTGCCAAAGGTTTCTCACAAGTTCTATGTATTGACTATACATAGACTTTTGCACAGGTCGCCAAGATGAACTCCATTCACTTGACACTAGCTATTGCTGCAGCTCATGGTTGGGTTGTACATCATATGGATGTAAAGAGTGCTTTTTTGAATGGTGATCTTCATGAGGAGATCTATATGGAGAAGCCACAGGGGTTCATACAAGATTCTACTATGGTTTGTAGATTGAAGAAGTCTATTTATGGTCTTAAGCAGGCTCCTTGAGCTTGGTATGCCAAGATGGATTCCTTCTTACTCTTAATAGGATTCACTAGGTGTCATTTTGATTTGAATGTCTACATTCTTCAGAGGGATGACTCACATTTGATACTTGTGCTTTTATGTAGATGACTTGATCATTATAGGAAGTACTTCATCCATCATTTTCAATGTTAAGACCTCTTTGCAGGACAAATTTTCTATGACAGACTTAGGTTTACTACATTATTTCCTTGGTATTGAGATCACACAGTCTTCAACAAGGATCACACTTTCTCAACCCAAGTATGCTCTTGACTTTCTTTCTAAATTTCACATGAGTGACTGCAAGCCTACTCCTACTCCCTTTCTTTTAGGTGTCAAGTTAGAGGCCAAGTGTACCACTCCACTTGTTGATGCTACATTATACACATATTTGGTTGGTAGTCTCATCTACTTGACACATACACGCCCTGATATAGCTTTTATAGTTGGTATGGTTTCTTGCTTCATGCAAGAGCCACATGAGCTTCATTAGAAGGCCATCGAGCATATCTTGCACTACATATAGGGTACACATACACATGGGATACACTATACAACATGTATAGGACTTCAGCTGGTTGGATATACAAACTCAGACTATGCAGGGGACATTGATTGTCACAAATATACTTCAGGTTACATGTTTCACCTTGGTTCTGACCCTATATGTTGGTAGAGTAAGAAGTAAAATAGCATTGCTCTTTCTTCAACTAAGGCTAAGTATCGAGGAGCTATCAATGCAGCTATAGAGGCTCTTTGGTTACAACACATCACGTTGGTGTAAAATAGTATTCACTATTTACACTTTACTTAAGTTTACTTACGTCAATGCATTATTTTATTATTTATTAGGTTGACACTTAGGAGTTTGCGTACCTTTATGAGTTGTTATGTTGACAACACAAAAGTAAGCAACTCTAATTTAGCACATGGTGTCTACAACATTGAAGTTTGCATAATTAATTGAGTTGTCATGTTGACAACATAGTTATTTGCACTCTTAATTAAGCACATGGTGTCTACAACATTATTTTTTGTGCTACACCTTTGTAAGCTTATCCTCTCATCATCATACTTACTCTTGTGCTTAATGGATGATAACCCACACCTAGTGGACATGTGCCTAGTTGTAAGACTTATCATGTTGCTAACTCCTAGGAATTTTAGATGCATGTTAGAGGCCCTTATATACAGGCACTCCTAGTGTACTTGTACATCAATTGAATATAATATTGTTATTCTGATCATACTCTGGTCTATTCTGTGCTTGTGCTTGAGTTCCTTGATCTTGGGTGAATTTTTCCCTAAGGCAAATTATTACACCAACATATTTAGCAAAGTAGTTGATGGGGTTGTGAAATAGTATAGTTTAATGGGTTTTATGGTTATTTTAAGGGTATTTTCCTTTTAATTTCAAAAGACTTTTTTATTATATACTCTATATAAACCTATAATTACTATGCTTTGCTATGGTTCTAAAGTCATAATATGGTTTCATAAATATAATGCTATAGTTAGAACTTATGTGTGATAAATGAGATCACATGTGTGTAAATTGGTAGATAATACTTTCTTTCTTCAAAATTTTATGGGGTAGGTTCCTATAGCCATATGCCATGAGAAAGGATTAGTTTATCTATGCAATTAATGCTTTCTATGAGTTATTGAGATGAATGTATGTTTTTATGTTTGGCATTTGTACTAATCTCTTGTAGGAACAAGTCAAAGAGAACTAAAAGAAGCATGATCAAAGGAAGTAATGATAGATTCATGTGGCGGCCCTATACCGATAAAACAATAGATGATTAGGTCAATACAACTATCAATTGCTCATGCACAAATCTAGAGTTATGGCACGATACATTTGATGAAGACTTATTCGATCAAGAAGAACATGTTCTACATTGATGAATTTCATTAATTTTGTTTCTAAATCCTTATTGTTGAAGGATCCTAGATTTAGGAAAATTATTTTTCCTTTCATGCTATAAATAAGCTATTGATTTGAACCTCTGAAGTTATTTTATAGGTGATTGTAATTTACATCAACATTCAATACATAGTTTTTTATTTTAAGTTTGTACTATTGATGGTTCAAAATCAATAAAAATGATAGTGTTATTGTTCAACACTTTATCTTGAGTTTATATTCATTCACTCATCTAAGGCAGCCCACTTTTTGAGTGAATCTAATTAGTAGGAGTAGTCTTTCATTGCTTTTTATAATAGATAGAACCATGTTTCTCTTGCAATCATTGGTAAAAACACTATTGGTTGTTCTTGAAACAAAGGAAAACATTGTAGGATCCTATTTGTATTTTAATTCCTCAAATCTAGATTAGTTTCTCAATCTTGTACTTAAGTTTAGTATTTCCATTTTCATTAAGTTTAGAATTTCTATTCTCATAGATTAACAATGACAATTAGGAGGGTTTACAACATATACCATTTCAAGTCTATGTCCCATAGTTGATAAATTAAATGAGTCCAATGGAGCATTTTTCCAATCTTTAAGTCACGAGTATAAAGCTCTAGTGTTCAGATCAATTATTTGACAAAGCAATTTTGGCATCAGTGTCAGAGACAATGTCAATCTAAAATTTTTGGTCAATTTTCTAAGTTCCATAGGATAGAAGATATGTTTTGATTTGACTTGTATACATAGAAGAAGAGACCATTTTGGGAGATTCCTTCCTTAGAATGACCCCTTGGAAATAAAAGAAAATGTATACCCTAAGCAAGAAGATCCCTAAGTTGAGAACCAAGAAGAAGAAGACCAACCTATTGAAGAACCATCATTTGAAAATCCATTTTTTGATGCCCAAGAAGAGTTGTCTTCACCACCATAATCCAAAGCATCAGTGCACTTGAATGGCCTTTTAGTTGAACATGAATATCAGGACAATCATATAACTCTTGTAATCTACCAACTAGGACAAACGTTACCACCTCCACCACCAAGGATGGCTTAGCAAGCTTAGTCTACCTTTCCCTTTCCTATACTTGAAATACATGATAACAATAACTTGAAGACCATTCCTTCTTTTGCATTGCCAAAATTCTATGGACTTAACACTAAAAACCATAAACCTTCTTGTTTGAGTTTGATATCCTATGTCAGAGCTATGACTACACAACTAATGCCCACAAGCTGAAGTTGTTCCTATCTACTCTAAAGGAGGAACCTTTAAGATGGTTTATAGGGTTGGGTTCAAATATTGTAGATGACTAAGATGTAGTGAAGAACTTGTTTCTTACAAAGTGCAAAGAGTGTTGCAAAGGTTATTATATGAAAGGGGGTGATGTAGTGCCTACCCCTAGTTTACTTTTCATGTTATATTGTCAAATTCTTTTAGGCCATTTTTATGGTTATGTGTTATGATTTAGTGGTACTTGGTTACTTGGTTTGATGAATGTTATTTCATGCTTAGATTTTATATTTAATGAGCTACTTGATACTCAATCATTTCATGTGTGCATGGTTATTCTTTTGATGATGATGCCCTATATGTTTCATATAGTGATATCAATTGTTTTCATGATGACATTCATATGGATGATTCATATACATTTTTATGGTTACTCACCCCATACTTGCATGTGTATGGTATACACGTATGTTTTACTTTATGATTGACCTTTCTGATGTGGTTGGGGGAGGGAGTCGTAGTCACCTGCTAGTCAAGATATGCACAATGTACCACTCCTTGCCATTTCCTACTTAGTTTAGATATATATGTATATGTACATGTTTGGATTTTATGCAGATTGCTGGTACCAGGCATCGACTTCCTTAAATTGATAGGATGAGCATGCCTTATCACAACATCTCAATGGTAAAAGAGAGGAGATAGTTATCAAGTCCAAATCCTAAATTAGAGCCAATTTTCCTAAAATAGAGCACAAGTATTTGAGTTATTACCTTTCCAAATTCATCAAGTGATGTGAATTTGAGATTTTAGACCTTGGAGTTTGAATTCATACTTTGTATTTTAGATGGGTTTTCTTATTAAGTTTGTGGGTTTGCTGTAATTTTCAGTTTTAATTAAATCAAAAAAAGATATTTTAAATGATTTAATTAAAAAAAAAATTATAAAGAAAAATCAGTTTTAAATTATATTTAATTAATTGGAAAATTAATTAAATAGAAGAAATATATTTAAAGATTTAAGGAAGCATCATGGTCATCATGTATGGAGTGTTTTCTTAGAAATTAATTGTCTGTAGATATGTTAGAGCTCCAATACCACCTTCTTTGCTTCAAATTCGCTATACAACAACATACTAAGCATAATCAACAAGTTGTAGCAAGTAGTTAAATTTGTATACCTAGAAGAATTGCTAGAAACTACATAAATATTATCTGTCAAAAGTTAGATAGAAATCTTCATCTTGGAAACATATCATAGTTCAAATAAAAATCAACAAAAAATTTGCCCGATTCACCAATTTGACATTTTGCTATGTTCACAAGTCAAGCCTTAAAAAGGGGAAATCATGCATTTAGTTTAAGGGATATTGGTAGAAGTATAATAAAAAACCATACAATACACACACACACACACACACACACACACACACACACACACACACACACACACACACACACACACACACACACACATATACATACATACATAAATACATACATTCATACATACGTGTGTGGGTGTGTGTGTGTGTGTGTAATATATATATATTAGATCATGGATGGAAACACCAAGATGTTAGTAATATATGTTACTAGGGTCTTAATATGTAAACACCTCATAAACTATGTTCCCTTAGAATCGACACTTGAGCCTTAAATTGTATGAAATATTTTGGCCCATATGAAATGGGGAAACATGAGAGATTCTATTATTTGACTTAAGAAAAATCCAAAATTGAGTTGAAAGACACTTGTACAAAAGGAAGCTTGAGATACCACTTCAAATTCCTATTAAAAGGCCTAAGAGATATAACAAAAACTATCTATAGATTACGATAAGAAATAATATTAGTCACAACTGAATATGTTACTAATTTGATTATTCTTTTAGTTATTTCCACTTTGTTTTGAGATAATGAAATCCATGTAAAATTGGACTAGGTACAAATATTATGTGAACATTAGTTTCCTCTCTTTAAGAACTTACAAAATTAATCAAGGTCAAAGCTATACAAGTTTTTTCTCTTTAACAAAATGACAACAAATCACTGCATTGAATCTATGGGGGTGAAATCTTTATTAAATA
Source organism: Cupressus sempervirens (assembly GCA_028749045.1). Lineage (NCBI taxonomy): Eukaryota > Viridiplantae > Streptophyta > Pinopsida > Cupressales > Cupressaceae > Cupressus > Cupressus sempervirens. The sequence continues at coordinate 714,723,156 of CM053786.1, read as the reverse complement.
ATCCACCTTCATTCCAAATTCCTCAAGTCCTATATAAATTTTATGATAATAATTGTAAATATTCTTTAAAAAACAAGGTGATATGTGTGTGCTAGGGAAGCTTAGATATGATGCACTAATATGCATAACATTGTACTAGATAGGTATGCGATATGGTGAATTTCATGTTTAATTGATATCCATAGTGAATTCTAGGAAGGCATGTGATTGGGAAGCTTAAGATGATTCCTAATATGTGTAGCTTTGAGTTAGATATGTTTATGATAGGGGAAGAACCAATATATAGATGGCGTTTTGGCCCCCACTAAATAAAGATGGCGGTTTAGCTCCCACTTGGGCAAGATGGTGATTTGGCCTCCATTTGAGAAAGTGTTGTTGAAATTTTGATGCAAGAGCATTCTATGTGTAAGGGAAACCTTGCATCACCCAAAAACATTCCTATTTCTATTTTGGTGTTTTCAATAAGGGTTATTTCAATATCTAAAGTTGTTGTTTGTGGAATCTTTCTATTTTTAGTAAGTTGCTCATGTGATCTTAGAATGTTCTCATTTCATAGGTAGAGGTTCATCTTAAATGTATCAGCCCACCAAATGAGTTTCATTGCCATTTGATATGTGTTAGTGAAGTTATTGCTATTTTTTTCTATAAAAAAATTAGGCTGAATGTTGAAGGCATAAATGAATTTAAAACAAACTTAAACATCAATTGATGGATGCTTGTGCTACCAGTCATTGTAGAATAGCAATTGTCATTTCCAAAAAGGGGTTATAATAGCCAACTAGGTCAACATTTTCAAATTATAATCTCTAGAAGTTGGAACATTTGAAAATGTAATTTATAAATCATCTTGAGTTGAATCTATATAATAAAGTGTAATAAAATAATATAATTTGAGGTTGGCTAGCCTCAAGAGATAGGGCTAAGTGCCTAGAAACTTCTCGTATGGTGGAAAAAAACTATATAAGGAATGAATGTAAGCTGTTTAGGGCTATTTTAGGTGGTGCTTAGCAGCTTTGTCTTGCTGAATATTGTAAGGAAGGTACTCATTTTGGTTTGCAAATTCTAAAATTCTAAATTCTAAAATTTTGTAATTCTACACTTGCGTAGCTAATAAGAAGTCCATATTTTATTCTCATAAATTTTTGTTGTTTCTATATTTTATATTGTGTGTTTGTGGTATTAAGGGGAGCACATTTCATCAAGTTTACAAATTTTGAGAATGTTCCTATGATGTAGATATATTTTCAGTGAAAATAACTTGTAAAAATTGTACAAAAATGACCCCTCGTTGGGACATTCTATGCTTCTTAGAGGGGAGTGAACCTTATCTAAGAAAGGGAGAAGAGACAAGATAGTAGCATTCTAAACTACATGAGTGTACATGAGGATTCAATAGGATTGATATCGAAACCTAAAAGTGAGAATAAAAAATCCACTCTCAAGGGATGTCTCATCACTACCATTATTGGCACAAATTTGAAGAAGAGTACATAAAGACAAAAAATATAAATTTAGTGCCAACATGGAAGGGATTCCTAAATGACTCTAATGGTTTTCATTGTACCCTACCTAAAAAATTAAAGATACAACATATACAAGAATAAGATGACAAATGGAGACAGGTTTACAATAGAAAACCTGCCATTGATAGTTACCAATCAAGTACAATGGTTCTTTAGAATGGAACAATAGTAACTTGAACATGTCTTGGTGAACACATATGAAAATGCCTAACAAACAAGTGTAAATGAGGTTTTGATCCTCATAGGTCATCCATTCAAATATCATCCTCCTCCCAATCTTGATCATATGTAGAGTGAGGTTAACATTATAATGGTAAATATGTCAAGGTGGTTCCAAGTACCTCACTAGTAGCTAGAGCTTGAGATGAGGCACTAGAAAAGTCCCCATCTAAGAGACCAACTATGGAAAGTGAGAGGGATATTGTAAGATTGTTGTAAATATCAAAATATCATCAAGGGAATCAAATATGCAAGAATTAGTTCCTATAAGAGACCCTCGTGAGATGAGGAAGAAGGAAGCATCTCTAATGACCTCTAAAAAAGAGGTATAAATAAACCCAAGAGAAGCCAAATATTTATCCATCATGACTACTAAAGTGAAAAGAGGGTCCTGAAGAAAATACTTTCACCATCTAAAATTTGGGACTAGAACTTGCTTAAGAGTTTACTTTCTGGACAGAGGTACAATTCTTTATTCTACCATGGCTAGCTTCAAGATTCTTAAAAATTAGAATCACAATGGTGGGAAGGTGACATGAAGGGATATGACATGAATGAATTAATGATAAGTTGTGAATGCAACATGTTCATAGGTTTAGAAAATGAAAAAAAAATTAATAGTGAGGTAATAAGTGGTGGCTCTTGCAGTAAGGAGATACAATTTTTGACTTTCTTGGCATGGTGCCTAGTGGTTAATCATAGCACAGAGGAGAGCATAGTAAAGGTGGAAGATATTTGAAGAGTCAAAGGGGAAGGAGTAGATATAGATGAAGATGCTAAAGTTGGATTAGATGTAGGCCATAAAGATGCTCTCTTTTCCTATATAATGGCCTCTTTAAATAGGGCCCTTTCTCTCTTATGTCACCTATTCTCGCACACATTCTAGTTTTGATGTAAGTGTGGGGGGGGGGCTAGACTATAGAGGTTGTGTAGGGGAAACACCACATTTCTCAATGGTCTAGACCTATAGTGTCATGTAAAACACCATGTGAGGTTAGGTATTGATAAAGTAGGAGGTGTGGTTGCAACTTGAGATATGGGAGGCTTAGTCACAAACAACCTTTCCATTTTTCCTTACAAGTAGTATGGGGAACAATAGGATCCCTTGAAGACTTAGTGGTAGGTTCCAAGGATGATTGTGTAAATTATTTAGAAGTTGAAGGCACCCTTGAAGTTTATGGAACTTTAAGTGGTCTAGGAGGCTTTGCATAGGGAATAAATTTCTTTCCCTCCCCAAAAAAGAAGGGGTTTATAAAGTGTACTTGATGCAGGAGCATCCTAGGATTTCTTGTGATCCTACATATTTGGGGTATTTGGATTTGGATTTGTGGACTTGGTCACTAGAGGAGTGGTGCTTGGTTGTTGTTAAAAGTAGTGTTAGCCGAGGTACTCAGTCATTAAAGGAGCTTGATCACTAAAGAGTGCAACATATACTATTGCCCAACACTCACTATTGTGCTTGGCATGTAGTGGTTGCTTGACATGTGTTTGTTACTCAAAAATGCTTGGGAGTTTGTTGACACTCGAGAGTGTGTTGGTGTTGACTAGAGTTCTTGGTACATTTGGCATGTGATCGTGATGTGGATCAATCTGAGAGTTTGTGTGGACCTATGAGTGGTCTTGTTTATGTCCTCTATGTGCATTTAATGTGTTGTAAACGAGGGGCTTTTCCCAAATATTTTTGTGTGGTTATTGCATGTTAACTTTGGGTTAATGCGAGGGTTAACATTTTGTATTTAATGTTTGTTATGAGTCAAATTTTGGCTTAAATATGCATTTAATGCAAGGGGTTTTATTTAATTTTTAATTGCTAGGCTAACTTGTGGCTTAGTTGGGTATAAGTAAGGAGTCTTATGGAATCTTTAGATATGATCATCTAGCTTGGAGAAGGAGATGAAGTGGAGGAGCAAACTTTGAAGAGCTAGTAGGTGTGGCTTGGAAAATAGGGAGATTGCTTAGTGGGCTTGCGAGCACAAGTTGAGATCTTCCTTGGAGGTTTCTACTAGAGTGAAAATTTAGACTAGCTATGATTAGTGTTGTGAGCTAAACCTTGTGAGATCCTATAGAATTTTTATTGTATTTACTGTTGTATTTGGCCCTAATCTAGAAGGCCTTATAGCTAGGCATATTGCATGTAAATAGTTATTTTTTAAATAAAGAGTTGTGATTTGGTATTAGATTTACATTATCTTGTGTTGTGTTTCCACTATGTGGTTATTGTTAGGGGCTAGGGCATCTCCTTTGGGGATTCTTCTAACTTGCACTACATCAGGTGGTATCAAAGCAAAGGTTGTTCCTAAGCATGCAGACAGATCATAGAAGCTAAGGCAGTTTGCACTAGGATCATGAGTTGTCAAAGGTTGACTTGGTGGAGCTGATTGATCTTCTAGATTTGTGGATCTATTGCTTATGGTTTGTTAAAATTTTGGAAGATACCTCCAAGAAGATTGGACCTTAGGGTGATTGATGATCTTAGTGATGTTGTGGAAGAATGGATCTCAGAGAAGATGAGAGCAGAGTTCAGATTTGAGATTGCATTGATGAAGAGTGACATGATTGCTGAAATTGCAAGTGCTTTACATGGTCTACCTAGGCATGTGGGTACTGAAGTTAGTTATGAGGAAGTTTTTGAAGACATTACAGTTGCTAGATTGAGTGGTGATGACAAAATTGATCATGTGGAGAGACTTATTGGAATCAGGGCTGGTCAGTTTGCTCAACCCAGATCTTAGTTGAAGTTGAAGTATAAGATGGAGGTTTATAATTTCTTAGGTACTTTGAATCTTGAAGACTTGATTGATTGGATTGGTGAATTGGAAGACTACTTTAAGCTTGAGGATATTGAGGATCCACTCAAAGTGAGGTTGGCACAAACTAAGTTGAAGGGACATGTTGCTCTTTGGTGGAAGGAACTACAAAGAGATAGAGAGGAGGAAGGTGAAATGAAGATCTCTAGATGGAGATTGATGGTGACTAAAATGAAGGCTAAGTTCATTTTTACTAATTATGAACTTGATTTGTTTAAGAGGTTGTAGAATCTAAAATAGAAGGATCTGAGTGTGAAGGATTATACTGAGGAGTTCTACAAGTTGACTATTCAGTTTGGGCATAGATAATTATCAAAGGAGAAGGTAGCTCGATACATTAATGGTTTAAGATTCAAAATGCAGGATGAGGTTGGTATGATGAACATTTCTTCAGTGGAGGATGCTTATTAGTATTCTTTGAGAGTAGAAGAAAAGCTAAAGAGAAAACATCAAGGTAATCCTCAAGGAAAGGAGAAGCACGATAGCTGGGTACAAGCTAACCGAGTATAGAAGGTGAACCAAAACCTATTGATCAAAAAAGGAAGATAGGTAAAGGTGTATTCAAAGGTAATTGTTTCAAATGTGGCAAAGAAGGGCATGGATCTTTTGAATGTCCAAATGGTAGGATAGCTACTATTGTGAATGAAGTTGAAGTATGGGACAATCAGCCTAAGCAAGGAGAGAATTTACTAGCTTGGCAAGTAATGGTGGGTCAAAGAATATTGGATTATTGTCAAAGGACTAGTTTTTTTAGAACTTGTTGTAAATCTAGTGGTAAATTCTACAAGGTGATTGTGGATGGTGGTAGTACTGATAACCTTATTGCTGAGGAGATGGTTCAAAAACTTGGTTTGAAGAGAGTGAGACATCCTTATCCTAATAGGATTGGCTGGTTGCAAGGTGAGAATGCTTTGTAAGTGAGGGAGCAATGCCTTGTTGATTTCTAGATTGGGCAGTATAAGGATCAAGTGTTGTGTGATATTGTGGCTATGAATAGTTGTCATATGTTACTTGGTAGATCTTGGCAGTATGATTGCAGGGCTATGCATGATTGTGTCAAGAATGTCTTTACTATTGAGAAAGGTGGCAGGAAGTTTTCCCTAATTCCTTTGTAGAATGAAGAGCTTAGTATGAGGAACCTGAGTATTGGTAGCCAAGTTGAGTTGGCATATTTTGAGAAGGTTGGAGATCAGCATGGAAAGTAGACCTATGGAACACCTATGATGGATGCGAAGAAGAAGGAAAAAAAGGGAAAGAGTGCAAGTTGAAGACTTGGAGTACATGTATGTAAAAAACTAGTTTGGGATTTATGTGCTAAATCCTAGAATATGTTCTTCCAGCTTCTAGAACATATTTTTGAACTTGGGGTGTCTAATATTGGAGCATCCTAGGATTTCTTGTGATCCTACATGTTGGGGGTATTTGGCTTTGGAGTTGTGGACTTGGTCACCAAAGGAGTGGTGTTTGGTCACTGTTAAAAGTAGTGTTAGCCAAGGTACTCGGTCATTGAAGGGGCTTGGTTCTTGAATAGCTTGACAAAGACTATTGCTCGACACTCACTATTATGCTCAACAAGTATTGGTTTCTTGGCATGTGTTGGCTGCTTGATATGTGTTGGTTACTTGACAATGCTTGGGAGTTTGCTGACACTCGGCAGTCTATTGGTGTTGACTGGAGTTCTTGGTGCATTTGGCATGTGATCGTGATGTGGATCAATCTAAGAGTTTGTGTGGATCTATGAGTGGTCTTTTTTTATCTCTTCTATGTGCATTTAATATGTGTTGTAAACTTGGGGCTTGCCCTAAGTATTTTTGTTTTGTTATCATGCGTTAACTTTAGGTTAACACGGGGGTTAACATTTTGTATTTAATGTTTGTTGCAAGTTGACTTGTGGCTTAAATATGCATTTAATGCAAGGGGTTTTATTTAATTTGTAATTGCCAGGCTAAATTGTGGCTTGGTTGGGTATAAGTAAGGAGTCTTGTGGAGTCTTTAGATATGATCATCTAGCTTGGAGAAGGAGATGAAGTGGGGGAGCAAAATTTTAAGAGCTAGTAGGTGTGGCTTGGAAAATAAGGAGATTTCCTGGTGGGCTTGTGAGCACAAGTTGAGATCTTCCTTGGAGGTTTCTACCAGAGTGCATAACTGGACTAGCTGGGATTAGTGTTGTGAGTTGGATCTTATGGGATCTTGTAGAATTGTTATTATATTTTCTTTTATATTTGGCCCTAACTTGGAAGGCCTTACCACAGGGCATATTGCATGTAAATAGTTGTTTTATATAAATAAAGAGTTGTGATTTGGTATTAGATCTTGCATTGTGTTTTTGCTATGTGGTTATTGTTGGGGGCTAGGACATCTTTTGGGATTCTGCTACTTTGCACTACATCAGTACCATCTTAAATTTGAAGCACTCAAATTTAATGAATGTTTAGCACCTATTTAATCTAAGATCATCTGTCTCCTCTCTTTCATCTCTTCTTCCCTTTTTTTCCCTTTCTCCTAGGTGGAATTAGGGTAAAACCTATTAGATCCTCTTTAAAACTCCCATTTTCATCATGTTAATCTCAAGGTAGGATTTATTTACACTAGTCCTTTCTTTTCATCCATTATTCACTTGGAATCTATTCCTTGTACCAAAATGAGATTTCTTTAGAATTTGGACTTGATATCTTGATATCAAGACTTGTTTTGGAGCTCCAAGATAGCCTCAGGGGTTCATGCACCTGATCATTAGGCGTGCAATGCACGCTTGACAATTTAGGGATCCGGTGTGCCTCTAATGAGGCCTTATTTTAGCCCCTTTCTTTGGATCCCATGTTTCAGGATGTCCAGGTGTTAACTTCTAGGTCTATCAGCTTGTAGGTGTTAGTTAATTATGAGCTCTATATAAACCCTTCCATTTGCTCCATTTTTCATATCTAATCATCCAAAATCATAACAATCAATATCATCCATAAGCTCTATCTTTGAAGTGTTCAAGATTCAAGTCTTCAAGCATTCAAGCATTCATTCAAGTGTTCCTCCATTAAAGATCAAGGATTAAAGTGTTCAAGAAATTGAAGTAGTTTATCTTTAAGATCTTCAATCCATCCAAGATCCTTTTTTGCATCGTCTACATCCATTCATCTTCATCTTCTTGGTCTAAGTCCGTTGGTGAAGTAAGCACACTACATTCAATTGAAGAGATCCAACTTTTGTAAGGAAAATTTGTACATTTTCTTGACATTCATGCTATTTCAATAATTTCAATTCAAGTTTAATTCCTAAACTAGGGTTTAACCAAGGAAAACCCCCCATCAACATCAAAAATTCTTTTATTATTATTGAAGGTTACAAACATCAAATAGATAAGCAAGTTGTAGATCGGAGTACCCTTTTCATCTTTCTTTTAAACTAAATAATCATAATCAATGTCACACATAGTTAATCAGGGTCCCACTACACTCCTAATGTACTAGTCCATCCTTGATGCACCAGTTCACCCCTTACAGTTTACCAAAATATTTTTGGGTTTCATCTATTGCATAATTTTAGGATTGGATATGACAACTTCCACTCATTTCAATTAGAACAAAAAGTCCAAACAGATCTTAAATATGTGTTCCTTTTCCACCTTTTTATTTTTATCATATATAAATATATCTAGGTTTCATCACACACAAACACACACACACATGCACACGCACAGGCACACGCACACACGCACACACACACACACACACACACACACACACACACACACACAGAGGGTTTTTAAGGAATTGGATATCTTTTCTCTATTCTTCCTAGATCTAGTTTGCATCAGTGCTCATTGTTCATTTAATTAGCACTAATCTCTCTAGACCTCTTTCTTTAGAATTGAGATTGAAAGGACTATTTTCCTTATCTTCTCTCCTTCTACATTCTTTAATTGCATGTGTGTGTAGGTAATGTGATGTGACTTAGGTCTTGTGTCCTTGATTCACATTTCTTATAATACATTTATTAGTGAACCTGAATTATGATATTTGTAGTTCTAATTTGGTGTTAAATCTTTAATTCATCTAGTTTTTATTTTGTGATCCATATTTGAATGCTTTATATTCGGTTGGTTTGGAGTTCATATCATAAGGTTAGATTTCTTATTTTGTGTTCTATCTTTGAATACTTTATATTCTATTGGTTTGGAGTTCATATCATTAGGTTAGATTTCTTAGAGTCTTCTTGCCTTGTTTGGTATATGAACTTTACTACTTTTAGTCCTACTTATAGTATTCCTATTAGGAGAAGTCGTAGACTCATGGATCTTTTTGATCCATTCCTTTTCTCCTTGTCTTTAAAACCTTAGTGACCTTATGGTTTCTCATGATGTTAATCCTTTCATAGAGTATGGATTTTCTCACTCATATTATGATGAGGATGAGGCTTTAAGAGTTCCTCCTAAACAAGTTGATAATCTTTCTACTGAGATTGATAAAATGCATAATTGTCTTTTACAAGAAAATTATAATATTGAGACTATTTCTCTTTTGATTCTATTAAAAAAATGATGCATAATGATGAACATGGTGTAAATATTTTGTGTGGTCTTATTCACCTTTTCCATATTCATGTTAAGCCTTTGAACCAAGTTACTTCTGAAGCAGGGATGGATCCTCCTAGTTTTACACTTGAGCTTATTTTTCCTACTTTTGGTTCTATCTCTAGCATCTCCAATTAATTTCCCTCCTATTATGAATACTTCTGTTAAGGTATCTAATCCTCTCAGTAGTCTTCCCGTCCCTTCTTTTCCTATGAGTATTTTACCTATTTCATTGCCAACTTCACAAACTTTATATGATCATGTTCATTTCACTTATTCGAACCCTTATATTGTGTTTCCCAGTATTTTTCCTATAGTTTATTCTATTCCATCTAATTCATACACTTTTCCTAGTGTGTCAAATATGCATATTTTTTTCCCTTCTAATGATTCTACTATCCCTAGTCTTTCTCAAACCATATCTTCTTTGGAAAAAAAACTTTCTTCCTTCACTCAATTTAAGTTTAATGTTCTTACATGTAATATGGGTAGTCCTTTATCTTTTGACATTATTCATACTACTACTGGTTTATAAGATGATATGCCTTGCCATGACACTTACAAACTCAAATTATCCATGACTATGCTAGATTTAAAGTCAAATTCACTCTAAAATCTTCTTATCTTTGTCACCAAGCTCATGCATTATTCATAATCTGAATTATGCATTAGCATAATTCATTACTAGTAATACTCTATTATTTATTTAGTTAGGTTGGTTGGTTAACTAGTTACATAACCAACAATACCATTTTTTCCCCCTATTTATACAATCCCTTGTATGATCAATGCACTGCAATACAAATCACTTCATTTTTCTCTTTCATTTGATATCATAGCCAATATTATGGGACAAAGTGGTATTGTAGTTTAGATGCCTCTACTTCCAGAAGTGACTACTTGTATACATTAATGGTGTGAGGATATTGGTTTTTGGAATTCATTTCCAGAAAACTATGTAGGTAAGTATATTAAGTTTTGTGGTAAAATTGGTATTGAATAAGTTATGTGGTCAAATGGTGTACCATTGGTTTGCACCCTTATGGTCAAATGCCTATAATTGGTATGTGTACCTATCATAAGTTAAAGTTAGTATGCCTGCAATCATAAGGAGGTTAAATCTGTACACTCATATTCCTAAGGAGATTGAATCTCCATTATTTTTGCACTACCAATAAGATTTTTGTCATTGCTAAATCTATTTTTCTTGGCAATCTGCCAATTTGTTTTGTATTGCTGAGTTGTTTTAGTGTGGGGGATGGAGGCTAAAGATCATCAAATTTTTTATTCTCTATGTTCTCTCTCCTACATGGTAATTTTGTTGTCAAGGATCATAGTAATTATCAAATAATTGTGATGATGCTTGTAGTGTGGATAGCAATCACTGTTCCCAAAAAGCAGTAAGTGATAATATTGACTTATATATTACCTTGGTTGATGCTCTTCAAAACATCAAAAAACATAAGTTTGATGAGATAATATGGAAATGGATCGTCCACTTCTTCCTATTTGATATTTTTTGTTAGGCCAAGAATATTGGCATGCAACTTGAATCAAGTTAAAATATAGATGGCAAAAGTGAGGTAGACCACTCTCAAAAGTCTCAGAATCTCTTTTCACATGAATACTACACCCATTTCAACTCTCTCCACCCTTAAAGGACTATTTTAGTTTTATTAAAGTGAATGTATTCTCTTCCTCAATAAAAAATATTAACCAAATAGTTTTTTTTAGTGTTATTTTCATATTATCATGATTTCACTAAAACTACTCTTGTTAGACACCCAAATTCTTAAGGGTTCTAATTATGTAGCATGGAAGAAAAAGGTACTTACCATTCTCCATTTGGAATAGTTATAAGAGATTGTTATTAGTGTTAATAAACTACCAACTGATGCTAATGCACAAAATAAGGTTGGTAAAGCTAACACAATAGCATTAGTACTTATCACTCTTGGTATATCTGATGAGTTTAAATCATGTATTCAAGATGCTAACACTTATAAGTAAGCTTAGGAATCTTTTTCCATAATATTTGAGCCAAAGAATTGGGCCAATGCACTCTATTAATTTGTATTCTAAATTGCATACTCTTCATGTATAAGGTGGTGAATAAATTGCAAATTTCTCATGTCATGTGTATTTTTTGAGAGAAGAGCTTCTTTCTCTTGAAGAGATAGTGAAGGATAAACCACTTATTCCTATCACTTTTCATGCTCTTCCTTCCAATTTTAGGCCTATTTTCACTAGACTAAATATCATGAAACAACAAGTTTTGTTTGAAGAATTGATAAATGTGATTCAATAGGAAGAATCTCTCCCATAAGTACATGAGTTTGAAGAAATATCTCACCTCTCATCAAACATATAGCCAAAGAGCTTGCAAGGGGCCTTAATTTTCACTATATCAATGCAATGCCATAAAGTTTCACAATATAAGTCTTCTCCTAGATTGTGCTACATTTGTAACACTCACACTCATGATACACACTAGTGTTGGTATAATGGTCTTACTCAAGGTTCTTCAAGTAAAAATATTTCTTCTAGTTGTGGACGCCCTCATAGATAATGTCAACAACAAAAAATTACTATACAACAATGTGATAATCTAATGGGCCCTTTGATAAGGATATTCCTACACCTAGTGTTAACCAAAATATGGTGCTTGTATCCCAAACCTTTTGATCATCACATGATATTTGGCTTATTGATTTTGGTGCAATTAAACACATGACTTGTAATAAAGGGTTGCTTGATACATTGAATCATACACCTACTAGCGATCCTATTCATATTGTTGATGATATGTGGAAGAAGGAATTGGTATAGTTTCCATTACTCTTAACATAAAAAGTTTCTCTCTTATCAATGTTCTCTATGTTCCTATTTTCAATAGGAGACTTTTTTTTGTTATCCATATCTTGTATCATATGCTCAAGGTAGAGTTTCAAGTCTAGGATGGTTTTAAATATTATCTTATCTCAAAATATCAAATGATACTTTCTCAAGGTTTCAAGAAGGGGAATCTCTTTACACTTGATATTTCTTCCTCCTCTAGTGTTTCTCTTTATGCTTCTGCTATCATATCCACCTCCCTTTGACATTACAAATATGGTCATCTCTCTACCAAGTCATTTTGTCACTTGATGTCACATACAATGTTACAAAACCTTCCTCCTCTTTTCTCATCTTCTTTATATATATATTCTAATTGTCTTTTAATGAAATAATAATAAGACTCTTTTAAGTCTAGTACCGATGATTCCTCTGCATAAATTTCCCTTATTTATCCTATTCTTTGTGGGCCTTTTACTTCTTCTTTTCAAAGATTCCATTATTTTCTCTTGTTTATGCATGACTTCTCTAAGAATACTTGGGTGTCTTTTCCTAAAAAGAAATGTGAGGCTTTCCCTTATTTCCACATCTTATATTCTTAGGTGATTCATGAATCAAGCAAGCCTCTTCTTGTTCTTCACTTGGATAACATGAGGAAATTTAATTCTACTGAGTTCTTGGAGTCCCTAAAGGAAAATGGAATTAAGAAATATTTTATTATTCCCTAAATGTCTTAGTATAATAGTATTGTAGAGTGACACACATAGACTATCTTAGAGATTCCTTGATAGATGCTTCCTATAGCCTTGAGTTGAGTGAATAATTTTGGAAAAAATCTAGTAAACCTATAGTATACTCAATTAATAGATCCCCTATCAAGTCTCTCAAAAAGAAGACACCAGGAGAGGTATGGAGTGGGTAAAAACCATCATTTTTACATTTTTGAGTGTTTAGTGGTACTGCATATATGTATGTCCTATCTCAAAAATGAAGAAATATTGATTCAAAGATAATCTCTTGTATATTCTTAGGTTAAAATTCATATTCCAAATCACTTCTTCTTATGGATCCTAAAAAACAATTATTTTATAACTAGAGATGTGGTTTTTGATGAATCTTCCTTCAACTCTTAGATACACAAAAAATTCCATTATCCACACATAAGACTCCCTTGATGAGATTAAGAAATATTCTTAACAAAGAGAGGAATAATAATTACATGGTAATCTATATGTCTATCTAGGTATTTTGGAAGATTCTTATAAAAAATAACATCCTCACCCAAAATGGGTTCAGAGTACCATTCAAGACTCTAAAGTTTAAATGTTCCTCCAGATATCTCTATAGGGATTAGGACACACACTAAAATAAGAAATGAGGTAAGATTAACCTTAAAAAGTTTAATTAAATTTTTTTTTGAGCCTAATATAGTATATGAGGCTCTCATTTAACCCCATTGGAAGTATGTTATGGATGTTGAGTACGAGTGTCTAGTAAAAAATTATAAGTAGAAGTTTGTTGATCTACCTGTGGGAAAGAAATAGAAAGGCTATAAATGGGTCTTAAAAACTAAGTGCATGGTAGATGGATCTAACCAAAATTAGAAGTCATGTATTATCACAAAGGAATTTTCATAATAGGAGGAAATTAATTATGAAGAGATCTTTGCACCCACTGCTAAGCTCAAAACTATTTGAGTTGTGTGCACTCTAGATAAAGAAGGGTGGAAGCTTTACCATATAGATGTCAAAAGTGCCTTCTTGAAGGGTGATCTTAAAAGATATATCTACATGGTCTAACCTAAAGGTTTCATTAATGAGCATAATATTGTTATGTTGAGCCTAATTAGACTTAGAGGTTAATTTTTTGCCACTTCTTTTGATGTAGTTTCTCCTCATATTTTTTATATGGAGTTTTTGGGGTAGCACCCCCATGATGGGGTCAAGGGGAAATTACCTCATATGATGAATTTATGATTATAAAAGATATTGGGAGTCATTTTTCTATTGGATGACATATTCTAGCCCTAATTTTGTAATTGGCAAAAGTCTTGCACAAAATAGCTTAGGGTTAGGGATTTTGTGATGATTGATGATTTAGTATATTCTTGTGGAGGTATTGAGTTGCAAAGGATTTAAGATTGTAATATAGTTCAAATCACTACATAATAATATCAAACTATTTTTTTGGTGGGCATAGCCTAGGGATTGCATAAACCACACTAAATATTTGTGTTTTCTATTTGTATATGTGTGCTTTATTCCTTTGTGATATTGGTTATATTTGCATGCAATTTTTATTTTTGTCTCTCTAATCCTAACACATAATCCTCTCAAGGTATGTCATCTAATCAAGTCTTTATACGGGCTTAAACAAGCACCTCAGGCTTGGTACATTAATATAGAAAGTCTCCTACAAAATGGTTTTATTCATAGACCTTTTGATTTCAATCTATATGTAAAAAAAGATGGAATGAAGATTATGATGCTTTTTTAGTATGTAGATGATCTTATCCTTATAAAGAGTACTGATTAATAATCTCATTGATGTTGTAAAGTATGATATGAATAAAACTTTTTATATGACTAATTTGGGGCTACCACATTATTGTCTTGACATAGATTTTTGGTAGAAAGAATAACATCCCATCTTTATATCTCAAATGAAATATTCCAAGTCACTCTTGGATAAGTGTGTAATGAATGAATATAAGTCTTTCTACTCCAATGGAACTAGGTTTGCAACTCTCTTTCTTTAAGAATTCACCTCACGCAGATGAAACTCTCTATAGAGAGCCTGTTGGGAGTCTCATTTACTTGACATATACTAGATGACATTATGATTTGTTCTCATTTATATATCTAAGGTTATGCACAAAGAAAATGAATACAAGTATGTTTTTTGATATATCTGATGAACTCCTAAGTAGGGTCTAGAGTACAAGACAAGTAATCAATTTTTATTGCAAGGATATGTTGACTTAGACTATGTTTAATCTCTCGATGATTGTAAATCAACATAAGAGTATATATGCAATCTTTGATATGGGCCTATTTCATGGATAAGAAAGAAGAAAAATGTTACTTCTCTTTCATCCATAAAATTTGAATATTGTGCTACATAAGAATTTATGTGTGAGGTGATATGGTTTCATCACATCCTAGCAGATATCGATATTACATAGGATCATACACCGATTTTATTTTGTGACAATTAGGGTGTATTGAATCTTGTTAAAAATCCTCTCTTTCCTAAGCACACCAAACACATTAAGGTTGAATGTCACTAAATTTGAGAATATGTTATTAAACACCACATTTGACTCTAGTTTTATCCCTCTACTTCACATTTTTTTGATATTCTCACTAAGCCTCTTGGAAAAGTGAAGTTTGAGCTCTTTTAGATATTCATTTGTAAACCTAATGTACTGGGGGAGGGGGAGGGGGGAAATGTTAGCATAATATTCCATTATTTATTTAGGTTGCTTGCTTGGTTAACCACTTACATAACCAACACTACCATTTGTTTGTTTCTATTTATACAATCTATTCAATGATGAATGCACTTCAATATAACTCACTTCATTATGCTTTTTCATTATGAAGCCAATCATATCCCATAGTCTGTAAATATCTAGGAAATTTTTTATAGAGCTTCCTCTTGATAAAAAACCATATGCTATAGCTTTAGAATTTAGGAATTAAATCCTAAAATTTAATAATTATTATAAGCACCTCTAAATCAAACTCTTTTGAAATGATTGAAAGATATGGTTACTAAAACATCTATAACTCTACAATATTGTGGAATACTCTATGAATAATAAAAAATATGAACGATACATATTGTACGTAGAATGTCAGACTTTGATCAAAGTGTTCTACAGAAATACTCAATGAATAATGTGTAATCATGAGACACTTGGCAGTTGGAAGAATCAAACTTTAATGAAATAACTGTACAATATTCTTGAAGATTCTATCAATAATGAAAAATATGAAGGATCCATCTTGTATTTAGAATGACAAACTTTGATCAAAGGGCTTCAAGACAATAATCCAATGATATTGTGATTTCGTAAGATACTTGGAGTAGGAAAAATCAAACATTAATACTAAATAGATGCCAAATATTGACATAGGAAACAAATCAATGTAGCACATTGATAAATTTTTCTTTAGACATGCCAAAATTAACAAAGGTGTGCTAAGAATTCACTTCCCATGATTTCTTTCCTATTTGTCCAAAATGCATGTTTATTTTGTCTTAATTTTTAATTTAAGATATTTAGAATAGCTTTGATTTAAAATTAAAATAATTAAAATATTTAAATTGAAATCAATTTTATCTAAAAGGCATTTTAAGTTGTCCTCTCATATCTAGTATAACTTCTATGCAACACTTAAAATCTAATATTTATTATAATGATTAGTTAACTAAAATATTAATAATAAAAAAAAAAAAACATAGTAAATATAACATTTTCTTATTAACTAATCATTATAGCAAATGGGTTTGGGTGTTGTATAAAAAATGATCTTATGTAGTTGTAACTCTATCACTAATTCTAACAAATATCAATGATCACACACTTTTATAATCATGTCTCTACTTGATCATCGACTTAGACAAATTAAAGTTCACTTGCCTAAAACTAAATATTTTGTCCTTGTATGAAAATAGCTAATTTTTGGAAATTAATAAATTGATCACCATCTCATGATGGGAAAAATATATTGTATAAATTAATCTTTATATATATATATATATATCTATATCTATCTACCTTTGTGTGTGTGTGTGTGTGTGTGTGTGTGTGTGTGTGAGAGAGAGAGAGAGAGAGAGAGAGAGAGAGAGAGAGAGAGAGAGAGAGAGAGAGAGAGAGAGAGAGTCATACATCTCTAAATCTAATCACTAATATTTTAATTACTATCCTTTATTAAACACATTTCTACAATAACAACTTAGGTTTGCCACTTAATTACATGTCTCAATCAGTCGATTATTGTTATCAGATTCTTTAATACTCTTGCCCAATTCTAATCATAGTGAAATTATTCATTTTAAGCACCATCATTTTTCATAGGCATATACATACATGGAGATTAATAATAATCTCTTTAATGGTATCAATGAAAATGTTTTCATACAAATTTTCCTTATCATTTGGTAGAATTCATTTCTATAGGCAAATTTTGTAACAACATGATGTTGAAAGTAATTTTCATATGTCATTTATTATCATAATTGTAATTCATTAGTATCTTACAATCTTATTTGATTAAGGAAAGATAATACATTTATTTTAAATACCAAATCTATCAAGAATAATAATAATAAGAGGTCATGAAACAATAAAATATTATCTTTTATTCAAGAAATTTCTCAATTTTATTATTATTTTAGTAATTTCCAATTCTCTTTTTATTTATCTATATTCATTTCTAGAGAAGTTTTAATCACAACATAGTTGGCATATATCTTTCAACATCATAATTGTTTTTTATTCAGGCTAAACTTTTTCTATAGGGGACCCGAAACCCCAATTGTTTTATAGAAATATAATAAACTAAAAGTCCAAAAATGAAATAGTGTTATGATAATAGACACTGTTCGAATTAACAATGGGAAAGTAAACTCTAAGGGGGGGGGGGGGGGGGTGGTGAATCAGTACTTCAAAACTTTAATCATAAAAAAATCACCACACATCCATCTCACTATTTAACATGTAAACTAAAATAGCTAACTACACATGCTCATCCATAGCATAAAGCAAATAACACATGACACAATAATTTTGGTACCTAGAAACCCTCCAATGAGAAGGTAAAACTGGAGTGGGAATAACACCCACAAATCTTCACTACTGCAGTTGTAAAGTGTATCCAATTAAGTTTACAATTGTTTGACCATAAACTATGATCTACCCTGTGAAAGGTTTGAAAGATTGTTAAATCTTATGCTATTAAAGGATTTCAACATGCTGCTAAAAGTGTGCCTTGTTAGAGGACTTAAACTTGCAATATAACAAGCACCATGTTAAATGATTTACAAAAACCTGTTAAGACTACTTTATTAAAAGATTTTCACTAATTCACCTGTTAGAATGTTTCAGCCTTGATCCCTCAGTTAGCACCTCTCTACTAGATACCAGATCTCCTCTTTCCTGATCTGTACTTGATCCACCTAATCATATGTATCTCTTCTATCCTTTAACTACTTTTCTCTGTTCTCTCTAACTAATTCTACAATTCATATCTCTTTCATAAACTCCTTAGTCACGATGAATGCTCCCTCTACATTTAGAAATTTACCTTCTTTTCTCATCTACATACTATAAACTCTTTAGGGTTTTCCCTCCTTAAGAAGACTTAGTTGAGCTAGGGTTAGGTAGGAATCAATGATTGTGATTCACTCATTTTTCCCCTTAGAACATCCCTTAATTTGATTGGTTTAGTGCACTGCATAGGGATTCTCAATATACCTTTGTATATATCTTCTAGAATTGTAAAACAATCCTTAAGTTGGTCCAAAAATGGTTCACACAGGAGTTTGTGGCATTACAAAAACCTATTCCAAAATTGTTTACTTGGTAATTGAAAACTCTGATGCTTGGCATTCACTATATGCTTAATGCTATAACTTAGTTCTTGAATGACTCAACATCCAATATTTTACTCGGCATATGAATCACTTGGCATATATGAATTGCTCAATATTTGAGTAACTCAAAACATACCATCTACTTGCCACATATTGGTGCTCGACACCAACTATGTATATTGCTTGACATACATTGTCTGACAACTGATGATTGACTTGCACTATGTTTCTGCTTGCATATGACTTAAGTGTGTTGACAATTAGTTGTCAAAACCAAAATGAGATCGACAATCTTCCCCTTTGACATGAGTGACAAAAACACTTGGTCATGCATATGTAACCTCAATATGAGTATCACTCAGACAATCTGAATATATTACTCGACTCACATACAAAATTTCAACATTTTGCACATTTACTGATGGCTTAAACAATCATATCTCTCCAAAATTTTATAACTTCCCCCTAAGTTGAGTTTTCCTTGTTGTTACTAAATTTTGTATAACTCTTGTTGAGTAAATGTGTTGTACTACTACTGTCCCCTATTTTTGTCTCAAAACTATGTTCTGCATGTGTATTTCCTTTACCATCCCTTTTTATTCACTTTCCACCTCACTGTAACTATCCCCCTTTTTTTGACACTTATGTCATGGGTGGTACACTTATAGTGTGTTTTTCCAAAAATATTTTGTGGACCTCCATAATTATTTTCAATGCTACATCCCAATTATTGCATGCTACCTCTAGAGATTGGTATTAAGTATCTAGTTGGGAAGCAAGGTTAACTAAGCCATCATGTGTAGAAAGTTGATTATCTTTCTTCATCAATGTTTTAGTGAAGGCTAGTTCCCTATGCAATACTTCCATGTGTGGGGTCAATAAGGACTGGATACCAATCAAGGTAGCCCTTATGTTTGCATCTTGTGAATATAATGTTGCTAGCTTTCCTTGAGTAGAGAGTAGTCTTTTAAAATGAGTCTGGCTTTGACCAAGAGATAGTTTCAATATTGTACTTGTGGACTATAGATATCCTTGTAGTCATTCAATAGCCCTCTATATTTCTTGTGTGAATAAATTCACACCACAAAGTTTTGTGTATAGATAAAAAATATTCTCCAACACCTTTTTCACATCCTCCATTTTGGTTTCTAAGTCAACACATCTTAGTGCAATAGCACTTGAAATTTGTTCAAGAAATTTAGAGTGAAATTTTTGTTTAGACCATTCCAATAGTTTGGTGTTTGTGTCCAGGTCTTCATCACTGATCTTCTCAACAATATTTACTAGTTGCTCAATAATAGGTTTCTCTTCATTAGGGGCTGGGAGGCTAAAAACATCAAGAAATATGTCTTTTATTTCATCAAGAACTTGCTTTTTCTTGTGCTCCCTTCTTAGAAACTCTTTTTATTTCTTCATGCGTAGAGCTTCCTATAGAATGCTCATTTTCTCAATTGTTATCGTTGTAAGATCAAACTTTGGAAGTTCAATCACCCCATCAAGACTCCGTAGTATATATATTTTGATCTACTAGATGTCTCTGAAATGGCCTTGATATTTGCAATGGGGTGGCATGAGTGCTCAACCTTTAAAGAACTTGACTACTGGTAGGAGTAGTAGAAATTGGTAGAGTGACCAGAGTCTACATGGAAATTTGTTCCTCTGTAGCAATATTCACCTTTAATTCTTTAGACTTGTCAATCAGACTTGTCTCTTCCTATTTTTCACCTTGTATTTGTGATGTAGGTGCATGACCGGCTTCTTGACCTAGTTAAACTTCTATTCCATCTTCCTCGGCTATAATTAAGGCTTGATTATGTGAAATGAATAATACTAGAGGTAATGTAACTAGTGTTGTAATATCACCTTGTTGTTTAGTGCTTGCACTTTGTTCTTCTGTAACTTTTACCTCTGGGGGCACACTAGATGTGTCAACTTATTTCTCACTTGTTGATGCCATTAATGCCTTATCAATTTCTTCTATTCTCACCAATATAGGATGTGAGCATAATTGAGCTGCCATGGTGGAACCCTTTAAAATCTTCTTGAAATCATCATCTATCAAGGGATTTATGTTCTGGCTAGAATTGTTAGAAATATCCCTAATTTTTACTAAGTATTTCTGACTTACTTGGTCTACATGTGGAGGATTAGTACTTGACACTTGTACCTCAGGTACACTTTGATCATCTTGCTACTCATCCTTAGTTGTGGCCTATTCTTCTACTATTTCCTCGATGCCTTCCACATGACCATCCTTGATTGATACATCTTTTGTAGTCTCTATTGCCTTTTGTTCATCTTTCTTAGGATTTTACATTTGTTACTCACCTTTCTCTATTATAGCAGGAATGGGTAACTTGTAAATAGATCTCCATATGGCTTTACTCTTAGTTACCACATCCTCTATATTCTTCTTTAGGATATTGAATGCCCTGTATTTTGGAGTAAATTTACCTCTGTGCAACTTCATAGCCTCATCTATCATTATCTTTGGCAATTTAGGCATGAATTGGGGTAAAGTGGTTTCCTTGATCTGTCATTTAGTGTATAAACTATATTGCCATTTCTGCTTTTTTTTTTCATATAAAATTTTTGGTAAAGAGTTGGCAATCTCAATAGGTTTAGTCTTGAATGTTTCCATCATCTCATATATAGATTTTTCCATCTTATTCATATCTAATTTTCCTAACTTATCAAATTCTACATGTGTGAATCCTAAAAAATCAACATTATGCCTAATATTATCACATAAGTTGTCTAAGTTAGAGGAGGGACTGTGGCTTACCACCTAAAATTGACTTATGTCATTTGAATATGTCTTCTCCTCATCTGACTCAGCTGGAGTGACAAACTTTCTTCTCTTTTGCTTATTTGAATGATTTTGCTATGCAGTAGCAATAATTCTTGTAACCTTAGGTTTTCCAACTTTTTTTGCTTTTTTTGTAGCTGGCCTTGTGGCAATTCTAGTAATAGGTAATACTAGCTTATGTTGTGTAGGTTTCACAATTTTCTTTGGTTTTTTTGCTACATGCTCCTTTGCCTTCCTCTTCTTTTTAGGTTTGGGTGCTTCCTCAGCTTCTTCTTCCTTGACACCTTCTACATTTGCTACCTAGTCTTCACCTTGACCTTGTGTGAGTGCAAGTGGGGCTTGGTCCTATTCTTCTTCTTGTTCATCTTCATCATCATCTTCTTCTCCTTCCCCCCTTGCCAAATCTTTCCTTAAGCTTCTTCACAAGCTTCTTCTTCTTTCTAATCACAGTAGCTATCTTCAAATCAATAGTTATTCTTAACTTAGCTTTCTCATAATTTTCAAATGAGGTGGAACTCTTTTCTATGTCCTCTACCAATATTGCTATGATGGCTATAGATGCCTCATCCACATTGATTTTATAAGGCAATGGCTTGAGCCATCTGACCCTAGGTAGGGCTGCTTGTACATATGTATAATCAACATTAACTAAGAAGAAAACATCATTATAATGTTTCTCCACTAGTGACACTTGAATCCTTAGTCTTTGCTTCATAAAATTATTGAAATCTTCAAAGTAGCTTGTCATAACTATTTCAAAATTCTCTCCAAGTTGCTCTATCAACTCTAAGATCTTCATTGCCACCAAACTGTTTGTCTTCCACACTATCTTTCCAAATGTGGGAAATGTATTATGTAAATAAAAGAATATATAAACTAACAAAGAACCAAATTTTCATGATGCACTTTTTGCCTTCCTAATGGCCTCCAAGTTTTTAGATAGTTGCTGAAGTTGTAACTTGACAAGATCACAGGAGTGGTCTCTCTTAACAATCTTGTATCCTAAATCCACTGCCATACATGACACACTATTCAATCTACTATATTGAAAGAACTTTTGAGCTATCACTCTTACTAAAAAGTCAATTAGGGGATCAAAAATTGTGTCTATTGACATCCCTCTCTTATTCCATACTACCCCTATGTTCTTCTCTATCACTTCTTTTGCATCACTTATCATGCTCTTAGGTTTGTCAAGGGTAGGATACCCTATCACTTGGTGCATGATCCTCTTTGTGATCTTAGTAGGTCCATTTTATAACCATATGAAGTCATCATGTATTCTGCTAAGTACAATCTTAATCCATTGTCTTGAATACATTAGAGAAATCTAGGGCACAAGTTAATCCTTTTCTTTCTACAATTTTGTTCTCTTCCCTCAAGACTCCATCTACACACAATTTTCTATAAAAATCTCTAATTTTCATATCTCCAATACCTCCAACCTTACAAGTGTAAGAACATCTAACATCTTGTATCATCAAAACTTATGGTGGTATCATTGATAGCACACTAGACGGGTCTCCCTTATATGCTATCTTAGGAATAGCTCAGAAGGGTGGTTGTCTAATTTTATTGCTGATTAATTTCACATTAAAACCTTCTTTTCCTTCCCTCCTAACATTTGTAGAAGAGCTAGGTACCATTTATGTAACTAGGGTTTGCAATAACTCAAACAACAAAACTTGACAATAAATACCTTATGAATCTGATGAATGATGATAAGTAGTAGCTGAATCCAGTTTGCAAACACTTGAATCTTTCTCCTCAGTTTTCCTTATGCTCTTCATGCACTCTTTGATCTTTGATGAATGCAAATGAGTCAAAAATTAACTATATAACCCTTAATTTTAGCAATAAATGCTTAATGCTTATACAACTGTAAGCTCAGCTATCATAAGATTTCCCAATCACTCAACTTATACATGATTTCCACATCACTTAGCAACCATAGTGAGCTCAACCATTATTGACATAATTCTATTCACTTGGCAACAACTGTAAAAGCTTCCATGCTCAAAAATAACATGAAAACTAACAAAATTATAGATTTCTTCAAGGTTCTAACCAATACATTGCATCTTAATTCATGCATATATTATCTTTTTAGATCTTAGATTCTTGGAACTAATGTATGAAGTAACTTTGAAATATCAGTCTCACACATACCTTTTGATTTCCTAGTTAAGGGTGATGTGATCATCTTGTCCATTAGATGAAGTGACTTCATCAAAACTTGATGTGCTGCAATCTTCCTTCTTCTTCCATGATTTTTTCATTTTCACTTTGACCTTCTCAACATTGGCTTTTTCTTTGCCTTTATTGTTTCCCTTTACTTGGCATTGGTGATTTGGTTGGATAGTTTTTGCTAATATGACCAGCCTTCAAATAGCTAAAACATGTATTCTCACACAACCATCTATTGTAGTTGCCTCTGAAATGTGTTCTAATGTAATTCTTTGTAACATGTCCATACTCTTGACAATAGTGACAATTGTACCTTGTGTTGTAATCCCAATAGTAGGATTTTCCATTGTGTTGTACCTTTGTCTACTTTTTTGATGTCTAGTTGGCATTAGATCTGCATTCACATGCTTTATGTCCATACTTCTAACAATTGTGGAAATATCCTTCAAATCTCTATGTGCTTAAGGTCTTGGTCCTACATTCATGTACATGATGTCCTTGTTTTTTCACAATTACAACAAGTGGGTTTGTAGTTCTTAACTTTGTTGTTTCTTTGTTCACCACTTTTGGATGATTTTCCTTCCTCAGAACTAGTGTATCTGATTCTAGTAGTATCTTTGTTAGATCTAGGAGATCTCATCAGTCTCTCAAAGTATTTGATGGCTTCACTAGGTTTGTTGAAGCTTTCAACAATTTCCTTTTCTTTTCTCAATTCATTCCTTAGTTGTCCATTTTGTAACTTCAAGGTTGTGATCTCAATATCTTTTCCATTCAATTCATGATTGGCAATCATCACTTGATTTATTGTTTCCAACTGCATGTTAGAAATTCTTGTACATCTGATGTCTTCTCTTGTAGTCCATTAGTCAGTTTCCTTTTGTCATCTTCAATCATGAATTTTTCTTCCTCAACTTTATTTTTTTGCTTAGTCACCTCACATTGCAATATTGATTGGATTTCTTGTTCTATCTTAAGATTTTTGACCTCCTCAGTTAGGGCACCATTCTTTTCCATTAGATCTGCAACTACTACATTAAACACACTTGAGTTTCCATCTACAAAAAATTTAGCAACGTCTTCCTTTTGATAATGTGTGTCATTTTTCTCAATAGCTATCTCTTTCCTTCTCTTTAATGAATGTTGCAGTTCATCTCTTGCTTCAATCAACTAATGTGAGATAAGTTGAATCTCAATCTTCTAGTTATCAAAAACCTTTCCCAACTTGTAGAATTCCATCTTCAAGATCTTTCCTCAAATCTGCAAAGCTTTCCTTTCTAGAGAACAAGACTCTAATACCAATTGTTAGAATTAACAATGGAAAAGTAAACTTTGAGAGGTCGGGGGGGAGGGGTGAATCAGTACTTCAAAACTTTAATCATAAAACATTCACCACACATCCATCTCACAATTTAACATGTAAAATGAAATAGCTAAGTACATGTGTTCATCCATAGCATGAAAAAAATAACACATGACATAATAAGTTTGTTACCCATAAACCCTCCAATGAGAAGGTAAAATTGGAGTGGGGATGACAACCACAATCTTTCTTACTATAGTTATAAAGTGTATCTAATTAAGGTTACAATTGTTTGGCCATAAATTATGATCTACCCTATGAAAGGTTTGCCCTATTAAAGGCTTACAAAGACTATTCAATCTTACCCTTTTGAAGGATTTCAACACCCTACTAAAAGTGTGCCTTGTTAGATGACTTAAACTTGCAATAAAACAAGCACCCTGTTAAAGGACTTATAAAAGCCTATTAAGACTACTCGGTTAAGAGATTTTAATTGATTCACTGATTAGAATGTTTTAGCCTTAATCCTTCAATTAGTACCTCTCTACTAGATATCAGATCTCCTCTTTCCTGATGTGTACTTGATCCTCTTGATCATATGTATCTCTTCTGTCCTTTAACTGCTCTACTCTATTCTCTCTAATTGATTTTACAATTCATCTTTGTCATAAACTCATTAGTTACCATGAATTCTCTCTCTACATTTAGAATTTGACCTTCTCTTCTCATCTATACACTATAAACTCTTTAGGGTTTTCCCTCCTTAAGAAGACTTAGGTGAGCTAGGGTTAGGTAGGAATCAACGGTTGTGATTCACCCATTTTGCCACTTAGAATATCCCTTATTCTGATTGGTTGCATGCACTGCATAGGGATTCTCAATATACCTCCATATATATCTTCTAGAATCATAAAATAATCCTTAAGTGAGCCAAAAAATGGTTCACGTAGGAGTTTGTGCCATTACAAACAAGTATGCCAAAAACTATTTACTCAAGAATTGAAAGCTTTGATGCTCAACATTCACTATATCCTTAATGTTGTAACTCGATTCTTGAATGACTTGACATCCATTGTTTTAATTAGCATATGAATCACTCAGCATATATGACTTGTTCAACACTTGAGTGACTTGGCACATACCATTTTCTTGACACATATTGGTGCTTAGTACTAACTTCATATATAGCTTGACATACATTCTCTGCCAACTGATGCTTGGGTTTCACTATGTTTATGCTTGTATATGACTTAAGTGTTTTGAAACTCACTTGTCAAAACCAAAATGAGATCAACAAACACACTAAAAACCATTTCCAATAGAACTTGGCTAAATCCAACATCAAAACCAACAACTACAAAGACACAACAAACTTCCTAAATAGAGAAAATTAAATCAAAAGAGAGACAACAAACTAGGCTAAAGATTCCACCATGTCTTTCAACTCATGTTGAATAGTTTTTATCTTTTTAGTGATCTATTTGATGTCTTGTGGGTCATTCTGGGTCTCTTTCTTTTATTTCTTCTTTGTGTTGGACTGAGTTTTCTTACTAGGTCCACCCTCTACATCATCCTTTTCAGCTTCCCCTAAGTTGAGCACTAGCTTCACCTCATTTCCCTTGTATGAATGGATTAACACCTTATTGAAATACTCTAATGAAGAATCCAACATTTTTTGGCATTTAGTCAGCACATCCCTAGTGACCCTTTTCATTTTATTAATCTTCTTCTTCAAATCTTCTATTACCTCCTAGTTCCCCTACCACTCAATGACACTCTCTTTCTACTCAATCCTAACATTATTTTTCTGCATCTTCTCAATTATCCCCTCTAAAGCTCTACATTTTAGGTTCAACATCTTTAGGGAGTGAAAATTCCATTTATCCAACCTAAGAGAATATAGGGAGACAAATTTAGTAGTTTCGAAAACCCCATGGGGAGGATCAATAGCCAGATCTCTGATGCCATCCTCAGTAAGTTTAACATTGAACTCATCCTCATCTAAAACTTGCAATATAGGGATCCTTGCATTCTTTTTTTCTTTCTCTTCCCAAAAAGCTTTATCACTTTTTATAGACTGGAACTTAATTCCCTTCCTTTCTATATCAGTTAGATAGATATACACATCATGGTCTATTGACTCCTCATCATCCATAAGCCTAATGTATTCTCTAGGTTCATTCTCATCCCCATTATTTTTTAGAGACACATTATCAATTTTTTTGGTGGTTACAAGGGTGCTCATTTCATCTTGGTTAACTTGATTTTCTTTATCTTTAACCACCTAAGAAATGATTTTATTTTGCATAGAGCCTAGGGAGGGAGGGACTCAATACCACGTACAAAAATTCCTTCAACTAATTCAAAATTTTCCTCTTATTTTGAATTTGATGTTTCCATCTCATTTTTTTTTGACCTACTTTCTCCTCTTATCTTCTTCATAAATAATGTCTTCCTCATTATTTGAGACTAGTTCAGCATTATTGACCTTTTCCTTCTACTTTTTATTAGAGTTAGGGGTTTCAAGCCATAATTCCCCTAAAATTCTTTTACCCTTCCCCATCATTCCCCAAAGCTCATATTTTTAAAAATATTATCTTTAATTTTCTTCATAATTGGGTCAGAAACATTTAAAAAAAATAACTATGAATCATTCTCATGAAACCCTCATGCATCGAGCACAACAATTAAAAAAGGAAATACATATTTTTCTGAGATCTAAAGTGGTAAGTATGGGCCCTATCATAACCATAGTAATAACACACCGCTATAGCAATTTAATAGAAGTAACAAAAATACCACCCTCCCCTTTAACTAGATGGCCATCTAAATCTTTACGAAATTTATTAACATCCAATGCAAAGTACTAAAGGTCCCAAAATAAGATCTTATCTTTGTCCCTGAGCCCTATAATTTTTTCCATTAATGCAATGTTGAGCTTCAATTTCCTCTCTCCCAGATTGATTTTTCCATTATTCCAACCCTTTAAGAACCTATCCATTACATTAGGTTTCACCATTTTCATCCTTTCCATATAATGTCAGTTCTCCATCTTCCAATTTTTCTCGCACTTCCTTCCCCTTCATTTCTCTTAGTTGTTAGGTTCCCCTTCCCTCATTTTACCATCCATATTTGTGATATTAAAAAGTACCAAATATGGAGGCTAACCCAATGACACCAAAAAAGGTTGAAGATCAACCGAAAGTCAATACCATATAATTAACCAACCCCCTTTATTAATACCAAAAATCCGCAAACTAACATATTTCTAAACTTACTACAACTATTAGCTAACATATTATCATAATTATACAAAAATTTTCCCTTTTAATATTTCTACACATAAACCAAGTCTACTAATTAATTACAAAATAAGCCCCATGGGCTAAGTAGTAATGAGTAAACATAAAGGTCAATTTTTTTCTAAGAAGGGACTAGGAGATAACTTTCCTTCTTCTAGTTCTCCAAAAGTAGTCATAGCCAATCATATGCTATGAAGCCTAAAGCAAGTTGGTAGTCTTCATGTCCTTGGTGTCATTACTCTCCTCCTTCCTATCTTGCTAAAGATGGAGGCTGGTCGTAGCAGAATGCAAAACATACATAAATATTTTTCTACCCTATCGAACTTGTCCTCCAAGTACTCATTCTTTTTGATCAAGCTAGTAATGGACTCCTCCAATTTGGAAAAATCACATTTAATAGGGGGATGATTATCAACAATAGCTTGTGACACAATATTCTCCTCCTTTTCGATATTATCCCTCATAGGCTTGTCAATGTGGACCTCCATTTTATTCTTAGTCCCCTAGTTCTGAGATTTCAAGTTTAAAACCCTAAAAGGGGAGATAATCACCCCTTGATCACCCATATCACCCTCCTTCCTAGACTTAGGAGTGTCAATCTCTATTTTAAAAGTATCCAATACACAAGAAGACATAGGATTATCCTGACCCTCATCTTTGGTCTCTTCATTCCTATCTTCACTAGATATCTCCTCCTCTTCCTTTTCACCATAGTTTCTTCTAGTGGATTTAATTTTAAGTCTAAGGCCTCCTTTTTTTCCAGAGTTCTTTGTAGAATTAGAACTGCCTAGTTTCTCCTTTCTAGGAGCTATAGAGGACTTTTTATCTCCCAATCTCTTGCTAGACCTATGGGTTCCCTTCTTGGTTATAGTTTTAGTACTTTCCACATCTAAAACCTCTATGTTCTCCCTTTTAACCTTCCTAATAGTGGAAGAGGGATCCTTAACATCCCAAATTTTTTTAGAAGGGGATGAAGACTAGGAAACATTAGTAATTTTGGGTGGGGAAGGGACCAGGCTAGAATTTTGAGGGTTAAGACCTTTATAAAAATTAAATAGGGCTTGATGGTATATGGTGAATCCCTTTCCCTATTATTTATTCTTGCACACATTCCAAACACAATCCTCCATTGAATACATTAACATGTAAGAGAAATAAATGCTTCCTCTATTCCTAAAGTGGTTGAAAATGGGAAACTGGTAATAGTAAATAACCTTATGCCTACCTTCCTTAGTGATGTAACTCATAATTGCATTGTTGACTGAAGGAGGCATAAATAGGATAACCAAGATACTAAGAAGGGGGGAGGGGTGAATCAGAATCTTAAGACTTTCTATTGTTCATCAATTCATTCACACAATCACTAATTATCCTATGCACGTAAAACTCATAATAATGAACTTGGAATATCATGTAAATCTAATCTATCACATGCATGAAAATAAACACATAATACAATATTTGTTACCGAGAAACCCTCCAAAGTGAAGGTAAAATTGGGGTAGAGATGACACCCACAAATCTTCGCTACTACAGTAATAAAGTTAACCTATTATGGTTATAATGTTTGATCATAAAATATGATCTACCTTGTGAGGTGGTTGCCCTATTAAAAGCTTAAGAGACTATTAGGTCTCACCTTGTTAGAGGATTTAACACTTACAAAAAAGTAAGGACTCTATTAAGAGATTTACAAAGATTTGTTAAGACCACTCTATTAAGAGATTTACCCAAATTCAAGTTGGCTAGAACTAATTTGGTACTTGACTCTTGGTATGCTCTATAATTGATTTTGAGTCTTCTCCTTGCTAACTAATCCTCTTCTCTAATTTGATAATACTTGTCTCCTTCACTTCACTGCTATGAATATGTCACTTTCTCTGTTAAGTGATAACATAACCCTTTCACTGACTTCTGATCTAATCTTGATCTTTCACTTCATTGATCACATATTACTCCTT
Source organism: Cupressus sempervirens (assembly GCA_028749045.1). Taxonomy (NCBI): domain Eukaryota; kingdom Viridiplantae; phylum Streptophyta; class Pinopsida; order Cupressales; family Cupressaceae; genus Cupressus; species Cupressus sempervirens. Next base: position 714,693,046 of record CM053786.1, on the reverse strand, counting down.
ATTTGCATGCATATATTTCTCTTCTCATCTCCATGCCATTGTACTCTTGATCTAGGTTAAGATCTTCTCTATTTAAAGAGTTTTGTAAAGAGTTTTCTATATGGTTCCATAATAGCCTCGCCATCTGAATCACTAATCACAAAACATTGGGCTATGTAGTCCATGTCATTCATGCATAAAAATCTCTATAACAACCTCTACAAATATTAAATGTTCCTTCCATGTCCACTAAAAAATGCATTACCTCAAAATCTATTCCATTCCTAGCTTATATGTAAACTCTGCGTTGCTTTGCCTTTATTGTTTTGTGACACTTGACATTGCTATTGCTTGGTTTGTATAGTGCTTGGCACATACTATGTTACTCAACACTTGTATGCTTGAAACTTTCTTGGTCAATGATGAGCTCAACTCATATAGAAAATAATCGATGACCATACACTTGCTTGACTCCTATAGAGCTCAGTACATACTTCCTTATGTACATGACTTAGCCTATGTATAATAGAATATATCCTAGGATTCAAACAGTTTCTCATGAGAAAAAACCCCATGAATATGAACAAGAGCCTTGCTAGGTTAGGAATTTCCTCAGGCTTGTCTTATCTACAACCCTCAGCTACTTTCTCCAACTTTTTCCTTCTACTGAAAGACTAGCGAAATTCACAATAAAATCCTTAGTAACCTCAAATGAGACTCTACTCATAGTGACCCGACAATTCTTCCAATATTTGATAAATTTCATTGAGACACTCTAATCAAGACCTTCAATGCATTCCATAAAAATTTTTAAGCCTCCTTCCCACAAGTAGGTCCAAGAAACTTTATTTTTCTTGATAACTTCTCCAATTTTGGGTGGCTCAATATGAGTGTTGGCACTCTCCATGGCTTTTTCATCTTGAAGCTTGATCACCAAGTAATCCAAAACTTCTTTCATCTCCTCAACAAGGCTACCTTAAAAACCAAGAAAAATTCATAGACAAACAAGAAGAAAACCTTTTCTTTCCTGATAGAAAAACTCATTAATAGTAAGGCTATGGTGTTTTCATTACACTAGGGATTTTTGTATGTGAAAATAGAATAAAAACATTCCCCTCATGACACCTCATCTCCTTTTCATAGCCTTTCCATAAAAATGGTTGTCGAGAGATAAAAAGTCTCTTCCTTTGGGATTAAGGAAAATTGCACCATATTTTACCTTGGGTTACAAACCTACTCAGGAAGCATAAAGAATCATAATTATAATATTTATTAAATAAATGATCACATTTAAAATCATCATAATAAAATCCCTCACCTTGTAAGTCACCATCATAAATTAGAACCCCATAAATCACTTGTTTAAAATGATCATAATTGCATTAGAAGCTTTTCTTTTTAAATGAGCAATAAAATCACCATCAGAAGATCAAGCTCCCTTTCCCAAGTTTTTTGATTGATTACATTGTGTTCATACGCTGACATGTTATTTGTCACTTGGTTTCTCTCGTGGTACATATGGTGGATGGTGGTCTCAATAAACCTATTTAATAATATTTGAGCATCCCTTATTATCATTGTGGCATGCCAACTCATCTTATGAACTCCTTAAGTGGCCTCAATGACAAGTAGCGAGTCACCCTCAATTGTCAAGTTTTGAATGCCCAAGTTAATAACTGTCTCAAAACCCCATAGAAGATCCATTACCTTTGCCTCATTGCTAGATATTTTACCATAGTTACCCACATAACCATTAATTCATTTTCCTTGTTTATTTCAAATCTTTCCCCCAATAACCACATATCCATTGAAATTGAGTTTCCACCAATTTGAAGGGGGTGGTGTCCATCTAGTACCCTTCCTTTTCAGGGCCTTTATGTTATCTATTTTTTCCACTAGATGGGATACATCACACACCTCCACCCATATTTTATCTAGTTGTGTCAGGGGTTGGGGGAGGTTTCCATTTCTAGTTTAGCATGCATTCCCTAATGAGGGCCATAGTTATTTGGGAAACCACCTTGGTGGGGGGGGGGCGGTTGGGTTATATTTCTCTCTAAATATACATATATTTTACTCTTTCCATACATTCCAACCAATATTGGGATGGATTTATTTCCATAATATTTGAATAAGTGGGTGGTGAGAGGGATAATTCCAATTAAGAATAAATTTCTAGGTATCATAATCCCAAATAATCCCTAGCTTGGTTGAAAAAATTCTCCCAAACCCAAGTTGAGTAGGAGCAATTGATTAGGAGATGAGAGACAGTGTCCTCCTCTTAATTATACACCACATGTCGATTAACCATTTGGAAACCATAGCTTAGGAGGTTATCGATTGTGAGAATACTATTATGGTAACAAAACACCAAAAGAAATTAATATTGGGGAGGAAGTGAGACTACCACACATACCTCCATCTTTCTGAGGAACATCCCTCTCAAATAATACTATAATAGGCTGACCTCACATTGAAATATCCCCAATAATTTTTTTCCCAAATTAATTTATTGTTGTTCGGGAAGGAGGAGATACAAAATTCTTTCAAGAAACTCCCCAATTCATCATAAAGCACTTTATCCATAAGGGTTAAATTGCCCAGATTGAGGACTTTCTATTTGCCATTATCAATGTAATTGAAAACCTTGGCCCCATAGTTAGTCATAATACAATCTTTCAAAACAACAATCTTAGTATCAATTAAAGGAGAGTCCCTAATCCACATGTCTTTCCAGAATCTAACCTAGTTCCAATCCCCAATATTTCGTGTAACTTGTCCCCTTAAATGCTTCATGTTCTTGACAATGTTAGTGTAGATTCTTGATCCAGTATGAAGACCCTCATTTTATAACACCTGATTGAAAGGCCTTCCCATCATGTATTTAGTTCTCATAACTCTACAACATCCCACCAAGTCTTAAGCCAGTCTCGATCCCATCTTGTTCTCCTCAGATTCAAACTCCCTTAAGATTTTGGTTTACAAAATTTTTCCTGGCTCACAAGAATCATTCTCATTTTATCCTCTGTTCTCAACCATAGAAAGTTCCTTTGATTTTTTCTCTAGAATGTCATTAAACTATCTTGAGAGATTGAATGGATAGAAAGTAGACTATGATCCCTTGAAGTGAGGTAGTAATAAGTTGAAAATTCCTAGCATTTCTAAGAACCTTACCTTTCCAACCTACCAACTTCTTCTTCATTCTTTCAACAATTGTATTCCAAAATTGAGGGGTGATTTCTTTCACTATGAGGGGGAGACCAAGATATGTTTCAAGAATAGATGTCACTTGATAGTTTGATTCCCTCATTATTTGATGTTGAAGGTTCATCTCTATGTTGAATAAATATAGCTTGCTCTTTTTATAGTTGATGTGTTGTCTAGAAACCTTCACACATTGATTCAATATTTTCTTCCAGGATTTAGCTTCCCTTATAGAGGAAAAACCATATTAAAAATATCAACAAATTATTGTAGCACTTCTAGTGGTAGAGAAGTTTTTGGTTTAACTCCCATAATCTTTCCCTGGGAAGCCATAGAAAGGAGATTTCTCCCAAGAATTTCTACCACCATAATAAATAAGTAAGGTGACAAAGGGTCCCCTTGCTGTAGTCCCCTCCTCCTTTTAAAGAATTCCCCAAGGGACCCATTAGCAAAGATTGATAGTTAGACCGAATTAATCATTTCCCCAATTAAATAAATGAATCTCTCCCCAAATCCAAACTTTCCAAAGATTTTCAATAGGTTTATTTCTCCTAACTTTATCATAAGATTTACAGATGTCTAATTTCATTTCCATATCTAGATTATTTCTCTTCTCCATGGAATATACAACCTCATGGGAGGTTATAATCACATCTAGAATTTTGTATCTAGGAACAAAATCATTTTGAGTGGGGCTAATAGCTTTATCCAGGATAAGCTTTATGCAATTTACTACCACCTTGGAAATAATCTTGTAAATGGTATTACATAGGATGATCGGTCTGAATTCCTCCAATAGAGAAGGTTCTCAAACTTTGGGTACCAAGACAATAAATGTTTGATTAAGTTCTTTGAGGATTCTGCCAATTCTGATAAAATAATGAGTCATAAGTAATAAGTCATATTTGATGATATCCCAAAAATCCAAGAAAAAGGCTGTTGGGAAGCCATTTGGTCATGGCACTTTAAATTCTCTCATAGAAAAAATACCTCTCTTACCTCCTCTTTAGAAACTCTTCTATTCAATTCTTGATTTTCCCTATCATCCACCATTGGGTTGATGACCTCAAGAAAATCCTCCTCTATATCATGATTCAACTGCATTGGAGGGGGGTTAATAAATTTCCTAGAAATATCTGGTGGTCCACGCCTCAATCTCTTCCTCATTGGTAGGTTCAACATTTCTATTATAAAAAAAATTCTTATGAATGTTGTTCCTCTTCTCATGTTTGGAGGCTAACTTATGAAAGAAAATCACATTCCTATCCCCTTCAGTTAGTCATTGAACCCTAGATCTTTGCTTCTAGAATTTTTTTTCTCTTACTATGATTAGCTTCTTAGGATTAACGAGATAGAAATAACAATTACATGCAAATATAATCAATATTAGAAAATAATAAATCACACAGAAGAGAACACATGACAAAGATTTAATGTGTTTTACCTAATCTCTAGGCTAAGTCCACCAAATAATGAGTCCAATATTATTATTATCCAGTGATTACAATCTAAAATCCCTTACAACTCGATACAATTGCAAGAAGATACAATCTAATCATACATTATAAAATCCCTAACCCTAAGCCATTTTATACAAGCTTTTTTCCACTTACACACTACCCTAGGACCCCATAAGGTGTGCTACCCCTTGACCCCATCTTGGGGGCACTATCTCCAAACACCCATAATAATAATACGGGGGGAAACAATGCTGAATAAAGAGGAAAAAATTAACCTTTGAGTCTGATTAGGCTCCACATCACAACATAGCTTTCATTTCATTTGTCAATCATATTCCTCATGAGTAGTAAGAGAATAGTCTCCCTTCTCCATACCTTTCTGGATCTCTTCTAATTTAAATTCTACATCCTTCTTCTACTTGAAAATATCTCCAAAAGATGACTTGTTCCATCCCACAACCTCCCTTCTAACATTCTTAGGTTCCTCAGCTATGTGAAACATGATAGTACCCTGGACCTCTATATCCCACCATTCAGTAACAAAATCTCTAAATTGAGGATGGGAATGCCACATAATTTGACACCTGAAGGGTTTCTTCTTGTTGGAGCATCAAATCATCCAATTAAATAGAAGTATGGAGTGGTTTGAAATAATCCTAGAGAATGCATGAAGAGAGGTGTAAGGAAGAATGTCCCAGTTGGCTGAGAGAATCACTCTATCCAGTCTGACTTGAATAAGATTGTTCTCCAAATGATTATTGGACCAAGTGAAAGGGACTCCCTATAGGTCCTTATCAAAAAGATCATTCCTTTGAAGGAACCCATCCAAATCATGGATATTGTTAGAAAGTCCTCTAATCCCCCCAATTATGATATTTCCTAGGGTTGAAATTGGTAAATATGAAGCCATGCTGTAGTATCCAAAATGCCCACAATTATGGTGATGATATGGTATTATGGGTAATACATCGGTAATCATTATTTTCCTTTCACATTTTTGCTCATTGTATTCACCTAGAATTTGGTTGACTTGGTTATTGTAACTAGCTCCAATTTTTCCAACTAGTATTACATTTGATTTCAGATGACTTTGTCCATTTTTCCCACTATCATTAAGTTTTTATTGCTTTTGTTTTCCCATTTCACCTTTAGTTATTAATTCCAAATTGGTGGAATGGGCACATTTTTCCAAAATTCAAAAAATGAAAAGTGATGTCATTATGTCATTAATCAATTTGATATAAATTCTAATTCTAAACATTGCACACACTTTCATATATCTTAGTCTTTTTGTATCCCATCACAATTTTTTTGGAGCTCTACGAGTCTGCATTGGCATCTTGATTTGGAATTTTACAATCGCATAATACATTACACAAAAATTAGAATTCCAGAGAAAGCATGAAGGACTAAGGTAAGAAATAATTTCTTTGATTATGAACCACTACTTGAGCCTTGAATATTATCAACACGATTTGTGAACTATGTCTTCACTATTGATTGCAATGCTTATTGATGTATGCAATGGTAGGATATAAGCATCATTATTTATTTTTCTAATGAAAATATTTCAAAATTTTGTAACCCTATTACAAAGTTTTGAGATTTATGTTCTACAAAATAACATACGTTCGTAACTTCATTCTAGAGTGTAGACCATTGTATCGCTATTGATTTTAATTCCTAGTGAGAGGTCAGACAAGGGTAAATCTCTTTAGGGTTGTAAAGAGATTGAGATGTTAAAGGAGGGTAAGTATTAGACTAATACTACTCAGTCTCAGGGTAGTGAAGGGATTGCTAGTGGAAGGCTACATATTGACAAGGGTAAGACTCCCTAGGTTAGTGAAGGGATTTTCAATGGAAGGCTATATGTTGACAAGGGTAAGACTCCATAGGGAAGTGAAGGGATTGGGAGGACATCAAAAGGCCCAAATATTAGAGATACTACCATAAAAGATTTCTTTGGAATTGGTAATGTTTATAGTCCATCAACTTGTGCATTTGCAAATGCAGAAGGTAGTCATAGTAGCTCACCACTACCACAAGCTTGAGTTTTCATTGAGCTAGACCAAAATGCCTCAAATGAGGATAACAATGTTGGAAAAACATAAGATGTTGTAAGGGAAAAATATAATAAGAAAATTTAGTTAGATGAAAATACTAGGATTGAAGAGAATATTGAGGTATGAAGAAAAGAAAAAGGAATATAAAAATGGGGTGGGAGTGGGAAATGAAAAGGAATTTTAAGTTTGACTGGGTAGAATATCACTAGTTCATTGAACTAGTCCCAATCAATGATGAAAAACCAACATAATGTAGGTGTACAATTTGTACTTGGAAAATTAAAAGAGAGAAAAGTTACAGCTAAAGCTTGACAATATAGAAAAGCATATTGGTAAGGTTTATGAAAAATAAACCATAGATGGGAAGGAAATACAAATAGTGAGATGGAAATCAAATGAAGAATTTCATCATGTTAAGTATGCCATAGAATATGAGTGGTATAACATGAGAATGGTAGTAATTGGTACTGGTAGTAGTGGAAATCCAATCAAGGTTGGGCTTCAACATAGAGCCAATGATGCAAACTTGACAAACACCATTCAGTTGAGTCTTATTTTTCATATTCTTTCTAAAAACCATCCTATGTGTGAATTATCACAATATGATAATTTATTATCTTTTTTGAGAGTTCCTCACTATCCTATGTCACATTGGTCAATAAGCACTAGATGAGAAATGGAAACTATCTTGTTGAGGAGTAAAATAAAAATTTATAGGAGAGAGTAAAAGAATCCAAATTCATTTCATTATCCATAGGTGAAGTCATTGCTATAGATAACACTTCTTGGGTCTATATGAACATGTATATTGTAAAAGGACATGTCTATTGAGCTCATCTACTCCATGTTCATAAAATGAGAGCTAATTCAACTTTATAAAATTTATGATTAGAAGTTGAGAAAACTTTGAATGAATTTACTGATATCAAAGACTTGACAATTTCCAAGAAGTTAGTGTGTGTTGGAGCTAATGGAGCTTTAGTAATGCAAGGGCAAAGGACCAATCTTTGTGCAAGATTATAAACTAGTATTGCACCTTACATTCTTGGCATACACTACATGACTCACCGAATGAATTTAGCATATAAGATTGTAAGTGATTTTGCTATAGTCTCACAAGTTAAAGATCTAATCCATGAGCTCCACTCCTACTTCTATAGAACTCCTAAACATTTTGCAAAATTTAAGATTTTTTTTGAAAGGGTAATATAGGAAACAAGCTTCTTAAGGATGTTGATACCAGATGGATCTCTTTTCATTGACCAATAGAATGAGTTCTAACATAATATCAATCCTTGATTGGAGTAATATATAAGAATCCCCGCATAGTAGACAAAGCTCCCAATCTGTTAAATAAGTTAACTAATATAGAGAGCATGTTAAATTTAGCTAGTCTTCTCCCTATGTTGGATTTAATGAAAAAACTTGTTAAGAAAACCCAAGAAAGAACTATTCATATTCATGAATATAGTGATTTACATAAAATGACATGCCTGGCCCTAGATGCTTTGTATTCAGATCACACAGTTTATAGCCCAATTTTTTCCAAGTGTGAGTTAATTACATATTTGAATCATGCTAATAATTTTTTAGGATTCAATGCAAAAAATGAGCTATGTGTATTTGTGAAAGGATTTTAAATACTAATGCACCAATGTAAGACAAGCAAGCGAGGTAGAGTACTGCCAGTGAGAAATGAAGATTTTGACAGGATTGTTAAATCAATTCATGAAAATTTGAACTCTATTTCCTACCTACTCTCAAGTGAGAGTAATGAAAGATTACCTCAAGAATAAATTATTGAAGACATGGTTTGTGTGTTTCCTCAATTTTGGAAACACTTTGGAGATACTCCAAATGATGCAAAGTTGTTTCATAAAAAACTTGAAGAATTCATAACCTCATTTTCAAAAGATGCACATTGCAATGGATAACCAATACAAGGAATTTGAGATTGAAATGACCTTAGTAAAAAATTTAAATAGTTTTCATTATGTATGAAACAACATATGGAAAATTTTGAGAGTCCATTCAATCCTAGTTCAACAACAAGGCTCTAGAAAAGGATGATTCAGAGTGAAGTATTGCATAATTCAGTACCTATATATTTTAAACTTTTTGATTTATGTCAAACAAGGATATTGGGGTCAGTAGAAGATGAGAGAATTTTAAGTGTATTAGGGTCTTTGAAATCAAAGATTAGAAAGCAATTGGAAAAAAAATTGGAAACTTGCTTGAGGTTGTTTGAAATTTAATACAATGTTAGAGATTTTCCTTATGGTAGGATACTGGAAATTTGGAATTTCATGCATGAAAGATGAGGACCTTGAAAAAATTCAAAATATGGTTGTCCTACTTCTAATTCTGAGACAAATGATGGATCTTGGTCTCAGGGTCAGAATGAAGATGAAGATTTTTTTGATTTTCAATACCCGAATCAGAATGAAGAGGAACATGTTAGTAGTAGTCAGTTTTAGAACCTGGAGTCCATTTGGGATATGGAAGCATCACATCTCATACCAATTCAATGAAATATGAAGTGATTTAGCGTTCATTTTTTAGGTATTTATAGTTCTTCTCTACTTCTTGCATATTCAATCATATTACAATAATAAATTACAAAACTATAGTTCATGATTTTTGCTATTGTATTACCAAATGCAACTTTTGTTTGATTTGATGTGAATAATTGTTGATAACTTGGTAAATCTAAATTCTATATCTAACTTTTTTGGCATAAGTTTTTGAACAATTCAATTATCCTCATGTCTTCAAGAACTTGTTCTTTTAGTGTTTATGGAAATATGTTTCTATCACTTAAATCTTAAGCAACAAAACATAGACATATGTAGATTTAAGATGAAAAGACCCATATAAACTATCATAGAAATCTAAAGCAAAAAAACATAAACATGTACAAAATTATGATAAAGAAACCCTTATAAAACATTTTATCATAGGCAACTTAGCCAAATTGAAAATAAAGTCACCAAGAATTGAAGAAATTGAAAGCACGATCTTTGTATTTCTCCAAAAAATGCAATCAAAAGTTTTACAGTTTTCATGTATATTTTGTCTATATAAAGAGAGCCCTTTCTCTAGTTTCCTACATCCCTCTATTTATAAGAGAGGAATTAGTTACAGAATGAAAGGGATGCAACCCTTTAGAAAACATAAGTTATAACTAATGAAACATAACATAAGCATATGAAATTATTTGGAAATTTTTTTATAAAAAAAATTACAGACATGGATAAATTAATCTCCCAAAAACCTTGCACAATCAGCCATATCTTTTACAATGTTTCATATCAGATTCTCTAGAGCAACAAACTACTCGATATGCTCCATTGCTCCCTTTAGTTTGAAACTATCAGTTTGGGTAGCAACAAAGGCAATATCAAACAACTTTTAGAATTGAGTGACCCATAGGTTCTTATCATATATCTCTCTATTCTTACTCATAAATGGCCAGAATCCTAACTTGATAAGCTTCTAAATCCTTCAAATTCAACCTTCAAATCTTTTCTGAAATCCTTGTGAGCATCAATCATCCTTTTTATTGTTTCATCTTGGCCATCACCAACATTCACACTCTCGTTTGATTTCATGTTTAATCTCTTCTTAAGCCATTCATGACACAAACCATTATCATAATTATTAGTATATGATTCCCAAAGAAAATCCAAATATATTTTCATGTTCTCAAACTTTCTAGCAAGGCATTGGTAGTGTCAACTTGAACTAGTTGTACTTGCTTTGTTGTATTGATCTCTTTCCCTTATTGTCTATGCCTCATTGAATCTTGACATATTAACCCAATCTTGTGCTATTGCAACATGATTAAAATCTCTAGCTTTTAGCCTCATCATATGACCAAATATTTGTTATACATCAATTATTTGAGGCCTCTTATATGAGGGATACAATACCCATAAAAAAATAGTCTGTTCTTCCTCAAAAAATCTTGACCCAATGAAAATATCATTTATCCCTTATATTTACAACTTGAATTCCTTATTTTGAGATTTGAGCATGCTATTAAAAATGAAAGAGGCACTTAGGTCCCAATCTAGAAACAAGATGACACTGTCTTCCACTAATAATTGCTTTCCCCTCTCAAGAGTCATGACATCTATCTCTACCTTGATATCCTCCCTAAGCTTTAGAAATAACACTTCTTCATTTTTTGGGGTTATGGTTGGGCTAGATTCTCCAAGCTTTCTCCCTCTAAAATTATATAGAAAGGTAGCAAATTCCTTGGATTTTATAAATTTATCATCAGAGATAAAAGAGTTGTATTCTTCCAAGCTGTTATCTTGATGAACATTCAATTTAGTAGAAATTACCTCATCTCTATTAGGCTCCCCCTCTAGTGGTTCAATTGTACAAACCCTTGATATTGCATCATCAATCATGTCTTCCTCTAAATCATGGGCTTCTATAACAAACCATGCCAATTCTTGTCTTTTTCCATTTATTTCATATTTTATTTATCAATTACTTTCTGGGCTTCATCTTTGTCTAGGTTCCTAAATAATTTTGCAATTTTAATTGATACATGGAGGTAATCTCCCAAACATTGAGATTTTTTGCATGTATTTATATACCCCTCTGGGTCATAGTTTTCTTTTCCCTAGCAAAATGATGTAACATGTGAAATTCCTCCACTAGTTTTCTATTAATCAATTCATAGGATTTTGATGAAATAACAGTAAAGTCTCCAAAAATGAGAGTCTTTGGGAGAAATATTTGGTTATGTGATGTGCCTCCAATTGCTTCTTACTTGAAACACTCATCTGCTTAGGAATTTGTAAGTATGCAATTCTATTTGGGATAGATTTAGGGAGTCTATATTGTGAATCCTCAAACCCATAAACTCTAAAACAAGTGAATTCATTATATACATACCAATCTCCCCAGTCATGATTGATGACACCTACAATACCAAAATCATAAGGCCTCAAAAATCTTTTAATCTCATTAGAAATAGATTGATGAACTGAAAATTTGAACATATGATATAAGGGTTGAACAATTACTTTTTCAAACTTTACACAATCTGAAGATTTATACTTGGAATCCAAAATCAAGGTCCAAAGTTGTACAGGTTGGTCTTCTCCATCCTTGTTTTGCAAATTTAGCCCAAATTCTTCTGGCCAAATCTCCTTTTGTTGATCGTAGAACAATATCATATGGATTTAATAGTGAATAATTCTTGAAAATTAGAACATCACTGTCATTAAAATTGATAAAAAAATCATGAATGTTTTTTGCAATATATGTTGTATAGTCATATGCCCTTCATTCAAACATTTGTACATCTATAGCTAAAATCATAAGGCCCTCATTCATTAAATCTAGAACACTAAATTGTCCTACATGTCCACATGACATGTATGTAATATAGAGGTAAATTCTGAATAAATTAATATTAAAAAGAGGGACATCTTCTTATGTTAATGCTCCCCGCTCCTTCTTATGTAGAGCTAGTTTCCATGCATTGTGAGAAACATTATTTGTGAATATTCATTCTTTAGTTCAGTGAAGGAAAGCTTTATGTTAGACCCCAATTCTTGCTTGAGCACTTCTTCAATGCCTTCTACTGATATACTTATAAAAACTTCTCGTAATCCATCATAGATGCTTTTCTCTAATCACTTATAATTCTCAATCATTAATTCCACAAATTAATAATTCTCAATCATTAATTCCACAAATTAACATTCACAAACACATTTGGCATAGTAAATTTACCTAAATTTGTCTTCCAGGGATTGCACAGAAGGGTCTCCTTATTTCTACACAGGTAATGGAAGATAAAGAGCTCATAAGCCCAAAAACTTTTCCATACCTATATTTTTAAATTTATCCTCTAACTTATCTCTATTGGGAAAATTTATCTTTGAGCACCTTGACCTAGGCCTAATCTCTAAGCCTAAGTTTCCTATTAGTGTCTTGCACTTAGTCATTTCTAAGGTAGAGTTGGATGGTCATCACTGTGACCAAGCCATCTAGAGGAGGCTAAACTACAAAGGACTTGTCTATATTTTATCATATGTCAAGAAAGTTAGAGGTTACTGAGCACCCTAGTAGAGATTGAGTCAACATACATGTTGAGTAACACAGAAGAGACTGAACATTCAGAAAGTTCATTAATAGCGAGTTAGTATATGTTGAGCATATAGAAGCTGAGTGATAGCATAAATGTTAGTTATGAATGAGTGTTAGAATATTCAATTGTCGAGTAAACCAATTTTCACATATGAGTTTGTAATTGCACAAAAACTTATATAAATAATTTCAGAAAACTTCTACATGACATTTAAAGATTGTAGAGACATTTAAGGAGAAGATTACATGTTTTTTTAGAAGGCATTAATCCCAAGAAAAGAAGATTAACCAATCAAAAAATCTAAAGGGAAAACAACAAAAGGATGAAATGATCTTAATCTAGAACTTTATACAATTATCTATTTAAGAAGGGTTCAAACCCTAGGATCATAATGAAAAATGAATGATGAATGATGAAGTGTGAAGGAGAGAACAAGCTAAGTACATAGTAAAGGAGGGATAATTTTGAAAGGAGATTAGGTAGAGAAACCTAGTAGTGAAGGACAAAATAGAGATATTAGACACGGAGATTAGATTGAGATTTTGAAGAGAACATATCTATAATTAGCTTTTAAAGAAAATTGAAGGATAAGGTACTGAATCAATTTTAACAGATTGAGTCAGGGAAAATCTCTTAATAGAGTGGTTCTAACAGATCCATTTAAATCTCCTAATAGAGTCCTTACTTTATTGTGAGTGTAAAATCCTTTGACGAGGTAAGACCTAATAGTCTTAAATTTTTTTAATAGAGAAGACTCCTCATAGGGTAGATCATCATATATGATCAAATTATAGCCCTAACAAAAAAAATTTGTTATTGAAATAGTAAAGATTTGTTGGTTTCATCCCCACCCTAGTTTTACCTTCAACTTGAAGTGTTTTTGGGTTACAAAAATAATCATGTTATGTGTTGATATTTTTCGTGAATGTTATGGTTAGATAGATTTCATTTCAACATTAAAAATTTTTGTTTATATGTTATGAGATCTAAGATATAATATGGATTAGGTGTGAATATATTGAATTTTTTAATCAATGAAAACTTTTATATATCCTGATTCACCCCCCATTCTCAGTATTTTGTTTCCCATTAAGATTTCCAACAATTGGTATCAATGCCTAGTTCTCTTGAATGGAGTATAATATCTTGAGAGAACAAGATCTTGAAATGGAGGAATACAAAATGGGAAAAATTGTTGAGAACTAGATGATTGAAATCCATATCATACTACAGCAACTTGAAGGAGCAAAAGATGAGTTAAGGAAATCCTTATAGAAAAGGAAAGAATTGACCATTCAATAGAATGACACACTACACAAGGAAGTTGATGTCAGAGGATTTATTAATAGTGGAAATACTGATGATAGTGATGCAACAATAGCAAACCTATTGGAGAAGAACAACATTCTAAGCAAAGAACTCAAAAGAGAACAAGAAATTCAATCAGTAAGATTATATAAAGTGACTGAACAAAAGAAGAAAGCCAAAGAAGAAAAAATAATGGATGAAGAAGATAAAAGAAAAGTTTCTACCAAACTTGAAAAAAAATCACTTGATGTGCAGAAGCTTACAAACAATTAGTTGGACATGATGAACTAGTTGTTACTTGCAAATCTAGAGTTGAACATAAAGGACATGGAGATTACAAATATGAGATTACAGAGTGACCAAATAAGGAATGAGTTGATATTTGAGAAATAACTTATAAAAAGAATGAACAAACCAAGTGAAGCTATTAGATACTTTGAAGAACTGATGAGATCACCAAGGTCACCTAGTGATACTTCTGGTCTAGGAAATGTCAAGCACTCTTCATCTATTGAGGAAGGAGAATCATCAAAAAGTGGTGAGCAAAGAAATGAAAAATCCAAAGGAAAACCTACTTGTCATCATTATGGTAAAATTAGACATATTGCTAAAATTTGTAGAATAAAAAATGGTATGGAAAACCCTAAACCTAAGGTTACTGGTAACTATTTTAATTGCAAGAAATAAGAACACCAAGAACATGAATGCATGTCAAAGAAAAGTGATGCACCCATTACACCTAGATTTGAAGGAAATTGGTATAACTATTAGAAATATGGACATAGAGATCATGAATATAGATCCAATTAGACATCTAAAAAGAAAACACATGTTGATCTCAGATTGGTTTCGACAATTGAGTGTTAACACACTTAACCAATTCTCAAGATGATGTCAAGTATAATACAGATGTCGAGCTATAGTGTGTGTTAAGCTAGAGATTCAATAGGTGCCAAGTGAACTTCAAGTGTTGAGAAAGATTCAAGTGCCAAGTGATAAGTGATGCCAAGTCACTATAGGTGTCAAGAAAAGTATAGATGTTGAGTGGGACAGAATTCCTATATGTGCTGAGCATCAACAAGTAATAAGTGTTGTGTAATACATAATCAACATATGAGTTTGTAACTTCACAAACTTAGATGTAAACCTTTTTTTTGAGCTGACTTAGGATGAATCTTGAAGGATCTTGAAGGTAAGATCAAATCTTTTGCATTTCCTATGCAGCCAATCAGAAAAATGGAGAAGGCATGCAAGCAATAAGAAAAGTGAAATAATTAAGTGGGAAATGAAGAATGAATATGGATCATAGATTCATACCTAACCCTAAGTCTTTGAAGCTTTTAAAAGGAGGACAAAACCCCATTGTGTATGCAAACGTGAGAAGTGTATGGGTGAATTATAGTGAAGAACAGAGGGGTGTAAAGACTTAGACAGAGCAGAACAACATTGTAGAATTTAGTTGATCAAGAATAGAGTATCAAAGTTTCAAGGAAAAATATATCAAATCAAGCAAGGATTAGAATAGACAGAGCAGAACGAGGATATGGAGTCAACAATTGAAGATTGTAAGTCATTACGTCAAGAAATTCTACTATACTTTCTAACCATTGTATTGTGAGAATGGAAATCCTATGTTGATAGGTTGGCTTAGCAGCTATTTTGGTCTAGTAGCCATATTGTAGATCCTTAACAGGATTGTAAATCCTTTAACAGGGTAACATTCCAAGAGAATGTTTGTAAATCCTTTAAACAAGTCACTTTTAATAGGGTGTAAAAGTCTTTAACAAGACATGCCTTTCACAGGGTAGACCATTTGAAGTGGTCAAACTTTGTAACCTTGAACAATTACATATTGCTATAGTGATACTTTGTGGGTGTCATCCCCACCCTAGTTTTACCTTAACATTTTAGACGGTTTTTGGGTTACCAAATTCTTGTGTTATCTATTTTCATGCATGTCTTTACTTTCATGTTTTAGATGCATGTGAATGATCTCAATTAAATTTTTTTAAAGCATTAAAGTTAGTTACTTCTAATTCACCCCCCATCTTAGAAGTATATCTTCCCACTTGTAAATTCAATAATTGATATCGGAGCCAAGTTCTCTCAAGGAGGAGCCTTATAGCTTGGAGAAAATATTTGGAAATGGAAGTCTACAAACTTGGGAAGATCATAGAGAATCAGACAATTGATATACAACTTGCTCTACACACTTTGGAAGAAGCTAGATAAGAACTGAGAAAATCTTTAAAGAGAAGAAGAGAGATTGCCTTGGCTAAGAAAGATACATAATACAAGGAGATTGACACCACAAAATTGTTTTCAAATGGATATTCCAAAGAGTTTGATGCAAAAATAACAGACCTAATGGAGAAGAATAGAGCCCAAGCAGAAGAAATCAGAACACTCAAGCTTGAACAAGAATCACAAGCCATGATTCTTTGTCAAGTGATTGAATAGAAGAAAAGAGACATTTAAGATAAGACTATGCTAGAAGAAGACAAGAGGAATCTTGGCAATAGACTGGAAGAAAAGTCAATTGAGTTTGCAAGAATTTCAAACATGTAGCTAGACACCCTAAGCTAGATGATGAATGCACATCATGAACTGAATATCAAGGACATTGAGATCTCTACATTGAAGATGCAAAATGAACAATTGCAAAATGATCTAAAAAGAGAGAAAGAGATTGCAAAGAGATTCAGCAAACCAAATGAGGCCATCAAGTACTTTGAGAAACTACTAAAATCACCAAGAGCTAGTAATGACACTTTAGAACTAGGATACACCAACACTGAAAAAGGAGAGTCATCCAAGACTATAGAAGAAAGAAGTACCAAAGGTAAGAACACTAAACCTACTTGTCATTTTTGTGGTAAAAAAAGACATACCTCTAATGTATGCATGAGCAAGAATGCCCATCAACATGAAAAACCTATGAATGTGAGTCACTGTCATAAGTGCAACAAGAAAGGACATCAAACACATAACTATAGGACTAGGACTATCAGAACACCAAGATTTGAAGGTCACAATTAAAATTGCAAGAAGTATGGACATAGAGCTTTTGAGTGTAGATCAAAGTCTATGTGGACACCTAATTAGCCAACAAAAGGAAATAATCATGGACATCACTACAATTGGGACTACAACACTAGGTATAGCTATCATTACTGTCAAGAATATGGACACATCCCTAAAAATTGCATAAGAACACATTTTAGTGGAAACTACAGTAGATGGTTAAGCCAAACTACATGCTTCAATTGTTTAGAGACTGGTCATATCAACAAGAATTTCCCAACAAGGAAAGGCACCCAACTCAGAGATTAACAAAGGAAAAGATAAGGTGGATGTTGAACACATCAGAGGAGTAATGAATAAGACATGGAACAAGAAAGATGGGAGTAGCACATCAGATGAAGGGATCACTTCACCTAAAAGGTCAAGTGATCACACTTCATCAAACTAAGCATAAGAAGACATGTGGAACTAATTTACAAGGGTTCATCACACATCAGTTCCTGAACAAGCAAGCATTCAAAGAAGATATCAGCATGAACATAGATGCAAAGTTGAAACTTCAAAGATTTCATAAGTGTTGTTGAGTTGCCCTCAGATGCTGAGTGAATTTCAATACATGCTGAGTTGATCACCCAAAGATAGTAGAAGCCGAGTGACTAGTTGGAGCTGAGTTGGTAGTGGAAGCCGAGTGAAGAGAAATTTGAGTTGAAGTTGAGTGAAGTATACTTTTGTGGATGCCAAGTGTTGAAAAGACAATGGAAGCCAATTAATGCAAAAATGCTTAAGAAGCCGAGTGGACAGCTATAAATGCACTAAGCATTAAATGCAATGAAAATAGGCTATACTATTACATTTTGAATCATTTTTCTTCATCACAAACAAAGAAAAAAGATGAAAAAGAGTGCAGAATGACTTCAAAGTAGAGAATCTAGTGTTTGACCTATTCCAACAATAATTTAGCACAAATTCATTGAATTCAAGGTATTTACATTTGTGCCAAGCTATGCAGTTTCGCATTTTCTTTGCATTCGAACCCTAGATCACACAAATGGCTTCTAGCTCTAGGAAAACACAAGAGACAGAGAGCTATTTGAGGTTTAGCTAGTATCCAATGAAGTAAACAACCTAATTTTTGGCCAATCCCTGAAGTGGCATATAAAAATGACCCAGCTGGAGCCCTATTTGTCATACCCTCTAAGGTAGTTATGGTGTAGGATGTTAGGAAGTGTTATAATTATAAGATTGGAGCTATTGGAGATATGGAGATGAGAGAAGCCTATGAGAGGTTGGGGAAAATGGAGTTCTAAAAGAGGAATATCAAATTGTTGAAAAAAGAGTTTGATGCGTGCCCTAGAATTCCCCACAATTTTCAAAATTGAATGGATCAAGCTAGTGCTTGGCATAATTCATGATGGAAGTTTATGGTTGGAGGATGGTTTAGTAAAAATCACAAAGAGAATTGTACATAGAGTGATAGGGTACCTAACCCTAGATTGACCAAAGAACCTTAGGAGTGATTCTAAGGAAGCTATTGAGTAGAACATTGGTGCTAAGTGGAACAAGAGAGGGATGAAAATAGACACCATCCAAGACCCTCTTGTTGACTTTTCTATTAGAGTTATTGCACATAAGTTCTATCAATCCAAAAGAATTAACAATGTACCATGCATTGTAGTGGATGTGGGTTACAAACTAGTATAGAAGGATAATACTTATGATCTAGCAGAACTACAATTGCAACAAATCAATGAGAACTTAGCAGTAATAAGGAGAACCAAGGGAGCACAATGCAAGTTTGGTGCAATTTTGATTTGCATATTTCTCTATGTATAGAATGAATTTCCATCTTTTGGTAAAGTTGATTGGAAGGAAAATAGTTCTATTATAGCTCAAGTTAATGAGTACATTGAACAAATGGGAGTTAATTTTGAAACACTTATGACTAGTTATTTTGAAGACTTCAAGAAGACCATGAAGTAGAGGCTAAGAATACTAGTTTCATTGGTAGAAAAACATGTAAATGATGTATTCTTTCTTGTATATATTGACTACACCTATATTCAAGCTACTACACCAAAAGTTAGATCGTTAAGACCTCTTGGCTATGAAATAAATATAGATGAGGCATCTGTAGCTATAACTACATTATTAGTAGAAGAAGTAAAAAAAAGTGCACCACATTTTGGAACCTATGATGTGGTAAGGTCAAAGGTGGACATGGGGTTGAAGACTACCTCCACATTGAAGAAGAAGGATAAACTTGTAAAGAAAGTCAAAGCCAAATTTGGTGAGGGCACTGCAGAAGGAGAAGAAGAAGATGAAGAAGCTGAGGATGATGGAGAAGAAAAATAGCAAGAGAAACTTGCTTTGACCCAAGGAATGGATGATGATGTAGAAGAAGAAGAAGGTATTGAGCAAGAAGCACTAAAGCTAGGAAGGCACAGAAACAACCAGTTGCACAACCTAAGGGGAAGAAGAAAATTGCAACAAAGCCAAGCCCAACCAAGCTAACTACAAGGGTAGCTACAAGGGAAACACCATAAGTGGCAAAGGAATAGGGGAAGAAAAAAGCCATAGAATAAGGAGGGCCTACAGAAAAAAATAAAAGAAGAAAATATGTTGCACCTCCACAGAAAAAAAGACAAGAGTCTGATAATGATCAATACAGATTGGTAAGATGTTCTACCAATTCTAAATTGGAAAATGTTTTTAATAACATTAGATATAATGTAGATCTAACTAGTTTAAATACCATTGATTTTAATAAACTGTCAAGAGAAGAACAAAACATAGTGGAAGAGTCCATCTACACTATGATGGCTAAGTTCAAGACTACCCCACTTGAACTAGACAATTCTATGCCAAAGGAGCTAAGCTCATTAGTTGAGAATAAATGGCATTACTACCTAAAAATGGAAAAGGAAATAAGGGAGTCAACATTGGCTCACATAATGCATGATCTAACTAAAGGTCAAATTAGTAAGGCTAACAAGAAACATGGGAGCAAATTTGCACCTAAATACAAAGCCTTTAGAATTTTACAAAATCAAATTGAAGATGTTGTACAAAAGTCCACACAAATGTGGAAATTGATTTATGGGTTGATAAAAGTCAAGGAAGGATAGGAAGATCCCTTTGAGGGAAGAAATAATGGAGAAGAGGATGATGAAAATGAAAAAGAGGAGGAAGGAGAGAAAGAGAAAGAAGAGGTAATAGTGGAGAAGACATAACAAGGTGAAGAGGCAACAACTGAGGAGCAACAATCAGAATAGAGTGTCCAAGACACCCAATTACCACCACCAAGTCCTCCACATACAATACCTACACCTACAGACATTGTAATTGTTAAGGATGTTCCTGAAACCTTAGGTCAGAACATCAATCCACTAACTATAGAGGATCTCAAAAAGATGCTTCACCAAACCACATTGCAATCACAACTGTGCACAAATCCTATTTTGGTGAGTGTGGAAGAGTTGAAAAAGGTTGTAGCAGAGATTACTAGGGAGAAAGTGAACACACAAGAACCACCTTCACAACCTCCCATAGCTACAAAAAATCAACCAAAAGAGCAAGCAACATAAGACACAACTGCTAAGGTTGATCCTACAGTCATAGCAACTACAAGTGCTAAGGAGGCAACAAAGGAGCATAAAGGACAAGATATTCCTAAAGCACAAAGTCAAGGTGCACCTCCTCAAATAATTATCATTGATCAAGGTAGTAGAAATGAAGAGAAGGAAGAGGAGAAAACCCCCAAGGAAAGAGAGAAAGAGGCAATACAAACACTAGTAAACTTGCCTACTACAAGGACTCCTACCAAGCAATCGAGCACTGATGTAGTACCACTGCAAGTTTCAGCACTAGGCTTGAGCTCCACCAAGGTAACAAGGGTACTTCACTATGGAGACCTTGTATTTGATGAGGACATAGTCATACCAAGTTATGACTCCAAGAAAATGAACCTAGCATATATACATGAAGTGCAAGAGGCACTAGAGAGAAGGAAGAAGTAGGAGATACTCAGAAATGAGTATAGACAGAAGCAAACATTGGTGGAAATCAAAGACATATTTCTTGATGCATTTAGCTTGCCTATACTTGATGAAACAATGACCATCATGGAGCAATTGTCCAACATAGTGGACTAGGTACAAAATGAAGACCTTAACACTAATGTTAAATTATTAGAATGGTCTTAAAAGAAGTTTCAAATGAAAGTTAATGAGAAAATATCTAGTGAGATAGCACTAACACAAGTGGAACTGGCAAAGAAAATAGAAAAGATAAAAATAGTACTTGGGAACATATTCTCATTGTACTCCAAATTGTGTGACTCATCATATTTCACACAAGAAACTAGCTAAAGAATAATAAGCTTGGAATGAAATCTTAAGATTTCTAGCACACAACTACCCAAACATCCAGCTCAAAGTGAGAAGTATTTTGCAATGTTAATGCTTTACACTTTGAAGGATTTAGCTATATTGATAGTATAAGAGACCAATGTTAAGGAAAAATTAATAAAGATTCAATTTTCTACTACCCCACACCTAGAAGTACTACATAAGGAAGTGGCCTATATAGAAAATGTTCTAAAGAAAGATCCTAATCTTTCTACTTTAGAAGGCCTAGTACATCTTGTAGAAGAGACAACCATCCAACACAAATCATTGGAAATTTCCTTAGATAATTGGGATGCTTCTCTAAAGATGATATTGGAGGTAAACAAAACATTTTTGGCTAAATATTCTATTCATTCTTAGGATCTTTTGACATAAGTGTCAAAAAGGGGGAGATATTGCATTATGTAAATAAAAGGTGGAGATATAAACATTGTGCGTATAAGAAGAATGGGGGAGATACCACATTCTTTGATGGAGGTAATAAAGAATATCAAAAGGGAGAGATATTCAAATTTTGAAGAAGAAATAAGGCAATAAAGCCAAAAGGATGCAAAAACTGCAAGAAGATGTGAAAGGGGCAGCAGAAACAAAGGGAGAGTACAAACAAAGTAGAAACAGGGTACACAGAAAAAGAGGCAAAAGAATGACAAAGAAAATAGTATTAGACACATTAGCACAAGAAAAATTTAGCACAAGAGTCTTTGGTTATCGAAATGAATTTTGGTTATAGGAATGACACATTAGCTCAAGGAGAGTTACAAATTTTTGAGGTATATAGTCTTCTACAAAATTTTGAACAAGTTTTTGAAGTTTTGTACATATGCCAAATAGAATGTGTATTATACTCATAGAGATAAGATCCATAATTCTTAGTTAAGTGTTTTTTCCGGTCATGTCAAAGGGGGAGATTGTTGGTCTTAGATTGGTTTTGACAATTGAGTGTCAACACACTTAACCAATTCTCAAGAAAATGTTGAGCATAATATAGATGTTGAGCTATAGTGTGTGCCAAGCCAAGGATTCAATAGGTTCTGAGTCAACTTCAAGTGCTGAGCAATATTCAAGTGCCAAGTGATAAGTGATGCCGAGTCACTATAGGTGTCGAGAAAAGTATAGATGCCGAGTGAGACATAATTCCTATATGTGTCGAGCATCAACAAGTAGTAACTGTCGAATAACACATAATCAACATATGAGTTTGTGCCTTCACAAACTCAGATGTAAACTATTTTTTGAGCTGATTTAGGATGAATCTCCAAGGATCTTGAAGATAAAATTGAATCTTTTGCATTTCCTATGCAACCAATTAGAAAAATGGAGAAGGCATGCAACCAATAAGAAAAGTGAAAGAATTGAGTGGGAAATGAAGAATGAATATGGATCATAGATTCATACCTAACCCTAAGTCTTCAAAGCCTTTAAAAGGAGGAAAAAACTCCATTGTGTATGTGAATGTGAGAAGTGTATGGGTGAATTATAGTGAAGAAAAAAGGGGTGTAAAGACTTAGACAGAGTAGAACAACATTGCGGAATTTAGTTGATCCAGAACCAAGTATTAGAGTTTTGAGGAAAAACATATTAGATCAAGAAAGGATCAAAATAGACAGAGCAGAATGTAGATATGGAATCAACAATTGAAGATTGCAAGTCATTAGGTCAAGACATTCTACTATACTTTCTAACCATTGTATTGTGAGAATGGAAATCCTATGTTGATAGGTTGGTTTAGCAGCTATTTTGGTTTAGTACCCATATTGTAGATCCTTAATAGGATTGTAAATCCTTTAACATGGTAACATTCCAAGTGAATGTTTGTAAATCCTTTAAATAAGTCACTTTTAAAAGGGTGTAAAAGTCTTTAATGAGATAGGCCTTTCACAAGGTAGACCATTGGAAGTGGTCAAACTTTGTAACCTTGAACAGTTACATATTGTTGTAGTGATACTTTGTGGGTGTCATCCCCACCCCAGTTTTACCTTCTCATTTTGGAGGGTTTCTATATTACCAAATTCTTGTGTTATCTATTTTCATGCATGTCTTTATTTTCATGTTTTAGATGCATGTGAATGATCTCAGTTAAAATGTTTTAAAAGGTTAAAGTTAGTTACTTCTAATTCACCCCCCTCTTAGAAGTATATCTTCCCACTTGTAAATTCAACAAAAAATGCATCTAAGCAAGGTAGCTCTTATAGTTGGGCTTAAAACACATGGTATAATTGTCATTATTGTGGAGAGTATGGGCACATTCTAGAGAATTGCATTACGAAACATTTCAGAGGTAAGTATAAGAAATAGTTAAATGGAGACCTAGTTTGTTTTATTTATCTTAAGGTTGGACATGTTACTAAGAACTATAGGACTCGAGCAGCATCCCAAATAATAAAAGAAACAAATTTGAGATGAACAAATCATAGAAAGAGATATTAGAAGCTGGAAGCATTGGAGAAAGTAAAGCTAAGATCACCCAATCCAATGGACTAGGCGATCACACTACATCCAACTAAGAAAAGAAGTATGTAATGGACTACATACTTAAATATAATATTATACATGAGTTCCTAATAAGTGGTTAAAAGTCCATATCAACATGAATCAAGATGCATTAGGAAAAATACGAGAGAACTATTGGGCAATGGAATCATTTACACTATCAAGTGCTAAGCATTAGTCAGAAAGTCTGTATTGACCAAGAATTACAATATATACCAAGAACTTATATTAAGCAAACTGATGTTGGCTGAATGAATTTTTATTAACCAAGTGAGGTGATAGGGACTGAGTATTTGAATAGAAATATGCATGAAAGGATGAGATAGATGTTGTGCACTTATTTGAGTACAAATACATTTATTATAAACCTAAATGGATAGATTGTAGGTATATATAAATTTTTTGGTGTTCATTTTCATTTTACTAAGTGCTTTTTAGAGCTCAAGTGATTCAATAGTTATTTCAACAATATAGCGAGGAAATCACAACGTGCCATTGGAAAATTGAAGGATCACAATAAGTTAAGTTTTGAGTGTTGAGTAAGTTGTTTTCAAAGTTATTGAAGTAAATTTGTTTGAACACTAGTTTAGAGATGAATTCATCTACATCTGCATTTGCAAAAGTAATGTTGAAGGAGAGCAATCCATAGATTGCAAGGAATGATTAGTGTCCACCAAATTTCAAAGAATATCCAAACATTGTATTGAATGGTGATGAATTTGGCACCTTGTCATTAATTCCACCAAGGGTATTGATGGTTCATGATGTACAATCATGTTATATGTGTAAAGTGGGAGAAATTGGAGACTATGAACTTCATGCAACATATGAGAAATTGTGTGATAATAGAGTGTTGAAGGACAAGCACAAGATTGTTTCTAAGAAAGGACTGACCCATGCCCTAGCCTTTTTAAAGGTTTTCAAAGTCAAATGAATAAATATTGTGTTGAGCCATGTACATGATATGAAGATATGGTTAGAGGGTGGACCAATTAAGATTAACAAGGCTATCATATGCCGAGTTACTGGTTATCCTACTCTGGATAAACATAAGTCAATAAGAAGTACTAAAAGGGATGTTGTTGAGAAAAAAATGAAGGCAAAGTGGAATGATCTTGGTATGTCATTTGATGGAATTGATGACCCTGTCATTGAGTTTGCACTATGTGTGATTGCACACAAGTTCTATCAGTCAAGCTGACTAAATAGCTTGCCTTGCATTGCAGTGGACCTTAGATACACAATTGTGAAGAAAGATCATAGTTATGATCTTGTCAAGATGCAACTACAAAAATTGTCCAAAAATCTTGGAGTGATAAGGAAAGAGAAGAATACATGATGTAAGTTTGGTTCCCTACTTGTTTGCATATTTTTCTATGTACAAAATTCATTTCTCACCATAGACACCATAGCATGGGATAGGAGCAGATTGGCAATAGAATAGATAAGTGACTTGATAAGTCAATTAGGAGAAAATTTTGAGGCAATAATGGATAACTATTTTGAGGAATTCAAGAATAAGATGAAGAACTAAATAAGGATACCTAAGTCAGTTATAGATAACTATTTTGATGATATATGCTTTATGGTAGATAAATATTTGATATATTCACAAGAAGTAATACCAAGGGTTGTATGGCTAAGGCCAATGCAATATGAAGTGAATGTTGATGAAGTGACTCAATTACAATCTAAAGAGATTGATGAAACTACCAAGCCATTTGATACATATGATATGACCAAGAGTAGAATGACATTAGAGACAAAAATGCCCAAGATGGATAGGAAAAGAAAAGAAATCTTGAGGTTAAACTTGGTGAAGGTCAACTTCAGATCACTAAAGAGAAAGGAGAGGATGAGAAATCCACAGATGAAGCTGAAGTTGAGTCATGTAAGGGCAAAGAGCTAGTTGATGTCGAGCCCAAGGAAATGAAGTAGCATAAAATAGAAATTATTGATCCAAAACTAAAAGAGGATCTAAAAAAGGGTGTAAAGAAGGTTGTTACACCACTTGAGCCAGAGCCAAAAAGAAGAGTAATTATAAAGTCAAAGGAAGCTCAGTCCCTAGCTGTAAAAGAAAAAGGTAGTCCAACAAAGAGGAAGCTAGCCAAAACACCAAAGAAAAATCTACCTAAGAGGCTGAGGAGAAAATTGGTCCTAACACATGAGGAGGAGGAAGATGATGAAGAAATATAGTTTGATGATCTGAGAAAACTTCAGATTGTACCTAGATCGACTCCAACAACTATTGACTAGGCATGTGAGACAATGAAAGAGTCAGCTAGTATAGAAGCATTAAAGACAATTAATTTTGATTCTTTAAATAAATAAGACCAAGTGAACCTTGAAAAAGCTATGATTGATATGATGATACAATTCAAATCTATACATATAGAGTTAGGTCAAGGTATTCCTAAAAAATTATATAATAAAGTTGATGCTATGTAGAAATGAGCATTATCCACTAAAAGATAGACTAGGGAGACCATGTTAGCATAGACAATGCTAGATTTGGGAAAGGCACATATGTCTATATCCCTAAAATATTTTGTGAAGAAATTCATGCCTAAGGAGAGGGCTTATAAAATTTTGATGAATAAAGCTCATGAAGTTGACCAAGAGCACATTCTTATATGGAAGGAAGCATTTGGTTTGCTTATTCCATCGACTGATAAAGAAGATGAAGAAGAAGAGAGAGGTGAAGAAGTAAAGGAAGAGGAGGATGATATGGAAGAGGTTGCAAAACTTGCAGAAGAGATAAACCAATTGGTTGAAGGGTGTGAACAACAAGATGTTGTCATAATTAAGGATATTCCTGATTCATCCCCATAGAATCATAATGTGTTGACTGAGGAAGATCTGAAAAATGCTATACCAGATGCCCTAGATCTCTCTTTACCATGCACCAATCCAATGCTACTACAATACAAGATTACCCAAGGATTGAGAGTGAAATTAATGAAGGTTTTAATGTTACATAAGTTAAAATGGTTTCTGAAATGAGTACTAAACAACAAGGCAAGGCCATAATTGCACTAGTACATTTGGATCCAAATTTGGTTGAATTTTGACCAAGGTTTGTTGCTATTTTTCTTCTCAAAGTTTCAACCAAATTGCAAGTTGGTCAAAATTTTGATGAATGAATTGCAGGTATTCAAAATTTTGATGAATGTATTCGTCAAAATTTCAACCAACCTATAATTTGGTCAAAATTTCAATGAGAAAAATAGCAACGAACCTTGGTCAAAAATTGGGTCCAAATGTACTATTGTTGTGTTTCCACAATTCATCCATGTCACAGATGTCAAACCATATGGGAATAAGATAGAAGCAAAGAAAGAGATGGAAGAGAAAGAAAAACCCAAAAAATAAGAGGCTATCGAAGCTCTTATACAACTATCGAGTGCCATCCCCAAAGAGACCTTAACTATTACACTTGTACAATAGGTTAAATCAACTCAACATAAGAAGACACCTAGATCGAGTGCAAAGGGAAAACAACTACAGATATCACTACCTAGTGATAGCACCCCTTGATCTTAGATGATGGTACACAAAGATGATACAATAGAGGAAACAATGATTTTAGATGAAGTCATCACATTTCCTACACATGACTTGAAAAACATGACATTGGAATAGATGGAAGAATTGCAAACCTTATTGAGTTGCAAGACAAAGAAAGAAAAATTAAGAAGAAAACACAAAAAGAAGCAGGTATTGCATAATATAAAAAATATTTTTGTTGATGCATTTGATATTTCTAATGTTAATGTGCAACATCCAATTTTGGATCAACTAGTGTATATAGTTGATAAACTTCAAACATAAAATATTGAGACCAATGATAAATTAAGGAGATGGTCTGAGAAGAAATTTGAGCACAAAGTTTTACAAAAAGTCTCAATAGAACTTACAATTAGGAAGGTTGAGATTTCTAAACTTACCATTTAGTTGGAAGGAATTATGAAGATCATTCATTCTCTATACATGAAACTTTGTGATGTTGAGTTCTTCACATTGGAGATCAACATTCTATTGATATGATATAGGCATATATGAAGGCATGTACACATTCATTGGACAAGAGCACATTCAACCTCACATTGATATAATAAGTTGACATTTGATCAATAGAGATTATCCATGTTAATGGCTAGAGATAGTGGCATAAGAAACAAATATATTTCAATCCAATTCATGCTACTACCCCATCTAGAGATAATTCAGAGGGAATTATCTACAACTTAGAATTTAACAAAGAAAGATACACATCTTTCAATTGTAGAGAGCTTAGTTGATCTAGTTGCTCAACTGTAAATTCATATTCAAGTCATGGAATCAGCAAGATATAGATGGAAAAAAGGACATGAAGAAATTTTGGCAAGTCATCAAACATTTTCGGATAAATACTAGGTAACCCCTGCAAACCCAAAGCCATAAGTGACAAAAACAAGGGGGAAATATTTATGACATACATTATAAGGGGCATATTCAAATAAAGGGAAAGATGACACTAGGGAGAGACATAAATCAGAAAAAAATTTATCAAATGAGTCACCATTAGATTTTATAGAAATGTATATACTGTATAACAATTTTTTTAAAAAGATCATGTTACAATCTCATGGGGAGCACTATTTTTGCATGGAAAGCTAAGCCATGACAACGTATTTTTGCCACTAATGTCAAAGGGGGAAATTTTTGATCTCTAAGCCCAAGTTTCCTATTAGTGTCTAAAACTTAATAATTTTGGTGTAGGAGAACCCACAATAAATAACTATCAAACCTCAAATCCAAATATAAAACCTCAAATCTCAAAATAAAACCTTAGAAAGATTAATCAAATAGGCATCTAAACCAAATTGTATGACCTAGTTCCAAGATTGGCATTGTTATAAGCCCTTGGTCAACTATGGTAAAAGGGACTAGAATCTTAGGACTTAGGATTATTTCATGTTTTATCATGTTTAGGACCTATTTGGGTCATTAGATTTAAGTTTTCATAACATTTTCTTATAAAGTGCAAAACTTGCAAAAAATGCAAAATTGCTTGAAAAGTTGTCAAGCAACTTTTAAACAACTTTTTGCAAATCAAAGAAAAAAAATTCCCCAATGGCCATAACAAGTTTGAAATGTTTTTATGACCATTGGAAGGCCTATAATAATCCCTTTCATGTAGGTGATAGGCAGAGAGAGATTATGTATTTTTCAACTTTCAATCTGTGAGGCCTTGCCCCGACCCTTCATAGCCTTAGTTGTTACATTATTATTTTGATACTTATGACTCGATACGTTGAGACACTATCAGATACACTGAACATATCATATTATATTATTTCATATTGTGTGATGTTATTTTCAGATATTTGATGTTCGTCATTTATTGTCATATGTATATGCATGTTGATGAAATAAGTAAATGTAGGATTAACACTTTGATTAAGGGATTTTAATGGTTAAGAATTGAGTAAGATGAGAGAAACCCTGACTGATTTATAGATGTATGTTTTGATTTATGTGATTTTGTAATATGTATATACATATGTGCATGTGATTTTATGGGACTATTGATGTGTGCAGGATATTTTAGCCGAGAAACCCGACGGAGGAACAAAATTGATCCCTATGTGCTAATTGTGGAAACCGTGTTGTTCGTAACAAAATTAATTGTGAGATATATGTATGTATCTTTTTGTGATCAATAAATATTAACGTTTTAAACTATGTTCTTATAGTGTCACTTGACACTCGTGAATTGTTTATGCTTTTTAGAGTGCTAGTTAGGGTTAGTTGTGTAACCTTTGGACCTAAGTCGGATTAAGTTAGTGTCTTTTTTCTAATTTTTTCTTAATCAATTTTATTCAACCCTAATTCAAATTAGTGCTTAATCTGCATTTTTAGAGTTGTTAGTTGGTCCTAAATATTTCCTAGCTTTTGTTTGGTTCCAAATCATTCCCAAGGCTTTAAAACATGAAATATTTTTACCCAAGGGGTATGGGTATGGGTTGGGGGCATTTTCCAACCCCTAAGCCCCTTTTATTGACTTTTGAGGTTACTCAAAAAGTCTATTTTTTCCTTTGTGCGAAAATTGAATATGGCTACCATGAGTTGCATCACCTCAACTCCACTTAGTGGTTAACCTTAATATGGGTTGAGTTAGAAACTTCTAGATTTGTAGGTGGGTGGGGGAAGTTATTGCCTTTGTGATGGTTGATTTTGAGTCTTATTTAGAGGCCCTTCTTGGAGTAGTTTTGGTTGTTACCCAATCTCTACTTTTACAGAGGAGTCTTGGAAGATTGAAGGCAAGGAAGGGAAAAGCTCTACTCAAATTGTTCATTTGCCATTACCTCTTTGTGAAGGTAGGAGTTCTTCATCTCCCTTGTTCAAATTTTTATGCTTATGCTACTTTTTTGTTGTTTGGATGCTTGTATGTATGTTGGGTATGTTGGGAAGGTTTGAAAACCATGTTCTTGAATGCTTTTCTTTCATATTTATGTTTGAATTTTTGAAGTTTTCTTGTATAGGTGTTTTGGCATTACTCACCCTTGGATAGGGTAGAAGTGGCCAATTTCGGGAAAGGTCCTTTTAGTTGGACTCCAACAGTGTAGAGTCTCTTCTCAGGATGAGAAGAGGGAGAGAGGGTAGGGTGTTATGGGCCCCTACCTGTCAGCATAAACCATGTATGAGTTTTGGCATGTAAGAATGGAAGAACATAAGTTCTTGATTTATAGCTCCGATTGGGTACCTGGTTTGGTGTTGTGTCTGACATCTCCTGTTGGAAAAATCCACCTTTCCCTAGTTTTGATTCATTGTGAATCCTGTTGTGAAAACCTAGTATGAATATGCATGTTTGATTTTGTCTGTTTGACACTTGATCAGATTTTTTTCCCTCCATGATCTTAGCAATGTGTTGCAGAAAATGATATAGATTCCTTGATAAGGGACATGAAGGAAATTATTTGATGGTTGAAAATTTGGGATTGAAATCCTATGGAAAATTGTATTTAATAACTTTTTTGTAATGGCAACGAAGCCAGGTTTTCTTCCTGGTTCTTTCCTGACTAAGCCTTTGAATCAGGTTTGCCAATAAAAATAGTGGTTGAGTATTATTGCTTCTCATGAGATTTAATCATAATTTCCAGTTATATGGATGCACATCAAAAAAATGAGATAAGAGGATGACACTTAATTATACAAATTGTGAGTCCAATTATGTTAAGGAAAGAAAAAATGGGTATGGTTGATATTTCAATTCAAGTTTGTACTTATTAGAAGATCAAATAAATCTTGTATTATTGTGACACAAATGATTGAATCCATGTTTTAAATCCATTCAAAAATATACCCCTTGTAAAAAAATAAATAAAATACATTTCTTTGTAAATCCATGCTTAGAAAAATAAAGACAAAGAAAAAAAAGAGTTCCAAGAGAGCAAAAACTCTTTGGTTTTTGTATGGGAACCAAATTTAATTCTCCCATTTGGTAACAAAGAATATTCATCCAAAGATTCCTACATTTATCCCTTTTGTTAGAAATTATTCAATTTATAAAGTAAAAAATAAATAAATATATAAAGCTTAAAATGAATGATGTTAGCCCACTTTTATATTTTTCCATATTTAAAATTTCAACCCCATTCCCATGCTGATGTCACCTCTGTCCATAGTGGTTGGGCATAGTATGCATTTATGTGAAGTGAAAGTTTAGTCAAGGTTAGTTTTTGAGGGGGCGACTTAGCTTGGTAAAGTTTTTAGTAAACAAATTTAAAAAAAAATATCAACAAGCCTTTACTCTTTACCTTCCTCTCTCCTTCCTTCCAACTGACGCGTTTTCAAATCCCCCCTCATGCCTGTGTTGATTTGAGTGTATTGGGTAGCGCACAGTTGGGAAGTGCAGAGGTTGGCGAAGGATGGGATGGGTGGGTGGGAAGAAAGTTAAGTTTAGATGGGTTAGGGGGTCTAGTTAATAGGTTAGTTTAGGTTTTAGTTGTGTTAGTTTTTGTGTTAGTTTTAGGATAAGATTAGTATATGTTAAAGATAAGTCATATTTAAATTTAGTTAGTTGTTATTTGTTGTAGTTTAAGTTTAATAGATTTAGTTGAAGATATTTAGATTAGTATTAGTTAGTAAGTATTTTATTAAAGTTGTTTTAGATTTTCATTTTTTTTGTTTTGTTTTGTAAAGTTAGTTATTAATTATGTTTGTTTAATTGGTATTTGTTTTAAATTTTAAAATATATTTAGTAGTTTAGTTTAAGTTAGTAAGGTATTACTAATGAAATCTAGTTTAGATTTTGATTTATTCAATTTTTGTTATATTATTAATGTCATCGATATCTTAGAAAAATTCTTAAAATTTTTAATTTTTTTAGTTTTAGTAAGTATAATTAGTTTCAATTTAGTAGTAATTTTATACATTTAAAGTTTTAGTAAACTTATTGTGAGCTATTATCTTGTTTTATTACGTTAGTATATGTGAGACAAATAGAAAATGTTAAATTGTTTTTTCTTTCTTTATCTATTAGTCAAATTTAAGTGTAATTTATATTGTTAATATCTTTAGGAATGTTTAATTCTTAATAGCATTATGGGATTAAATAAAATTGAGATTTGAGTAAAGTTAATTAAAGTATATATATATATATATATATATATATATATATATATATATATATATATATATATATATATATATATATATATATATATATATATATATATATATATATATATATATATAGGTGTATGGGTAGATGCAATATTTCTTTTAATGAGATCTTGATTTGATATTTTCAAATTAATTTTAACATAAATTCATTTAAATTTTTATTTAAATAATTTTAGTATATTGTTGTGAAGTTAATGTAATAACATAACTAATGATCGATATCGATCTAATAACGAAAGCTTGAAATTTTTTAACGATCTATTCCTCCACAAGAATTATAAACTTAAGATGAAATGTAGAGAACCTATACTTTAACTGTGAACACAAATTTATCAAACTTAGAGTATGTTAATCTTTAACTTTAAAAAACAAAATAAAAATTGTTTTGTGTGTTTTCCCTCGTAGTTTGGGCATGACACAAGCAATAAAAATACCCTATTTTTACTACAAATATCCCGTTGTCCTGTGTTGTACATATTTATATGGATTCACTCAGGCTTTAAAAGCTAAATTTTTGGATAGGTAAATGAAGTATCTTTCCAATTCTTCTGGTTTGAAGTCTTCATATTTTCTCTAACTCAAGATATTCACATTTTTGTGTAAGTAGGTCCAGATTTCTTGTTAACCTATAGTTTTGAAGCATTTTCAAGCATAACGGAGGATTTCACCATGGGAATTTAATGGCCCCTAGTGAAATCCTAGTATTGAATATGTACTTTAAGATGCAAGTTGTTTTAAGTTTGTACTTGCAAGGATCCTTGATAAATTTGATGCCCTAGACATGCAATTCCCATGTGCATGCTAGGAAAAGGATGCAACATCTTCCACAAATCCAACAAGATTTTGCATCAAGGCTTGAAATCAAGTTTTTAAATTGTCTAGGGTTGTACTCACATGTTACCATAATTTTTCATAGATGGAGTCCTATAACATGTACTTCATTTGTAAATGGAGGCCTAAATGCCCTAGTTACCAAAGTGAGAAAGTGAACAAAATCCCATTTGATGCCTTAGTAAGTTTTGTAAGCCCCAAAATGGTGTCCAAAACTGAATTTTTTTCATAGGGTTGTGTGGATATATTTCCTTTAAAATTTGATTTTCATCATAAAGGGCTACTAGCCTTTTTGGATGGCTTAATAAGCAACTATGTGGAAAAACTTGCATAGTTTGGTTTTAACCATTGTTTCATGTCATTGGTGACCTAAATAGACTATTCCCATGTGTTGGAGTCTTCCTTGGTCATTTTAAGAAGTTTATGGTTGTTTTCACAAAATTGGTCACTTTGTGCATTGTGAGCAACTTGTGATAAGTTGTCTTGTTCATAGGGTTCCCTAGTGATTAGGGTTTTCCTTATTTGGGTGTAGGGTTGTGATAAAATATTATCATCCTTGTAGCACTTTTTATTTTTTCTTGCTCATTTGATCATCCTTACCAAGATATTTGGTTGAAGGACTTCAGTGAAGAGGGTTTTTGGACTAATTGATCACCTTGTGATCAATCACACTAGGCTCCACTGCATAAAGTGGTATCAAAGCCATGGCTCTTAATAAAGAAGAGGAAGAAATACCTACCAGGGTAACAAATTCTAAACTAACAAAAATAGTAAGGGAGAAAAGAGAAAGCAATTCTGCTCTTGCAAACAGGTTGAAGGAAGTTGAAGGCAATTTGGACAAACAAAGAGGCACATAGTCTAAAGAAGATCAGAATAAAAAGGTTGAAGATCTTGATGAAGATGATGAAGTGCCTACTAAACAAAGGCCTCTCTTTAATTCTTTCAAATCCATGGAGACTGGAGGGGAAGTTGGAATTGTCAACTTTCAATGGTAAAATGAAAGCTAATGTAGCATTGGATTGGATAGAAGCCCTAACTAGTTTCTTTGAGAATGAAGACATCCCAAAGAAGCAGAGGGTAAAGATGGAAAAGTCCAAGTTGAAGGGAGCAACCCTAACTTGATAAAATTTCATCCAGACAAAGAGGGTGAAGAGAGGAAGAAACATGATTTCTTCTTGCGATAGAATGGTGACACTAGTCAGGGAAACATGTGTGCCTAAAGACTATGGTGTACAAATCCATAGGAGGAAACAAAGTTTGAAATAAAAGGATCTAGATGTTAGTTCCTATACAGAGGAGTTCTTAAAATTGTGTATGAAAACCAACATAGTAGAGGATGAGGAAGAAAAATTGGCAAGGTACATGAATGGCCTTAAGTTACCCATCCAAGAAGAACTTAGCCTTCACACCCCCAATTCTATGAAAAAGTGCTATCAATTATCACTCAAGGTGGAAGAAAAATGGAAAAGGAGGTAGGATCAAAATAAAGGAAGGAGAATAATAAAAACTTCAAGCCCAAGAACAATTCTTGGAACAAGGAGCATAATAGTGGAAACATACCTATTGATCAGAATAAGGATCAAGGAGGACAAAGTTATAAGGGAAACTGTAGAGGAGGAAAGTCTTTTAGAGGTAGAGGAAGAGGAAATGACCCTCTCACATGCTACAATTGTAATCAAGTGGGACACCATACAGGAAAGTTCCCTAAAAAGAGAAACAATAATCAAGGGGAAAGAAGAGTACAAATTGTGGAGGAAGAACAATTTTATTGCAAAGAACTTGAACCTGAGGAAGAAGCATGTCTAATGATGAGGCAAGAATTTTTGCAGATCCGTCACACCCAAGAGCCACCCCAAAGAAAGAATCTCTTTAGGACAAGGCTCAAGTGCCAAGGCAAGGTATGCAATTTGTTGATTGATTTAGGTTCTACTAAAAATTTAGTTTCCTCTAAAATGGTAGAAAAAATTAAACTACCTAAGCAACCCCACCCCTTTCCATATCATATCTCTTGGCTAACAAAGGGTCAAAAAACCTTAGTGACAGAATGTTAGAGTAAATGGTTCTTTCTCATTTCACTCTTCTATTAAGTTTACT
The DNA here is from genome assembly GCA_028749045.1 of Cupressus sempervirens. Classification (NCBI taxonomy): domain Eukaryota; kingdom Viridiplantae; phylum Streptophyta; class Pinopsida; order Cupressales; family Cupressaceae; genus Cupressus; species Cupressus sempervirens. The sequence goes on along the minus strand of CM053786.1, from coordinate 714,657,402 downwards.
TAGGTGAACTCATAAATTAGGATGAATTATATATTTTGGATATTATTATTAGGAGGATATTGTTGAGTCATCCTTTTGACTTCAACTACTCCTAAAATGTCAGATGTGGTTAATTCCAATTTGGACACCATCTTTCTAGATTGTAGGTGGATGGTAGGTGGTTGAGTCCATAAGGACTCTACTTTCTCCAAATTGAGACACTTGCCTCAATTTTGTCCAAGTTTTCTCCTAGCTCATGCCTATATAAACATGCTAGCTCTTTGTATTTCATATCTTAGATATATATCAAATATATCATACAACATATTAGGAAATATTGATGCTATTATGCCTTTGAGCATTTACATCAGAAATTGGTCTCATATTGTTATTCTGTCAATTTCATTTCCTGTTGGTTAATCTAACCCTTTCAATAGATTCTAGATTTATATTTGTTTTCACAAATTCTAATATGGTATCAAAGCATTTATTGAAAGATAAGATTATTTTTAGTGGTCTTGCAAAATCCTGTATGTTCTTCTCTTGCATTTTTATATGAACTGGAGAATTAGAAATGATTTATGAAGATTCATTAATCTCTTTTGCATATATAGTATTTTTCTTGATCTGGTGATTGCAACACTTTGAAGGATTTAGATCTTGAAGACAACATGCAAATAGAGATTTGTTCTGTCAGTGGCGCCCACCCACCAATGGGGCCCACCTACCTACAATGTCCTACATCAAGCAGGGCCCACACTAAGTACAGTCCACCTCCAATGGGTTCAATGACTAGTGGGGCCTACATCAAGTGAGACCCACACCAAGTAGGGCCCACATCTAGCAGGGTCCACATCTGGTGGGGCCCACCTCTAGGGGGGCCCACCTCCATCTAGCCTATATTAAGTGGGGCCCTCCTCTAACAATGTCCATCTTCTTGCAGGGCCCACCTATTATGGGTCCTTCTTATAATTCTTCATGAAAATCCTTGTACAATCTTGAATTTTGCAACTTTCGAGGCATCGTTTGAGCTCATACAAACACTTTTTTCAGGTGCTATTTTTTTTAAAGTGCATGATTTTTTCTACTTCTCAACTTTGATATCAATTTTGAGATATTATGGTTAGACACAATACTTTAAGAATTTGCTCAAAATTGGCCTAATTTAGCACTTGTATTCTATTAGATCCTTAAGTGATCTAGTGTCATGACTGTATAAGTCTCTTATTGCTTCATATTTGAAGTTGTAATTATCAAAATTAGAAGTCCACTTTGGCCCATTTTGGCAAGTGGAAATTGTACATGCACTAAATTATAAAGTGCCAAATCATTGCATCTTGTGGGGGGTGATTTCTAATCTATTAAATTTGGGAGGGTGATCTTGTGTTGTGTTGGTTTTATTGGTTTTTTCTTGTAGTACAAATGGGAAAATCACAAATTGAACTCCTAACTCCATATAATTATGAATCATGGAAAAAATTAATATGGAATTATCTAAGGTAAAAAGGTTCCACATGATATGTAAAGGAAACTATTAGTGCACCTACTGATGCTAGTGCTCATCAAGCATGGGAGTATAAATTGTGAGAAAACTCTTGGTTACATTTGTTCATTTAATATATTTTGATTTAAAATTTCATTTGGAATCATTCAAGACACCTAAAGAGGCTTGGGATGCTCTTGAAACTTTGTTTGATAAAACTAACAAGATTAAGGGCTATCAAATCGATAATTATTTGATCAATTTTGATCCAAAAAGTTTCAACAACACCCAAGACTACATCTCCAAGTTAAAAAAATTAAGAATATAGCTAAAGGACTGCAAGATAAGTAAGGAAGATATACAATTAATTCTCAATGCGCTATCCAAGCTTGGTCTTGAGTATTCTATATTTGTTTCTACCTTTAGTACCAATCAGGTTTCTATGGGAGTTGCATATGTTGATCCTACTTTTGATATATTTTCAAATCTTCTCATCTAAGAGGAATAAATCCTAATTCAAATGGGTATCATCTAGACATCCAAGTCACAAGAGTTAATTGCTAGTGATCCCAAGGTATAGAAAGAAGCAGGGAATCCAGAATAGAAACAAAAGAATAAATAGAAAAAGCTACAGAGAAAATTTTAATCTTCTTCCTCATATAAGGAATCATTTAAAAAGGAAAAGTCTACTTGTGCATATTACAAGAAGAATGGACATGAAGAACATCATTTCTACAAAAAGGACATTGATGAAATCAAGAATATTATTAAGAAAAATCAGATAAATCTACCTTCAAAAATGACCACTTCATCCTCTTCTTCTCATTCTAATGTTGCTAAAGGAAAAGATAAAAAGGGAAAAGGTCAAGCCTTAATTGCTACTTCAAGTCATGATTTCGGGAGATGTCTTCTTGATTCAAGAGCTTCTCATCATATGACATCTTCAAAGTCTTTGTATTCTTCATTTGAGCCTTGTAATACACCACCTATCTTGATGGGAAATCATACTTACATGAATGCTATTGGGAAAGGAACAATTGATAAGAGGGAGGGAACCTTCAAAGATGTGTTGTGTGTTCCCCACCTAACTCATAACCTCCTTTCCATTTATCAACTCACTAATAGGCCAACAAGGAGGACTATGGAATTCACTCCCGAATTGGGTCTTATCAGAGACTTGGAGAGTAGACAGATCATTGCTACAGAAGTTGTTGATCATGACTCTCAGATATACTACTTTGAATACTTAGCTCTTGATGATGATAGTGACTCTTCAACATATTCTGATCATACTTCTAATGTTGATTCACATGTTGAGGAGAACTTTGGCTACTTGAACTTGGGTATTCTCACATGTGATCAAGTTCATGAGTTATCCATTCCTTCTCCTTCTATTGATATTCTTTCTACTAGTATTCTAGATGATTCTTGCATTCATACAACCATGGGTTCACATGAATCAGTACAAAAATTGGAGGAGATCACTTTATCTTCACATGAATTAGTACAACAATTAGAGGATATCACTTTATCTTTAGAGAAGAATCTTGATTCTTTACAACATGTTCTGAATTCATCCTCATTTGATCGCGACTTATCTTTTTCAAAAAAGTGCCCAAGTACACATTCTCACATGGATCAATTATAAATGTATCCTTATATGCCACCTTCTTCTGTTGGACTTGATATTGATTAGTTCATGACATCTTATTTCAACCTTGACATGGGGACACTTGAGTACATTCTAGCAATTCCATACTTTTTGAGGTTTCTTCCTTCAGATTTGGGAGGCTTCATTGATGTACCTTTGGTTTTCTTTCTTCCTAAAGGGAGGAATGTTGTTATTCAGTCATGGCATAGTTTCTACATTGAACCTGGAGCATCTACTACTGGTCAAAATTCTACATTGAAGAAGGGCTATTATGTCTCTCTTCTTCTCACACTTTATTGTAAATGCATGATGTATGCAATAATGGGAGGATCTTGATTATACCTTCCATTTGTGCATCTTACCTTTTTAGTTTTCTCTTTTAGATGGAGGGTTTTCCCCATGTGGTTTTCCCTCTTTCTCCTCTTTCTAAGAGAATTCATATTTTTAGTTGTACATTGGTACCTAAAATGAATTTGTTGCCAAGACCCATTAGCTATATATTGCATTATAGTATTCCTTGATTTTCACTTAAAGGGGGGTGTTAGAGTAAATGGTTCTTTCCCATTTCACTCTTCTATTAAGTTTACTTAGGTGAACTCATAAGTTAGGAGGAATTATATATTTTGGATATTATTATTAGGAGGATATTGTTGAGTCATCCCTTTGACTTCAACTACTCCTAAAATGTCACATGTGGTTAATTCAAATTTGGACACCACCCTTCTAGATTGTAGGTGGACGGTAAGTGGTTGAGTCAAGGAAGAATCTACTTCCTCCAAATTGAGACACTTGTCTCAATTTTGTCCAAGTTTCCTCCCAACTCATGCCTATATAAACTGGCTAGCTCTTTGTATTTCATATCTTAGATATATATCAAATATATCATACAACATATTAGGAAATATTGATGCTATTATGCCTCTAAGAATTTACATTAGAAATCAGTCTCATATTGTTATTATGTCAATTTCATTTCCTGTTGTTTAATCTAACCCTTTCAATAGATTTTGGATTTCTATTTGTTTTCACAAATTCTAACATAGAACGCACATGGGTAGAATTATCTCTAGCAGGCTTCAAGGATAAGGTACTTTTTGATGTTGTAGAAATGGATGCATCTCGTATACTTCTAAGAAGACCTTGACAATATGATGTTGATGCCATCGACCATTGTAAGAAGAATATCTATTCTATAACTAGGAATGATGTAACCTTCACCATAAAGCCCATGCCTGATCCTAAAGAAGAACCTACCGATGTAACCATAGGGGAGAAAGAAATGATTAAACCTTGAAGGAACCTGATGCCCAAGGTTTTATTTTAGTCTCTAAGCCAAAGGAAAATATAACTTCTAAGGACAAGGATTCTATCCCTAAAGACATACAAGATTTGCTACAAAAGTATAGTTAGGTTATTGTTACTAATTTGCCCACAAGCCTCCCTCCCATTAGAGATATTAGTTACCAAATTGACTTGATACCTAGCTCTTCCCTACCTAACAAGGAACCCTATAAAATGACACCAACTCAATATGCTGCAATTGCCAAGTAGGTGAATGATTTGTTTAAAAAAGGTCTAATACAAAGGAGTTTAAGTCCTTGTCCTATGCTATTTGTCCTTGTTCCTAAAAAGGATGGAAAATGGAGGTTGTGTATTGATAGAATGGCTATCAACAAGATTACCATAAGGTATAGATTCTCCATGCCTAGAATTGGGGATCTATTGGATCAACTAGGAGGAATTTTCTATTTCACAAAGATAGACTTGAAGTTTAGCTACTATCAAATCAGAATAAAACTGGGTGATGAATGAAAGACAACATTCAAAACTACTGAATGTTTGTTTGAATGGTTAGTAATTCCCTTTGGGTTAAGCAATGCCTGTGATATCCCCATTTTGACATATAATTTAAATAAGTATTATATATAAAGTAATACTATATTATATTATAATCATATAATATTTTATAATCATATTATATTTATAAATATGATATTATATTATAATCATATAATAATAGTAATATAAATACGAATGCAATAATGATCTAATAAATAAAGATATTATGATTAAAGATATATTTAATATAGCAATACTATATTAATAAAGTATTATTATCTAATATAATATATATAGTTGATATATTATTAAAATAATATATGATATAATAATCAATATAATATATCTTATGATATTAATTAATATAATCAAAGCTTATTAATATATAAATATATAATTAATATAATTATTTAATAATAATTATTAATATAATATAATTAACATTATTGAAAGGGCATGTCTCTATGAAATACCATCTATATATATATCGGATATCAACTTTTGAGAAGATATCATATGGACTATTATGAAAATTTATAGAAGTAAAAAGCTAATAAGAAAATGTCCTAAATGAGACATTACAAGTGGTATCAGAGCATCGATCTTGCCATCCTATGAAATTCATTCATGCAAAAATATTTCATCACAATTTGTTTCCCTCCAAAGAATTTATTGTTTATGCCGACAGCCCAAGATTACTCAAAACTATCAAAATCCATATACACCGCTGGTTTTCACAAAGAATAGAAAACACCACTTGTTTAATCCACCAAGAACATTCTCTCTTTTCTCTGACTACTATAAGATCTGAAAAATATGGTCTTCTTTAATTCATTGGTGTATTTAATCAATCAATACTTAATACCTTCTCTTGGACTTGATGGCAATTAAAGTAGCTAGATTTGTCAAGGAATGCTCTAGTGGGATCTTCATTTATCGCGATAACCCAAAAATGCTAAATACTATTCTACAACCGAATCTCAATGGAGTGAAGATAAAACACTAGACAATGGAGACATGACATTATGAAGATGTTGTGTGCAAGCTGTCCTAAAATGGTGAAGAAGCTATGTAGAAGATCAAAATCTGTGGCTAGAGAGCAAAAGGAGTGAAGATGACAAAAATGAGGCTCAAGAATGGAGTTTTAAAATTGTCAGGTCAAATTTGCACATCAGTGGGTGGTGGAATCAAGTTTTAGATTTCAAGGGTGACAATTTGTAACACTTCAATGACATTATACGTTTGTAGATTTGAAGGATGAGTGTGTGTTGCATGGATGTCTCTGCTAAGTGCATGCATCCTAAGTTGTCCATATCATGTGGCCAAGATTTAGAGTAGGTGCTTGACAATGCGAAATGGAGGGGGTGTGAAGGGTGACATGAAATTTCATTTTTTGAGCTAAGTTATCTTGTAATAGGGTTGAATAGTTGGAGTTGATAGCATGAAATTGTTGTGCTATAAAAACTCATGCTATTATTTATGTAGTGTAGAATCGAGCTTTCATATACAATGTGTATTTTTTTTCTTAAGATCTGTGTAATTTGGAAATCGATTTGATCCTTGATTTACTTAGTATGATATGGGAATACTAAAAAGCATTTATAAGATATGGTGATGCTAGAGGTGGGAATGATTTGATGATATTCCTTGTATGGAATGATTTGAAAATTCTTAATGTCATTGGAAGTTCTTAGTGAAAAAGAAATGATCTCAAAGTTCCTAAATGATATCTAAGAGATCAATTGCTTTATCTAACCCAAAGGTGATCTTCTCAAACGAAAGTTATCAATGAGACTAGTAGACATGGTAGTATATATATGCTCTTGGTTTAAACTAGCTCCCGAAGCCATTATTTCATTAATATCATTAGGCATCAACATTTTAAGACGTGGAAAAGTGTTAACCAATCACCCATCTAGTTTGGCATTGAGACCCACGTGGAACTTCATCAGTTTTGCATCCGATCAGAGCCATCAACCTCACGTGGAGTACAGACTGCAACACAATAGGCAATAGTACAATAAGTCCAAGGTACACATTGGTATCATTTAATATTCAAGGAAGATTAATCTTAAATTCTTACTAAAGAAAATATATTAAGAATAATAATTGAATAAAGAGAATTCACATTAATTTCTTACTAAACAATATATTATGATAATAATGGAATATAAGAGAATTAATGTTTGTTTCTTACAAAGGAAAATATATTAAGATGATAATTGAATAAAGGGAATTAATATTGATTTCTCAACTAAAAGAATACATTAGGACGATAATTGAATAATGGTGATTAAGATAAATTTCTCTACCAAAGGAATATATGGGGATAATAATTGAATAAACTTAAAATTAATAAGATCATGATTCTCCAAGATGAGATAAGGCCTACGGTGGAATGGGCTGGGTGACACCACTCATATGTACTGGGTAAAGCCTACCGATACTGGGTAAGGCCTATGGTGGAGTGAATATCCCATGGTACATCATACAAGGGCACCATCTTGGGAATGATGATCAGAAAGAGAAAGATGAGATAAGGCCTGCAGTGGAATGGGCTAGGTGACACCACTTGGAGGTACTGGGTAAAGCCTACAAGTACTAGGTAAGGCCTATGGTAGAGTGAATATCCTAGGGTACATCATACAAGGGCACCATCTTGGGAATGATGATCAAAGAGAGATAACAATAATGAGGGTGAATGGTGAGGCCCATGATTGGGTAACATGGTACCCTATTATAGTTTCTCCTCCCGTACACAAGAATTGATGAGTTAATATTATAATGAACAGATGCTTTTGATTAACAAGTCAGTAAATTGAGACTATAAACACCTTGTCAAGAGATTGATTTATATATAATATGTACTAATGATTTTGTTATTGAAGGTTCACAATCAAGTTATTGCATAACATGTGTCTTCATGTGTTCGCATTGTGTTTGCTTTGTGTCTTCATCTGTCCGCACTGTGTTTGCTTCATATTTTCATTCATTAAGATGTATATTTCATAAATCTTTTAGGACTCTTGTAGGTAAATATGTTTTGTATCTATGAAAGATTTTGTGTATGAATGATTTTGCTTGAGGACAAGAAAATTCGAGAGGGGAGGACTGCGATATCCCCATTTTGACATATAATTTAAATAAGTAATATATATAAAGTAATACTATATTATATTATAATCATATTATATATATAAATATTATATTATATTATAATCATATAATAATATCATATTATAATAGTAATATAAATACGAATGAAATAATAATCTAATAAATAAAGATATTATGATTAAAGATATATTTAATATAGCAATACTATATTAATAAAGTATTATAATATAATATAATATATATAGTTGATATATTATTAAAATAATATATGATATAATAATTAAAATAATATATCTTATGATATTAATTAATATAATCAAAGCTTATTAATATAAAAATATATAATTATAAAATAATAATTATTAATATAATATATAATTAACATTATTGAAAGGGCATGTCTCTATGAAATACCATCTATATATATCAAATATCAACTTTTGAGAAGATATCATATGGATTATTATGAAAACTCATAGAAGTAAAAAGCTAATAAGAAAATATCCTAAACGAGACATTACAATGCCCCTAGCACTTTTGTGAGGCTTATGAATGAGATATTCATAGATTTTATTAGCAGATTTGTTGTTATTTACCTTGATGACATACTAATATTCAGTCATAGAAAGTAGGAGCATCTTGATCATGTGGAATAGGTACTAAGGAGGCTTCATCAACACAAGTTGGTGATCAACTTGGAAAAGTGCATATTTATGAAGAAGGAACTTGTGTTCCTAAGATTTGTGATCTCACAAGGTATCTTCAAGATGGAACTTGAGAAGGTTGAAGAAATCATCAATTGGCCTCCACCAAAGAACCAAGGTGATGTAAGAAGTTTCCATGGTCTTTCCACCTTTTATAGGAAGTTTATCAAAAACTTTAGTCATGTGTGTGCACCCATGCTTGACACTGTGATATCCCCATTTTGAAAAATAATTAAATAATAAATAAATATTGTACCTAAAGTTTATAATATTAAAATAATTGATAATGTATATAAAATATTATAATTATACTAAGATGCAAGTATAAATTGTTATATATCATAATAATATAATTATAACTATTATTATATAACTACACACACACACGACTATTATTATATATCTATATATAATTAGATATTTAAATACCATGCTATAAATGATTAATACATACATATCAACTATTTTAAGTACTATAGTATATGATAATTGTGTCTTTATTATATATTGAAACAATAATGTTATAAACAATTAAATAGTATTATTAATTATAAGAAAGATGATTCATATAATTAATATAATATATATAATCATTAAAATAATATATAATATAATTACCTTATTAACATAATTAATATTAATAATGAAAGGACACGACTCTATGAAATACATGTATATATATAGAATATGAAATAATGAAAGGCATATCATATTGAATACCATCAAATATATACAAATAAAAAGGTAAATAACTAATGTCCTCAAATGTGACATTACAAGTGGTATCAGAGCCCATTTGAGGACATTAGTTATTTACCTTTTTATTTGTATATATTTGATAATATTCAATATGATATCCCTTTCATTATTTGATATTCTATATTTACATGTGTATTTCATAGAGTCATGTCCTTTCATTATTAATCTTAATTATGTTAATAAGGTAACTATATTATATATTAATTATATATATATTTTCCAAAACAGTGATAGAGCCACTATATATATAGTTATTTTTATTACTATATTAATTATATATTATTTTAATGATTATATATTATATTAATGATATGAATAATCTTTCTTCTAATTAATAATACTATTTAATTGTTTATAACATTATTATTTTAATATATAATAAAGATGTAATTGTCATATACTATAGTACTTAAAATAGTTGATATGCATATATTAGTTATTTATAGCATGATATTTAAATATCTAATTATACATATAGATATATAATAATATTCACACACACACACACACACACACACACACACACACACACACACACACACACACACACACACACACACACACACACACACACACACACACACACACATGTATATGTATAGTTATATAATAATATTTATAATCATATTATTATGATATATAAAAATTTATATTTTCATCTTAGTATGATTATAATATTTTATATACATTATCAATTATTTTAATGTTATAAAATTTATGTATAAAATTTATTTATTATTAAATTATATGTCAAAATGGGGATATCACAGACACCATCAAAGGAGGAAAGAAGACTAAATTTTCTTAGACAAAGGAAGCCAATGATGCATTTCAGTACTTGAAGAATAGAGTCTCTCAATACCCAATCTTGATTCTACCTAATTTCAATATGGTTTTCACTACGGAAACTTATGCAAGCAATTTGGCCATAGGTGCAATCCTAAGTCAAGAAGGTAAGGCAGTAGCTTTCCTTTCTTAGAAACTAAATGATGCTAAGAAAAGTTTTCAACTCATGACTTAGAGCTTTATGACATGTTACAAGCCCTCAAGAAATGGAGGCAGTATCTAATCCCAAAGGAATTTGTAGTATACATTGATAGCCATGCATTGAGTTTCTTCAATTCTTAGGAAAAGCTATTTGTCATACATCTGAAATGGATGGAGCAGTTGCAGGCTTATACTTTCAACATCAAACATAAGAAAGGTGTTGCAAACAAAGTTGCCGATGCCTTTAGGTGAAGGGTCGGTCTAGTTGAAGAAGTACTACTAAAAAGTATGGGAATTGATTCCCTCAAGCACTTATATGTTGATGATCCTAATTTTGTAGAGACTTTTCAAGTTTGCACAAAGATGGTTAGAAGATACCATGTACAAATTTATTTGAATATTTGATTCAGAATAGACTCTTATTTAAAGGAGCTCAGTTATGCATTCCCAAATGCTCAATGAGGAAAAATATCATTAAGGAGAAAAATTGTGGTGGTCTAGGAGGATATTTTGACATTGACAAGACAACATACATGGTGAAAAGAAGTTATTAATGGCCAAAGATGAAAAATGAGGTAAAGAAGTTCATTGAGACTTGTACCATATGTTAGCAACCCAAAGGTGTTTCAACAAATCAGGGGTTATATCAACCCTTACCAATCGCTACAAGACCTAGGAATCAATCTCAATGGATTTTGTCATGGGGCTACCTACAACTAAGTAAGATTTTGATAGTGTTTTTGTGGTAGTGGACATATTTAGTAAATGGTCCATTTTATACCATGTAAAGGCACAAATGATGCTTTTCATATTGCACACCTTTTCTTTAAGGATGTAGTTAGGATCTGTTATGATCCTTGTGGGTAGCCTTCACTAGCACCTCAGGGTTCTGGTGCAATGGTTCATACCATGTGGTATCAGAGCCTCCATCTAGGTTCGAGTCTCATACTGGGTGGCAATGTCAATATCGTAGTGTTCATTTGAGGCTCGTACAACCAAGGGAGGGTCCACCATATGGGCACACATCCAGCCTAGAGTTTGGATTGCAGAGTATGGTGGGATGTTATGATCCTAGTGGGTGGCCTTCACTAGCACCTCGGGGTTTTGGTGCAATGGTCTGTACCAATATCCATGGTTTACAACAAACTATTGTATCTGATAGGGATGTAAAATTTCAAGGCTATTTTGGAGAACACTTTTTAAGAAACTGGGTACTAACCTAGCCTAAAGTTCTACCTACCATCCACAAACTGATGGGAAGATTGAGGTGGTAAATAAATCTTTAGGAAATCTTTTAAGATGCCTCATAAAGAAGTATGCTCAAAGTTAGGATATACTCTTTCCCCAAGTAAAGTTTGCATTTAATAACTCCATGAATAGATCAACAAGCAAGACTCCCTTCCAAGCAGTGTATGGCCTTCATCGCAAGGGACCATTGGACCTAGTAGAACTACCATTTGATTTCAAAATTAGTGCTCAAGGAGAAGAGCTGGCATAACTCACTATAAAGGTGCAACATAGGTCAAGGAAGCATTGCATAGATCAACACTAAAATACAAGGAACATGCTAATAAGAAAAGAAGGGAAATCCACTTCAAAGTTGGAGACAAGGTTTGGGCATATTTGAGAAAAGAGAGACTACCTAAAGGTAGACATTCCAAACTTTAGATGAAGAAATTTGGACCACACAGTATACTCAACAAGATGGGTGAAAATTCATATGAGATCTCTCTTCCCCCTACCATGCAAATTTCTCCAGTCTTCAATGTTGCAGACCTCACCCCCATAAAAAGGCATAATAGATTGAACGAGTGAACAAGGTGAGAAAGAAGACATCCATAGTGAAGACTATGTAAATGACCTCCCTCAAAGAAAACCAATGGAGATAGAAGAAATTTTGGACACCAATTTGCTAAAACAAACTAGAACCAAGAAGTACATGTAGTACTTAGTCAAGTGGAAAGGGCTCCCCAATATTGATGCAACTTGGATGATAGAAGACTAGATCAAACAACATGATACTTCTATGGAGCAAGTTCCTTCAAGTAGGAACTTGAGTTTTCAAACAAAAGGGGAGTATGGTGTAGGAGCACCCACAATAAATCACTATCAAACCTTAGATCCAAATATAAAACCTTGGATCTCAAAATAAAACCTCAAAAGGATTAATCAAATAGGCATCTAGACCAAATTATATGACCTAGTTCCAAGATTGACACTGTTATAAGCCCTTGGTCAACTATGGTCAAAGATGGTCAAAGGGTGTAGAATCTTAGGATTTAGGATTATTTCATGTTTAAGCATGAAACTTCCCCAAGTGCTTAAATATGAATCTTAATACAAGAAACCACTATGCCACCCTTTCTTTGTCCAATCTATCCCTCTAAATGTACAAATGTCATGTTTGACAACAATGACAACATTTGCACAATACCTAGCAACTTTGGACAAACAAGTAACATTGAATACTTCTAATGACCTCATTAGACCTCCTCATGACCAAGACATATCCTAGGACTAACTAGCCCTATTATTTCACTAGTGGCTTGGCTAAGGCCACTATAAGATAAAACTTCTCTAGGAACCCTAGGTGACAAAATAGCCCTACCTAGGTGCTCTTGCACTGGTGACTATTCTAAGTATGGAAGAATTCACTTTAATGATAAGGTCTCAGCAAGAATATCACTAACAGGATCAACCTACAAAATTACTTTCCTAGCATGTCAATATGTGATTTGGAAAGGTAAACTATTACCGGGTATACTAGCAAGAAGGAATGAGTTCCTATAGAGCTCAATGCACATTTTATGCTAGGTGATATTGTTTAAAGTATTTTTTATTAGAGTCTTAAAGAGTAAATGAACCATAGGAATTTAGACCAAGGCCATGATTCCATTCGTAGGGACTTGAGATTCTGATTGAATCAAAGTATTTAAAAAAAATTAAATACTTTAATCAGTAGTTACTTACTCTAGCAATAAGAACATTTAAGTCCTCAGTTTGAAATAAATTTATAAGTTTTTCTGTGCGGATGTGGGTGTGTGTGTGTCCATTGGTCTAAGCACAGTTTCATTTTAGGACTTTCAGTTTAATATCTTATTGTAAAACATTTAAAATTTTGAATCATCTTTTTAGAAAACCTATTTTAACTTTAATAAAAAATATAGTTTGAATTAAACTTATAAACTCTTGATCTAAAACATTAATTTTGGACACATTTAAATTACCACCCATATTCAATATATAACAAACAACAAGAGTAGAAAAATTGAGAGCTCAAGATTGTTTCCTTATATTGATCCCATCATTAGATTTATGTGTGTAAATTGAATCTAATATAATTTTTGAATACGGAGAGTCATACTGAACTAATGAAAACACAAATTCCCAATGCTTCTTTTGAGAAATTAGTAAATCGGTAGTCTGCATTACAACATGATAAACATATTATTGTTCAAAATATTTAGGTTAACCTTAACTCCAACCAAATTAAACAAATTCTTCTCAGAAGTTATCATATGGATTATCTTTAAAAATTAAATTGTTCTTATTATCAAGATTAGACAATAAGTTTAGTAGCAATTTTGTGCCACCCTTAAACATCACACACTAAGGGAAAAATTAAGCTTGGGAAAAAAAGTCAACTTTGACTATTTAACACTTTTGGTCTAGGAATTAAGCTTAGTCTGTGATGTTTAAGTCGTTTGGAAATTTTGAGACCATTGAGATGACTGAACATAAATAGTTTTGTAACTAGAATATCTTGTTATTATTAGGGTTTGAGCATTTTAAAATTAAAAAAACCTCCATCCATCACAATCTTAGATCTAGTACAAAATTTATGGTTATTTGGACTTGTCTCTCTACTTCAACATTGAGGCCTTGAATGAGTATGCATAGGATTCGCACCTCACACAACTTATAATCTCAAAAGCACATGGACAATATTTGTACTCCACACAACTTATATGGATTCTTTGTCAACTACATTCTCATTAACATTACTTAGGAAGTGAAATATTTGTTAGTGTGAAGCCTATTTGGGAACAGTAGAATTAATTAGTCTCAAATAATTTAAATAGATTATTTCATTTCAAAACTTAATATTCTTTTCTAACACTTCTCTTGTTTCATATTCTAATGTGGCAAATGAATTTATAATTAAGATTTATTTGGAAAGGGAGGCTTTCAATGTGAACATGATATTATTAATTCGTTCAGTTATATGATCATGTGATTTTTAAAAAATTACAAAATATTTAAAGTTAAGATATGACTTGTTGCATATGCTATGGTGGCTAAGGAATTTATAATTGTAATTTATTTGAAAATAGAATATTGAAGTATGATCACAATATTAATTAGTCTAAATCAATTAATGAAAATTTAATTTCAAAAATTTGAATTTAAAATTGAATATAATTTTTCTTTTTATAGGTTTTAAGATGGCTAAGGAGTTTATAATTAAAAGTTATTTGAGAAGGAAATATGAAGTATTAGTAATTGGTTGATAGATTTATTATTTTTAACAATTTTTTTCTTCTCCTAATTAATCAAATGAGATACAATGATTAATGAATATAATATTGATGGTGAGTGATACATAATAATCACTTTAAAAAACATGTCATGTCAAACCTACTTCTAGGAATGAATAGGCACAACCGATAAGGGAAGACCAAGGCTAGTAAAAGTATGGAAGTATAGAGAAGTTTATCTCAGTTGTTAGAGGATTTAATATTTTGAATTATTTAACACAATATTAATTAGTCTAAATTGAAAAAAGTGGAGAACAAAAAGAGGAAGCTGAGGGCGGTGGTGGTAAGGAAAATGAGAGCAATGAGAAAACTTATCCAATAAAGATAAAGGGATTGAGGACATGAAGAATATAATTGACAATGGAAACTCTAGTCAATCATGTAACCGACAAGTATCATGGGTTAATGAAGGCTATTATGGATTGCTTGAATAGGCTGGTTGGAAGGATGCATAGAGATGTTGGAAAATTATTGGTCCTTGATATGGAGGTGTTTGATGCTATGAGGATTTCCATAGGTCTAGGGAAATGTACATAAGAAAGTATGTGTAGGGCCCATTTGCCGTTACACCAAAAGCCATGACTGTTAGTGAACATGGAACACCACATAATTAACCACCTGTGGGCAGGGGAGCGCGTCGCATCACCCAAAAATCTCCCCCTCGACGCGCATACCAGAGATAGAAGAAGTCAACTATTCATGTTCTTGATTAGGAAGAGATTAAGGATACAATAAAAAGTTTCAAGGAGGAGTTGGTTAAGAAAGTCAAGGAAATGACATGCTCCTAGCAGTTCTTGTCTTTTGGGCCTTTTTGTTTTGTTTTGGTTAGCTTTAGTTTATGTTGTTGGTTTCCCGGTTGTAGGGTTTTTTTGTTTATTTTTGTAGTGGGTGTGCTAGTTTTGTGAGGCATTATTTTATTTTGGGGTTTAATTGTTTTATTTGCTATATTAACTCTTGGGGTTTTTGTTCCCCACCTCTTAGATTGAATAGATACAATCTAAGATGGAGAACTAAGGCTTAGTAAAAGAATGGAAGAAAAATTTTATTTCGGTTGGTAGCCTCATTATGTCAAACAATTTCTTTTATTTCCTTAATTAAAAAAGATACATTTGAAATAATGGATAGAAAGTATGATATTGAATGACATACAAATATTTCTTAAAAATCATGTTAAGAATTAGAGGAAAGTTTATTTTTCATGGACCATAAATCTAGAGCTTACAAAACTAAAAGGTTCATTCTATCAAAGAAGTAAATAGACACTAATGAGACATGACCCAAATGCAAACCAAAAGTTGAAAAAGAGTTCTACAACCTCAAAACAACCCACAAGCACTTTTCCAGAGATTAGTTTTCTTAATGATATCAATCTTAATGTATCTAAAATTTATAGCAACACTATCTAGAGAGGAGTAGAGGCTTATTCTTTCTCCTCAATCACATAGAACTACATCTAAGCTAATACCTAGACCCATAGAGTTTTGCATCTTCTTAACATCTTTACCCAACACTTTTATCTTCTTCCTCACTGGATATTATGTAATGTTTTTTAAAGGGAAAGAAAGAAAATTACCTTTATACAAGCCACATGTACTACTTCAACTTGTTTATTAATCTTTAGCATCCTTACTACTACCTTAGTTGTTGTTTTACTAACATTTACCACTTTGTTCAGTGCAATATGCACACCATTACGTTTATCCTCCAATTTTTTAATTTTTCCTTTATGGTTCTATTTTAGATTACTAATTCTTTTGGCTAGCTTCTAAGTATTTTTCACCATATCACCCAACTTTTATGAAGAAAGGAAACCATTCCTAATACATTTAAGCTCTAAAATAATCTAATTAAAAAAGTCCTCTTGGTAAAGAAAAAAATTGCTAAGATGTTTTCCAACATAGGCCTTATCCTTAGAAGAGGAGCCCATTTGAATAGGGTATTCTCAAGGACAAAATGAGAAAGAGACAAAATACTAGGATTTCAAAGGGAAATAATACTTAATATAGAAAAATAACATTTAGCCTAAGTATAATCTCAAAAAATTCATTACTATGAGGTTTATAATAATAATGGAAGTTAATAAAATATCCTAGTTATTATTGATGTTAAACAATAGAACCATAGTAAAGCTAACTATCTAAAAATTTCACACTAGGAATGAAATGAGAACAAAGTTAATCCTAATTCTTAAAATCACTATGCTAATTTTAAAATAAATAAATAATAGACATTCAAGGCCACTTAATACAATAGTAAAATAATATCAAGGATGGTGCTAGTATGAGAATTCTATTTAAGATATATATAATTTTAATCTTTCAAACATTACATGATATTAGGCATAATCAATAGATGAAATGCAATACAATCTACTATTCTCATTATGATAATCTAACATTTTTCTTGGAAAGCACATTTGAGGAATAGCTAAAAGTATACTATTTTTAGCCAAGAGGCTCCTTTAGTCTCATGAGGGAGACCCTGAATCCATGCAACAATTTAAAATTTGTGTAATTCTATATTATCTTAAATAGAAAAATGATAACCAATGGTTTCTAAAAATCTGACATGATCTTTATAGTCATTAAGTTGAAACAAATTTTCTATTGTGCATCTTATAACTGTCACCCATTTAAATTATTTTTCTTGTCTCTGAATACATTTTTTTTAGGTTACAAGGTTCTTGATCTCACAGTTTTTTGAGCACAACCACCTAATTTAGAACTCATCAGTTAGATTCTAGTTGGATGAAGTCTTGGAATCCTTACAAAATTACCTTAGGAGAGGATAACAATAGTGAGTTTGAGAAGCATCGAGTGAAGCTTTTGGGGTTGTCCTCTGATGAAGTGGAATCACACAAAGCATGGTTTTATAACCTTTAGAAAACCCTAATACAAATTAGACCAGTTATTAAATGCTAACCCAAATTTAATCAAATCCTTAAATCTAATAAAATACTAAACTAGAGTAAATTCTAACCAAATCTAAATAAAATGGAATACTTACCTTAACACTAAACCAAATTGAACATTAATTATAAACCTAATTAAACCAAAATTACACAAAAAAAAGTATATCCATAAACTAAATTATACATTAACCTTAAAATAAAATAAAATAATGTTCCTAAACCTAATTGAATAATAAAAAAAGAGGATAAGATAGAGATGAGGTAGAGATTGATGGTAATTAGGGTGAAAATATGGTGAAAAAATAGGGAGAATGATATAATGGGAGGAGGGAAAATATGATGAAGAGGGAGGAAGGGGTGAGGAACAAACATTCCAAAGATATTTAGGAGGGGAATAATTAGGCCTTACAATAAATAGATACATTGAGGAGAGAGAGGGTTATAGACCTTAGGTAAAGATATATTGTTATTATTAAGAAGAGATGTTGTGAGGGAATTAAAATGGAGAAAATAAGAAAGAGAAAGTAAGAAGGGGTAGATGGACTAATATGAAATAGACCTTGAAAAGGTGCAAAATTAGGGATCAAAATAGATAGAGATGTTGATGGGGGAAGAGAGATGTGGATGGGAAAGGGATGTAAGGTAGATATCTATTGTAATAATGTGGAATTGAAAGTAATATGGAGGAATAGAGAGAAAGTGTAGATAAAGAAAGAAAATAATTAGGAGGTGGGATAAAAAGTTTTTTTTTGTGTGTGTGTGTGTTGAGAGAGAGAGAGAGAGAGAGAGAGAGAGAGAGAGAGAGAGCCTTATTCATTACAAATCATTCTTAACACAATGAAACTAAAAGAATGGCCCCAATAGCCAACATATTTGTAACCCTAATATTAAACTAGATCAATTACTATTGATCACTCACATAGATCTAAATAGTTATGGAAAACAAGATCAAACCCTATTAATGGGTAACCTTGAAAAAAAGTAAACCCTCTTTATTTTAAAAATTTCTCATAACATTAAACCCTAGGAATACTAAATTAACTAAAAGAAATGTAAATTCTATTTGAAGCTAAATGCCAATGATAAACCATATTTACCCCTACATCTAATTTAAGCTTCGAACCTAACTAAATGGTAAATGCAAGCCTAAATCAAATATAATACTTTATTTATTTAATTGCATTCTTATACTAAATTTATTGTGACTTTATAATAAATCCAAACCATATTAATAAATATAATTGATGAATAGTTTTCTTCTATACCAAATGGAATGATAATACAAAACTAAAATGAAAGATAGCCCTAACCCCAATTGATTACAAAGCTATTATGAGTCACAACCAATTAGGTTAAATTTTTTAATCTAAAATCTAATTTTGATTCTATATATAATCCTATAAAAATCAAATTCTACATATAATCCTAACCCTAACACTAAATCAAAATGAACCATAACCCAAAATTTAATTAAAATATAATCCTAATTTTATAGAAAAACTCTTATTTCAACCTAACCATATAAACCAAAATAAAAAGAAAAACTAAGTAAACCTTGTCCCTAAAAAACAACCAACCCAACCCCAACCTTATATTAAAATAGACCCATTTTTCAAATTAAAAACTAATTGTCTAAGATAATTAAATATATAATTAAAATTTTATATAAATTAATATTAGAGAATTAATGTATTAATATAATAGCATATAATAAATTTTAGAATTGTATTCATACAATGCCCTCTCATGATGCTACTAGCTCTATATATATATATATATATATATATATATATAGATAAAGCCTAGAGATATTGAGGCTTTAATTTACTTTTCAAAATATTATCACATTGAAAAATTAAAGCCTTGATATCTCTTGGGTGTATGTGTGTGTGTGTGTGTGTGTGTGTGTGTGTGTGTGTATCATTTAAGGGTTTGTTAATATATAATTATTTATTTAATCTATTGCCTAGATTATGTAACAAACCCTTATATATATATATATATATATATATATATATATATATATATATATATATATATATATATATATATATATATATATATATATATATATATATATATTGCTTTAGTCTATTGCCTAGATTATGTAACAAATCCTTAAATGGTGATCCCTAGAGTTTCTTATATTCTTATTTTTTTGTTTAATAATGCTAAGTTTATTTAAAATCAAGACTCAAAGAAATAATGGCTTAAAACATTAATCTTCCACCAATTGAAGGTAAAGGTCATCAAATTTGAGAAACAAGGATATATTTAATTCAAAATTGAATATATATTAGAAGATGATTTTATAGTCTAAAATTTTTAATATTAGAATAAAGAAGATCCAATGTAATATGAATTATCTTAGAATCCACCCACATACAAATATAATGATATATATATATATATATATATATATATATATATATATATAGAGAGAGAGAGAGAGAGAGAGAGAGAGAGAGAGAGAGAGAGAGAGAGAGAGAGAGAGAGAGAGCTTTGATTTTCTTCTATGATTACAATAATTTGCAGTATTGAGTAGATGATTGTGACAATGAGAAGAACTAAATAGAAAGCCTATATTCACATAATAAAAAAATATGTCTTCCAGTGATACTTTTGGGTATGTCAAGAAATAAGGTCCCCCACCGGCCACCCTTAAACATTAAGGGAAGAACTAAGCTTGGGAAAAAAAAGTCAACTTTGACTATTTAACACTTTTGGTCTTGGAATTAAGCTTAGTGTGTGATGTTTAAGCTGTTTCGTATAGACCTCCATGTAACTGCTATATTTTATCTTGAAATCTATGTTGCATTAAAAGCACATTTCCAAAAACATCATATTTCAATAATTTAAACTCTATATTATTAGGGACAGGTTAATCTCCAGACAAAATGCACCAAAGACAATAAAAGTCAAACTTTTTTTTTCTAGATTCACGTGATTTTTTAAAGTTTTTGTTGTTGTTTTCAACTATGAAAATTGATCAACTATAGTTTATAGGGAGGATAGCTGCATCCATATTAGTGATGAACAAAAAGTGTTGAAAAATTAACAATCTTACAACAAAGAGAGACAAATGACTTGTGAAAAAATAAATCACAACTCAAAAATTTTGCTTGGCACTAACTATTGCCGAGTGCCAATTTTTCTCAGCACCAATAGATGTCGAGTGATAGGAGAAGGTTTCGAGCAAGCTTGGCACAAGAAGATGCCAAGTGAACTTGACACACAAAGCAACTCGAGAAGTATATGCCGAGTGAGCTCGGTCACCACTGTAGGGTGGAGCTCGGTAGAAGTGGATGCCGAGCGAGCTCAACAATAACTACAAAAAGCTTCTACCAAAGACAATACTGAGTGACTAGACTTATATCATGAATATTGTCACCATTAAAACCAGAGAACTAAAGTGTGGAGCATACAACAATAAACTTCTCAAATGCAATAAATAGAAGAAGAGCAATAGAATCAAGTATGCCTACTTGCTTTCTATTCAACTTTGATTTAAAATATTATAAAATCTAGGAGCATTCAGCTTCAACCAGAAAATCCTAAAATAACCTTAAATATTTAAACGGGTAAAACTTCATAGATCAAATAAAACAATAATAAACTTATAGAATAACCAACAAAGAAACACGTACAACTACAGGCATGAAACAAGCTTCCTTCTATCCTCTGCACAACTAGATCTACTGAACACTTTCTTTCTTCTTCCTTCTCTGCTCTTCTTTGCAATCCTCTCTGACTCAACTCATTGGTTGAATGAATATGAAAACATTCCTTTTGTCTTACTAGCAAAACATTTTCCCCTTCATTTTTTAGATTTGAAAACTCACCTACTGAGCTTTAATGTTTTTGACACAGTTAGGGTGGTAGGTGGGCATATGGCTCTAGGGGAAAATGACTATATGCAATTAATATTCAAACACTCCCCTTTGTCCCAAGCCAAACAAACAAGGATCACTGCTGATCCAAATCAACTACACCAATACACTTTCTTAGGTGTACAAAACTTCCAATGCCTAATGGCTTTGTGAAAATGTCTGTTAGTTGCTACTCAAACTTGCAAAATTCCATTTTGATATCTCCATTCTCCACCAACTCTCTGATGAAGTGATATCTAATCTCTATGTGTTTGCTTCTCCCATGGAAGATTGGATTCTTGGAAAATGCGATATATGAGATATTGTCACAATAAATTGTGGTTCCATCCTCTTACCTTTCATTCTAATCTATCAAGATGCTCCTTAACCAAATATCTTGACATGCTACTGCATTTGCTGCTATGTATTCGGCCTTTTCTATAGATTGACCAACAATAGGTTGCTTCTTGGATGCCCATAAAATTGCACCTGATCCCATATGAAACATGTATCTGAAAGTGCTCTTCCTATCATCTAAACTTCCAACCCAATCACTATTTGTGTAACCAACTAACTTGAAATCATTTTTTGTAGTATACGAAATTCCAAATCTCTTGGTACCATTCACATACCTTAGGATCCTCTTTCCCGCTTGCCAATGGGAATCCTTTGATGTTTCCATAAATTTGAAAATCAAACTTACTACATGCATTATGTTTGGCTGAGTTACAGTCAAATACATCAAACTTCCAACCATACTTTTGTATAGTGTTGGATTCACTCTTTTACTGCAATCTTCCTTGCTCAACTTCAGACCTATTGCTATTGGTGTTGGGGTTGCCTTACTATTCTGCATTTTGAATCTCTCCAAGATCTACCTTGCATATTTTTCTTGATTGATGAAGATGCCATCATGCATTTGTTTTACTTCTATGCCTAGAAAGAACTTTAAGAGACCTAGGTCTATCATTTCAAATTCATTTTTCATGGCCTCTTTGAACTTAACAATAAGGAAATTGTCATTTCTAGTAAAAATTAAATCATCTACATACAAGACAACAATCAACACATTACCATTTGCTGCCTTGATGTAAAGTGTGGGCTCACCATCGCTTTTGCTAAAGCCATTGCTCATCAAATATGAGTAAATCCTACTGTACCATGCCCATGGAGCTTGCTTGAGCCCATATAGAGCTCTTTTCAGTCTATACACCTTGTTCTCTTCACCCGTAATTTCACAACCAGGTGGCTGCTCCACATACACTTCTTCCTTCAATACACCATTTAGGAAGACAAAATTCACATCCATTTGATATATCTTGCATTTGTGTTGGGCTGCAATTGCTATGATAGCACACACGGTTTCCATTCTTGCAACTGGGGCATATGTCTCATCATAATTTTTGCCATACTGCTGCTTGTACCCCTTGACCACTAAATGTGCCTTATGCCTATCTATTTTTCCTTCAACATTGCACTTGGTCTTGTATACCCATTTCACTCCAATTACTTGTTTCTTGGGAGACAATGTAGTTAACTCCCATGTCTCATTCCTTTCAATAGCATCTATTTCCCCATTCATGACATTACACCATTTCTCCTTATTCACAACTTCCTTAAAATAAATTGGATCACTATGAGAAAATAATGCAAAGTTTACACTCTCATCATAATCTTCTTCATACCTTTCATCTTGGTATATCTCCCTTAGACTCTTGGTTTTTCTTGGTAATAAGGAGGTGAGAGTGGGATCTAAATTTTTAGTATTACTACTACTACTGATTTGCATACTAGCTTGAGGCTGTCTTGATGTGCTTGGAGCTATTGCTCAACATGTTAAGGGCTACTTGCTTTTTTGCCTTTGTTTGTAATCTATGTTTGCTACTCCATTTTCTTGCTAATCACCAATGTCATCTTCTTCCTCTTCAATATAGACACTTTACTTGAAGTGCTTGAAGATTCATCTATTGAGCCATCCCATGATTGATTTTCAAGAAACTCCATATCTCTTGAAATGATGATCTTGTTAATTGGATCATACAGCCTATAAGCTTTTGATTTTGAGTTGTACCCTATGAAGATGCACTTCACACCTTTGTCATCCAGGTTTTTCCTTTGTTCCTTAGGCACATGTGCATATGCTACACATCCAAACACTCTCAAGTGCTCAACTATCCATCTGCCCCTTGACCAAGCCTCAAGAGGTATCTTGTCACAAACGAACTTTGTAGGACACTTGTTGATCAAGTATACTACTGTTGCTACAACTTCTCCCCAATATTCAATTGGGAGTCCTTTTGCTTTCATCATACTTCTAGTCATCTCAACAATGGTCCTGTTCTTTCTCTCAGCCACTCCATTTTGCTGCAGAGTATAACTAGCTGTAAGCTCTAAGTTCTTGATGCCATATTTCTTGCAAAAATTTACAAATATATTGAAGGTATACTCCCTTCCTCTATCTAATCTAAGGACCTTAACATAGTGTACACATTCTTTTTTAGCCAGGGGTTTAAATTCTACAAATTTATCAAATGTTTCAAATTTGTTCTTCAAAAAATACACCCATGTCCTACGTCTAAAATCATCTATGAATGTCATAAAATAAGTACTCCCCCTAATAGAAGTAGTTTGCATAGGGCCTACCAAATTAGAATGCACCAACTCTAATGGTGCTCTAGCTCTTCTAGAATTTATAGAATTAAAGGGAAGCCTATGTTGCTTACCCAATATGCAAGCCTCACACTTGTCATATGAATTTACAATGCTTGGAAAACCATCTACCATTCTTTTCTTGGACAACAAATTTAAACCAACAGAGCCAAGATGTCCATACCTGAGATGCCAAATCTTGGAGGGGTCTTCAATCACAGTCCTAAGAGTTGATTTCTAGTGTACTACTGTACATGCATGCTTGGGAGGTGCAACACTGACTTGAGAAGAGAAACATGTCTCTCTTCTCAATAGGAACATCTGGTTCTTTGTAATTTGGATTACTGCAAGTAATCTATTACTCCCATCCTTCTCATGAATGACACACTTGTCATTTTCCATTAGCACTTAATATCCATTTTGAATGAGTTTTCCAACACTCATCAAATTGTGCTTCATACTAGGGGAAAAATGTACATTTTGTATTTCCTTCTTCTCACCTTGCTTGGTGTGGACCATGATAGATCCTTTACCCACTATGGGAATGGTTCCATTATTTCTCATTTTAATTTCAGACTTAAAGGTCTTATCAATGAAAGAAAATAATCTTTTATTGCCACTCATGTGGTTGCTACAACTACTGTCTAGGTACCATACCTCAGGGCTTCCTTCTTCACCAATATTACACATGATGAAGATAGTGAGATTGTTTGCATTTCCCATGTTCACATCAGCCTCATTAGCATTTTGCTTTGACTGATCACCCTATTTCTTTAGGCATTCACTTGCAGAATGCCCATATTTATGACAATAGTAGCATTCAACATTACTCTTGTTGGAGTTGTAATTCTTCTTACCTCCTTTAGAGCTATTTTGAGAGGTGCTTGCTCCCTCTTGATTACTTGCTCTTCCTAAGCTTTTTGCACCAGCATTCCTTTGACCATTCCTTCCATGACCTCTACTTCTTGAGCCTCTACTGGAGCCATTTTTCCCTCTCCCCTACCTCTTGAATTCTCTTGAGCCTTGAAAGATTGCTCTTGGGAAGTAGTAGTTGACTTGTTTATCTAGTGCTCATGGGTTTGAAGAGTTCCCATCAACTCATCCATGGTTAATGTGGTGAGGTCTTTAGCCTCCTCTATGGTCATGAAAAGATTTTCATATTTCTAAGGCAAACTCCTCAATATTTTCTCTACAATTTTCTACTCATCATATTCTTCTCCATTTGATTTGAGGCGATTTATCAAGGTGGAGATTCATGAGCTAAACTCTACAATAGGTTCATTGTCCCTCATCTAAAGGTTCTCAAACTTTCTTCTAATCATTTGTAGCTTTACTACTTTGACCTTATCATTTCCCTTGAAGTTTTTCTCAAGGCTATCGAATGCTTCCTTTGCATAATTTGCTGCTGCAATCTTGGGGAAAACTGTCTCTATCATAGTTGCCTCAATCAGACTTAATGCCTTATCATCTTTTCTCCTTGACTCTTTCAACTGAGTCTTTTTGTGAATTTGTGAGAGTAGCATATTGAGTTGGGTCTGTCACATCATTTAACCCATTTATAAAAAACTCCCATAAATCATTTGCAACCATAATGGTTTTCATCTTCTTTGCCCATTTATCATATTTTTTTCCATTGAAGGATGGTGGCTGCTACCATATCTTTCCTGCATCTCCTACCATGTCAAATGTCCTAGAAAAATAAATGCACTAACTCACTGTGGATGTGGGGCCTCAAAGCTTTGATACCATGTGAAAAAATAAATCACAACTCAAAATTTTTTCTCAACACTAACTATTGCTGAGTGCCAATTTTTCTTAGCACCAATAGATGCTAAGTGACAGGAGAAGGTGCTGAGCTAGCTCAGTACAAGAAGATGCCAAGTGGACTCGATATAAAGAAACTCAGAAAGTATATGCCGAGTGAGCTTGGTCACCACTATAGGGTGGAACTCGATAGAAGTGGATGCCCAGTGAGCTTAGTAATAATTGCAAAAAACTTCTACCAAAGACAATACTGAGTGACTAGACTTATATCATGAATATTGTCACCATTAAAACTAGAGAGCCAAAGTGTGGAGCATACAACAATAAACTTCTCAAATGAAACAAATAGAAGAAGAGCAATGGATTCAAGTATGTCTACTTGCTTTCTATTCAACTTTGATTAAAAACATTACAAAATTTGGGAGCATTCGACTTCAACCAAAAAATCCTAAAACAACCCTAAATCTTCAAATGGGTAAAACTTCAAACTTCAAACTTTAAACTTGCAGCTCTAATGGCTATATACAATAACACCTAGAGCAATCATTGCTTCATATATCAAATCAAAAAATAATAAACTTATAGAATAACTAGCAAAGAAACACGTACAACTACAAGCACGAAACAAGCTTCCTTCTGTCCTCTACACGACTAGATCTATGATCACTTTCTTTCTTCTTCCTTCTTTTCTCTTCTCTACAACTTCTCTCTGACTCCACTCACTGGTTGAATGAATCTAAGAACATTCATTTCGTCTTACTGGCAAAATGTTTTCCCCTCATTTCTTAGATTTGAAAACTCACCTACTAAGCTTTAATGTTTCTGACACAGTTAGGGTGGTAGGTGGGCATTTGGCTCCAAGGGAAAATGACTATATGCAATTAATATTCCAACATAACTTACCATAGAACCTAATTTCATCCGATTCCAATTATAAGCATGAATTATTATAAAGAAAACATTGATTGAAAGAAATATCAACTTTAATGAAAAAACTAAATCACTACTGAGAGGGAGACATATTTAATAATAAGGAGTGATCATATTTTCATGCTAATCAAGCAACCAACTATCTTTCCAACCATGAGTTGGAGTGTTGACTACATGAATGATTTTATTATAGACAAAAACAAAATTAACATGCAACAAATTCATTAGCAATGGTCAATTTACAAATTGCTAAATCATAAAGTGGATAACATTGATCATATACACCACAAACCAGTTTGTTTTGCATGTGGAATGATAAGAAAATAAGAAATCCATGTGGAAAAAATAAGTTGATAACAACTATGTAGAGAAAATGATATACATGAATTCACTTTAACTTAGGGTCTCAACAAGAATATCACAAGTGGACTCAACCTACAAATTAATTTTGTTGGGATGTCAAAATATGATTTAGAAAGGTAAAGTATTACTGGATAGTAGTGGAAGGAAGTCCTATAGAGCTCAATGGAGAGTCCAATATTGTTTTCTTATATTGACGCCATCATTAGATTCATTTGTGGAGATCAAATCAAATATAACTTTTTGAAGACAGAGAATTCTGTTGAGCCAATGAAAACACAAAATCCCAATGCTTGTTTGAAAAACCAGCCAATCAGTAGTCCTCATAATAACATATAACAAAATATTTTTGAAAATATTAAGGTTAACCCTAGCTCCAACCAAATTAAACAAATTATTCTTAGAAGATAATCAATGGATTATCTTTGAACTGAACAATTTTCTGACTATGAAGATTATGAAAATTATCAATATGATCATCAATAAGTTTAGAAGCAATTTTGAGACCATTAAGATGACTGTGGCCTAAATTCCATTTAACTAACCCAACGGGAAAAGGCTTAGTAACTAGAATATCTTCGGTTAGTATTAGGGTTTGAGAATTTAAAAAAATAGAAACAAAATCCCATCTGTAATAATCTTAGACCTACAAAACCCACATGAATCTTGTATTGTTTCATGATGCCAAACTGCATCCATAGATTTCAAATTTAGGGTTCTTGGAGCAACAATAGTAGGGCTTCTCAGCATAGAAATCTTAATGGTTGAAAAAAAATTAGTTAAAGAAAATTCCAAGTATAAAATGACTTCTAGGATTCCACAACCTTACTATTACCCAAACTATCCCAAAACAATCTGTGAACATGCAAATTAAAAATAGTATGTGCCTATTTCAACTAGACCTCTAGTGTTAAAAGGAATCCAACCA
Organism: Cupressus sempervirens; assembly: GCA_028749045.1. NCBI lineage: Eukaryota > Viridiplantae > Streptophyta > Pinopsida > Cupressales > Cupressaceae > Cupressus > Cupressus sempervirens. The sequence continues at coordinate 714,628,934 of CM053786.1, read as the reverse complement.
TTGACAAAGTTGAACCATCTTTTTATTTATTCATTGAATTGAAAAGATAGCTTACACAAAGAACATCAACAAGGGTGGTAAAAAAGATAGATAATGGGCTATCAAAATCCAACAATTAGGTAGCCCACCAAAAATGAAGATCTCACAAGAGCACACATACATATTTATTGAGGGCAATCATTATCACACCAAAATGTGCAGACACATTTAAAGGTGGATGAATCTATAAATATATTAACCTTATTTCTACTTTTTCCCCAAAATCATCTTACAAGTCAATGCCAAAATCAAATTCCCAAAACATTATGTTTAGATACTCAAGCTCTTGTCAATAATAAAATGGTTAGGAATAAAAAATAAAAATGGCACTCCCAACTACTTTGATGACGACGACTAGGGTTTACCCTATGAGTTCTCTACATTTTGGAGGTTAAAATTGATTGATTTTTTCCCCTCCAACGTAGCATGGATCCGCAAAGGAAAATGGTGGTTTTAAAACTGGCGCAGGGCACATTTCTTCTTTGGACAGTGGAAAGTTTCTTCTTGCAAAACAGTCGGCCATCTAGATTGGTGGATCGAAGGGCTTGATAATGGCATGCTAGGGGTTATTGCTGAAGAATATGGTTTGGGAGGTAGATTTAAGGCTTCAAAAGGGACAAATAATGGTTAGGACCAAAGAAATGAGATAAACAATGGTGGCAAAAATAATTGTTTTGGAAGAGTAGGGAGTGTGGGCAGAAATAGCAGGAAATATGGAGGAGAACGCCAAAGTGGAGGCAGAAAACTAGGTTTAGCTTCAAGACCCCCTATGCAACAAAAAGAAGGGGGATTTTCTATAGTTTTAGCTATAGGGGTAGAGGAGAAAGTGATGCATCATGTTTTAGTCTTCTTTGAGTTGGGATTAATAGGAAGGTTCTGTGGTTTGTGGCCAAGTTTGAGTGAGCTACATAAATGAATCTCAAAGAACTGGGGACCCCTGTTAATAGGAACAATCTAGATTTACCCTGCAACTAAAGGGTTTTTTATCATAGTGTTTGAGAACATCCAAGATAAAAAGATGGTCCTGTGTGATCGTTTTTGGTGTTGGGAGGACCAAAATGTCCTGATGCTAAAACCATGGCACCCAAATTTCTGTCCAGATTTTGAAGGTTTTGAGATGATCCCAATATGGGTAAGGGTTCCATATTTTCCTTTACACTTATGGTTTAATTCCTATTTGGAAGCTATTGGGAATTCATTATGTGATTTTTTAATAGTAGATGAAGGATCCTCAAACTTGTTGCATTCCACCTATGCTCGGGTTTTAGTTAAAATGAATGTTTCACTTGGGCTACCAGAAGATATTGAGATCAAAACCTCAAAGGGTTGCTAGTTTCAACCCTTGGATTATGAAGCCATCCCATTTAGATGTAGGCAATGTCACCAAGTGGGACATTTGGCTGCAAATTGCTCAAAAGTGAGAGTTTAGCGAGAAGCATCTTGGTGGAAAGATAGTGAGGAAAAACACTACATGGTAGTGAAGACTGTGGATGGAGGTGAGAAACAAAAGAGTTTCTCCCAAATTGTTACGAATTCTCCACAAAGGATATCTCCAGCAGCCACAAATGTGCCTCCAAAATTGAAGAGAAATTTACCATTGGAGGAAGTAAAGGGCAAGCTATAGGCTGGAGTAGGCGCAGATACTCGAGAAGGATAGGAGAAGCATAAACACAATGAAAGGGTTGCATCACAAGTGACATTGCAAAAAAAGGGTAATGAAGGGGTTTCTCATACCCAAAAGGAGATGACATGGAAAATGCAAGCTACAAGAGTGGAGGATGGATGGCAGGTGGTGAAGGGTAAAAAGGAGAAGTGGGGGGCAAAAGAGCCTTTTGAGATGATCCTTCATTATCAATCTTGGGGAAGAGGAAAGACTTAGTTCCTTACCCCTAGTTTAGTTGTTGTTTTTTCCTGAGGTATTGATGTTTTTGGTTTGGTTGTATTTCCTCTTGTTGTTACTGGTTCAGGCCAATACTAGTACAAAAACAACAATATATTACTAAATAAACTATTAAATATTGTAGATATGTGACTAATTTTGATCATGTGACCAATGGTAGTTTATTGCCAGACATTTATCTCCCAACCAAATTTATGACTAAACTATTTTAATCATTGATTTAGTCATTTATTGTTGTTACTTGGTAGTATATATGGTATTTTATTTGGTAATTTTGGTATTTTTTTGGTAGTTTATTTGGTAGTTTATTTGACAATTTATTTGGTAGTATATTTGGTAGTTTTTTGGGTAGTATATTTGGCAGTTTTTGGGTAGTATATATGGTACTATATTTGGTTGTATATTTGGTAGTTTATTTAATCAATAATTTAGTCATATTAGGGCACGATGGAATTGAACCACCATCCTCCTACTTATAAAGTAGGTGCTCTTCCATTGAGCTAGTACCCTTTAAAGAATAATGCAAAAAACTGACAAAGTTGTCTTCCCAACATTAGATCTACCATGATCATGGTCACTGTAACATAATATACTCTTCTCAAAGAACACAATTTTAGTTATTATGAAAAATAATAATCTAAATCTTTATCAATAACAATTTAAAATTTTTGAATTCTTCTATTCAATCATTTTAAAATTATATTTCATGTCAATTACACTTCTATAAATTATTGTAGTGGTAGACTCTTATAAAATATAATTTGGAGCACTTTGGCCACACACAAGTATTGTGTCTTGTGCTAACTTCTTAGAAAAAAGATACAAATGATTATGCAATTTATGTCAAGAATTTAGACCTTTGCATTAAATAAAAATATGAAACCCCATTAAAAAATCACATCTATTAAAAACTATGAAACACAATCAATTGAAATACTCACTTTTTAACATATGGAGGTGCCAAAGGATCAAATATTTCCTCTTCCTTATGCTCAGGTGGGTGCTAAAAGTGTTCATTACATTTGATGTTGATATTGATTGAAACTTAGCCTGCAAATAACATAAAAATAGGAATTTGATAAAAATAAGGCACATGAATAGAAAGTTTCATCAATGATAGGAAAGTGGTGCTAATAAAAATCTTATTATCGACCAAAAAAATAATAATAAAATGGTTAGGTTTAATACAATTTATTAAAAATAATTTCTTTTCTTTTGTCATTTTTTTATTATGTCAGAATTATAAACCAATCCTTTTTATAGGGTGGAATAAATCTTATATTGTAGGATAGAAACAAAATTAATTTGCAAGGAATCTTTTAAAAATTCCATATTTTGTTTAATCAATAGTTTAATTATGTACTTTTTTTATTATTAGAATAATTATTTTTAATTTATTTAACAATAAATTATCACATAAAATTTTAGATCTTTTTGATATTTCACATACTTTACCACTTTTATGTATTTTCTTTCATAATTGTAATTATCATATTTTAGTTAGTTGTCTTAAATTTATTTTTTGAATTAGAATTAGGTTAATTAGATTAGTTAATTTTAATATTTTAATATTTTTTTCTAACTATATATAAAATATATTCATTCTATTAGCTATTGCTATAGCTGAAAGTGCATGCCACTACATGGCACTTGTTTGAGAAGGAAAGACCAAGTCTTAGTAATAGGTTGATAGGTTTATATTTTAACAAATTAATTAAATGAGAAATAATAATAATGAATAAAATATTGATGGTGAGTGATTTATAATAATCACTTTAAAAAAAACATATCATGTCAAACTTACTTGTTGGAATGAATAGAGATAAATAATAAGGGAGGACTAAGGCTAGTAAAAGTATGGAAGCATGGTGAAGTGTAGGAAACAAATCCTAAACAAAGATGCTACATCATACATCAACAAAAAATTTGGAAAAGAAACTAATCACAATATGGACGAAAAATTCAATAGAAAAAAACTCATTCATTATTCATGATCTAATTAAGTATTCCAAATAGTTTATTGACAAATTCAATCATAACATTAAGATGCTTAAATTCAAAGAATATACATCACATATCCATCTACCTTGATCAATGGAACATTACTAACTTTATGGTTTATAATATCTAAGAATCAACACTACATCATTTGAATGATACTATACATCATCACTAAGATGAAGATACACGAACTTAAGGAAAGTTCTAAAACATGTTAGTTATCCTGAAGTGTATCTGATCTCCAAGCCATTGGACATCATCCTCCTGCTATCTAAGAATGGTAGTGTGACCCAAGTGCTTTTACCTTGCCGACCACAGAGTGTTTACTCCCCTAGGATTCTTCTTGACATGAAGAATACCCTAACCCTGACACGAGAAGCCTAGCTTCCCAAAACAAGATGGATTGAATGGATTTGGCGCAGCCATGAAACATACTACATGCATCCATGTGCGTAGCAAAATATGACAAGGAAAAAGAAAAGAACACTACATATCTACCCACATCCAGTGAAAGAAACTGTAACATATCTACTCACATGTACATTTCTTTTATCTAAGCATATCAACACATATGCAAAAATGAAATTAAGCATAGTCACACATCTATGCTAATGTCAAAAAAATAGCATACTTAAATGTAGTAATAAATGGCTTGGCCAAGCATCAAGATTTGTGAGTAATACTGAAATGAGAGACAAAACATAATGAATCCTATATTCTAGACCTTGATGAGCTGAGTGAAGCAAAACGTAATGCATCCATCCCCACCCTCTCGATTTGCCACATTGCACCCAACCATCAAAAGAATAAACATTGTCACCCAGGAATACCACAATTTTAATTTATCATGGAACAAAATATTGTTTAAATTTTTTGTCTACCTCCTTGAGATAGAATCTCTCTTGAACATTCTATTGACAAAATTGGAAGTCCAAGTTTATACAATATCAACATTTGTTTGTACAGACATGTTGATCATAATACAAATTTTTTCTTAGAAAAATATACTTTACAATAAAATTTATTTCCAAGGAGTTTATCATTTAAAGTTCAAATCCTAAATGAAACATGACTAGCATTGTAAGGAAACAATAGTCTAGAAATTTTAAATAATAATGGCACCACATACTCATACCATTTAGTGTATGAAAATCAACAGTAAACTATAATAAATAGTTCTTTAAGCATAAATTTTTTAACACAAGCTATACTGACTATGATAAGTCATTGATTTAAGATTATCATGATATAGTCTTAGTAATAATCCATGGATGAAATCCTGTGCTAAGTTTAATATACTCTCAATAGTAGGGATTTATCAGTTGACAAAATCTATTCAAGCTCATTGTCTGCCACATAACAAAATTCTTATAATACAATAGGTTTTCATATCCATGGTTGGTTTTGACTAAAAATTTGAACAAAGTTTACTGGACTAAATCCACATATATATATATATATATATATATATATATATATGTATATATATATATATATATGTATATATATATCTATATATATATATATATATAGATATATATATACATATATATATATATATATATATATATATATATATATATATATATGTATATATATATGTATATATGTATATATATATGTATATATATATCTATATATGTATATACATATATATATATATATATGTATATATATATCTATATATATATATACATATATATATATATATATATATATATATATATATATATATATATATATATATATATATATATATATATATATATATATATATATATATATATATATATATATATATATATATATATATATATCTATATATATATATATATGTATGTATGTATGTATGTATATATATATGTATAGATATCCATGATTGACGAAATGTCAAATAAAAGAGAAACCTTCCTAATATATGTTAGTTGTTTAAAAAAAAAAAAACTACAGTCCTAAATACTTCTCCTCACAACAATACAACATGTTTACAAAATCCAGCTCCTAAATGAAACAAAACAATTAAATCATCTTCCAAACCGTAAGCACTGACATCCTAGACACATGGAGGTTTAACATATGGCTAGAAAAGACCATTTAATACAATATTAGAAGAGTATACATTTTTCCAAGGAAGTCAAATGGCTCATGTGAATGAGCACATGATTTTATTTAAAATAGAGATAGATTACTAAGAGAATTAGTGGATAAAATAAAAAAGATCTAATAAAACCCATGGCAAAGGTGGAAGGTGCCTAGTACAAATAACCAATTTTCATTCCTTTCAAGTGTACAAGAGTAGAAATTAAATCATGACTTTAGCATATCTTCATTAAGGTAGAAATTTCATACAAATTTGAGTAATAAATATTATTCTTTTTAGCACATACACACTCATAAAATTCACTAGCAAAGAAAAAGAACAATAAAAGAACACTTGGAAGTTGTTGAGATCAAATTTTCCTAGCCTTAACCACTCCCCAACTCCATCCTTCTCCTAGCAGTTATTTTATAAGGCTTAGCAACATCAACCAAGTGTAAATTCTCCCCTAAACTTAGCACTTCACCCTACTCTTAATGTCTGTAGCTGTCAATGCTCCTTAGTTCTCCTCTTTTTCCCTTAACTCATTTCTTCCCCTATACTTGATTTAGATACCAGGATTAAAAGTCATCTCCTCCACTCCATTTCCCAAAACTGTTCCCTCTCACCCCCCCACAATTTGAACCTCTCTTCTCTCCTTAATCTCCTCCCTTATTATAAATCAATGTCGTTCGGTAATCACAATCAATGCAAGAATCATTATAGATTTCAATAAGTATATATATACATTACTAAAAAACAATCAACAAGGAAAATATGTTTTTGCTTGATCTCTATGTGCTTGTTCATTGGCATAGTTTAATATTGAACTATATATATATAAAACTTAAACAAATGCATTCCTCAAATACTATTTTAAACAAACTAATAAGAATTACTTCTACACAATTATATCTATTAATTAAACAAAATAACATGTTGTATTAAATCAAATCATCATAAAAATACTAAGTGTGTATGTGTGTGTGGCTGTGAGACCATTCAATGCATCCCCTTCTGAGAGGCTAACCCTCTCCACCTCAACCACACTCTCATCCTGTCAAACTTGCATCCATTCAAACACTCACAAACAAGATTGAGTTAGTATCCCTCACAAAAAATTACATCAATATTGAGAACATCCTAATATCAAAGCAATATCACACACATCAATATCCGCAGTGCATCATCATCATAAAACATAAATTATAACATTATTATCTAGAAATCTATTACTTCATCATAAAATAATGTTATAATTCTAATCATGATTAACATAGAAAGATATAACCAAAACTTCCAATGCACTAATCATCCATTTACCACTATTAATCACATTGTAAAACAATAGTTAACTTAATCATTATTTAAATCCAAGTTAAAATCAGATTTCACCAAGTCAAAAGAAACAAGGTTGCCACATAATTGCCACATAGGCAAAAACAATGAAAGTTGCAAGATGGATCGTGACAACAAGTTTCTTTGGGTTATTAGGAGGTTCAATATTTTGAATAAATTCTTTTTTCTTTGGAATTAATTAGATAAGATACTATACATAATTATTTGAATAAATATGTTATACTAAACCTACTTCTAGGAATGAATAGAGATAAATGACAAGGGAAGACTAAGACTCCCTAGAAATAAGGAAATATGGAGAAGCTTCTTTGAGTTGACAAGTTTTTTATTTTAGATTATAATTATATTTTCTTTCCAAGAAATTAATTAAATAAAATTTAGTAAATTATGGTAAACAAGCATGATGTTTCACATGACATATGAAAATTAGTTAAATATTATAAGAAGGGAAGGAAAAGTTTATTTGGATTGGTAGCTTCTTAATGTTAATTTTTTTAAATTTTCTTAATTAAGTAACATATATAAAAATTACCTTTCTAGTTATCATCATCATGTCTGAAAATATGATCTAGATCACTAATCTAGTAATGGCTATTCCAAAGGCAACATTTAAAACCAAATATTTGATCCATCAAGATTACCTAAATTAAAGTAAAATTAATGAAAACTATAAATATGCATTCCAATATAATGATCTAAATATAGAAGCATACATATATAATTGTTGAAACATGGAAGGTAGTGAGAAAATCATTTTTTAATATCATCACCCTACATACGGAAAATGAAACATGATGGGCACAATGTTATGCATGGATGTTGCATAGTAGAGCACAAATAATTAAAAGCATAGTAAAACATATATGTGTTATTAAACAGATTGTCCTCCAAGAAAATATATGCAAATATAGCTCTAAATGCCCAAGTAAGAAGACTAATCAACACTAATAATTGGGTCACTTCACTATTGAAAGAGTGTAAGCGCCCTCTAAATTTATTTGGGTACAGCTCCCTGTATATGATTTACAATGAATTTAGATATGGATTCTTTTAACCAGAAAGCATGAAAGGTTTACAAACATCTACCAGTAAACACAAAGTAGATGTGAAAACTAAGAAACTAAAAAGAAAAGAATAGCAAAGGATAGCAGATGACACAAAATTCACTTGCTAAAATGGTGCATTACAAAGAGGATGAAAATAAGGATGCATTTTCCATTCTTTTGAGAAAATGAAGAAATGAAGCTTCAAAGATATCTTGCAATCAAATATATATAAGAAACAGTGACATTAAAGCACATTTTAGAAAAAATTAAAAGTGATGCAAAAATCACGATTATTGGAAAGAGGACTACTCAAACTCTAGATTTTGATATACAATCAACTTCCAAGTCTCCCTTCCCTAAAGCATAAAAGATACAAAGACATTATTACACATTTGCAATTAAAGTCACTATTACAGAAAGTTGTAACTCCTCTATAATACATAAACAAATCAAAATTCTCCTATTTCTAACATAGTTCAGAAAAGGAAAGTGAACACTTGCTCTGCTTGCCATAGCCTCACAAGAAAATGGAATAAATCTAGAAAAACTCTCCTCTTGCTATAGCCCACAGTCTGCAGTCTTGGAGAGAGAAGATGGAACCCCTATCCCAAATAATGCTCCAATATTTATAGCTTTAGGAAACGAGTAACCTCCACCAAAAATTGGTTATTTAGTTATAAAAATAGTTATAAAAAATGACAGGTTTGAAGGTGGTTATTCAGTTATAAAAACTAATAGGTTCAAAGGTAGTTATGAAGTTATAAAAACTAATAGTTTAGAGTATGGGAGGGATAACTAATTATCCCATAGTTGGATCTCCTTCATTTTTAGATATATTGGTGATATTATTTCCATCTATGTTTCCACTGGAGTGATTGGTAAAATTATGCCCAAGTTAAAAGTTATTGGTTGCTGTTTGCAGGTAGGTAAAACTATTGAACCATCGAACCCGTTGAAACACTTTGAACCATGTCATGTTTTGAACCTAAACTCTAAACTGTTGAACATTTACATTGAATTTTCCTCTATTTAAGCTCCTTGAACCTATGAACCATTTAATACATCTCAAACTGATTGAATTTTTTGAACTACCAAACTCATTTGAACTTGCGGGATGAACTCTTCTGAACCAAATGAACCTCATTGAGCCAATTTGAACCACTTTGAACCTAGTTTAAAGTAGTTCAAAGAGGTTCAAGACCTATGAACCAAATTTCAAATATTTCAAACTTGTATTCCAAAGCCTGAGATTTACACTTTAAAAATAGTGAACCTGCTCTTTGTATTTTAGTCATGAACACCTAAGTTTGAACACTTGAAATCAAAATCTTGAGCCTTTTGAAAGTGCATCTCTGGTAAACCCAAATTTCAAAACTAAACCTCTGAATTTGGGTCATTGATTTGTAGATGTTGGGCCTTCAAACTCTGACCATAAATTTTATTTAAAGACTTTGTATTTGAACTTACAAGATGGACCATTTAAACCACGGAACCACTTCGAACTATTTTGAACTATCGAACCACTTCAAACCACTTTGAACCAAGTTTGAAGTAGTTCAAAGAGGTTCAAAACCTGAAACTAAAAGGTTCAAGACTTGAAACTGAAAGTTTAAAATCTCGGTCCATATGTGTACCAACAATATGTAATCATGCAAACATGTGTATAAAATTTTAAGGTTACAATGAATACAAATTTATGCATACATAAACATAATTATGAACATGCATATATAAGAGTAAAAGAACAAATCTTTGTCACCCTTTTTAAAAGGAAACTAACAAAAACACTCAAATCATTCAAATTTAATGACAAAAATTACTTAGAATTTGAAGATGATGTAAACTAATGAAATTTCTAAATTTGGATAAAAATTTATGCCCATTTTTTTTAATCAAGCAATAAATTATGCATTTGAAAACATAAAATTGAAGTCTATTTTTTAATTACTTAAAACATGGGATGCAGTTTGTGTCAAACAAGTATATGCAAATAATCTTTTCCCCCCCTCTAATTTGAAAATGTATTAAAGATGGCATGTGTAACTAGTGTAGAAAAAAAAGAAATATTAGTTTTTTAATGTATTGCTTCTCTATTATAAACACACAAAAATGAAATTATCAGAAGTCAATATTTTTTACTCTTGTCAAAATTTGCCTATTAAATGTACACCATTTTTTTGTAAAAAATTACATATTCTTTAAGATAACTATATCCTCTAGTGCTAAATACAAATTTTTAATTTTTAATTTTATATTATTTACTTTTTTGAAGTAACATCTTCTTGAATGTATTTTATTAAGGCCGAAAACAATTTTTTTATAGGGAACCCAAAACCCCACTTGTTTTATAGAAAGATAATAAAATAAAAGTCCAAAAGCAAAATAGTTTTCTAACCAACACCCACATCTATTTCCAACAATAACTAGCTAAAGCCAACATTGAAACCAATAATTATAAAGACAAAAAAAACTATCTAACTAGAGGAAGTGAATCCAAAAGAAGATAACAAAAAAGTGGAACAAACTAGAATAAAGCTTCCACCTTGTCTTTCAGCTCCTACTGAACACTTTTTATCTTCTTAGTGAACTATTTGATCTTTCTTGCTGGTAAATCTATATCTCTTTCTTCTATTTGTTCTTTGTGTTAGACCAAGATCTCCTGTGAGGTCCAACCTCCACATTATCCTTTTCAACATCCTCCAGGTCGAGCACTAGCTTCACCCTCTTACCCTTGTCTGAATGGCTCAACACCCTGTTCAAACACTCTATTGAAGAATCCAACATTTCTTGACATTTAGTTAGTACATCCTTGGTGACCTTTTCCATTTTATCAATCTTCTTCTTCAAATCATCTATTACCTCTTGGTTCCTGTGCTACTTAGTGAAACTCTCCTTTGATTGGTGTATTTAGGAATTGAAAATTTTGAAGGAAAGGATGGCCAATGTCATCAAGAGAACATAAGAGTGGGTAATAAGAGGAGGATAGAAAGTGAAACTACCTGAACTCAAAGTAAAGGGGGAAATCTTGCCAGAAGAAACAAAAAACAAGGAATATCATCTCATATAAAATCTGAAGTAATCTCAAATAAGAAATTTCAGCAATCAAATTTAGCTAATAATGTTGGTGATGAGGACCCAAATCAATTGATTGACTTATCCAAAGCATGCGAGGTTGAATTCACACTCAAGAGAAGGAGATTAAAGCCAAAACACAAAGCTAGCAAGGAAAATTAGGGAGAAAATTGAGCTAGTGAGAACATTCAAGAATCTCCTAGAAATGTTGCACAATGTATTCTAGTTGCTTCTTCACCTGCAATAGTAGAATCTCCTTATAGTTTTTCCCATCCTAGGATATCATTGTTTGACATCACACAGGTGGATAACTAGTTGTCCAATAATAAAGATTTAATGGTGATAACTAAGCATCAATCAAATAATATACATGTATCATCCCAAGATCCTACACCTTCATGGCTGAAAATGAGTTTGCAAAAGAAGAGAAAGGTAGGCCAAGTGGGTCCACCTCCATTTGATGTGATTCTTTCCTTTTTCCAAAAATAACCCAAAGCCAAGAGAAGTAAGGTGATGTTTAGGCTACCCATTAATGAAGATATGGGAAGTCTATGTGTAGAAATAGAAATGTGTATCATAGAGAAGAATATAGAAGAAGCCATAGAATAAGATTTCACTTTAAGAAAAGTAGATCTTGGTCGATCAATCACTGAAGGAGATTTTTTAGAATTTTGAGTTGTCTATGGCACAAATATTACAAAGGGAAAAGAAATAAAAGAGATCAAAAGAAAAACTCAAGGGACATGTTAAAATGTTTGTATCTTACATTAACTTGATTAGTAGTTCCTTAGACACCAAGGCAATAATTACTTCCCTAGATCTAACAAATCTTGAAGGAATTATTGATCATATTGTGGTAGAAAATCTAAATAAACACAAGTCTCATGCATCATGATAGAAGCATGGGTAGATAGAATAAGAGAATATGCTTCAAATTTTATAAGTGGAGCAAAAAAAATATGTGGGAAAATCATGATGCAAGAACAATAGACGTCCAAAGAGCTTAAAACTAGAAAGGAACAAAAAATAACCTGGCAAGGAGTAACTAATGAATTGCAAGAGATGTCAAAGGTGATGTAAAAAATCTAATCCTTAAAAAAAGTTAGTGCTGATCCAAATGATAATCAGGTGCACATGTGGAGTATGAGTATTAACAAGAAAGTAGTAAATATCAACCAAGGGATCACTGAATTTGAAAAATTGATAAGTGTATGTGAATATATGAAAGTGAAAGTCTCAGAAGAAGTTGTAATGATTATTATAGGTGGAGTAGAAATGAATGATCTTCAACATATCAATTTTTAGTACTTTCTATATTCCTTCATTATTAGAATTCATTCACAGATAGAAAATCAAATTTTAGGTGCTAAAACTATGAAGAAGCTTAGTCTAGTTTCTTTTACTCTTGAAGATTGGAAAATTTCAACATATTAGAAAGAATTAGAAGAGATCTAGAACAAGTACTACATAGCCAAGCTTAAAATGGAAAATATTTTCATTCCTAAGTACAAGTTAATGGTAGCGATCTTTGATGCTTATAAGGATTTAAAGAGTAAATATGCTAGATCTTGATTGATGGACTCCAACAGTTAGAGATTTTTGTGATCAGGCATATATTTCATGCACTTTTGATAAATTTTGGCTTAAGTTGTGTTTTTAGATATATTCCTTGTATCAGTTAATTTTTGCAAGGTTAATTAACCTCTCTAGAAGCATATGATTGGGAGGTAGTTATTAGCCACAAAAGGGGTAGTTATGTGACCCAAGTCTCTATAAGGGATCATTTTTCTTTGTAAAATAAAATTTCAAGACTTTATGAATTGAGAATATAATTTTACCATCAAAATAGTATCATTTCATGTATTGAGAACCAAGTAAATTTGAAAGTATATTAAATATATTTTTGGGTTATTCAAAATCTAAGCAGTTCTATTGATCATACATGAGAATATAGCATTTTAAAATAGTCAATTGAAAATCTATTCTATGTGATCAATTACTTTTCTTGGTATCATGAAAATGTTCCTTTGATATAGAAATTAAAGTTGCTTCATTTTGATGCCTAGACACGTTTTTCTTGATGGAGCTTGAATTCTTTCTAAAGGTTTGTACATTCTGTTACTTATTTTCTCTTAAAGTATTAAAATCCAAAATTTATATCTTACAAAGGAGTTTCCCCTCTAAACATAGGAAAGTCACATACTAAGGGCCTATCCAATTGTTGGGAATAGTTTGTCACATACATTCTTTTGGGCTGAATAAAATAATTTTAAAGTGACAAATTTGTTTACCAATAAATTTTTGGCAACTCCATTGGGGACCTGAATATGAAATATTAACACTCGTTGGTAATGAAGCAAGATGGTGCTTCTACATGTGAACGTCTTTCTAGTTATCTAGTTCAATCCTAGTTTCCAAGACACACACAAAGACATTATTTGAGATTTGAACATACTTTCCTAGAGGTGTAGAAGAAGTGTTTAGCAATATCAACAAGTGAATTGGTTATAAGAACAAGAGGAGTTTGGTGAATTCATGAGAGGAATACCCATTTGACACAAAGCACAAGTTGTAGAAAGACTTGCTCAAATACCAAGAAGGAACAAACAAAATCCTAGCCATGGTCAAGGCTAGGAAAACAATAATTAGTAAGCTAGCCAAAAGTTGTACATCCAAGTTGAGATACATAAAGGTTTACTTGAAAAATATTTTGAGGCTCTTCAAAAGCTAGATTTCAATCAAGCAACTCCTAAAAGGCAAAGAAAGACTAAGTTAATCAGTATACCATCTTTGTCACCAAAGGTCACTATCCCTCCTGTAGCTTTCCAAGCTTTAATCTTACTAGGAACCATCGTTCCTACAACCATCTATTTAGAACCTTTAAATATTATTCTTCCAACCACGTCAAAATTGAAACCATAGCCACCTATCCCATGTGGAGTCACTAATGGATTTTTAGCTTTAGGCACTAGTACAAAAACAACAATATACTACTAAATAAACTACTAAAAATTGTAGATATATGACTAATTTTGATCACATGACCAATGGTAGTTTATTTCCAGAAACTTATCTCACAAACAAATTTATGACTAAAATATTTTAATCATTAATTTGGTCAGTGATTTGGTTGTTTATTGTTGTTACTTGGTAGTTTATTTGGTAGTATATTTGATAGTTTATTTAGTAGTTGATTTGCTGATTGATTTGGTAGTTTATTTGGTACTATATTTGGTAGTAGATTTGATAATTAATTTGGTAATTAATTTGGTAATTTATTTGCTAGTTTATTTGATAGTATATTTAATCTTTAATTATATTAAATTAGGGTATGATGGAATTGAACCACTATCCTCCTACTTGTAAAGTAGGTGCTCTTCTATTAAGCTAGTATCCTCTTAGGAATTGTGACATTATTAAATACATAATATAAATATTAAGATAATGTTTTCATTTTCAAATTTGGTACATGTGGCTTGTTCCCCTTATTATAATAAAGTTATGGAAAAAAGAAAGGAAAACCATTATTTGTGCAAACAAAGAAGAAAACTAAGTCTACAAATTTTGGATGAGAATTTACTATTGTTCCAAGTTCTTAATCTTTATTTTACTAAGAGGAATTTATGTGTAGCTTCATCCAATATATAACATTAATGTACTTTCATCTAAGAGAGAAAAATATTATTATGACTATACAAAAATAAGTACCTTGAACAACTTAAATGTAGTGCTTTGAATACACATTACTTGATTATTTTCTACTATATATTTACTAATTTTGCAATAGTTACTAAAATCAATCAAAAACTTTATTGAATGATTCAATAAATTAATTGAAGCATTCTCTCATACGTACCTTAATCTATCCAACTAAATATATTAGATAAAACACAACTTGATTTGGTAAGAGCTTACATTAAACATGCTTAAGAATCATAACTTAAATTAAATTACACAAATTACTAAATAAAATAGATAGACCTAACACATATTTTATCAAGAAAATGATTGGTTATACAAGAATCCATGAAAATTATAACAAATTGTGTCAAATACTTTCAAAAAATTCATCAACGTCAAACCAACAAATAATAAATTGACAAAATACTTTGATGGATAAGGAAACGATTCTTAACTTTTTTACTTTTCAACTAAAGTGGGGGCTATCATTAGATTTTTGAGCCATTTGTGTTAACATCTTAAAGAAACATATAAAATAATTTTGTTCTATAATATATTTAATTTTAAGAAATTACTTATACAAATAAAAAATTGAATCAAACTATTTCAGTTTCCTCATTGTTATAGTTGAAAAATTGGCGACTTGTTATTTACAAACCCACCTGCTTCATTGAAGATTAGTTATGTGGCAAGGAGTGGAAAAATCTCAACGATGTTATCCATTGGTGAGGTTGTCCTATGTATGGTGACTTTTTGGTCCATTCATACTCCTAGAACTAATATGATCTAGTATATCAGACAAATTATTTATCTAAAGGCTTTGTTTGTGCTTTAGATATTGTTATTTTTCATTATAGTAACTAGAATTTTCTTCTTATAATCTACCTTGTAAAAAGCCCCACATGAGTAGGGGATTGATTTCATCTCCTCCTGTTTAAGGTTGTGTTGAGATTCCTCACCAAGGATAAGTATCCTATCGCATCTTGAGTGGAAATCAAGCTACCATTACTATCTCATGTGCTTCTAAAATTTTCCATTCGCCTAAAAGAAAATATTGATAATCAAATTCATTGATAATGTATGGTCCAAAAGTTACAAACAATAGCATGCCTCATGTTAGTGATCCTGATTTTGGAGATCCATTAGAGGCATGTAATGCGTTGTAGGTATGTGACTTTTTTCACAAACTAAATTTATCTGCCACATAAATCATTCAGAGTTCTTTGTTTTTATATGATGGTCTTGATTGGCTAGAAGAACTTTATCCACAAATCCCATTTCGTATATATTAAGCTATTTATATGGGCCAAAGTATCTTAAAGTATCTTTAATGTAGATTTAATGAGAACCTTGCTACCGTATGGTCATAAATAACCACTTGAGTTGGAATATTTGTGATTGCTATGTTGGTTAATCATATAATCCATGCAGCAAACAATCACATTTCTAAAGTTGAGGAGGACTTCCATAAAATGTAAGAGTTGAAAAAGGACGCTAAAAGCGGCTATTGCCAAGTCTTGGGTTGTATATGTAGACATTATGCACAGGATTGGTATCTTTCGTGCATATATATGAAATAGACAAGAGTGAAATTGGATAGTTTTGATGCTGTCATTTGAACATTTTGAAGACTTAAAAGGATTGAATTGCATAGTCTTTTCCCTTTTGAATAAAATTTCCCTTTGTTTCAAATTATATGCAGATGGTTGGATTTTAGCTTGAGTGTGCTCTTACAAATTTTACTTGTTTGCTTTGTGTTTGCAGTTTCTTGCTAGTATTTCCCATGAAATAAGGAGTCCAATGAATGGTGTTATACTTAAGCCTCAAGAGTATATTAAGTTTCATTTATACCTATAAATTGGATTGATTGCCACCATCAAATCCTTTACTTGATATCATGTGTAACATGTTCCCTGGATCACATTTTTAGAATGCTACAAATGCCTATGGATACAGACCTTGATGCAACTCAACAAGACTATCCTTGACCTGCTCAAGCAAGTGGAAAGGCTCTGATAACATTGATTAATGAAGTTCTTGATTAGAGAAATATTGAGTTGGTCAGACTAGATGGTGCAGGGGCACCTATGCATCAAAAGCATTTGAAATAATATTTGATTTTTAAGAGGACACCCAATAATCCAAATAGCACAAAGTCCATGTTTAATAAGTATTTAAAAAGTCTAATATTACAAAATTATAAATTTTGTAATGTCATGCCATCAGAAAATTTGAACGGTTAAAGATTGTAACTACCCATAACATTATAAATGGGCTGCATTTTTTTTTTGATTGGGGCATAGTCTGGAGGATGGGAGAAACGTAAAATTCATGATTTCCTCAAGATTTTTTTTTTTTTTTTTTTTTTTTGTATTTTGAAATTGAATAGTTTATGTGAATTCCAATTTGGTGGTGTTGGTTTCAATTCCATTGATTTCTGATGTTCTTTTTAAGGTATCAATTGGAATACTTGGCAAGAGTTTTCGAGATGAATAAGTTGGCAGCCGATTCTTGTTTATGTGATTAAAACAATGTGATTTTATTAGTGAAATTCTGCTTAGATTTTGTACCAAATGGGATTCGGTTATTCATGAAACAAAATTTAGCTTAATGTGAGGGCACTTATGGAATTGGTTGTAAAGAAACTTGGCAACAAAGAATATAACCATTTCCACATAACCCATAATAAATCTGAAATAGACACGAAATTAAAATCCACATGCAAGAGAATAGACAACATACCCACAAAATTGTGACACAAGATATACCCTGGGAAACCCTCATTGAGGGAAAAACCCAGCCTCCAAAAGCATCCATCATCATGTATTATTAAGCAAAAGTACCATTTCCATACAACCATGGAAGCCTTCATGGCCATAGCCACAACCGAGCAAACTATGTGAACAAGCATGAATCCACACATCCCATGCCATGCTTTCAACCTTCACAAATGCTCCCTTGGCTAACTTGTCAAGCCTTGTCCCGCTCGACTCTTGCCTTTTGTCTTCTCCTTGTCACTATTACTCTCTATACAACAACTACCCTTGTGGCTGCTTATATAGTAGCAAGTCCCACAAAACCACCAAGTGGTATTACATAAACCATGTGCTAATACCATGTGCTACCTAACCCACTGACCCCACATTTAATATTGGGCATTTAATTCTTTTCCCTAATATTAAATAATTACATGAAATATTATCACAATGTTACAATACAACTCATCAAGAATATTCCATGGGAGTCTTTACATGTTGCATGTCCATCTAGGCACAACATTACATAACAAAATAAAATATAACAATATTATGCAATGTGTGCAACACCCATTATCTCAACATTGGTATGATTTGAAACCGAAAATTCTGATTTGATGGGAGTGATTCTTCATTTCCATTCCCTCATTAATGCACATTTGGGTTTTACCATAATATGGTTTTGGAAAATGATGGCATCAGTTTGAATTAAAACATTTAGAGAAGATTTGAATCTGAAATTTCAGAATTGTTTTTATAGTGACTTGAGTTGCCAATTCAAGGCATAACACTAGCTTGTACTTGAAAACAGATTTGAGCTTTGTGTTTAATGTTTTATTTGATGAATTTCTGATTTGGGAAATCTGAAATGGAAGCTAATTTTATGCGCTAAGTCTGCTCTATTTCCATGTGTATGAAACCGATTCATTTTCAGTTATTTCCTACAAAATTTTTATATTAAAATGTATGCTATGTATGGTAACGGTTGGATGGAGAATTCAGATTTTGACAGAGGCTTTGATTATCAAAAGTTTTGATTTTCTTTGGGCATAAAATCAGATTTTATAAAGTGCATGGAATCAGTTTTCATAGAACAGTTTTGGTCTGCAAAAGTTGAATTTTTAAAAGGCTACTAAGTGATTTGGAATCTATCCTTATTCAATCACTTGATTACCATTTTGCAGAATTATCTATGGTTTATTAGGATTTGAGATTGATTGATATTAAACCATTCATACATGCATAATGGGCATAGACTTTTGTGGAGATATTCTTGGATATTTCAACTGAAATAGCTATTGAATTGAATCATTTCTATAAAGAAATGGCAAGTTCTTCCTTCTATTCTCATAGTTCCATGACAGTAATGAGGTATAAAATTGCAGATTTGGATGATTTTTTGATGCTTTGCATGATGGGTGGGCAAAGGCACACACTAAAATAAAATATGAAATGCAATGAATGTGCTGCGGTACAATATTTGATTACCTTTTTATTGATTGACCAAAATGGATACACAACACTCCCTTTTATAGGCAAGTCTACAATCTCTAGAAATTTCTGACATTTGTCGACAAGACAACTATCTAGAGAATTTTGAAAACCACTATAGCGAACACAGCCTAAACCTAAACCTAAACTGTTAGAAACATTTAATGATGGATTGGAGTAGAAATTAATATTTCTAACACTCCCCCCTAATTTCTACTATCAACTATTACAAAACTTCTTTAATATTTACAACTCCCAGAGCTTCCTTCAAAATTTCAAATTGTACTTGTGGTAAGGCCTTAGTGAAGATATTTGCAAGTTGCTCCTCTGATCTACAATGCTGTAGATTAATTTCTTTGCTATTAACCAGTGCTCTAATGAAGTGATACCTTGTGTCAATGTGATTTTTCCTCTTGTGAAACACATGGTTCTTTGAAAGTGCAATAGCAGACTTGTTATCACAATAGATTGTAGTAGGTCCATCTTGAGCTTGCATTAAGTCTTTCGAAATCCTTCGCATCCATACTACTTTGTTGTTCCTACTATATACTCTGCTTCAGCTAATGAGAGAGTTACTATAGGTTGCTTCTTTGATGCCCAGGCTACAACACCTATCCCAAGATGAAATGCATATCTAGATGTGCTCCTTCTATCCTTAGTATTCTTGCAAAATCACTATATGTATATCCAACTAACTGAAAATTATTTGAAGTAGAATACAAAATGCCATGATTCATAGTTCCTACAATATATCTCAAAATCCTTTTTCCTGCTTGCCAATGTGAGGTCTTTGGTGAATCCATGAATCTAGAGATTAAACTCACTCCATACACAATATCTAGTCTAGTAGTAGTGAGATACATCAAACTACCAACCAATCTTCTAAATAGAGTTGAATCAAATCCTTTCTCAGTATCTTCTCTATTTAATTTGGTGCCTACTACCATAGGTGTGGAAACTAGACTGCAATTTATCAATCTAAATATTTTCAAAATATCTTTTGCATATTTTCTTTGGCAAATAAAAATTTCTTTATCATTTTGAGTAACTTCAATGCCAAGAAAATATTTCATCAATCCTAGATCTATCATTTCAAATACCCTTTTCATTGCCGATTTGAACATTTCAATAGATAAAGTGCCTGTGAAGATCAAATCATCAACATATAAACAAATAATCAAAATCTGACCTTGTTCATTGATCTTGGTATATAATGTAGGTTCACTGGTGCTTCTCTTGAATCTATTCTCCATCATGTATGAATCTATTCTACTATACTAGGCTCTTGGAGCTTGCTTCAATCCATAGAGTGCCTTCTTCAACTTATAAACTTTGTTTTCATGTCCTTTTATTCATATCCTGGTGGTTGCTACACATAGACTTCTTCTTCCAAATATCCATTCAAAAATGTTGATTTGATGTCCATTTGGTGGACCATTCATTTGTTTTGAGCTGCAATAGCTAATACTATTCTAATAGTATCAAGTCTTGCTATAGGTGCAAATGTCTCATTATAGTCAACTCCATTTTCTTGTGAAAATCCCTTAGTAACTAACCTTGCCTTATATTTTTCTACATCTCCATTAGCTTTAAACTTAGTCTTATAAACCCATTTTACACCAATGCAATCTTTGTTCTTAGGCAAATCAACTAATTCCCATGTATCATTTCTCTCAATTGATTCTATTTCATAATTCATTGCATTAATCCAATGTTCTTCCTTAATTGCATCTTCAAAATATATAGAATCTTGAGTAAATAAAAAAAATTTGATTGCAAATCTAATTTACTCCCTTGAACATAAATCTCACTCAACCTTCTAGTTTTCTTGCTTGTTCTCAATTGTGCAAGTATAGGGTTTGAATTATTACTTGTGAATTTGAAGATTCTCCATGCTCAACTTCATTTTCTAAGTGATCTCTTTGTGGACTTTGTGGTGGAGTTCCTTCTTGGTCACTTGGTTGATCCTCTTGACTTTCATGATCCTTTTTATCCTTCTCATCATATGGTATTGTTGTAGCATGTGTAACATTTGTATCTATATTTCCATACCAAGATTCATCCTCTTTAAATATGACATTCCTACTCACAATGACTTTCTTGGTGATAGGATTAAACAACCTATATGCCTTAGATTGCTCATCGTAGCCAACAAAAATGCATTTCTCACTCTTATCATTTAACTTACTTCTAGTTTCTTTAGGAACATGTGCATATGCAATACAACCAAATACTTTGGGATGAGAAACACTATGAACCTAACCACTCCATGCGTGCTGTAGAACCATGTCCCTCACAATCTTTGTTGGACTCCTATTCAAAATATAAAGAGCACAAGAAATTGCCTCAGCTTAATACTCATTAGGAAGATTCTTACCTTTCAACATGCTACTTGCCATCTCCATTATTGTCCTCTTTTTTCTCTCTGCAACACCATTTTGCTGTGGTGTGTAACTGGAAGTAAATTATTTTTTAATTCCATGATCCTTGCAATTATCTAAAAATTCATTTGACTTATACTCTCCTGCTCTATTAGATCACAATACCTTGATAGGTAAACCACTTTGTTTCTTAACAAAAGCCCTAAATTCTTTAAATTTGCCAAAATTTTCCGATTTTTATTTAAGAAAGTAAACCCATGTCTTTCTAGTAAAGTCATCAATAAATGTTAAGAAATAAATGCTCCCCCTAATGATGGTATTTTCATTGGACCACATATATCTAAATGCACAATTTCTAAAGGTACCCTTGCTCTATATGACATCACTGTTGGAAAACTTTCCCTATGACGTTTGACCAAAATATAACTTTCACATGGACTTAATGATGCTTCAATTGGGGTAAGCCTCTTACCATTTCCTTTCTTTGCAATAAAGATAATCCTTTGAGATTTAGAGGACCATACCTCAAGTTCCATATCCATGTTTGATCTTTTGATTTGCTACCTTGAAACTTGTTACAACTTCATCAGTCATATTGCTCTTCATCCGAAGTGGAAACATTCTATTATTTGTCATTTCTATCATTGCAATCACCATGTTACTAGGAGGCATATCAAATATAGTGCACAAGTTTTTCTCAAAAATAACTCTATAACCTTTTTGACAAAGCTGCCCCACACTTATAAGATTATGTTTCAAACCAGGTACAAACTATATATCAGAAATAGATTTCTTACCATGCTTTGTTATAACATTGATTGTGCTTTTTCCACTTACTTCCAGTATCTCACTATTTCCCAACTTCACTTCAGATTTAATTGATCTATCTAAACTTTCAAAAAAATCTTCATTGCCTGTCATATGATTGCTACAACCACTATCTAAAAACCAAAAATCATTTGTGCTCTCTTGAGCTACATTGCAAGTAATGAACAACATCTCACAACTACTCTCACAAAAATTTGCATTTTGTTTACTCATATCAGCTTGTTTCTTTTTACACTCATGTGCAAAATGTCCAAACTTCTTGTAGTAATAACATTGAATATTTGATTTATCATACCTTTGTGATGTTTGATTGTTATAGCTTCCCCTTGAGTATTGATTTCTTCTTTCTCCTAGATCCGGACTCCTTTCTTCTTTTTGAAAATTATTTCTACCTCTTCCTCTTCCTCTGAATCTAGTATTTCCTCTTCCTCTGCCTCTGCCAAATGTCATTTGTGTTTTGAATGCATTCTCCAGTGAATTACCATTACACTTGTTCAACATTTCTTCATGATTATACAAAGATCCAAACACCTCATCTATAGACAATGCTGTTAAATTCTTAGATTCTTCAATTGCAACCACAAAATTATCAAATTTAGGAGGAAAACTTCTTAAAATATTTTCTACAACTTTCTGGTCAAAAAGCTCATCACCTTTCATCCTTACTTGATTAACCACATTCATAACACGATTTGAAAATTGTTCTACAGAGTCAGAATCCTTCATTTGTAAATTCTCAAATACTCTTCTAAATGCTTGCAACTTAACAATTTTTACCTTACTTGTACCTTGATATGTAGTCTCAAGAATGTCCCAAGCTTGCTTGGTTGTAACAACTGGCTTAATTTTTCCAAGAATTGAGTCATCTAGAGCTTGTCTAATAATCTGCAAAGCTTTTTTACTCTTTTTCCTATTCTCATCGAGCTTTTTCTTTTGGTTAGCATTTAAAGTAGACTCATCTATAGGTTCAACATAACTAGTTAAGATTATATCTAATAACTCATAGGAATCAAATATAAGCTTCATTCTAAAAGCCCAATCATCATAATTCTTTCCAGAGAATATTAGAATTGAAGCCTGGAAACTCCCTAAAGCCATGCCTGATAGAAATTTATAAAAAAAATTCACAGATATAACAAATCCTAAATAGGGAAATAGGAAACTTACAGATCTCACAATAACTTTCTCTGCTATAGTCCTCCTTACGCACAATCCTTCAAACACCTCTTCTTAACTTGGCTCTGAAACTCCTCTTCTTAACCTGGCTCTGATACCACTCTAATGGGTGGGCAGAAGCACACACTAAAATTAAATATGAAACACAATGAATGTGCTGTGACACAATATTTGATTACATTTTTATTGATTGACCAAAATGGATACACAACACTCCCTTTTATAGGCAAGTTTATAATCTCTAGAAATTTTTGACATTTGCTGACGAGATAACTATCTATAGAATTTTGGAAACCACTACAACCGACACAACCTAAACCTAAACCTAAACTTCTACAAACATTTAATGATGGATTGGAGTAGAAATTAATATTTCTAACACTACATCTCTAGAGCTCAATGCAATTCTGGTGTTCCATTTTGGATGATGTCATATCTTTATTTTGGGAATATTAGAGACAGGGTGATTGAAGTATATATGATTCCTTGCATTTATTGTCAAATTAATAAATTATAGCTTAATTTTTGCATCATTTCATATTTAATACTATCTCACTAGTTGAACAATGAATGCATTGGCATGTCTGCCTACCTTTGATAAAAAGAAGCTTGCAGAATTTATTTCAAACTAGGTGCCCAATCCAAGAATCCTACTTATCACTCTTTAGCATGTCTCTTCAATTTTAGTTGCATTCCTGTATGGAAAATTTTATTTATATTTAATGTTCAGTAGCTTACTTCACATTCAAAAAGCATTGAAACCTCATGCAAAGAAAAATTAAGATGTGAGTTCTTGTTTTCTAAATTCAAATAATGACATCTAGTGCTCACCACCAAAATAATGTAAAAAATTCTAAATTGCTACTATATTTTAATCTTTTCCTGGAACCCTTCTAACAAACAATTACTTTCTTGGATATATCTTTCAAATATGTTTCAACAAGATAAGTAGAAGGTATCACTCTTCATTGCATTTAGTCTCAAACACCAAGAACAAAATTTCATTTGGACATCTATGGTAGCAGATCACAAGAAAATAAAATGAAGCAAACAGATGATGATTCTTTTATGGTGGAAAAATGTATTGATTTGTTCCCCTCATTATCAGGCTCATTAATTAGTTCAAACATATAAATTCTCTTTTTTCTTAGCAAATATATGACTAATTTGGGTTGCTCACTTCCCACTGCCAAGTACATAATTTTTCATTTATGCTTTTCATCCCTCAATTCAAGATGTGAACATAGGAAAGTGTTTTCAATGTAATTATGAGGTTGTCTTAAATCTTATGAGCATCTAAATTTTAAAATAGAGGTCATAGCCCAAATCCCCAAGCCATACCTGCAGAATTAAAAATATAATATTGATCAATTAATATTAGTCAATCAGAAGAGAGTTTAAAATAAGAATTTTGAATGAGTTCTTATAAGCATAATAGTGGTTTGGTATGTGATGTTTTTGTTGGAAAATTAAATGTAGTGGCCATTTCTCCCTGGAGCCAAATGCTCACCTACCACCTCTGACATTTATAACAAATAGAAACATAAATACGGTGGGTGAGATTTTTGAAATCAAAAATGAGGGGGAAAATGGAATGTGACACAAGGGAATGTTTCTACATTCATTTTCATTAAATTAGATTATTCAGCAGATCAGTTGTTGTAGAGCAGAGCAGAGAAGGAAGAAGGAAAGAAGTTTGTGCCTGTAGTTGTATGTGTTTCCCCTGTTCACTCTGTAAGTTTGTCATTTTTGGATTTGACCTATTGAAGTAGTGATTTCTCCAGGCACCATTGTATGTAGCCATTAGTGTTGAGGGTTTAAAGTTTATTGAAGTTTGAAGATTTACTAGTTTAGGGTTATTTTAGAGTTTTCTAGTTGAAGTCGAATGCTCCCAGATTTTGTAATAGTTTAATCTTAGTTGAATAGAAAATTAAGTAGGCATACTTGAATCTGTTGCTCTTCCCTTGTTTATTGCATTTGACAATTTTATTTGGAAGTTTCAAGTATTGGTTCTCTGGTTTTAATGGTGAAAGAATTCACGTTGGAATTTCCTAAGTTATAATCTTTTCAATTGAACAGAACACTCGACATCCTCTTTCTTAGTTGGAGCCGAGCTCACTCGACATCTATTGTTGCCGAGCATTTACTTTGTGTGCCGAGCAAAACTAGCACTTGGCAATAGCTTGTGCGGAGAAAATTTTTAGGTTTAGGGTTGTGATTTTTAAATTTTAATTTATATTTCTCACATGGTATCAGAGCTTTGAGGCCCCACATCCACAATGAGTTAGGGCATTTTTTTTCTTGGGATATTTGACATGGCAGTAGATACATGAAAGATATGGCAACAACCACCACCATTCAATGGACAAAACTATGATACATGGGCAAAGAAGATGAAGACCATAATGGTTGCAAATGATTTGTGGGAGTTTGTAGTTGATGGGTTCAATGATGTAATAGACCCAACTCAGTATGCTGCTCTCACAAATGCACAAAAGACTCATTTGAGAGAGTCAAGGAGGAAGGATGCTAAGGCATTAAGTCATATTGAAGCAACAATGATAGAGACAATTTTTCCAAAGAGTGCAGCAGCAAATTATGCAAAGGAAGCATGAGATATCCTTGAGACAAACTTCAAGGGGACTGATAAAGTCCACACAGTAAAGCTATAGAATATAAGGAGGGAGTTTGAGAACCTTCAGATGAAAGAAAATGAATCAGTTGCAAATTTCAGTTCAAGGACCTCCAGTGTGATTAATCAACTGAAGTCAAATGGAGAAGACTATCAAGAGTAGAGGATAGTGGAAAAGATATTGAGGAGTTTACCTCATAAATATGACAATTTGGTCATGACCATAGAAGAGGCAAAAGACCTCACTGTTTTGACAATGGATGAGTTGATGGGTACACTTCAAATCCAAGAGCATAGGATCAATAGATCTGTATCTTCTTCTTCCCAAGAGCAAGCATTCAAGGCTCAGTCAAATCCAAGAGGAAGGGGGAGAGGAAGAAATGGCTTAGGCAAAAACTCCAGAGGCAAAGGCCGAGGTAATGGAAGAAAAAGGAATGCTAAAACAGAAAGCTCAGGAAGAGCAGATGGAGCAAGTAGCTCACAAAATACCTCAAGAGGAGGTAAGAAAAACTACAACTCAAATAAGAGTAATGTAGAATATTACTACTGTCATAAATATGGGCATTATGCAAGTGAATGCTAGAAGAAGCAAAGTGATCAGTCAAGACAAAAAATGTGGCTGATGTGAACATGGGAAGTGGAAACAATACCACTACCTTCATCATGTGTAATGTTGGTGAAGGAGGAAGCCCTGAGGTTTGGTACCTTGATAGTGGATGTAGCAACCACATGAGTGGTAATGAAACCTTGTTTTCATTCATTGACAAGAGTTTCAAATCTGAGATTAAAATGGGTAACAATGGAACCCTACCAGTTGTGGGCAAATGATCAATTATGGTCCGCACCAAGAAAGGTGAGAAGAAGAAAATACAACATGTGTATTTTTCCCCTGGTATGAAGCACAATTTGATGAGCATTGGTTAGCTCATTCAAAATGGATACAAAGTGCTGATGGAGAATGACACATGTGTCATTCATGAAAAGGATGGGAGCAAGAACTCACTTGCAACATTTCAAATGACAAAGAATAGAATGTTTCCCTTGAGGATAGAGACATGTTTCTCATCTCAAGTTGGTGTTGCACCTCACACACAATCAGCTCTAAGGAGTGTGATTAAAGACCCCTCACGGCTATGGCACCTCAAGTATGGTCATCTAGGCTATGCTGGTTTAAATTTGTTGTCAAATAAAAGAATGGTAGAAGGTTTGCCACGTATAGGAAATTCATGTGACAAGTGTGAGGCTTGTATTTTGGGTAAGCAACATAGGCTTCCCTTTAATTCTAAAAATTCTAGGAGGGCTAGATATCCATTAGAATTAGTGCATACTGACCTAGTTGGTCTGATGCAAGTTACTTCCATTGGGGGGAGTACTTATTTCATGACATTCATTGATGATTTTAGTCATAGGACATTGGTGTATTTCTTAAAGAATAAATCTAAAGCATTTGATAAATTTGTAGAATTTAAAGCCTAGAATGAAAGAGAATGTGGACACTATATCAAAGTCTTAAGATCAGATAGAGGAGGGGAGTATACCTCCAATTCTTTTGTAAATTTTTGCAGGAAACATGGTATAAAGAAAGAGCTCATAGCCAACTATACACCATAGCAGAATGGAGTGGCTGAAAGAAAGAACAGGACCATTGTTGAAATGGCAAGGAGCATGATGAAAGAGAAAGGTCTCCCAATTGAATTTTGGGGAGAGGCTGTGGCAATAGTAGTTTACCTAATTAATAGGTGTCCCAAAAAGGCAGTCTGTGACAGAATTCCAATGGAAGCTTGGTCACGAGGAAGATGGACAGTTGAACACTTAAGGGTGTTTGGATGTGTTGCATATGCACATGTGCCTAAAGAGAAAAGGAAAAAATTGGATGACAAAGGTGTGAAGTGCATCTTCATAGGATCCAACTCAGAATCAAAGGCATATAGATTGTATGACCCATTGAACAACAAGATGACTCTTTCAAGAGATGTGGAATTTCTTGAAAATTAGTCTTGGTATGGCTCAATTGATGAGTCACCGAGAACTTCAAGTAAAGTGCCAATTATGAGTGAAGAGGATGCTGATGAACAACAACAAGAAGGAGTAGATAGAAGAAAAGGCAAGCAGGTTCAGTCATTGCCGAGCTCCTCTAGGCATGATCGAGTGTCAGTACCGAGTATCAGTGAAGACTGAGCTAGTTGGCAATGCAGCATTAGTGAAGATTCTGATCCCACACTCTCCTCCCTATTACCAAGAAAGACTAAGAGTCTTAGGGAGTTATACCAAGATGAAAGGTATGAAGATTATGATGAGAGTGTTAAGTTTGTATTATTTTCTCATAGTGATCCAGTATATTTTGAATAAGCAATCAAAGAGAAGAAATAGTGTAAAGCCATGGATGAGGAGATAGATGCTATAGAAAGAAATGAGACATGGGAGCTAATTGAATTTCCTCCCAAGAAGCAAGTGATTGGAGTGAAATGGGTCTATAAGACCAAATGCAATGCTGAAGGAAAAACTGATAGGCATAAGGCAAGGCTAGTAGTCAAGGGCTACAAATAGCAGTATGGAAGAGATTATGATGGGACATATGCCCCGATTGCAAGAATGGAAATTGTGCGTGTTGTCATAGCAATTTCAACTCAGCAAAAATGGAAGGTATTCCAAATGAATGTGAAATTTACCGTCCTAAATGGTGTATTAAAAGAAGAAGTATATATGGAGTAGTCACCTAGTTATGAAGTTGCAGGTGAAGAGAACAAAGTATATATATTGAAGAGAGGTCTTTATGGTCTCGAGCAAGCACCAAGGGCATGGTATAGTAGGATTGACTCATATTTGATGAGCAATGGCTTTAGCAAAAGCAATGGTGAGCCTACTCTCTACATCAAGGCAACAAATGGTAAGGTGTTGATTGTTGTCTTGTATGTAGATGACTTAATTTTTACTAGAAATGAAAAGGCTCTAATTGGTGAGTTTAAAGAGGCCATGAAAAGTGAATTTGAAATGATAGACTTATGTCTCTTGAAATACTTTCTAGGCATAGAAGTAAAACAAATGCATGATGGCATTTTTATCTCTCAAGAAAAATATGCAAGTAAGATCTTGGAGAGATCTAAAATGCAGAACAGTAAGGCAACCCCCACACCAATAGCAATAGGTCTGAAGTTGAGCAAGGAAGACTCTAGCAAGAGAGTGGATTCAACATTATACAAGAGTATGGTTGGAAGTTTGATGTATTTGACTGCAACTTGGCCAGACCTAATGCATGCAGTAAGTTTGATTTCCAGATTTATAGAAACACCAAAGGATTCCCATTGGCAAGCGAGAAAAAGGATCCTAAGGTATGTGAAAGGTACCAAGGGATTTAAGATTTTGTATACTGCAAATGATGATTTCAAGTTGGTTGGTTACACTGATAGTGATTGGGCTGGAAGTATAGATGATAAGAAGAGCACTTCCGGATACATGTTCCATATGGGATTGGGTGCAATTTCATGGGCATCCAAGAAGCAACCTATTGTTGCTCAATCTATAGTAGAGGCTGAATACATAGCAGCAAATGTAGCAGCATGTCATGCAATTTGGCTAAAGAGGATCTTGACAGATTTGAATCAAGGGCAAGAGGATGGAATCACAATTTATTGTGACAACATCTCATCAATTGTATTGTCCAAGAATCCAGTCTTCCATGGGAGAAGCAAACACATAGAGATCAAATATCACTTCATCAGAGAGTTGGTGGAGAATGGGGATATCGAGATGAAATTTTGCAAGTTTGAGCAGCAGCTACCAGGCATATTTACTAAGCCATTAGGCATTGGAACTTTTGTACACTTAAGAGAGGGTCTTGGTGTAGTTGATTTGGATTAGCACCGATCCTTGTTTTTTTGGCTCGGGACAAAGGGGTAGTGTTGGAAAATTAAATGTAGTGGCCATTTCTCCCTAGAGCTAAACACTCACCTACCACCTTTGATGTTCAGAATAGATAGAAATATAAATACGGTGGGTGAGATTTTTGAAATAAAAAATGAGGGAGAAAATGGAATGTGACAAAAAGGGAATGTTTCTACATTCATTTTCATTCAGTCAGATTATTCAGTAGATCAGTTGTTGCAGAGCAGAGCAGAGAAGGAAGAAGGAAAGAAGTTTGTGCATGCAGTTGCACGTGTTTCCCCTATTCACTCTGTAAGTTTTTCATTGTTGGATTCAACCTGTTCAAGCAGTGATTGCTACAGGCACCATTGTATGCAGCCATTAGTGTTGCAAGTTTAAAGTTTATTGAAGTTTGGAGATTTACTAGTTTAGGGTTATTTTAGAGTTTTTTGGTTGAAACCGAATGCTCCCAGATTTTGTAATAATTTAATCTCAGTTGAATAGAAAAGTAAGTAGGCATACTTGAATCTATTGCTCTTCCCATGTTTATTGCATTTGATAAGTTTGTTTGGAAGTTTCAAGTATTGGCTCTCTGGTTTTAATGGTGAAAGCATTCACATTGGAATTTCCTAAGTTATAACTTTTTCAGTTGAGCAGAACACTCGACATCCTCTTTCTCAGTTAGAGCCGAGCTCACTCGGCATGTATTGTTGTTGAGCATTTACTTTGTGTGCCGAGCTCTCTTTTAAGTGCTGAGCTTCCTGTCACTTGGCACCTATTGCCTGTCACTTGGCACCTTCAAGTGCTGAGCAAATTGCCACTCGACACCTTCATGTGCTGAGAAAAACTGGCACTCGACAATAGCTTGTGCCGAGCAAATTTTTAAGTTTAGGGTTGTGAGTTTTAAATGTAAATTTATATTTCTCACAGTTTTAACTTGAAGTTCTATTAGATTTTCAATAGGATTCTTATGACTATAAAATTGTATTGACTTCTAAGTAAAGTGTATCTACTATTGTAATTTTAGAACCACTAAAACAAGTCAATACAGGCTATACCTCCCCAGAAAAAATGAAAATATAATTTTGGCCAGTCAGTCTTAGTCAATCAAGATAGGAGAGTTTTCAATAGAACTCTATATGATTTCTTATATGCACATAGTAGCCTTGCATATAAGGCTCTGTTTAGAATTGTATTGGATTTTTCATTGAGCTATATAGATTATTGTAAAATTGTGAATTTTGATGAATCATTAGAACAAGTCAAAATTTGGAATGTAAGCTTCAAGTGGAAATCTTATGTCACACTTAACTATTGTTTGTTAAAATGAACCTCAATACTGATAAGGGGCACTTATACTATAGGAGGAGTAGTGGTTTTCCAAGGGGAACTTCTTCTTACTATGGAGTAACAAGGTTAGTGTTTATTTTTCTACCCATAAGAAAATGAAGAAAGAGTCATGAAATATGTAGATTCAATTGCAGGCACCATCAAAATGGAAGGTGGCAGGTTCTAATTGGAAGAATTGCCGGAAAAGAAGATCTCTACCTTGGAACATATGGTACTAATCAAACACTTTGAAAACCTATGGAAAATTAATTGAGAAGTAGATTTAGTAATCAAACATATCTGAAAACAATAATTTTTTTTTTCTTCAGAAATTGAGGTTTAGTTATGGCAAATTCGTTGAGAAATGGAATTCATGACTAAGATATAGAGTAGTTAAACTTGCATGAAAAACAATAAGCCTCTCTAATAAATTATTTGTATGCTTAAATTTTGCAGCAACTCAGGAAGAGGTAGCAGAGGCACATGCCATAGCTACCATAAAATACAGAGGCCAAACTACAGTAACTAACTTTGATATCAACAGATTTGATGTGCCAAAGATTATGAGCACCCCGCTGCCCATTGGAGGACTTGCTAAACGTATGAGAATGGAGGAGGTGTCTACTGAAATCATTGCTGATGGTGATCCCCAAGATGAATATGAAAGCACTGTGAGCTCCAAGGGAGACTCAGCTATCTCCATCTCTGGCAATGCATTCTCAACTTCTGCTGAAATGAATGGAGTTGCATATCCACAAGAAGAAAATCCATGGATGACATCATATCAAGGAGGACATATGCTAAACGAGGCCCACATCTTCAATTTTCCATCACAATCGCACCCTTCCAATTATGAGAAATATCTTCAGCTGCAATCCATGCTAGCATCCAATGGCCAGTTTCAATACACTCTCATGGCTCTGAATCTTGCAACCATCAATACTGGTAATAATAGAATCCCAACTCCCTGTGATCTACAAAAACATGTTAGGAAACCCTAGTGCATCCAATGGCCTCATGTCATTAGACTATTCATTTGTCCCTTCCTCCACTTTACCATCTGCTAGAGGTGATCCTTAAACACATCTTTTCAATGGAAATTTGAATGGAACAGCTGGTTTAAAGCCAGAGGGAATTGAAAAAATGTTTGAGAGGTTCTCAGGTCATTCAGGACCTCATGGGTTTGAAACTCAAATAGCCAATTCTTAGCAGGATAGAACTTTTTTCTCTAGCTATAGGATGGTAAGAAACATTGGTCCCATAAAAATTACATGGACAAAAAAGAAAAGGTAGAGAGAGAAATGATTTCAACAACATCTGAGCCTCCTGAAGTGCAACATACAAATTTGATTTAGGCAAGAGTCTATAACACAAAAATAAATTTATATCCTCTTAATTGAGAGTTCTTGGATTCAAATCTACTTGAACTTAACAAATAATAATAATTAATTATGAAAACTAATAATAATTAACCTTGGTTTTGACCTATTACCTATAAAAAATAATACAAATTTTGTTTATTATTTGGATCTCTTACAATACACATCTTTTTAGTTGTGAGATTTACTTGAGTAAAATGCTCTGTAAAGGCCCAAGAATAGATAGACATTAATGCAATATTGTCTACCTTGTTTGAGAACTAATCTATCTGGTTGGATGAGGTGAATAAATGTGATTTAAGAGACTTATGTATGCATTTGTGAAACAATTGCATACAAGAATATTGGGCTGTAGTTTCTTCTAATTAGTTTTATTTTAGTTATAGATCTATTAATTGTATTCCCCTTAAGTTTTCTTATGGATAAGAACTGTCCATGCTACATTGGGTTTTAAAGAAATCAATCATGTCTAAATCCTATTTACTAAATTAGATGTTTTTATCAGATTCTTAATCATTAATTCTCAAAACCTACAAACTACATGTCGTGCATGCTTTTTATACTAGTCTTTTGTACAATGCAAATATTTGCATATACTATGTATTATCTTTTCTCTTTATTTAAACCATCTAGAGCATAAGAAAAATATTCCATCGATCTTAATATTATAGTTAATTATTCATATTATTTCTGTGATCTAAATACATATATACACACGACTCTTAATTAAACAAGTGCCACATAGTGGCTTGTATTTGCTGTAAACTATAGTTTAATTAATAGAATTAAAAAATATAATATATTAAATAAATTTATTGATATGTTAATCTTTGATTAATTTTAACATTTTTAGATGGGAGTTTTACAAAGCAATAAATTTAATTTTGAAAGAAATAATTCAATTTCAAATATTTAAATATTTAAAATTAATTTTTTAAATTAAAAAAATAAAGAAAAAAAATAAAAAATAAAATATATAATTAACTTATGTGGATGACAAAATATTTGTAAAGGAAATATTATTCATTTTAATTTATAATTTAGAAAGATTAAGAAGTTATCATTCTATTTTAAATATTAAAAATTTGAAATTAATATATTGTAATATAAAAATCTTTGTAATTAATTTGTGTGGAAATATTTTGTTATATAGATATTACTCTTTTAAAAATATAATCATTTAACCATACTATAGTGACTTGATAATGTTTAACTCATAACTTATTCTTTTTAACTTTTCGATTGTTTATGTCTACAATAGTTCATAACATCAATTATTATCAAATTTAAAATGTTGTCGTGATCCATCTTTGCTAATATAAATAGTTCCTACATTTCAGCAAATACAACAAGAACAAAGACATAATTATACTCTAAATTTTTGCAATCTTAAATCTAGCATTACTCACCAAGTTCAAAAAAAAAATACACACTATGTACATTATGCTGAGAATTAATTCATACATTACATTCCCAGCATAATGTACATGTGTGTCATTAAAACTCTTCTCTCATAAATGGTTTGAAATTCTGGAAATGGATGCCCTGGATGGGTATGATCAACATAGTGGACCGTTTCTCTTCTCTATAAATCGTTTGAAATTCTGGAGATGGATGCCCTAGATGGGTACGATCAACATGGTAAATCGTTTATATTTGTGTGAGATGTTTAGGTTTGCGGGGTGAGAACAATAATGAGAATAATTATCCCAACGTATGAATCCACTTCTCATTCCATTGCTTTTTCTTATTTGAAAAATGATTAAACAGTTCTAAGTTTTAATTTAAGATAACTAAAAAAAAATTTCAATGTTTAAGAAAAATATTAATGTTATCTTATAAAATGTTGTAAATGATTAGTTTATGTTAATACCTT
Source organism: Cupressus sempervirens (assembly GCA_028749045.1). NCBI lineage: Eukaryota > Viridiplantae > Streptophyta > Pinopsida > Cupressales > Cupressaceae > Cupressus > Cupressus sempervirens. The sequence goes on along the minus strand of CM053786.1, from coordinate 714,594,050 downwards.
TTTAGGATGTTTTATTTTATCATTATATTGTGTGTTTTTTAAGATGATATGGATGATTTATTTTAAGGCAGGAACAATGTGTCATATGTATTTTTTTGGGGGACAAGTGATTTTATAAGTTTTTGTATGCATATTTTAGATTGCATCAAGAAATTCATCAATTGGAAGGGGAAGACTAATAAGAACTCCAAAAAAATATAAAACAAGGGGCTAGTAAAGACAAAATTGGAACAAGCATGAAATAAATGAAGGATAATTAGAGAAATATTCATGCAAGTATAAATATTATTTTATAAATACTTTTTATTGACTATAATATTTTATTGAAAGAGTATACATGATTATAATCTTATGGTCTTATTAATGTGTGTAAGATCATTACCTTGCTAATCCATCGTTAACTATTATACATAAAATCAACATTAAAACACATAAAAAATAAAATTTAAAAAGAAAAATTAAACCTTAATTTAAAATTTAGATACAATAAACTAAATATATAGATAGATTTGAGGAGTTTGAGTGTGTATTGATGTGATTTTAAATTCATTTTTAACTTAATATCAGTTGAGAGGACATTTAAGAAAGTTAATTAATAATAATGTATTAATAGGACAAAAACTCGAATGATGAGTAATAAAAGTTATTCAAAGTTAAAGGATATACTAATATGATAAGAAATCCATTAATCATTCATTTAGTCATTTGTTCATGTGACTAATGACAAGTGATTAATCGTTTAGTCATTTTCTTAGTCACTTATCTTTTTCCAATCTTGTGATTTTACTCAATGACCAAATTAGTCATTTATTTGGTCACTTACAAATTATAAAACATTACTAGAATTTGATAGCTTTAAGTCATGTGACTAAAAGTTTTAGTCACATAGTCATTTATTTACCAAAATTTTACTAATGGGAGAATTAGTTACATGATATGCCCATTGAATCTAGAAATTTTTTTCCTAAGTTTTTTGGAGATGGGAAGGTCACCACTGTGAACACATTAGCACATTCTTTATACTGATTAGAGTTCTTGGAATTCAACAAGGAGATGTTTCTATTTGCCTCTTTATAGAGATATTTATAAATGTTACAACTGAATGGTTTGGTCAACTGCCATTTGGGTCAGTCACTTCGTGGACAAATTTAATTCAATATTTTGAAAGAAGACTCAAGACCACTAAATATAAAAGTTTACTTCTCAAATAGTTAACACAATTTAAGAAAGAAATCCATGAACCAATGGGAGAATTCATTGCTCATTTCAACAAAACTATGAATCAGATTCCTATATTAAAAGGTTCATTGAGGAAAATTAGATGACTTTCTTTATTAGTACCAAAACCTTCTGATGCAAGCTTCCAAATATGAAAAGCAAGGGTCCCTAACTTAGCAGCAACACAAACTTGATCTATTGAAGTAGAAGATGACTTACTTAGCTTAGGGAAATGGAGCCAAGATTTTTAGAAAGGTAAAGGTCAACAAGCCTCCATTACTACTATTGATACTATGGTACAAAAGATAGCCAACAATTTCTTACATCTAAAGAAGATTTTTTTATTAAACCCACCACTTTTGTGTCCAGATATCCTATGGATAAACTACATTTCCTATATAAAAAAAGGAAAGCCCTCTTCATCAAATTATCAAGAAATAGTGTGTGATTTTCATGTAACCACTAATTCTGATGGAGCATCTTGTCCTTAAATAAAAAGATATGTGCAAATGAATTTGACAATAGAGAAAATTCAGGAGTATGTGGTCCCTAAACTTGTGACAAAGAAGACTTTTGGGACCTCTTTAATAAATTTTCTAGAGTATGAATTAGATGGTGAAAAGAGTGAGGATATTAGCAATCATTCTCACAATACATCCACTCCAAATTGGATGCAAATACTAGAGGAGAAATGGGCCAAATAAGTAAAGGATAAGGCCACTAATGAAACTCCTAAGTGTATATTGCCTTGTAAGCACACTTCGAAAGATCCTTTGTAAACAAAAGAAATAGATAAGGACAATTCTTCCCCCATTTTTGCAAATTATTTTGATTTTATTGATCATTAAAAGAAGACTAAAGTGTAGTTTTATTAGTTGGAACACTTGAAAACCAATCCAAACCAATTAGATTTAACAATCCATCTCAACCCATCGCTTTTATTCTGCAGTGATAATGTCATATTCAATTTTTGTACTCACGAGTCACATGCAAATTCCTTTATTTGTAAGAGGAAAGAGAGTCCATCTAATGGATAAAGATTTATTAATGGAGGTTTTTTGAGTGCAAATCTCATCCTTACGCTTTTGGGAAATTTATTGTGAACAAAAAGAGTTAATGAAATGCCATCACAATAATGGAGAATGCACTTATTCATATGTCTCAATTGTGTTCATGAATTGATATTACTAAGTTTTTTGTATATCAATTTCATAATCTCTTTGTGTTGCTGGAATCCATTGGTATTCATCATTTACGTATTTGGTTCGACAAAATGCATTCATTTCTTTATATCTAGATAAGAATGTACTAGAATAAATTATCTCTTCCTATGTCAAGGTTTGTTCTTCTTATTTTATCATCATTGCATTGTTCCTAAATTCCTTTGTAATCATTATAATTTGTGAATCTTAACAAGTATTCATATGTTTTCTCTAGGGATAGGTTAACCATTTTCTTTAGTTTTTCTTGTATCCCTTTTGTACTTTCAAGTGAAAAGTTCTTAGAAATACCAAATACACATATCACACAAGGGAGTTACCCCTCTCAAATGCAGAGGAAGGTTGAAGTTTGATAGTGATCAGGCTCCAATCTATTCAGTTATTGGTGTCATTGTCACTTCTCCTCAGGGGAGCATATTCATTTTTAAAGAAACACTCATAGTGACAAATCTCTTTACCAACAAAGATAAAAACCTTTCTTTTCTAAAAAGAAATATTATTTTCAAAATATTATTTTTTCCACTTTTTGTCATTGTTGTCATTATCCAAGAAATTCTAGATCATTATTTACTATTCTATTTAATTAACTATTTTAAACTAAATTTGTACTTTATAAATATTTAGCCATAAATAATTGTATTTTACTATTACTTTCACTCATTTTCATTCTTAGTTATTTTTTTGTGTAGTGCAAAATGAAACTAAAAATATACAACAAATTAACATATTTGTCATTGGTAAAAATAAAACATAGTTTCATCCTAAATCTACCAATATTTTTTTTGAAGTTCAATCTCTCAATTATATATATTTTAAATAGTATTACTTATCTCCACATCTATTTTAATATAGAAAATGTTATAAAATTGTAAGAATTAAATATCTATTAAATTTATGTGTATGTATTATATGAGCTTTTAACTATGGTTTTTCCTATTTATTAATCTATCTTCTTAAGTTTTAGTTGTTGTTATAGGTGGCTTTCAATTTTTGAGAAGTTCAAAACTACATAAATTATAATATTTTTAAATTAACTTTATTTTTTAGCATTAATAGCTATTATGGATTGCTTTAAATTTATGAGAAGAATTAAAAAATTACACAGTTATTGTGAAAACAATATCATTATATATATTTTTATGTTTGAAAATAAATAATTTATGTTTAAGACATATCATGTTTACAATCAATGCTAATAAATATATTTTTCATATTTAATCTACAATACAGTTCCATATTTGTCATCTTTGTTCATTATTACTCATTTTTATGATAATTCTTTTACCAACTATTCTCATTACACAAAATAATATACCCTTATGGACTCTTCATTACACCTACATAAACATGCTACTACTAGTTTTAAAATATTATAATCTAAATAATTAAAATTTTAAATTACAAAATATATTTTAAATTAATTAATTAAACTAATAAATAATTAATATTAAAAAGCTACTTAATAATATAAATAATGATTAATATCTAATTATTCATTTATACTTTTCTTTTATAGTGTGCAAGACTTTAAAAAGGAAAAAGACATGTCAAAAGTAATTTCCCCTCAAAATGGAAAACTGCATCACCAAACTATCCAAAGGTATAGGAAACAAAAGTATACCCAAAGTGAAAATAGAAACAACGTTCTAGGATAATTCCTTTTCACCATATTGTCTCTTTTAGTTGTCTCATGTCTTTTCTTTCATCATTTATTGACTTATGTTATAGGCATGGGTGATTGTTGATATATTCTTAAGGTATTTATTATGTATTTTCTTCTTTTTATAAGAATGTATATATATGTTGCTTTCTTATAACTACAAAGCACATTGTATATCATAGACTTCATGTTAGACTACCAAAATTTTCTTTCTTAAAATTGCATAGCTCATTACACATCATACACTTCATATTAGAACATCATTCTACTTGTTGACTAAGATACAAAATGTCTTTGATGACTGCCAACACCCTTATTCACAACTATCTTTAGTGAACTCATGACCACACCTCTGATAAATCCTTGTTTGCTCATATTGACTATATTACCATGCCTATTTCTCTTATCCTATTTTTTTAACTTGTCAATCATAATTGCCTTCTATAGAAAACTTTTATTGTTGAATTGATACATAAAATATTGACTTTCATCAAATTTGCTATGAGATAACACTGTCTTATAACATCCTTCACTATTAGCTGTATAAAATGTATTAGATAGCTTTTTGTATGACAAATATTGTCATAAATAAGATTATGCCTTGACTGTCTCACAAACATTCTAGTAAAAATTTGTTATTGGTGAGAAATTGATATCTTAAAATAAATGAGTTAAGTTACATATTAGAAAAACAAAAAAAACATCTAAAATACTCCTGCATCATTTGGTACACGAATTCTTCCCCTACGTGTGATTCAACAATCCATCTCTTTTATTCTATAGTGATAATGTCACATGTCCTAACTTTCTTACTCGCTCATGCGGATTCCTTTGTTTGTACGTGGAATTTTTGGAAAGTTACAAAAAGCAATGTAAAGGAAGTGCATTTTCGTGGCTGTATAGCCATGGGCCGGAAAGAGAGCCAATGGACTGGATAAGGCATAATTAATGAAGTCCTGTTGGGTGCAAATATTGGCCTTACAAATTTTGGGACAAGAGAGTTAATTCAATGACAGGGAAATAATGGAGTAGATAAGAATTTTATAATTGAGTTGTGTGGGGGTGCAAATAATGGAGTTATCGTTACCCTTTTCAGCGATTAGATGAGTGAGGTGCAAACCCTCTGAAGCAAGAGCAGAATAAGGAAAAGGATGGCTGCCCTAATTGAGATAGCAGAAATTTGGTTTTGAGATAGCAAAAACGGTTATAGAATTTGGTGTTGAGATGTTGAGTAAGCAACTGGAAGAAAATGGAGAGCTGAAGCCTGGGCAGGCAAAGGAAGCCTTAGTCAAATTTGTTGAAGATTCCGACATGAGACAATGGTATGGATTAATCAAGGATTACAGTGAGTCCATAGAAGATTTATTTAAAAAACTGAAAAGAGAAGAATGGTACGTATTTATGGCAAATACTACTACGAGAAGAATTGGAAATGTTTATCAGGACGGTGTTTGTTCAATCAAGATTGGCACGAGAAAAAGTATAATGGGCATCCAGAAGCAAATATGTTCCTCAGAGTCCATCTCCACATATTGCTAGATGCTGTTGGGTTTAAAGATCTTGAGAGGGACATTGAAAAACGTTGGGGTGATTTGTTGACAATCTCAAGAAGCTATGAATACGGAAAGATATGGAATGCTTATTATGCATTTGGCCCACCAGAGGAACCGCAGTTCTTTACCTTTGCGGGAACATTGTATGCAGCTAAACACAATAAATATCTAGAAACTGTGTTTAGTATGTACAAGGATGAGGTGAGCCTTTTGCAACGGCAAGGAAAGATAGGGAGACAAGCTCCTTCATATAAAAATGAGTATTATACTATAACTGGCTTTGCAGGTGTTGCGGGGAAACAGAATATTTACTAAAGGGTAGTTGATGTTCTTGTTTGGAGTAGTGCTATGTTATAACTATCATGTGTGGGTGGGTGTTTATGTTATACTGAAGTATCATGTGTGGGTCTTTATGTTATGTTATAACTATTATGTATGAGTGTTTATGTTATAAGTATTATGTATGGGTATTTATGTTATATTTAAGTATCATGGTGGACAATGTTAATCACTATTTAGTATCTACTGTTGTTAAACTAGTGTTTGCAGATTTGGGTGTGATTCGTGACTGCCTCCAATAAATATGTGTGCACTTGTAAGATGGTTTATTTTGGCGTGCTGTGATCTAATTGCTCATCTTTTAACAGCTCATTATCCATCTCTATAATCTTTGTGATATGTTCTTCCAGTGAATAAATAAAAAGATCCTTCAGATTTGTGAGTGACAGGGCTTCTTTTAACATTGAAAGGACACTTTAATTAGGCTCACGCTGTTTTGAATGTATACGGCTCACAATAAAAAATCCCGAATACATAAAGAGACCTGTCATTTTGTTTGCTCAAATGATAATAAGAAGCAGTTTTTTTAAAGTATCAAAAGCCTTACTGTGGTTTTGAATTGGTAATAATGATGAGTTGATAATATTCTTGCTCCATTTTGCATTGGTTGGATTTATAAGTGATTGAGTGATTTTAAATATTTTAGAACTAAATTTTATAAAATTATAGCTGGTTACATTAAATCTTAATTAAAATTTATCTTTGTAGATAGAAATTATTTGTAAACAAAATAATATAGAAAATATTTTGAACGAAATATATCAATTAGTACACAACATACCAATATAAATTCAAGCTGAAGATGTTGATGCTAGATGTTTTATGTACTTTTGAGTAAGCATTTGGTTTCAAGCATCATTAATCTAATTAATTGAGCTTAATGCAAAAAAATATAGATATTTATTTTTCGATCTTGGTCACAATAATTTAACACACTCTTTAGGCAATTACAATCAACTATGCCCAGTGCGCTTGTTTTGTAAAGGATTCAACTTCACAAACTAAAATTTCAATTGACAAACAAACAATGTCGAGTGATAGTTTTTCTTGGCACAAGAGGGTGCTGAGTGACAGGTAGATGATATTGAGTGACTCAACACATGCAGAAGCCAAGTAAGCTTGGTAGTAAGGGCAATTTGGCACAAGAGGATGCCGAGTGAGCTCGGTCACCAAAAGGAGGTGGAGCTTAGCACAGTGGATGCTGAGTGAGCTTGGTAAACAAAGGGAAGGTGGATCTCGATGGGCTCAACACTCAATGAACACAAAGAACTGGAGAACTTAGTCAACGAAGGCACCGAGTGAACTCGGTAAGAATGACAACTACTTGGTGGACTTAGTAGAGACAACACATCTTACACAAACTGAGGGAACTATATATAGACTTTTTGTCTAAAAATTTCCACCATTAAAACACAGAGGGGATAATAACAAAAATTTCAAGTATGAACTTCTCAAATACTAAGCATGTAATAGCAAACAAAAAGGAGACAACAATGAACCAACCACAACTGGATTGATAAGTATGCCTGCTTGCTTGCTTTCTATTTAACTAGGTTAAAACTATTACAAAATCTTGGAACATTCAGTTTCAACAAGAAAGCTACAAAATTCTTCAACTGATAAAAATTAATCTTAAGCTTACAACACTGAAGGTTGCAAACAATACGCCTGGAGTAATCACTGCTTCTCAGGACAAACTAGAATGAACTTACAGAATAAAAAAGAGATTTAACACGTGTGGTGATGCTGAACCTTCCTTCTATCCTCTGAACTGGTTTGCTAATCTTCTTCCTTCTATTCTTTGTGCTCTACACTTCCCCTCTTCTGCTAACTTGCTTCTGACTGATCGAATGAATGAGATTCATTCCTTTTGTCTAGCTTCAAAAATGTTTCCCTCTCTTTTCCAAATTCAAATTCACCTATCGAGTTAATGAGCGTCAGGTGAGTAGGTGGGTGTTTGGATACAGGGGCAACTGACCGATGTCTCATCAAATTTTTGACACCCCCCCTTTTTTTCAAGCCAAAAAATGCAAGGATCATTCCTGATGTAAATTAACTACACCAAGACTCCTTCTTAGGTCCACAAAAGTTCCTATACCCAAAGGCTTACTAAAAATGTTTTCTAGCTGCTGCTTAGACTTACAAAATTCTATTTTGATATCTTGATTCTCCACCAACTCTTTGATGAAGTGATATCTAATTTCTATGTGTTTTCTTCTCCCATGGAAGATTGGATTCTTAGATAGTGCAATTGAGGAAATATTGTCACAAAAGATTACAGTTCCATCCTCTTGCCTTTCATTCAAATCTATCAAGGTTCTTCTTAATCAAATAGCTTTACATACTGCTGCATTCACTACTATGTATTCAGCCTATGTTCTAGATTAAGAAACAATAGATTACTTCTTGGATACCCATGAAATTGCACCTGATCTCATATAAAACATGTATACGAAAGTTCTCTTCCTAACATCTAGACTTCTAGCCCAATCACTATCAGTGTAACCAAGCAACTTAAAATCATCATCTACAGTATACAAAATCTCAAATCCCTTGGTACCATTCACATACCTTAGGATCCTCTTTCCTACTTACCAATGGGAATCCTTTGGTGTTTCCATAAATCTGGAAAAAAAACTTACTGCATGCATCATGTCAGGTCAAGTTGCTATCAAATACATCAAGCTTCCAACCCTACTCTTGCATAATGTTGGATTCACACTTTTGCTACAATCTTCTTTGCACAACTTTAGACATACTGCTATTGGTGTTGGGGCTATTTTATTGTTCTACATTTTGAATCTCTCCAATATCTGAGTTGCATATTTTTCTTGAGAGATGAAGATACGATCATGTATTTGTTTTACTTCTATGCTTAGAAAGTACTTAAAGAGACCAAGGTCTCTCATTTCAAATTCATTCTTCATGGCCTCTTTGAACGCACCAATTAGGAAATTATCATTTCTAGTGAAGATTAAGTTGTCAACAACCAAGAAAACAATCAATACTTTATCACTTGCTGCCTTAATGTAGAGAGTGGGCTCACCATCTCTTTTTCTAAAGCCATTGCTCATCAAATATGAGTCAGTCATGTACCATGCCCGTGGAGCTTGCTTGAGCTTATATAGAACTTTCTTCAATCTATACACCTTGTGTTCATCACCTGGGACTTCATAACCATGTGGCTTCTTCACATAAACCTCTTCTTTAAATACACCATTCAAGAAGGTGAACTTCACATCCATTTGATATACCTTTCATTTGTGCTGGGCTATAATTGCTATGACAACATGCACTGTTTCCATTCTTGCAACCGAAGCATATGTCTCATGATAATTTCTACCATACTGTTTCTTGCACCCCTTGATCACTAAACATACCTTATGCCTATCTATTTTTCCTTTAGCACTGCACTTGGTGTTGTAAACCCATTTCACTCCAATTACTTGCTTCTTGGGAGACAAAGTAGTTAACTCCCATGTCTCATTTATTTCAATAGCATCTATTTCCTCATACATGACATTGCACCATTTCTCTTCCTTCATAACTTCTTCAAAATAAATTGGATCACTATGAGAAAATAATGTAAAATTGACACTCTCATCATAATCTTCCTCATACCTTTCATCTTGGTATATCTCCCTTAGACTCTTAGTCTTTCTTGGCAATAGGGAGTTGAGAGTGGGATTTGAATTCTGAGTATTGCTGTTGCTACTATTTTGCATACTAGCTTAGAGATATCTTGAACTACTTGGAGTTTTCACTCGACATGTAAGGGGCTGCTTGCCTTTTTGCCTTTGTCTACAATCCATGTTTGTTGCTCCAACATCTTGTTCATCACTATTGTCATCTTCTTCCTCTTCAATACTCAACACTTTGCTTGAAGTGCTTGAGGATTCATCAACTGAGCCATCCCATGACTGATTTTGAAGAAACTCCACATCTCTTGAAATGATGATCTTCTTGGTGATTGGATCATACAATCTATACACCTTTGATTTCAAGCTATAACTTGTGAAGACACACTTCACACCTTTTTCATCCAACTTCTGCCTTTTTTCCTTTGGCACATGTGCATATGTTACACATCTAAACACTCTCAAGTGCTTAACTATCCATCCGTTCCTTGACCATGCCTAAAGAGGAATCTTGTCATGAATTGACTTTGTAGGACATCTATTAATAAAATATATTGTTTTTGCTATAGCCTCTCCTCAATATTCATTTAGGAGAGCCCTTTTTCTTTCATCATGCTTCTTGCCATTTCAACAATGGTCCTATTCTTTCTCTCAGCCACTCCATTTTGTTGCGGAGTATAACTAGTTGTAAACTCCTTTATGCCATTTTTTCTACAAAAATTTACAAACAAATTGGAGGTATACTCCCCTGCTCTATTTGACCTAAGGATCTTTACATAGTATCTACATTCTTTTTCAACTAGGGCTTTAAACTCAACAAATTTATCAAATGCTTCAGATTTTATCTTCAAGAAATACACCCATGTCCTACGACTGAAATTATCTATTAATGTCATAAAATAAGTACTCCCCCCAATAGAATTAGTTTTCATAGGGCCTACTAAATATGAATGCATCAATTTAAATGGTGCTCTAGCCCTTCTGGAATTTTCAAAACTAAAATGAAGCCTATGTTTCTTACCCAAAATACAAGCCTCACACTTGTCATATGAATCTACAATGCTTGAAAAACTATCTACCATTCTTTTCTTGGATAAAAAAATTAAACCAGCAAAGCCAAGATATCCATACCTAAGATGCAAAAACTTGGAGGGGTCTTCAATCATGCTTCTCATAACTGATTTCTGATATATTGTTGTACATGCATGCTTGGGAGGTGCAACACTGATCTGAGAAGAGAAACATGTCTCTATCCTTAAAGGGAACATCCATTTCTTTGTCATTTGGATTGCTACAAGTAATCTATTACTCCCATCCTTCTCATAAATGACACACTTTTAATTTTCCATCAACACCTTGTAACCATTTTGAATGAGTTTTCCAATACTAATCAAATTATGCTTCATATTGGGGGCAAAATATACATTATGTATCTCCTTTTCACCTTGCTTGGTGTGGACCATGATAGATCCTTTTTCCACTATGGGAATAGTTCCATTATTTCTCATCTTAATTTCAGACTTGAAACTCTTGTCAATAAAAAAAAAAAAAAAACATTCATTACCACTCATGTGGTTGTTGCAACCACTGTCTAGGTAACATACCTTAGGTCAACCTTCACCAATGTTGCACATGATGAAGGCTGTGAGATTATTTTTATTTCCCATGTTCACATTAGCCACATTTGCATTCAGTCTTGATTGATCACCGTACTTCCTCCAACATTCACTAGCATAATGCCCATACTTATGATAGTAGTAGCATTCTACATTGCCCTTATTGGAGTTGTAATTCTTCTTACCTCTAGAGATATTTTCAGAGGTTCTTGCTCCCTCTTGGTTGCCATCTCATCCTAAGATTTTTGCACCAACATTCCTTTGATGATTCCTTCCATGACCTCTACTTCTTGAGCCTCTATTGGAGCTATTTCTTCCTCTTCCCCAACCTCTTGAATTCTCTTGAGCCTTGAAAGAGTACTCTTGGGAAGTTGTTGCTGATTTGTTGATCCAGTGCTCATGGGTTTGAAGAGTTCCCATCAACTCGTCCATGGTCAATGTGGTGAGGTCCTCTTCTTCCTTAATGGTCATCACAAGGTTGTCATATTTTTGAGGTAAACTACTCAATATCATTTCCACAATCCTCTACTCTTCATACTCTTCTCCATTTGATTTGAGCTGATTTATCAAAGTGGAGATTCTTGAGTTGAACTTTGCAATAGGTTCATTGTTCTTCATCTAAAGGTTTTCAAACTCCCTTCTAATCATCTGTAGCTTTACTTCTCTAACCTTATCGGTGCCCTTGAAGTTCATCTCAAGGATATGCCATGCTTCCTTTGAGTAATTTGTTGCTACAATCTTGGGAAAATAGTCTCTATCATTGCTTCCCCTATTAGACTTAATGCTTTCACATCCTTTCTCCTTGACTCCTTCAATTGAGTCTTTTGTGAGTTTGTGAGGGTGACATACAGTGTTCGGATGGTAACATCATTGACCTATTAATCAAAAAATCCTGCAAATCATTAGCTATCATTATGATTTTCATCTTCTTTTCCCATGTATCATAATTCTATCGATTAAAGGATGATGGTTACTACCATATCTTTCCTGCATCTCCTATAATGTCAAATATACCCAAAAAAAAAATGCCCTGATTCACTATGGATGTGGAGCCTCAAAGCCCTAATACCATGTGAAGAATTCAACTTCCCAAACTAAAATTTTGCTTGACAGAAAACAATGCTGAGTGACACTTTTGCTTAGCAAAAGAGGATGTTGAGTGATAGGTAGATGATGTCAAGTGTCTTGGCACACAAAGAAGTTGAGTAAGCTTAACAATAAGCGAAGTTCTACACAAGAGGATGCTGAGTGAGCTCAGTCACTAAAAGGAGGTGGAGCTCGACATAGTGGATGCTGAGTGAGGTCAATCAACAAAGGGAAGGTGGAGCTTGATAGGTTCAATACTCAATGAATACAAAGCCCTGGAGAACTTAGTCAATGAAGGCACTGAGTGAAATAAGTAAGAATGACAGCTACTCCATGGACTCGGTAGAGACAATACATCTTACACAAAATGAGTGAGCTATCATCAAAATTTATGTCTAAACATTTCCACAATTAAAACATAGGGAGGATAATAACAAAACTTGCAAGTATGAACTTCTCAAATACTAAGCATGCAATAGTGAATAGATTTGAGAAAACAATGAACCAACCACAACTGGATCGATAAGGATTACTTCTTTCTTGCTTTCTATTCAAATAGGTTAAAACTATTTAAAATCTAGAAGCATTTGGCTTCAACTAGAAAACTACAAAATACTTTAACTGATAAAACTTAATCTTAAATTAGAACATTAAAGGCTGAATACAATATGCTTGAAGCAATCACTGCTTCTTAAGAGAAACCAGAATGAACTTATAGAATAATAGAGAGATTCAACATGTGCTTTAATACTAAACCATCCTTATGTCCTCTGAACTAATCTGTTGATCTTCTTCCTTCTTTGCTATGTGCTTTGCACTTCTCTTCTTCTACTAACTTGCTTCTAACTAATCACATGAATGGGATTCATTCCTTTTGTCTAGTTTCAAAAATGTTTCCCTCTCTTTTCCAAATTAAAACTCAGCTACTGAGTTAATGAGCGTTATGTGGGTAGGTGGACATTTGGCTCCAAGGGCAACCAATCAATGTCACATCAAATTTCTAACATGTTTAACTATTAGTTCTATCACCTTTATAAATATTTATGTTAAACAATTTGGATTAGTGATTTTGGTGATTTTCATGAATTGTAGAAATCTCTTCTTTTTAAAATCTCTCAATATTAAAAACTTATTTGAATTGAGGAACTCTCAAGAAGTACAACACTATATTGATTTACAATGAGAGGAAAAAAGGCATTCCAAATTTGAAAGGAATCAAAATGTGGAAATTTGGTACTTCTAAATGTTCAATCAAACAAGAATTTAAGAGTAAAGTTTTGCAAATAAATTTAAAGCATATCTTAGATTAACACACACAAAAAGTTTTAAATAAATTAATGAATAATATTATATTTTGGAAATATTGTATTATATTAAAATAGTGTAAAAATTTGAATACAATAGGTTCATCATGAACTATTCGGCATAAGCTACCACAGTATCATACTTTTAAAACTACCATATCACCACTAAACATGACTTACAGGGTAGTCAAACCATTTTTTAAACTTGAGAAAGTACCAAAACAATATAAGATTTATACTATACATCCAAAAGATTTACATATTATTGATTATCAAAAGATTTACATAGTGCTGATTATCAAAAGATTTACATATTGCTAATTATCAAAATTAAACATGCTATTGATTTATATTTGGTCCCCATCCATCATTAGAATCCAATGCTTTCAAGAAAGTTGCATCAAACAATTCATCATTCCATCCCGCTAGAACAAAATCATTAGTCAGCTAAACCTCTTCACCAGTAGAAACATTTGGAGCAGGTTGTTGGGTGCTAGTGGAAATGTGCAAATCCTTCATCATTCCTTCAATTGGTTTAATGTCATTTGGATCCATCATATCCTTGAATTGATCAAGGTACTTGAAAGCCTCGACCTCATCTTAATTAATAAGTATCATTCATCTTTGACCAGTGTAATAAATTGAACCATAGAGATTTCTAGAAAAAGTGACACCTGAGACATAATGGAAAAATGTGTGAGTTTACAAGTAAACTCAGTAAGTCCTCTATCCTTCTACTAAAAGACATCTTCATTTCTCTCTTTCCAAATGAACCATAAAATCTCACATGTAAGAACAAACCAAAAAGAGTTAAGCTTATAGTCAAAAGATTCAACATATCCAACTAAAATTTCACTCCAGGAAAGACTTGGTTTTGAATTCCATACAATAGGATTGCCCCAAAAAAAAAACCATATCATAATAGAAAAATCAAACTGAAAGAAAACATGTTCAAAAGACTCAACTTTATCATAGACTTTGCAATCACTAGTAGTAAGACCTAAAGACTCCAAGTTAGATCCTAAGGCAAGGTTTTTGCTCAATAAAAGCCACTTAAAACAAGTATTTTTGGGTTCCACTTTTCACTGGCATAAGTAGGAAATATTATATTAAGAAAAAAGTTAGTCCAAAATATAAAAGTTCAATTTTATTATTAACAAAAAAAATCACAATACAATACATAGGTCCAATATGTATGCATTTTATAATAGATTTTTTTAAAAAGACTATAAAATTGTTTAGAGGAAAAAGAAAACTAGTAAAAAATTCATAGAAATATTTTTCAAACTAAATAATTTTTTTAAAGAAACTATTTTCCCATTTATATTCCAATAACCAACAACTCAAACAATTTTTCCTTATTCTTTATAGAAAATAGTGGCATATGGAATATACAAAAAAACATTTTTCCATGGACTATAGTGATGTTTACAAATATTTTGGATATTAGCTTTACACATTATAATTGCATTTTGGAAAAAGTTACAAACCCATTTTGTGCATATCCTATGATAATTTTATTTCATAAGAGTACATTTTTGTAATGTGTTCTTTTATATCAAAAAGAAGTAAAAAATGGGTGACTAGCCCAAATGAACAAAGTAGTGACAAAGTCACTAACAACTGATTAACAATTCATTGACCAACAAAATGCAATACTAGCCAACCATATTCAATAAAAACTATAGTGCTATAGATAGAGTTTAGCATCCCACTATCTAACCATCTAAAACTATAGTGCTATAGATAGAGTTTAGCATCCAACTATCTAACCATTTAAAAGTGCTAGATAGTTGTAAAATAGTAAAGAGCATAAACTAAACTAGCACCAAATTAACCAGTCTTAAGAATATCCATAGTCCAAATATTCTTATCAGCCATGCACGACTTAGACATAATTTTAGAAATAGGGACTACTAGGTAGGGGGACGGGGGCGAGGTTAATTAATGTTCCATAAAATTTTTACCAACTATGAAAAATATTAATAATCTTTAAACCTACATAGATGATCAAATTGAAAAGTAATTATAACCATAACACAATGTAAATCATAACACTTTTATTTGTTAACTAGGAAAACTCTGGACAAGGGAAAACCCCAATGGAGATGGTACCCAAAAAATGATTTATTAATCAAAAGTATCTTGTAAAAGATATTGACCTTGTTAGGAGTCTATTACATCTATATGGTGTATATGTCCTCATTAGAGGATGAAGTATTGTTAGAGGGCTTAGCCCTATTAGGAGTTTTACTTACAATACAAAGAGAAAGTAGATCCCACTACTCATAACATTCATATATAAATGTAAAAGACTATCAATAGAGATAGATACCAAAACTGTTGTTTTCTTATTGATATTTGTAATAATTGATCATTCCTTGAAGCACCTCTTTGCAAAATATTCATTCAAATTCTCTAATCTAATATCAAGATCAAATTCACATTTATACCATCCATACAAAGTGCACATATAAACAATATATCATTACAATATAGTGCTAACCATCGCTAAAAAAAAAATGTAAGTCCTCTATACAAAAAACTTTATTTATATTGTCCTTGATGCATGATACTTTTCTAAGTACCAAAGTTATGTTTTTCCATGTGTGGGTTAGCATCTACGATATAGTCTCAACCTTGTAAAGTAAATATTTTGGTAAATCAAAATAATTCCTTAAGCAAAAACTCATTATACTGCCATTTACTTTAGTCTACCCTATTAACTTGTTACTAAGAAATATATCATAACTCATACAAAACCTGATATTAATTGTAGCACTCTTTTACATATGTTATATACTATCTGTACTACCTTCTTTCAAGTTCACATATCTTCATGTGCTTCCAGTGAAGCTCACCAAACAAAATAAGTCAATTGTGTCCTATAAACCTAAGTCAATTTTCTAAGAAATCTTCCTTCAAACTTAGCCAAAACTTGTGCCTTCATAAAATGAGTGACATGTTGTCATCTAAATGACAACCATATCAACTAACCTTAGCTAAATTTCTAAAAATAAACCCCTTTCACATTGATGGAAACATATGGGAAAGATTGGCTAAGTATCCAAAGTTCTCAAAATTTCAAAATTTTATGGCCTTGTAAAAATTTGCAAAATTGGTAGATCTTTTTGAAAAAGATATACCATATTTATACATTATTGTACCCCCTTAGATTGTAACCTATCTAACTTATAACTCTCTTTTACAATAATATGCATATGATATACTTACAATTTTTTTTTAGTTGCACACATTCCCCCTTTGATATCAATGGAAAATGTGAGTCAAAGATCTATATACATGACAAAATCTAGTATGTTTTCATTCTATTCTCAAGCTGAATTTCTTTTTAATAAACTCATGCAATTGAAAGGTTCTTCTTAAGATTTTCAAAATCAATATTCCAAGATCTTCTTTCTGCATCTTCTATGCTAGTGATTATGCATAGGGCATAATTTTATACCTCTAGTACATTTAGGTTTGAATAAGAGAATTTGTCATAGGACTCGTTTGCTTCCAATAAAGTATCCAACTACTTCTGCACTACATCAATATTCAATGTTAGGTGCTCTTAGCAAGGTGAATCTCTTCAAGGTTCTCACTTTTTCATCCTCAAGTAACCTTAACTCATCAAGAGTTTTACTTATTATTTGCTCAAATATTATTACCTTTAAATCTACTTTCTTCAACTCTTCTCTCATCTTCTAGAACTCATTTTATTTTTCACTTAAGTCCTTCAAAATATTTTGGAGTATATTTATGTGTTAAAGAACATTTTACATGCAAGTCCTTTCCCTTAGAAGTGCATCTCCTCAATTCTTTTATATAATTTTATCTCACATCATGTTATCATTTCTTATATTATCACAAACTATGTTGAACAATTTGCATCATGTTTAGTCTATACCTTTATGTTACCCACTTTCTCAAATGTATAAAAATGTTCATCAAAAGCCTTGACTATTTTTTTCTCTCTCTTCTCAATGTCTTTCTCAGTTATTTGCATGGGTACGGTTCTCTATAGTGTTTTAGTGAGCTTTTTGGTGCAAAAAGAGAAAGAATAACTAGGGCCAAAGGTACACCCAACAATCCAAACCACCTTGCAAAGTTAACACAATAGAAGAAAACACCCAAAGAGAATAGCACCAAGAGAGAGAGAGAGATCAAAGCACTTTTATTGATTCTTCAAATTATCAACATACATGCCCAGCTATAAGGCCTTCTATATTACAACCACACATAAAATACATTCCAATCCAAGAAAAAGATCCATACTGATGGAACTCCAAGGTTTCTTTGGAATAAAAATAGGAGTATACAGTACAGTATTCTGACTTACTCCTTTTGAAACTTGACAAACTCCACAACTTTTCACAAAATTCTGAACATCCTTATACATTTTTGGCCAATAATACTTCTCCTTCAACAAATTGAATGTCTTATCAATTCCAAAATGTCTAGCCAATCCACCACTATACTTTTCCTTAATCAAATTCAACCTCATAGAACTTCCAGGGAGACACAACTGAATACCTTTGAACAACATACCTTCTTGACTAAAATATTCATCATACTTACTGATGTGATCATATATATTTGGTGTTGTGCACTCTCTCCACACCTCAAAAAAATTAGGATTAGTATCATACAAATCTTTCATTTCATCAAAACCAAGAACTTCAACCTTCATCTCAGTCAACAAAGAACGTCTTCTACTCAATGCATCAAAAAATTTGTTAGTAGCTCCACTCTTATGCTTGATCACAAATGCAAAACTCTGCAAATACTCAACCTACTTCAATGTCTTTGATTCAATTTATGTTGACTTCCTAAGTACTATAAAGCTTTATGATTAGTATACAACACAAACTCCTTAGGAATCAAATAATGTCTCCACTTCTCCAAAGCTTGAACAATAGCATAAAACTCTTGATCATACACTGAATACTTACATTTAGCATCATTCAAATTTTCACTAAAGAAAACAACATGTTTACCTTCTTGACTCAATATGTAACTCCTATTGCAGTACTACTTGCATCACATTCAACTCAGAATACCTTATTGAAATTAGGAAAAGCCAATATAGGTAACTCAATGACCTTTTGTTTCAAAGTCATAAAACTCTTATCAGCTTCCTATGTCCACTTGAATTGATTTTTATCTCCTCTCATTGTCTTAGACATAGCATTACAAACATCACTAAAATTCTTTATAAACTTCATGTAAAAACTATCCAAACCATGAAATGATCTTACCTCACCCACATTTTTAGGTGTAGGCCATTCCAAATTTTCTTTACCCTTCTTAGGATCCATTCTCAAACCATTATTTGAAATCATAAATCCCAAATACACAATCTCCTCTTGCATAAAAGAACATTTTTTTAGATTAATCATCAACTTCTCCTCTTTCAATCTCTGTAATACTTGTCTAACATGCTCAAGATGTTCTTCCTTAGTCTTATTGAATATTAGATTGTCATCCAAATAAAAAATCAAAAACTTACCCAAATATCTTTTCTGAACTTCATTCATCAACCTCATGAAAGTTCTAGGTGCATTAGTCAAACCAAAAGGCATAACCAACCATTCATACAAACCATATTTTGTCTTAAAAGTTGTCTTCTATTCATCACCTTTTGTGATTTTGATTTGATGATAGCCACTCTTCAAATAAATCTTGGTAAAATACTTTGCCCCACTCAAGAAATCCATTATTTCATCCATCCTTGGTATAGGAAACGGGTAAAAGCACAAACCTGTGTCACCTTTTATAAAGAAATGTGATATCAGAATGTGATAGTTCAACATTAGTGACAAAAAAAATGTTATTTGTGTTTAAAATATGAAGATGATGTAAACTGATGAAATGTGTAAAATTGGATGAATTTTATGCCTATAATTTTTATAATTTTTTTGAGTAGGAATTTATTCATTTTATTTTATTTTGAAGTCCCTTTTTTAACCGTAAAAAATATACGGTGTAGTTCCCGTCAAACAAGTATATGCAAATCATCTTTTTGTGTTATGATTTGAAAATATCTTTTAGATGACATGTATAGCTAGTGCACAAAAAAAAAATAAAAAAAATTTGATGTATATTTTCTTTGTGATAAGTACTCAGTTTGACCTTATCAGAATCCAACAATTTTTTTCCTCCCATCAAAACTTTCCTATCAAATCTATACCTTCTTGAAAAAAAATTACATATTCATGAAGAGGATTCTCTCCTCTAGAGCTAAATATAATTTTTAAATTTTTTTGATATGATTTACTATTTTTTTTCCTTTTTTGAGGGAGCATCTTCTGAAATGTTGAAATATTGACTTATAATACTTTAAGATTATAACATATTATAAATAATCAAAACACTCAAAAATTTATATAATGATGATATTGAATTTGAGATCTATAAAAGGGTATTTTTAGTTTTTGAAAAAAATTGAGTTTTGATAGAGAAATGAGATTTGACCAAAACAGGTTTTGGTATCACAAATGGTGACACAGATCTATGCTTTTACCCAAACCTATGTTTCACAGTGATCTTATTAATTTCTTTGGAATTAGTACACATCCTCCATTCTCCATTCTTCTTAGGTGCTAATACAATAGTTACAACACATGGACTCAAACTTTCTCTGATTAATCACTTTTGCAGTAATTCATGCACTTGTTTATTAAGTTCTTCATTCTTTGTAGGTGTAAATCTATATGGTTCTTTGTTTGGAAAACTAGCTCCAAGAATCAAATCCATAAAATGACTTATACTTCTCACTAGTGGTAAACCATCAAGAATATCCTCAGCAACAATCTTTTTATACTCATTCAAAAAAATTGTATTTTCTTCTGGTACTCAGCTACCACT
Organism: Cupressus sempervirens; assembly: GCA_028749045.1. Classification (NCBI taxonomy): domain Eukaryota; kingdom Viridiplantae; phylum Streptophyta; class Pinopsida; order Cupressales; family Cupressaceae; genus Cupressus; species Cupressus sempervirens. The sequence continues at coordinate 714,573,546 of CM053786.1, read as the reverse complement.
ATCTGTTACTCGATCATTACCATCTCCTGCTGTCACTCTATCATTACCACCCAAACTCAATCGTCTAGGGATTATGGAAAAATAGACTTGATTATTCTTCACTTCTTTTTCAAATTACTTTCCATTGACCATGCAAACTTGAACAATAGTATAATTAATCTCATCTGAATTTTCAATTAGAGGCAACAATATTTGCTTTCTCCCATTCACCCAAAGAGTATATTGATTCAATCTTCCATCATGTACAACATATCTAACATATTGCCAAGGTCTACCCAAAAAAAATGACAACAATCTATAGGCATTATATCACATAGAACTTAATCAAAAAATATCCAATCTTGAACTTCACATTGCTCACTTACCAATATCTTATGCTCATCTTTGATCCATGAAACATGATAGGGTTTAGGATTCTTCAACCTTTGCAACAACAACTTTGTAAACATCTCTTCTAATGCTAAATTTGTTGAACTTCCACAGTTAATGATCACCTTGTACCATTTTCTATCCATCTTACATCTGGTCTTGAAAAGACTTCTTCTAAGGATAGGTTCCTCATCACTTCCCTTAGTACATAAGGTTCTTCTAACCACCAAATTTTCTCTAGCCTTAGGTCCAATTGATAAATCTCTAGTATCTCCTTGAATCACAACATTTCTATTACCTCTCCCACTTTTAGAGTATCTACATTCAAAGGATGTGTGCCCTTTGTTAGGATAAAACCATAGAGAGAAATAAAAACTACATGCAAATATAACCAATAATAGAAAATAATAGATCACATAGAAATAAATGCAAGGTACCAATATTTAATGTGGTTCACCCAATCCCTGGGTTACGTCCACCAAACTACAAGTCTGATATTATTACAATCCAGTGATTACAACTTGATTACAATCCGTAATCCCTTACAGCTCAATACTGCCGCAAGAAGCAATTTCACATCACAACATAATAAAAATACCTAACCCTAAACCATTTTATACAAGTATTTTATGCCATTTTAGGGTTACAACATGTCAGCCATATGTTGGCCATATGTCAACTACAATGTCAGCCACAACTAGAATTTATGAAGTATGTATAGTAATTTCCTGATCAGTCACCACAATCTAACAATATCCCACTTGGGGACTAATCAGGCTCCACACTAAAAAATAATCTCCCACTTGGAGACTGATCTTGTAGCAATACCACTACCACATGGGGCTCCCACTAGATCAAACCACCCTGGACTCTACTGTTCATTTATTCATGTTCAGTCTAGAAGACTAACCAAAGCTAAAGAGGAGTTTAGCTTCTCCCTTGCTATAACCTTTGTCAACATATCTGCTGGATTGTCATTTGTATGTATCTTCTCCAGCTTTAACCATCCATCCTCCAAAACTAACCGAATGAAATGGTACCACAACTATATGTGTTTGGTCTTAGAATGCAAAGCTGAATTCCTTGCAAGATGAATGACACTTTGAATATCTATGAACAAATAGTTATCCTTTTGAGGATGTCCCAATTCTTCCAAGAAGAACTGAAGCCATATCATCTCCTTGGCTGCCTCTGTAGCAGCAACATACTTTTCCTCTATAGTGGATAGAGCATTAATCTTCTATCAACTAGAAACCTAGCTCATGACTGCCCCACCAATAGTAAAGACATAACTTGTAGTACTTTGCCTGGTATCAATATCCCCTACCAAATTTGAGTCAACATAGCCCTGTAAATCAGTAGTAGCTCACCCCCAAAGTGTAAATGCTTATTGGATGTGCCTCTCAAATATTTGAGAATCCATTTGACTACATTCCAATGCTCAATTCTTGGATGACTCATATACCTGCTAATGACTCCCACTGCATGTGCAATATCTAGCCTAGTGCATACCATAGAATACATCAAGCTTCCTACAATTTAAGCATAGGGTACCTTGGACATGTTATCCTCCTCTTCTTGTGTCTTGGGACACATCTCCTTAGTCAACTTCAAATGACTAGGTAACGGTGTGCTGATAGCTTTAGCATTCTCCATAGAGAAAGATTGCAACACCTTCTCAACATAATTAGCCTGAGATAGTGTCAATTTTTTGTTCTTCCTATCTCTACAAATCTTCATACCAAAGATTTTTTTTTCTTCCCTCAAATACTTCATAGCAAATGCATGTGCTAACTAGCATTTTAGTCCCTTAATATGATCCATGTTAGACCCAACTACAAGCATATCATCAACATATAAGCATAAAATAATGTAGCTGTCATCATCCAACCTCTTAAAATAAACACAGTAATCTGAATGACACCTATGATATCCATGATCATGCATAAAACTGTCAAATTTTAGATACCATTGCTGAGGTGCTTGCTTCAAGCCATATAAACTTTTCTTTAATTTTCACACTAAGTTCTCCTTACCTTTGAGCTCAAAATCCTGTGGCTGAGCCATATATATTTCTTCATCCAAATCATGATGAAGGAAGGCTATTTTAACATCAAGCTGCTCTAAATGAAAATCTTCAGTAGCCACAAGGCTTAAAACAATACAATAGAAGTTATTTTAGCAATAAGAGAAAATATCTCATCAAAATAAATTCCCTTTTTCTATGCAAATCCTTTTACAACTAACTTAGCTTTAAATCTTTTCTTACCTCCTTCCTCTTCTTTCAACTTGTAAACCCACTTATTCTGTAAAGCTCTTTTACCTACAAGCAACTTGCACAAATCCCATGTCTTATTCTTCAACAAAGAGTCCATTTCATCTTTCATTGTAGACTCCCACTGAATCTTAGTATCCACCTGCACAACTTCATCATAACTTTTAGGTTCACCAGCATTAGTAAGTAAAATAGAATACAAAGAGGGAGAAAATCTTTGTAGAGGTCTAATTTGCCTCATTGATCGTCTAACATTCACCAGTGTGTGTGGTATTTGTTGTTGTGGTTGTTGCACATAATGAGGAATGGCTTGAACATCAACTTTTGGAGTATCATCCAACACTACATAATCATCTTCTTTTTTCTCATGTTGCTACGATAGATCTTTGTACAACACTTTCTCATTGAATATGACATCTTGACTTCTTACAATTTTATGATTTTCAAAATCCCAAAGCCTATAAAAAAATTCATTAATGCCATATCCAAAAAAGACACATTTCTTTGATTTAGCTTCTAGCTTGGTTCTATTTTTAGAGTCTATATGAGCAAAAGCTTCACAACCGAAGGTCTTGAGAAAAGAATAACTCACCTTCTTACCAGTCCATGCCTCCTCTAGAATACCACAACCCAAAGGAGTAGAGGGACCTCTATTAATCAAATATACAATAGTATTGATAGCCTTTGCCCACATGTGTAAGGGCAACCCAACATACAACCTCATGCTCCTTGCGTGCTCCATTATAGTCCTATTCATGCGTTCAGCAACTCCATTTTCCTCTGGAGTCCTTGGGATAGTTTTTTTTTCTACGAATACCATTAGTAGAGAAATAATCTTCAAATTCATGACTGCAATACTCACCATAATTATTAGATCTGAGACATTTTAATTTCTTACCAGTCTCATTTTCAACCAAGCATTTCCATTTCTTAAAAGTTTGAAATACATCAGATTTCTATCTAAGGAAATAAACCCATAATTTTCTAGTTGTGTCATCAATAAATGTAACATAATAATGAGAACCACCAAAGGAAGATACTTGAGCCAGTTCCCATACATCTGTATACACAAGCTCTAATTTCTCCTTTTTGTTTTCCTTCCCAGTCTTTACAAAATTCACTCTCTTTTGTTTTCCATACACACAACTTTCATAGAAATCCATATTAGCACATTTTAGACTTGTTAAAACTTTATTTGAATGAAGTACTTTCATACCTTTCTGACTCATGCGCCCAAGTCTGGTGTGCCACAACGTTATATTAGAATCCACAATAGCTATTTGTTCTTCCTGCTCAACTGCAACAATTGTTCCTAAACATTCATTTTTCTCTGAAACAATCAAAGTAGAAGGAACAATATGACCTGTACAAAGATATAAGGTGCCTACTTTCACACCTTTTGCTACTACAAGGGAACCTTTTGAAACCTTCCAATTTTTATCATTAAAAGTAACTACACAACCCTCATCACCAAGTTGCCTTGCTGAAATTAAATTTCTACTCAGCCTTGGAACATGTCTTACCTCATGTAGTAGCCAATGATTCCCATTTTGCAACTTAATCTTAATTTTTCCCTTTTCAATAATTTGACAGGGTTCATTATCCCCCAAATAAACAAGCCCAAAATCCCCTTGGACATAATCAATGAAATAGCCTCTATGAGGTATAACATGAAATGAAGCACCAGAATCTAAAACCCATGAATCATCAACACTTTCTAAAGACAAAAGCAAAGCATCCTCTTTGGATTTGTTACTTACCACATTTGCCTCCTTGTCTCCATCTAATTTATCTCCATTTTTCTTTCAATTCTAGCAATCTTTCTTTTTATGACCTGGTTTCCCACAATACCAGCAGTTGTTTGGTCCTCTCAATTGAGACCTCTTCCCCTTTGACTTTCCTCTTGATTTCCCACGATTTCTAGAGTTACTTCCTCTCTCAGTCATTCTGCCCCTACTTTGTGCATTCAAAGAACTTCCTGATGTAGATCCACCTAAGGATTTCCTACAAGTTTCCTCACTCAAAACAACACTGATCACATCATCATATTTTAGGGTACTAGATCCAGGAACAAAATTACTCACTGCCATTACCAAGCCATTCCAGCTTTCAGGCAAAGAACACAAAATCAAGAGAGCCCTAATTTCTTCATCAAAATTGATATGCATAAAAGATAATTGACTAGTAATAGTATTAAACTCATTTAAATGATCTGCAATAGATCCACCTTCTGCCATTTTCATATTAAATACACGCTTAATGAGAAATACCTTGTTTGAAGTGGAGGGCTTTTCATATAGTGTTGCTAAAGTTTTCATGAACTCTTTTGTTGTCTTCGCTTTTGTAATATTAAATGCCACTGATGGTGCCAAGCATAACTGAATGCTTCCAAGTGCCTTTCTATTCAAAAGATCCCATTCATCATTTGACATAGATCTCTAATTCTTGGCTTTGCCTTCCAACAGCTTCCATAAATCCTTCTGATAAAGATAGTCTTCCATTTGCATCTTCCATAACTAGAAGTTTTGCCCATTAAACCTATCAACCCTTAGCTTACCCTCATTTTCCATCGCTCCCACTCAATCGCGAGACTCCCACTTAACTATGAGACTTTCTTGCAGAGGATAACTGAAAGACAACCTCGCTTTGATACCACTTGTTAGGATAAAGCCATAGATAGAAATAAAAACTATATGAAAATATAACCAATAACAAAAAATAATAGATCACATAGAAATGAACACAAGGCACCAAGATTTAATGTGGTTCACCCAATCTCTGGGTTACGTCCACCAAACTGCAAGTCCGATATTATTACAATCTAGTGATTACAACCTGATTACAATCTATAATCCCTTATAGCTCAATATTGCCGCAAGAAGCAATTTTGCAGCACAACATAATGAAAATAGCTAACCCTAAACCCTTTTATACAAGTATTTTATGCCATTTTAGGGTTACAACATGTCGGCCATATGTTAGCCATATGTAGGCTACAACGTCAGCCACGACTAGAATTTATGAATTATGTATAGTACTTTCCTGATTAGTCACCACAATCTAACACCCTTCTTTACCACATTTGAAACAATTACCACAGAAAGCACCTCTAGAATAAGAATTACTTCTTCCTCAATAAGAACTAGTACCTCCTTAGTAAGAACTACCACCTTTTCACTCACTCCTCTCTTTGTCATTATTCTTCCATTAAGATTTGCCTTTATCTTACATAGAATTGTTAGATCTACCACCTTCACCATAAGATCTACCTCTGCCTCTTTGGAATCTACCACCTCTACCTCTTTTTCTTTATTAATGTTTCTTTGTCAAGATCTCCTCAGCTTTCAAGGCATCTTGATATGCTTCTTCCACACTTCCTAATTTCACAAAACTTATCTCATCTTGAATTCCAAATCTCAATCCATTTATATATCTTGCAATTTTTTTCAACATCATCATCCACATTTCCAGATATGATGTCCAATCTATAGAATTCTTTAGTATACTCTTTCACAATCATGTCTCTTTTCCTCAAATTTTGCATTTTTCTCAACAAGCTAACTTGGCAATCAGTAGGAATGAATTTTTTCTTTACCTTATTCACCATTTTCACCCAAGTTTTGATCTTTTCCTTTCCTCTCCTTTGTCTATTAGTTTTCAAATTCTCCCACTGTAGTGAAGTAGGATTTTTTAGCCTATTAATTGTAATCTTCACCTTCCTATTATTAGGAGTGTTTTCATACTCAAAGAACTTTTCCATATTAGAGATCCAATCCAATATAGGATTACTGTCTAGTTTTTTGTCATAATGAACAACTTCTACATTAGGCTTTGAATGTGCCCTAGATAATACTCTCAGCAATCTTTCTTCATCTTGATCTTCTTTAGGTTTTGGATTAGGATTTATTGCTACTGCTTCATCATCACTCACATCATCAAGATGCACTCCTCTCCTTTGGGTTATCTTCACAACATCTAATCTAGCTAAAATCTATGTTAATGTATCCAACATGACATTATCTGCATTTCCTCTAACTTGAATCATTTTTACAAATAAGGTTCCTACAAGATCGTAACCTTCTGCAAGTTATAGGTCAAATCCTTAGACTGAAAACCCTACAACCAAATTTGAATCAGGATTCTACACAATCCAATCTCTATAAGGATGAACTTGGTTCTAATACCACTTGAGGAAAGGGGGAAATAAGAACTAGGTCCAAAGGCATAGTTGAATTTGATTAAGGAAAAATATAGCAGTGGATTGGCTAGACATTTTGGAATTGATAAGACATTAAGTTTGATGAAGGAGAAGTATTATTAGCCATAGATGTATAAGGATGTTTAGAAGTTTATGAAGAGCTGTGGAGTTTGTCAAGTTGCAAAAGGAGTAATTTAGAATACTAGATTGTATACACCTATTTTATTCTTGAGAAACCTTGGAGTGACATTAGTATGGATTTTGTTCTTGGATCTAGAATGTATTTTATATCTAGCCATAACCCAGAAGGCCTTATAGATGAGCTTGTATGCTGATGATTTGAAGAATCAATAAAAGTATTTTTTTATCTCTCTCTTGGTGATATTCTCTTTTGGTGTTTACTTTGTTTGTGTTAACTCTACAAGGTGATTTGAATTACTGGGTGTGCCTTTGGCCCTAGTTTTTCTTTCCCTCCTTGTGCCACTTTTCTAGAGTACTTTGAACACTCTTACTCAACTCATTTGACTTCTTATAAATCTTGGAAATATAAAATGTTGTGAGCTCAAGCAATTTCTCCATGTCCATACCATTTGACTCAAAATTAGGTACAACAATAAACATATTTGCAAACAAGGCTACAAATGGTCACCTTGAGCTGCTAGGAATGTCCTGACTACTATCCTTAGTAGGGGTCTAAGATATTTGTAGCATATTATCTTTTTGTACCTCCTTATTCCTATGATTTTCTCTTTGTCCCTATTCACTTTGTGACTAAGATGGTTGTTGATCTTTCACTTTATATTTCTCTTCCTTTTCTCCTCCTTTTCTCCCTCCTTTTCTTCTTTTTCTTTCTCTTTCTAATCCTTTGTATCATCTGACTTTCAATATATTCTTTATTCTCTTCAAGGGTTGATAAAACAATGATTGAATTTTTTTGTTGCTCATCATGTTTTCTTTGTTCTCGCTAACTAGATTTTGCATTCGTAATGATAGGTGTTGAAACTGGTAAATAGATTAAGGATAGTTCTTGTGGAGTGTCAACAACTAATTTAAGTATTGATTTTCTCCCTTCCTTATCTACCTTTGCTTCCACTAACATTTAAATAATCTATTACATTATCAACGATGAAGTTGCAAACATTGTAATATGACTGCTCCTTTAATGGTTCCTCTAATGTATCCATTGTTATCTATACTCCAAAAATATACACACTATCATCATGTTGTATAATTATGTCTCAAATAGGAAAGGTATTATCTTCATCATTCTTCTCCTCTACCTTTAACCAAGATACACTTGGTTCATTAAGAACTTTGTGCACTACTTCTTTTATTTCCTTGACTACATCTTCATATAGACCTCCCATAAGCTAAATAGGTATTTTCTTCTTTCTTAGGTGAGGCTCTAATATTCTCAAAATATCTTTCAAATGATCTTCTGTGTCCAATATACACAATTTCCTAACTACATTCTCTCTTATTTTCTTTGATTTTCTTCATTGGTTGTCTTTCATCTCTCTTCTAATCTCTCATAGAGTTCATTAGGAACATTTCCATGAATACAAATATTTTTTTTCTTAAAATCAATCATATAAATTACAAATACATTCTCTAACTTTCTCTTCTAATTTATATCATCTAAATCATAATTCTTCTTCAATTGCACCAAACTGCCACCTTGAATAATCATGCTGTTCATCCTTCCCGATTCATATTTCTATCTCTTCTTCTTCTTCTATCTTGGCTTAGGCTAATCTTGGGGTATATGTATCTTCCCTCCAATCTTATGTACTATGGTAAATCTGGCCTTAGTCTCTTCCTAATTTCTCTCTTACCTTTGTAGACAACTTTTAAGTCCTAGCTTGCTTTCCATTTCCTTTACTCTGTTGGGTATTCTAGACATTTTTACTCCATCTTGCTTTATTTTTGTCAATAATATCACTAGTAGCTTCTCTATAGGAGATTTACTTGTAGACCTTCTTGAAGGTACTAAAGCTACTAACTGTACATGAGTTATCTTTACATCTTCTTCATATGGTGATTTCTCTACTATAACTATGGGTATTATCAGTGTACTTTCTATTGCAATATTTCTAGTAGTAGTAACTATAATAAGTGGATTGACAAATAGAATGTTTGATTGGCCACTAAATCTCATCTCAAAAAAATCTACTTTACCTCTTCAAAATCTTTCCCTATCATCCATAAATCCTTAAGCATCTAATCAATCTTCTTACCAACTCTTTTATTTTCTTCCTTGTTGTATGGTTGACTTGTCACTTTACTATATTTTTTCTCACCAATAACCCACTTAAAAGGTTCATCATCTCTTTTTGATTCAAGAATTAAGTTATAATAACCATCAACCATTTTATCAATGACCTCATAACCTATAGGATCAATGTATTAAACTCTAGGTTCCAATCTTCCATACATGTAAATTATGTCTCTACCATGAAGAAAATTTCATCTTCGTACTTGACTCAACAACTAATGGAGGTGTCCTTACTCTTTGTTTCATCTTAGAATGGAAATATTTTATCATTTTTTTGATGTTATCTATCATAATTTCTTTGTCATACTTCCTAAAATAGTGAGTGATCAAATCCATTATTCATCTATTATAATTCCATTCATATGTTGGCATGTTTCAAAATCTCTTCATGACATGAAAAAATATAGATTACCAAAGATTCAAATCTACATCCAATATACTTGTCCTTCTTAATCCTTGAAATGTTATCTAGCATTTGTCACTTCAAAATGTCCCAAATTTTTACCTTAACCTTGTCTAAAACCATCTTATAATTAGCATGGATGAATCTAGCTAATCCAAAGTTCTCCCTAGAACTTTAATTCATCTTATAACCAATGATTTTTCTACTAAGTTTCACAACAATTTTTTTTAATGTTACTCAACATCATGCCTCTACAATCCCAAACTAATTTCTCATTAACAAGATTCTTCACATTCTCCTTATTATCAACCATATTTCCTTCATTTCTCAAATCATTGAATTATTGTATTAAATCAATTGTGATTATTACTAGTATATCTCCTACCAAAAATATGTTGTCATGAATTCTTCTCAAAGTAACCATAGTCCACTTATGTTGTTCAAATTTATAATAGAACATGTACTTGGTCATTTTTAATTAACCCAAATGCTCAAACCCTTCATTAAAAGATAAATCATTGTTGTAAATGTTTCCCATATCCCCATGAATATCAGTATCTCAAATTAATTTAAACTTAATATGAATATAAGAACAAATATTCACAACATGTAAAACCCTATTCAAAATTTGAGAAAATGCTCTTTCAAATAATCTCCCAAAGACACAAAAGGATGTTTCTAAAGCTTATACCTAGGTTTTTCTTTAATGTCACACATCACTAGAGTTTTCATTTCCATAATTTAACCTCAAATTCAACTCTTAAATCCTTGCATAATTGAATCATCATCAATAGCCCCAAGTTCATACAATAAAAAAGTTGTTCCTTAATCCAGAAAGCTTTAATTCATCTACAACCTCACATATGATCATGACTCCTTTTGCAAACTTGACTACAACATTAACTCATCCATTCCATAACTCCTTTTGCAAACTTGCCTATAACATTAACTAATCCATTCCAAGCTACTCATAGCTACACAAAAATTAATTCTTCCATCAAGGGGTCTAACCATTATTTGGTTAAACATCCCCCACTTTAAGCTTTTAAAATGATTTTTCAAGTTGATGTAGAAGGTTCAATACTTGGGTACTTTTCAAATCTTATCTTTAGATGTGTCTTTTTTCTTTTCAATTCATAATTTAGTTTTCTCAAGTGTTCATTCCTTGAAAAATGTCTTATTAATTCTTCCTACTTTCTTTCCTTTCACGCATTAATTTCTTCTTGAAATTTAGTTCATATTTCTTCTAAGATTAGGTGTCCTCATATTCTCTGGTCTCATGTTAGGTGTTCTAATGTTGTTGAAATTTTTCAATCTATAAAACATTATTGTATGTCCTAAATTGTTGCAAATATGACATGCTATAACTTTGTTTCCATATCCAATTCTAAACTTATTATTATATAATTTGCAATCTCTATCTATATGTCAAAAACTAGTGCATTATAGCATATAACTCTATTTAAAGTAACATTAGTCGCTCCCAATGGTTTACTAGCTATAGGGTTAGTCTTTCCATGCATACCATTGTCAAATCTAGGCTCCCTAAATTCATTAGATCTATGACCATAAATAAATCAACTATAATAATAAAAAATAAAGTGTTTAGAATGTAGTTCTTCATGTGTTCAACTTCATATATGAAAAAAATCTTCCATTGAATTGTATCCTTATAGCTTTCGGTTGTTTAGGTTTGTTAGGTACTTCTTTTCTAATGTCTTCTTCATTATTAGGTTCTTTTTTTCTCATAAGATCTTATTCTTTAGTAACTTTAGATCCTTTAGATGATTCTCCTTCAACTTATCCAATCCATGTTTTGTCTCCAATAGGTCTTTGTTTCATGATATGCTTATCAATCTTTCTAGTTCTTAAAGGTAACTTCTCAAGATGTTGCTTAGTTTGTTTAAGTTCTTCATTAACAATAATGTTGTACTTATGAAGTTCTACAAACTGTAACTTTTTAGTCTCAATTTTAGATGTCAATTTAGTAAGCTAGGATTTCAAATTTACATTCTCAAAACTCAAATCTAATTGACTTTTCTTCTCATCCTCCATCATAAAATCTTCAAGTTTGTAATTTCAAGGTCATGTTTTAGAATCTCATTCAGCCTTGGACATGATTCACAAATCTTAATCTAATCATATGACTCCTTTTTCATTCTAGTGCTCTTAGTCCATTCCTTCATTTTAAATATGAAATCTTGTGCATGTTTAAGAATGATCTTCAATTTATTTCTTTCATCTCTTACAAGATCAAGTTCCTCAAGATATTCTTCAATTTTTTTTTTGCAATTGTTCCATATCCATAGTGATCTTACTCAAGCTGCTAAAACTTCTCTTAGTAATTTTATTATGATACCAATTATTAGAAATAGGGAGTATGTTGGAAATTGGATGAACAGTCTATCATTAATGTTAAAATTACTAGGTCAAAGTTACTATCAGAGTAAATGTGAAACTACTGTGGAAGTACATGTTAAGTTACTATCACAGTACATGAGAAGTCACTATCAAAGAAGGTAAAGAAGACATTATCATAGAATGCTCAACGAAGAAGGTCAAGTGGATAGTTAATGAGAGAATCATATGAAGGAAACTTAGAGCTGATCTAACCCTAATATAGATATGGGCATGATCAAGGTTAGTGTTATTGGTCAAACAATAATTTAAGAAGCCAAAAAGGAGGGAGGGAGAGAGAGAGAGAGAGTAAAAAGTGAAGGAATGAGAGATTGTGAACAAATTGAAGAATAGATTAACTAAGAAGGAAAAAAAAAAGGCTAAATTGAGAAGCTTAACAAGAAGTACAAGATATGTTAAATTATCTATGTTTGAATTAAGTATGATGTGTGGGTGTTTCTATTATAGGAGGGAGGAAAATGGTTCTAATTTCATGGAACAAAAAGACTAATGAGCATTTCTGCATTGGGCTGCCATTATAGATAGGCCACCTTCAAAATTTTAAGAATTTGCATATGCCTGTTCTAGTCTAATTTCCTCTACCAAACAACCCCTAAAAATTTTCATGCAATAAATTTGAAAACCACTTCTAAGATCTCAATAACAAAAGCTCATGTGATTAGTGAGTACGAATATTTCTACACAATAAATTTAAACACCCACATCATGGAAAATCTTTTATTAACCACAAAATAGGAGAAAACCTACCACCCGCATCTTGTATCATGTGTGAGTGTTTATATTATTATTTAGTCACGTCAGTGTTTCACCAAATGCCAAAGAAAATGTCAATTTGTGAGTGTTTATATTATTATTTACTTAGTTTGTGCACTTGTGAGATGTTCATTTTAGTGGGCTGTCTAGTTGCTCATCTTTGACCGTGTGAGCTGCGTTCTGTTGTTTAAGCTGTTCTTCTAGGGAATCAAGAAAAAGATCCTTCAAATTTGTGAATGGTTGGACTTCTCTCCAACATTGAATTCAACTAGATTTTTTTAATTTAATTTTTTACAATTTATTAATTTAAATGAATCATTTTGTAATTCTTTATAATCACATGGTGAGGAGTAACCCTACAACAACATAATCTATGTATGGAAGATCATCCAAAGTAATAGTATAAGAAAAAATAATCCTTTCAAATTCCTTGGCACAAAATAAACGGTTTAACAATAGAGACCACAAAAACACAAAAATATATGCTTAATCTCATAGGAAAATATTTTAGGGCAATGTGCTTAACCTCACAATAAAATATGCTAGGTTCAAGTCAAGTCTTATAGATTCAACCTTATTTATTTTATATCTAACTTTATTTATTTATAAATTTGTTGTAGACAATCAACAATGTGAAGGAAATGTTTAAGAAGGCTCAATAGAAGTAGAAGAAGTGCATATGGGAGAAGGGTCAAGAACACTCACTACAGAATCTCAAACATTGAATGTTCAAGAAGGTTCAAGATCACTCCCTATAGAGGTTCACATAAAAAAAGTTAGAGAAGGGTTAGAATCTTTCCTTGTAGAATCTCAAATAATGAATGTTGGTGAAGGCTCAAGATTGCTTCCTGTAGAAATTTTAGTAACATAAGTCAAAGAAGGGTCGAGAACAGGTGTAGGAATTGGCATGGACGAACTCCTTAATATTTCCCAATCTGTAAAGAATGGTATTTCTCATAAAATTTAGATCATTTAGTTAAAATGGATGTGGATAAATTGAGAACACTTGCAACTACTGTTCAACCCTTAACTTTGTCTAAGAAAAGGTCAATGAATAAGAAGATCAGAGAAATAATGACTAAATTTAATAACACTAAAACACTTGAACAAGCTTAGCTGCTTTCACTTTTGCTTACACAAAAGAAGTTGCAAGAGGCATTGATATTGTTTGGTGTAGACACAACATCAAAGAAGAGAAGATTTTCTAACATGCAAACTAATGTGATTGAAAATGTTAAACAAGGTTTGAGAAATATAGGAAAATAGTCTCGAACAAAAGATAAGTCCATGGAAAGAAAAGTGATATTGATGTCTGTTGTAAATAAGAATAAGACCAAAAATAGAAAAATATTTTCAGTTTTATCTAAAATGGGTTTTAGTAGGAAAAAAATGAGAGAATATGTTAAGAGAAGATTAATTCTGGATGACAATACTATGGAAGGCAATTGGGAAATCATGTGTAGAGCACCTCATTCTGATAGGATTGATGAGGGATTAAAAAATTTAGTCATATCATTTTGGATTGATAACACTTCTCCTTCATCAAATAGTAGAGATGTTATCAGACATATTATTGCATCTAATCAATATGAACATCATACAAAACATTGGTTGGACACAACACAACATGAGTTATATGTGTCATTTGTAGTGAACATCCAAATGTAAAGATTGGGAAAACATTGTTTGAAACATTGAAGCCATACTTTGTGAGGTCAAACAAAGTGTTTGAAACATGTTGTCATCATCATATTGAGTTTGATTTCCACTATTAGGTATTTAAAAAGTTTGTAGAAGACACACATGGTTTTCATGCTACTCCTCCTAGTAGGATAAGTGAGTTTATATCATCCATTCTATGTGACAAAAAAATGATTTAGCTGGTCAAATAAATTGCATCAAAAGATTATGTGAAACATGTGGTAAATTGGCTCTATTTCATTTGGAAATTGAAAATATTTATGTAACAAGAAAATTGAATTGCAAAAGTTACAAGTATGTGAAGAATGAAACAAAGTTGGGGAAAGAGACAAAAAGGTTCAAATATGTTCAAGAGGAGTTAGCTATAGTAACATTTATGGATAGATTTAAGAATTTGATTCAACCTTATATTTGTCACCCATTTTTTGCAAAGTGGCAAGCACAAAAATTTCAAACTTTGAGAGATAATTTCCCACTTGGATTGACTATATCACTTGTTGATTTTGTAGAGAACTATTCCTTTGTTCATCAAAAAGCAATTCAATCAGATTATTTCTTTTCTAATCAGGTCACTATTATGGTACATGTTTGTTATATACATGCATAGTTAGATTTGGATGGTGTTCAGAGTACAATTTAGGCATGGTAATTAAAAAAAAAATCACTTTTATATAAGTGATGATAAAGAACATGACATTCACCATGTAGAACATTTCTTCAATATATTCTTTTCTTATTTGAAAGAAAGAGACATAAATGTTGATAAACATTATGTTTGGTCTGATGGATGTGGCACACAGTTTAAATCATCTAGACCATTTTATGCATTATGTAGATATCATCGCAATGAGAATATAAAACACATATGGAATTTCTTCGAGAATGGCCATGGAAAAGGTCAATATGATGGTGTTGGAGCTTGCATCAAATGTGCTCTGTGGAAATATCAAATGAATTATCAGGGAGTTCGTATAAATGATGCACATGATGTTGTTGAATGGTGTAAGACACATTTTTCATCATATGAGGTCAGGACATCATCAACAACAACTCAACAGGTACCATATAGAGTCTTTTGGGAGATAACAAGGATGAATGTGTACATTTGTTTAAATTTTATGAAATTAAGTATTAAAATTTTATTTTTAAGTTTTTATCTTTCAATTCATTGAAGTTTAAATTTAATTTGTCCATCTTTTTAATTTAATGAACTTTTAGATGTTAATAGAAAAAACATGCATGGTTGGAGGCGGATAGAAAAGACATGTTCCTTACATTTAGTCATGAGTATAGATAATTGTAATTGACATTGAAGACAAGAGATATACTCATGTTTTGTGAGAGTTGCATTGATGAAGACTATCAAGAATGCATCAATCAAATACATGGATATATAGGTGCATGGATTTTAGTACCACTTGATGTTGCCGATATATTTGATACTGATGACCAAATTTTTGATGATATTAAATTGATTTTTGATGATTATAATCATATCTCTAGATTGGTAAAACTGGGTAAGTATCATAAAAATTAATCTCAACTTGTCAATTAATCTCAACTTGTTATTTAATTATCAATGAATTGTCTTATATATACTGTACACATGTATATATACTTGTTATGTAGGAGATGTCTTTTTTGTGATTGTTGAGCCTAGAAATCATGAAGGTGTCAGTTATTATTTATTGTGATGTACTATGGAGAGGACAAAGTTATATGGTCTTGCAGAGAGTGATGAAATGTTGTTCCCCATAGGTATTATACATACATATATGGATTTATATATATCGAGGTACCTTTATATCTATCAAATTTTAAAATTTTAATATTTGTGGTGTAGGTTCTATTGTGATACAGGGAATATATTTGAAGCAAGATTAAATAGTCCAACATGGAATACAGTTTGTTGATTATCAATTTGACAACAAGGTTTTACAATATAACCACTTGATCATTGCTACCGGGCTTTGTCTACATCTTATCAAATTTAAGCATATACATCGCAAGTGGAGATTAGATAGTGAAGATCATGAGAAGATATTACATGTCTTAAGTGTACATCATGGTTGAATTGACCTTTGAGATGGTAGATAATTTAATTTAAATCAAATTTTGAGACCTTTGAATGTAGAAAATTAGAAGGGATGAATGTTATATTAATTTAATAATATTATCTTGATGGTTCTAGATATATTACTTCTTACTTTAAGATTTATTTTATAATAATTTGAATTAATTTTAAATTGTTTGCCTTGATATATATCAAATTTCAGGACCTTTAAATGTATACATTTTAATAATATTAATTACCATGGATGAAGGTTATTAAGAATATTATTATTTGTAAAAGTTTTTTAAAATAGTGTATTGGCTGACCTACTAGCATATTTTTATCTACATAAAACAAATATGTATCTTTATTCCTACTAATGAATAATTGGAATTTATAAATGTGTCATTTTAATAATATTAATTACCATCCTAAACTAAAGATTATGTTATCATTAATTTATTAAAAAAACTAAATATTAATTATGTTAGTTTATTGTAGGGTCACACTCTTAGTTTATTAGTTTATTAATGTGTTTTTGAATGTATACATTTTAATAATATTAATTACCATAGATGAATAATAATAACAACTTGATCTAAATAGGCAATTATACAAGTTAACTTTGAAACTTACACAATCATTAGATAGATATGTATCAAAGATAATTTAATATGTTAGAATTGTTTTATCAACTTCTTTTCAAACTATTAAATTTCATCTCATTATGTGTTTTTAATTGTACGATCATACTCTTAGTTATCATTAGTTTATTAAAAAACTATATATTAATTATGTTAGTTTATTGTAGGATCATACTCTTAGTTTATCAATTTATTAATGTGTTTTTAAATGTATACATTTTAATAATATTAATTACGGTGGATGAATAATAATAACAACTTGATCTAAATAGACAATTATACAAGTTAACTTTGGAACTTACATAATCATTAGATTGATATGTATCAAAGATAATTTAATATGTTAGAATTCTTTTATCACCTTCTTTTCAAACTATTGAATTTCATCTCACTATGTGTTTTTAGTTGTACAATCATACTCTTGGTTATCATCAGTTTATTAAAAAACTATATATTAATTATGTTAGTTTATTGAAGGATCATACTCTTTGTTTATCAATGTATTAATGTGTTTTTAAATGTATACATTTTAATAATATTAATTACCATGGATGAAGGTTGTCAAGAATATTATATTTTGTAAAAGTTTTTAAAAATAATGTATTGGCTTACCTAGTTAGCATATTTTTATCCACATAAAAATAATATTTATCTTTAGCCCTACTAATTGATTTAACAAATATGTATCTATAGTCCTACTAATTGATTTAACAAATTTGTATCTTTAGTCCTACTAATTGATTTACCAAATATGTATCTTTAGTCATACAAATTGATTATTTTATAATAATTACAAATAAATATAATGATTTAAATTTGTAATCTAAATCATTTGGGTTAATTTAGTAGTTTTAAGTGCCTATATTAATTCAATTCAATCACCCTATATTAATATTATTTTTCAAAATTGTAAATTAGGTTTGAACATCTAGATCAATTTGGAACTTCTTCATATTTAACTATTGAAGTAGGTAAAGAGAAGTTAATTTGATTATTTTATAATGACCACAAAAAAAAATATAAAATTCAAAATCTATAATCTAATTCACGAAGAATGTTCTACTAAAATACAAAAAAATACACATACATGTACATCTCAAGAATAAACATCTACATCTAATATCTGTACTAAAATGCATACATATGTAGATTGTAGGTCTTGAATAAATATGTATGTAGTAAAATATAAAAGGTCATATACATGTGACCATCCAACTACTAAAGTACTAAATAGTCAAATAAATAGTGAAATGTACATGTCATCAAGGTACTGAAATACACGTGTATGTAAGTCTACAGAATATACAAAGTCTCCAATATATAAATGCATCAATATATATATAAATCTACTACTACTAGAGGGACCTCTCAAGATGCATATGAACAGAATGACTCTCTGATCGAGTCTCTTGTACATCCTATGGCCGAGGCACATCAACCAAGCACTACAAATGTATATACATTAGAACTATCTAAACACACACACACACACACACACACACACACACACACACACACACACACACACACATACACGTGTGTACATGAATATGAGTGCATATCGAGTTTGAAACATAAATAACTTTACAAACTATTTAAAACTTGCACTTGAGCACTATTGGGTGTCTCAATAGAATCATCTCTCTGACATACACGTGCCCTAACCCAACACTAGTTGTAATCATGTGCTTGGTGACCTGTGCCTGCATGATTTATTATAATTTAAATTAAATATCTATCTGAACTAATTTTTTTTATTTCATATATATATATATATATATATATATATATTTGTGTGTGCATGTCTGTGTGTGTTTGTATGTATCTGGGTCTGAGGAGGTGGGGGATGATCATTAGACTCCATCATATCATCTATTGATGCACCTCTACTCTCAACATCCCCTCTAGGTAATACACCAGCATCATCTCCTAAAACTCCAACACCTACTGAACCACCCTCAGTGCCACAATCACCAATTGCTAGTAATGATGAGTGAAGTGGATTGTGTAATTGGTTGGGTAATGGTGTTGGGTTAGAATAACATATCCATATATAATGAAAATCCCATGCTCGGACTAGTATCAATCTCAGATAGCCCTCGTAACTGCTCACAAAAACCATCAAGGCCCTCAGCTGTGATCCTAACATCTCCAACTCGTATGCTTGAGCCATCTATAAAGTGTCATGAGCCTAGTGCAGAATGTTGTGAGCTATGTTGTGTGGCAATTGTGATTGGTGTGGTCTATGCCTATGGAACTATGGGGCTTTGATGGTATCTAATGACATCCATCACTAAGTGAACTAGCATCTCCTATGTATCAAAAATATAACTAATACTCTATACTAGATCGTCCAAAAAATATAGTGCTAAATCCATATGTGTGTGCTATCTTGAAAAAACACGAACATTGCTCGGTACTGGTAGTCCAATACTCTATATGGCTCATCAAGGGAGGTGCTTGAAGTGCTACTGGATGCCTCTGAAGATGGTCAACCTAGATGACTCCGTCGAGTGTAAATATAATGACCAAGAGAATTAGATGTGATACTAGCAACTATAGATGCAATGTGTCCAATATTGTCAATTGCTCCCCTCTGGGAAGTAATGCCAACTCTATCTACAATAGGTGCTAGTGCTAGAGTCACCGGAGGAAGTCTCTATCCAACGAACTATCTCACATTTGGAGGTGGTAGATGTTGTGCATTGTATTGGTCATGATCTGCAATCCGACCATGCTCCTGTCTTTAATAATCTATAATGTATAAGTAGTTGACATTGAGCCCCATGTAGAACTTAGCATACAAATGCTATGCAAAATAAAGATATTTGATCGTTATTAGGATAAGGACCATGTGTGGCTAAAAAATGAGGATAGATCATACTAGCAATAATAAGATCTCTACATCATGTCACTCAATATGTAGTGCCTACCCTCATTCACATCTTTTCTAGACTCATTGTTGCTATTATTATCAGACTTTGATGGACTAGTATTATGTTGATGGATTAGTGGTATTGTTTTGACACTATCAGACATTATGTTATGGATTCAGTTGTTATATGATGAGATCATTTAGACTTTACATTTCATGTATGTATGATGATCATTATATTGTTTTTAGTTATTGTTGATGATTAGTTAGATGGTTATTATTTCATGTGTTTTATTATGGATACTTACCCCATACTTTCATGTGTATGGTGTGCGTGTTTTCTTATTGTATGGCGTTTCTAATGTTTAAGGAAGGGAGTCGTAGTCACCTGCTTAGTCGGGATCTACACGATGCACCACTTCCTGCCATTGCCTGTTTAGCTTAGCACTATATATATTGTATGTACATGCATGGTTTTTCTACAGATTGCAGGTACCGAGTATCGACTTCCCTGAATTGCTAGGATGAGCGTACCCTATTATACTATCTCAATGATAAGAGAAGGGAGATAAGTTTTCAAGTCCAAATCCCAAACCTTAAAACCATTTGTCCTAGTGAGTTGGGACAAGTATCAGAGTTGAGAACCCATTGAATGTGTCGGATGACATATTTCATGATTTTTAATCCTTTAGACTGGTTTTGTACGAATTGACCTATGATGGGTTTTCATATTTTGTTATGAAGGTCTATGGTGAATTTTCTGTTAATTAAATCTTAACAAATAGATTTAATTAATAAAATTAATTATTTGAGAAGATTAAATATCATGATTTTGATATTTTGATTATAATTAATTCAAGGAGAATTAATTGAGAGAAAAGAATTAAATAAAAAGAAAATTAGAAAATTAAAATAAATAATAATTATAAAATACTAATAAAATTAATAAACAAATAATAATAATAAAAGTTATAAAAATTAAAATAAAAGTTATTAAATTAAAATGGGAGTTATAAATATTTAAATGGAAATTATTTAAAAATAATTGAAATTATAAGCTTGCTTGGAAATTAATGCAGTTCTCCATTTTTCATGTGTCAACAACACGGGGGTTAGTGCATCAATTGAGCACATGGTGTCTACAACCCTAGGGCTTATCAAAAAGGTTGGAAAAAGGCCCATGCTTAGTTGGTGACATCTTCCAGTTGGTTCTAGAAGCATTCTAGGGTTTTCCTGAGAGCTCTTTATATTCGGGCATTCCTTAGAAGCTTGGACATAGCGTGGATAGTGTGGATAGCGTGGAGAACAATTGAAGCATTGGAGGATTCGGGAATTTTGAAGAAGGGGAGCTTCCTCAGCGGGTTATCTAAGGAAGAGCAAGTTAGCATCAGAATCTGGGTAGATTCTTGTGTTTTCACTTATGCTACTTCTGCACCTTGTTTTCCCCTGTCTTCTTCGTGTCTTCCATGTGTCTTCATTATGCATTTTGGGCAATTAAAATTAATTTGAGGAATCTATATGCTTACATCTAAAATGACACGGGCTAGGGTTACAATTCATGGACAAACTCATTAGAATTAGTTATTAGAAAATTTTGAAGAAAACAAGTTTCATAGAGAAACTTTGAAAATGAAAGCTTGTATTCATAAATTTATCATTTTTACATATATACTGTGATTCTGTATATTATATATATATACATACATATATATATATATGTATACATACATATATATATATATATATATGTATACATACATATATACATATATATATATATATATATATATATATATATATATATATATATATATATACATATGTATGTATAGATATATATATATATATATAAAGGTATATGTATATATATATATATATACATATACCTTTATATATATATATATACATATACCTTTATATATATATATATATATATATACATATATAAAGGTATATGTATATATATACTGTGATTCTGTATATTATATATATATACATACATATATATATATATATGTATACATACATATATATATATATATATGTATACATACATATATACATATATATATATATATATATATATATATACATATGTATGTATAGATATATATATATATATATATATATAAAGGTATATGTATATATATATATATACATATACCTTTATATATATATATATACATATATATATATATATACATATATATATATATACATATATATATATATACATATATATATATATATATATATATATATATATATTCATGTGTGATAAAGTCGAATATCATTAATCAAAAAACATTTTGGAAAAAACGTTAAACATTATTTACAAACCAAATCGCACCGCGCGGGTGGAAGCGTTTTAAAAAAAATGTTTAAATGATATAAATTTTTTTTTTCCAGCGGAGCCGTATCACCCCGCGGGTACGCAGAGGGCCTGCCATCGCAGGGACTGTGATGTCAGGGGTACTCTGTACCCGCTGTCGGGCAAACCTGCGATAGCAGGTACCTTGTACCGTGCGACATCAAGGATTTGTCTAAGCATTTCAATTTTTATAAAACATTTCATGAAATCGGTTATCAATATTTCAATTTTTATATATATTTTGATTTTTATTATTATATATATATATATGTATTTATATATATATTTATATATATAAGTATATATGTATATATGTAATTTATAACAAGTAATTATTATATCAATAAAAGATGTGAGTTAGTAGAGATTTTAATAATTAATTTAATTAAACATTAGTTTTAATTAAGATTAATTATTAGCATATACATAATCAAAGTTTTGATTATTGGAAATGTTATTTCTCAAACGAAGTTTTTATAAATAAAATATTATTGGATCAATTAGAAAATTGAATCTAATGGAGGAACTTTTATCTATCAAGTAAATACATGGGTTAGGTAAAACGTGAAATTTCTCCACTTGATATTAATTTTGGGAAAACGTAAACTAAGACATTTGAAATCTAAATTTGAAACTTAGCAAAACCAAAACATGTGTTTACATTGTGTATTCCTTATGCTAATGTTTTGGGTTTTGGGTTGACTAGTGTTGACCAGTTATAGGATGTCTACCAGAGGCTTGGGGGTTATGTGATTGTGATGTCATGATGATGTTTTATTTCTCGATCTTTATAAACCCAACCATGATTATGTGATGGAATGCTCTATGTATTGGTTGTGAATACCGATTGTTATAGTTGAGATTCTTATGTTTGAGACCCTTGACTTAACCATTATTTTTGGTCATCGATCAGTTATCCTTGGATATATTCTAGTCTCCACGATGGGACTAATATGTGGATTTATTCTTGATGATGTCATGTGGTGACATGTATGACTCAACCATTTTGGAGTCTTTGATCAGTATGTTTTGAGATATTCTTGGTTGCTTGTTGAGAACCAATGGATATGATGATCTATTTTGAGATATATTCTGGTTATTAAGAACCAATGGATACTTTGATTATCAGTGATACTTTAGTTTCCAATAGAGAGCTGTTGTAGTCATGATTTTCTATGGATATTGCTCATGGAGATTTGATGCTTTTATGCATATTTGATGATTTTATCATGGATATTTGATGATTCTTATTATGGATATTTGATGATTTTATGGACTTTCTTTATGATTATGATACCATGAGCATTAGGGTAGGATATCTACATGTAGTGTCGGGAAGTGGCTTGCAATGGGGGCCGGGGCCGTAAGAGGTTGCTAGGGTAACTCATTGTAAGTTGGATTAATAAGTGATAACATTCAAACTTAATACTAACTGAATAAACCTAAAAAGATAAGAGTTTTGGTTCTCGCCCATGCCTTGAGTGCTTGTACAGGCTAGGATGGGAGTAGAGAGAACGCATGGTTGCGACCTTGCATTCCATAGTATGCCTTGTCAGTATGAAAGGTTACTAGTGGCCGCATGAAATTTGTATGGACCCATGGAGTTTAGCTAACTGCCAGGGTAACTTGTACGAGATAAATGCGATGACACTTTCCCACTTGCATAGTAGGTTCCTACATGTCATTGTGTGCCTCTGGGAAGTAGATGTTTGTTTTGGTGATTGGAACCTTTGAGTTAGTATACTTTTAGGATTCCTGGACTTTAGAGACTTGTGCTATGTGGATTTGATAGCTATGTGGATTATCTCCTCAGCACGGTGGGAGTGGACCACTTAGGTACCACGCGGTCGGGTGGTAGTATATTTTCCACTCTTATAATTTGAGATTCATTGAGACATCGTGGCTGATGCATCCTTCGTGATGGTGGATATGTATCCTTTCATTGATGATTAGCATATGTTAGATGATGTTATCTTATGCTTGCATGTTAGATTACTTTCTGCATATGATGTTGTATTTATTAGGAGTGACATTCCTAGTATGTTAATACCGATGATCTCTTCGGTGATCTGGGATGTTACACACAGAGGGATGGCTAGGGCCCACGATGGTCTAATGATGCTATTAACGGTTGGGAGGAACCGTGCACTTAGTTTATTTTGTTGATATTTATGATGGATGTATATGACTTCTATGATGATGTATCATAAGTATCATGTGATTATCTTTACTTGATGTATCATGGATTAGAATAAGATGATGTACCTTATTCTACATATGTATATTCTTTTAAGCCTTCATACCCTGTGACATGTACAGTGGATGAATGAGTAGTTGGATATGTAATAATTGAACATTGGACTTATCATTATTATTTCATGTGGATGTTGTAATCATGTATGTAATTCACGTTAAGGGATCTTAAAGAATGTAACCTGTTGTGCATATCATGTTTACTCTTTAGATGGACATTGTTGTTGCTTCTGTTATTGTGAATGAGTTTTATGTGGTATTTACTTTCTTGTAATATCAAAAAAATAAAAAAATGCTACCAACTTAGTGAAATACTAGGTTAATTCTTTGGATCCCTTGGCAGGGCGTTACACAATAGCTTCTCACCCTACCCTATGTACACTCATATGATGGAAAGAGATTTCATTTGATGATGTCTTTGGGGGCCACCCTCTTGACGTCATCAAAAGATGCATCTCTTGAAATCTTAGCTCTAAGCTCCCTAGATATAGCATCTAATACATTAGGGGTAAATGAATGATGAGCTCTAAATCTAGTAGTATGATACTATAAACTCCTACATATGGTCGTATATATGTCTCTATATAGACCATCGTTAGAGAACAATACAGACTGCTCTAATCTAAGAACCTCCTGCTCTGCCAATGCAAATAATGCATCAATATCAATGCATGGAGGTGGTGCAGTAGGAGCCATAGCAGGATCTCCAATAGGAGCTACACCAAGACCTCCAATAGGAGCTACACCAGGACCCACACTAGGACCTACACTAAGAGCTGCACAAGGAGCCACACCTGGAGCTACAACATAAGCCCCACTACAAGCCCTCAATGAGCCACAACATGAGCCCCACCATGAGTTGCAACACAAGCCCCACCACAAGAAACACAATGAACTACACTAGGAGCCATAGTAGAAGCCACATCAAGAGCCATAGTAGAAGCCACATTTGGAGCTACAGTAGGAGCCACAACAGGAGGAGTCACAACAAGAGCCTCATCACCCTCAAGATAATGAGTAGGCTGATCATGTGAAGTTGTATCTAGAATGATGGAGCTAATATATATTATAAATGTACATATACATATACATGTAGTCTAGTACACAAATTTTTATTTAAAAGATATGTAATCATGTACATCATCTAATTTGTAACACATCAATAATTATATGATCATGCATGATAGTTAGAGTTAGAGATAGGGTTTGAGTTTATAGTTAGGATTAGATTAGGGTTTGACTTAGGGTTTCAATTAGATTAGGGTTTGATTAGGAATTGATTTGGATTAAAGGGTTTGATTTCTAGGGTTACAGTTAGATTAGGGTTTGATTAGGGTTTGATTTAGATTAGAGTTTGAGTTTTTAGTTAGGATTACATTAGAGTTTGAGTTAGATTAGGGTTTCAATGTTTATTTAGGGTTATATTAGGGTTTGAGTTTGATATTAGGAAATTATATTAGGGTTTGAGTTAGATTAGGGTTTTAGTTTGAGTTAGGGTTAGAATTTTATGGCTAGGGTTAGGTTAGGGTTATCTAGTTAGATTAGGGTTACGATTAGATTAGGATTTGAGTTAAATATTAGGGTTTGATTTAGATTAGGGTTTGAGTTCTAGATTAAAGGGTTTGGTTGGGGTTATAGTTACATTAAGTTTTGAGCTACAGTTTGATTTAGATTAGGGTTTGGTTAGGGTTTGATTTCTAGGGTTACGATTAGATTGGGGTTCATTATTAGGGCTTGATTTAGATTAGGGTTTTAGTTAGATTAGGGTTTGAGTTTTTAGATAGGATTAGATTAGGGTTTGATTACAGTTTGATTTAGATTAGGGTTTTAGTTAAAGATTAGGGTATGATTAGGGTTTGATAAATAGATTAGGGTTTGGTTTGGGTTTGATTTATAAGGTTATGGTTAGATTAGGGTTTGATTAGGATTTCATTTAGATTAGGATTTGAATTAGATTAGGGTTTGATTTTTCTATTCTAAGATTACATTAGAGTTTGAGTTAGATTCTAGGGTTTCAATTTTCAGTTAGGATTGTATTAGGGTTTGAGTTAGGGTTTGAGTTAGATTAGGGTTTCAGTTTGAGTTAGGGTAAGATTAGGGTTTCAATTATGGTTATGGTTAGGTTAGGGTTATCTAGTTAGATTAGGGTTATGATTAGATTAGGATTTGAGTTAAAGATTAGGATTTGATTAGGGTTTGATTTAGTTTAGGTTGTGAGTTCTAGTTTAAAGGGTTTGGTTATGATTATAGTTACATTAAGATTTGAGTTAGGGTTTGATTTAGATTAGGGTTTGAGTTAGATTAGGGTTTGGTTAGGGTTTAATTTCTAGTTTTATGATTAGATTAGGGTTTGACTTAAAGATTAGGGTTTGAGTTTTTAGTTAGGTTTAGATTAGAGTTTGATTAAGGTTTGATTTAGATTAGGGTTTGAATATTATTTGATTTAGATTAGCATTTGACTTAAAGATTAGGGTATGATTAGGGTTTGATTTATAGGGTTACAGTTAGATTCTAGGGTTTGATTACAATTTGATTTAGATTAGGGTTTGAGTTAAAGATTAGGGTATGATTAGGGTTTGATTTAGATTAGGTTTTGGTTAGGGTTTGATTTATAAGGTTATGATTAGATTCTAGGGTTTGTGTTAGATTAGGGTTTGATTACGGTTTGATTTAGATTAGAATTTGAGTTAAAGATTAGGGTATGATTAGGGTTTGATTTAGATTAGGTTTAGTTAGGGTTTGATTTATAGGGTTATGGTTAGATTCTAGGGTTTGTCTTGGATTAGGATTTGATTATGGTTTGATTTAGATTAGGGTTTGATTTATAGGGTTACAGCTAGATTCTAGGGTTTGATTTATAGGGTTACAGTTAGATTCTAGGGTTTGATTAGGATTTCATTTAGATTAGGGTTTGAGTTTTCATTTAGGATTAGATTAGGGTTTCCATTTTTAGTTATGATTAGATTATAGTTTGAGTTAGGGTTTGGTTAGGGTTTTATTTCTAGGGTTATGGTTAGATTAGGGTTTGAGTTAAATACAAGGGTTTGATTAGGGTTTGAGTTAGATTAGGTTTTGGTTAGGGTTTGAGTTCTAGAGTTATGATTAGATTATGGTTTGAGTGAGAATAGGGTTTAATTTAGATTAGGGTTTGAGTTAGATTAGGGTTTCAAGTTTTAGTTAAGATTAGATTAGGGTTATGATTCTAGGGTTAGATTAGGGTTTCAGTTACACAACTCTAGGGTTAGATTAGGGTTAAAGAGTTTCCAAGTTAGGGTTAGGGTTATGGTTAGTGTTAAAGGGTTGGAGATAGAGTTCTAATATTTTCTAATTTTCTACACTAATATATTTTTTTATTTTTTCTAATATTTTGTAATGTTTTTTTCAAATATTTTATAATATTTCTCTAATATTTTGTAATGAGTTTTCTAATATTTTGTAATGTTATATACTAATTTATTTTAATTAATGTTAGATACTAATATTTCCTAATGTTATACTAATTTTATTTTCTAATATTGTAGATTAACATTTTGTTAATATTTCAAATAATATTTTTCTAATTTTCTAATTTTTTAGACTAATTTTGATATTTTATTATTTTTCCTAATATTTTCTAATTTTCTAGACTAATATTTGAAAAATATTTTTAAATGTCTTTTCTAATATTTTCTAATATTGTTTTCCTAATATTTTCTTATATCTTTCTAATATTTTCAAACTAATATTTTTAAATATATTTTCTAATATTTTTCTAATATTTAAATGTAATGTTTTTTCTAATATTTTTCTAAATTCGTTTCTAATTAAATTAATATTTTTCTAATGTAAAAAATACTTTTCTAATAATCTACACTATTTTTAAAAAATATTATAAAATATTTTTCTAATATATTGTAATATTTTTCTAACATTTTCTAGACTAATGTTTAAAAAAATATTTTCTAATATAAATATAATGTTTTTTCTAATGGTTTTCTAATAAAACTAATATTTTTCTAAATTTGTTTCCTAATGATATACTAATATTTTTCTAACATTTTTATATATTTTCTAATGTTTTTATAATATTCTAAACTATTGTTATTCTAATGTTTTCTAATATTTGTCTAATTTAACACTTTTTTTTTTCTAAATCTATTTTCTAATGCTAAAGTAATATTTTTCTAATATTCTACACTAATATTTTTTAATAATTTCTAATGCTTTTCTAATATAAATGTAATTTTTTCCTAATGTTTTTCTAATAAAACTAATATTTATCAAAATTTCTTTCTTAATGTTATACTATTTTTAAAAAGATTTTCTAATGTTTTTCTTTAATATTCTACACTATTGTTTTTTAATATTTGGTTATATTTTTCTAATATTTTCTAGACTAATGTTTTTAAAAATATTTTCTAATGTTTTTCTAATATAAATGTAATGTTTTTTCAAATGTTTTTCTAATAAAACCAACATTTTTCTAAATTTGTTTACTAATGTTATATTTTTTTGATATTCTAGATCAACATTTAAAAAATATTTTCTAATGTTTTTATAATATTCTAGACTATTGTTTTTCTATTATTCTCTATTATTTATATAATTTAACACTACTTTTTTTTCTAAATTTGTTTTCTAAATTTATTTTCTAATGCTAAATTAATTTTTTTCTAGTATTCTACACTAATGGTTTTAATAATTTCTAAAAACACTCATATATAACTAACAAATACAAAAAAAATTATAACCAATAAATTAATAGAATTAACTAACATAAATAAACAATAAAAATATTAAATTGACATGAAAATATGCTTTTAAAACATTAAAAAAATAAAAAAATTCAAATAATAACATATAAACATACCCGAAATAGTGCAACGACTAGAATCTGGAGGAGAATGATGCAAAGTGATGTAGCATGCTTATCAATATGATACGTTCACTCCAACATCCAGATCAAATTCACTTCACCATAAAAAGTGAACAAGAAAATGGGAAAAATGGGGTTTTCTCCTCAAAATCACCATGAAATATGTTCAAGCAAGCATATTAATAAGGGACGTTCTCTCAAACATCCCTTATTTATACTAAACATGTTCGCTAGTATGTTCACCTGAACATATGTTAAATTGAATATGCGAATTTTTTATCGTTTTACGATTTCCTTCATGCCACAAAAGTGGGACCCATTATTGTGGGTTCACCCTTTACATGGAATAAAATGTGCCATTTGCTAAATCTACCAACCACTACAAACATGCTGTCGTAACTTGCCTCTATCCTTGGTAACCCCATCAGGAAGTCCATACTAAAGCACTATGAAGGTCTATTTGGTATGGGTAAAGGCTGATAAAGTTTGACATTTGTTGACACTCCCTTGGCCTTTTGACACACAAGACAAGCTTTCACAAACTTTCTTATGTCTATTTGCATCTTAGGTCAATAATAAAATCTTTGTACTAACTCCAATGTCTTGCTAAGTCCAAAATGACCACCAAGACCTCCACAATGCTTCTCCCTAATTACATTGTCCCTCATAGAAAATTTGGGAATACATAGTTGGCTTCCCTTAAACAACAACCCATCTTGCAATATAAAGTCTAAAAAATCAGAATGAATAGTACCTTCTAACTTCGTGCAAACCTCAAATGCTTCCTTGAAATCTATATCTTCCACATACATGCCCTTCAACGCATCCACCACCATGCTTTGCAATTTATCTTCTTGTATTGTTAACACCCTTATTCTAAGTACATCAGTTACCTTGTTGGTTTGTCCTTTCTTATGCTTGATCATTAAAGTATAAGCCCACAAACTCTCAACCCATTTCATGTACATATGGTTGAGTTTTTCTTGTCCATTCAAGAAAATAAGAGCATGGTTTTCACTATATACAATAAAATCCTTAGGTAGAAAATAATGCCTCCATTTTTATAATGCCTTGACCATGGCATACAATTATAGATCATAAGAAGAATATTTCTTCTTTGCCACATTCAACTTCTTGCTAAAAAATGCAACGGGTTTGCCTTCTTGACTAAGAACAAAACCTATTGCAAAGCCACTAGCATCACATTCTATTGTTAAAAATATATTAAAATCTGGTAAAATAAGGATAGGATATTTGGCTACCTTTTTCTTAAGTTTCTCAAAACTTTGACTTGTTGCACTATTCCATTCAAACTTCATTTTACCTCCTCCTTTAATGGTGTCCAACATTGGTGCACAAATATTGCTGAAGTTTCTTATGAACTTTGTGTAGAATGTGGCTAAGCCATGGAATGTGGCTAATCCATTCAAACTCGTTCTCACCCACGATCAACACACTTGGTCCAACTTGACCAACCCCTTTCTCTTTTCCTTTAGAATTTATCATGTAGGTTACCCCATCCTTTTGGACACTATAAGAGTTCTTCTCACAATCATGGTGTGCCTTCCTATCAAATTGCCAAGGTCTACCTAGCAAGAGGTGGCAAGCATCCATAGGCGAGATATCACTTAATATGTTATCCTTATAACCCTTTATGCTGAATTCTACCCAAGCTTTCTCATTCACAACTTCTTGTTGTCCCTTAACCAACTGACTTTGTACAAACAAGAATGTGGCAGTCTCTCCAATCTCAATTTGTTTTCAGCCATGAGTGATATGATATTATCTATGGAACTCAAACCAATTATCATTTTGCACAACTTTCCCTTTACCTTGCATTGAACTCAAAAGAGAGCCCTCCTTTGGGTGGTATCTTTCTTTACTAGTTCCTTAAGAATTGTTCTTCTTATCAAGAGAATTTCTCTCCAGCCTCTTTCATCAACTAAACTTGTGGTGAGTTCATATTCATATCATCCTCCTATACATAAGCAATCCTCCTTTCACAATTCTGAGAAGTTATACTTTGGGTTTTTGAACTAATCAAAATTATAACACTTCATTCCTAAGAACCTAGATCCTCTACCTGATCCACTAGACCATCCTTTGTCAGATCCCCTTTCACCATAGTCTCCTCTTCTACTTAAGTCACCCATTTTTTCCACCTCTTCCCTTGTCCTCTATTGTTGATGTCTCCCCTACCTTGGTCATTCCTTCCACTTCTCCCTCTTCATTGTTGATCACCCTTCCTTTTCAACTTCTCTTCAACTTTAAAAACAAGTTGAAAATACTTCCCCACTATATTTGGGGTAAGAAGGCTATTCTCTTCCTATGTGTTCATTCATTTTCCATTCAATTACCTAGCCACTCTTTCTAGTTCCTACTCTTGTTTATTTTCCATGAGAGTTAGCCTATAGAACTCTTCTGTATAGGCATTCACATCCATTTCTTGCTATTTCAAGCTTTGTATTTTCTTGAACAACTGCACCTCATGATTTGTAGGCAGAAATTGTGCATTGATTTTTTCATTCATCACTTCCCATGAAGAAATAAGATTTTTTTTTTGCATCCTTTCTCCGTGAACATAATTTCACCATGAGAGAGTACCTCACTATTGAGACTACCTTAATGTGTAGATATCTTGTCAGTGACACCTCCTCTCACTGACTTTAAAGCATCAACAAATGTGTTTTAATCTATAGGCAATTCCATTGATGGATCTTGGTGTTGTTCTCCCTCTTCATCTCCACTAGCACCTTCTTCAATCTCATTCGCTTTATCCCTATCACTAGAACTCTCCTTAGACTCCTTCAACTTCTCTTCTAGAAGTTCCTCCATCATCTTCTTGATGGCATCTAGAGTCATACTTTTGGGAGACATTATGTTAGCCTTAACTTCAACCTATGATTCTTCTGTAGACATACACTTCCTAGCAAGACCTTGTCTTGCTCTACTACCAATCTGATGAGTAAAAAAGAAGAAGGTCTGCAACAACCTTACTATGATATGGAATGAAGAATTAACTAGAGAAATCTACAATAGTGTCTTGATATGAATGACATAATCTACAATTGTGAACAACACCCTACAATTTATTTTCCCTAAGAGTTAGCCTATGGAACTCCTCTGTATAGGCATTCACATCCATTTCTTGCTGCTTCAAGCTTTGTATTTTCTTGAACAATTGCACCTCATGATTTGTAGGTAGAAATTGTGCATTGATTTTTTCATTCATCACTTCCCATGAAGAAATAAGATTTTTTTTTTTTTGTATCCTTTCTCCTTGAACATAATTCCACCATGAGAGAGTACCTCACTATTGAGACTACCTCCATATGTAGATATCTTGCTAGTAACACCTCCTCTCACCAAATTTAAAACACCAATGAATTTGTTTTGATCTACAAGCAATTCTGTTGGTGGATCTTGGTGCTATTCTACCTCTTCATCTCCACTGGAACCTTCTTCCATCTCATTATTTTTATCCCTATCACTGGAACCCTTCTTGAACTCCTTCAACTTCTCTTCCAAAAGTTCCTCCATCATCTTCTTGATGGCATCTAGAGTCATACTTTTTGGAGGCACGATGTTAGCCTCAAATTCAACCTATGATTCTTCTACAGACATACACTTCCTAGCAAGACCTTGTCTCACTCTGATACCAATATGATGAGTAAAAAAGAAGAAGGTAAGGAACAACCTCACTATGATATGGAATGAAGAATTAACTGGAGAAATCCACAATAGTGTCTTGATATGAATGACATAATCTATAATTGTGAACAAGACCCTACAGTTTATTTTCCATGAGACTTAGCCTATGGAACTCCTCCATATAGACACTCACATCCATTTCTTGCTGATTCAAGCTTTGTATTTTCTTGAACAACTACACCTTGTGATTTGTAGGCAGAAATTGTGCATTAATTTTTTCATTCATCACTTCCCATGAAGAAATAAGAATTTTGTTTTTTTGTATGCTTTCTCCTTGAACATAATTCCACCATGAGAGAGTACCTCACTATTGAGACTACCTCCATATGTAGATATATTGTCAGTAATGCCTCCTCTCACCAACTTTAAAGCATCAATGAATGTGTTTTGATCTACAAGCAATTTCGTTGATGAATCTTTGTGCTATTCTCCCTCTTCATCTCCACTGGAACCTTCTTCCATCTCATTCTCCTTATCCCTATCACTGGAACCCTTCTTGAACTCCTTTAGCTTCTCTTCCAGAAGTTCCTCCATCATCTTCTTGATGGCATATGGAGTCATACTTTTGTGAGGCATGATGTTAGCCCTAACTTCAACCTGTGATTCTTCTGTAGACATACACTTCCTAGCAAGACCTTCTCTCACTTTGATACCAATATGGTGAGTAAAAAAGAAGAAGGTCTACAATAACCTCACTATGGTATGGAATGAAGAATTAACTAGAGAAATCTAGAGTGGTGTCTTGATATGAATGACACAATCTACAATTACTAACAACACCCTACAGTTTGAATCCATTCAATCATGGAAAGTACATGGAGATGCCACCTTATCACACACATACTCCTTTAGACTGTGGATCTTTCCTACAAATGGCCAAAGAAAAAATATGATACATCCTTCTTACTCGCTCCCCACCATGTTCTAGCCACTTCACAGGATGAATACACGAGCAGGAGGCATGATTCTCCCACTAATGAATATTAAATTTTATTCCATCCAAGTAAAAAAACACATGTAGAAATTAATAAAAATGGAAAAAAAAAGGCACTGTTATTGCTTTTATTTATTCCTTCACTAGAACATGAGATTGTTCCCACAAACTTTCCCAAATTCCTTCATATATTTCCAACCATTGACTTGGAGGGAATATATAATATATCAATGACCAATTAGTTACCAATTGATTTTTGTTTTGCAAAATATTAGACCTGTAGTTGTCAAACATTATAGGCTAATAATGTTTACTAAAGATTATTCACTTACATACATTATTTTTGAACCCATACAAACTTGAAAATTATAAAATACCCCAATACATAAATTAAATAATATTTGCATCATAAGATGAAAATCAATTCGTCTTCCTATTGCTTAGTGTGGCTGCTTTGCTTCTTAATGTTAAATATTTGTTTCTATTTTCTTAATCAAATAACACACATTAAATAATGAATAATGAATAATAATCATGATGATCAATGACATAGGAAAACTTCTTAGGAATTCATGTTTTTAATTAGAAGAAAACTAGTTTGACATGATTACAAAACTAATAGGTACATCCTATCAAAGACATAAATAACCACTAATCATAAAAG
The DNA here is from genome assembly GCA_028749045.1 of Cupressus sempervirens. NCBI lineage: Eukaryota > Viridiplantae > Streptophyta > Pinopsida > Cupressales > Cupressaceae > Cupressus > Cupressus sempervirens. The sequence goes on along the minus strand of CM053786.1, from coordinate 714,538,794 downwards.
ACCTAAACACCAACCAAAAGCTGAAATAGAGGTCTATAGCCTTAAAACAACCAATGAACACTTTTATAGGGATTGGTTATCTTAATGATATCAATGTTAGTGTCTTCAACATTTCTATCGACATTATATTGAGTGGAGAGAAGAAAAAGCCTAATATCTAGAGCCATAGGGTTTTGCATCTGCTCAACACCTTTATCTACCGCTTTGTCTTTCTTTCTCAAGAGATTGTCACCATCATATGTAATGTCTCTTAAATTGGAAGCTGGGGAATTTACTTTAGACAACCCATGTGCAACTTTAACTTATTGATTAAGCTTTCACAAATCTATTGTACTAATCTTCACCATTTCGTTCAATGCAATCTACACATTGTTAAATTTAACCTCTGGAATTTTTACTTATCCTTCATAGTTTCATTTCTAATTTCTAATTCTTTTGGTTTTCTTTTAAGTGATTTTTATTATATCACCCATTTTCTAGGAGGTAGAGGAGCCACTCCTAATATGTTTAGGGAAAAGAAAAACAAAAAACTTTTATACTTTTATTTTACTTCTCTTCTTTGCACTCTCTCCAGGTTTTTCATTGTTTTGATATTTTTCCAATTATTAGGCAATCTTGATCTCTCTGGAGATTTAGATTTCGGCTTGTCCTTTTTCTTGACTTTTCCAATGTTCTTCCATGAGAAAGAAAGGCCTTCCTAATCATTTCAATAGTTTTATTTCGCATCTATTCAATTAGAAATGGAACAACAAAATCCTCTATCTTGCAAGTGGTTGTTATGCTTCCAATAGCCATATGAATGATCTTACGAATCTTACAATTACTTAGTATATTACTCATAAAATAACATATCTTATGTGGTGCATACTAGTTCTAATACTTACCACTACATTGGCAAGAAAAAAACAATGACATTTGAGATTGGTTGACTATGAGTAAATTTTAGGTGTTCCCTATATGAATGTCAAGAGCTAAACTTTGAACCAAATGATGGAAAATCATGTACACCAAATGACTACCATTGAAGCAATGGGAAGCGCCGATCTATTTAAACCTTTTTAAACATTTTTAACGCATGACATAACAACAAGAAACTTGGATATACATTTTTTTGGGTGGAAAGCCAGGTTGGAGGATGTGGTGTATGAAGGACATGATGGAGCAAAACTAAAAGTGGACAAACCATGTGACTCAAAACTTGGAAAAATTGATTATTAATGAGATTGTAGAGAATGGAGGGAAGGATGGGATCAAAGGATAGAGGGAGGTGTAAAAGTGGGTTAGTGGATATGAGGTAACTTATATGCACTCCTATCAAGTGTTAAATGTTGTTTGCAGTCTAGCTCCATGGGAAGCTTCCATGCAGTGGTGCTATGAGCTTCTTTGTGTCTTCCTATGGTGGCAATAAGAAAACAAGTTACAGCTTAATGTGCATGAAATTTAGTTTGAGAATTCTGTAAGTAAGTGATTTCCTTAGCATCTAAATGTCACAATGTCAACAATTATTCTTGCAGTGGTTGTGCAACATAGAAGTTAGATGTAGCTAGCCAGCTGTGACAGATATTTGTTAAATATTTATTTTATTAAAAAAAAAAAATTAATATGTTAAGTGTTCACTAACAAGCCTCTCTTAGCATCACCTAGATTCAATGAGTGCTAAGTGTTACATTTATTCTCATGAGAGATGTATTATATCACAATTTGACTTGCTATGGAAATATCTCCTACTTATCTATTAATATGTAGCTTGGTGGTTCGAGTAGTTATTTAACATTTACCATTTTATAATAGTAGACGTACATAGTAGTTAAGTTATTTAACATTGACTATTTCATGATATGTTCATTCTGTGCAATTGAAGGAGAGCAAGTATGTTTTCGGCCAGTTTCCAATTACCGTGCATGAGGTCACTTTAATACTAAATGAAACATACATATATAGTGTATGTATTTTAATATTTATTGTGTTTGTAAGATTAAGATAATATGTATAAATTGAATTTTGGTTGTAGCAATTTTATTTGAAATATGATTTGCATAGGTTCAAATAAAATATTATTTAGGTAAAAAAATTATATACACAACAGATCTTTAAATCATTATAAGGTAAAAAAGGGTAAATTTTGATATGAAAGGTGATCAAGAATATGACGAAAATATTGATATTTTTAATATGATTAATTTTTCATTAAAAAATTAGAAAATTATTTAATACTAAGACTTTTAATTTTTTAATTATTATATATGATAGCTATACATTTCAAATTGTTTTTTTTAATGTGTTTAAGATTTTAAAAATTATTACATTATATTTTAAATACAATGTAAATAAGAAAATGTGTATAGTATTTTTTTAGATTTTATTAATAAGGGATTTGCTTTTCAATTAGCAATTGCATTGAATAATTGTTTTTAATTGATAGAGACCTACATCAAAATTGACAAAATTTAGTCATGAACAAGTTAGTAGACATTTTCATCGAATCCCCATGATCAGATAGCAGAAAACCAGGTAAGTATCCAAACATCAAGAAAAGAAGATTGTAATTAAAACTTCCATTGAATAAAAATGCTAGCACAGAGAAATCTAACGAATCCCCTAACGTTATCAACTAACAATCTATTTTTTATCCTCCTCTCTCCCTAGAATACCTAAGAATCCTCACCAAAACAAAAAAAAAAAACAACTAATAGAGGAATACTACTTGATAAAAATCAAAACAAAAATTGACCAAAATCAAAATAAAAATTTCTCAAGATCACCCTTTAAGTAAAAGAAACCAATTTGAAAAATCTTAGCCTCTTTTCTCAACAAATATCAAATACTATAGTTTCCACTAGATCACATCAATATCTCTGAAATGAATGATAACAAATTTCTACAAAGAGATATAAAAATAGAGAGATTCATATAGACAAAGATCTTGATAGAAAGAAATATAGGGAGGCGTACAAGGGAGATACAAGGAGAAATAGAGACATATATGAAAAATAGTAGAGATAGAGTGAATGAGAGAGGAGGGATGGAATTCCATCAAGAAATATAGATATAAAGAGATAGAGATGAATAGAGAGTGATAGAAATAAATAAAGAAAAAATGTCATTCTTTTCTATATGCTCTTTCCTTTTTATATATATTTTTTAATAATTGATCTCCAATAAATCTTTAGCGTACCTATTGCACACCAAGGTGTGATTTCTAGTGACAAACAATTTGGCTAGGAATGGAATGTTAATGGAATGAAAACTTTTCTAAAAGTAGGTCACTTTGTTAGGGGAGTGGAAAGAGAGTTGTTTAGGATGCAAATATTGTCCTTACACTTTTGAGAGAGTTTTGTGAGGTGCAAACTCATTGGTGATGGAGGTGGATGAATTGGATCCATATGATAATTAAACACAAAATACAAACTATAGGAACTTATAGAAATTATAGAATCATTTCATTGCCTAATCATAGAAAATATTACATTGTGCCTCTTTTTGACTTTTCTAGAAATATCTAAATAGAAATGACTTCTAGAACTTTACAAACTTAAATATTAATTTGACCTAACCCTATTTGGTAATCCAACTGGAGTTTCTAGAATCCTCTAGTATTTTATTTGAGGGGGAAATTACACATTCCAACACTTTCCCCCTAATTTCAACCTCAAATGTTGTCGCATACAAATTCCAGTATACCATGATTATTATTTATTTTTATTTTCCTTTTTTTCATTTTCACATCCATGCTTGTAGACATTGGAACCTTTTGCCTCTTTGATCCCTTTCTCTAATCCTTTTCCCAATGTTGCTGCATTCCTTCTTACACTTGAACATTTGTACCTAAATAAACCTTTGATTATTCCTGCAATTTTTTGCCAATTTGATCCATAGCTCCATCCACAATCTATTTTGATGCAACCTACCATAAAATATTTATTGCATTCTCTATTCCAACATGTCTTATTAGAATGATTTTTCAAACCACAAATATTACAAGGATTTAAATCCCAACATCTATCCTTTGTATTTCCTTTCCTATTACAATGTGAACCTTTATTTATCTTTTTACTACCTGCATTATATTCAAGAACTACATATTTTGGTTTGACTGTAGTCTCAATTGGATTCCTTAATCCTTGTTCGTCCTTTCACAGACCTTTACCTTTGAAACCCATTCTTTCCATAATCTTCAAACCAATACTATTATTATCATAAGAAATGAAATCTACAAACTTCTTGTCATTTTCATTCTTACAATTTTAATTAACACTTTCAGCTTCAACAAAATCACATTTCTTAATTGTATAATCACTCAAATCATTTGTGTCACAGGATACATCACATACAAATGGTTTTGCATTCAAACATTCTCTCTCTTGTTTTAGAGTAGACAATTCCTTCTTTAATATACTATTTTCCTCTTCCAAATTCTTCACATTTTCTTCTAAAACTTTTTTCTTTTTTTGAACATCATAAAATAACTTTAACTTTTGTTCTAATTCTTTATTTTGCTCTCTAAGCTTGCATGTTTCCTTCACCTGCCAATTATTTACTTTTTTCACAAATTTTAGCCTATCCTTCTAGCTCTTCCATTCTCTCTTTACTTTCACTAATTTCATTTAAAAGTCTACATTTTTCTTCTGACCTCCCTCTAATTGTTGTAAACATTTTTGTCTCTAGTTTCTAATTTTTCTTTTAAGCAATCCATCTCAAGAGTCAAATTTATATTTTCTTTTAATAATCTTTTACCTTGTTTTCCCATTTTAATAAACTCAAATCTATCAAATGAAAATCTAAGCTCCCTCTTAAAATAAAAATCTGAAAACCTTTATCACCATCAACTATTAATATCAAATTTCACACTTACCATGATTCATATCGACACTCTTCAATGATAGCGACTATGATCTCTTTTCATAGACTCAATGCACTTTGCAAACACTTCAATGCTTTCTTCACAACAATAATCTCTTTCATGGAAACAATAGAAATCATCCAAAAATAGGTGCCTCCAATAAAATTCTCACTCTTTCTTTGGATTGGAGCAATGATTTTCTTCTTCTTCAAACAAATTTCTTCACACCAACAAATCTTCAAAACTTGCACCTGATCTGACTCATTGGCTGGACAACAACAATCATATACTAATTTTTTTTAGAAGATATTGTCTTCACCATATGAACTTCACAACCTAGCTTTGATACCAAACTGATATGGGTGGATGGATTGGATCCACCATGATAATTAAACACAAAATACACACTACAGGAACTTATAGAAGTTATAGAATCATTTCATTGCCTGATCATAGAAAACATTACATTGTGTCTCTTTTATAGAGGTCTTTGATTGTTTCCAAAAACATCTAAATTAACCGACACAAGACAAATAGATTTTTCTAGAAATATCTAAATAGAAATGACTTCTAGAACTTTACAAACTCAAATATTTGACCTAACCTATTCGGTAATTCAACTAGAATTTGTAGAATCCTCTAGTATTTCATTTGAAGGGGAAATTACACATTCCAACAATTATAGTTGTTAGTGATTACTAATTCCACCACCAACTCTATGCTCATTGCCAAACAAAGCATTTATGTTCTCCTCTATCCATCCATAATTCTTTCAATCGATCTCCACATTCTTGACATGAACTCTGACCCCATTATATGTTTATGCTATCTCCCACCATGTTCATATTAGACATGTAGTTTGACTGATATAGTGGAGTTAGAGTTAATAATTGAGTTGTTTAGATTGAAAATATTGTCTTTACTCTTCTGAGAGATGATAAGTTGTATAAAATGCAAACCCAATATGGGTGGTTGGTTAGTATTAATTTCATCTCCTACGCTGTGCACATTGTCAAAACATTTATGTTGCCCTCTATCCATCAATGATTTTTTCAACCAATCTCCACATACTTCACATTAACTCTCAACATGCTATATGTATATGCTTATCTCCCAGATTGTTCATTTTAGACATCTATTTTGACTGAGATGTATGAATACACTAGGATCTTCTAAGACCTCTCTAAAATAGAGGCATTATGTAATGAACTCAAACATGGATCTAAAAATTGGTTTTCCATATTTGTTTTGATTTTTCTTTCACTTTGGTATTATAACTAATCGTTAAGCACAAAAAATAACTTGCATAGGAGTATATTTCTGATCCAGGAAAGCTCATTTTCTAAGGAGACGTTTCTCCATTTTGGTCTAGCCTTGAGATTATAAGTTTTGTGAAGCAGAATAAGAGTAAAAATGGCCGATGCCCTAATTGATATAGAAAAAATGGTTGCAAAAATGGGAGTGGAGTTGTTGAATCAGCAAATGGCATAAAATCGAGAGCTGAAGCCTGGGTAGGAAAAGGAGGCTTTATGATGCAGGGGTATCTCCTTGGGACCCTTTTGAAGACCAAAGCACCAGGAGAATGAAGATATGATGTGGTATTTCATGAAATAAAGTTTAAATGCTTTAAAAAGCATATATTTGTAATAAGTCCTAAAAGGACAAATTGTGAAAATCTTGCATTCTAAGAGGAATGTGAGGTGCATAGGTTAAATGAATCATTTTATAAGATTAGATAGTTGGTCATAGTCAACTCATGTCAATTGATAGGTTGGAAGGTTCATTGGACTCATTAAATGCTTTTTTTAATAGTTTAAGAATTCAAAATTTCAAATAGTAACAATTATATGCATTTGGAGGGAAAAGCCATAACTTGAATTTGGTTAAAGATAATAATGTGTAACCAGTTGGAAATGGTTAAGGGGTCCCTATAGTATCTATATAAGGTCAAGAACCTTCATTGTACAGACAAGTACAATAGTTGTACGGACAACTCCATAAATGGAATGAAAAAGCCTTGTTTTTTAGTGCATTTTGAAGATTTTTTGGTGTTTTGAGTTCCAATCTGATAGGAGTAAGTGGTATGATCATTTCCATTGATGTTTAACACTATTTCATGAGGATCTACTAATTTTTCATTGCATTTTGTTAACCTATTATTCACTGATTGGTTGGAAACTCACATTTTCAAGCAATTTTGAGGGTTTTTACTAGTAATCATGGTCATTCCATGAGATATTTCTGCTATTTTTCATGGGATGGCTCAAATCTAACATATAAATTATAGATATGCAATAAAATTTGCAGTTTACAAGGTTTGAAGGATAGCTATCCACTAACATGGGTGAAAATTGGTGAAAAAGGGCCTAGTAGGCTCAAGCAGTGGGAGTTTGGCCTTAAGGAGGGCATGGTTAAATGTATGGAACATGTTTGGAATTTTGAAATAATGATGTTTTCACTTCCAATCGGGTCTGGAAGTTCTGGCATGTGGGAGATCTAGAAAGCCCTAGGAACAAGGGTTTCAGGAGGGCAAATTTGGGGCTTTTGGGGTTAGAAGGCTCCTGGAGTGAAATTGGTTGAAGAATCCTCTAATTGGGGACATTTTTTTGGACCTATGAAAAATTTGAAGTCTATATGTTAAGTAATTTTATGAGTTTCTTTGTAAATGCACCTATTTCTTATGCTTGTCAACAAGGGGTTTGTGAAGGAAGTCTGAAACTTGTCAAAGAAGTCATAGTTGAAATTGCTATATGTTGAAAAACTCCAAAAAGGGTATCTGAGAATGCAAATTTTTTTTCCTAGTCCTTTGAAAAATTTAGGAGAAAAGGTCCAGTAGGGCTAATTGGGGTCTCTTAGGCATAAAAGACAATTTTGAGGGATTTGAATGTTGGAAGTTGCATAGAAGACCAAAACTGGTTGGATCTTTCCTAATACGCCTTGTTAACATTATTTCAATCCACCATAGGCATTTGGAGGTCTTTGGAGTCATTGGGGTGTACTTGGGCTAGTTAAGTGCCTTAAGGGCTAGTGGGTTGACCTAGGACAAACTTTTCAAACTTGAAGTATTCTTACTTATCCATCACCTCCATTGACCACTCTGTATCACGTTAGTCAAGTTCGGTGAAGAGTTTGACATGAGACAAAGGTATGGACTAGTCAAGGGTTACACCAAATCCATAGAAAATTTCTATGACAAACTGACAAGATAAGACTAGTATGTATTTGAAGGGCACAAGTGCACACAAGAATTGGAGATATTTGACAGGACGGTACTTATTCAACCATGCTTGGCACCATGAAAAGTATAATGGGCATCCAGAAGGGAATATGTTCCTCAGAGTCCATCTCCACATCTTGCTAGATACTGTAGGGTTTTCAGAGCTCGAGTACAGAGAAAGGGACATTGAAAAATATTGGGGTGATTTGTTGACCATCTCAAGAGGCAACGACTAAAGGGTAAACTATTTTGTTTACCCTGCCGCCTATGCCTAGGCCGTCAACTGTCCTTCATTGATGGTACAGTCAAGCAACTATGTCTGTAAGGGTGAGTGTATGTACCTCCCTTTTCAATGCTTTGAAAATAGATGTGCGTGTACAATCTAAAATTCTTTTTTATTCTAGGATGTCTATAAAATATGGGAATTTCTTGTGCTAATAAGGCCGTTAGTTACTTTGAATTTTTTTACTTTAGTGTATGCTAAGGGTGAAGAAGTGAATATTTTAATAGTAACGATAATATTTATTGATTTAATGTTAATTTTTTTTATCATATTTTATACGTAATTGTGAATTTAGATTGTTGATAGGGTTATCTATAATTCTTTAAATATAACAATATATAAAATAATTTGTATGTAACATAAGCCACCAATACAATATGACTTAGGCTACAAGTATGTCACTTTTTAGGGGTTTTTTAACCTCTTAATTAAAAAAATATGTTTTGTGGGATATTTTATTTGCATCCAATTAAATCATATAATATTTTTTTAAATTATAGTTTTTTTTTTAAAGTAAAAAATTTCTCATATGTATAGTAAAACTACACATATTAAATATAATAACTTTTACATATTAAACAAAACATTTAAAATATAACAAAGGATTTGGTTAAAAAAAATCAAGTCTAATATTAATATCCTTTCACACTATCATTGTAGAATATAGAAATTCTTTCTTCCCAAATTTCTTTAAGTATCTTCCACTTACCTAGTCACACAATTTAAAAATTAAAATGCAAATTTTAAACACTACAAGAATTTACATAGAAATTTTAAAAGCACTTTCAAAATTGTATAATTGTTTATTTAGCAAAATCACTTATAATTAAAGTTTCAAACCCATGTCATCAAATAAAATATCCCGCAAAACATATTTTTTTAATTAAGAGGTTAAAAAACCCCTAAAAAGTGACATACTTGTAGCCTAAGTATATTGTATTGGTGGCTTATGTTACATACAAATTATTTTATATATTTTTATATTTAAAGAATTATAGATAATCCTATAACAATCTAAATTCACAATTACATATACAATATGATAAAAAAAAATTAACATCACCCTTAGCATACGCTAAAGTAAAAAAATTCAAAGTAACTAACGGCCTTATTAGGGCAAGAAATTCCCATATTTTATAGACATCCCAGAATAAAAAAGAATTTTAGATTGTACACGCACATTTATTTTCAAACCATTGAAAAGGGAGGTACGTAGCTCACCCTTACAGACATAGCTGCCTGACTGTACCATCAACGAAGGACAGTTGACGGCCTAGGCATAGGCAGCAGGGTAAACAAAATAATTTACCCTTTAGCCGTTGCCATCTCAAGAGACTATGAATACGGAAAGAAAGATATGAAACGCGTATTATGCATTTGGCCCACATCTTGGTAGATGCTGTAGGGTTTTCAGAGCTGAGTACAGAGAAAGGGACATTGAAAAATATTGGGGTGATTTGTTGACTATCTCAAGAGACTATGAATACGGAAAGAAAGATATGAAACGCGCATTATGCATTTGGCCTGCTTGTTGGAATAGACAAAGTCATTGGAATAGACCATGTCCACTTGGTTCTCCTATTGCAACTGAAACTGCAGTTAACTCCATAATGTGTCTGTACGATTGAATGTGTCTTCAAACACATGGCAAGGTTGTTAAGTGATAGTGCTGTCACATTACACCATCCACATGTATGCTCTAGACTCGTTGTTTGTAGCTGGAAGTCCTCTATTTATAGAGGCCATCTAATCTGTATTATTGTACAGCCAGATTAATAAAATGCTTCCATTATCTGCTCTTGCTCAGTTCTATATTTCATCACCGCCAGAGGTAGCGCAGTTTTTTTTAACAATGCAGGAAAATTGTATGCGGCTAAGCACTACAAATATCTAGAAACTGTATTTAATGTGTACAAGGATGTGGTGAGCTTTCTTCAGCTGCAGGGAAAGATAGGGAGACAAGTTCCTTCTTATAAATATGAGTATTATATTATAACTATCTTTGCATCTGGAGCAGGGAAGCAGAATATTTCTTAAGCGTAAATGTTTGTGGAGTGTAGATGTTCTTGTTTGGAGCAGTGTTCAATTAGGTATCATGTGTGGGTTTTTTTATGTTATAGTTTTTTAATGTTATAATTAAGTATCCTGTGTGGAAACAAAACTGTCAAATAAAAATGATCTAAAAACAATTCACAAATGGTCTAACTAACAGTCAGCTCATAGTCAGAGTATTGGTGCTTCTGGGGGCTTGGCAAATTTATGGAATCCTAAAACGGTCACAGGACAAGTGCTTTCTGAAGATACTAATTGGCAAATGCTGGCATTTCAGCATTATGATCTTTCATTTGTAGTTTTCAATATATATGGTCCTTCTACCACGACAGATAAAAAACAATTTATGGCAGCAACGAACAAACTTAATGCTAGGGTTGGGGGATCAAAATATTATCCTGGGAGGAGATTTCAATGCAATTGCATCTATAAATGAAAAGAAGAGGGCATATGTCCTCCACCAAAAACAATAGAGGATTTTGTGACCTTCATTAATAATAATGAATAAATAGACGCTATCCCTTCCAATGGTACTTTTAGTTGGAACAACAACAGAGATGGATTCCTTCAGATAGCAAAACGTTTAGACAGATTTCTTGTCTCTCACTTGGAAATTGCAAGCTTGTGTTTTTTCATAAAACATTCTCTCTTACTCTGTTTCAGATCACTTTCCAGTCATATCAGAATTGGTCAACGTGCCTGCTACAAAGCCCTGCCATATTTTCGGGGCACCAAGATGTATCAGCTGCATAAGAAAATGCAATATGTTAAAGGGAAAATAAAATATTGGAAAAAACATGTCTTTAAGAACATCTTTCACCAAAAAGAATATGTGAGAAAAGAACTTCAAGAAATTAATGTGTTTATCAATGCGCATGGTTTGGATTCAGCAACCTTCATTAGGCAAAAGGGTCTTCAAATAGAGTGGGCGGAATTGTGTAGACGAGAAGAGGAGTTTTGAAGACAAAGATCCAGAGAACTTTGGCTTCGTGAAGAAGACAAGAATACAAAGTTCTTTCATGCATCAGTTAAGTAAAGGAGGGCTGCTAATTCTATTTTTGAGATAGTAGAAACTTCTATTGGAAATGTTTTAAAAAACTGTCAGAGCATCAAGAAGGAGGGTGTCAATTTCTTTAAGAACTTGATGGTTCCATCCTCGGAATCTCATACTCCACAAGATTAGGAACGAGAACTTCTTAATGTTTTTCCCTCGTTAGTAACTTGCGAGGATAACAAGCATTTGTTAGCACCTTTCTCCATTAAATAATTGCAAAAGGTTGTCTTCGCTATGAATCCGGATAAAGCCCTAGGCCTTGATGGGTTTACAGCTTTATTTTTTCAGAAATGTTGGGATGTTATTAAGATGGATCTCTAGGCTGCAGTAGAGGAGTCTAGAAAAAGTGGGTCTATGCTAAGAAATTTTAACACTACAAACATCACTCTAATTTCCAAGGAAAAAAATCCAAGAAAATTTTGAGTTTTTCAAACCCATTTTGTTATGTAATATGGTTTACAAGATTTTTACAAAGGCTATATATTCGAGACTATAAAATGTCTTAACAAAAATAGTGTTGTTAGAACAAGGTGGTTTTGTTTTGGGTAAAGAAATAATGGATGGAGTTATAGTTGCACACGAGGTACTGCATTCTATTCATTCAAATCAGTCCCCGGCTCTAATGATTAAGTTAGACACGATGAAAGCCTACGAAAAAGTACAATGGTCCTTCCTCTTCAAAATCCTTCACAAATTTGGGTTCGATGCAAAATAGTGTAAGTGGATTTAGGCATGTATTATTGGAGCCTTTTTTTCGGTGATTGTGAATGGTGATTTGATTGATTTCTTTCAATCCACTTAGGGTGTACAACAAGGTGATCCATTATCCCCATCTTTATTTATTATCATGGTTGATGCTTTTAGTAGGTTGATTAAGTTTAAACAAGATCAACAAAAATGGATAGGAGTCAAGATTGCTTGCACAAACTTGGTATTTTATCATTCTTTATTTGCGAATGATACATTATTGTTTGGTAGAGCCAATATCCAAGAAGCCAAAGAAATTAAAAGAACATTAGATCTTTACATGGAGTTATCAGGATGGAGGATTAATGAACATAAGTCCAAAGTTTATGTGTTTTTATCAATGAAGTGGTATCGATAAAGCTGATCAATATTTTGGGCTTTTCTCAAGAAACTTTTCCGTTATTATATCTTGGCATCTCTTTATTTGCTGGAGACACCAAAGCTTGTCATTGGAAATCAATTTTGGAGAAGATTAAGAGTAGGATTTTCTCTTGGAAGTATAGATGGTTATCTCTATTAGGTAAAATCATGTTGGTCAAATCAGTTCTGTCCGCAATTCCTAATTACACCATGTCTGTCCTTAAAGCTCTAGTTTCCATTCTTAAACAGATTAAAAAAGTAATAAGAGACTTGGAATAGCAACATGTCTAATGACAAGAAAATCCCTTTGATATCCCTAAAAGAAATGGCTAAAGATAAAGACAAGGGTGGGATTGGATTGAGAGCCAAATTAGTTTGGAAATTGTTTAGGAAACTTGAGAATAAGTGGTGCAAAATTATGCAAGAAAAGTACATGGATACTCAAGATCCCAAATGCATTTTAACAATTTCTAACCCACCAATTGGATCAACTTTGTGGAATTTCCTGATTTCTTTGAGGGAGTTGATTACCAATTTTGTTTCTTGGGAGGTGAATGATGGTGAATTAGTTAAATTTTGGGAGGATTCTTGGTATGGTATGCCTCCTCTTATGGCCAATAATGAACTGAACGGTGTCATTCACATCATTAGAGATAATTGGGGTATTTTTTTGATAGATTACGTCCTAGAAGTAGAAAGATTTTTTGGTAAAGCCATTTAGAAAGATCCTTTCACATTACCTATCTCTCAAGATCATAAATTATGTCTTCATAAAATTTTGTCTGAGAGAAAGATCTTCCTTAAGAACAAAAATGATGATATATTTTGGGCTCCTTCATAATGGCGATTACTCCATCAAAGACGGGTACATGAGACCTTTTTTGATGGAACATCAAGGAGAAAAGTAGAGGGCATTATCCCTTTGTTGGAATAAAGTAGTCCTTCCCAAGGCTGGCTGCTTCATGTGGCTCGCATTGAGAAAGAGAATCTTATCCAGTGATAGATTGCAAAAACTCAATATCTCACAACCTTTTCAGTCTGCATTATGTAAGGAAGAATTTGAAAATGTGCATCACTTATTTGTTCAGTGCAGTTTTGCCCAATAGTGTTGGCATTCAGTGATATCAAAGCTGAAGCTATCTTTGCCTCTTTCAAATAAGTTATGGGACTTATTTGATTCATGGCCTACTCTATTTTCAAAATCTTTCTTTGCATGTATCTAGAAGTGTACTCCTGCATTAGTGGTGTGGGCAAGTTGGTGGAATTGTAATAAACATATATTTCAAAGTGTGAGCTCTCCCATTAAAGTGGTGCTTAAAGGACTAGAAAAGTCTATCTTAGAGATGGTCAATGTACATGTGAAAGAAAAGGTTAGTAACTACAACTTTACTCATTGGGATAGTTTGCTCCTTAAGGAGTGGAAATATACCATCATTCACCCTTTCATAATTCCGTCCTTAATGAATAATAAGATAGATAGATCACATATTAGGTGGAAGCCTTTGTCTATGGATTTTATTAAAGTAAATTTTGATGATTTTTCCAAGGGAAATCTAGGCAAGTTGGGATGCAACATTTGTTTAAGAAATCATTTGGGTGAGGTAGTCGCATTTAAGTGTCTTCCTTTGCTTCTAGGTACGAATAATATGTTTTAGCCTATGCTTTACTCCATGGCTTGATTCTTGCAAAAAAAAACTGAGTCTACAAAAGATTCAAGTGGAAAGTGATTCTACTCTAATCACTAATGCTTGCATTAATAGAAACACTCTTTAATAGAAACACTCTTAACAGGAGAATTAGATCTATGTCATGTCTAATATCTGGAATATGTTAGATACATTTGAAATCTGTCATATTTCCCATGTCTTCAGGGAAGGGAATTCTACAGCCGACCTTCTCACAAATTGGGGTTCCAATGGTATTAACCTAGACTCTAGAGGCATGGACATCTGTGTCAATAACTTTCCAGATTTGGAGCATCTTATTCTTGTAGAAAAAGGGAATGTTGAACTGTGATCAGTGTTTCGAAGGGGCCTTCATGTGCCCGCTTCACTACAGCAGCCTGGTGGGAATCTTCAAAAATAATATTGGGAAACATGATCAATTTCAGCCAACATTGAAGATGCAACAGGGCAGTCCAAGCATATCCAAATTTGGTAGATTAGCTCTGGGATGTTTGTGGTGTTGTCTGGAGTTTTATTTTGGCTGTTGATTTGTTGTGTAGTTTGTCTTTTAGACCAAAACTTCTTATGTAATTTGTTTATCCTCTTTATATATATATATATATATATATATATATATATCAGGCTTTTTGCCTTTTGGCCAAAAAAAAGAAGAAAAACATTAAGTATTCTGTGTGGTGTTTTTTTGAATAATTATACGTCAGTATTGCTTGAAGACAAGATAGATAGATTGAAAGATAGTTTTTAAGAGGCTAAACATATCCTATAGAAACAATGTCAATCAGTTTTAGTAGGTATGCCTAATTGGTCATCTTTTACAGCTTAGTGTCTGTCTTTCTTACCAGTTCTGATGCTGTTCTCTGTGTAAGCTGTAAGTTGTTCTTGCAGTCAATTAATTAAAAGAGCCTTCAGATTTGTGAATGTTTGGATTCCTTTTTAACATTGGAAACAAAATTCAGTTAGGCTCATCCTGTTTCAAATATGTATAGGGCTTACAGGTAGCAATCCGTAATACATAACAGATGTGTTAATTTGATTGAAACATTTATTTTAAGGTATTGAAAATTTAGTGCACGCGTTCATGTTTATGCCTATTTGAATTGGCAATAATGATTCCTGAGACAAACTTTCCATTTTACAAAACGGTTGGATTTATTAACGTTTCTTTCTGATTGATCTGTGTTTGGATTAAAGAAGGTTCAAAATTTTGTGGCCAACAGAAAATAGAAAACAACAGATGTCAGCTAGTCATTTAAAGAGTATTTTTAAGTGGCCACTCAAACAGATGTTGGACACTCATTTAATAGTAAAGCAAATATTTCGAAGGGTTCCCAACGATATTTTAGATAATCCACGTTACCAAATTCGGCAATTCTTTTCCTGAACAGTTCTCTTTGAACTTCATAGGCTTTTGCCATTCATCAATCTTACTTGAAGTAGAGGGCTCCTAGAAGTTAAAAGGGATATCATGCTATTTTGGGATGAAAATGCCATTGTTAATTTGAAAGCAAGTTAAATGTGAAATAGTGTTTTAACTTAATGTTCAATCTTACATGAGGGAAGAGGTTGATTTTTTTACAACTGTTACAAATTAGATTAATATATATAAATAGATTTAAACAAGATAATATTTAAATGAAAAAATCTATGCAGAAAAAAAAATCTAATTTCTGAAATTGAGAGTTTAGTTGTATTATAAACAATTAAAATAATAATATAATGCAGAGGGTCAATACAAAACAAACAAATAATTGTTAAAAAAGAGTTAAACAAAATAGAAGACAAAAAATAAATTGTAAAAGAAATTAAAAAATTTCAAACTATTTTTAAAAAGAGTTTAGTTGTTTTGCAAATGGGGTTGCAAGCTTTGGATTTAACCATGGAGGAAACTCCGAGTTAAGCACACTTAGGCTGGAGTAGTACTGGGATGGGTGACCTCCCGGGAAGTCCCGATGCTTCACCCCTGTGAGCATCACCTAGATCCAATGAGTGCTAAGTGTTCTATTTATTATCATGAGAGATGGGTTCATGTTGAATCACTACTCATGAAACATGGGTCAATGAGTTTGACTCAAAAATCACATAGTTAAATCCTGATAGCAATATCACAATTTGACTTGCTGTGGAAATTATCTCCTACTTATCAATTGATGAGCTTAAGGGGCTTTCTAATGAATGGTTCATAAGGCACAACACTTGGTGAAGGTTTTGCAAATGGGGTTGCAAACTTTGGGTTTAACCATGGAGGAAACTCTGTAGTTAAGTGCGCTCAAGCTGGAGTAGTACTAGGATGGGTGACCTCCCGGGAAGTCTCGGTGCTTCACCCCTGTGAGCATCACCTAGATCCAATGAGTGCTAAGTGTTCTATTTATTATCATGAGAGATGGATTCATGTTGAATCACTACTCGTGAAACATGGGTCAATGAGTTTGACTCAAAAATCACACAGTTAAATCCTGATAGCAATATCACAATTTGACTTGCTGTGGAAATTATCTCCTACTTATCAATTGATGAGCTTAAGGGGCTTTCTAATGAATAGTTCATAAGGCACAACACTTGGTGAAGGTTTTGCAAATGGGGTTGCAAGCTTTGGGTTTAACCATGGTGGAAACTCTGTAGTTAATTGCGCTTAGGCTGGAGTAGTACTGGGATGGGTGACCTCCTGGGAAGTCCTGGTGCTTCACCCCTGTGAGCATCACCTAGATCTAATGAGTGCTAAGTGTTCTATTTATTATCATGAGAGATGGATTCATGTTGAATCACTACTCATGAAACATGGGTCAATGAGTTTGACTCAAAAATCACACAATTAAATCCTAATAGCAATATCACAATTTGACTTGCTATGGAAATTATCTCCTACTTATCAATTGATGAGCTTAAGGGGCTTTTTAATGAATGGTTCATAAGGCACAACACTTGGTGAAGGTTTTGCAAATGGGGTTGCAAGCTTTGGGTTTAACCATGGAGGAAACTTTGTAGTTAAGCGCGCTCAGGCTGGAGTAGTATTGGGATGGGTGACCTCCCAGGAAGTCCCGGTGCTTCACCCCTATGAGCATCACCTAGATCCAATGAGTGCTAAGTGTTCTATTTATATCATGAGAAATGGATTCATGTTGAATCACTACTCATGAAACATGGGTCAATGAGTTTGACTCAAAAATCACACAGTGAAATCCTGATAGCAATATCACAGTTTGACTTGCTGTGGAAATTATCTCCTACTTATCAAAATAAATATTTTTCTATTATATTCCAATAACCAACAACTGAAATCATTTTCCCCTATTCTTTATATGAAATAGTTGCATATTAAGGACACATCTAAACTTTTTCCATTAACTAAAATGATGTTTGCAAAGGTTTTCAATATTAACTTTACAGTTGGGAATTTTTATTTTCCAATAAATTCCAACCCCATTTGTCCATATCTTAAGATAACTTTATTATTTGGTAAGTGTACATTTGTCCAATGTATTGTATTAAAAAACCATTAAGTAATTATTATATACAACATTGTTCCATGGGATAATATTTTTCTAACATATTTTGTTTAAATGTCTTGATTTTTATTAAGTACAACATTTTTTTGTATGCAATTACATTTCTTTTAAAAATATAGATATGTTAGATTATTTTCATTAATTTTTTTTTATACAAGTACATTTTTTAACAAAAGAAGATTTATTTTTGATAAAGAAACTAAATTATCTAATTAAAAATAAATTATTTTAATATTCATAATTCATTTTTTATAGTAATATAGATATTGTCCAATTTTCACATACATACATTTTCAACATTCATTTAACTTATTTTTTTTGATCAATTAGATTTATAATAATTAATTATTTAATATATTTTTAATTTAATAGTGATATACATTTAATTTGTAACATATAATATACAATTTAGTCATTTTTTAATGGATAATAACATCGTTATATTAATAAAAAAGAATGATATAACAAAAGTGGGGACCAACATCATCCCACTCTTGGATCAAGAAAGAAATGACTCCCTATAATATTTAATTCTCTTTTAGCCATGTCTACTATTGTTACAAGTAACAATCAAAACATATCGCTCTCTTTTTGAGTTTTCATATCTAATCTCCTTTTATATGGATCTATTTGAAAAGTTCACTACAATTTCTTATTTTCTTTTAGCTATCTCTATTGTGGTTACTTATAATTATAATAAAATGTTATTCTCTTATTTAGTTTTCATATCTGATTTCCTTCTACATTAATCCATCTAAATAATTCACTATAATTTAATTATTCTTTTTTAGTTATATTTATTATCTTTGTCTTTATGTGTGCTATAATAACATATCATTCTCTATTTCATATCTAATCTCCTTCTACATTTCAATTTCCATATCTAAATCTCTCATTTCCTCCAAATATATGGCTATGTCTTGTTAATTGTTCTCCATAAACAAATAGATTATATTTCATAACACTTTGCCTATTGATAGAGATAAATAATGACCAAAAGAATTTGATCCTTCAAGGCTCCTTTGCTTTGCATGTTCTTATCCTTTATTCCACATTTTTTTTAATCCTACTATGTTCCACACATGTTTTAATCCTACTATGTGAAGGCATGCACTATTGCCTTCACCGCACCACTCCACACTTTCCACTCTTTAAGGCATGCATTGGTCAAGCATTGAATGCACTCTCAATTGAGCTCTAGTTCCACCATTTGTTTAGATTGTTTTATTTATTTCATCCTTAATTAAATTGCATGTTCTAGTTAGCCTTGACATCCATTTTAATTATTTTTTAAGTAGTTTGCATAATATGTAAAGTTATTATTTTCATGCAATCTCTTTGCATTTTTTTAGTAGAATATTTTTATTGTAGTTATCACTATCTTCCTTGATTTACATTCAAGGTTAAGTATTTTAGTTTTCCTTTATAATGCACTCTTTAATTTTAGAATTGATATAAAATCAATAAAAATAGAGTTTTATTTCAATCCTTGGTTGATTGTTTTTATAACATAAGAGATTTTATTTTTCAGATCTTCAATTGGTATCAGAATAGGTTGTAGAATTTTTTTTCTTGCAGGTTGGGCAATAGTTCTCTCCAAGATATTTTAGAATTACAAATGGTGGCAATTTTCCATTCTAGCTTCCATTATATTTTGGAGATAACTGCAAATATTAGAGTATCAAGATGAAGACCCTACTATTATCTCAAGATCTTTGGGAATTAGTAGAAGGGGGATACATAGAGCCTGCATACTAGAATGCTTTGAATGCATTAATACATGTTCAATGAAATCAGTTGAAAGAAGACAAGAAGGAAAATAAATTTCTTTTCATTAGTCAAACTACATTGGATATGTCTATTTTCCCCCATGTAGTTGGCATGACAAAGTCAAACGATGCATGGGAGGCCCTTCAAACTACATACCAAGGATCTAAAAATATAAGATTGGTGAGACTTCAAACCCTTTGGAGAGATTTTGAAAATTTATGGATGAGAGAAGTTGAGTCCACTCATGAGTTTATTATGAGGGCTCAAACTATTACCAATTATCTTAAAACTCAAGGGGAAACCATCAAATAGAAAAAGTTTGTAGAGAAGATTATGAGTTCTCTTCCTCTAAGGTTTGATCCAGTGGTCATAGCCATTGAAGAGAGTAAAGACATGTCTACCTTCAAATTTGAAGAGTTTATAGGATCCTTAAAATCACATGAAGAGCATGCACAATGTTCAATAGAGAATCTAGTGCAAGCCTTCTAGTCTTCACTCAAAATTGAAGCCAAACCTATATCCCCCTTTCAATCAAACAAAACTCAAGGGGAGTCTTTTGCATCAAGAGAAGGTGGTAAAGGACAAGGAAGATGAAATAGTCAAGGAAGAGAAAAAAGTTATGAGGATCAAAGAAGCATCCAATATAGATATTATGGAAGATATGTACACTATGAATTTGAATAGAAAGAAAAAAATCTGATTTGAATAAGTCAAGAGCCAAGTATATTGAATAGTCTTTTGAAGATGCAAAGCACTCCACATTGTTCACATGAAATCTAGAAAAAGAACCTCAGAAGGATGTGTGGTTTCTTGATAGAGGGTGCTGAAATCATATGATAGGTAAATCTGATCTCTTTGTCTAATTAGATGAATCCATGGGAAGTCAAGTCAAATTTGGTGATGACAAAGAGGTTAATGTTATCGGACAAGGTACCATTTTTAGTGAAAACTAAGAAAAGATAAATTACTTATATTCATGACACTTTGCATTTGCCCAAGTTACATCATATTGTTTCGAGTATTGGGCAACTAGTAGAAAAAAATTATAAGGTTGTTTTTGAGGATAATTGCTGCAAAGTTTTTGATAGATCAGCTAGCCACCATCTTGTAGAAAACACTTGTATGACAGAGAATGTATTGTTTCCTCTCACTTTAGTTCCACTAATATGCATGCTCTAAAGGAAACTAGCAATGACTTATGGTTGTGGCACCAAAGGTATGGTCATTTGCATTTTTAGCACTTAAGTTTGCTCCCCAAAAAGGATATGGTGAGAGGACTTCCTACCATTTAGGTAAAATAAGAATTTTTTTAGGGTGTGCTCTTGGTAAGCAACATCAAGAAATTTTTCTAGTGAACAAGTCATGGAGGGAAAGATCTCTCCTAGAGCTTGTACAGTCTTACATTTGTGGTGCTATGCAAGAGGAATCCTTGGGTAAGAATATCTATTTTTTTGACTTTTATTGATGATTTTTCATGCCACACATGGGTTTATTTTTTTAAGAAGAATTATCAAGCACTTGGATGCTTCAAGCATTATACAACTATTTCAAAAAAGCAAAGTAGGTATTCAATTAAAATAATCATAATTGATAGAGGGGGAGAATTCATCCCCAAAGATTTTGTTGATTTTCATGACATGCATGGCATTCAAAGATATATTATGAAAGCCTTTACCCCCCAACAGAATGGTATTGTAGAAAGAAAGAACCATACCTTTACAGAATGGCACAAAGTATACATGTTAAAGCCTAAGATCCTTCAAAATTCCTTATGTGGAATTCTGACGGTAACCATAGTTCATATTTTGAATCGAAGGCCAACAAAAGGGATACAAAATATCTCTCAAAAGGAAGCCTGGAGTGGACACAACCTATTAGTAACTCACTTTCATGTATTTGGTATCCTTGAATATGTTCATGTTCCTATTCTAAAGAGGGAGAAGTTGGATGTCAAATCCCAACTTTGTATCTTTTCTTGTTATTCTAATTCCACCAAAGGGTATAAGTTTTATGAACCTATCACATATATCAAATGAGCTCTAATGTAGATCCAGTTACTAACTTTTCATTGTTAAGTTCTAGTCAAGTTGAACCTTTTGTGTATGAAGAAGTTGTGACAGAACAAATGTGGATTGATGCTATGAATGAAGAGATTCGTCCTATTGAGAAAAATGATACATAGGAACTAGTTCCACTTCCAAAACACAAATAGGTGGTTGGTGTTAGATGGATTTACAAGGTGAAATATCATGTTTATGGTTCCATAAAAAGACACAAAGTTAGACTAGTTCCCAAGGGATCCATACAAACACCTAGAGTAGATTATTCAAATACTTTTGCTCTAGTTGTTAGGTTTGAGCGATAGTTAAAGTTATATTCTCCATAGTTTCTCAAATTAAGTGGCCATTCTATCAGATGGATGTAAAATTAACTTTCTTAAATGGTTATATTGATGAAGACATCTATGTAGATCATCCTATTGGATATGAGATTTTAGGAAAATAACATTTGGTTTACAAGATGAAAAAAACTCTCTATGAGTTGAAGCAAGCATCACGTGGTTGGTATGCATGAATTGATAGTTATTTTTTTGAAGAAAGGATCCATTTAAATTCCTTCAGAGACAACCCTCTATATCCAACATGTTGGTAATGATATTCTAATTGTTTTCCTTTATGTTGATGATCTCATTTTTATAAGTAATAACCCATCACTCATCGAGAAATTCAAAAAAGAAATGAAACAAGAATTTAATATGTCAAATCAGGGACTTATGCATTATTTTCTTGGGGTAGAGGTGCAACAACAACCTAATGATATATCCATTTCTCAAACCAAGTATGTTGTTGATTTATTGAAGAAAATTAGAATGATGTCATGTATAATAGTTGCTGGCCCTGTAGCCCTTGGTGAAAATTTAACCAAGGACGATCCAAGTCCCCATGTTTGTCCTTCATTATATATAAGGTTGGTTGGGAGCCTAACATACCTTATGACAATGAGACCTTATATTATGTATGCTATGAGCCTCATCTCTTGATTCATGCAAGATCCACATGAGTCTCATTGACGAGTTGCAAAAAAAATCTTAAAGTATGTGAGTGGTGCACTCAATTTTGACATTCATTATTCTCTCAATGATAAGTTTGAGTTGGTTGGCTACATAATTCTAATTGGATCAGTTCAATAGATGATAGAAAAATAAACCTTAGATTATGTTTCCTCACTTGGTTCTATAGTTATTTCATAAAGTAGTATGAAGTAGGCAACAATGGCCCTCTCTTCTATAGAAGCAAAGTATATTATAGTAGTAGCAACTAGTTGTCAAGCAATATGGATTAGAAGGATTCTAGAAGATTTGTATTTGGATCAAGAAAATCCTACAACCATGTTTTGTAATAATAGTAGTCTCATTGAAATGACTAAGAATCTAGTGTTTCATGCTAGGTCAAATTGCATTGAAATCAGCCATCATTTCATTCAAGATTGGTTCAGGATGGTACAATGGAGTTACAGTATTGGCCCAGTTTTGATCCTGAAGTGCTAATATACAAGTTTCATCATTGTAGTTTGACCTTGAAATTAGAAGTTGTATGAGGCATAATAGGAATAAGAAAAAAAATGTCTTCCATAATTGATGTAGCAGAAATGGGAGTGGAGATGTTCAGTCAACAACTAGTAGAAAATGGATAGTTAACGTATGGAGAGGCGAAGGAAGCATTGTTGAAATATGTTGAAGAGTTGGACATGGGAAAAAGGTATGGGATAGTCAAGGGTTACATCTAATCCATACAAGACTCATTTTAGAAATTAAGAATAGAGAAATGATACATATTATTGTTAGAGACCACTTTAAGGGGGACAATTGCTCATGATAATTGGAAATATTTATAAGAAGATACTTATTCAATCATGACTTGTAGTTATTCAATCAAGTATAGGAAAAGGATGCTAGAGAAATATTGGGCTGATTTTTTGAGCATATCAAGAGACTATGACTATGGGTAGATCTAGAATGTGTATTATGCATTTGGCTCAGGGCGATCCCACAATAATGGGTTCCACTTTTTGGCCAATTTTAACAGTAAAATCAATAATTTTGCAACAAACCTCATGTTCGAGTGACTATATCTCTAAAACAATAAATAATTTCAAGATGACACAAACGAGTGATTTTTAGTACTTTGTTCCTACTTTGTAACCATATTTTTTAATCTAATTTTTTATTTATTTATGTCAATTATTTTATCTCCTCCGAAAAGTGGTACATAATAAAATTCAATATTTTTAAAGAGACAGTCCGTTTGACACACATAATTTTTTTTTTTTTTCTAGAAATGATAATGAAGTAATTCTTTTGGTGTTAGATTTGTAACATCACTATCCAGAGGATGCATTTGGTTTGATTCATTTTGGTTGAATATTGTACAGTTTATAAAGTTTTGAAGTGACACCAATTGTAATTCAAACATATGTTCATTTTGACACAGATAATTTGAAGTCAATTTATCATAACCTATATATATATTTTTGAATAGAAAGCTATCTCAATAAGCTATTTCCTACATATTTTTCAAATGTGTTTTGACCTAATTTACTAATTTTCCTGAAGTGTCAAAGTTAGTTGATATTCAATTGGTAATGAAGCTATGATGAGTTAAACTCATATTTGAAAGTCTTAATGATTAAAATATGTATTATGAATATAGTCGTTAGAAAGCTTGCTCCGAGAATCACATTTTGAAATTTTTTATTTTACAGTAGGAGATCATTCTTCTGCAATTACGGGTGTCAAAAGAAAAAAAAAATAAAGAAAAAAGGGGGCAATATTTTCTTAGTTTTGGGTGTTCGCAACGAACATGGCATTCACAATGAACATATTTTATATGTTCACTACAAATAGATGTTCACAACGAACATATGACTTATAATTTCCTAGCCACAAAAAAATTTAACAAGATATATTCATGCGAACATATCTATTTTATTATGTTTGTGCAAACATGTAAAAAAACAAAAAACTTGACGTCAACTTCTGACAAGTAGTTTAAAAGTATTGATAGTGAAAAGGTAATTTGTACAGAATTTTTTTTATATGATTACTACGCAAAATTTATCTTGACGCAAAGGGTAATTTTTTTTAATAAAAAATTTTATAATGGGAAAAAAGAAAGGAAGACAAAGCAAATATGCAAGAAAGAGATTTGATGAAGCAGAAAAAAGAAATCTTTAGAAGACTATGACATGTTATCATCGAATTAAACAAGGTGAAGGAAATGTTGAAGAAGGCTCAATAGAAGTAGAAGAAGTGCATATGGGAGAGAGGTTAGGAACACTCCCTACAGAATCTCAAACAATGAATGTTGAAGAAGGCTCAAGATCACTCCCTACAAAGGTTCAAATAATAGAAGTTAGAGAAGGGTCAAAATATTTCCCTATAGAATCTCAAACAATGGATGTTGGAGAAGGCTCAGGATCCCTCCCTATAGAAATTCTAGTAATAGAAGTCAGAGAAGGGTTAGGATCAAGTGCAGGAACTAGTATGGATAAACTCCTAAATATTGCCCAATCTGTAAAAAATGCTATTTCTCCAAAAAATTTAGATCATTTACTTAAAATGGCTATAGATAAATTGAAAAGACCTACAACTACTATTCAACCATTAAGTTTGTCTAAGAAAAGGTCAATGAATAAGAACATAAAAGAAATTATGACTCAATTTGATAACACTGAAACACTTGAAGAAGCTCAATTACTTTCACTTTTGCTTACACAAAAGAGTTGCAAGAGGCATTGAAATTGTTAGGTGTGGACACAAAATCAAAGAAGAGAAGATTTTCTAGCATGCAAACTGATTTGATTGAAAATGTTAAACAAGGTTTGGGAAACATAGGATAATACTCTTGAACTAAAGATAAGTCTGTGGCAAGGAAAGTGACGTTGACGTCTATTGTAAATAAGAACATGACCCAAAATAGACAAATATCTTCAATATTGTTTGAAATGGGTTTTAGTAGGAAAAAAATGAGAAAATATGTTAAGAGAAGATTAATTGTGGATGCCAGTACCATGGAGGGCAATTGGGAAATCATGTGTAGAGCACCTTGTTCTAATAGGATTGAAGAGTCATTAAAAAATTTAGTCATATCATTTTGGATTGATAAAACTCTTCCTTCATCAAATAGTAGAGATGTTATTAGGCATATGATTGCATCTGGTCAATATAAACATCACACAAAACATTGATTGGACACAACACATCATGAATTATATGTGTCATTTTGTAGTGAACATCCTAATGTAAAAGTTGGGCAAACGTTGTTTGAAAAATTGAAGCCATACTTTGTGAGGTCAAACAAAGTGTTTGAAACATGTTTTTGTCATCATCATATTGAGTTTGATATCTAGTATCAGGTATTTTGAAAGTTTGTAGAAGATACATATGGTTTTCATGCTGCTCCTCCTAGTGGGAGAAGTGAGTTTATATCATCCATTCTATGTGACAAAATAGATGATCCAGCTGGTCAAATAAATTACATCAAAGGATTATGTGAAACATGTGGTGAATTGACTCTTTTTCCTTTGAAAATTAAAAATATTGATGCAACAAAAAAATTGAATTGCAACAGTTACAAGTATGTCAAGAATGAAACAAAGTTGGGAAAAGAGACAAAAAGGTTGGAATATGTTGAAGAGGAGTTACCTATTCTAAAATTTATGAACAAATTTAAGAATTTGATTCAACCTTATATTCATCACACATTATTTGCAAAGTGGCAAGAACAACAGTTTCAAACATTGAGAGATAATTTCCCACTTGGAACGATTGTATTATTTGTTGATTTTGTAGAGAACTATTCCTTTGTTCATCAGAAAGCAAAACAATTAGATTATTACTTTTCTAAGAAGGTCACTATTATGACACATGTTTTTTTATAGATGTTAGAAATTTGATTGAAAAGCTCATTGTTGAAGATCAAAGAGGCAGATTGTTGCAAACAAGGATGATTGTTGTAAAAGAATTTTTTCAATCATTTTTTTATCATTGATGTCAAACTTGCTATTTGTAGGAATGATATTTGCTTATAAGATCCAAGTACTATCACTTAGTTGATTGATGAAGAGGATTTGATCAACAAGATGTAACAAAGGCACCTAAGGGAAAGGTTGAGTTATGATGTTGTAATGAAGTGCAAAGATCAATTAAGAAAATGGTCAAGTAATGTATTAATGCCATACTCAAAGATACAGAGGTTGGTTACACTTAGAAACATTGGAGAAAGAAGTTGTAACAATGTTGACTACAAAGCTTAAACTAAAATCATAAGTGAGTGTCGAGCAAGTTAGTTGAAGTTGAGAAATTTTTTAGTAGAAGCCAAGTAACAGACATTTCTAGTGTGTGCCGAGTGATCTTCAGGTGCCGAGCATTAGGGAAAACATAGTTGATGTCGAGCAACACAATATGTGCTGAGCACTAGTATTTCAATAGTGGCAAGCTGCTGCATTTTTTCAAAAGATGAAGATTTTCCAAATCTAAGTCGACATAGTGGTTACATTGAATCTTGTGAATGAGTTGGAGGATAAGAATGATGAGTTATTGGCATAGAATCTTATGTAAACCATTTTTGGGTGAATTCTAAAGGATTAATCAAGAAAATTCTAGAGAAAATAGAATATGGGTTAGATGCAATGAATCCTACCTAATCCATGCGAATTGAAATTAAAAAATGGAAGAATCGAGCGAGAAAAGGTACTCCAAGACTTCTATTTAAAAAGTTATAGACCAAGAAGCAAAGAGCTACTGATATTGTTGTCGCTAAAGAGCCAAATTTGTGAAGTGGTTGAAAGGGTGTCAAGGAGGAGACATCTAGGAGAAGAAAAAACACAAAGGCTCTACTTCTACAAGTGGTCATGAAGAGATGATTGCACTGGTACATTGAGTGTGGAGACTCAAAAGGACTAAGCTTGAAAGGAGGGCAAGTTGTTAAGAGTTGGAGAGATTGAAAGCCAGGCAAGGGTATGAGCTAAGAAGTGATCTAAGATCCGTAAGATAAGTTGCATGTTGTACTTAGGTCAAGATTTTCTAATACTCTCTAGCAATTGTATTAGATCTGAAAATCCTATGGACTTAGGTTGGCCTAACAACCATTTGTAAATCCTTTAACAAGGTGACATTCCAAGTGAATGTTTTAAATTTTTTTAACTAGGCCCACTTCTGACAGGGTGGTTAAATCCTCTAACAAGGTCACATCTAATAGTGTGTTGTAAGCCTTTAACAGGGCATGCCTTTCACAAGGCATCATTTCATAAGAGTTAGAATTGAGTAGCATGTTACTGGTAGTTTTTCCCAAATTGAGTTTTCACGTAAATCACTGTGTCATGTGTTAATTTCTTATGTGTTATACTTGCATGCTGATATATAGTAACTCGCTGATTAGATAAGTTAAAGCTTGGATGAATGAATGGTTGAATTGGTTCACTACACTTAGTGAAAATTTTGAATAGGAAATTTTGGACCTTGAATAGCTGATTCACCCCCCCTCTTAGTTATTCTAAAGAAATTCTAACAATTGGTATCAGAGCCATCTGCTGATTTAGTTTCAAGGTACTAGAAGTAGGAAGATCAAGATGTCCAAGAGAGAAGTTCCCAAGCTCAGCAAAGACAATTTTGCTGCATGGCAGAGTTTGATGAAATTGCACCTTGGATCAATAGGTGACTATGCACAAACCTCAATTGGAATAGAGCATGTAACTCCTACAGGACCTCTTACTATAGATGATTTGAACAAAAAGAAGAAGCATAACCAAGCAATGTTGGAGATTGCCTCTACACTTAACTATGCTGAATATGATGCCACCAAAGACTATGACACTACATTCAAAATTTGGAAAACCTTATCAAATATCTATGGAGGAGATCAAAATGCCTAGAGAGCAAAGAGAGAAAGCTTAAGAGGAAAGTTTGATGACATGAAGATGAAGGAAGGTGAAAATGCTGCTTAGTATGCTACAAGAATGAAAGAAATGGTGAGTGTAATAAGAAGTCTAGGTGGACAATTGGAAGAAGAAATAGCTATCAAAAAATACTTAAGAGCTATACTCCCTATCTATTCTATAAGAGTTTCAGCCAACCAAGAGCTGAGGTGTGTACAAGGGAACACAGTAACTTTTGAAAGAATAGTGGGAAGACTTACTACATTTGAGCTATCCAATTTTGACAATGACAAACCTAAGGACCTTGAATCTACCTTCAAGGCCAAGATGACAATAAAAGATATCGAGGAGGACACATCAAGCAAGAGAAGAAGAAAAGGAAAAGATGCATCCAGTGATAGTAGTGCACATGAGGAAGATGTGGAATAGTTAGAAGGACTACTGGTTAGGAGATTCCATAGATGTAAAGGAAAATTCAAATGTAAGCTCCCTATCATATGTTTCAATTGCAATGAAGTTGGCCCATATAGCTGCAAGATGTCCATACAAGAAGAACTATAAAGAAGGAAACAAGTATAGGAACAAAAGAGAAGATGACAACAAATATCACCAGGAGAAAGACAAGAGATGCTACATTGTTGAAGAAGACTCTAATGAGAATGATGAAGTGGTCTATGTAGCCATGAAAGATGAATTAGACAAAGCTGAAGATGAAGCAACAACATTGGTTACCTGTGTGAACAAGAATGACAAGTGGATCATAGATAGTGGATGCTCACATCATATGACACTAGATAAAAGTAGGTTCATTACCTTTACTCAGTATGATGGAAATAGTGTTAGATTTGGTAATGATGCCCCATGTCAAATTAAAGGAAAAGGCTATATCAAACTTATAGAGAAAATTTCATGTGATAATGCATACTATGTTGAAGGATTGAACTACAACTTGTTGAGTGTATCACAGTTAGGCAATGTAGGTTGGAAAGTTGAATTTGGAAACAAAATTGCCAAGATCTATGACACTGAAGGAAATCTGATAGAAAAGGGTGAACAAACTAGGAGTAATCTATTTCATCTTGATATGGAAGATGCAACATGTCTTGTTGTTAGAATTGATTAAGTGTGGTTGTGGCATAAAAGGCTCTATCATGTTAACTTTGATAATTTGATTAACATCAACAAGAAAAAGAAAGTCAGAGCGTTGCCCAAGTTGAAGAAACCTAAAAACACAATTTGCAAACAATGTCAACTAGGAAAGATGACTAAGTCTAGTTTCAAAAGAAAAACATACACTTCCAATGAAGTACTAGAGTTGGTCCATATAGACTTATGTGGCCCAATAGAAGTGCAAAGCTACCTAGGAGATAGATACATAATGCTATTTGTAGATGACTACTCCAGGATGATGATTACTATCTTCCTAAAGAAAAAATTTGATGCATTCCAAATGTTTAAGTGGTATTTGGAAAGAGTTGAGAAGGAAACAGGAAAGAACCCAAAATGCCTAAGGTTAGATAGAGGAGGTGAGTTCACATCAAGAGAGTTTGAACTATTCTGCAATGACAAAGGTATTAAAAGGAAAATGTCAACACCAAGAACTCCACCATAGAATGACATTGCTGAAAGGAGGAATATGTTAGTGATTGACTATGCTAGAACCTTGATGATGGAGAAAAATGTTGCACTAAAGTACTAGAGAGAAGCTGTAAGTTCTGCAGTCTAGACACTAAATAGAGTCCAAGTCAAAAAAGGTACAAATGTAACACCTTTTGAATTTTGGTATGGTAATTCACCTAATGTTAAACATTTCAAAGTATTTGGTTATAAATGTTATATTTTGAAAGATACTAGAAACAACAAGTTTGATGCAAAAAGTGATGAAGGCATATTTCTTGGATACTCCACTAGAAGTAAGGCATATAAGTGTTTGAATGTTAACACTAATAAAGTTGTGGAGAGTGCAAATGTAAATTTTGATGAACATGTAGACTTTTAGGTTGATGAGTCAAAGAAAATAGAGGATTATAGATCCTTTGTATACTTCTATGAAGGAATGATAGTTGAAGACAATGCTGCAAATCACGTTGGGAATCAACAAAAATTTTAGTATTTGCTGAGTCTAAACTAGTGAATGTCGAATTACATTCAGAAGCTGAGTTGCAAAATATAGAAAATGCACATTCTGATTCTAAAAATAGCATGCAAGAAAGAAATGATGAAATGCCAGATGAAGAAGAAAAAAATGACTTTGAAGCTAAAGGATCAAACATGGAAAGAAGGACTGAACCTAGATTAGCCAAGTATGTAAGAAGACATCACCCTATAGATCAAATCATTGGTGGCAAGGATGCTAGACCAATGACAAGGAATAGGCTCAGAAATGAATCATGTCTGCTAAGAAAGGTTGAACCTAAAATAGTAAAAGATGCATTAGAAGATGATGATTGGTATAACGTCATGAAAGAAGAGATAGATCAGATTGATAAGAACAAAACACGGTCTCTAGTTCCCAAACCAGCTAATAAGAATGTGATTGGTACAAAATGGGTTTTTAGAAACAAACTTGATAAGAATGGTGAGATAACAAGAAGAAAAACTAGATTAGTTTGCAAAGGCTATGCACAAGAAGAAGGACTGGATTATCTAGAGACATTTGTTCCTATTGTAAGAATGGAAGGAGTAAAAGCATTACTTGCATATGTTGCATACAAAGGTTTCAAAGTCTACCAAATGGATGTAAAGTCTGCTTTTTTGAATGGTATACTAGAAGAGGAAGCTTACATAGAACAACTAGAGGGATTTGTTGATGATATAAGAACAAGGACATGGTCTGCAAGTTACACAAAACACTTTATGGATTGAAGCAAGCACCAAGAGCATGGTATGAGAAGTTGCACAAATATCTTATGAAGATAGGATTTGAAAGAACAGATGACAATAGTGACTTGTACATCAAAGCTGAGGAAGGTAAAGATATTTGATATCATAAATCTTTGTTGATGACATAATATTTGGAGGAAAAGATGTTTTATGCAATGATTTTTTTGATCAAATGAAGCATGAATTTGAGATGTCAATGTTTGGAGAAATCAAATTCTTTGTTGGATTACAAGTACATTAGTGGACGCATGGAATATTTGTGATCCAATCCAAATACATGAAGGAAGTACTCAAAAGATTTGGGCTAGAAGACTTAGAACTAGTCAGCACACCAATGGCAATAGGCCATAAACTATCCAAGAATGATGAGTCTGCTGAAGTAAATTGTCTAGAGGACAATGATTGGCAAGCTGCAATATGTTGTACATAGTAGACCAGACATTGCATTAGCTATTGGAATAGTAGCAATATTTTCTGCAAATCCAAGAGAAAATCACTTAATGGTAGTAAAGAGAATACTGAGATACCTGAAAGGAATTGATGATGACTTTGGTCTATACTACAAGAGGAATGAGAAGTTTGAACTGAATGCCTACACTAATGCAAATTGGAGAGGTAACATTGATGATAGAAAAAGCACCAGTGGAGGAGCACTTTTCTTAGGAAAGAGGTTGATTACATGGACAAGCAAAAAGAAAAGTGCACCTCACAGTCTACTGCTGAAGCTGAATATCTGGCAGCTACTATAAATTGCACTTATATTGTATGGATCAAACATTTGCTGCAAGGTATGAAGGAAGAAGTAAATGAGCTTGTGATACTTTATTGTGATAATATAAGTTCCATTAACATATCAAATAATCTAGTAATGCATGCTAAAATCAAGCATATTGCAATCAAATATCACTATGTAAGAGAGCTGGTGGAAGACAAACAAGTGAAGATGGAATATGTTAGCTCAAAGGAACAAACTGCTAATATCTTCACAAAAGCAATACCAAAAGATGCTTTTGAGTATCTTAGAAGTAAGTTAGGGGTGATACCCCTAGCTAAGGCTACTTGAACCAAAAAGCAAGTATGCCCTGCATCAAATAAGCTAAATGATGAAGATTTTATACATTGATGTAGAGGGTGTTTACTTTGGGATCCATACCTAAAGTAGTAGAAGTGCTAAAATTCTAAATCAGTCACAAACAAGGTGATATAGGGAGACATTAAATGAACTTGTAAGAGCTACATCTACATATTAAGATGCTAATATGTCTGTGGCATTATTGTCAAAGAGGGAGAAGTAGACAATTGATAAACAACTGTTGAAGATAAAAGATCAGAAAATAAGGAGAGAAGTAGACAACTGATTAAATAAAGATAGAGGGAGATTTTAGAGGTTGATTAGAACAATAAAAGATGAGCAATACAGAGGGAGAAAGACAAAGAACAAGGATACAACAAAAAAGAGGGAGAAATTGAAATGAAGCAATCAGAATAGTAGAAGGAGATGTGATGTTACACTTTACTTTTTGGCATTTGACTTACTGTTCTAACCTAGCTAGCATTTGGTTGAATAGTTTAGTTTTATGGTTGATTAGTTTGGTTTTCCATCAATGATAAAGAGGGAGATTATTGAAAATTTGATTGAAAAGCTTGTTGTTGAAGATCAAAGAGAGAGATTGTTGCAAAGACAGATGGTTGCTATAAAAGAATGTTTTCAATCATTGTTTTTTCATTGATGTCAAACTTGCTATTTATAGGAATGATATTTTCTTATAAGATCCAAGTACTATCACTTAGTTGATTGATGAAGAGGACTTGATCAACAAGATATAACAAGAGCACCTAAGGGAAAGGTTGAGTTATGATGTTGTAATGAAGTGCAAGGATCAGTTAAGATAATGGTCAAGTAATGTATTGATGACATACTTAAAGATACAGAGGTTGGTTACACTTAGAAACATTGGAAGAATAAGTTGTAGCAAGGTTGACTACAAAGCTTAAACTAAAATCATAAGTGGGTGCCAAGCAAGTTAGTTAAAGCCAAGAAATTTTTTTAGTAGAAGCTGAGTAACAGACATTTCTAGTGTGTGTTGAGTGATCTTTAGGTGTCGAGTGTAGACACCTAAAAACTTTTAGGAAATAAAGTATTTCAATTTTTTGAAAAATTCTTGATGACATCATCATTTATTAATTAAATAATTAATTTATTTTTATGCCATTAAATCCCTTTATCTTAATTAAAAATATTTAATTAAGGAATCCCTCCCAAAAATGTTTAAATCTTATTTAAACATTATTTTCTTATTTATTAATTATTTAATTAATAAATTAACCAAAATACCTAAAATAAATAAAAAATTTATTTTTTGCCCAAAACTTGGCCAATTTCCTTAAGACCACTAACCTCTTCCAAAATCTTCTAATCCTTCTTTAATTTTGATTAAAGGCTAATCCCATCATTTCTTACCCCTAATCCCAACTCAAAATATTTAATTAAGATTAAATATTAATCCTCATGTTTATTAAAAAAGTTTTAATAAATATCTCCTCAACCCAAACCCTTGAAATAAATAAAACTTTATTTATTTCCTAAAAATCTAATTTATCCTCATCCTAAGAAGTTCTAGACTCTTCTAGAAAGTCTTCATCCTCATCCTAGGAAATTCTAGACTATTCTAGAAAGTCTTTATCCTCATCCAAAGTCTAGACTCTTCTAGAAGATTTCTTTAAACCTAATCCTAATCCCCTCCTAACCTTGTCACATTCTCTAAACATGGGTTAAGACTTACTAACCCAAGCCAAAGTTAACAAATATCTCCTCCTTCACCCACCCCCATTAAATGCCATCCACTTGCCTATCCCTAAGCTAATCCTAAACCATCCTAATCCATCCTCTAATCATTTGCACAATCCTAAGCAAGCTTAAAACTTTCCTAATCAAGCCCAAGTCAAAATTCCTCTCATCTCCCTCAAAATATCTCAACCATAAAACTTTATGAAGCTCACTACGCCATAAATGACTCTTCCAAGCCCTTTTATTGATCTTACAAGCCATTATGAGGGTTTTTATGAAGATTTTATCCCTTGAGCCTCCTTTGTTGATTAATCCTTCCCCTTTCCTCCATCCTCTCACCTTGTGACATGTGTCACTCCCTGATTGGCTATAAGGAAGCACAATCCATGTGCTCTCCTATCATGTAATCTGAGCCCTCCATGAGCTTTTTCCCATCCTTGCATCTTAGCCCTCAATCCCTCAAGCCTCTTGCCTATAAATTAGATCCTTCCCCTTTGCAAAAGAACACAATCCATGAAGTAAAGTCATAATGCCATTTTGAGAAGCCATTTTACATCAAAACCATACACACACACCCAAATTTCAACTCCATTTGAAGCCCTTTTTGAAGCATAAAGCTTGAGCATACATCCTATCTATTTAGACAAAGCTACTCAACAAGAGAGCTTCTCATTGAGAGAGCCCATTAATGGCTCATATTCTCAATTGAGAGCTCATCTTAGTCTATCTTGAAGTTTATGAATTTTGTTTAGTTTTTAGAAGCTTTATTTAAATTTGGTTTCTATTAGCATACTAACATTGCTCATATACATTTTGGCACACCCAGTGGGACCTCGCATGGGTCATCTTCATTAGCTTTTTTAGTCAAGTTTTGTATGTCATTTGCTAATTTTGGCTAATTTTACTTATTTTTGTGATTGGTAGGATTGTATAAATTGGTTTTGTAGGTCCACATGAGCATGAAAAAGACAAAGGAACTCATAGTCTATCTCATAGTATTTGCAGATTTTTAAAGCTTATAGGTGGACAAAGCACTTGGAATTCTTCTTCCTCTTCTTGTCTATATTCTTCTTATTCCATCTACTTCTTCTTCTTCTTCTTCTTGTGAGAGATCTTGGCCATTTTTTTTTAAGGAAGCAAAATCATACACACTTCTTTTTAGTGCTTAAAATGAACCCCCAAATCATACTTAAATCCATTAAAAAATTAAAAATTTACAAAAAAGAAAAAATCTTTTAACAAGTGAAACTAAACCAATCCAATCATTTGCTTTCTTGCAACATCAAGGTGTTAGATGCATTCATGCAAAGTTAGGAACACTTCATTTTTGAGAATTTAAAAAGAATTTCAAGTTTCCATTTCAAAAGGTTCAAAATCAACACTAAGTGCACACTAAAATCTAAATCAAACTCAAAGCATCAATCAAGGATAAAATAAACCTCATTTGCAAATATTTTAAAGTTCTTTTAAAAATCTCATGAAAACTAAGAGTCCTAAATGGTTGCCAAAAATGGTTGCAAAATCTTGAATGTTTCTTAGGTTTTTCATGCATCAAAACAATCTAGGAATATCATTTTTGGGCTTAAAATATGCAAACTAGAACACAAAATCTTGAATGAAAACCAAAGTCCAAAGAGTCATTTTCACTTTTGAGTCCAAAACAATCTTGAATGATCTAAGGTTAAAACAAAGCACTTCAAAGTTCTTAAAACAACACAGAAAATCTCAATCTTGAATGCTGAAAGGAAAAAACTTGAATGTTTAATCACTTGTCTTTGAATGCATGTTGCTAAACACACTCTTGAATGCCATGGATTAAAATCAAATTTTCCTTGAATGCATGATTAAAACAACAAATCCAATCTTGAATACCAAGGATCAATTAACCATTGCAATATCAAACACTTCATTTGGAGCTTCTAAATTTGAACAAAACAAATATCTTTTCCACATGCAATTTAGGTAAAGTTTGATTTTTGGACATTTAAGAAACTTTGTTAAGTTAAATACAAATTTGCAAAAATCAATTTGAGTAGTTCCTTGGACTCACCTCTTTTCTAATCACCCATCAATTCAACCATTGGTTGCAATCTCAATGCCATTTATGGGGATGGGTTTACTTGAAAAAGGTGTTAAATATTCCACAATCTAACTCACTCACTTGGTCTTTGAACGTTTGCTTTAACTTTATAAAATTTTTTAAATGACCAAAACTCTAGATTAAATCGATCACACTTCAATTTTGGGCACTAAAATTGAACAACTATTGACATGGAGGGCCTCTGGCTGCACGCTTGACAAATCAAGTCTCACACATCTTTGCTTTGGGCTTAAAACAAAATCACACCAACTCTTGAATGCTTTAAAGGAAATTAATCGATACTTGATGTGGAGGGCCTCCGGGTGCATGATTTTTCTTTTGTTGACCCTAACTCTTCTTCTTGTTTGCATTCTTCGATCGATTTACTTTTGTTGGCGCTTCAAGTTGGAATTGAACATTGTCTCTTAAACATAAGTGCTTGCAAAGTCTAGATTAGCACACATAAGAGTCAGTTGGTAAAAGAAAAAGCGTGTTTTTTTTTTTTTAGCCCAAGGTCATCCAAGTCTTCTCTCCCCTTGTCGTCTTTCGAGGCCATCTTGGGTGCATAAGATTAGGATCCAAAACCTTGTTTCTTTTTAGGAGGCCTGGTTGGGGATTTCATCACCCCTTGGACGACCTCAACTCTAGCATTCTGGCAGAGTATAAGAATCGGGAGGTGAATCGAAAGACACCTCTCTTGGAATCAAGATTTTTGTCACTCGGGCTAAGCCTCAAGGAACTTTATACCCTTGAGAAGTGAAAGAGGAGAAGTGGGTTACCGCTCCTCTCGGTTGTGTGACATCTTGTTGGTTTCATCTATAGATTTGGGCCTCACGTACCTTTGGGTATATAGAGGACTCCTTAGCTAAACCAACTATCAGCCTTGTAGACAACCATCTAGAGTGTTAATGTGTTTGAAGTGACTGATCGAAACATTTGTAAAATATTACACACTCTTCAGTGCAAGTATCACATTCTGAGAATCAAAAACTTCTATCTGGTTGTTCCTATCTATTGCTTGCTTTTTTATTTGTAGAATGAATGTTTGCCAAACTTGGTCAATCTTAGCTTAGGGTACACTTAGCATAGTCACTGCCTATTCCAGAAGTTGAACAAGTTGAAGCAAAATAATCGAGGTCTCTCAAAGCCAAGCAGATTCAAGAATTGATGTCAGAGCAACCCAAACCCAAATAGAAGTTTCACAAAGTTAAACTGAAACCATCTCAGGCATACCAAGAACTTTTAGCCAAGAGAAAGGAACTAACACCAAGTCCTCGAATTGCCAAACTCCACAAAGTAGAGGATAAAGCTATCGACGAAGCACTTCAAGAGGCCTGGTTAGAGCGCACCATCAAATTTAGCCAACATCCAGGAGTTAATCCAACTTATGCCTTACCAACTAGGCATGATTTCTATGATTAGACACCCTTGTTTCTCCACACCTTCTTGGATAAGCTTCACCTTAGAGTCATCTTTGTAGAAAAGTCAGCCATCCTAGGTTATCCCCTTAAGCATTATTAGCTCATCCATCTCATTTAGGACCAAACCATCTAGCCAGCAATCCAAAATCTTCACATCCAAGCCTTCAAAAATTGTTGTCACCTTGATAAAAGTTTTCCATTCCTAAAATCTTTCAAAACCACCAATCTCACCAAGGCTATCCCTTTGACAAAGCTTTTTCTAGGGTAATCTAGCTTTGCCACTTGTTATCCCTCATCACCTTGAGCTAAAGGTTGGAATCCACAAGTGATCAATCTCATGTTCTTCCTAAAGGATCATCAGTCTATCCTTAAGTTGACACAATCACCGCCAAGCTTGCACATAGGAAAGCAAACCTTTTGTGCTTTGGCAACATATCTTTGAAGTTAGAATCCCCAACCCAATCCTCCTTAGGTTTTGTCATATAGCTTTGCCTCAACCTAGGAAATCATTTGCATAGAAAAGCCTTCCTCCCTTTTGCATCCACCAACATTTGTTGCATCTCATCCCTAGGAGCATTTTTCATGCCACCTGTCACTCGCTTAGCCAAGAAGAAAGAAACAATGGAGCCCTATCATTTGGATTGAACAACCTAACCCCCCTTGTGCACTCAGCCATCCTTCAGCCCAGAGAAAGCTATGCCATCATCTACTGACATTGAAGCTTTCATGAACCAACCAGGAAATGTAGTATTAGTAAATGCCATTATAGACAAGAACAAAGAGATAATCATGGCTAATTTTCGAAGGGACAATGTAGGAACCTTTGACTTTGGAAGACCCCCTCCATTATCAGATCCATCTCACTCGTTGTTTGGGCAGCTGCCACCACCCATAGGCTCTTATGATCCAAATTATCCTCAATATATGCCAAAAGAAGAGCCTCTAGCCAATCCATATGATCCAACAGACCCAAACATACAATCATCCACCCAAGTTGAAATCTCCATGCCGCAAGCCAATCCAGCCACCACCACTCCATCCTTGGTTCATACCTCTTCGCACCAAACCCCCTTTACCCAAAACACCTCACCATTCATGCCCTTCACTATTGCTGCTACTGCTCCCCAACCCAGCCTTCCAACTCCACCCATCTCCCAAATCAGTGCTAGCATCTTTGGCCAACCTCAACAATATACAACAGGGATGCCACCCATGGGGCCAAGTAATCAACCTTTCATCACCCCCAGTTTGTTCACCACAACCCAAAGCACAATCTCATCATTTCCATTAGGTCTTGGGAGCTCAGTGCCATCAACCACAAATCCAAAAGCTACTACCCTCACTCCACAAAGCTATCAAACCCCACAAGCTACTACCAATGTTCTGCCCATCTCTCAAGTGACCCATGCTCCTGCCACCACTCTACCAGGCTATCAAACCCCATCAATTCCATTTCCTAGCTTTCAATTCCCACCACCTCCACCACCAACTAATTCATTACCTCCTATTACCAACTGCTATTCAATGCCACTTCTAGGAGGTAACCCACAAATCCAGCCAACCACCAATTATTTTCATGTACCATCCCAAATGGGGGCGCAACCCACATACCTTGGTCAAACCCCACAAGCCCCCCGATCCTTTCTCCAAGCTTCACAACTGTCTTATACCTTACCTCCACAAATTAATTCATTTATCCCATAGCCAGCTTATGTTCCTTAATCCCAACCTCAAATCCCATATCAACAGCAAGCCTTGCAGCACATGCAACACTATGCGCCACCTCCCCCTCAGCAAATCGTCATCCACCATGCAGCTGCCTAAACAATGTACAATCCCTATCAGCAAATCCCTTATAGCCATCCATATTTAGTGGCCCCATCTAGTGCATACCTACCTTAAGGCACTTCTACATTGGGGGCACCCCAGCCATCACCCATTAATTCAGAATGGGAAGCCATGAAAATAGCTTTGAAGAACATCCAAGAGGGAAATGATCCAAAAAATTTCAAGTTTGAGAATGTATGCCCTTGCCCATTTGACAGAGCCATTACCATGACACCATTCCCCAAGCATTTTGAGACATCCAAATTTGACAAATTTAGAGGAAAAGGAGACCCTGTCACACATATCAAAGAATTTTACATGCACTGCCAAGAAGTGGCATACGATGACGTCTTCCTCTTGCACCTTTTTTCCAAAAGCTTGGCCAGACCAGCTCTTGAATGGTTTTATAGAATCCCCTATGGCACAATTAAAAATTTTGCTGAATTATTTGAGGCATTTGTAGCCCAATATGCCCATCTTGTTGAAACAGAGCTATTAGTAGTTGATCTTGTCCACACCAAGCAAAAAGGTGGAGAAAGCCTTCCCGAATATCTGCAAAGATGGCAAACCCTTACCACCCGCATATCTTGCACCTTGCCAGAGTGCCATTTGGTGAAAATGTTTATTGATAATGCCCATCCTAGCTTGGCTCACCACATGACCATGAACTATTTACAGACCTACAAAGACATCAAAGAGAAAGGAATGATCCTTTAACAAGGACTCATTAAAGATGGTGTGGTCAAGATTTACAAGAAAGCCAACCAAAATCAATCACATTCCAATGACAAGTCTAGGTATTGGAACAAAAACAAGCACGTTGCAATAGATGGCGTCACTGACACCAGACATGTGAATATTGTTGGTCCTTCTCAAAACTAGTCCAACCCACCATATCAACCAAACAATCAATAAGCTATCAACTACCAACAATAGAACCACTAAAGCTATCAAAACCACAATCCAAGACCCAATTTTCACGGGTCTAGCAATCAAGCTAATGCCATCAATGTAGCTGCAGGACAAAAGCCTAGATTCCAACCTACACCTAGAAACTATACACCCCTTGGTGAGCCATTGGATGTCATTTTTGAGAAATTAGTCAAGGAAAACCTCATCAAATTTCCTCCTACCCAGAAAATTGACCCAAGCCAATCCAAAGCTACATGGTACAAAGATAATGAGTACTACAAATTTCACAGGGTAAAAGGTCACACTACCCTCAAATGCATGAAACTGAAAGACTATGTGCAAGACCTCATTGATTGAAAGGAAATCACTGTTGGTGTCCAAACCTCTCCCAATGTAGGCTTACAGATCTATCAAAATGCTTTTCCTCCTCACAACAATCAAAATATTGGAAAAGAACCTATCCAAACCAACAACAACAACACCAACAATCGTCAGCCAAACCAACAGCATGGGAAGAACAATGAACACACTTCATCCTATATAGACTATGGTAGCCTTATAGGTTGTATATATGAGAAAGAGCCTTCTATCAATGTTATCAATATCCAAGGACCAAACAATGAGTGTGCAGTCACCACTCGAAGAGCTCGATTTAACATTGTAGGCCCACCTATTTCACCAGCACCATCAGCTCCATCAAAAAGCTAGTACAATGTCTTGGAACACCTTGGGAACATGCTAGTCCAAATCTCCATTTTAGACCTTCTTCGCACTAGTCTTGTGTACAAGAACATCCTTGACAGTGCTCTCATAGAATCTCGTGTCCCCTCAAATATCAACGCTACTAATTTTTGTAATCTCGTTGGACACCTATCCTCCTCATGTGCCCTATCATTCAAAACCACCGACATACCCATGGTCGAGCTAGATCACACCCTTCCGCTTCGCATAGCCATCATGGTATCCAATTTTTCTGTGAAAAGAGTAATGATAGATAATGGATGAGCCTTGAATATTTGTACCCTAAAATTCATAAAACAAGCTGGGTATACCGAGGCAGATATCATCAGTGAGGTTATCACCATCAAAGCTTATGACAACTTGGAAAGAACCATAGAAGGAACTATTTTGCTGCCAATCAAGGTTGGGCTTGTCATCCAAGAAACACTATACCATGTTATTGATCTAAACCTACCATTCAACATCCTCCTCGGTCGCCCATGGATTCATGCCAAGAAAGCCGTTCCATCCACTTACCATCAGTGCGTCAAATTTTTGCATCAAGGCACTAAGGTAACCATCCATGCCAATCCAAAACCCTTTGCTTACTGCAATGCGGTTGAAGCTTCATATACAAACCATTTCCCTGGAATTGATATCGACACATCCATTTCCAGCTCATCCCACACTTGTAATGACCCAGAAACCATCCTCGCCTCTACCATGTCTACCGTCAAGATCAATAACAAGGGCTGTGGAGAGTATAGTCTGTCGGATGCATTTGCTGTCGGGGCACTGCCACTTGATCCACATGCCCATGGACAACCAACATATCAAAAAGCTAAGGAGATTCCACCTCCTCAGTATAAACAGTTTGGCCCAACAACCTTTGTATCCTCAAAAATCCCTCTTCATGAGGAGCTCACTCCAGATATCAAAAAATGGTTACATAAGGATGCAGCTCAAATAAATCAGGCACGCCTTGATCACTTTAGCCAAAAGTATCCCCAAGAACATAAGCTCATCACTAAAAAATGGAACTATCAAGGTGGTGATCTAGGACCAGAAGAAAGAGGCATGCAGTGCCCCATCAACGCACACAAGTGGGAATCGAAGTCAGGTCTTGGCTTTGGCATACCCACAACTGAGGGCACCAATACGGATGGTCACACTTTGAACATTCACTGTGACCTTGTCAAAATTGAAGACATTCGTAAGGAAGTTGAAAAGAGAACCTACGATGATATCCTAGACCAAATCTCCCTCAGAGACTGTATTCTCCAAGAACTATCCATCCACCTCATTGACCTACCACTCGCCCATCCACAACTCATAGATTGGGACCAACCAAGTGTCATACACATTGATGAGTTCACATCAGAGGAAGCACTTCTGAGATTCATGGGAGCCAAAACTCCTCATAAGCAAACAAAGCCAAATTCTACCTATATCTACAAGCTAGATCCCAAGGGGTATTTTGGAGAAAATCCCCAACCTAGTTTCGATACACCCAAAACTAGAACTAAGGTGAATTTGAGACTAGCTATGGCAGTGAAGAGAACCCCTCAGCAAGAAAATCTAGAGCCACAAGTAGAAAATGAAGATTTAGCATTGCCTCCTCAAGATAATCGACCAGAGGTGTCTTCTATTCTAATTGAGGATACTCGAGAAGTCAACATTGGTTCTTCAGAGATCACCAGACTTGTTCACATTGCTGCATCCCTATCACAAGACCAAGCTGATCTCCTCTTTGAGGTCTTAAGAGTGAACATTGGCTGATTTGTATGGTCATATTAGGACATGCCAAGACTTGATCCAAAGCTTGTAGTTCATCATCTTGCAGTCGATCCAAAGATCAAGCTCGTCAGACAAAAGCTTAGAAAAATGCACCCCAGGGTGGCATTATTGGTCAAAGCTGAATTAGAAAGAATGTTAGCTGCTAAGGTTATTCGACCTATCGACTACTCAGAGTGGATCTCCAACATGGTCCCCATCACTAAACCCTCTGGTGACATCAAAATCTACACTGATTTCAAAGATCTTAACAAAGCTTGTCCAAAAGATGATTTTCCCTTGCCCAAAATAGATATTATTGTAGATCTTAGAGTTGGACATGAAATTTTGTCCCTCATGGATGGATTTTTTGGGTATAATCAAATCAAGATTGCAGAAGAGGATCAGCATAATACAACATTCACTACCCCTTGGGGAACCTTTTGCTACAACATGATGCCTTTTGGCCTAAAAATGCTGGGGCTACCTATCAAAGAGCTATGATAGCCATTTTTCATGATCTCATCCATAGCATTTTGGAGGATTATGTGGATGATATCTTGGTCAAGTCTCATACCTTTATGGATCATCTTGCTGACCTGGAGAAAGTCTTTGATAGGTTAGCCAAATATCATCTCATGCTGAATCCCAAGAAATATGTCTTTGGGGTCACATTTGGCAAGCTTCTAGGCTTTATAGTTTCTAAACGAGGTATAGAGATCAACCCCAAGAAGGTCAAGGCTATCTTAGACATGCCTCCTCCCTAGACACTGCGATAGCTTCGTTCTCTTCAAGGAAAGCTTCAATCTGTTTGGCACTTCATCTCCCAGCTTGCAGATAAGTGTACACCAGTTTCACATTTACTGAAGAAGGATGAGAACTTCAAGTGGGATCCTTTATGTTAGCGCAGCTTCGACCATCTCAAGCAGTATCTCATCAATCCCCCTATCTTGGTTCCACCAGTTCCTGGTCATCCCCTGATTTTGTACATATCAGCAACACCTACTACTCTAGGGGCACTTCTAGCACAACTTGATGACAACAACAAAGAAAGAGCCATCTACTACATCAGTAGAACCCTAGTTGGTTATGAACTCAATTACACTCCTATGGAAAAAGCTTGTTTGGCAGTTGTTTTCTCAACTCAAAAGCTTCGCCACTACATGCTAAGTCATACCATCCAACTAGTCTCCAAGATTGGCCCTCTCAAGTATATGCTCTCCAGAATAGCACTTACAGGCCGTTTGGCCAAATGGGTTATGCTTCTTAGCGAATTTGACATCTAGTATGTGGATAGAAAGGCAATCAAAGGGCAAGCTATAACAGATCACCTAGCTGATGCACCTCTAATAGATGCTTATCCATTGATCACAAAATTTCTAGATGAGCATATCTGTCTAATTGAAGAACAACCCCCATGGAAACTTTATTTTGATGGCTCATACACATCTCATGGATCAGGGGCAGAAATATTGTTGGTCACACCTCAAGGAGATTACATTCCAAAAGCATTCAAGCTACAATTCCCTAGCACCAACAATATAGCTGAATATGAGGCCCTCATAGCAGGATTAAAGATAGCTGCAGAATGGAACATTGGTAAGCTACAAATCTTTGGCGATTCTCAGCTCATCATCAAGCAAGCCCTAAATGAATATCAAACCAAAGATGAAAAGCTATTACCCTAGAAAGAGCTAGTTGATCAGCTAACCCAGCATTTTACAAGGCTTCAGTTTACACAAGCACCTTGAATACAGAAAAAAGTAGCAGATGCTATGGCTACTATAGGCTCGCTCTTGGAAATTTCCCAAATAGCTACATAGTATGAGTTTTTAG
This sequence comes from Cupressus sempervirens, assembly GCA_028749045.1. Classification (NCBI taxonomy): domain Eukaryota; kingdom Viridiplantae; phylum Streptophyta; class Pinopsida; order Cupressales; family Cupressaceae; genus Cupressus; species Cupressus sempervirens. The sequence continues at coordinate 714,494,109 of CM053786.1, read as the reverse complement.
TGGAGCAGCTCCTCACACCCGCCTATGTGAATGAGGATTCAAACCATGTTTGTATCTTGGTTGGTCCCCAATCCCCTTGGTACCATGAGATTCATGCTTACCTTAACAATGGTATCATATCCCCTCACCTCACACATACCCAATGCTAGAACCTCATCCAAAAATTATCCCACTATGTTATCATAGCCAATACCCTATATCGTCAGGGTTATCATGATACTCTCTCTCGATGTTTAGACCAAAAAGAGGCTACGATGGTGTTAAAGGAAGTACACTCTGGACTTTGCGGTGCCCACATGAGTGGTATTGTCTTAGCGCAACAAATCCTTAGAGCAGGCTACTATTGGACTACCATTGAAGAAGACTCCTGTGACTTTATCAAAAAGTGTCTCCCATGTCAGCAGCATGCAAATCTTGTGCATGCTCCAGCATAGGATCTACAGCCTATTGCACCACCTTGGCCTTTCGCTTGTTGGGGCCTTGATCTAGTTGAAACTATCACACTCCTCTCATCTGATGGACATAAATGGATAATAACAACTACAAACTATTTCACTAAATGGGTGGAAGTAGTCCCCCTAGTCTCAGCTACAGGAGTTCAGGTCTCCAAGTTCATCTTGTACCACATTGTTTGCCGCTTCGGCATCCCATCCACCATCTTCATCGACCACAGAGGTAACTTTGAAAATCTCAACATGGAAGAATTATGCACTTCCCTCTGCATCCATCACCACTTTTCTAGCCCATATTTCCCACAAGGTAACTACCAGGCAGAGGCAACTAACAAAACCCTCCTCAAAATCCTAAAGAAAGTTGTCAATGATTTCGGCCGTGATTGGCACCTACAAATAAATCCAGCCCTACGGGCCTATCGAACTTCCTTTCATACATCCACAGGCACAACTCCATACTCCTTAGTCTATGGTGCTGAAGCGGTACTACCTATAGAGGTTGAACTTCCCTCCTTGCGCATATCTTTGCAAGGGAAAATATCAGATGAAGAATACAGAGTAGCTCGGCTCACCCAGCTAGATCTCTTAGACGAGAAGTGACAACAAGCCTATGATCATCTCACAGTCTATCAAACTCATCTCAAAAGGAATTTCAACAAGAAGGTGCTTCCACGACACTTTCAGCCAGGTGACATGGTCCTCAAAGAAAACATGAAAGTTCAAGCAGATTGAGAAAAGAAAGGCAAGTTTGAACCTACATGGCTTGGTCCTTATGTTGTCACTACTTCCTTTGGCTCTGGAGCCTATCAGCTATCTACACCAGAAGGAGAACTCTTGAATGATCCTACTAACATCATTCATCTCAAGGAGTTCTATGCTTGAAGATCCTTGGTATACCCAGCTTTTGAAAAAAAAAAAAAAAAAAATAGTAAAGAGAACTAAGCGTCCAATGGTGAAAACTTGGCAATTCAAGCGCCTTGGATAGGTACCTTGGTGAAAACCTGGTAATTCAGGCACCTTGTGTACTAAGACTAATCCATTATCTATCACTATCCTATCCCTCATCCATTCACCCACCATCCCATAAAACACCTGCTTGTTCCCTTTGTGTTCCAACGAAATATCCAAAATCTAATGGAGCTTGTAAATCCCTCCCATATAGCTTGTAAAATCTTGTACCTCAGCTTGTAAAATCTTGTACCAAAGCTTGTATTATACCTTGTAAATCTTGTACCATACCTTGTATATTCGAATCTTGTCCAAAGTTTGTACCATATTCCAGCCTGTAAATAATCTTGTATCCTAGCTTGTATACTATCACGTGCACACACAAAACCCCATTTTCACTTAAGCTTTTCGCAAACCATCTACCTATCCACCTATCACCTATTATAGACATCCCATCCTTCACAAACATTTCCATCCCAAAAAAACCAAAACATGAACAAACTTGTACATTTGTAACATATCTTGGTCCATCAGCTTGTACATCCTCTTTAGCTTAGTACCATTGTATCTATCCAGTGTTCGTGTATGTTTGTCCTTGATCAGCATCTTGCACCCATCGCACATCTTGGTTAGCTATTCCAATGCATCCTTTAACTAGATTTCCTATCACCAAAGTGTTATCTTTCTTAGTTTAGCTTGCCAGACGCATCACTCATCCAAATCCACCAGCTTAGGTGCTCTCCGATAGGTCCTTGCAGGATATAGCTTTCCTCATGTCTAATCTTGGTCCATTAGTACCTCGTCCTACCCATCTTGTTGGCAAATGGTTCTCTTTTGGATTTTCGCTTTCTTTTGATTTGGACTCTTCCCTGTTGGGTCTTGAAATATCTTTTCCAAGCAATCTCCTTATTCCTTCCTCAAGGTTGCCATGATCTTCCATATCATGGTATACTGTGAATGGGGCAATCAGAGTGTAAGGTCTTGATCATGTCTTTTGCTTGTTTTCTTTTCTGCTTGTGGGTTACCCAGTGTTGTTCCCACACTGCTTCCTCTAGGATTCATGTGTGATACTGGGGCAATCCTCGCGTGTTTGTTTTGAGTCAGTTCATCAGTCCTCTGGATAGTTGGTGAAAAGGCCTTGATGTTCTTGGTAACCTTGGCAATTAACCAATAGTCCTATAGCAAATTTAGTGCTCAACTACATGGTGGTACTTCTCTTTGAAGTATCCCCCCACTCAAAAAGCTTCAATAGTTTTCCTTCATCTCCATTATCCCCCATCCATATCCAACATCCATCTCTCCTACCCCAGCTTATGCATCAGTATCTCTTTGAATCACTCCTCACCTTTAGCTTTAGGGATCCACAATCCTAGTCTTAGGGATCCACCAATCCAAATCAATCCACCAAGCCTCATCTTTCGAGATCCACAATCCTAGTCCTAGGGATCTCTGAAACCCATCTTTTGCCAATCTGACTCTTTGAAATCCTATTGCATCAGATTTATAATCCCCTCATCCATCTCCCTATCCTGGATTCCGTTTTATAGCACTCCGCTCCTTCATCCTCCACCTTCCCTAAAGTCCTAATCTTGCTTCCTCTTGTGCATCTGATTCTCCTTTATCATTCTCCCATAGTGAGAGTTTGAGCTAATTCAGCCCCTTCTCTTTGCCAATCTGAGTCTTCTTGCTCATCTCGAATTCTTGTACTTTTCAAGAAGTCATCGAGCCTCGCTTTCTCTCCCCGCCGCCTTCTTGAGGGGGCATCTTGCAGTCCATTCTCTCCTCTTCTGCTCTAGCCTTAGGCATCTTATTTTCTTATCTGTGATGCCATGCCACTTGCGGCATCACATTAAAGAGGGGAAAAATGTAGACACCTAAAAACCTTTAGAAAATAAAGTATTTTTATTTTTTGAAAAATTCCTAATGACATCATCATTTATTAATTAATTAATTAATTTATTTTTATGCCATTAAATCCCTTTATCGTAATTAAAAATATTTAATTAAGGAATCCCTCCCAAAAATGTTTAAATCTTATTTAAACATTATTTCCTTATTTATTAATTATTTAATTAATAAATTTACCAAAAAACCTAAAATAAATAAAAAATTTATTTTTTGCCCAAAACTTGGCCAATTTCCTTAAGACCACTAACCTCTTCCAAAATCTTCTAATCCTTCTTTAATTTTGATTAAAGGCTAATCCCATCATTTCCTACCCCTAATCCCAACTCAAAATATTTAATTAAGATTAAATATTAATCCTCATGTTTATTAAAAAAAGTTTTAATAAATATCTCCTCAACCCAAACCCTTGAAATAAATAAAACTTTATTTATTTCCTAAAAATCTAATTTATCCTCATCTTAAGAAGTTCTAAACTCTTCTAGAAAGTCTTCATCCTCATCCTAGAAAATTCTAGACTATTCTAGAAAGTCTTTATCCTCATCAAAAGTCTAGACTTTTCTAGAAGATGTCTTTAAACCTAATCCTAATCCCCTCCTAACCTTGTCACATTCTCTAAACATGGGTTAAGACTTACTAACCCAAGCCAAAGTTAACAAATATCTCCTCCTTCACCCACCTTCATTAAATGCCATCCACTTGCCTATCCCTAAGCTAATCCTAAACCATCCTAATCCATCCTCTAATCATTTGCACAATCTTAAGCAAGCTTAAAACCTTCCTAATCAAGCCCAAGTCGAAATTCCTCTCATCTCCCTCAAAATATCTCAACCATAAAACTTTATGAAGCCCACTAGGCCATAAATGACTCTTCCAAGCCCTTTTATTGATCTTACAAGACATTATGAGGGTCTTTATGAAGATTTTATCCCTTGAGCCTCCTTCGTTGACTCATCCTTCCCCTTTCCTCCATCCTCTCACCCTGTGACATGTGTCACTCCCTGATTGGCTGTAAGGAAGCACAATCCATGTGCTCTCCTCTCATGCAATCTGAGCCCTCCATGAGCTTTTTTCCATCCTTGCATCTTAGCCCTCAATCCCTCAAGCCTCTTGCCTATAAATTGGATCCTTCCCCTTTGCAAAAGAACACAATCCATGAAGTAAAGTCATAATGCCATTTTGAGAAGCCATTTTACATCAAAACCATAAACTCACACCCAAATTCCAACTCCATTTGAAGCTCTTTTTGAAGCATAAAGCTTGAGCATACATCCTATCTATTTAGACAAAGCTACTCAACAAGAGAGCTTCTCATTGAGAGAGCCCATTAATGGCTCATATTCTCAATTGAGAGCTCATCTTAGTCTATCTTGAAGTTTATGAATTTTGTTTAGTTTGTAGAAGCTTTATTTAAATTTGATTTCTATTAGCATACTAACATTGCTCATATACATCGAGCATCAGGAAAAATACAGTTGATGCCGAGCAACATAATGTGTCGAACACTAGTATTTCAATAGTGTCAAGCTACTGCATTATTTCAAAAGATGAAGATTTGCCAAATCTAAGCTAACATAGTGGTTACATTGAATTTTATGAATGAGTTGGAGGATAAGAATGATGAGTTGTTGGCACATAATCCTATGTAAACTATTTTTGGGCAAACTCTAAAGGATTAATCAAGAAGTTTCTAGAGGAAACAAAATATGGGTTAGATGCAATGAATCCTACCTAATCCATGTGAATTTAAATTGAAAAATGAAAGAATTGAGTGGGAAAAGGTACTCCAGGACTTCTATTTAAGAAGTTATAGATCAAGAAGCAAAGAGCTGCTAATACTATTGTTATTGAAGAGCCAAATCAGCAAAGTGGTTGAAAGGGTGTCAAGGAGGAGACATCTAGGAGAAGGAAGAGCACAAAGGATCTACTTCTACAAGTGGTCATGAAGAGATTATTGCATTGGTACATTGAGTGTGGAGACTCAAGAGGACTAATCTTGAAAGGAGGGCAAGCTATTAAGAGTTGCAGAGATTGAAGGCCAGGTAAGGGTATGAGCTAAGAAATGATATGAGATTTGCAAGATAAGTTTTATCATGTAGTCAGGTCAAGATTTTATAATACTCTCTAGCAATTGTATTAGATCTAAAAATCCTATAGACTTAGGTTGGCCTAACGACCATTTGTAAATCCTTTAATAGGGTGACATTCTAAGTGAATGTTCTAAAGTCCTTTAACTAGGCTCACTTCTAACAGGGTGGTTAAATCCTCTAACAAGGTCACATCTATTAGTGTGTTGAAAGCTTTTAATAGGGTAGGCCTTTCATAGGGCATCACTTCAGAAGGGTGAGAATTGAGTAGCATGTTACTGGTGGTTTTTCTCAAATTGGGTTTCCACGTAAATCACTGTGTCATGTGTTGATTTCTTATGTGTTATACTTGCATGTTGATATACAGTAACTTTCTGATTAGATAAGTTAAAGCTTGGATGAATGAATGGTTGAATTGGTTCAATACACTTAGTGAAAAGTTTGAATAAGACATTTGGACCTTGAATAATTTATTCATGCCCCCCCTCTTAGTTATTCTAAAGCAATTCTAACAATAGAGATGCACAATTAGATTTGGATGGTGTTCAGAGTACAGTTCAAGCATGAGTAATTAAAAAGGAATATCATTTCTATATAAATGATGATAAATAACATGACATTCATTATGTTGAACATTGCTTCAATATCTTCTTTTCTTATTTGAAAGAAAGAAACATAACCATTGATAAACATTATGTTTAGTTTGATGGATGTGCCACACAGTTTAAATCATCTAGACCATTTTATGAATTATGTAGATATCATCGCGATGAGAATATAAAACACATATGAAATTTCTTCAAGAGTGGTCATGGAAAAGGTGAACATGATTGTGCTGGAGCTTGAATTAAACATGCTCTGCAAAAGTAAGCTTGCATATGCCCGAGTCATCTGTAGCGTGCTGCGAGCCTTGTGCCAAATGCTGTGAGCTATGCACAGGTGTATCGTCTATCATTGGTGTGGTGACCTATGTCTATGGAACTATGCTGGGGCTCTGATGCTATCTAACAAGATCCATCGCTGAGTGAACTAGAATCCCCTGTGTATCAGAAATATAAGTGATAATGTGCAACATATCCTCCAAAAAATATAGTGCCAAATCTTGTGTTTGATGTACTAAAAGACCACAAACATCACCTGGTAGTGGTAGCCTAGTAGATCTATATGCATCATCAGAGGTGCTTGAAGTGCTACTAGATGCCTTTTAAGATGGTTGACTAGGTGGACGAGGACGTCGACTATGAATATAATGACCAATAGAATTAGATGTGATACTAGCGGTCATAGATGCAATGTGTCCAATAGTGTCATTTTCTCCCCTTTGGGAAGCTATGACAACTCTATCTACAATAGGCACATGTGCTGGAGTCATGGGAGGCAATCTCTGTCCAACAAATTGTCTAACATCTAAAGGTGGTAGATGATATGCACTGTGATACTAGTCACAATTTACAATTCAACCACGCTCCTATTTGCAATAATTAGGAATATCCAAGTAGTTGATGTTGAGCCCCACATGGAACTCAACATACAACTACTGTGCAAAATAAAGAGGCATCTGGTCATTATTAGGATAACGACCATGTGCAACTAAGAACTGAGGATAGATCGTGCTAGCAATAATAGGATCTCTGCATTGTGTGACTTGGTAGCCTCTCACCCTATCTTGTGCTCCCTCATATCCTAGAAAGAGATCTCTTTTGATGACATATTTGGGGGCCACCCTCTTGATGTCATCAAAAGATGCATCTCCTGAAATCTTAGCCCTAAGTTCCCTAGATATGGAAGCTAATATGTTAGGAGTAATTGAATGGTGAGATCTAAACCTAGTTGTCAGATCTTGTAAACTCCTACATATCATAGCACATATGTCTCTATAAAGACCATCATCAGAGGATGATATAGACTGTTGTAGTCTAGCAACCTCTTGCTCTGAAAATGCAAATAAACCATCAATATCAATGCATAGATGTGGTGCAGTAGGACCTCCACTAGGAGCTGTAGGTGTAGCCTGATCTAGAACAAGAGCCACACCATGAGCCACAATAGGACCTACACCACCTGGAGCCACACCAGGAGCCACACAAGTTGCATGACAAGCCCTACCTAAAGGAACACCACAAACCCCACTATGAGCAACACAATGAGCTACACGAGGAGCTAGAATAGGAACTACATCAGGTGCTACAAGAAGAACCACATCAACTTGTGCCGCAGTAGGATTCACAACAGGAACTGCATTAGGTGCCACATCAAGTTGATCATGTGAAGCCATATCTATAGAAATGTATCAAGAGCTAAATTGTCTACTATACAAACAATTTTTCATTTTTAATTAATAATTATACATATAAATGAATGTAAATCACATATGTCTAGATAATCTATAACATGTACATATATGATCTAATAAAATTTAAATATATATGATTGAATGCATATACATGCATACATAAGAACTTTAGAGTTAAAGACATACATACAAACAAACATACATACATACATACATACATACATGTGATAATTTAAGTAAATTCATTTTGTTGAGACATCACATGTGGTGTCACAAAGGTTGGTCACATGTGAATCCTTCTAAATTTAGTCTTTAAATGAGTAATTTTAATTATAAATTTGAACACATTGGTCCATAAAACATAATTTAAAAAAATAAAATAAAATAATCTAACATGATCTAAGGATAAATTATATCTTATTTTATCCCCTAGATTTGAAATATGTGGAGTAGTTAAATTCTAAAATATATAAAATTTTTCCTATTAAATGTAACTTTCGATTACTAATTGTATAAGAAATATAAAGGGTTCATCTTATATAATATGTTTTAATAATTTTCTAAGAAATGCAATTCAAAACATTTAAAGTTATATGAGACCTTGATTCAAGTTTTCTAGATTAAAATACATCCATATATTATCCAGCCCATTGTGTTATTTCTATAAGGAATTAATCATATAGTTTATGAGTCAATCTCATTGACCCATGTTTCAAGAGTAGTGATTCATATGAATCCATTTCTCACGAGAATGTCTTCTAAGTTTATCAATATAACGACATGTTTTGAAAAGATTTTCTATATTTCATTTAACAATAATTTATTCAAAATAAACTTTCAAACATGAAAATGTGTTAAATTAACTATATATATATATATATATATATATATATATATATAGACACACACACACACACATACACTTATTATTAATTAAAAATTAGCTAAGTCTACTGTACACTTAAAATACATTATTATATATTATGACATTGCACATTATTTCTATAAGGAAAATATAGAAAATCTAGCTAATTTAACACATTTTAAATTAATAATAAGTAAATAATATAAGTAAACTTAGATTTTCTATATTTCATTTAACAATAATTTATTCAAGATAAACTTTCAAACATGAAAATATGTTAAATTAGCTATATATATTTACTTATTATTAATTAAAAATTAGCTAAGTCTACTAGGTACACTTAAAATGCATTATTATATAGTATGACATTGCACGTTATTTCTATAAGGAAAATATAGAAAATCTAGCTAATTTAATACATTTTTAATTAATAATAAGTAAATATAATAAGTAAATAATATAAGTAAACTTAGATTTTCTATATTTCATTTAACAATAATTTAAATTCAAAATAAATTTTCAATCATATAATAAGAAAGTTCAATAATATATTTACTTATTATTAATTAAAAATGTGTTAAATTAATTAGCTAGATTTTCTATATTTTCCTTAAATAGAAATAACATAATGTCATAATATATAATAATGTATTTTAATGTGTGTTGTTTTCAAATAAGTGAAAATAGTATCATTTGATTAAAGATGTTGTAAATTATAATTTAGATTTATGAAATAAAAAATGCACGTGCACTCAATTTTTTATCATATTAATTTTTTTACCATGTATCTCCAAATTTTCATATAGATGTTCAAGTTTAGGTTATCTCGAGGAAAAAAAAGTCAAATTTTGACACCTTTTTTAATCCCTTATTTTCAAGCTTTCATCCAAACTAGTTTTAAAATCATTTACAAGAATCTCAATTGATCTTTTATCATGAGATATGTTGTCCAAGGTCTAATATGATGGCTAAATAATTTTTTATTAATGTTTCTACTAAGGTTCAAACAACCTCTGGGCTTTTATGATTTTGATCCTTATGATTCAAATTGAGCTTTTGTTAGGATTCAAATTAGGGTATGGTTATCATGAATCTTAGGGTTAGGTTAACTTAGGTTATGGTTATAGTTTAGATTATATTATAGTTAGGGTTAAAATAGGGATATATTAGTTTAATTAATGTTATGATTTAAGGAAAATTAAGGTTAGAGTTAAGGTTAGCAAGTAGGATAAGGTGCAAATTAGAGGGAAAGTCTTTGATTTATAGTTAGGGTTGAAGATAACTTTAAAGTTGAGAGTTTGGTTATGGTTAGAGTTAATTTATTGTTAGGATTTTATTATACTTTGGGGGTATTATTAAAGTTCAATTAGGGTAATAAATTATTTATATTACTCTTAAAGGATAATGTTGAGGTTTAGGTTTCAAGTTGGGTTACATGGATCATTTAAAACAAGGGTCATACTTCATGTACATGTACATGTACATGTGTTTATGTATGCATGTATCTCTTGAATGTAATATTATAATTTAGGATTAGGGCCAACTTGTTTTAATTTTACATAAGTTAGGCCTTAATTAGGTTTTGAAATAGGGGTTTAGTGTAAGGGTTATATAATTAGGCTCAAATTTAGGGTAAGCTTTAGAACATGTTATGACATTGTTAGGGTTTTTATGAGTATAATTTAGCATTATTTAGGGGTTAATATTAAGGTCCACATGTGGCTAAGAATTTAGGATAAGGGTTTAGCATATGAAGTTTATGATTTGGTTCAAGATTATGATTTAGGGAAAATTATCCTTTATAATATAAGGGTTTAGAAATTAAATTTTAAGATCAAGGTTAGGGTTAGGGTTTGGATAATTATTTTAGTTAAGGTTTAGGGTTAGAGTTAGGGTTATGGTTAGAGCTATGATTTAGGATTGAGACCACAATTAGGGTTAGGATAATGTTCGGAGGTTAGGAGTACAAATTATAGTCTATCAATTAGGGTTGGTATTAGGCTTTAGCATTTAGGATTGAGGGTTATAGTTATGATTAGGGTTAGAGTATGCATTTACATTTCTATTAGTATTATTTATAGGGTTAGGATATGGGTTGACATTGCTATTAGTATTATTTTTAGGGTTATGGTTTGTATCAGGGTTTAAATTTATGGATAGGATTATGATTAGGGCTTATAATTTAGGATAAGGGTTGGGGCTTATCATCTAGTATAAGGGTTTACCATAATTTATGATTAAGGTTAGAATTATGGTTTAGTACTTAAAATTAGTTTATAGCTTTTAGAATTAGAGTTTAGCATGTAAATTTAACATTTTAGGATCTTAGTGTACAAAGATTAGGGTTTAGTATTTAGGGTCATGGTTTAACATTTATGATTTATGATTATGATTAGGGTTCTAGTTTATGGGTTTATATCATTGTTAGAAGTATGGTTAGAGGGCTAGGGTATGGGTTTACATCATGTTGTTAGAAGTATGGATAGAGTGTTAGGATTTGTATTAGGGATAAGATTTTGGATTATGGTTTTAACATGCAGTTTTAATATTTATAATTAAAGTTGTCTACAGTTCAAATTGAGATTTAGGAGTTATGGTTGAGCATCTAAGATTAGGGGTTATAATTTATGATTAGGGTTTTGCAGTTACGATTATGACTAGGTTTAGTATTTAGGACAGTTGTTTAGCATTAAAGTTTAAAAGTTAAAATTTAAGTTATATATTTAATCTTTACATGTTAGATTATATGATGTACATTCTTTATGTTTATATCTAATAAAGTTATGTTCTTATAATTAACTTTTATTAATTAAATGTTGTAACATGTATTCTTTAGGTCATACACATTCTAAGTTATATGTTCTTATGTATGTATGTATGTTATATTCTTACCTATGAAAATTAATCTACATTCTTATATATGTATAATTTAGGATCTCTCCTTAAGACATATCATTGAATTATATAGTTAATTATATACTTAGATTAAAGCATTAAAAATAATAACATATACATAAACATGAATATTGAGAACATACATGTCTCTATATTTAACATGAACATATTTACATGTACATTTATGAAATAAAATATACATTAATCTACATTCCTATGTATAATTTAGGATCTTCCCTTAAGACATGTCATTAAATATAGTTAATTACACTTAGTTATAAGACAAATTAAGATCAATAGTTAACATATGTAAATATAAAAATGTGAATTTATTGAAAACATGTACATGGACCTACTTTTGACCATGAATAGATATACATACATCTATGGTCAAAATAAAAAATAAATTTTAATCTACATTCTTAAATGTATAATTTAGGATCTAGACCCTTAAGACATGTCATTTGATTACACTTCTAAGATTAAGACATTAAGATGAATTTGACATATACATAAACATGAATATTAAAAACATACTTGTTTACATTTAATAGTAACATATATACATATATCTATGAAATAAAATATGTATATTTTAATCTACATTCTTATGTATAATATACGATCTCCCCTTAAGATGTATGCCATTAAATATAGTTAATTACATAGTTTAGATTAAGGTGCATAAAGATGAATAGCATACACATAAACATGAATAAGGCATTAAGATGAATAACATATATAGAAACATGAATAAAACATATATGTAAACATAAAATGTTAAGATGTATTAAAAAATCAATAACATGTACATTAACATTAATAAATTTATAAGAATATTGAAAATATTTTTCTAAATTTTATTTTATACACTATTGTTTTTTTTAATATTTTTCTAATGTTTTCTAATTTTCAAGACTAATGTTTAAAAAAATATTTTCTAATGTTTTTTCTAGTATTTTTCTAATGTTTAAATCCTCATTTATTTTCTTGTTTTCTCTAATATAAAGTTCTAAATTATTATTTTTAAAATATATTTTCTAATATTTTTGTAATATTCAAATGTAATATTTTTTCTAATGTTTTTCTAATATTTTTTCTAATGTTTTTCTATTTTTTTTTCTAAATTTTATATTATTATAAATTTTCTAATGCTTTTCTAAAATTTATATTATTATAAATTTTCTAATTTTTTCTATTTTTTTTCTAAATTTTATATTATTATAAATTTTCTAATGTTTTTCTAAATTTTTTTCTAAAGTTTATATTATTATAAATTTTATGACATTTTTCTAATATTTTTTCTAATGTTTTCTAATTTTTTTAAAAATTAGTATTTTTAATATAATATTTTTCTAATATTTTCTAAATTAATATAATTAAGTTTAATATAAATAAATAATAAAAATAATAAATTAATATTAAAATATGCTTTTAAAACATTAAAACCGTAAAGAACATTAAAAAATGCTTTGAAAACATTAAAAAATGCTTTAAAAAAATTAGCAATATTAAAATAATAATATATAGACATACTTGAACAGGAGAATCTGAAGGAAAATGACAAGATGATGCTGACAAAGTGCACACGTTCACTCCAATAGTTGAGTGAATAGTGAATGCTATAAAAAATGACAAAAAAGGGTTAAAATGATATTTTTAAACACCAAAAATTGATGTTTTGGTTGTTCGCTGCGAACATATTAATTATCTATGTTCACAACGAACATACGTAATTATATATTAATATGTTCGGTGCAAAAATTATTTTAATATATGTTCATAGCGAACATATTTACTATGTTCATTACGAACATATGATAAATACGATTTTGTTTTTGCATTTCTCTTCATCCCACTAAAGTGGAACACATTATTGTGGGTTCACCCCCCGCTAAAAATATGTCAATTTTTTGAGTTGGCAGGAACATTGTATGGCAACAAATACTACAAATGGAAATCGCATCTAATATATACAAGGATGTGGTGAGCATTCTTTAGTGGCAAGGAAAGATAGGGAGGCTCATCCCTTCTTATAATAACAACTACTATATCATTACTATCTTTGCAGCTAGAGCTAGGAGACAAAATATTTATTGAGGTTAATGATTTTGTAGTGAAAATATTATAAGTATCATCTATGGGTGTTTTATGTTATAGGGGAAAGGAACCAGTAGCCATGAGGGCTAACTTTGTCAACATGTAGCCGCTACATGGGATATCATAAGACCTTCAATTTTTCTTGAAATGTAAAATAGACATTGAACTACCTACAACTAATGTTTGAAGGTGTGACTCATCACGCAGCTTGTTGAAATAGTGCACCTAGTGAAATGTGTCTAAAAAAATGACATTTTGAACATTCAACTAAAGCTTAATCTAAAAATCTCTAATAATTGAATTTAAAATTATCATTTGTTGTTAATAGAATATTGTATAACTATATGAAATGGGAGATGGCTCCTGCTCATTTTTTTGTTCCTGCTCAAGGGCAATTTCAAAGTGGGTTGTATGCTTCTATCATGGGTTCCTTTTCTCCTATGTCTACTCTTGCCATGGGTTCTACTATCGAGCTAGATGTGGATGTTGCCATTCTCGCCTGTAATGTTGTCTAAATTAGTGTGGGGGTGGTTGGTGGTGAGGAAGTGACCTCTACTATGACCAAGCTCAAGGTGGGGGTGGTTGGTGGTGAGGCAATGACTTCTCCTACAATGTTGCTCCCTACTACAATAGTTAGGGTTTCTGGTCCCCTTCCTGCTATGTGTGCCAATGGCTCTAGTGTGGCCATTCCTACTATTGCCTCTCCTACCTGCATTGTTGGTCGCTTTTCTATCTCCTATATAGATGTGGCAACCTTTGAAGCCGGTATTGCTTTAGCTTTGAGGATGGGGTCTCATTTGATAGTGGTTATCCCAGTGGCTATGCCTGTTCCTTTTAGTAAGTTGCTCTAGCTTCACCTTGATTCTAACATTGTTGATGAGGTTAACACATCTACTAATGATTTCTCTGCTACTATTGCTATCTATCACTTTAGTGGTTTTTGGCCCTCTCTTGCAGAGCTGCATGCTTGGATATCCAAAGTTTGGGAACCCCTCATCTCAGATTTAGTTCAGATCTACCCTATTGCTAGGGGTTTTATATTGTGAAATTTGCTAATGTTGAAGATAGGGATGTTGTCCTATGTCATAGATTCTCTTGGGAGGAATAGTTCCCCCTGATGGTCAAACCTTGGTATCCAGCTTTTGATCTGACTAAGGAATCCTTCAATAAGGTTCCTCTTTGGGTTCATTTTCCAAATATTCACCTTCATTTTTGGTAGGACTCAGTCTTGGAGGCAATGGGGGAAGGCCTTAGGAATTTCTTAATGGTTGACTTGGTTTCATCCAATATCTTCAAGACAATGTATGCTTGTATTCTTGTGGAGATGGATATCTCTAAAGGGATCCTTGCTATGATTAAGTTGCTTTCTTCATTTGGTTCTTGGATCCAAATTCTCAATTATGAAGGTATCCCCTTCAGATGTAGGAAGTGTCACAATATTGGTCATCTTTCTACTTGGTGCTCTTCTACTAAGGTCTAATCAAAGAAATCACCGTCTCAGTGGTCAAGGGCTTTAGATGATCATTATATAGTTCAAAAAGCTACCTTGGTTGAGGAGGGATTGAATAATCCTTTGCATAATGATCTCTCTTTAGTAGAGGATTTTGTTGATATCTCAGATGTTGTACTAGGTGTCCCCTATATGTTTTTGTCTCAAAGTGTATTTGATGTTCCATCTCCTATTGAATTTTTGGTTCTTGATTCTTTGCTTGCTTTGAGTTAGAATTTTGTTGCTATCCCTTTTGTCTAGAACATTTTTGTTGGCTCTTTGGCTATGGAATTTCTAGGGGTTTGCATGGATTGGAAAAATATGGTGGGGAAGGCAGAGGATGGTTGGAATGTAGTTAAAAGGAAAAAAGGAAAGTCCTCAAATCCCTCATTTGATATGACCTTACGATCTCAAATGGAAGGACCGAAATGTAAATCTTGATGGTCTATTTGTGCCTTGGGTTGTTTACCTTCTTGTTGGGATCTTTTGTGTGTCCCTCTAAGTTTTTTGGGTGGTTTGCCACAGTTGTCTTTGATTTTCATTGCTATATTTTTCTTGTCCCATTGTAAAAGGTTTTGGGTCCTTTCAAAACCTATTTTTACTTAATCAAAACATATATGCAACTTAAATGGACCAAATAGTTATTATTAATCATAACTATTTGTTCTATATAACTTTTATATATAACACAAAAGGACAACTACTTCAACAATTTTTTTTTATTTGTTGCTATAAAAATAGCACATTATTATATAAAATACAACTTATATCCAACAAAAAGGGACCATTAGTTGAACACTAATTTTTTTTGACACTCTTACACATTTCATGAGAAAATACAAGACATTTATTGGTATTCACCTTATATTTGTGATGATCCATATTACTGATATGGTTTACTTTATAGATATACATTGTTACCTCAATAGTTGTACACATAAGAATAGTATGTGTACGCTAAGATATCAATGCTTATTTAAGTGAGCATATTATATTTTGAGTAACACACATATATTAGATAGCTATGATATTTTGTTTGAGATAAAAAGTTATTTATTTAACTCTTTAACAAATTTATTTATTTATTTTTTCTATAACATTTATAAGTTTTCATGCGTTCAAGTATTGGTATATTTTTTATCAACATTTAGATTTTTCATATTTACAAATAGGTCAATTAATTATAATGTATAGTAAAAATGTGTTGGAAGATTGAATTCTATGCTCACGATAAGGTGATCAACTATTGGACCCCTCTCAACTATTGGGTCCTCTTCCCTAGTTGAGTATCATGTGTGTGTGTATTTTTTGGTTAAAATCATATGTGGGTGTTCTTTGTTATAATTATCATGTGTAAAGGCTTATGCAGAAGTCACGTCAGCTTTTCTCTAGCCAAATGTTGAGGAATTTATTGCTATCGGGGTGTGTTAATGACTACCTTCAATATATGTGTTTGTATTTGTTTGGGGCTGCCTAATTGCTCATCTTTCTTTACCAGCTTTATGATTGTTCTCACTATAAGTTGTAATTCCAATGAATTAAAAAAATATCCTTCAAATCTGTGAAAATTTTGGTAGCTTTTAACAATGAAAGTAAAATCTAGTTAGGCTCATCTTGTTTCAAATGCATAGGAATCATAAGTAGCAGTTGGTAAAACAAATAAAAAAATGTATCATTTTGATAGAAGCACTTACTTTATGGTATTATAAAAATTTGTACATAGATTCATGTCTAGGACTATTAGAATTAGGTTCAATTTATTAATGTTTATTTTTGATTATCTGTGTTCATATTAAAGAAGGGTTAAAACAAAAGATTTTGCCAAAAAAAGAAGAAGATGTTAGCTAGTCATTTATGAGCATTTCTAAGTTTCCATTGAAAGATATGTTGGTCGATTATTTAATAGTAAAGAAAATATTTCTAAGGGTTCCTTATAATATTTTAGATAATCTATGTTACACCAACTTTCCAAAATTCTTTTCTTTAACACTTCTCTTTGAACTTCATAGGCTTTTGGCATTCATCAATATTACTTAAGTTGAGGGCTTCCTCAAGTTAATAGGTATATCATTTTACTATATGGTAATAAGTCCGTGAAATCCTATATGCTAACATCAATTAGTGGTGTTTGTGAATCCTTTAAATCAAACCACTCTTTTTAGTCAAGGATAGGAAATGATATGGTCTAATCCATCACATTAACAAAGTGTATGTAACCTTTAACAAGGTTGGTTCCTAGTAGAGCTCACTTCAGAGGATAATTTTTTTTAGGTTGTTGGTCTCAAGTGGCTTTTGTTTTTATAGGGTTTCCATGGTAAAATTATGGTCTTAATTCTGTGAATGTTATTTGTGTTGAAAGTTGATATTATATGTTTTATAGTCTATTGCAACTCAATAGTAACTAAGATGTATGTAACTTTTAAAAAGGTTGGCTCCTAGCAGAGCTCACTTTGGAGGATAATTTTTTTTAGGTTGTTGGTCCCAAGTGGTTTTTCTTTTTACAAGGCTTCCATGGTAAAATTATGGTGTTAATTGTGTGAATGTTATTTGTGTTGCAAGTTGATATTATATGTTTTATAGTTTATTGCAACTCAATAGTAACTAAGATATCACTAGATAATAACTAAATATTTACTCTTAGTTAGCACAAAATGGTGGTTTGAAAGTTTGGATTATACTATTTGATAGAGTTGATAATTGTCTACACTAAGTGATTAATGTTAATGTTTATTATGCTTAGTTGGTACTAAAATATTTGAAGGGACTATGATATAACTAGACATAAATAATTCACACCCCCACCCCCCACCCCTCCCCTTCCCCAGCTATCTAACATCAAGTGTTATGAATGAGTCGAATTTTATTAGATCTATAACACATTAAATTTGGAATGAAAACACATTTTATATATATAAAAAATTGGCAGTTTCATTATCAAGGAATCATGTATTTCATAATAGGAGAAATAACATTGATACAAGGTATCAATTCATAAGAGAATTGGGTTTTTAAGGACAATTTTTTGATATAGTCACCAAGGAGCTACCAAGGAATAACTTTATATACTTGCAAGAAAATTTGGTACTATTGATGCAAAATTATTTAATTAGAGATATTTAGGAAGAGAGTTTGTGAGCATTAATCTCAATCATTAACATAATCTATATTGTCAATGTTCATTACTAACTTCCCATCACTAACTCTCATGCATCATCATCCATAATCATCTTATGCTTGTAGGTTTTTAAAAGCTATATTCCTACTACATCTTATTTAATTTTAAAATATACATTACAAACATATTCATTAATTTTAAGACTCTAACTAAGATAAGTTATCCTGAAAATGATAAAATAATACAATACAAAAATATAATAACTCAAAAAGATGAAAAGAATGTTAAAAATAAAATTCTTCTCTCATCCCGCCGAAGGAATCAATATATTCTCCAAGATCTTAGGAATTTTCTATAGTGAAAATGAGTTTGTAAGGGTTCATTTGTCTTATATATAGTTTTAGGGGGTTGTAATGTCCCTACTTGCAAGAGCTTATAATATTGTCCTTTTTTTTTTTTTTTTTTTTTTTTCCAAATAATCAATTTAAAGGTTATTATTGTATTATTAATGATTGTTTATATATGTATATATTCCTACCCAATCTATTACATTGTAGATATAGGCTAGGTCACCTAGGGATTGCACAAGGATATTGCATTAAAGGCTTGATAGGACCTTGGTCCCAACCTTTCAAATGAGTGCTTTCCATCTCTCACCATGCCTAGATGCTATACCATACTACAGTCCTCGAACATTGTGGTGTGGTCCCATAGCTCGATAAATCTAAGCCCAAGAGTCGATATATTCCTCTTTTGCCTTAGGACTGAGCCCTACCCTCTTATCCACCTAGTTCTTACTGATTAATGTAATTCTTGGGATTGTTTCCAAGTCATTACCATCTCTTAATCAATAATATCGATTAGATGTTTATTTCTTTTTTCTAATTATGTCAAATAAAAGAAAATACTCATTCTTATTACCTTGGTATTTCTATATAATTATGTTACCTCGCTATTATCATAATTAATATTAAACAACATTTAAAATAATAAATGTTTACCTTATTACCATTTTCCTTTTCCAAGAGTCACAACCTTTCATTATAAAAATCCTTTGAAAAGTCACAAAACTTCATAGTTATAATCCTTTCAAAAAGTCACAACACTTCATAACTAAAATCCTTTGGAAAAAACCCAATACTTTATAATCATAATAATTTGAAAGAGTCACAACCATTCATAATTATGACCCTTTCAAAGGTTTAGATCATTTCAATATTATTCATACCTTTTCAAAAAGTCACTTCCTCATTTTCTTCATGATATTACTTTCCTCTTCCATTTATCCCTCTCTAAAATAAAATCTTCTCCCTTTTATATCTTAATTTTAAGGAGTCATGTCTATTTGTTAAATCTCTCTTGACTTTTCATTATATTTAGTTAATTTATATTATTCTATGTTATATTATTTATTTACTTGTGTTTAATATGGATGATTACCATAGAGAAGTAGATTGTAAAACTCAAATGATACATTTCACCTATTAAAAAAATGGAAAATTTCTATAGACCAACGAATAGAGTAGGGAAAAATTTTCAAGAAAAAAAAAGGGAAAACCCTAGGTGGAAGCATTTGCATGGAAATTTTCCACAATTCGATGCTAATAATCAGAGCAAGAAATGGTTTCAAGCACCCAGCCAAAATTTGTAGAATTCAAAATTTTTCATAGATACTACAAACATTTTTTCTATCTTGGAGATATCCGAAGAAAAGCACCAACACCAATAGAGGATTTAGGGGCCACAATTTTGCTCAAATTCAATCAGAGGTTAGAGAACCGCATTTGATTATTCTCCCTTTCTATCTATTCTTCCAGTTAATCTAAAACCTCACTCAATTTTTACCATTGAAAACTTAGACAACCAATTTAGGGTTTTTAATTTAACAAAATATGCCTAGCCATACTTTGGTGATCGGTCTATAAAACTAGTAGGTTTAGAAACCTCTTCGCCCCTTCCATCAATCCATTTATATAGATCTAAGCCTCTACCATCAATAGGTGTGAAATCATGGACTTCTTATATCCCTCCGCATCGTCATCCCTCAGCATTTGTCCCTTCTACATCCTCTCCTAGGCTTCCTGAAGATTCTCAGTCCCATGATAATCCTGGAGATAATCTTATTTTTATTTCCAATAAAGAGGCAGAAGAAACTTGGTATGAATGCCAAAAGGGAGGAATTTTTGCAATTTGGAATGGCCTCCTGAAAGACTTCCCTCTTCTCTCTAATTGGCTTGAAGAAAATTGTGACGATCAGGTAAGTATATTTCATTACTCAAACAAGATTCTCTATTTACAATGCTTGGAGGAATCTATAAAGAAAGCATTTATTTTAGTCTCTGAATGTTTTTTTAAGGGTCATGTTGTGAAATTTGTAGAATGGTCTTATGATTTTAAGGTTGATAAGTTAGATTTTATGATTCCAACTTGGTTCAATATTCTATCTCTACCTCTGAGGCTTCTTCATATAAATACTCTTAGGTCTATAGGTTCTACTATGGGAGAACTTATTAGTATTGATTCGTCATACCAATGCTGTAATAATGTTAAAATGCTCATCAAAACCAATTTCAAACAAGCTCTACAAATACACAAGAAAGTCATAACTAACAAAGCTACTTATGATCTAACATTACAAATGTATAAAGGTAGAATATCGGAGATCATAAGATTAGATGATAACAACAGGATCAAATTCAAAACTATATCTCTCACCTTAGATTTTGGTAGCAAAATCCCCTGGATAAGAATATTGAGGAAAAGAAGGAACCAAAGGTCACTAGAGTAGTATGAAGATGCTTCCTCTTAGGAGGAGTTTGAAATTTAGATAGAGCCATTTTGTATAGGAGTAGTAAATAGCTGGGTAGAGGATAATTCACCAAAAAAAAGGAAGCTAAAATCAGTCATTGTGGTTAACCATAAGGAGAATCTTGAGTCAACAAATAATTTACATTCTAGCAAGAAGCAAAAATCTAAAGGAAGGAAAAAGTCTCTGAAAAATAACAAGGGACCAAGCAATTGTGGAGACAAAGAAGATCAACATTCACAGGAACAACATATACATAAGGAAAAGGAAAAGGGAACATTCAATAACAAGCATAAGGAGACAAAGATCACACTCAATGACAAATACACAGAGGTTACTTTAAGTCACATATGTGAAGACGAAAAACACAAAGGGATTTCAAAACATCAGCAAGTAGAAAATATAAAGGATGATGAAGAGGGAAAGATAGAGGAAATGAAGAACTTTATGTTATTTAACTCTATTGGGGAAACTAATGAAGCAATTAAAATACAAGAAGATATGGATCAAATGGAATAGTGCTAGTCTCAAGAGCTAGATATCATTATGGGAACACTCACAATTTTTTTTTTTGGCAAACTCCAACTGCCACAATAAGCTCACCATTTACACCAATCAACAATCAACAAAATAGGGAAATGTATACAAAGAAAGTAGATAAGATGCTAGTAAAGGAATTTCAAGAATTCTTGAACAAGGATAGTACTCTGGATCTAGCATTGTAAGATGTGAGCATATCAAAATCAAAATAAGTTAGCCTAAATCAAATAATGGATGATTTAATCCAAGTGTTCTATTCTAAAAATATTGATAAGAGCACAGATGCGTAGAAGAAATAAATCATTCAAAGAATCCTCAAAATAGGGGGGACCAATTACACTTGTGAAGACCTGAGGAAATATTTATTAAAAGATTGAAAATGAGGACAATGATCTAAGACAATCCCAGATGATAGAGCTAGGTTCAGTCATGGAGCAAAAAGAAAATGAAATTGGAAATGACAACAAGTTGGAAGCGGGTATGGAATCAAAGAAGTAGTTTGGTCTCTTAAATCGATTATTAAAGGAATTCAAAAATGAAGAAAATGGAAAGAACTCTATTGATAAGAGCTCTACTATGCAGAAGGTAGAATCTAATTTAGATCAGCTTAGTATTCATATGAATCAAGAAGGACTCAAATCTCCTATTTGTGGCAAAGCAAAGGGTAAGAGAGGAAGAAGATCATTAGAGGAGCTCAAGGAAGTAGATGGACATAGTAGAGAGTAGCTAAAGATAGACCAATTTTTCAACAATGGGAATGGGAAGTGCCTTCCCAAGTAGGTATGAAGATCACTACATGGAATGCTAGGGGTCTTAATGCCCCTAGCAAAAATAGGTTATTAAAACATAACCTCAAAGCCTTTGAATATGATATTGTTTTAATTCAAGAAACTAAATTAAATAAATTAGAAATAGGTAAATTAGATAAGATGCTAGGACTGTGGAGTTTTGTATTTCATTAGGGGCTTTAGGGGGTTTAGGAATTCTTCAGGATCCTAGGAAGGTCTATATAAACATACTAAATATTAGTAACTACGAGATTAGCGGCAGTGTACAAAGCCTAAAATCATATCTTAAATTTATCCTCTTTAATGTCTATGGCCCAATTAGCTACATTGATCAAAAAATAGTTTGGGAAGAAATTGGCCTATTTATGAATAACCTTAAGGGCAGTCTGTTTGTATGAGGAGGTGACTTTAACACGATTTTAAATATCAATAGATTTCAAAAATATAGGTGGTATTCAACAACTATCACAAGCATCAAAAGATTTCAAAAATTGGTGTCTATGGCATAATTTAATTGACATCCCAATGAGCAATGAGATTTACACTTGGAATAATAGGAGAAAGGATTTTGCATATATTTCCAAAAACTTGATAGCTTCTTGATTAAAGGTGACTTGGACATTAATAATTTAAATATTTAATCCTCAATTTTTCCTATTTCCTTTTTGGTCAGATTTGAATTTATCGAGCCTCACAAACCTGCTAGGAATCCATTTAAATGTGAGAAAATGTGGTTCTTAGACCCAAACTTCATCAATAATATTAAAGAATGGTGGACTTAGGACAATTTTGAAGACTCAAAGATGTTTTTTTTTCACCAAATTGAAAATGCTCAAAGAAAAAATACTTTGATGGAATAAGGAACAATTCAATAACATCTTTAAAGTAAAATTAGACATAGAAAAGCAATTGAAAGATTTAAACTCAGAGGTAATAAGGAATGGTATGAATAATGATAGCTATCTTTTAGAAAAAGACTTATTAGTCAGGCAAGAAGATATACTATCCAAAGAAGAGTTATTCTGAAGACGAAAATCAAGAGAGAGGTGGCTTGCTAAAGGGGATCGAAATACAAAATTCATCCACCTTATATGACAGATCAAAGAGCAGAATAACATGTGTCAAAAATCATTTTGGTATTCTTACTGACAACCCAAGAAAAATTGCGTATACATTTGTCAAATACTTTCAAAATATTCTAAACAATTATGAAGGTTTGAATGGAACAATGCAAGAAAATCTTTTGAAAGTGATTCCAAAAATTGTCACACCTGAAGATAATAAGGTTTTAAATAAACCTATAACTTTGGAAGAAAACAGGAAAGTAGTTTTTGATATGAGTCCAGATAAATCCTCAAGTCCTAATGGCTTTTAGGTCTTCTTCTTCCAAAAATGTTGGGATATTAGAGGTACAGATCTCTGGAAAGCTATTGAAGCTTCTAGGAATGGGGGAGCTCTACTATCAGAAATTAATCACTCCTTCCTCACGATGATCCTTAAAAAGTATCCTATGACCCTAGGTTATTTAAGACCAATTGCACTCTGTAATACGGTATATAAAGTTTTCTTCATGGTCCTAGCTAATAGGCTAAAAAGTATCCTTCCCAAAATTGTTTCAGAGGAACAAACTACCTTTATGCTAGGTAAATCTATTCTTGATGGAATTATTACCATTCAAGAGACAATTCACTCAGCTTGTTTGAACAAAGAAGCATGTATGTTCATGAAATTGGACATTCAAAAAGCATATGATATGGTTGATTGGAGATTCTTATGTAAGGTACTAGAAGCATTTGGATTTTCCCATCAATGGATTAACCTCATTTTCAAATTTTTTTTGACTCTCAAAATCTCCATTCTTATTAACAGTATGTTAGAAGGTTTCTTTGATATATCAAAGGGCATTAGATAGGGAGATCCTTTATCTCCCTCTGTTTTCATTATCATGGCAGAGGCATTTTGGAGAGCAGTGACTAATGTGCATAAAAAACAAAGGATCTTAGGTATTAGGGTAACTAGAAATATGCCCAATATTGCTCACCAACAGTATGCAGATGATACCAAATTACCAAGCAAAAGCACTGTAGAAGAGGTGCTTGGTCTTAAAGGCATCATAAAACATATATGGAAGCCTCCAAACAGAAAGTCAATGAGTTCAAATCTGAGATCATTTTTATTAATACTAAACCAGATATGGAACAACAAATTTGCAAGATCATGGGATATAAAAAAGGTGTTTTCCCCTGCAAGTATCTCAAAATTGCACTTGAGAAAGGTAAGAAATAAAGTAAGGTATGGAAAAATACTTTGGAAAAATTGGATGCCAAAGTTGGTTGTTGAAAGGAAAAATGGCTAACTAAGGCAGGAAAAAGCATGAAGATTAGATCAATGTTATATGCCATTCCTACTTTTCTGTTATCTTTTCTTCCTTTATCTAAGCAAAAACTTCTTAAATCCAAAACCAAAATGCATAACTTTTTGTGGAATGACTGTGAAGAAGAAAAAAATTTGGCACTTATCAAATGGGAGAACATATGTAAACCTAAGGATTTGGGTGGGCTAGGGATCAAGAATTTACAATGGAAAAATGTAGCCCTGGGGGAAAAACTTATTTGGTGTCTCCATAAAGAAAGAGAACAAAAATGGGCTAAGATTCTTTATAATAAATATCATAATAAGGACGACCCTTTATAGAATTTTTAGAATAAAAAACCTGCCTAAGGGGTCAGAAAGTTGGAACTTTATGTTAAAATGTTGCCATTTGATTTGCAAATATTTAACTTGGGACGTCGACAAGGGTGATGAGGCCCTCTTTTGGGAAGATTCTTGGGATGGACATCCCCCTTTCTTTAGAGCCACATCTCATCGGATCTCAAAAATAAACTAATTAATCTACGGGGTAGCAAAGTTAGTGATTATAAGACTATGGTCTCCATAGATGGTTCTTCTAAAGTGGTGTGGAAATCTTTGGAGGGTATGGAAGTGGATCCTCAGATGGTTAAAGATTATGAAAAATTATTAGAAGATAGGAGGATTAAGCAATGAAAAAAACAAGATGAACTAATATGGGCAGCCTCCAATGATGGTAAGTATAGTGTAAAGAATGGATATAAGGCTTTAATAGAATCTCAAAATTGGGATAAAGTGAATATCCTGCTAAAGCTGTGTTGGGATTCTTCAAGCCTTCCAAAAGCATGATTCCTTTTATGGATGGCCTTCCAAAAGAGAATTTTGACTATGGATAGGTTGTATAAACTTTGATTTCAAGGTACATCTAGATGTGTTTTATGTAAACAAAGTGACGAATATGCTTATCATATTCTTTTTAACTATTGTTATTCTCAAAAATGTTGTTAATGGCTCAAGCATATGTTGGGATGGTTGACCCCTTTCCCTAAAAATTTGTTAGATCTTTTGAAGAGTTGGCCCACAAACTTGGTAAAGGGTGTATACTATAAGCTTTGGAATATCTCCCCATCCATTGTGGCATGAAAGATTTGGAAGGAGAGGAGTCGGCGTATTTTTGGTAACTTAGAATTAAAGTCTAAAGAGTTAATTTTAAAAATGGAAGAAAGCATTGTTGAGACTACTAATTCACACCTTAGAAAGGTGAGGATAGAAGAAGGAACCTTCTCCAATTGGGATGGGCAAATGAAGAAACATTGGTCCAACTTGATTAATCCTCCATTGTGCTATCTCAAATCTAATAAAGCGGCTAGGGAAAACTATAGATGGGAACCGCCACTAGTTGGGTGGGTCAAACTGAACTTTGATGGTGTGGTTTGAGGTAATCTAGGTACATTCGATATTGGATGTATCATTAATGATGACTTGGGTCATTGGATAGCAAAAAAATCCATGTCGATCAAACCAACTTCTAACAATCTAGTGGAATTAGAGGCTTTAAAGCAAGGTCTTAAAATGTGTCTCATGCTAAAATCCTCCAAAGTTTTCATAGAAGGAGATTCACAAATTTTCTTAAATGCTATAAGTAAATGATCTACTCCTAATTGGGTACTCAACTGTCAATTAGAAGAAGTCCTTGCTTTACTAGATAAGCTTGAAGATAGCAGGAACTGTCATATCTTTAGGGAAGGGAATACAAAAGTAGACCTTTTAGCAAATATGGGGGTGGATGGAGTTAATTCATTGCTCCTTAAAAACGATTCATCTTCACCAAGATAATCTTGGTCACTTAGTTTATTTTTTGTTTGTTCTTTCCTCCTATGTATGTTTCATTCTTTTTAAAATGTATATGTTTTTATTTTTTGTTATTATTATTCTGATATCTATATATTTCCAATATATATAGATACGTGTACTCATATATATAGATAAATAAAAATACATACATACATACATACATATATATAGATATATATACATATGCTAGGTAATTTAATTCTATATTTACATAAATATTTAGTATTGCATTATTGTTTCTTTTCATATCCTCTCGATATTGTTTTCCTATATACTTTGTGGGAATGCCTCGACAACAATTGAGTTACATGCTATACTATCTTTACATCATGGCTATCTTATCTTCAATTCTATTAGTATGCTTGTTCTTCATCATGAATTGGGATGGATTTTAGTTTTACTTGTTATCAAGGCTAGCTTTAGGCTTTATCCCATGACATAATTATTAAATAGCTAGGGTTAGTGTGTGCGTAGTCTGTCAAGATGACATCACTAGGTATCGTCATCCTAGGTATTTCTAGGTGCTTCCTTTGCCTTATATTTGGATGCAGGAAGAGGTCTTTTTCACTTTCCAATTTATTTCCTTGGATATGGATTGAAATATTTATGTGTTTCATACATCCGAAGTTCACACAATGACATTCTACAAGAATGTAAAACTAGAGAGATGGAATAGGATTCTCTACCCAGTTGATGACATGGCCCAAATTTCCATTAGAAGAGTGATTGGGGAAGGGTTCTTTGACTACCAATACACATGGAGGACTAATAGTGGCATTATCAGGTCCTTCATTGGATGTATGGCCACAACTAAGATTGAAGCAGGAGACATTGTTAGACTCTGTCACAACTTATTTGTCCCAACATGGAGGAAGGGTATGGAACAAGTTGTCCATAGCATCGAAGGTAAACTTTGGATTCCTTTGCTAGGAAAGTATATGAAGTTGCCTTTGGGTTCCTCGGACCTAGAAACTACATTTCGATGCCCATCACTGGTAATTCATGAAAGCCTTGCTTTCTCTCACAAGTGGCCAAAAATGGAAGCTAGCATACATTTTCTACTCTATTGGAGAGGGATTATTGCAAATGATAGTAGAGATTGGTTACTTAATTACCTCCATTTTTCCAATGTGTACATACAACTGGGAGTGGTATTTGATAACCTTAAAGCCCTTAATTTCTGTACTCCAAACATGGAAAAAACTAGTAGGGCTAAAGTGGACTTCAAATTTCCACCAAACTATTTTGTGGAACAACCTATTGACATTATAGAAGTAATAATGGTGTATTGGAAGTAAAGATACTGCTTCAGATGACATTTTGGGTTTTGCTCTAGTTTTTAGGGTTCATACTTTGGTAGTCAATAGGCAATTTTCAATACTGGTCTATAAAGCTCTCTAGGGCTTATAGTTGTATTAAGATCCTCTTATCAGAAACACCATTTGATAGCCTAATAGTCCAAAAAACTTATTGGTATGAAGTTAAGATCTTGTTTAAACATAATGTATATATATTACTCTAAATAAATGATGCTTATTAGTTGTTATAAATTCTCTGGATTAGATATGGTCATGGCTGTCTATAGGGCTTTTCTTTTTTATGTCTCTACTCTTTTATGTTATGGTTTTTTCTTTTAGATCATGGCAAGATTCAGAGCAAAATAACTTAAAGGATTATGTTTATATGTTGTTTTTTAGCATTAGGCATCTTTATGACAACATCTTTGATCAATGTTTTTATTATACTTATGTTCAAATTAGACTTCATAGAATTTTAATGACTCAATGCATGGATGCTCTGTATGTAGAACAATGAATGATGATGTATATTTGAAACCTTGAATGGTAATAAAGACATCAAGGAATTTTAAATTGTAATGTAGTTCTTTCTTAACTTGCAATTGTGTCCAGGGAGCCCTATTTCTATTATATATAGAGATAAACTCTTAATTTTTTTTTGGTTTCTTGAGTTATGATCAATGGAAGGCATTTGGATGGGTTATGGGTGGGTGTATTGAAATAATATAGGTAGTTAATATGGTTTCTCAACTCAATTGGGTTTAATTTAGATGGGCTAATACTCATTAAGACTTTAGGAGTGTAGGGTGACGCCCTATTATCTATAGCATAATCGGAGGACAATAGGGCCTTAGTTCTAATTAGCTCTTTTGAGAATTGGATTAGATTTGGTTTTTTTCTGATGAATGATGTAGAATGGGTTTGTTTATCTTTGTTAGTGATTCATCAATGCTTATTGGGATGTCCAGTACAAGGCTTGAATGGATTTTATTAAAGACGTATTGTGCTTAATTTTTTAATCTTCATGAATCCTTTAATTCAGTTTTAATGATTTGGAAGTAAGGTGGGCCATTTTTATTGAATCTTTAACATATTGGTGTAAATAGTGGAACTCTTAATGAATGGTGGTTGATGATATAGATTCATTGTTCACTTTCCTATGATGCATATGATATTGGATAAAGTTGTTACATGTTTGGCATATAAATTTGAGCATTCGAATTTAAATCCATGTATTGGCTTTACGAGTGACTTGATTTTGTTTTGATCCTCTATCACCCTTTTATGACCAACTTGGTAAGGCTTCTCTAGTTTAAGACCTTGATGTATATAGGAGATTTCATGGCAGCAACTGTGGTCCCCTTTTTCAATTCCTAAGATTTATGTATTCTTTTGGTTTAATAGGAATTTATCTTAGCATTTATTACTAACCAATTTGATTGCAAGACAAGTCAGATAGGGATGAACGCATTTGGGTGCGATGCTTCAATAAAGGATATATCGGGATCTTTGCGAGGATGGCTTCAAAAAGTGATCATCAATGTAATAAACTATTTTATTGTAATAGATAGGATTGTTTGATTGGGGTATGCCCCCTTTATAATGTAATAATATAGGACTGAGGTCCTAGGATAGACTGGAGGTCTTCTCCCGTTCTTTCCTACCATTGCCCATTTGAACGATGGAACGCTATTGTAAATATTTTATTAGTAATAATATAATATCATGGCCTTGGCTGTTTACCGATAAAAAATAAAATTTAACAAAATTACTTGTGTTTATTATTATTTATTATGAAATTCTTTTTAGAAATTTAATATACTTTCTACAATATTGTCTCTTGTATTTAATTTATTTATTTCTATACTCATTGAAATTTTATTATTCTTTTTAATTATTTAAAATACCATACTAAATATTATTTTAATAATCATATAGATTAAATAATTATTATTTTCTTGTTTTATATTTTAGTATTAGTCTTAATATAACTTTATTATTTATTTATGTTGGTAAACATATTTATCACTATAGAAATGGCCCAATGGAGTGTATGTGGAAAACTGTTCACAACAATTGGATATGCCCTTGATATCCAGCATTCCTCTGCATTTAGAGGGGCAACTCCCTCATAAGATATTTTTTTTGTTCTTTCAATAAAGATGAATAGAACTTAGAAAATAAAAAGGAAACCATTGATAGCAAATGCACCACACGAATTCAATGTTTCAACAAAAATAATGCAAACAATTAATGAAAGCAATCAAGAACTATGCTTGAGAGCTATCACTGACACAATGCTAATTCAAAAATTCACGAATATTCACAGCATACCATGAAAATAATCATATGATGAATCAACACTTCAACAATTTAGATTCATTAGAAAGAGAACACCAAATGTACTTTCTTTTATTTCTTAGCACCAAGAACGTAAGAAATGACTGACTACAAGAACAACAATTGTACACACTTTCCAAAAATTTCTTTTTTATTAGAACATAAGTGTTCCCTATCTCTAGGTCCCAAAAATCCCCTATTACATTGAGATTCATGAATTTATATGTCATCCTAGCTTAAGTAAATTTTTGGGTTCGTAACCACTCAAAAAGTTAGAGTTTTGAATTTGGCATGCATTTGAAAACAAACTCTAACTCTAACCCATATGAATGGAAACTCTAGATCCTATCTCTAGTTACAATAAGTGACATGATCACTTTTACATGATAAGTAACATGATGACTATTGATTTTGTGCGAAAAATAGGAGAGTTGATTTATGATAAGTTACACATTGCATCTCTCAATACAAAGGTTGTAGACTCTCCAATAACCAACTTCTTTATAAATGTACTCTTCAATTTTATCATTATCATTATTCATTTTAATAGAAAATTGTATAACCCTTTCATGAGGATACTTTGGTTAACTTGGGTAACTTTCTTACAATCTCCAATACAATTCCCCATTGTTGTCCAAACAGATCCATGTTCCCTATGTAAAAAAATGACTCATGAGTAAATATGCAACCACTTGTAGAAGAGGTACCCTACCAATGTCAATTATAATGGTCTCAAGAAATGACAACTTGTTTGATCAATTTCTTTGCAAATGCTCTTCCAACCATGTACCAATCCAATAAGCTATATGTCCTTTCAAGGTTCTCATTAAACTAGCAAGAGAGTACTAGATAAGTTGATAAATCAACTTTCCACCTTGTCATTACCATGTTGCAAGTTTATATTCCCATTCCATTGGCTGGTTGAACAAGCTCATTTCTATATGAAGGGAATTTGGGTTTTACCATCTCTTGCATAAAAATTCATCATAGAGTTAGAAGATTAAATGGACCTTTTATGTGTAGACCATGCGCTTTACTATGATCTTGGTAGGTTGATAGATTGGATTTCATTCTTTCTATACTTAGAGCCTCATCTTCTTAACACATGTTCATATTTTTCAAGTGGTTCTAAGAGGTCCTTATCACTTAGATTTTGTGCATATTCTGCAACCATTTTTTTTTGCTTCTTGTGATGATGGCTCCCCAATGTATTATATCCAACAATGGTGATGTATTCTTTTTAATGGTAGCTGCCTTACATCTACAAGTAAAGACACTCCAGACTCTGCACTGGGTATATTATCAAATAGTTTGCATGCTTGCCAATGTTGTCCTTCCAAGACCTTACACCTGTGACTTTATTGGCTTGAAAATATTTGATTAAATAGTTCATGTGCCTTGTCTAAGCTTCCATTAGATTTCGTGGAAAGAGGAATGAGGGAGAGAGATTTGGCTGATAGCCCATGTGTCTTGTATATGATGAGACTGGTCTGGAAACACCTTATCAAAAAAATAACATGCCTTCTTATTGTCCACCACCATTCTAAATTCCATAGGTTGGAAGGGAGTATAACATAATGGTCAAACACCTACAGATTCATGTGTTTCAAAGGCATTCTGTCAAATAGTTAAGTGCATTTGCTGTGTTGTTGTGTTTATGCATCTTCCTTAGGTATCTATGAGAGATACGTCCATGCTAGATAAGATCAGTAGATGAACATATGTATACCTGTGTGTTTCAATGAATGTGTATCCTCCACCCCAAACTTTCCATGCTCGCGAACTTTAATCAAATAGCGAACATGTCTTGACTTCTGCGCTCATTGTATTACTTGCATATGCGATGTTGTGGCTAAAGAAGTGAGGATAATTTTCCATACAAGTCATGCACCGTGCCTATGAATGTATCTACCACCGTGATGAATGTTGCAGGTTGGAGATTGAGGAGAAGTTGGTCAAACTAATTACGTGCCTCATCACTCATTCAATCTTTGGTCACACAGACAGTTTACACCCTCCCCCTTCATTTCCTATTTCCAACACATTATGCCACTCTCCATGTGCGGCTCACATAGCTCTACTTCATATTCCAGATTACATCATCTGTCACCGTTCTTATCATGAAATCATTGATCAAGAAACCTACATCAAAACCTCTATAGTTCTGGATGCTCACGGGTTGGTCACAATAAACATAATGCAGTTCGAGCACATAGAAGACATTATGTCAAATGGTTCATAAGCATTCTGATATGATTACCCCTTTCATTAGACGAAGTCTGCCACACACTCAATTCAATCCATTTAGATCAAACTTGGAATGGATGAGCAACTGCATCTCCCTTTGAGGCACTTTGTCAATGCAACGTGTTGGGGAGTCTTCTTTTCTTTGGCGTAATTCATAACTTAGGCTCCCTTCAATCATGAATAGATATTCATCAACAACATCTTTAGTTTGGATGGTTGTTTTATGCCTCACTCTCTCGCATCCACATCTCTTCATTTAAAGGTTTTAATTGTGCATATTCTACAACTATTTTTGTTCGAGATCATCAAATACCCCTTGCATACACAGATGTTTTCATTTTTGCCTTTGTTCCTCATTTAGATTCTCCAGAAAATGAGAGTTTTGGCTAGAGTTGGGGTTTTTAACAAGTTGTATGTTAGGATTAGGGCAAAAAGTTTTAGTATTTAGTGAGAGATTACTGTAGTACGCCATAAGAAAAAACTTTTAGTACGCAAAGAGAGGTAGCCAAATTTGAACCTCTCTCTAAAAGTTTTAGTACGTGGAGGGAGGTAGTACATAGAGAGAGATGGATTTGGTATGGAGAGAGATAAGGTTTTAGTATGGGGAGAGAGAAAAGTACATAGAGAGAATGTTTTAGTATGTAGAGAGAGGTAGTTTTGAATAATGGAGAAATTAACCTCTTTCTCTACCTCACTTTAGAACCAAAACTTTTTCTTTAACTCCTCGAGTAAAATATCAAGGCAACAATTTAATAACATTGTATTATCTAATAAGTATTAAAATTTTATCTTAAAATGAGGATATGAAAGGGGTTTCAATGGGAGCCCTTTAGTCCAGAGCTGGTCCATTCAAAAGGGTTCTAAAAAAACTATTTTTTCCATGTTTGTGTTATGTCAACACCATATGGCACCACATACATTCAGTCAAAACCCTTTCAACTTGGCCCACTTTAGTTATAAATACTTCATTTAGAACAGGTCTGTTCAAATGTCCTTTAGTGTGACACAATTTTGTACTTTTACCCTATGTAGACCTTATTTTCTCAAAATTTTCTTTCATGACTATATCCTTTATAGGATTATGGACTTACAACACATCTCCATTCTTAAACTATTATTTCTATGGATTCAATTATGTTATTTGGATTGCTTAATATAGACTAGTTACATATTTTTATTCTACACTCATAGTTGAGAAAATTATATTACCAATTGATGCTAGGGTTCAAATTTCATTTTTTCAAAAGAATATTTTTCTATTTGGGTCAAATGATGAAACATTTTATGTTTGTAAGGATTATAATTTTGTACCCATTCTATGTAGTGAAATGCTAAAACCTTTAAAAATTAATGGACTATTGGACTTAATCCTTAGCAATCTAGAATTAGTAAGAAGATTTTTTTTTTGCCAAGGTCATTATAGTACATTTTTCTAAGAAGTTTATAGTGGTTCCTCTCCAATCCATCTGGCCAACAAGCCAATTGGATGACTATATTATTTCTCTACAATCAAATAATGTATGCTATTTGTGTGTGAGTACTTTTGTATACATGAGAAGGCTAATATTTATATTTATTTCTTTGATGTACATGTGGAATCTACTAATGATACATGTGTATGTATGTGTGGGCACAAGTGTATGTTTAGGTATATGTGTATGTATGTAAATAGATTAAAAAAAATCTTATTTACAATTTATTACAATTTTATTAGAAAATAATAAATATAATTTTTTATGGAATATTTCTTCTATTGATAATATTTTTATTTATTTACTATTATTTTACTAATTTTTTTCTAATATATAATTTATTTAATTTAATAAATTTTTATTATTAAATATTCATATTATATATATTAAAACATTTTAAAATGTATTAAATTTAATTTCTTAATTAATATAATTACAAGAAGACAAATAATAGCTTAAAATCTAATATAGTAATTTTTTTTTTTCATTTTACTCAATAGATGTCTTACAATCAAATACAACTTTAACCATATAAATCTTCTTGAAAATGTTTGAATCGTTTTCAACATTTGGGAGTCAAAATTAGCTAAATATTGAATCTGTAGTATTATGTATGTTTATTTCTATTCCTCATCAATATAACATGATTTACAAATATGTAATTAATTTAAAATAAATAAATAGTTATATAAAATTTCTATGAAAATATTTTTCATTCTTTGAATTTAAAAATAGATTTTTAATGTATTTATAGTTAAAATAATTTTATTTATCTAGTTTTGATTATGTAGTGAATATATAAAGGATTAGAAGTATATAATTTAAAAAGCATATTTCATTTTCACCATATTATAATTTAAAAATTTGACCTCCCCTTCCACAATATGTGTTCTCCACAACTATTATCTAGCCCCCGCAAGAAAATTTCATTTTCACAGCATCATCTTTAGCTCATATATAATATTAATGATAAAAAGGAAATAGCTTATATCCTACTCCTCATCATATTTGTACTTTTGACCTTTCTTTCAAGAATACAAATTCTCCATCACTCCTCAATATTACATTTAAAACATGTACAATATTAAGAATGACAATGACAATGATTATCCAACCCTTTTGACATAGTGACTATATATTAAGATGAGATCCCTCTCCACCATCAATATGTACTTTTGGTGTGATGGCAAAATCTACATGGTATCGGAGTGCAGGTCACTGGTTCCCTTCGTCCACGTAAGTGAGGAGTGTTGGCATAGTGACTATATCTCTAATGAGATCCCTCTCCACCATCAGTACGTACTTTTGGTGTCATAAAATTTGCACTTATCTTTCAATAGTACACAATTGACCATTACAAGAAAAAAGACTTTGTCTCGGTTAAACCGAAAAGAACCTTATCCTAATCATCTTAGGATTTCTGGAATGCGTTTCTTCCACAAGCTTTCTTATCCTCACTCTATATACATTTTTAAGAGATAATGTGTTGTGTGAGGTGGAAATATTTTTCTTACTCTTTTGAGGTGCAAATGTTGATGTGGAAGCAGATCAGTGAAAAATGGCACAGGCTGCCGTAGCTGCAATAGGGAGCTTGCTTGCAGAAAAGGGAGTGGAGATGTTAAATATTTGTGCAAGAGGGAAGCGTTAGTCAAATTTGTCGAAGAGTCCGACGTAAGAGGGAGGTATGGATTAATCAAGAGTTATAGCGAATCCATAGAAGACTTATTTCATAAACTCAGAACAGAAAATTGGTACGTATGGATGTCAAAGACCAGTATAAGGGGGGCAATTGCTCACGATAATTGGAAATATTTGTCAGGACGGTACTTATTCATGAAAGATATGATGTGCATCCAGAAGGAAGAATGTTCCTCAGAGCCCATCTTCATATCTTGCTAGATGCCGTTGGATTCTCTGACCTCAAGTACCAGGAAACGGTCATAGAAAAAACATTGGGGTGATTTGTTGAGCATCTCAAAAGACTATGAATACGGAAGGATATGGAATGCTTATTATGGATTTGGGCCACCAGAGGAACTGCAGCTCTTTACCCATGCGAGAACATTGTATTCAGCTAGGTCAAATAAGTATCTGGCCACTTCAACATGTACAAGGATATGGCGAGCCTTCTTAAACAGAAAGGAAAGATTAAAAGGCTTGTCTCTTCTTATAAAGATGACTACTATATTGTAACCCTCTTTGCACCTGGGAAGGCGAAGCAGAATATTTACTAAGGGTAACTGTTTATGCAGTGTATATGTTCTTGTTTGGAGCAGTGTTTAATTGAGTCTATTCATGTGTGGGTGTCTATGTTTGAATTAAGTATGATGTGTGGTTGTTTCTATTATAGTTTTTGATTGAAGGAGGGAGGAAAAGGGTCCTGAAAGACCAAAGAGCAAATTTCTGGACTGGGCCGCCATTATATTATAGACAAGTTGCAAAAAAGAACATCACCAAAAAAAACTGTTTATATTATAATTATGTATCATGTGTAAGTGTTTATGTTATAATTAAGTCACGTCAACTTTGGTGGGCTGTCTAATTGCTCATCTTTGGCTGTGTGAGCTGTGTTCTGTTGTTTAAGCTGTTCTGTTAGGCCCCGTTTGCTTGGGGAAGATGAATTTCTTTCATAACCAGGTTATCTCATAATCAGATTTTTGAAAACCTGGTTATGTATTTTAGGAAGATAGTTGGATCGTTTGGTTGACATGGAAGATGAATTTTCAAATCTATATTCTGCATTTGGTTGCCAAATTAGAAATTGAAATTGGAACGGAATATGACTGGGAATATCTTTTTCTTGCGTTTGGTTGTTCATTTTCGAATTGGAATTGGAATTTGATGTAAATTTTTTTAATCTTATTTAATTAGTGAAACACAAGGATTATAATGAGTAAAGTATTAATATTTATGATTTAATTTATTTATAATTAGACTACATTATTATTATTTTTTATTCTTGAATATTCACAGTTTTATTTTGTTAGTCAAGAATAAATAAAATGATGATTATTTTTTATTTTAATTCTATTTATTAGCAAAGAAAAGTAAAAAAAATCATACTTGCAATCATTTGTACAAAGTTATTTTTTGTCCCATTGTTGGAAATTGTGTTCATATATATTATATATTTTTGAAAAATTATGTAAGACAAATTTATCGTCGAATTGAATTTATTGTCAAGTTCATCTGAACTTCATAATTTTCAAACTCGAACTCAAACTCGAACCTTGTGACTTAGCCGCTAAATATGTGTGTGTTTGTGTCCTCCCTCTATCCCTCCCTGTGTTTGTGTTCATCCACGTGATTTGGCAGAAGGATTGGACACAATAAATGTTGTTTATGCAGATGAATTATTGCCTACACTATATGAGAATTCTTACATCTCTTAGGACCAGTTGCTGACACATAGAGGGATTGTGAGGCGTGCTATAGCTCTTGGTTGGTATCTTAAGAATCCATTGGCTATGGTTGCAACATTATATAATCTTGGCAAAGAAATATTATCATTGAAGCTTCATTCACTGGAACATTTCCTTACTCTAGATGAGAAGTATGAAGTAGTTGAGCAGGTAATGGTTATAGCAACCAACTGTAGAGGCTATGAAGTGAATTGTCTTTATAAATGCTATTGGTTTTTTTAAGGGTTAGAGAGAATGGACAAGCAGCATTCAAAAACCATGTTATGGATCCATTGGATGATACTAGAATTCATCCAAAGTCATATGAACTTGCCAAGAAAATGGCTAAGGACATATATTGTGAAGAAGCTAGACATGATATAGATGATATAGATGAGGAAACACAAGAAATGGTTGTTGAGCATGTCAAAAAAATCTTGATCTATTAAATGCCCTTGATATTGATGAATATGCTAGAAGTGTGGAGCAACAGACATCCAATAAAAAGCAGGAAACCCTTGCTAACATAAAGAGTGAATTGTTACATGGATTTAAGGATTTGAGATCGCCATATAAAGAGTCATCCCAGGATGAGGAATTTTATCTGCTAATTGGAGAAAATGAAGAGACCCTGTTAGTGGGAAAAATTGTCCAAGCAACAGCTCGCAGAGTCCAAAATCATCGTATAATTTGTGATATGGAATCAGGCTTGACAGGAATAATATTGAAAGAGGAGCTTTTTGATGATCTATATATAGATCCTGTAGAAAAAGTTGTAGAAGGCAGCATGTTTACCCGTTGGGTGAAAACTATGACAAAAGTGAAGTACCTAGTTGAGTTAACTTGCAAAGAGAGTTCATTGAAGAATGATAACTATCAGGGTGAACAGGATAAGGATAAGGAGGTTAAGGATCCATATTTTGTGGAAGAGGATTCCATTTCACAAAGTGAACAAGAGAATGAAACCATTAAGTTCCTAGTAGATAAAGAGCCAGGGGAGAGTATTATCCGTCCAAGCTTGAAAGGGCCTACTCACTTGATTCTAACACTAAACATTTTCAATGGAGTTTATGCACACAAGGATATTGTGGAGGGAGGAAAAGACCAAAAGGTTTTTGCTAGCTATCTTTGACTTGGAAAATACTTTCAATTGGGGAGGAAACATTTGAAGATCTTGATCAGGTCATAGACAGATATATATTCAAGAGAGGATAAGATATTTTAGTATTTTGTTCTACTGTTTGGTGAGTCATAAAACACACATCAACAGACACCTTTCTACATATGTAGGAACACACAAGCTCCTCTCTCTCTCTCTCTCTCTCTCTCTCTCTCTCTCTCTCTGTCTCTCTCTCTCTCTCTCCCCCTTTGTCCCTCTTTCCCTCCTTCCTATCCCGCACTCTCTGCCCCTCTATGCATCTCTCCCTTTTAATAAGTTTATTAAGTTAGTTAATTATTCAACAAAATATGCAACTAAAATTTTACGTGAAATATTATATAGGAAAAAATATACCATTTTACATTCACATACATTAAACATATGATGATAACTTTAACAAGAAAAATGATGCTTTGTCAATAATTGCTCTTAAAAAATGTGGAATTTTGGCAACATAGATTTTACATGCAATTAAAAAAAAAAGATCATGAAAATTATTAATCATATAAATCATATTTTAACATCATGAAATTATGATAATCAATTTCACATAATTACTACAATATGAAAACTTGCTAACTTGATAGAACAATATCCATGATTTGAATGGTGGTGTGAAAACACACTGTTAAATACGAAAACACTGAGAAATCTACGATGTATGCCCTTATGCCCCACATTTGATGGCACACCATGAAATACGAAAACACTAAAAAATCCACGATGTATGCCCTTATGCCCCACATTCGACGGCAACCCTCTCATGCTGCTCAATCTTCCCATTACTGTCTATATTGTTAGATGGTCAATCTTGCATATATGAACTAAACATGCTTGAAAAATTAAAACCTGATTATTTTTTAATGGAATACACCAAGGAGTGGCATTAGAAATATTGACCGTTTACAAACACAATAAACAATCATTAGATAGCTCATTTTTTATCAGCATGTGTGGTCTTGCAATATTAACAAATCAAGAGCAATAAAAAAATACAAGAGAAAGACACTTTATCAATACCGTTGACAATCTTGTCAAGAAGCATGTACATAGGAAACCAAATTGTGGAAAGAAAAAACAAGAAATTTAAAAAATATCCAAGAAAATTAGGAATATATATATAACATGGGACGGAATCATGCCTGTATAATCATCTACCAGAAATCCTCGATACTTTTGATAATCTTGTCAATGAGAACACACATAGGAAATCAAATAGGGACAAAAAGACAAAAAATAAAAACATATGCAAGAAAATTAGGACTATAGATATAACACAGGATAGAATCATGAACTATACAATCATCTAGCAAATCACATATCTATATGCTTTCAAGTTCTACAATTGAGCATTCATCATTTGTCACTCCTTGTATATTCCACGTATGTATGGTTCAAATATAACTCTAATTAACAATGCAATGAACAACTATACCAAATGTTTACAAGATCATAAACTACATGTTGTGAGAGATCTATGCAATACCATTAAACATAGCCAACTAACCATCTGGAATTATTTCACATGCCAATCGTGTGAATGCCAATGAAATGAACAACTAAACTATGTATTGACCAATGCCAATCATGTTAATGAAATGAATGACTAGACTATGCATAGATCCAGTATGTATACATACATACATACATACATGCATGTACATACATATGCACAGACATACATACATACATACGCATGTACATACATGTGTACATACATACGCATGTACATACAAACATATGCACATACACACATACATACACACATACATACACACATACATACATACATGCTTAGCAAAATAGTAAAAATGTGCTCAGTAATGATTTCCAATATAGTGTTGTGATAGATCAATGCAATACCGTTACACAAAGCCAATTAACCATCTAGAATGACTTCGCATGCCAATCGTGTGAATGCCAATGAAATGAACAACTATCCTGCGTATTGACCAATGCCAATCATGTCAATAAAATGGATGACTAAACTATGCATAGATCAAGTTTGTATACATACGTACATACATGTGTGTACATACATATGCACATACATACATACACACGTACACACATGTGTGTACAGACATATGCACATACATACATACATACATGCTTAGCAAAATAGTGAAAATGTGCTCAGTAATGAGTTCCAGTATAGTGTTGTGAGAGATCAATGCACTGCATAGATCAAGTATGTATACATGCATACATACATGTGTGTACATACATACCCA
The DNA here is from genome assembly GCA_028749045.1 of Cupressus sempervirens. Classification (NCBI taxonomy): domain Eukaryota; kingdom Viridiplantae; phylum Streptophyta; class Pinopsida; order Cupressales; family Cupressaceae; genus Cupressus; species Cupressus sempervirens. The sequence continues at coordinate 714,453,472 of CM053786.1, read as the reverse complement.
CATACATACATACATACGTACATATGTACATACATGTGTGTACATACTTACTATTTGTTTCAAATCTGTTTAGCAAAATAGTCAATATGTGCTCACTAATGAATTCCAGTATAGTGCTGTGACAGATCAATACCAATAAAATGGATAACTAAACTTTGTAATAGTTTCTTGCCAGTAATGAGTTCTAGTATAGTGCTGTGAGAGATGAATGCAATACCATATAAATAGAGCCAAGTCATAAACTATGTATAGATCAATGGCAATCATGGCTTTTATCTAGACATAATCAATATGTGCTCAATAATGAAATTTACAAGTATATCACTAGCTTTTATCTATACATAGCTGACTTATACATAGTTTATCATGATGGTTCTATTTCTATCTTCTATCTACTTAGCATAGTCAATAGATGTGGCAACTATTTTTTTCAAATCTATTTAGCAAAATAGTCAATATGTGCTCACTAATAATTTCCGGTATGTTGTTGTGAGAGATCAATACCAATGAAATGAACAACTAAACTTTGTAACAGTGTCTGGCTATTTCTGTCAAATTTGTTTAGCGAAATAGTCAATATGTGCTCAATAATAAATTCCAGTATGTGCTCATGTGATTACCTGTATATATCATAATGTCAATCATAATAGAAAAACATGGTAATCATGCTTTTATTTATACATAGTTAACCTATACATAGTTTATCATGGTTCAAATCTATTTAGCAAAACAGTCCAATATATACTGTAACAGTTTGTTTAGAATCTGTTTAACAAAATAGTAAATATATGCTCACTAATGACTTCCAGTATAGTGTTGTGAGAGATCAATGCAATACCATTAATCAAAGTGAATCATGCCAATGAAATGGACAACTAAACTATGGATACATCAAGTATGTATAGATCCATGCAAAATCATTCAACATACTTATGACATCATAAACTATGTACAAATCAATGCAATACCATTAAACGCAGCCAAATCATAAACTATGTATGGATACATGGAAGATCAATGACAATCATGACTTTTATCTATACATAGTTGACATATACATAGTTTATCATGGTTCAAATCTGTTTAGCAAAACAGTCCAATACATGCTGTAACAGTTTGTTTAGAATATGTTTAACAAAATAGTAAATATATGCTCACTAATGACTTCCAGTATAGTGCTGTGAGAGATCAATGCAATACCATTAATCAAAGTGAATCATGCCAATGTAATGATCAACTAAACTATGGATATATCAAGTATGTATAGATCCATGCAAAATCATTCAACATACTTATGATGTCGTAAACTATGTACATATCAATGCAATACCATTAAACACAACCAACTCATAAACTATGTGTGGATACATGGAAGATCAATGACAATCATGGCTGTTATCTATACATAGTTGACATATACCTAGTTTATCATGGTTCAAATCTCTTTAGTAAAACAATCCAATACATGCTGTAATAGTTTGTTTAGAATCTGTTTAACAAAATAGTAAATATATGCTCACTAATGACTTCCAGTATAGTGCTATGAGAGATCAATGCAATACCATTAATCAAAGTGAATCATGCCAATGAAATGAACAACTAAACTATGGATATATCAAGTATGTATAGATCCATGCAAAATCATTCAACATACTTATGAGGTCATAAAATATGTACAGATCAATGCAATACCATTAAATGTAGCCAACTCATAAAATATGTATGGATACATGGAAGATCAATGACAATCATGGCTTTTATCTATACATAGTTGACATATACATAATTTATCATGGTTCAAATTTGTTTAGCAAAATAGTCCAATACATGCTGTAATAGTTTGTTTAGAATCTGTTTAACAAAATAGTAAATATATGTTCACTAATGACTTCTAGTATAGTGGTGTGAGAGATCACTAATTAAATAGTCAAAATAATCTCAATAATGAGTTCCAATATAGTGATGTGAGATCAATATAGTTTTAGTTTAGTGCTATTAGAGATTAATGCAAAACCATTGAATAGAGTAATCATGTAGCATAAGTCATTGCAATCCAATCAGTAGCTGAAATAGCTAAATGGTACCAAATGTCATTGCAATCCACTCTACTCCCTCCACCTCATCCATCATCAAGAACCATTTGGCTCTTTCACATTGAAGCACGAAGGTATCATGTGCTTTCACAAAAATTTCTCAACTCAGTTCAGGGATAGCTTTGAGAGCACTATATGCAGTAGTCAAAATATTATCATCTTCAGATTTATCCACTTTTACAATCTGAGGCTTAATGAGGCCATATTTCAATTCCTTCATAGTTTCGCATATCACATCCAATGATGTAGCCAAAGATGTCTTCTTCCTCTTTCCCCTCCTTGATGATGATGGTGGAGGAGTCCCTCTAGCACTTGCACTCAACTGATTGGAATGATATAACTCTTCATTAATATCTAGTTGGCTGTCAAGAGCTGTGCCACAATTGGTATCATCCTCATCAAGCACATTAAAGGCATCGTTCATAAGGTGCCCTTCTTCAGCATCAAGGGGTATTGTAGATGCGAACCCTTCAGCAATTTCATTACCTATAATTACAGCCAACTCATTGAAATATTGGAAAGGTGACCTCTTATACATTTTTGCATTTTTGAATTCTCTCCTCTACATGTAAGCATTAATAGATGGATTAGGTTGTAAGTTTTTCATTATTAAAATAAGAAGGGAAAATTTCTTCAATGAAAAGAGTACAAAGATCATCCTACCTTCAAAAGGTCATCCCACACTGAATCCTCAGCATCCACAGTTTGAGTTTCTTCATTCCAAGCTAACCCACTTGTATTTTTCAAGTCCTTCATTACTTTATATCCTACTTTCCATGTTTTCAACTTACTCTTAAAATGATCTCATGACAGATTCAAGTTCATCACTACATTGAATGTCCTCTCTATCGTAGTCCACGCCTCTTTTTAAAACCCAACTTCACCTTTCTGTCCAAGATGGACTTGTTCGAGGAGCAAGTCTAGAAACTTGCGTTCCATCAATTTTGTCCATATTTTCTTCTTTGAAGAAGAATATTTGTTTCTCACAGTGAGGGATCCATCTATATCACTCAAAGTAATGGGAGAACACATCTGGTTCACATGATCAGATCCGTCCATGCTCATCATGAGCTCGGTATATGCCATTGTGTAATCCTTCCTGTATTTCATTTAAATTTGAAGGTAAAAATATTTAACTATCAATTTCTAATATGTTATAATGGAACAAGGCTAACATATTGAATAGGTAAACATATTACGATTTAAACTAATCATATGACTGAAATTGAAAGTTATTGCTCTTTAAATTTAAATGGAATACAACAAGTAGTAACATCAGAAAAATAGGATTTTCAACGAATTTGTTGTTCTCTTCTTACTAGTGGGCTTATGATCTTCATCATTTGGTACTCCTTTCTATATTTCATTTGAAATTGAAGATGATAAACTTTAAATATCATTGTTTAATAAATTCTAATGTAATGAGGCTAACATTTAATAAACTTGAAAGCATTTAGCTAAAGATGATACACATTTTAAGCAGTAATTGATGATAACACATCAACATCAAAAAAACTACCAGTAAGACAAAATGGTGATATCAATGGCAAGTAAATAGTCATGAGCCCCATTATGAAGCATGTTATTGTACTTTCTCAATGCAAAGATGTATAATAATTATGCTTTCTTGCATTTAAAACAATGTAATCTATATTTCAAGTTGGATTGTGTATTGCAGATATGATCAACAATTTTTGTACATAATGTAGGTGTGAAATTGAAAGTTAATGTTCTTTTTATTTAATTAGAATGTAGCAAAGACTGATATCAGAATAACGAAATCACACACCATCATTGTATATGCATACATCAATTTAATCATATAAAGCACATTGAATCATTTATTCTTGAGATCTATAATCTTCCCACATCTTATTTGCTATATCTTCTCAAAATTGGGGCCACTCATTTCTATCCTCCTGAGACAACTTGTATGTCTTAGGCAGTGGTACCTCTATCCCATCACGATCATCTTCCTCTTCAATAGCTTCTTCCGATGGAAGGCCATCCTCTATCGTAATGAAATTGTGAAGTATGCAACATGCTAAAACAATATAGGATTGTGTCATGATATCATAAGATGTTGCATGTCTTAAGATTGGAAAACGCTGCTTTAGAATACCAAATGTACGTTCTATTGCATTTCTAAGAGAGGTGCGTCGATGGTTGAAGAACTCATGTGCAGAGTTTATTGGGTTTTCTCTTGACCAGTCTTTCAAGTGGTAGTGTGTACACCGACAAGGAGCGAGAAATCCAGGTGCATTTGGATATCCAGCATCCACGAGATAATATTTTCCTACATAAAGAAAGTATATTGTCAATACTTGAACCATTTAACATAACCTTGAGTATATTAAAATGTGATTTGGCTTACCAGTGGGAACTACAAGTGGGTATGATCTAGATAGAACCGAGGCTAGAACACGGCTATCTGTAGTAGAGCCTTCCCAACCAGCAAGGCAATACTAAGATTTACAATCAAAGGAGCAGACACCCATAACATTTTGCGATAGGTTCCATTTTCTATCATGATATTTACCCTGTATGTCAACATTGGCTCGCACTGGAATATGGGTTCTGTCAATGGCTCCAATGCAATCCTGTGGGATATGATACACTGATCAAATGTATGCTTAAGTAATAATAAGATAAGGACAACATTCTAGACAATAAACTTATAACAATGTGTGATTTACCTTAAAGAATGGTTCAAAATGATCCTTCCCACTAATTTCAGGAGGAGTGCCTAGATCAGGTGGTATGAAGTAATCTCTGTGAAGGGCTAAGACAACCATCAAAACCTTGTAGAAGTACCGACTGACTGTCTCTCCTAAGTGCCCAAAGTTATGGGCAATCTTGTGGTTCCTTAGATTGTGGCCAAGGGTGTAGAAGAACATCACTAGTTGTTCCTCTAACTTCAAGTGGATCGTATCTCTCAAGCTTCCTTTCAGCCTCAGAATATGAGCTAGAGAAAAGAAGGCTGCTCTACTCATCCGAATCTAATCATGACAATCCACCTCAATTGAATGAATAATGTCTCTACAAAAGGAATTTCCTTTTCTTATTCGTTTACCCATTTGACTACCTTCTCAGGCTACGAGTACTTTGGCTATGCCAACAAAAGAAAAAATAATTGTGAGAATGTGGGTGTATGTGGTCTTCCTAACTATGCTTCCTTGGACTTCTATACTCTCCATAGGATCCATCAGTGACTTGAAAGGTGGACAATTTAAACACTATCAGTTATGAGATATCAACTATCACCTATCGAGATACAACATGATTATTTATTCAAATACAACAAGGAGTACCAACTACTGAGGATCATAAGCCCATAAAGAACGAATTACAATAATGTGTCATTATACTCCATGTAATCTATCTATACCAATGAAAGCATAATACTGATTCCATTTGTCTATATGTATACACACATGTATGTATATATGTATGTGCACACACATGTATGTATGCATGTACGTACACACACATGTATGCATGTATGTACATACATACACACACACATGTATGTATGCATGTACGTATGTGCACACACATGTATGTGTGTGTGTATGTACATACACACACATGAATGTATGTATGTCTGTATGCATGTATTTACGTACACACACACATGTGTATGCATACATACATGTGTATGCATGGAGTATAATGTGTCATTATACTCCATGTAATCTATCTATACCAATGAAAGCATAATACTGATTCCATTTGTCTATATGTATACACACATGTATGTATATATGTATGTGCACACACATGTATGTATGCATGTACGTACACACACACACATGTATGCATGTATGTACATACATACACACACACATGTATGTATGCATGTACGTATGTACACACACATGTATGTGTGTGTGTATGTACATACACACACATGAATGTATGTATGTCTGTATGCATGTATGTACGTACACACACACATGTATGCATGTATGTACATACGCACACACATGTATGTATGCATGTATGTACGTACACACACATGTATGTATGTGTGTATGTACATACACAATCATGCATGTATTTATGTATGTATGCATGTACACACATGTATAAATGTACAGACACATGTATGTATGTACACGTACACATGTACAAACTCTAACCTGAATTTGGGCTTTTATGAATGTATTTTAATAAACTGTTAGGTCTGTTGAAATTGAGGCTCATCTTTTAGAAGATGAAAAGTAGCATTGTTGGCAATGGGAATATAGTTTCTTTCTGCATTGATCTATACATAGTTTGAAATCATGGCTTTTATCTATACATAGTTTATGACCTCATAGGTATGTTGAATGATTTTGCATGGATCAATACATACTTGATATATCCATAGTTTAGTTGTTCATTTCATTAGCATGATTCACTTTGATTAATGGTATTGCATTGATATCTCACAACACTATACTGAAACTCATTGGACTGTTTTGATAAACAGATTTGAACCATGATAAATTATGTATAGGTCAACTATGTATAGATAAAAGCATGATTGCCATGTTTTGCTATTATGATTGGCACTATAATATATACAGGTAATCAAATGATCACATACTAGAATTCATTATTGAGCACATATTGATTATGTATAGATAAAATCCATGATTGCCATTAATCTATACATAGTTGATCCATACATAGTTTATGACTTGGCTCTATTTAATGGTATTGCATTCATCTCTCACAGCAGTATACTAAAACTCATTACTAGCAAGAAACTGTTACAAAGTTTAGTTGTTCATTTCACTGGTATTGATCTCTCACAACACTATACTGGAAGTCATTAGTGAGCATATATTGACTATTTTGTCAAACAGATTCTAAACAAACTATTACAGCATATATTGGACTATTTTGCTAAACAGATTTGAACCATGATAAACTATACAACATATATTGGACTATTTTGCTAAACATATTTAAACCATGATAAACTATGTATAGGTCAACTATGCATAGATAAAAGCCATGATTGCCATGTTTTTCTTGATTGGCACCATGATATATACAGGTAATGACATGAGCACATACTGGAATTCATTATTAAGCACATATTGATTATGTATAGATAAACGCCATGATTGCCATTGATCTATACATAGTTGATCCATACATAGTTTATGACCTGACTTTATTTAATGGTATTGCATTCATCTCTCACAGCAGTATAATAGAACTCATTACTGGAAAGAAACAGTTAGAAAGTTTAGTTATTCATTTCACTGGTATTGATCTCTCACAACACTATACTAGAATTTATTAGTGAGCACAAGTTTATGACTTGGCTCTATTTAATGGTGTTGCATTCATCTCTCACAACAACATACTAGAACTCATTACTGGAAAGAAACTATTACAGAGTTTGGTTGTTCATTTCACTGGTATTGATCTCTCACAACACTATAGTAGAATTTATTAGTGAGCACATATTGACTATTTTGCTAAACAGATTTGAAACAAACAGCCAGAAACTGTTACAAAGTTTACTTGTTCATTTCACTGGTATTGATCTCTCACAACACTATACACGAATTTATTAATGAGCACATATTGACTATTTTAAACATAGATTTGAAACAAACAGTTACCACATATATTGACTAAATTGCTAAGCAGATAGTAGATAGAAATAGAACCATGATAAACTATTTATAGGTCAGCTATGTATAGATAAAAGCTATTGATATACTTGCAAATTTCATTGCTGAGTACAAAAAATTAAAACTTTAACTATGATATATACAAGTAATTAGAGTTAAACATACTGGGACTCATTCTTGAGCATATAGTTTAACTAGTTCTCTAAGCAGACCTACAACACGCAGTTACGTTTGAATGAACAAAAAAAACCTTAAAAAGTCCAGTATGCAAAGGTGGGTGTGAGAAGAGAACTATTTAAAGCGGCCACCGCTGTTAAAAGTGGAGAAACCCTAGCCATGGGCACGAGAAATCGCAAAAAATGCCATGGCCACATGCCATGGCCACAGAAAACCCAACAAACTTAGAAAATGCCACGACCGCAGAAAACCCACAAACCCAGCAAATGGCCATAGCCCAAAAAATGGCACGGCCACAACCCAACAAACACAACAAACCAAAAACCCTCGCCTTCGCACAATAGAGCATGAAAATAACACAACTGTCATCTTCCAAAAAACCCAATTTGTTCTTCCAAAAACCTAAGGCGGATTTGGTGGACTCGACGATTTATTCAAACACATTCATAAAAACCCAAAACCTGGTTTTCATTTCAACTTCCACCTATTTCCTGGAAGAAGTTTCTTCCAATTTTTGAGTGAAATTGGCAGACAAAACTCAAAACCGGGTTATGCATTTGATGAACCAAACACCACTTTTTTCCTCCATAACCTGGTTTTGGCACTGAAAACCCTATTTCACGCCCAATCTTCTCGTAACCAAACAGGGCCTTAGGGAATCAATAAAAAAATTCTTCAATTTTTTGAATGGTTGCACTTCTTTCCAACATTGAAAGTAAAATTCAATTAGACTCGTTTTATTTGATTTTTATAATTTATTAATTTAAATGAATCATTTTGTTCTGCCTTTGATTGTGTGCAATTCTTTATAATCACATGGCGAGGAGTAACCCTATGATAACATAATCTATTTATGGAAGCTCATCCAAAGTAATAGTATAAGAAAAATAATCCTTTCAAATTCCTCGACACAAGATGAATGGTTTAACAATAGAGACCACAACAACACAAAAATATACACTTACCCTCATAGAAAAATATTTTAGGGCAATGTGCTTAACTTCACAATAAAATATGTTAGGTTCAAGTCAAGTCTTTTAGATTTCAGAAGTAGCCATTATCCATTTAATGACATTTATCATGAAGTAAATAGTAATAATAATGTATGTCCAAGCTTATGTTGATAATAATCTATCGGTTAGTATTAGGGTTTGAGTATTTTAAAAAATAAAAACAAATTCCCACATGAATCTTCTACTGTTTCATGATGCCAAACCGCATTCACAGATTTCAAATTTGGGTTCTTGGAGCAACAACATTAGGGTTTCTCTGGATAGAAATGTTAATGGTTGAAAAATCATCAGTTAAAAGTAAAATCCACTTTTAGAATAGGTTCCAAGATCCCACAACCTTACCGTAACCCAAACTATTCCAAAACAATCTGTGAACATGCAAATTTAAAATAGTATGTGCTTATTTCAACTAGACCTTAAATGTTAAAATGAACCCAACCATTCATAAAGTTGAACCATCTTTTTATTTATTCATTGAATATAAAAGATAGCTATTACAAAAACAACATCAACAAGGGCAGTAAAAAAGATAGATAATGGGCTATCAAAATCCAACGATTAGGCAGCCCACCAAAATGAAGATCTCACAAGTGTACACATACATATTTATTGAGGTCAATCATTATCACAACCAAAACTACAGACGCATTTAACAATGAAGTTAAAAGCATAGATTGGGTAAATATTGATTGACACCATCCTCAGCATTTGGTGAAAGAAAAGCTAAAAGGGCTTGTATATCTTCTTTTTGATGAATAATCCTTTTCTATTAATAAAATATACTAAGTATAAAATTCAAAAAAAAGGGGTCGATGGATACAAGATCACCCCGCAAAAGAGTTCACATGGTTGAAGCCGAACTTAACAGCCATGCCTCAGCTAGAAACAACAACTATTCATTAAAAAAAGAAAAGAATAAACCACCTTAGGCTGCCAAGGCAGTGCCAGCTGAAGGAGGAGGATCATCTCTATTAGGAAATCCCCACGTATCAGTGGGATTGTAGGGTGACTAGGAATAGTCCAACCATCATCAACAGTAGCAAGATCAGGGGCAACCTCTGCTTCCTTAACCTTTGGCTGCGGAGGAGAAATAGCCAAAGCCAGGCGAGAAAATTTCTAAGAATGTATTTGCCCAGGCCCAGGAGGCAGAGTCAGGGACCAGCCAGAACCACTGTGAGGTGGGGAAGTAGAGCAACATCTCCATCCACCATCAGCACCACTGGGAGAGTGATGGCGGGAAGCTTGGGAGTGCGGTGTGTGTGAGTGGCAGCTTGAGAAGTGGCAATGGTACAAGGAGCATTGCCCCAATGATTTAACAATTCTTGTAAGTGAGCAACTTCTAGGGAAAATTTATTAGCTTGCACCTGGATCTGCATAATCACATTGTTACAAATGCATGCTTTAGTGTACATAGCAATGTTAACATTCAAAAAGCTATGAGTGAACATAACAACATTCCTATCTTTCCATAGAGAAAAATTTTTTTCCATCCTGAAGGTATGCCAAATCTGAGTGAATTTCCAAGGAATTTTGGGGGAATCATCTAACAGGATCATGTGCCATGAAAATGGTTCAGGCCTGAAAGGCTTGAAAAAATCATGAATCCAGTGCCAATAATTTTGAGCATTCTTACAAAACTAGAAAATATGCAAAAAGGACTTAGGTTGACCACAGGAGGGGCATCTAGGATTAGGAACCCCAATGTGCTTGAGCTGAGGCCCCAGGGGAAGACATTGGAAGGCAAGACACCAAGCAAAGTGGGCAATCTTGGGTCCTATAATAGCACTCCAAATGGTGTCAAAACATTTTTTGCATTGAGAAAGCGAAGATTGAAAATGCCACTGCTGGTTAAGCATGTCAACCATCGAAAGATGAGGCGAGAGCCATTGGTACACCATACTGGGCTTATAATTTGCAAATGGAGTGGCAGGATACCACTTCCAATCATGTCAACAAGGCTGACCAGACTAAATCCCCACCTTATGAACAAGGTGCATAGGCATGGAAGACAATAGGAGGTCAAAAGTCTGTTGGTCCATACTAACAAGGCGATACTGAACTTGCATATCTTCCCATGACCTGAAACTCATGGTGACACTTGAAAAGAGATCCTTAGGAGTGCGGATGCCACGTTTGAAAAAATGCAGAGCACTAGCACCTTAATTCTTGGTGAGAGGAGTACCTTGCATAACAAACAGGGGAGACTACCAAATGTTCTGTTGATTCAAGGAAAGCCCATTTTGAAACTCATCTCTAGCCCAATGATGCTAGACTTAAGAGCTTCCCAAGATTTCTAGATACTCTTAATAATAAATGAGCCCTAAATGGTGACTGGTTCTTGCATGATGAGAAGGGTTTGAAAACCAATCCCCTTCCATGCAAGCTAGTTAATAGGGAAGCTTGAAGAAATGCAGTGCCTTACCAGAATCTTCTAGGCTTTGTCCCCAGAGATAGCTCAGATAATCCATTTGGCATAGAAAACAAGGCCTTGTTTTTGAGTGGAAAGTAGGCCAAGACCACCAGACTCCCGTGGGAGACAAAAAAAATCCTAAACAACTCTGTGAAAACCATGATGGTTAGAACCAGAAGTCCAAAGAAAATCTCTGATCAAATGTTCCAGCTTGAGATAGGAAGCTTTGGATGGCACCCAATAGGAAGAATAGTAGACATGGTTGGTGGCCAAAATCTTAGAACAAATCTAGAATTTATCAGCAAGAGAAAGCAGCTTTGTGATCCAATAGTCAATCTTTTTGCTAATCTTGGCAAGCACAACATTCCAAAGCTCCACAAGAGAGACTTGGAAGGCAAAGAGAATGCCAAAAAAGAAGAAGATTTCCCCATGATTAACTCTTTTCCATTGGAACTAGCGGAGCCAAGGTGGAGCTGGCAAAAAAGACTAGCGGTAATAAAGCATTTTATGCCATTGGATGGTAGAGCCAGAGGCTTGACAAAAGGTGTCTAGAAAATTTAAAGTGTTTTTGATATTTTCTTCATCCTCAAGAAGCATAAGAAAGGAATCATCAAAAAAATGGCCATTGACTAACTGGGAGGAAGAATTAGGCAAGGAAATGCCACGAACCAGTCCAGAAGACACAAAATGAGCTAACAAATAGCCAAAACCTTCAGTAGCAAGGACATAAAGCATTGGAGCTAGAGGGAAACCTTGCTTGGTTGAACAAAACAGTTCAAAAGCCTCAAATTATGAATTATTGATGGTAATGCAAGTGTTAGCATCACGAAAGAGCATCTCCACGGACTGAAGAAAATTGGGGCCAAAACCCAGAGCCTGAAGCATAGCCAAGATGAAGGGCCATTTAATGTGATCATAGGCTTTAGCAAAATCAATTTTTTAAAAAATAGCCTACTGCTTGGACTTGCGAGCCCATTCCACACCCTCCTAGACAACAATGATGTTGTCTAGAATATATCTAGACTCGATGAAGCCAGTTTTCTCAGACCGCACAATTGAAGGCAACATGTGCCTAATTTTGAGAGAGAGCACCTTGGCGATGATCTTATAAGACACATTCAGAAGGATAATGGGCCTCCAATTGCATATGTCCTCAAGATCACCAACTTTAGGTATGAATTTGATATTCCCTTTATTTATTATCACTCCTAAGCTTTTAGTATGGTATGCTTTGAGATAGACTTTGTGCAAGTCGGGACCTATTTGTTCCTAAAGGTGTTTGTAGACTTCATAGGGAAAGCCATCACATCTAGGAGACTTTTCATCCACCATGGAGTCAACTACCTCTTTAAGGTCTCTGGGGGAAAGAAGTTTCTCACAGAAAGCACGTTGCTCAACTGCAAGGCAGTTTGGAGTAACAGAGATACACTTTCTAAGAGCCTCCTCTTGAGCAACCAAATTTCCCTATGAAGCAAAAATGTTCTCATAATGATGAATGAAGGCTTGCAGGATGTTAGGGAGATTGGACAGAATAGCTGTTCCCTATTTGATCTTTTAATCCCAACATTGGTATGACGGGCCCAGAGAGCCTGAAAGAATTCCTTGGAGGCTTTATCGCCAACCTCCAACCAGTGGAGACAGGCCTTGATTTGAGCTCCACGGGAAACATAGTTTTCATCAATTTGCTTGTCAGGGAAAAGCTTAGAAAGATTAATTTTCAAATCCACATCAAAGGGGTTGAAGATGAGAGCCTCAGAGGCTTTTTTGAGGGTGAGGGTGTTTGCTTCATAAGAGAATTTCCTAAAAATTGCCAGTTGGCGCCCATAGATGCACAAAAATCATGCAGTTCTGGTAATGGCATCATTCCACCATTGAATCCATCCCCACTAGGATGGCAGACATGGCTCCAAATTCCAGAAATGTTGGATGTGCGAGATGGTGGAAGCATGTAGTAGCATAGACATGTTGAGGAAGAACTGAGACTTGGCCACCTTGGGGATAGCTGTTTGCCAAGAAATGACAAAATAGATGGGATAGTGGTCAGATAACATCACATCTGTCAGGGGAATGACAGGCAGATCTCGATCTTTATAAAAAGAGAAAAAAATATTGTGTAGAGATCATAGCACGATCAAGGCACTTTAAAATGCGATTAGAGCCAGCTCAAAAGTTGGACCAAGTGTGCTAGACACCACTACCCTGGTAGTAGTTTTTATTGGGATAAGAAAGGCCCAATTTATTTCGCATGTAGTACCAGGCTTCTCTTTCCCCAACTGTCCACTGAAGGGGTTGAATTCCATCTTTGTCAGATGCAACTTCAACCATATTGAAGTCCCCACACATGACCCAAGTAGCGGGAGGCAAGTTTTCAGCTAGCCAAACCTACATTTGGGACCTTTCCATAGCATCATTAGAGGCATAAACATTAATGACTCCAAAAGAATGATTGTGAATGGAAAGAAAAAGCTAGATAATTCTATGCGTGGGGTTAGAATCGTGTGAAATAATAGTAGAATGAAGGCAAGGTGATAGGAGAGTAACTACACCACCTCAGCCAGGTTCATCCTGAGAAGAAAATAGAATACCATCCTACCAAATGACACAGTGCGTAGTAGAAAGCATGAAACCATAAATCTTAACTTCTTGTAGGTAGAGAAAATCTAAATTGCCAAGTCTATGATGGGTGTCCTAGACATAGAATTTTTTGGAGAGGTTAGAAAGACCTCAAACATTCAAGGAGAGGAAGTTCATGAGAAATCTTCCATATCATCCTTGTCCTCAAGAGAGGAGTAGCTATTCTTTAAGAAGGTAGAAATCTGGTGGATGTCAGATGGGAAATCATCTGACCTAACAGCCTGCCATTTCACCTCTGGTTTCTCCACATGTCTAGGAGGACTACGAGAATGCCTTGTTGCTAATGGCACGATGGAAGAAACTGCAATAGGAGCATGAACCTCAGCCAAGGTAGAAACCTTGGCAGCCGCCTTAGTCCCCTGCATACTAGCAAGCTTTGGAACCTATGAAACCCCTGAAATAGGCTCTATGGGAGCCACTTGTGGCCCTATGCTAGCCAGTGCGGACGCTCCTGTGGGGATAGGAGGAACCATGATGATCGTCACATAAGATGGCTTGAGGGACAAGGGAATGAAGGGACCCTTGCCCTTGCACCCAACAATAACCCATTCTTCCTTCTTTCCTTCAGCCTATTTGGAAAACACTTCTTTAAGTGTGGGCTTGACCCTATGCGTAGCCAAAGGGCAATCCTTGATCTTGTGTTCCGCAGACTGGAACCTATAAAAGGTGTTGGGTAAATTCAAGTAAAGCACCTTCTAGGAGAAGGTTTGATCTCCAATCTAGATTTTTACAGAATCCTTGAGATCCTTAGAAAGATCAACTTTGACACAAACACGTCGCTGTGGGCGGGCATTAAAAAATTTCTTAGGCTCCTTGGTGAAAACTTTGCTAAGGGTTTTGGCAATGGACTCAATGAAAGGCCAACATGGCAAGGGAAGACCTGGAAACTTGACCCACACAGGAACCCTAAGCATTTTATCATCCGAGACTGTGAAGTCTTGGGACTATTTTTGGAAAACAAGTAGAGAGGAATGCACAGACCAAGGTCTGTTGTTAAAGACCACGTCTTCTTGCGATGGGTTAGCGAAGTGAAATAAAAAAAATCTTTTGGTAAGGTTTTGCATAGCATCAAGGCAGACTCCATGAGGAGTCCAACATTTTTTAACCCAGTCTTAGAGCATAGCTTTAGGAGGAGTCCTACTAACAAAATAACCTATCAAGGTATGGTGTTCTAACTAGTCACAAGTAGCATCAAATTCTTGTAAAGGAAGGATAATATTAGGATTACCTCATGAAAGACCTTTAGGAAAAACTTGCGTAGGCATTTGTTCGGAAGCGGCACCATGGCATTTCGAAGCAGTAGCGAGAGAACCAAAAATAACTGGTTCACTGCTGGCTAGCGCCATTATAAACTAACCTAAAAGCTCTCATAGTAATTGTGGTTTGACAAGTGGTGCCTATAGGAGGAAAGCTTAGACGAAGAGTTGTACAATTTTTTTTTGGAAGTTCGCATGAAGCAAGAAACCCTAGCAGAGCGAGCCTTGATCAATCACATTGGTACTTGTATATTATATAAACACCCACAAAATTAAACACTACACCCACGTGATAAACCATCTACACTCCACAAACATTTATTCTTAATAAATCTCATGTTTCCCCACTCCTAATGCAAAGGAAGTTATAGGATAATAGTCATCTTTATAGTCAATGATGGCCTTATTTATCTTTCCTTCTTGTTTAAGAAAGCTCACCACTTCCTTGTACATAGTCAAGACAATGTAGAGCCATTTCTCCATGCAGCTCCATATAATGCTCACTCATGGGCAGAAAACCATTGCACTCTATGTGGCATCCTATATGCATAATACATATTCCATATCTTTCCATATTCATATTCTCTTAAGACGGTCAACAAATCACCCCAATGTTTTTCTATGAGCTCTTCTAAGACTTGGTTTATTTCAAAAACTTAATATTCTTTTCTAAGACTTGTCTTACTACATATTCTAATGTGGAAAAATGAATTTGTAATCAAGGTTTATTTAGACTGGGAGGCTTTCAATGTGGTGATTTGTTCAAATCAATTAAATGATCATGTCATTTTAAAAAATTTATAATTTTTTCAAAGTTAAAGATAGGACTTGCCACCATATGTTATGGTGGCTAAAGAATTTATAATTAAAGGTTATTTGAAAAGAGAATCTAGTAGTATGAATACAAGATTAATTAGGTTAAAATAATTGATTAACATTCATTTAATTTAGAAATTTGAATTTTAAAAAATAGAATTTGTCTTATTGCCTGTTCCAAGATAATTAAGTAGTCTATAATTAACAGTTGTTTGAGAAGGGAAGACAAAGTCTTAGTAATAGGTTGATAGATTTAATATTTTGGAAAAATTAATTAAATGAGATACAATAGTAAATGAATAAAATATTGATGGTGTGTGATATATTATAATCACTTGACAAATGATAAGGGAAGACCAAGACTAGTAAAAGTATGGAAGTACAAAGAGGTTTGAGGTTTAATATTTTAAATAAATTCTTTTTTCCCCTTTAATAAATTAGAAAAGATAACATAAATGATTGATGAAATAATGACAATGAATGACATATCGTAGGCGACTACTATTATAATTAGTTTCTCCACAAATTCTATTAGTTTTAACCAACCAAATAATATATTTTTGAACAACCAAAAAGTTTCTAAAATTTTGTTATTTAATTATATATTTTATATACCATAGAAATTATATTATTGGCTCAATAAGATGGCATTTAAATTAATCTATTATGCATTCTAATAAAAATTAAAATATTTATTATTGATTCAAAAGTTTACTATAAAAAAATTTAAAATATTAAATCTTGACAAAACAATAAATTACTATAAACTTATGTAACTATTGAAGTGTATTGAACCTTTACATCTTAATTCTATTTAATTAATATAATATATCTAGCAACCTTTATCTCTTAATTCTATTTCATTAATTTACCTACCTATAATATACAAAATCAAATTTAAAATATAATAATTTTGATTAATGAAGTTTGAAAATTTTGAAAATAAACTCACTTATAACTTCATGAAATGACACTTGTTATTTGAATAAATATGTTATACTAGACCTACTTCTAGGAATAAATAGAGATAAATGATAAGGGAAGACCAACGCTCCCTAAAAATAAGTAAATACAAGGAACCTTCTTTGAGTTGGCATTTTTTTTTTAAATTTTAGATTTTAATTGCATTTTCTTTCCTGCCCTTTTTATGAAATTTCACTTGTCAAGCCCTTTCCCCCATTTGGTATGTTATTAGAGTTGATCACACCCTAACTTTCTCACTCACTCTGATGCTAGGGTTTTATTCACTATTAATCCATGTATTAAAATCTTGAATAAGATTTTATTTGAAATAGAAGGATGCTAATTTGCATGCCCTATTACCTTCTTTGGTGGGATTAATGTATGTTTCCTTTACAAAAAAGAGGGGCATATAATGAAAGACTATCTAGTTATCAACCCTAAAAATGGACCTTTGCCTGGTAAGTAATCTAATGCTTCTTGACAGCTAGTCAACCTTAGGAATTTTTCCCCGACTTCTAATTGGTAGGCTATAGCTTCAGGAAGAAATGGATGCCTTGCAAGAAAAAAATGTACATAATGATGCTAATAAGGAAGCGTTGAATTATTCCAAACCCTCGATATTTAGTGGGTTGCAAGATTTAAATACATTTTCTTTTGGTCTTGAGCTATAAGCGGACAAGCCTAAGCATAGATTCTCAATGGTCAACAACTTTCCCTTCAAAAAATTAGGAGAATTTTGCCAGCTTCTAAAAGTAGACTGAAGTCCATTGTTTGTTGTAGAATTGATGCTTTCCATATAAATAGATGCTAGATTGTTTCTTTCACCAATAAAGAATGGGAGACCACTCTATATGATCTATGCTACATACATTAAATCTAAGAAAATATGCTTCTTATGGTGCCTCCTTTTGCATAGGCTACCTACACTTACGAAAAAAAAGAATATAACTTCTGCTCATGTTGTAGGCAACCAAAGACTACATTACACATCTTCTTTCAATGGATGTTTGCTAAATAAATTTGGGCTATGTTTGGGTTTCAAATGCATCATAGCTTCAATCTAATCAATATCATATATGGGAAAATAGGGGCTACCAAGAATAGCTGTAATTATTTTTGGTCTATGATATTAGTAGAAATTTTATGGCTTTTGTGAATGAAAATAAATGATAACATTTTTGATGTTATTGATAGGAATCTTATTGATTTTCTTTATCCTAGAAGATTCATATATTTTATCATCTCTATGTAGGTTACTCTTGTTCTTATGGTGGATGAAAGAAAATTCAAGGAGTTGCTATAGGAAGAAGCCACCATTGTGTTGAAAAGTGAAGTAACATTTGGATGCATTTTTGAAAACATCCCAGTTGTTTTTTTGAAGTATATAGATAGCAGCCGAGAGAGATGGGGAGCTGACTCTAGAGTACAAAAAGGCTGAAAGATCAATAGGAGGTTACCTCCCTATCATCTAACCAATACCAGTTTTATATTAAAAAAACTAACATAATCCATAGAAACCCTAACAATGCCAGTCCTACTATAATCAAGCATATAAACAGGGAAATTATTCCAACAGTAGAACACCATAGTAGTTACTACTATTAGTCTAGCCATTAAACTTATACAAATAACAAAAATTCCCATAGGGCATCAAGTTCAAATTAAATGATAACATTAAATAAAAAAGAAAAACTACCAACTGGAATAATTTCCCTCCTTTTTATCTGGTTCCTCCACATCCTCAACGCCTTAGGTCCATCCCTTTCCCAAGTCACCCTCTCCTTGATAGGTTTTTCCAAGAGGGTCTTCCTCTCATCCTTTGCCAAGAAGTCATATATGGTGTGGTAAGTCTCTCTTTCCTTTCCCAGGTCCTTCACATCCTTGTTCACCCAAAGAAAATACAAGATGGTAGCTACGAAATGCATCACTTTAATGGAGAACTCAGTCAAGGTTTCAAATCTTTGGCAAATGCTAGTATGATTAACTGCCAAATCCTTCATTGACTGTTCAAGCATGTCAAGCCAAGCCTTACAATAACTCCAATCATGGCTATGCTTTCCTTCCCCTCCCTCCCACCCACTTTAGGGGTGTCCTTCCTAGGGGAAGTAATGTCCTCACCACTACTTCTAGCTGAGGAAGGGTTAGCCTCTAGGGCATTAGAAATATGGGAGGGGTTGGGAGGGTTGGAGCCAAACATCTTGCCAATTTCTTGGTGGGATTTCTTCCTCTTAGGGGGTTTAATGTCACTTTTAGTAGACTCCAACTTGAGGACCTATTTGGGAAGGGAATTAAACTTCTCCATTTGGAGGCATTTGTTGGATCTATGAGCACTCTATTTTCTCTTCCTAGTATTTGTGTTGGAGTCTAAGAGACTAATTTTGACCTCAGGATTGGGGGTTTTCTTGATTTTTTTATGGCTAAGCCTAGGACTAGGTCAAGAGAAGCTTGGGGGGTAGCAGTAGCTAGAGGATTAACTAGGATTATGTTGTTTCTCAAACATTCAAGCAGACATTAAGGAGAGCTTGCGACATTATTAGAGAAGATATATTTGTTCTAAGGCCTCCAACCTTGGTCACAATTGTTAATCCAGGCCCCCATTACTGGACTTCTACTATCTCTAGAGATAGGGTTTTAGGATGACAACATAGATGAACCCCATAATGTGATGTAAATGATAGTAAGTTAAATGTTTTGTAAAATTTCATAAATGTCCATATATAATGATGTAATGCTCAAACTGAGTTGATAATATTGTCATGATTATGATGTAAAGTAGAAAATGTAATCTTGTTTACTCTTTATGCTCATTAGAAAAAAAAATAATTCACCCACATATTTAATGTTTAGCTTTGAAAATAAAAATTTTCACCAAAGTATATGGGTGAAAGCACGAAGTTGTGTCAACCTTTGTGATATCAAAGAGGGTTATGGCTGGAACAGTTATGGCCATATCCATTTTGTCTGTAATGGTTTTGGCCAAACATACATGGTAGTTTCACATGCCTATGTGGCCTATACTATTTTGACCAAAATAATTTTGGTTGAAACAATTCCAGCTAAAACCCCACAGCTTTATAAAATTGCTGAAAACACTTTGTAGTTACCATTTTCACTGTAGCAGTTTTTGGATTTCTTGGAGAGTGGTCTAGGTGTTTCAGTCGTAATGAGTTAGTGGCTTTTTTTTCCCATTAAAATTTTTTTTAAAAGTGTTTTTTGATGAATAAATGTTAATGTTATTAAACTAATTTTTTTTTACATGTTTTATGAGTGAATTATTTAGATTTTTTAATATATTTAAATTTTTTTAAAGATTTGTTAGTAAATTATTTAAAACATAAACAAGAATGTAGTCAAACATTAGGTAAAAATGTAGAAAAACATTAGTTAAAAATGTAGAAAAACATTAGGTAAAAATGTCAAAAAATATTAGTTAAAAAACGTAGAAAAACATTAGGTAAAATAAACCTTTATATGTATTTATATGAAAATTGGAAAAATTGTTTAACCCTGTAGTTAAATCAAAATCTAATTTAGTCAAGAATTTTACACGTGTACACTTAGTTATAATTTAATCAAAAAATTTTATTTTTTAAATTATTGCATATACATGTACATGTATGAATATTTATTTTTCACATTTGCACAAATACATTAAAATACATTAGTTATGGTCTCTAAGATAATTTGTTTTGAAATACATACATCACATGATTGAATAGAACCATACATTTAATGTTGTGTATTTATATGTACATGTGTTTAGAATTAAATTTAACTTTTAATTATTTTAATTTATACACTTGTATGTTTATATGTGTGTGTGTGTGTGTGTGTGTGTGTGTGCGCGCGTATATGTATATGTATATGTATATGTATATGTATATGTATATGTATATGTATATGTATATGTATATGTATATGTATATGTATATGTATATATATATATATATATATATATATATATATATATATATATGGATGTGCAAATCTCTAGATATTTATCAATCTTGTAGCTTCACACTCATATCCACATACATTATATACATATATACATAGAGGGGGTCAGAATGTTGAGTCTAGCACAACACGTAGATCAACATCCTCCACTGAGGATAGAGAGCGTTTATTTAGAGATACACTTGCTAGGTTATCTCATGCTATAGGGGTTCTCGATTCCTCACTTTCCTCTTCTACCATCCTCCCTAATAGGGAGAAGATCATAGTGATGTAAGAGGAGTTGTTTTGTATGATTTAGACCATTGAATCATACAACCCTTTTGATGATATTAGTATTGAGACATTTTTTTATTCTCTATCTCATAGTGTCACTAGCACTATGAAGTATAGACAGGTTGACACTGAGATCTCCACTACCATGGTGAAGACCATGTTACCATTTTATACATATAGAGCTAGAGTTAGAGGCTACTCTGCAATGAAGTCTACTAATGAGCTTGTCACACCATTCATATATCTTTTCTGGTTGGCTACTCATCATAGATGGCCACAAAAGGATGAGTTGCCTTTGTATTCCTACAAACAGTTGTTTGTAGAATTTCATTTACACCATGATGTTGATTATATAGATTATCCAAGTCATGTTGGGTAGGGTCTAGGGAGACTTTCAAATAGATTCAGATCTATAGACACTCCTACGCCCATTAACAAATAGGCAATGGTGGGTCCAAACCTTTTGGTTATGCCGAGAGTGTAAGGACCCTCGTCGTATGTACTTATCAAATATGAATCCTCTGTTAAAACTGTTATCGGAGATTGTATTGGAAATGAAGTAATGTGTTATGTTGTGAATGTCCCAAAAGAGACTAAGATTAGCTGATTCATTCATGTTTTAGATACTTAGTGATTCAAGAACTACTACATCAGCTCAACTATGTAAAACATTAACTTTTACTAATGATGGTATGAAGTGTTTTCACCTGATAATGAGGATGTTGATTTTGATACCACGATGATTAAGTTATATGCAATTTAGATGGTACAATATGCCCTATTGGTGATGTTATGATGTTTAGGTATATGCATGCCTAACGATGATTGCACTAGTACTTAATCTTAATTAATGAATAAGTTATGTTATATTGATTATGTGTTGCTCATGATTAAATGTGAGT
Source organism: Cupressus sempervirens (assembly GCA_028749045.1). Lineage (NCBI taxonomy): Eukaryota > Viridiplantae > Streptophyta > Pinopsida > Cupressales > Cupressaceae > Cupressus > Cupressus sempervirens. The sequence continues at coordinate 714,431,342 of CM053786.1, read as the reverse complement.
AGAAATGAATTAAACAATTAATTTATTTGAAAGATGGATGTTTTAATTTATGTAATTTCCTTGATACTTATATACATATATGCATGTGATTTTCTTGAGCTACTGATGTGTGCAATGAGTGTGCATGATATTTTAGCTAGAAAATTTAATGGAGAGATGAAACTAAACCCTATGTACCAATTGTGGAAACTAGGGTTGAATTTGAAGAAAGATGCAAACCTCTTTGTTCGTATTTTATTTGTGTTGTGAATTGAATGTATGTATCATTCTGTAATTAGTAAATGTTAATGTTTCGTAACAATGTTTTTATAGTGTTGCTTGATACTTGTCAATTGTATATGCATTCCAGCATGATAGTTAGTGGTAACCGTGTTATCTATAGATTTAAGTCAGACTAGGTTAGTGACTTTTTTTCTAATCAGTGAGTAATCGAGGTTAATTACCCTAATCATTATTAGTGAGTAATTTGCATTTTGAAGGTTGTTAGTAAGTCCTAAAATATTCCTAGCTTTTGATAGGTCTCTAATTAATCCTAAAAGTCTAAAATCATTAAATCTAAGTACCCAATGGGTATGGGTATGGGTTGGGGACATTTTTCACACCTTTAGCCCATTTTGTTGACATTTATGGCCACTCAAAAACTCCAATTTTGCTTTAGTGCGAAAATTGAATGATTTCACCATGGGTTGAATGACCTTAACTCAACCTTGAGGTTAGCCTTATGTTTAGTTGAGTTAGAAGCCTCTAGAATTTTAGGCAAGTGGGGGAAGTTATTGCCCTTTTTTTTTAGGTGGTTGAGTTTTGATCTTATTTAGAGGCTTCTTTGAGAAGTTTTGGTTGTTACCCAATCTCTAGTTTTAAAGAGAAATTTTCAAGATTGAAGGAAGGAAGGAAAAGCTCATCTCAAACTAGTTCATTTGGTCATAACCTTGTTGTGAAGGTAGGATTCTTTAGCTCATTTTGTTTATGTTGTTCATGCTTTGTTCATGCATATGTTATGTGTTTTCATTGGTATTATTATATGTATGTTGGGTATGCTTGGGAGGGATTGAAACATGTTTTCTTGAATGCCTTTCCTTCATGTTTTGTTTGATTTTCGAAGGGATTTTTGTGGGTTGTTGTGGCATTACTCACCCTTGGATAGGGAAGAAGTGGCCATGTACAAGGGAAGGGCTTTAGTTAGACCCCAATAGTGTAGAGTCTCTTCTCATGACGAGAAGAGGGAAAGATGGTAGGGTGTTATGGGCCCCTACTTATCATCACATACCATGTTTTGGAACTTTGAAAATTGAAGAAATGGAAGAATGAAAATCTCTGTAATATTGGCCTCGAAAGGGCATTTTTGGAAGAACGAAAGTTCTTGAATTTTTTAGCCTCGAAAGGGCTATGTTGAGGTATAGTGATTGACATCTCCTATTGGGAAAATCCACCTTTTCCCTAGTCTGGTTCAATGATTGAACCTGTTGTGCAAACCCGGGATGGGAGTGAATGTCTGTTTTGTCTTCATGATTTGTTTGTTTGTTACCTGGTCATTTTTCGTTCTCTCCATGATCTCCATGATGCTTTGTAGAAAATGAAATGGATCCCTTGTTAAGGGCCAAGAAGAAAATTTAAATTGATTGTTGAAATTCAGTCATGTTCGGGATTGAAATCCTGTGTAAAAATGTATTTTAAAGTTATTGTTGTAGTGGCAAGGGTGTTGGGTTTTCTTACTAGTTCTTTCCCGAAGGAGCCTTGAACTAGGTTGATTAAAAGAAGAGAAAATATTGAGAAACTTTATTGCTTTGTATCTTATGTTATTCAGGTCTTGCATATGTGCGTTGATAGATAAATTAAATGGTGATGATCAATCTTGCAAATATAAGTTCAAAATTGTATTCTTTTAATTTGTGTTAATTAGACGAAACGATCATACATAAAATGTTATGAAATTTGATTCCAAACTATGTTAAGAAAATTGGGTTATTTAAAATGATAGATTATCTTGTTTATTTCGTGATTGTTAGGAAATGAAATATTCCTATGTTATTGTAGCAATATAAACATTTAAACAATATTAAATTTATTTAAAAAATAAATAAATTCCCCCTTTGGTAAATTATACATGTTAGGAAAATAAAATAGATATATATATACCCTTTGTAAGAAAAAAATAATTTGCTATAAAAAAATAATATACTTGACACTTAACAAAATTTGCATTCAAAGGAAATTAACAACACTTAGACAAAAAAAAATTGTCTCCAAAGAGCAAAAGCTCTTTGTTTTTTTCATGAGAGGAAAAAAAAAAAAAAAAATCCCCTTTTGTAATAGAGAATATTCTCCTAAATATTCTTGTATTTATCTTTTGTTTAGATTTACTAAATTTATAAAATTAATGAAAAAAAAAAGAGCTTAAATTAGATTTTTTTTTTTTGTCTTACCACCTCTTTTCAACCACTTACCCAATTTTTTTTTTTTCCTTCGCGATGACATCATCCTCCCTATATAATTCCTTGGGCGCAAGACTGCATTTATGGAAAGTTGTGGGGGAGAGAATAAAGTCAAAATTCATATTTATTGAAGGGGTGGAGCAGTAGGGTTTGGAAGATATTTTAAAAAGTTTAAAATATTAAAAAAAAAAGTTCCCTTGTTAAAAAAAAAGCCACCCACCTCACCTAGTCCTTGGCATGCACTTGGGTATGAGGTGGGGATGTGATTTATGTTTTGAATTTTTTTAAAAACTTGTTTAAGGGAAAGAGTGACGTGGGTGGGTGGATAGTATTTAAGATTAGTTTGTTTTTATTTATTTATAAGTTTGGTTTCAAGTTAGTGTAAAGTTATGTTAGTTACTAATTTAATATAGTTTTGTTTTTTTGTGAGTATTTAATTTTAAGTTTAGTTTGTTTTATTTAGAGTTTTTTTATTTAAGTTTAGATTAGTTTAGTTTATGTTTATTAAAAAGTTAGTTTAAAGATAGTTTAGTTTTAAATTAATAGCATGTGTAATTAATTTATATTATATTTTTAAAATTTAAATTATTTTATTATAATGTGATTTTTTTTGTTAGATAGTATTAGTTTTTTTGTTTTGTTTTAGCATTAGAAAAAAATAAAAAATGATTATTATAGTTTAGTTAAGTTAGTAATTTAGTTTTAATATATTTTTTTATAGATATATATGTAAATTAAATTAGTACGTTATTTTAGTAAAATTGTTAGTTGAAGAAGATATTCGATTTGTAGAAAATGTTAATATGTTTTGATTATAAATAGACTATAGAGTAAAATAATATTGTAATTAGCATGTTTTTAAATAATGTTAGTATGATTTTATTTTAATAGAATTATAAAGTTATTGATATGATTGTTTAGAAATAAAGTTTAAATTTGTTATGATATTTAAAATAAAGATTAGTAGTTAGTAAAAGGATTATTGATTTATTTTGAATTATATTAATCTAGTATGAGATGGAACATACTATGTAATAAATGTTAAATTTATATTTAATTATATTGTTATTTGAATAATTTTAAATCTATTGTTTTAAAGTTAATATAAAATGAAACAAGTGTCTAAACCAATTTGATAATGAAAATTTAACTTAGCGATCTTGTCCCACACTTTGATTTTTAAAACTTAATGGAATATCAAGGGTCTTGATTGAAGAACCTCTTTCTATCTTTGTTGTACCTACTCTTAAATCTATGAAAGAACAATCTTATCAAACTTAGTGGACTTAATTATTTTTTAACTTAAAAAAAAAAAATTACATGTGTTTTTGCCCATATATTTTGGGCACAACAAAGAGGTCCACAAATGGTTTCTACAGGCCATAGTGTTCCCGATGACACAATCAGGACACAAATTTATTCAAGCATCACCACCATTGCCACATAGTTGCAAGAGATTTCTTCTGATCACTGTGGTAGATATATGTTGCAGTCTCAAGGTACCAGTGCAGCTACATCATCTAGTACAGTTGTTGATGATGCATATGGGGTAGTAGACATACCTTCTCCACTATAGGTTTTTGTAGTCTCAGATTTGGATGTATTGCATTGTTTGGGATCTGATTTAGTATTTGATCTTTTGGATTCATATCGAGCATTATCTACAGTCACAGGGATTCCACTTCATGACATCAGCTCTTAGATTAGTCATATTCTGTCACATAGGGTTCACAGAGGTAGGAGGACATTCTTGCACCTTCTACTATTCCTACTACTACACAGGCCCCTACAACACCAACCCTAACTACTCAGGACCCTATAGTGACCCACCCCCCCCCCCCAACTCAGGATTTCCTAGCTAGACAGCCTGGTCTATTTACCTCTATGTTTTTAGATGGAACTATTGACTTGGACACTGATAATGTGTTATCATTGCATGATTTAGATATTAGTCAAATTAGTAGAGCATTACATGATGCTATGGTATTTATATGTCTATATGTTTAAATTTATTTTAGTTACGGTAAATATGTCTATATGTTTAAATTTATATATATGTGTGTATTTTTGTATGTGTTATAGGGTCTGAATGTAGTATGTTACATTTTGATGATCTACAGACACTGATAGATCTTACACGTCCTAAGTCTTAGGTATGTTAAACTTTAAATATATATTTGATTTATATGTATGATATAATTTTTTTACGAGTACATAAATTGACACTATCATTTGACACAGGGTTCAAACACAACTAACATACCCTTTTGGGGACATCCAGGATTAGGAGGGGGATGTAGCTGATTAGATCATGGCCTTATATTTTATACATGTTATTTTGGAGACATTTGATATAGTATTTTGGATTTACATGTTTATATGGACACTTTGATATTTTATATATTATTTCTAGATACATGTTTATATGGAGACTTTGATGTTTTATATATGTTATTTGGAGAAATTTGATACATGATATTTTTATACATTTGGTACATTATTCTCCAAATATATTTTATTATATATATGTACATGTCTCAAATGTTATTTCATAGATGTACATATACATATGTTCATGTTGAATGTGCATGCATGTTTTCAATATTCATATTTTTATTAATGTTTATGTACATGTTATTGATCTTTTAATGTCTTAATCTTTTATGTTTATGTATGTGTTATTCATGTTTTTGTATATGTTATTCATCTTAATGCCTTATTCATGTTTTCAATATTCAAGTTTACTTATATATGCTATTCATCTTAATGCCTTAATCTAAGTGTAATTAACTATATTTAATGACATGTCTTAAGTGGAGATCCTAAATTATACATAAGAATGTAGATTAATTTAATGTATTGTTTATTTCATAGATGTATGTATATATGTTCATGTTAAAAGTAGACATGTGTGTTTTCAATTTATTTGCATTTTTATGTATATGTTATTGATTTTAATGTCTTTATCTAAGTGTAATTGACTATATTTAATGACATGTCTTAAGGGGAGATCCTAAATTATACATAAGAATGTAGATTAATGTATATTTTATTTCATAGATGTATGTAAATATGTTCATGTTAAATGTTGAGCACATGTATGTTTTCAATATTCATATTTATGTATATGTTATTTTTTTAACGCCTTAATCTAAGTATAATTAACTATATTTAATGACACGTCTTAAGGGGAGATCCTAAACTTAATATGTTATCAGAATGTAGATTAATGCAAAATATAACATATACATGTACATAAGAACATATAAAGAGTATGACCTAAAGAATGCATGTTACAACATTTAATTAATAAAAGTTAGTACATATAAGAACATAACTTAGATTATATAAAAATATAAAGAACATGTATCATGTAAGAACATAAAGATTATATACATAAGTACATAAGAGTATTAACAATCAATAAGAAAACATAAACAATGTATATAAATACATACAAATTTACTAAAGGGGTTGTTTAAGGAGAGGTACTAAAAGGTTGTACTAAGGGGATGTCCTAAATAGGTGGTCTTAAGGAGAGGTTAGGTAATAGGTAGTCCTAAGGGGAGGTCTTAAGAGGTTTTCTTAAGGGGAGGTCCTAAGAGGTTGTCTTAAATGAGATATCCATGTCTAATTTAAATAAAAATAATAAAACATGTATAATTTTGCATATCCACTTGATAAATGATCCAATGTATACAAATTTATAAAACAAATATCCTGTCAACATTAAATGTGAAAGTATTATAATCTAGCTATATAGACATAGCTGAACTAGAGCTCCAGAATAAGTACATAGGTGAACTAGAGCTCCACAAATATTGTATTGTTAGGATCCTCTCTAGTTTTTATTATCTCTAGAATTTTTTCATATTCTGCAATAGACAATTTCCACTTTTGATTTCCACAGTGTCCTCTTCTTTGTAGTGCTTCAAATTGTAACTTTGTTGCTATAACATGGTTATTGTAATGTAAAACTTTTTCTCTAGGCTTGTATTCAATAAATTCAATACCACTATCAGTTACCCTTGTTTGTTGATAATATGTTCCTTCAATAACAACTAATCCAATAGGATATGATTGTCCATCAACATTTATAGTTCCTTCTAGCAATTTGTGTTTTTCTTTTGTGCATCTTAAAAGATAATAGTCCACATTTTCTGCATTATCTAGCAAGGCTTGAACTACAAAAATATCTCCTGTATGTATATAAAAATAGATAAATATAAATTAATTTTAAAATTAATATATACATGCATATTAATTTATATATATGTATATATGCACACAAACCTACCATAACTAAATCACAAATGCGCTCATAATCAGCTGAATATATAGGATCATGAATTTCAACATTAATGTCAGCATCTTCAAAAGGAGGCTTTCTAACTATCTCCTTCAAATTCCAATGTGAAACATATCCATTCGCAATATTTTCGCATACACTCACTGGATTTTCCTTAATGTAGTCATCACAAAAACATGTTTTCTCTCTTACTTTAATTATTGGAGGTTTATGGTTTCCGGTAGTCATCACTTGATGTAAAATTCTAATACTAGGAATTTTTTGACAATTGTAAAGATTAGATTGATCTATATCTGTTACAAATACAAAAAGTAATTGTCATATTTCAAAATAAATATTTAATAAAAACTAAAGAATTTGAAAAATACATTAAAAATAAATATAACTTAGTTCACCTTTCACTTCCCAAAAGTAACACTTATTATATTCGGTATGTCAAGTAGCAAAATGAACCTTGCACCATGCAACAATTTGATTTTCACTCTCTATCGTATTCCCTATATGTACATACAACATGCATATATATAATTTAAAATAAATGCTACTAGTATTAAACATGCATATTTATTTGCATGTTCATGTTGTCAAAGTGCATGCTTTATACATGATCCTACTCCATCATGCTCCCCTTTTTCCGTGTCCACTTTCAAAGAAATTTCATAAAAATCTAACATTGGTTCTAGCATGTTGCATTGCTAACCAATTAAATGCTTTTGCAGATTTGAATTGTTCTATGAACATGAAACATGATAAGTAGAAACAATTATATGTGTACATATATCAAATCAAAATAGGCATGTCCAAATAAATAGAAGTTAAAATAAAGTTAAATAAATGTGTAAGTTCATGTATACTAACTTGCACATCCATCAGATCGAATCTAGTGCTCTAAAACATTTATTTCATGATTTCTAAGATCTTCAGAGAACATTGTAAAATAATGAGCCACATAACTCCTATCATGAACTCTATCATCACTAATATAGAAATAAACCTTTTTGATGATGATGCGTTCATTTTCATCCAACCTTTCTGTCTCATCCACCTCAAATTGTGCATGTCTATAGGTCACTTGCACAAATATTACAACTTGTTCAGAATGATAATATTGCCCTTGAAGCTCTATTTGAGGTGTAAATGTATAATTCTTAGAAAAATCTACAACTAAAAGTATACAACCAGGTGGAAAACAATTTTTGGAATCACGAAACTATTTAGCTAGCAATCATGCACCATGACAATGTTGGATATGTAGATATATCAATGGAAAAAACTTCGTCATAAACTCATCATAATGCAATTCACTCTCCTTCAATACATTTTTTTGGGATTCATCTCCTATCTTATTTTGGTATGTCTCATATTCATATCTCATCCATGAAACTAGTGTCAATTCATTAATATTCTCAATTTTCATTTCAAAAAATTTGTGTAAATCTCTACAATCTTCACACTAATTTTTGATGCATTGCACTTGGAACTCATCTAAATCTTCTAATTTATCACATAATACGGACTTCACAAATTGTGTTGTATTGCTAGAGGTGACCAAATTAGGATCAAGTACTACCATAACTTTTTTATATGATTGCAAGTGTAGACCAAATTCAACATGATTTTGACAACAAGAAGTTTCACACATCTTATTTATGCAACAAAGGAAGGACACAAACTCTCAAACATTTTTTGGCTTATTTTGACATTTGAAAATTCTTGCTTGAATGTTTGACATAATTCACTTTGAGTTATATCTATGAAATGTTTTGGATGTTCAATTTTGGCCCTTGTTTCTTGATCTTTAATTTGTATAGTATAATGTTTGTTGGAAGAAACATGAGAATGTGTGGCCAAAATTCTATTACTTGTCTTTTCACATCTTCAAAAATTCTATCTTTTCGAGGAACTCTATAGATATTCACCCAATTATTCTCAATGTTATCATCTAGCATATTTCTCCTCTTGATGTATCTTTGAACAGTTCTTCTAGATATATGTATTACATCAAAAATTGAACATACCTATTTTCTATGTGTCAATTTTCTACTAGATATAGTAGTCATCAATGCTCTACATGCATTACTCAAATCACCTCCTCGAGTTCTGTTGTCAATATTGTTATAAGCATTTTGCAAGTTTTCAACTATTGTTTTATTAATATTATGCACATAGTTTTTCCTATTATCAACACCCAACAACTCCAAAATAGGTCTCATATCTTTTCTCCTAAATAACTTGACAAATAATTGTGCCTGTCCAAATATACTTTTATCTTTGAAATATTCATCCCACATGTTCTCACAATGCTTTCTAATAGTGTTATCATTTGTAATATCTTTAGATGGAATTTGGTTAAAAAGTAGTTCCTCATCCAAATCCATCAAATTTTTTATGCCTTCTAATTTGTTTCTATCAGTAGAACTGTCAATTTCTTCCTCTTCATTACTTTTATTCTCTTCGTGAATCTCATCCTATTCAAGAATTGTAGTAGTTTGATTTTGTTTACATTTTGTATGACCTTTCATTTTTTCATTTCTTTCCCTATCATATTTCCTTGATCTTTTCCTTTTACTGCCCATTGAATACTTTAATCTATAGAAACAAAAAAATTAATTTATATTTTGAATACTAAATACTAGCTAATGCTTCAATTTAGAAGACACAAAAATAAAAATAAGTAAATGGGAAAAAATAACTTAAAAATATTCCATCCTTTACAATTCTGATTAAATCAGTGAAATAGTTGCTAAAAATGGCTTCAAAAATCGTTGTCTTCCAAAACTGCTCTTCTATTTTTTCGCTATTTTCTATATTTATTAAAAAAAAAAAAAAAACACAAATCTTATTTTATACATGAAACAACCAAACTAACTACTAGCGATTTGTTGGGCTGAAGGATGTTTCGGCCAAAAGACTTTAAGTCGAAAGGGTTATGGCCAAAAGACTTTCCGTCGAAAGGGTTACAGCCGAAAGACTTTCGATCGAAAAGGTTACGACCGAAAGCATTTTGGTTGTAATTGTCTATGTGGCATCCTAGGTGGCAACCACATTAGCAAAATTAAGAACTTCTGCAAACATTTCACTTTGAAGGCCAATTTGACCTACTAAATTAAGTTTTTTTAAAAATAAAAAATATACTTTTGTAGGTCTCTAAGTCAAGATTATGACCATATAATTATTATTATTATTTTGGTTATGGATAATATGTTATAATTTGAAAATATTACAAGTAGGTATTTTAAGATTAAGGAAGATGTCTATTCAAAAATATGAAAAAAATAGTAAATCATGTTAAAAAATTATTATTTTTTAATGTTGCACTAGAGGAGAGAGTCTTCTTCATGAATATGCAATTTTTAAAAAAATATATTTAGATTTGATGGAAAAAGTTTGACGGGAGAAAAAACTGTCAATTTTTGATAACTTTGACTTTGACCAGTTATAACTTGAAAAATATTAGTCAAATTTCAATATTTCTTTTTTGGTGCACTAGGTATACATTTCAACTCTAACATATTTTGTAATCAAATCAAAATATGAACATTTGCATATATTTTTTTGACGGGAAAAAAATCTATATTTTTAGCATTTTTAAAAAATAAAAAAATAGACTTTAAAAATTCATAAATAAATAAAATTTTCACTGAATTTTTTTTTCAAAAAATTACAGACATAAACTTCATCTAATTTACACATCTCATTAGTTAACATCATCTTCAAATTCTGAACACAAATGCCACTTTTATGTCGTTAAAGTTGAAGAGTTTAAATTTTGATATCACTTTTCCTTTATAAAAGGTGACATAGGTTTGTGCTTTTACTCATATATTTTCAATCATGTACAATGAAATAATTCAACCACAAAAGTAATAATTTACTATTTGTTTTTATTCATCAGTAAATATTTTTTGTGGCTTAAATCACAACACAATTCACCCTAGAAATTTATATTATTTGAGACACTATGAATGATTCACCAATGAAGAGTATTATGTTTTGTCTGAAAACAATTTATTTTTCCAATAAAATTAATTTTTTTGTTGGAAGTTTTACAACTTTCGTCATATTTTTACACCTTTCCCAAAGGGGAGGTTTCTTAGAATATCCATGTACCCTACACATATGATTTTAGATCCCTTACAATTTTCAATACATAAAGGCCTCGTCCCAAACTTGAATTCTTCTACCTAGTGTTAGGAGCATAAAAATCAAGGAGAATGCAACTACTAATCTTATCTAAAAAAGCCATGAAAAAAATGAGGGTGGTTGTGGATCTCAACCCAATTAGGTCTATTATTGTTCCACATAGTCAGAATCCCTCCGGAGGCATTGACCGCTTTACTATAAGAATACTTAGCACCTTGGAAAATATATCCCACCACTTTATCAAAATCATGTTTGTTCATCTTAATTTCTTGAATGAGAATAATATCAAACTTGTAATCAAAGATCATTGTTTTAGAGAAAATTATTTTTGTGGGCTAATAAGACCCCTTATATTCCATGTGATAAACTTCATTTCTTACCTTTTTGAATGTATTCCAAGGACCTTTTATTCCAATGATCTATGACTTTAGAAGTCTCCTTTATATTTTCCACTCTTTCCAGTGGCCTACCACTTCATGTCTTTGAGCCCACATCCACCTTTGGTTGTCCAAGAGTTTTCTTCTTGGGTTCTTGCAAACCTCCATCCTTTACAAATAGTGAGAATGGGGTGGAACCAAGAAAAATTTCATGCTCATGTGGTAAAGATATTATTAAGGTACCCTTTGGGGAGGGACGATCTTCCCATTTAGTGGATATCAATGGCTAACTCTCTGTGTTCTCCACTTTAGTCCATGGCATCGTAAAGGAAGAAGTTTCTTCTAGAATATTAGCACTCCTTAATAGGGAGAGAGATTTTACCATGAAGGTTTTATTTTCCTCCTTATGAAAGGCCTAAGCCTCACCCCCTACTCTCATATCTAACAATATCTCCCCTTCTTCAAGATGGCTTTTGGGATCTTCTAAATTCCCATATTTCTTAGGAGAAGAGACTAGCTTCTCAATATTTTTTTTGATGGGGTAATCATCCATTTGATTATTCTTCTCCTCCAAACTCCCACAAGGAGCATGAGAGGACTTGGGGCCATGTCTTATCCACATCTCCGAGCATACTCTCCCCTTTAGCAGTCTCCTTCACTTTCATTTTCTCCTCTTCATACCTCATGGATTTGTAATCACTCACCACATGACCATACCTCTTGCATTTATGGAAATATAAATTTGCATTCTCATAAGTGATAATCTATGTCTAGGTCTCCCAATTACATTTTAAAGCAATACTGCTTGGGAGGGGTTTGTTCAAAACCACATTGACACATAATTTGACAAACCCAAGTCAAGGTTTGTGAAGGGTGATAGTATCCATCTTCATGAAATGACCAAAGGAGTCATTAATGAACCTACAAAATCTTTCATCCCAATATTATAAGGGAAGAATTGGTAGCCTAAATCAAACTGGGGCCATTCTATGGAGACCGATAATAGGGTTACAACCCAACTTTCATTTAGCCAAAGCTAGATATTGTTTACCATAACTCTATGTTCAAGCCAAAACATGGTTTTGGTCCTCACTCACAACAAATTTGAATAAGAAAAGAGCACTCACTATAGAAACTATCTTCACTACTTTGAATTTCCATTTTTTTGAAACCCATCCCCTAACCATCTCAATGGTAGGTTTTTAATATAGAAACCTGCTCACTAAACTTAGAGAGAAACCTCAAGAAATGTTTTGCACCATCAAATCTGGGATAAGGATATCTAGACCATTATTCCTATGTGACACTATTGTGAGATCCCCAAGTGGGGTAGCATGGCCAGACTATCCCACCAACACTCTTTTCTAGTTTGGTATTGGGATCTCAACACTAACCATCTTATCCAGGCTTTCCTTTTAGCCAATACTGTAAAGAAACACCAAAGCATCTAGAAAACCTATGTTGACCCCATAAGTCAACAACATTTCATGATCGAAGGTGACCCTAGAAATAGGGGGCTCCCCATTAGAGGTGATGAAAAGCAAAAGATCTAGACAATATAGTTTTGGATCTAGAGGGGACAAATGGTCTAGGGAAGAGCTTACCATGAACAAAGTTCAAGGCCAGGTTGCAGGTTTTAGACAAGTTCCCTGTCTCCAAGTAAAAATTGTCACCTCCCATGTTAACAAGTTGTTGAGTTGAGTTCTCTATGAATTTTACAAATGGTTAAACTTCAGCAAGAAGGAATAATACTAAAATGACCCATAAAATGTATGAAGCAATAATGACTACACCATTTGAACTCAAAAATTTCCCAAAATTATTACATTTCATTTATATTTTGTCATTAATAGAAGTAAATATAATGAATCTTCTTTTTCTAGATGTCTTGTCATAGTTAATAAGTACCTTAGTTTCATAATTAACATTGTCCTCCTGACTCCAAAATAAACTGAACCTCTTAGTTACTATAACACTAGCAAATGATTTAGCTACCTTACTCACTTCTCTATAAAAGTGGAAAATATACACTTTCTCAAAATTAATGAGAAGACTTATGGCTTCCTTAATAATATTTTTAATTGTCTATGAAGGGACCACTACTTTAGAAGGATAATTTAGGATATTAAGAGAATCCCCTTCTAGCCATATTCCCTTAGTTTTAATATTTTCCACCATCTTAATATCGTAGAGAAGACCCATTGCTTCCACTATATGATTGATTGAGTACCTAGCAGAAATAGTCATAGTTTTGAGCATATTAGCCTCTTCATCCCAAATAAATACACCAAACATAACAAATTTTGGATTTCCTTTTGCTTCGAGCCATCCAAGTTCATTTTTATCCAACCTTGAGGAGGACGGTCCCATCTTGCATTTTGGATTTTTTATTTAACCTCATCTTGATGATCCTTATTTCAATTTAAGTGACCTCTAGTGTCAAAAACCACCTTGTCCTTGTACATGATATTGTAATTTTCTATAATACTATGCTTTATGTGGTTAGCTGGAAGATGGAAGGGTTGGGCTTTATCCCAGAAGAGCCTATTGATCCTTTTTTTCTAGAGATACCATATGATGCAAGGGAGCACAGAATCCAAAGGATTTTTTCAATGATCCCCTTGACATCCTTTGACATCCTTCAAAGATCTAATATATGTTCTGGCATTATCTATACCAGGTTCCAAGACTTAAAAATTTCCATCCAAGTATTGCATTAAAAAGGGAAACTAATAAAAATGTGGTTTACTTATTCAAATGGAGCTGCACAAAGAAAACACCTATTAGGAAAACATATACCTCTTTTACTGAGGTTTTCTAGACTTAGAATTTTGTCTTGGGGGGCTATCACCACATTTAAAAAAATTTTGGTATAAGTTTTTTATTCCATACTGAGGTCTAGATTGATTAATTAATGAAGGAAATAAAATATATTTATTTTCTAAATAATTAACTTAAAAATAAAATGAACATCTCCATCCTTGCAACCTTTTACTAAGTCTCCATCTTCTCTTTTCATTTGTCTCTATTCACACCTAGTGATAAGCATATAAACCTGATATTTTTAATTAGTTCTCATTTGTCATTCACCATCATAATTTTTTTAAATTTTTTTTTTATCTTTTTTAACTAACTAAAGAAAGAAAAATTATTTTCTTAAAATAATTAATCTAACAACAACAACAAAATTCTCTTTTCCTTCATCATTTCACCAAGTCTTATTTTTCTCATGCCATTTGTCTCTATTCATACCTAGAGATAAGTAGAATTAGTCACAACAATATTTTTAAATGAATTTCTATATACCATTCACTATCCTTTTTCTTATCTAAAATTTATAATGTCTTCTTTGAGTAAACAAGTTCCACATACTGGCCTTACTTGCGTTTAATAAATAGATATTATATGTAGTAGTTGATAGAATACATATGTATAATATGTAGTTATAGTTAATAGAATACATTTTTATTCTTTTACATTTCATAGAGTTATCAATGAACTATTTTAAAAAATATTCAAACTTCATTAATCAATATTTTTTTATAGATAAGTAACTTAATGAAAAAAGATTCAGATTTAAAGGTTCATAGATATATTATATTGATTAAATAGAATTAGGATGTAAAGGTTCAATACATTTCATATTTTTAAAATATAAATAGTTATATAAAATTATTGTAATTTATTGTTTGTCAAGATTTAATATTTCTAATTTTTTTAAAAGTAAACTTTTGAATGAATAATAAATAATACATTTTTTCCTTTTATTTGAATGAATAATAGATTAATTTATTGATACATATTACATTTCAAATTTAAATACTATTTTATTAATATTTCTATAACAAAAATCTAAATATATAATTAAATAAAAAAAATTTAGAAAGATTTTTGTTATTCAAAAATAAATATATTTGATTGGATAAAACTAATAGAAATTCAAGATGCGGAGGCTGCCATAGATGATTGGGGCTTCCATGACAGAGATGAACCACCACCCTTGGCTGGCACTGCTTTGGCCGCCTGAGGTTGCCTTAGATATGTTTTTTTTTTTTTTATCAATAGTTTTTGATTCCGGCTACGACCGTGTGTTTTCATTCTAGCTACAACCATGTGAACTTATTCATGGGGTGATCTTGTATCCCTAACACTTTTTTGTTAATTGTATTCTTAGTATATTTTTATTAATAGAAAATGACTATTCATCAAAAATACTAATAGAAATTAAGGATAAAATGAATACAATAGTAGTTGCCTACTGCAAATACAATAAGAAAAGAATGCACATTTGTTTAAAATAGAAAATCTATCAATTTAAAGAAACTTTTTAATTCTTTCATGATTTTACTAAGTCTTGATCTTCTCATGTGTCTCCATTCACACCTAAATAAGAAGATTTTTCCATAACATGATTTTTTAATATTAATTCCCAATATGTTCCATTCACTATCATAATATAGTTATTAGCTAATTACGTTGATAGGATTTTTCATTGTTAGTTGCCTAGATATCCATGACCATATTGAGTCAAGTAATTTTTGATATTAAATGTTAGCAACAACTATATTGAGCTAAAACTAGAATGCAAACCCCTTAACCCGTTAACAATATGCACTAAGGTAGTTTCATAAATTGATATGCATGTAGAAACTAAAAAAGGATAAGATTTCATCGTAATCTTTTCACTCAGATGTATTGATTTTTTAATCTATGTTGAGATTTTGACTTAACAAACTTTTTGCTAAAAATTTAAAGGGCATAACAAGATTTGGTGTCCAATGCTTCTATAAATTGTTCATCTAATTGGTATTTCAAATTATGGTTCGGTTTTTTTCAATTAGTTATTGACATATGCTTGGAATTTGTTTGATTTATATTTTTTTTACAAAGTAATTAGCACAACATACCAAAGAAGTAAAGCTGATAGCAAGAAACGTATGCAAATTATTCTTCCTTATTTCTTTTTTAGCCAAACATTGTTAAATTTGGTTCAAACTTAGGTTCTTCTACAACTTGTTGCATCAGTTGAAGTTGCTTTTAACTTGTTAGATTCATTTATGACTTTTCAAGAATATCATGAGCATCTATTAATACTATCTTACTATTTGCATTTGTTGGTAAAGTAACATAAGCTTAAAAATAGTTAAGCATTGACTTCTTTCTAGAACATGTTCTCAGAAATGTGCCCCCAAGATCACTGTTTTCAAGTGTATTATTGGCTTCTATGAAGATCAGACAATTCCTCTTGGAAGCACAAATGAAAACAACAGGAGAAAAACTAATAACATAGTGGCTCATCCAAGCAATTAGTCCACATGTTTTACTTACCATGGCTTAAACACCATTATCATCATGGATCTCCACAATTTCCACATGCTTAGCATGAAGATGCTGCTCCATTTCATCTTTCCAACTAATTTCATTCCACCATGCTTTATCTCCTTTATTCTATCACAGAGGCTTGAGATAATGAAGACCTAATGGCAGCACTTTAACATTCATAAAATGGAATACAATAATATTTTGCAACATGGGGATAGCTCCTCCTTCCACAAAACTACACACACTCCATATTAGGTAACATCCATAATTTTAGTGTGTGAAGCTTTGGAAATGAACCTTTCCTCCCAAATTCATCTCCTAACTCCTTGAGCAGGAGGCACTCCTTAACATCTATTTCCTTTTAGTCAGATAGTTTACCCAACCCTAATCCTGAAAGCATGAGCAGTACTTTGAGAATAATACAACTTCAAGTACTTGAGATTTTAGGTTTAGGAATAGATGTTTGTGATGATGGATTTTACATCCATCATGCAAAGAAGCTTCCCTTAATATATCCTCCTCTTCCCTTTACCTCCAATGGAAATCCACAAATTGTATGTTTCTTTATTTATAATTGTTGGAATTCGTTAGAATAACTAAGAAGGGGGTGAATAAGTTATCCAAGGTTTAGATATAGAAATAAAAAATTTTCATAGTTTAATGAGCCCATATCCATAAAACATATTCATCATGCACGCATCCATTAGATTATGCAATTGTCAAATTAACTTTACAACAATGTAAGCATTAAACACAATAGATTCAGTAACACATTTGACACAATGATTTGGAAACCCAATTTGGGAAAAACCACCAATAACATGCCCATGAAAGGCCAACCCTATTAAAAATTACAATGCACACTATTAAATGTGATTAGGTTAGAGGATTTCAATCACTCTATTAGGAGTGAGCCTTGTTAGAGGAATTTAGATCATCCACTTGGAATGCCACCCAATTAAAGGATTTACAAATGACTGTTATGTCAAGCTTAATACAAAGGATTTACCCTAGATGAATACAATGATTAGAAAGTAACAGTATGGCTTTATTTGATAACAACTTACAACTCACTTTATATATTACAGATCTCTATTTTAGTCCTCCATGTAGCTTGGTTGCTTGACTTTCACATACTTTAGCTCTAATACCTTGTCCACCCTTCAAACATGCATACCCTTAAACCTTCTTACTTTTCTTGCCAATGGTAGTCCTGTCTCTTTGGTTACTGAATAAAGCATTACCTTAGACTTCTTGTCTTCCTTAGGTTCTCATACATGACAACCTTTGCTTCTGACTAGCCATCTCTATAAAAAGATGATTTAGATCTTTGTCCATTCATCCTCTATCGTCCATTTTAGGGTTAGATAGGATTAAATGAATCTACTCATTTTTTCATTTCATTCTCTTCTAGAAACTTCCCCTCCAATCCGCTTTGAATTCACCTCAAAATGGTTCATCTTGAATTTTGTGCTACCAGCTCATCGAGCTTATCTTCCACACGGTTCACACAATTCAAGAAATCAAACTTATTGACTTAGATTCATCAAATTCACAATCTTTCTCATAATGCTAACACTCAACATTAACTTGCTTCTGATGCTTGACACGTACTGCGTTGCTCAACATCCACTATCAAATCACTCAACATGAACTAAAGTTCACTGGTGCTCAGCATCAACTAAATTTTACTTAGTTTACACTGTATCACTTAGCATACACTAAACATTGACATTGCTTGGCTCAAACTAATTTTTTACTTGGTTTACACTAACTTTGCTCGGCACCTACTATGTAGTTTGTTAAGCTTGGCAGATATAATGCATTTTACTTATTCTTTTGGACTTAATTAGTGTATCCATCCTTTGTAACCTTAAGTAGATAATCAATGAAATATAATATCATTGTCTTAACTAATCTTTGAACTCCTTTTCCATATCATAACTCAACCTTTTCTCTAGGTGCTATTGTTACCTCATTTGATCAAATCCTCTTTATAAATCAAACAAATGATAGTACTCAAATCATCTAAGAAATTGTCTTACTAGAAACTAGGAGGTTTGACATCAGTGAAAAAAATGATTGGAACACATTCTTATACTTGTATAAATTTGGTTTCAAAAATCTCCCTCCTTGAAATTGATGAAAAACCAAACTTAATCAGTACAAAAAACAATAATACCAAAAAGAAAATAATTTATTTTACTAAAGTCTCCCCCTTTATCAACAACTTTCATCTTCTGACTAGGTTACAAAATTTTGTTCAGATCAACAGAAAAATCAATTCATCCTTATGACTCCCTCTTGATCACTTCTTATATCTCCCTTAGCACTCTCTCCCTCTGAGTGGATATTCCATGTTTCCTCTAACTATATTTTCTTTAATCTCCCTTTCTAAATTGCTGGATTTCTCTTGGATTTCTCCCTCTTTGTCTTTCTCCTTCTTTGACAAAAATGTTGGACTAGTTGGAGTCGATTTTATAAGTGGATCTTATTAGATCTTGCAGAATAGATGTTGTAATTGTTGTTTGTATTTGGCCCTAACTTGGAAGGCCTTATAGCCAGGCATATTGCATGTAATCAGTTATATCTATGAATAAAGAATTGTGATTTGGTATTAGATTTTGTATTATTGTTGTTTTTGTATTTTCGTTGTGTGGTTGTTTGATGGGAGTTTGGACATCTCCCTTGGGGATTTTAATGCCTTGCACTATGTCAATGATTCCCAGGGGAGTAAACACTCTGTGGTTGGTGAGGTAAAAGCATCTGGGTCACACTCCTATTTTAGATAGAAAATGGATGACATCTAATGGCTTTGGAGACCAGATACACTTTCAGGACACCTTTCAAGTTTTAGAAGCTATCCTATGGTTTTGTATCTTCATCTTGGTGATGATGTATGGTATCATTCTGTTGATGTAATCCTGATTATTGAATATTGTAAACACAAAAGTTAGTATTGTACTTTTTGTTCAAATTTATGATGGACATGTGATATATATATTCATTGTATTTTAGCACCTTAATGTTATGTTGGATTTGTTGATAAACTAATTGTATCATTTAATTAGTTAATTGACAATGAATAAGGTTTTTTTAGACTTTTTTTTCCATGGTTATGATTGATTTCTTTTGCGCATTTTTCATTCTCATGTGATATGACATATTAATTTAGGACTTGGTCAGGTTACAAAAGAGCCTTCAGATTTTTGAATGGTTGGACACTTGTTTAATATTGGATGTAAAATGCAGTTAGGCTATTCCAGTTTCAAATGCGTAGGACACACAAGTAGTAATCTGTAATACATAACAGATGAGTAAATTTGATTGAATCATTCATTTTAAGTTATTAAAAATTTAGTCCAGGGATTAATGTTTATGCCTATTTGAATTGGCCATAATGATTCATGAGACAAGCTTTCCATTTTACAAAATGGTTGGATTTAATAAAGTTTCTTTCTAATTGATCTTTGTTTATATTAAAGAAGGGTCAAAATTATGTGGCCAATAGAAAATAGAAAACAACAGATGTCAGCTTGTCATTTAAGAGTACTTTTAATTGACCATTCAAATAGATGTTGGACACTCATTTAATGGTAAAGTAGAAATTTCAAAGGGTTTGCAATGACATTTTAGTTAATCCACATTACCAACTTTCAGCAATTCTTTTCATGAACAGTTCTCTTTGAATTTCATATGCTTTAGCCATTCATCAATCTTATAACTTGAAGTAGAGGGCTCCTAGAATTTAAAAGGGATATCATGTTATGAGATGAAAATTTCATTGCTAAATTGAAAGGAAGTTAAGTGTGAAATAACATTTTAATTTGACGTTCAATCTTATATGAGGGAAGAGGCTGATTTTTTTACAAATCATTTAACTATTACAATTTAGATTAATATATAAAATAGATTTCAACTAATATTTTCCTAAGATGACATTTACATGGAAACAAATCTATGAAGAAAAAAATTCTAATTTCTAAAATTGAGAGTTCAGTTGTATTACAAACAATCAAAATAATAATGCAATACAGAGGGTCAATACAAAACAAACATATAATTCTTTAAAGAGCTAAAACAATAGAAAACACTAAAAGAACTTAAAAAAATTGAAACTGTTTTTGAATTTTTATTTATGTTTCTATTATATTCCAATAACCAACAACTGGAATCATTTCCCCCTATTCTTTATACAAAATAATTGCATATTAAGGACACATGCAAACTTTTTCCATAAACTAAAATGATGTTTGGAAAGGTTTTCATTATTAGCCTTCCACTTGGGAATTTTTATTTTCCAATAAATTCCAACCCTATTTGTTCATATCTTAAGATAATTTTATTATTTGGTAAGAGTACATTTGTCCAATATATTGCATTAAAAAACCATTAAGCAATTATTTAATACAACATCTATTCAATAAGATTATATTTATGTAACATATTTTGTTTAAATATCTTAGATTTTTATTAAGCACAACAATTTTTGTGTGCAATTACATATCGTATTATATATATTGGATTATTTTCATTAAAATAGATTTATAGAAATACATTATTTTACAAAAAAAATTTATTTTTGATAAAGAAACTAAATTATCTAATTAAAGATAAATTATTTTAATATTCATATTTCTTTTTTTATAGTAATATAGATATTGTCCAATTTTCACATACATACATTTTGAACATTCTTTTAAATTATTTTATTTGAACATATATATATATATATATATATATACACACACACGTATACAAACATGTATATGTATACGTATACAGACATAAATATATGTATATGTATACATATATATACATATATATATATATATATATATATATATATATATATATATATATGTATATGTATACATATACATATATATATATGTATATGTATACATATACATATATATATATATATATGTATATGTATACATATATACATATATATATATATATATATATATATATATATATATATATGTATATGTATATGTATACATATACATATATATATATATATATATATATATATATATATGTATGTATATGTATACATATACATATATATATATATATATGTATATATATATATATATATATATATATGTATATATGTATACATATACATATATATATATATATATATATGTATATATGTATACATATACATATACATATATACATATATATATATATATATACATATATATATATATATATGTATATGTATACATATACATACATATATATATATATATATGTATATGTATACATATACATATACATATATATATATATATATATATATATATATATATATATGTATATGTATACATATATACATATATATATATATATATGTATATGTATACATATATACATATACATATATATATATATATATATATATATGTATGTGTATACACATATACATATATGTATGTATGTGTATACACATACATATATATGTAGGTGTATACACATACCTACATATATATATGTATGTGTATACACATACATACATATATGTATATGTGTATACACATACATATATATGTATGTGTATATGTATACAGATACATATATATGTATGTGTATATGTATACAGATACATATATATGTATATATGTATATATATGTATATGTATATATATCTATATATGTATATGTATATATAAATACATATATACATATATATACATATACATATATATATGTATATGTATACATTTACATATATATGTATACATATACATATATATATATATACATATACGTATATGTATGTATATATATATGTGTATATGTATAGATATACATATATATGTGTATATGTATACATATACATATATATAAATGTATGTATATATATGTATATATGTATATGTATACATACATATATATATTTATAGATATACATACATATATATGTGTATATGTATACGTATACATATATATATATATGTGTATATGTATATTTATACATATATATACACATATATATACATATACATATACATATACACATACATACATACATACATACATACATACATATATATATACATACATATATATATATATATATATATATATATATATATATATATGTATGTATGTATGTATGTATGTATGTATGTATGTATGTATGTATGTATGTATGACTATTTTCATTAAAAAAGATTTAAAAAAGTACATTTTTAAAACAAAAAAAGATTTATTTTTGATAAAGAAACTAAATTATCTAATTAAAAATAAATTATTTTAATATTCATAATTTTTTTCACAGTAATATAGATATTATCCCATACATTCATTTTGAACATTCTTTTAACTTATTTAGTTTGATCAATTATATTTATAATAATTTATTATTATTATCATTATTTTTATTTAATAGTGATATACATTTATTTTGTAACATATACTATACAATTCAATCATTATATATTATTAAAAAATAATGATATTTTGAAAGTAGGGACCAACATCATCCCACTCATGGATAAAAAAGAAATAAGTACTTCACTATAATTTTTAATTCTCTTTTAGCCATGTCTACCTTCTATTGTTACCTATAACAATTATAACATATCACTCTCTTTTTGAGTTTTCATATCTAATCTCCTTTTATATGGATCTATTTGAATAGTTCACTATACTTTTTATTTTCTTTTAGCTATTTATATTGTGGTTACTTGTAATTATAACAAGTAGTGGCTAGTACTTGCCGTTGTAGTTATAGTTTTAGTAATAATAACTAACATTGTCATTTTTTATAAATAATTAAATAATTTTGTAGTGTCTTTTAAGAAATTTTCCTATCACTCAAATGCTTATTAAAAAATAAAGTGAGTAGAAGATATTAATTGTCCACATATATTCAATTTAATTAAAATATTAATTTTTTTGATTTAATGAATATGCTATTATTTAAATTTTAATTAAAAATTATATTGATATCACAAGAATATATTTCTAACTTTCAACTTTTAATTGGAGTATTTTAGCATGGTAGTTGTTGAATGAAATTTTTATGTAAGAACATAGTTAAATTAATATAACTTAGATAACATTTAAAATTTGAGGAAGCTAAGTAGAAAATAGTTACTTAAATAATTTAGGTAGATCATAATATTTAAGTAATAATTTTAATTCTAATCATAAATATTTTCATCATATGAAATGAATATTGATAAGATAAATATTTTTAAGCATTAAAGTAGACTAAAATCTTAGAGCAATATGGAGGATGTAGAAAAATTTAAGGCAATCAAGTAACAATATTTAATTTCAATATGTACATATCTTTATTTATACATAAATTTCCTATAATCTTGCTGTTAAAAATGAAATATGGAGGGAGGTTCGAAAAAAGGGGTCCTATAACACCCAATGAATTGAACCAATTATAATGAAGATAAATCATTTTTCATAATATATTTAATTAATATAAACTAAGAAAACTTAGGAAAAATTGAAATCAATTAAAAATAATTGAATTTGATTGGTTGGTATTTTGAAAATTAATCCAAAAATTGTTCAAACTGAATACAATAGTACATTACCTATGACAAGTACAATAAGATGTTATTCTCTTATTTAGTTTTCATATCTAACTTCCTTCTACATTAATCCATCTAAATAATTCACCATTTTAAAAAATTCTCTTTTAGTTATATTTATCACCTTTGTCTTTATGTGTATTATAATAACATATCATTCTCTCTTTCATATCCGATCTCCTTCTATATTTCAATTTCCATATCTAAATCTCTCATTTCCTTCTAATATGTGACTATCTCTTGTTAATTATTCTCCCTTGAAAAATAGATTATATTTCATAACGCTTTGCCTACTAATAGAGTTAAATAATGACCAAAAGAATTTGATCCTGCAAGGCTCTTTTGCTTTGCGTGTTCTTATCCTTTCTTCCATACATGTTTTAATCCTATTATATGAAGGCATGCACCATTGCCTTCACCACATCACTCCATACTTTCTACTCTTGAAGGCATGCATTGGTCGTTCATTGAATGCATTCTCAATGGAGCTACTACATGTAATTAGCTTCATAGGCATCAGTTTTAATTTTTTTTTAAAGCAGTTTGCATACTATGCAAAACTATGATTTTCATGCAATCTCTTTGCATGTTTTTGTTTTATAGATTTTTTAAATTGTAGTTGTCACTATCTTCCTTGATCTGCATTCAAGTTTAATATTTTTAATTTCCCTTTATAATGTACTCTTTAATTTTAGAATTGATATACAATCAATAATAATAGAGTTTATTTCAATCCTTGGTTCTTTGTTTTTATTAGTATAACATAAGAGCTTTTATTTTTCAGATCTTCAATTGGTATTAGAAGAGGTTGTAGAATTTAGATTTTTTAGAATGACAAATGGTGGCAATTCTCCATTCCAACTTCCACTATCTTCTGGAGACAACTACAAATATTGGAGTATCAACTTGAAGACCCTACTATTATCTAAAGATCTTTGGGAATTAGTAGAAGGGGGATACATAGAGCCTACCTACTAGAATTTTTTGAATGTGTTAACACAAGTTAACCAAAATTAGTTGAAAGAAGACAAGAAGTACAATGGAGTTCTTTTTATCAGTCCAACTACATTGGATATGTCTATTTTCCCCCATGTAGTTGGAATGAAAAAGTCAAAGGATGCATGGGAGGCCCTTCAAATTGCATAACAAGGATATGACAAGATAATATTGGTGAGACTTCAAACCCTTTAGAGAGATTTTGAAAATTGAAGGATGAGAGAAGTTGAGTCCACTCATGAGTTTATTATGAGGGCTCAAATTATTGCCACTCATCCTAAAACTCAAGGGAAAACTAGCAAAGAGAAAGAAGTTGTAGAGAAGATTCTGAGATCTCTTCCTCCAAAGTTTGATCTAGTGGTCATAGCCATTGAAGAAAGTAAAGACACATCTACCAACAAAATTGAAGAGTTGATAGGTTCTTTACAATCACATGAGGAGTGCACTCAATGTTCTATAGAGAATCTAGTGCAAGCTTTCTAGTCTTCACTCAAAATTGAAGCCAAACCTATATCTCCTTTTCAATCAAACAAAACTCAAGGGGAGTCTTCTGCATCAAGAGAAGGTGGTAAAGAATGAGGAATAGGAAATACTTGAGGAAGAGGAAGAAGTTATTAGGATCAAAGAAGCATCCAATGCAGATATTATTAAAGGTATGGACATTGTGAATTTGATTGTAGAAAGAAAAAAATTGATTTGAATAAGTCAAAATCCAATTATACTGAAGAGTCTCTTGAAGATGCAAAACACTCCACATTCTTGACATGAAATTGGAAAATGAACCTCAGAAGGACATGTGGTTTCTTGATAGTGAGTCTTCAAATCATATGATAGGTAAATTTGAACTCTTGGTCTAATTAGATGAACATGTGAGAAGTCAAGTCAAATTTGGTGATGAAAAAGAGGTTGATGTTATGGGAAAAGGTAGCCTTGTAGTGGAAACTAAGAAAGGATAAATTACTTATATTCATGCCACTTTTAATGTGCCCAAGTTACATAATAATCCTTTTAGTAGTCAGAAACTTATAGTAAACAATCATAACTTTGTTTTTTAGGATAACTGCTACAATTTTTTTGATAAATCAGCTAACCACATCTTGTAGAAAAGACTTGTATGATAGAGAATATATTGTTTCCTCTCACTTTGGTTTCCACTAATATGCATGCTCTAAAGGAAACCAATGATGACTTATGGTTATGGCATCAAAGATATGGTCATTTGCATTTTTAATGCTTCAGTTTGCTTTCCAAAAAGGATATGGTGAGAGGACTTCCTACCATTCAAGAAAAAGGATAAGTTTCTCTAGGGTGTGCTCTTGGTAAGAAACATCGAGAAAGTTTTTTCGTGAACAAGTCATGGAGGGAAAGATCTCTTCTAGTGCTTTTGCATTTTGACATTTATGGTGCTATGCAAGAGGAATCCCTGGGTAAGAATATTTTTTTTTGACTTTTATTGATGATTTTTCATGCCATACATGGGTTTATTTTCTTAAAAATAGTTGTAAAGAACTTGGATACTTCAACCATTATACAACTATTTTAGAAAAGAAAAGTGGGTATTCCAATAAAATACTCAGAATTGATAGAGGGGGAGAATTAATCTCCAAAGAGTTTGCTGATTTTTATGACATGCATGGCATTCAAAGATAGATTAAAAAAACCTTTACCCCCCAAAAAAATGGTATTGTAGAAAGAAAGAATTGTACCATTATGGGCATGACACAATGTATGTTAGAGTCTAAGAACCTTACAAATTCCTTTTGGTGAAATCCAATGGCAACCACACTTTATCTTTTGAATCAAATACCAACAAATGGGCTACAAAATATCACTCCAAAGGAAGCCTGGAGTGGACACAAGCTCTTAGTAACTCATTTTAATGTATTTGGTTACCTTGCATATGTTCATGTTTCTATTTAGAAGAGGAAGAAGTTGGATGTCAAATCTTAACTTTGTGTCTTTGTTTGTCATTCTGATTCTGCCAAAGGATATAAGTTTTATGAACTTGACACATATGTCAAAGGAGTTCTAATGTGGATCTTGTTGCTAAATTTCCATTGTTAAGTTTCGGTCAAGTTGAATCTTTTGTGTATGAAGAAGTTATGATAGAACAAATATGGATTGATGCTATGAATGAAGAGATTCATGCTATTGAGAAAAATGATACATGAGAACTAGTTCCACTTCCAAAAGATAAATAGGTGATTGGTGTGAAATGGATTTATAAGGAAAAATATCATGTCCATGGTTCCATAAAATGACACAAAGCTAGACTAGTTGTGAAGGGATTCATGCAAACTCTTGGAGTAGATTATTCAGAGACTTTTTCTCTAGTTGTCAGGTTTGATCTAGAGTTAAAATTATATTTTCCATATTTTCTCAAAATAAGTGGTCATTCTATTAGATGGATGTAAAATCAACTATCCTAAATGGTTATATTGATGAAGACATTTATGTGGATCAATATATTGGCTATGAGATTTTAGGAAAATAAAACTTGGTTTAGAAGACATGAAAACCTCTCTATGGGTTGAAGCAAGCATCACATGCTTGGTATGCATGAATTGATAGTTATATTTTTAAAGAAAGGATTCATTTGAAGTATTTTAGAGTCAAACCTTTATATCCAATATGTTGGTAATGATATTCTAATTATTTTTCTTTATGTTGAATATCTCTTTTTTAACAAGTAATAGCCTATCCTTCATGGATAAATTCAAAGAATAAATGAAACAAGAATTTTATATGTCAAATCTAGGAAATATGCATTATTTTATTAGGGTATAGGTGTAGAAACAACCTAATAGTATATCCATTTTTTGAATCAAGTATGTTGCTGATTTATTGAAGCAATTTAGAATGATGTCATGTACGACAATTTCTACCCCTATAGCCCTTGGTGAAAGTCAACCAAGGATGATCCAAGTCCCCATGTTCATGCTACATTATATATAAGTTTGGTTGGGAGCGTAATGTACCTTACTACAATGAGACTTGATATTATGTATGTCATAAGCCTCATCTCTCGATTCATGCAAGATCTGCATGAGTCTCATTAGCGAGTTGCAAAAAATAATCTTAAGGTATGTGAGTGGTACACATAATTTTGGAATTCATTATTCTCTCAATGATAATTTTGAGGTGGTTGGTTATACAGATTCTGATTGGGTCAGTTCAAAAGATGATAGAAAATCAATCCTAGGTTGTTCTGTAGTAGCAACAACCAATTGTCAAACAATATAGATTAGAAGGATTTTGGAAGATTTTCATTTGACTCAAGAACATCCTACAACCATGTTTTTTGATAGTAGTAGTCTCATTGCAATGACTAAGAATAAAATATTTCATGCTAGATCAAATCACACTATAATTTTCCATCATTTCATTCAAGAACAATGAATCCAATGTTTCATGCTAGATCAAATCACATTGTAATTTTCCATCATTTCATTCAAGATTTGGTTAAGGATGGTATAATGGAGTTACAGTGTTGCCCCACTTCTGATCCTAAAGAGCTAATTTACAAGTTTCTTTATCATACTTTAGCTTGAAATTAGAATTTGTGTGAGGCATAATAGGAATAAGAAAAAAAGACATCTTCCATAATTGAGGTAGCAAAAATGCGAGTGGAGATGTTTAGTCAGAAACTGGCAGAAAATGGATAGTTAAAATATGTTGAATAATCAAACATGGGAGAAAGGTATGGGCTAGTCAAGGGTCACATCTAATCCATACAAGACTCATTTGAGAAACTAAGAACAAAGGAATGGTAAGTATTAATGTCAAAGAGCACTTTAAGGGAGACAATTACTCATGATAATTGGAAATATTTATTAGGATGATAATTATTGAATCATGCTTTGTACTTATTCAATTGAGTATAGGGAAATGATAATAGAGAAACATTAGCGTGATTTGTTGAGCATCTGAGGAGAGTAACTCAATTTTCTTGAGTTTGCGGGAACATTGTATGGCAAAAAATACTACAAATATATGAAAATTGTGTCTAATATATACATGGATGTGGTGAACCTTCTTCAATGGCAAGGAAAGATAGGGAGGCTCATCCCTTCTTATAAGGATGACTACTAAATTATTACTATCATTGTAGCTAGAGCCAAGAGACAAAATATTTATTAGGGTAAATGCTTATGTAGTGAAAATATTCTAAGTATCATGTGTGGTTGTTTTATGTTATAGTTGAGTATCATGTGTGAGTGTTTTTTTTGTTAAAATCATAGGTGGGTGTTCTTTTTCTATGACTATTTGAATTAGGTGTTTCTTTCTAATTGATCTATGTTTAGATTAAAGAAGGGTTAAAAAAAATTGCCACAAAAAAATAGATTTTGCTAACAAAATAAAGGAAAAGATATTAGCTAGTCATTTATGAGCATTTCTAAGTGGCCATTGAAATATATGTTGGCCAATAATTTAATACTAAAGAAAATATTTCTAAGGGTTTCTTATGGGTAAGATCACAAAGTTGGGTCACAATTCTGCAGAAGTCAAATATGTGGAATTGGACCTCTTAGAAACAAGTACCCGATTTGCTTAGAATTGGGTAACCATTTCTAAAATCCTGCTTCGAGCACTTGATATGCTTTTCAAAAATTGGGCCCTTGATTTTTGAATCACAACTCGGGTGCTTGAACGACTTAAGAATCAAGCACTCGATTTTGAACAAATCAGGTACCTGATTTGTTCAAAATTAGGTGACCAATTCTAAAAATATCAGGTACCCAATTTTCAAATACTACAAATGCCCCACTTTTGGCATTTTTGGTGTCATTTTTATCATTTAGAAAATGGAAGCCCAATTTTAGAGCAATACAAGAGCTCATTTTTTTCCTCTATCGACCCCCCTGCTACTCATTTCAGACATACTAGCTATTTTATTTTGTTTAAATGTACTATGTTATTTAATTGTTTTTAGTTTTATGTTTTATATACCATCAATTTATTGTTTTTTTTTTTTCAGTTTTAATAAACATAAAATTATAAATTTTCATTGTTAATGAGTATTATCTTTAGATTATTGTATCTGTTAATTTAAATAATAGTTTCGTAGATGTTCATTTAAAAATAATTATTTTAGATGTTTTGAAATGTATTTAATATGTAAATTACAATGTTGAATGATTAGATAGATGTAAATTCATTGTTTAAACATGTAATTACATTCAATATTTTATATTTATTTCAAATAAATAGTGATTAAGTATCGATTAGTTTATAAACCATATAACAAAGAAATTAAAACTAACTATATTTGTAAGTCTTTAACCTTGACCTAACCATAACTGTACAATAAAACCCTAAACATATAACTAAGTATTTAATCATGTAACACCCCACCAAGGTATCCAAACACAAAACTTAGTATTTAATGATTTTACTTATTGTATTGTACTTTGTTTCATGGATAAAAAATGGATGATGTAAACTACTTTATAAATGTATATTATCTCAGCCTTTCATACCCCATGACATGTATAGTGGATGATTGTGCATCATGAATTAATGCCAAGTGGCATTCGAAACAAAGGTATATTATTTAAATGGATTGAACTTGTAGTTATTCTTTCATGTGGATGTGCTATTTATTTTACTTCTAGTACTTATAATTATTTCAAAATGAAATGCAAATGTTCTCACTAAGGAATCATTAAGTAATGAAATCTCTTATGTTTTTTATGTGAATTATTGTACATGTTATTGCTTGCTTAGTAAAACTTTAGGTTAGTTCTTTGGATCCATTGGCTAGGTGTCCCTAAATCCTAACCCTTACACAATCTCTAACTTTTATTAAAATGCTAACCCTAATCCTAAAAGATTTACATAAATCTAAAGTATTAAATACTAAATATTAGATCCATACCTAAGCAATAACCCTAAGTTATAGTAAATGATAATTTAAAATGAAAAAACCTAAACTCTTCAAATACTAAACTATAGTTGTCAATGATATTTTAATCTCATCCCTAATTATAAATGCTAAAATTGTACTTTAAATGGTAAAACACATGCTTAATACAAAATGTTAAACCTTGACATTAAGTTTTAAATTCTAATCTCAAGTCTAACCCTTATCCTAAACCTTTATCCTAAATTCTTAACCCTTAGCCTAACTAAGTTATCCTAAATGCTAAACCTCTATCCTAAAAATAATCATAAGTGCTAAGCCCTTCTCCTAATTCTAAATAAGAATATTAAGCTTAAATGTTAAACCCTAATCTTGACCTTAACTATGATTTACATATAAGGTTAGGGTTTAACATTTAACATTTAACATTAGGATCTAGTATTAGAATTTGTATTCAGTTCTAGAATATAAATAGGATAAGTATTATAATTTAGATTTTATAATTAATGTGTATATTTAGATTGATGATTAAGGTTTATAATTAAGGTTTATGATTAAGATTTATATCTAGCAATTCATTAAAAAACCTTAAGAAAAACGATAATTTATGAAGTTGCTTCCACCTACAAATCAAAATTAGGAAAACATATTTTATTAATCATTGAAACTATGGAGGCTAATGTTTTGATGAGCCAAGAGTAGTTTGCAAGTGGAGGACAAGTAAGCATCCAAAAGTAATTATAAAAGACGTGATTAATATAATACAAAGTTTTCTAATAGTAAAAAGACTTTGGTCATAATTAGAAAATGTAATTAATATAACACATTCCAACATAGAGATTTAGTGGGAAGAAAAGTTCTATTAGCAATTCATAACAATTGTTAAATGATAAATTAAGATTTAAATTACTAAAGAAGATATTATAAGTTTAAGTATTATGACTAGAATTAGGATTATTATGGTTAGGGATAGAGTTCATGTATTAGAATTAGGATCTAGATTTATAGTTTGCATTAGTGGATAATATTTAGGATGAACTATAATCATAAATATAAATCAAATCATAATTCTATCTCTAAGCTTTAATTCTAATTGTAACCTTAACTCTCATCCTAACGCCATCTATTATATATCCTTTAAACAATACCACCATAATAAATATCTAAAACCTAAATATAATTCTAATTGAAACCATAATTCTAGGAAACCCTAACATTAGTCATAATCATTATAATTATCTTAAGCTTAGCCATCATGAAAACCCTAAACATAAGAAAATTCTAAACCATAACCTTGCCATAATATTAACTTTGTTTGATCCTGAGATGAAAATATAATCCATAATGAGAATACAATCCCCTAGTGTCACAAAATAAGTGTACATAAAAACTGATCTAGCTACTTGAATATATAAAAGAGAAGCAATTTTGAGGCAAGCAACCCTAGAACAAACAACACATGAGAATTTGCATTCTTAGCCCCCTTGCCAATTTCTTCATACTTTCCTTCCATAATCTTAATTATCCTCATTTTTATCTCATCTTATCCTTATATTTCTTAATGATTTTGTGCATTTCCTCACAAGTTTAGTATGCCAAATAAATGCATAAATAGTGTTGAATAAAAAATCTTATGGGAGTATCAAAATATATTTTCCCTTTCTATAAGGTCAACTAGGGGTCTAGGATAGAAACATATAACTGTAATATTTTTTTCAACAAGACTTTAAAAAATAAATAGAATAGGAATATAACTACTCTAGCATTCAATATAAAATATTAATAATAAAAAATCACTACAATATATTTCATAAAGTAATTCCATTTAGGATCTAGATGATAATCTAACAAAATAATGGTTAAACTATTGGGCACTTTCTCATCATTTTGCTTAATATCAAAAACATGTTCCCTTGAACTTGCATAGACAAAACAAGTTCGTATCTAACATTAAAACTAGATTTATATAGTTAATTTATTAATATAGTTTTTTGGAGTGTTATCTTATGATTAGAATTAATTTTGGTATAATGTTCAATTAGCCTTAACATTAAAGTTTACTTAAGTATTTAACTTTATTTATTTAATAGATATGGTTTTGAAGATCTGTGCATTTATATTTAATTGATATTTTAGATTATAATTTTATTAAAGAGCAATTTTGTCATTTTTTATGTTGTTTAAACAAATATGCCGATTATATTTGATGGGCCCACCACCACCCCCTCCCCCTCCCTCACCCCTGCCTCTGCCCCCTCCAACTCCACCTCCACCTCCACCCCCACCTCCACGACCACCTAGTCATCCTCCAACACCCACCATAGTGTAAGAGAGCATGAGGCATAATCTTAATGACCTAATGTGAGATATTGAGGCTATCAAGTATGAGGCCCACCCCCCTCCTCACTAACTATGCCTTGCCGATAGCATGCAAGGCATCATTGACTCCATATAGCATTAGGATTGTGATATTGATTCATTTAGATTATGGAGGCAAAACATGCATGCCTTCTATTTTGATGGCTTATCATATAGAGAGGTCCATAACCTCAAAATAGGTAAAGGAAATTTTACAAGATATTTTGTAAACCCTAAGACAAGTCTAGAGATTAATGAGAAGAAGCCTCATATTTTTATTAGATGGTACCCACATCCACGCATAGCAACACATTTTTGGGAGTGGTGGTGGATGGTATTTGACCATCCACCACATGCTAATCATGAGGTGCCCATTTACTTCCTTAGAAAGCTATGGGCTGAGTTTGAATTGGTTTTGAAACCAAATTATTTTGATATAAAATCATTTCGGTGGGTTGGTGGAGGGATGCCTTAGGATAGGCTTGGTGTAAAGCTAAGTGATAGAATGAGAAATTGTAGGCAACCTCAACCCCTTGTACCTCTTCCTGCACCCATTGTACCAGCTCTACACCATGATCAAGCAGTTTCATCTACTCTTACCTCTTTGAATTCACTTTCAGGCAATTTAATATAGTAGTGGACATAGGCAACACATGTTCATCCACTTGGACATATTTGTATTAGCTATGGAGGCATATGCAGAGGCCCCCAAAGTGATGTTGATGTAGTGCACAATGACCATTATGCTGAGGGTGCTGAATTGGATAATGATGTATATGCTGCCCATGGTGATGGTAGTGATGAGATTGATGTGTCATCATTTTTTGACCTCATGCAAGGAGAGCATGGAGACAGTCAAGAGTAGTAAATTTTAATTAAATTTAAATATAAAGTACATAATTATTTACTTTCTACATACATGTGTAATTGTATTAACCATATTAATTTGAACTTTTGAAATAATAGAGGATGCATGATACTGTTCCTCATAGGAGGCAATATAGTCTTTTTTTGAGACCTACAGACATTGGCATCCCTCATACAGTATGCACTTTGAATTACACTGTAAAAATGTACATTCAAACTCAAATTTAATAACATGTGCTCATATGTTCTTTTTCTCTGATTTGTAGGGATTGTTCACTGCTACTGAGTTTGATGTCAGTACAGGTTTTGATCCAATTACCACTGAGCATAGCCTCAAATACATATGGTATGAACTTTTGACTAAAGAAAAATAATTTGTACTATTTTTATATATGTACATTGTTATTAACTTATAATTTTAACAATGTTGACTCATGTATATATTTTATGTGTTTTGATTTTACAAATAGAGATGGATCATACTCATCCATACAATCCTTGATATAGTTTATTTTCAACTCCATCTTTTGATCATCATGCTAGCATACCTATAGACACATCTATGACATTGGATACTACTCAAGTATGATATATATACATGTTTTTATATGGTGTATAAAAAATATAGTGTACAAAACTATGTACTTTTTATTTTACATACTTTGTAATTATTCATGTATATATAATTTTTGACTCAACATTTATGTATCCATAATTTTAGGACTATGTCACCATGAGTGTTGTTGAGAATATGGGACTTAGCTAGATGGAGGTACCTACATCATCATTTGAGGTCAATATTGTGATTTATATACATACATAGTTCATTATGCTCTTTATCAAATTTTAAAAATGCATGTATTATAAATTACAGGACCTCACCACGACTGCATTTGGTTGCTTTCATAGTGCACCTCCTCCCATTATATAAGGACACCTAGCATCTCATGTGGTATTTCTTTTATTATTTAGTGAATATTTAATTTATTTGCACAAGATGATCCATCTACCTCACAAGGTGTCCCACATAATGAGACAACTCATATCACATAGGATGATCCACCTGAGTCCTCTTCATGTGGAGTAAAGAGGACATTTGATTAGATAGATTAGGTCTTGTTGGTACCTTTAGATTGTGTTTTTATGACACATATTAGGACCAATCATGATCCGTTGTGAGATATTAGGACCACTTAGGACACATTACTATGTCTTGCAATGGTTAATGTGTTATAAGAGGTTTTAATGAGGTCTAATGGGTCCTAATGTGTGTTAATGGACCCTAATGTGTCCTAATGAGATGTAATGTGTACTAATGGGTCCTAAAAATCCTTAATGTCCCCTTAGAACATATGACTCATTAAGGCACATTAGTCCTCTAAACAGTGTCCTACAATGACTAATATGCTATAAAGGCTCATAATGGGTCATAATAGATCTTAGGAGGTTGTAATTAGTCTTAAGGATTCCTAGAACCACTTACGACCCACTAAAACTCCTTAGGAAAAAATAGGATTGAATAGGACACATTACAACCCTAAAGTGTATCCTGCAATGATTAATGTGTTCTAAGGGTTCATAAAGTGTGTTAATGGTAGGAATGGGTTCCAAGGAGTCATAATGGGTCCTAAGGTTTCTTATGACCACATATGACCCATCAAAACTTCTTGGAAACATTAGAAA
Organism: Cupressus sempervirens; assembly: GCA_028749045.1. Taxonomy (NCBI): domain Eukaryota; kingdom Viridiplantae; phylum Streptophyta; class Pinopsida; order Cupressales; family Cupressaceae; genus Cupressus; species Cupressus sempervirens. Next base: position 714,395,418 of record CM053786.1, on the reverse strand, counting down.
GTACTAGGACACATTAGAAAAGATTATTTTTAGGACTACAATAACTAATGTGTTGTAAGGGGTCTTAAGAGGTGCTAATTTGTCTTAAGGTGTCCTAATGTGATCCCTTTTTGATAAATTACAAGAACTTGTAACCCTCCCCATGTCCCTCCTTTCCTCTCTTTCCATCTCTTCCTCCTTCCCTCCCTCTCACTTAACATGGTTAACATGGTTAAAACATACATATCAATTATCAATATAACAATAGCATATAATCAATACAATAAGTAATGATCTTTAAATTATCATAAACAAGTGAAGGGTTTAATATTACAATCAATAGTAATTTGAAACTTCAAACAAACATTAATTTAAACATGCTTGAATGTAAAAGGAATGGAAAAGAATAGGAGGTCATTACTTAAATTGACAATTAATTTATAATATCAAGTGCACACCTTTAACTTTCAAATAGAAGTAAACTCCTATTTTTAAATTTGTCTGTGCAACATATTTCACAATATGTAAGAGAATGTCAATGATAAATTTATAGAAGTGAACTCAATCTATAAAATTGGTTCAAGACATCTTTTCAAATGAAGTCCTCTAAAATAAAATTGTAAAACAAAAAAACATATGAATAAATGCATAAATTAATATGAGGCATTTGAACTATGTAAATATATGTGTAATTTGTATGTACTCACTATGTGGAATTGCACAAGATCTTGATGCTCAATCCACTTTAACATTTAAATTTGCATAAATTGTAATTCAAACCTGAATAAGAGGAATATATATAAGTTCTCTAATTTGGTATTGATAGTGCAAACATACATGTAATTAAATTATGTAAGTACATATATAAAAATAACACAATAAAGAAAAAAACTTACATGTGTTTGATTTAAATGTAGTCATCCCACTGTACCATCTGCATCCTCTCTCTTTTGCAATGCATCTATGATTGTCTCGTGCTCATCCATTAAAATTGTCCATAATACCTTATTGGTGGGTCACCCTTTGTATCTTTCTAATTTGATATTCATTGCCTCAACCAAATGAGAATAGTGTAAAATCTTCTATTCAGATTGGTAGTCTTCAAATGCTGGTAAACCATTTCTTCTTGTTAGGTATCTATGTAGCTAGGTGCCAACTACAATGATAGACCCAACTAAATACTCAAAACCATCATCGTCTACTTGATGACATATCAATTTTTTCTTAGGTTCCACACATCTAGCTAGCAAATACTCAGTCTGTTCATCATTATTACTAGGCACACTAATAGCATAAACATGTCCTACAAGATAAGATAAAGTATAGAAACACTTTAATCACATGAGTACATATGCAAATTATATAAATTGAAGCATGAGATCACAAAAAAATCTAATTAACTTATGCATACTAGGTTCTATGAGATCTGAAATACAATCATAGTCTTTTGATGCAAAAGTAACATTTTGGACTTCATTTACTATATCATCTTGAAAACGTGTGTTAGTAGGTGCTAATGATTTTTTTTGCCAATCTTCAACCCATTCTGTATTCTCACATTCTTCCCATTCACCTACAAGACAAAATTGACAAAAACAAGCAACCTCCCTAGTCCATATAGTCCAAGTGTTAGAATCTGAACTCCTAAATGAATGCCATTTAGCTGACCCACTAATTGTATCACAATCATATCTTGAAAGGATATTATTCTCTTCAACTAGGTAGAAGAAACGTTTGATTGTATAGTTCTCACTTGATCTCGTGAATAAATATTTCTTACACCATTTGATAATCTCATGTGCATTTTTTAATTTAGCTTTTTCCTCAAATTTTAATTGCTCTCTACTAAGTTCTCTCTTCACACATGCACCAAAACCATCATGTTCTCCTTTACCATTTCCAGCCTCAAAAATAAACTATAGATGTTGGATGTTAGTTTGCCTATGTGTCCTACTCAACCAATAGAACATTCTAGCATTCTTAAATTGTCCTGTACAATTATCTAACCATATCCAATGTTGTGTCATTTTAATTTGTCTCTCTTTTAAATTATTATAAAAGACTTTGAAACAATATTGGAAAAGCTCAGATGAATGGAGTTTATTATCACTCATATAAAGATGGTACTCTCTCAATATTTTTTGATCCTTCTCTAAACTATCAGGCACATGCCTATAAACTATATGAATGTAAATTGTTACTTGCACTAAATTGTAATATTGTGGTTGTACCTCTTCTTGTGGTGCAAGTGTGTAGTTCTCTGCAAAGTCAACAACTGAAAGTATAATGACAATTGGAAATTTATTCTTACATATGAAAAAAATTTCATCAAGCCATCTAGCATATTGAGAGTGTTTAACATGTTTTGGTATGATCACACTCTTAAACTCATCCATAAATGCATGACAACTAACTTTATTTGTAACTAGATCACACCTTCTTCCAATCTTCCCATCCTTCAATGGATACTCAATAGTTTTGAATCTTTTTACCTCAACTAATTTTTGTCCAAAAGTGGTCAAAGCATTTTTATGCAAACATTCATCTGGCAAAGAAAGATTGCCACACATATCACATGTACCAGAAAGACATGCATTGAAAAGAAAGTATTGATCATTAGGTGGCTTACAAAATAAACCTGATATGAAATCCTTTATAGTTTGAGGCGGTATTTTTATACCACATTCTTGTAACATGTCTTTACTATGCATGGTACAACGTATAGATTGAAATATATCACAATGGTAATGAAATTGAATGTGATTTTTAAAATAACATGTGATTCTTTCCTTGTTAATCCTTACATATAATGGTTTACACTTTTCAAAAGATCTTTGACTAATGGTAATATTTGATAACTTACCATCTACAAATTTTGTAAACAATTCAGTTTGAGTCATGTCCAAAAGGCGTTTAGGATGTGGATCACGTATTTTTGACCCAATTATCAATTTAAGAACATCTCTTGAATTAGGTGATACTCTTATATTATCATGCCAAAAATTTTCAACCAAACTTTTGACTTCACTAGTAAGTTTCATATCACATCTCAGGAGTCTACCACTAGAAGTCCACAAAATATTTGTTGGATCACATTCAAAGTTAACCCTTCTCTTTAAAACTCTTTCTAAAGTCTTATGATTCATATTAATATATCCACTTATGTTACTAATCAATCTTTTGTTAGTTGTTGATTTGTTAACTAAAGTTGTTGTTATTGCTCATTGTACTGCATTCTTATCTTTAGAGTGACTTCTCTTTCTAATAACAATAAAGGAATTAGCAACAGTGGATAGAACTTATTTTAAAGACTCATTTTTATTCTTGGGTTTTGCATACATTCCTAACCTTTTCATTACTTTTTGCATTTTAGACATTTTAATTAGTTGCAACATCAACTAACATTGAAACCCAAATTTCTTATTATAAAAAAAATGTCTATATAATCTATTAGCATGTGTCCTATTTTGTCTCCATGAAACCAATCCCTCAAGATGATCCAACACATCATTAGGAATATGAAAATTATGTTCAAACACTTCACTATCATTCTGACATGTTTTTTCAGTAGTTGGTGTTTCTATGTCTACATTCATGCAATTTTTATTTTCAATTGACATTTCATTTTCACTATTATTTGGGATTTGAATCTCAATTTCAATTTTTCTTGGTATTTCTTTTGGGGCATGCATTTCCATTAGAGTTTTTTGTGCATGATCCTTTGACAATTTATTCTCATGAAGAAAATCTAAATCATTTAAATCATAACCTACTTCTAAAAAATCACCAATTTCATCATGAGTAAAAATTTGAGGGTTTGGAGACACACCTATATTGAATGTATGATTAGAATGTGCACCTAAATTTTCTTGTATTGGGTTCTCTTTTTTGGCCTCTTCATCCATCATGGTATCATCAATGTCTTTCTCCTTTGAAACATTGTTCAAGTCTCTAATTCTTTGTCTTCTCTCTCACTGACATCGTGCTTCATTCTCTTTATTTGTTGGAATCTCCTCATCTATCAAAACTTTTGTTTTCTTCTTTCTTCGTTGTTTTGATCCCATGTTTGCACCAGTTTTGAATTTGAATCAATAGTTTGCAAATTGTAGAAGAAGACAAGAAACTAGAATAACTATGACAAAATTCGTTGTTGTAGATTGAAACTATTATTCGATCATTTCAATCACTGAAAGTCAGCCTATGGGGCAGCTTTTGGGGCCTAACTGATACATAATAATCTGGTACCTAATTGTTTAAAAATAGGGTACCCAATTTTAAAAGAATCAGGTATCCAATTTTTAAACAATTGGGTACCAAATTCTTACAATGGTTAACATGCAATCAGGCACTCGATTTTTGAATTACAAATCGAGTGCTCGATTCTTGAGACACGAGGGGAAATTTGGAATGGCTACGAATTTTGCATGGGGTTTTGCCTTGGGGAAATACATGGTATAGGCTTGGTCCCACCAAGCCATGCCTTTATGATCCAATTTTTTTCTAAGGCATTTAATCAACAATTTCAGGGATTGTTGTAATTTTTATATGGTCGTCCCCATTGAATTTTTTGATGAAACAAAAACCCATTATAGGTCATACTATTATGATTTTAAAAATGTAAATTTTATAGTTTTATTAGTTTATTTTCTATTTTTCCATTATTTATTAATCAAAACTATCTCTTAAACATTAAAAATGACATTCACTAAAACTTTAATAACATTTTTGTTTTATAATTTTTCTTAAATTAATTTATATGTCATCAATCTAGTACAATTCTTTTGAGTTTAATTTTTTTTGAGAAAAGTAAAATTTTGATCAAATTATGGTGTCCATACATGAGGTTTTAAAATTTACCTTTATAGCCAATTAATAATTAATAATAAAATAATTATTCAATATAAAAATAAGGAAAAATATTTTCATCAATTTTAGGTGTATTAGGTAACTCCCTTCAAAAGAATTTACAAAAATTAATTTATTTATGTCAAATTATGGTGTCTATACATGAGCGTGGTATGGTCTTGAAATAGGCATTTTGAAAAAGTGGTTTTTAAAGATCCATATTAAAAAAAAAATCTATCATAGGGGTACACAAATATATTGCATATTCAAAAACTAGATTCCAAACACTAAAATTTTTAGTTTTGAAATTTTTTTATATTCAATCTCTAAATGGCTCAAATTTTGACATCAATTGACAAAAAAATTCAAAAATAGGAAAAACACTTCCACTTTTTGACCAAAAGTGAGACCCAACTTCTTGCACTAACCCTTATAGTATTTCAGATAATCCATGTTATATCAATTTTCAGCAATTCTTTCCTTTAACACTTCTTTTTGAACTTCATATGCTTTTCCCATTCATCAATATTTCTTAAGTTGAGGGATTCCTCAATTTAGAAAGTGTATGATTTTAATATATGGTAATAAGTCTGTGAAATTCTATATGGCAACATCAATTAGTGGTGTTTGTGAATCCTTTAAATTAGGCAACTCTTTTAGTCAAGGACAAGAAGTGATGTGGTCTAGATGATCTTTTGTTGAAATCTATCACATTAACAATGTATATGTAACCTGTAACAAGGTTGGCTCCTAGCAGAGCTCACTTCCAAAGAGATTGTTTTTAGGTTGCTAGTCCCAAGTGGTTTTTATGATGTTAATTGTGTGAATGTTATTTTTTTTGAAAGTTGTCTTTATATGTTTTATAGTTTACCAACTCAGTAATAACTAAGATATCACTAGGTAATAACTAAAATTTTACTATATGTCAATAATGCACATAATGGTGGTTTACAAGTTTAGATTAAACTATTTAATATAGTTGATTATTCTCTACAATTCTCCTTCCCCAACTATCTAACATCAAGTATTATGAATGAGTCAATTTTTTTTAGATCTGTAACATAATAAAGAGGAACCAATACAAATATTTTTTATATAAAAATTTGGTAATTTCATTATCAAAGAATCATGTAGGAGAAAGAACATTGATACAAAGTATCACTTCATAAGGGAATTGAGTTTTTAAGGACAACTAGTTGATATATTCACTAAGGAACTACCAAGGAATAACTTTAAATAATTGCAAGAAAATTTGGTACTATTGATGCAAAATTATTTAATGAGAGATATTTAGGAAGAGTGTTTGTGAGAATTAATCTCAATCATTAACATAATCTATATTTTCAATGTTAATTACTAACCTTCCATCACTAACTCTCATTCATCGTCATCCATTATCATCTCATGTTTGTAGGATTTTAATAGCTATATTCCTACAATATCTCATTTAATTTTAAAAAATTCATTACAAAACATATTCATTAATTTTAAGACTCTAACTAAAATAAATTATCCTAAAAATGATAAAATAATACAATACAAATATGTATTAACTAAATAAAATGAAAAAAATCTATAAAATAAAATGCTTCTCTAGTCTAGCTGAAGGAATCAATCTATTCTCTAAGATCTTAGGAATGTGCTAAGGAGTTTTTAAAGGCTCATTTGGCTTATATATAGTTTTAGGGGGTTTCAAATGGGAGCCCTTTAATCTAAAACTAGTCCATTCAAAATTATTCTAATCAGACTCTTTTCTTCATGTCTATGTCATGTCAACACCATCTGGCACTACATAAATTTAGTCAAAACCCTTTCAATTTGGCCCTCTTCAACTAGAAATACTTAATGCAGGACCCCTTTGAATGTCCTTTAGGGTGACACAACTTTGTACTTTTACCCTATGTAGTCTTTATTTTCTCAAAATTTTCTATCATACTATATCCTTTATAGGATTATGGACTTATAACACATCTACATTCTTAAACTATTATTTATATGGGTTCAATTTTTTAATCTCAATTGCTCAATATAGACTACTTACATATTTTTCTTCTACCCTCATATTTGGGAAAATTATATTACCAATTCATGATAGGGTTCAAAATTCATGTTTTTAAAATAGTATTTTTCTAACTGGGTCAAATGATGAAACATTTTATGTTTGTATGTGTAAGGATTATAATTTTGTACCCATTTTATGTAGTAAAATGCTAAAACCTTTAAAAATTAATGGACTATTGGACTTAATTCTTAACAATGTATAATTAGCGAGAAGATTATTTTTTTGCCAAGATCATTGTAGTACATTTTCTAAGAATTTTGTAGTGGTTTCTCTCCAACCCATCTAGCCAAGAGGTCACGTTTCTTTTAATAATCCAATATCTACTTTGATAAACATTAATGACAAACATTCTTCGCTAAAATTTTGTATTCCTCTTTATCCTCCTTCTTAAGGATAAGATATTATTTTTCATTATTGATTTGAGAGTAATAGAGCAAGGCACTACCTACCTAACCATATAATTTTGGATGATCATATTATTTCTCTACAATCATGTAACATTTCCCAAAATTGTAACATCATTGGAAAAGAAACATGGAAATATACCAAATAACATATACTATTTGTGTATGAGTACTTTTGTATACATAAGAAGGCTAATTTAAGTATTTATTTATTTGATGTACATGTGGAATCTACTACTGAAAAGATACATGTGTATTTGTGTGTGCGCACATGTGTATGTGTAGGTATATGTGTATGTATGTAAATTGATAAAAAAAATAAATCTTAATTACAATTTATTACAATTTTATTAGAAAATAATAAATATTTTATTTTATGGAATATTTAATTTGTTGATATTATTATTTTTATATGTTTTTATTTATTTTCTATTATTTTTCTAACTATTTTTTATAATATATAATTTATTTATTTTAATAATTGGTTATTATTAAATATTCATATTATATATAGTTAACAAATTTTAAAATATATTTAATTCAATTTCTTAATTAATATAATTATAAAATAAATGATAGATTAAAATATAATTTAGTAATTTTTTTTTCATTTTACTTAATAGATGTCTTACAATCAAATACAACTTTAATGATATAAATCTTCTTGAAAACGTTTGAATCGTTTTCAACATTTGGAGTCAAAATAGCTAAATATTGAGCGTGTAGTATTAGGTATGTTTACTTTTATTCCTCATCAATATAACTGCATTTACAAATATGTAATTAATTTAAAATAAATAAATAGTTATATAAAATTTCTATGAAAATATCTTTATTCTTTGAATTTAAAAATAAGCTTTTAATGCATTTATAGTTAAAATAATTTTATTTATCTAGCTTTGATTGTGCAGTGAATATATAAAGAATTAGAAGTATATCATTTGTATTCTTGTAGCCCTCAAAAGCATATTTCATTTTCACTGCATCATAATTTGAAAATGTGACCTCTCCTTCAACAATAGATGTTCTCCACAGCTATCAAGAAAGAAAATTTCATTTTCACAGCATCATCTTTAGCTCATATATAATATTAAGAATAGAAAGAAAAAACGCATAATCACTATCCTTTGATTCTATAAGAAAACTTCATTTTGACAACATTACATTTAAAACATGTACAATATTAAGAACGGCAGTGACAATGATGCTAGATTATTTAGTTATCCTACCCCTCATAACATTTGCACTTCTCTTTCAAGAGTACACAATTGACTATTACAGGAAAAAAGACTTTGTCTTAGTTAAGTGATGGAGACCAATAATAAACCCAAAAGAATCCTAACCTTATCATCTTAGGATTTCTTGAATGCGTTTCCTGCACACGCTTTCTTATCCTCACTCTCTATACACTTTTAAGAGATAATGAGTTGAACCTTATCCTCACGCTTTCTTATCATCATAGGATTTCATGCGTTTCTTCCAGACGCTTTCTTATCCTCACTCTCTCTCTCTATACATATTTAAGAGGTAGTGAGTTGTGTCCGGTGCAAATAATTTTCTTACTCTTTTGAGGTGCAAAGGTTGAGGTGGAAGCAGATCAGTGAAAAATGGCGCAGGCTGCTATAGCTGCAATAGGGAGCTTGCTTGCAGAAAAGGGAGTGGAGCTGTTAAATCAACAACTGGAAGAAAATGGAGAGCTGAAGCCTGGGCAGGCAAAGGAAGCATTAGTCAAATTTGTCGAATAGTCCAACGTAAGAGAGAGGTATGGATTAATCAAGAGTTACAACGAATCCATAGAAGACTTTTTTCATAAACTGAGAACAGAAGATTGGTACGTATGGATGTCGGAGACCACTGTAAGGGGGACAATTGCTCATGATAATTGGAAATGTTTGTCAGGACGGTACTTATTCAATCAAGCTTGGCACCATGAAAGATATGATGGGCATCCAGAAGGAAGAATGTTCCTCAGAGCCCATCTTCATATCTTGCTAGATGCCGTCGGATTCTCTGATCTCTGGTACCGGGAAACAGTCATAGAAAAACATTGGGGTAATTTGTTGAGCATCTCAAGAGACTATGAATATGGAAAGATATGGAATGCTTCTTTTGGATTTGGGCCACCAGAGGAACCGCAGTTCTTTTCCCATGGCGGGAACATTGTATTCTGCTAGGTCAAATAAGAATCTGGCCACTGTCTTCAACATGTACAAGGATATGGTGAGCCTTCTTAAATAGCAAGGAAAGATTAAAAGGCTCGTCCCTTCTTATAAAGATGACTACTATATTGTAACCCTCTTTGCACTTGGGGAGGGGAAACATAATATCTACTAAAGTTCTGTTTGGTTGGGGAAGATGAATTTCTCTCATAACCAGGTTTTCGAAAACTTGGTTATGTGTTTTAGGAAGATAGTTGGACCGTTTGGTTGACACAGAAGATGATTTTTCAAATCCATATTCTGTGTTTGGTTGCCAATTTAGAAATTGGAATTGGAACGGAATATGATTGGGAATATCTTTTTGTTGCGTTTGGTTGTTCATTTTCGAATTGGAATTGGAATTTGATTTAAATTTTTTTAATCTTATTTTATTGAAACACAAGGATTATAATGAGTAAAGTATTAATATTTATGATTTAATTTATTTATAATGAGACTACATTATTATTATTTTTTATTCTTGAATATTCACAGTTTTATTTTGTTAGTCGAATAAATAAAATGATTATTATTTTTTATTTTAATTCTATTTATTAGCAAAGAAAAGTAAAAAATAATCATACTTGCAATCATTTGTACAAAGTTATTTTTTGTCCCATTGTTGGAAATTGTGATCATATATATTACATATTTTTGAAAAATTATATAAGACAAATTTATCGTCGAATTGAATTTATTGTCAAGTTCATCCAAACTTCATAATTGTCAAACTCAAACTCAAACTTGAACCTTGTGACTTAGCCGCTAAATATGTGTGTCTTTTTGTCCTCCCTGTGTTTGTGTTCATCCATGTGATTTGGCAAAAGGATTGGACACAGTAAATGTTGTTTATGAAGATGAATTATTGCCTACACTATATGAGAATTCTCGCATCTCTCAGGACCAGTTGCCGACACAGAGAGGGATTGTGAGGCATGCTGTGGCTCTTGGTCGGTATCTTCAGAATCCATTGGCCATGGTTGCAACATTATGTAGTCCTGGCAAAGAAATATTATCATTGAAACTTCATTCATTGGAACATTTCCTTACTCCAGATGAAAAGTATTAAGCTATTGAGCAGGTAATGGTTATAGCAACCAACTATAAAGGCTATGAAGTGACTTGTCTTTATAAATGCTATTGGTTTTTTTAAGGGTTAGAGGGAATGGACAAGCAGTGTCCAGAAATCATGTTATGGATCCATTGGATGATACTAGAATTCATCTAGAGTCATATGAACTTGCCAAGAAAATGGCTAAGGACATATATTGTGAAGAAGCTGGACATGATATAGATGATATGGATGAGGAATCACAAGAAATGGCTGTTGAGCATGTTAAAAAATATCCTAATTTGTTAAATGCCCTTGATATTGATGAATATGCTAGAAGTGTGGAGCAACGAACATCCAATAAAAAGAAGGAAACCCTTGCTAACATAAAGAGTGAATTGTTACATGGATTTAAGGATTTGAGATCGCCATATAAAGAGCCATCCCAGGATGAGGAATTTTATTTGCTGACTAGGGAAAATGAAGAGACCCTGTCAGTGAGAAAAATTGTCCAAGCAATAGCTTGTAGAGTCCAAAATCATCGTATAATTTGTGATCTAGAATCAGGCTTGATAGGAATAATATTGAAAGAGGAGCTTTCTGATGATCTAGATATAGATCCTGTAGAAAAAATTGTAGAAGGCAACATCCTTACTTGTTGGGTGAAAACTATGACAAAAGTGAAGTACCTAGTTGAGTTAACTTGCAAAGAGACTTCACTAAAGAATGATAACTATCAAGGTGAACATGATAAGGATAAGGAGGTTAAGGATCCATATTTTATGGAAGAGGGTTCCATTTCACGAAGTGAACAAGAGAATGAAACCATTAAGTTCCTAGCAGATAAAGAGCCAGGGGAGAGTATTATCTGTCCAAGCTTGAAAGGGCCTACTCACTTGATTCTAACACTGAACATTTTCAATGGAGTTTATGCACACAAAAATATTGTGGAGGGAGGAAAAGACCAAAAGGATTTTGCTAGCTATCTTCGACTTGGAATATGCTTTCAATTGGGGAGGAGACATTTGAAGATCTTGATGAGGTCATAGACAAATATATATATTCAAGAGAGGATAAGATATTTTGGTATTTTGTTCTACTGTTTGGTGAGTCATAAAACACACATCAACAGACACCTTTCTATAGATGCAGGAACACACAAGCTCCTCTCTCTCTCTCGCTCTCTCCCTCCGTCCCTCCCTCCCCCCTTCCTATCCGACACTCTCTGCCCCTCTATGTATCTCTCCCTTTTAATAAATTTATTAAGTTAGTTAATTATTCAATAGAATATGCAACTAAAATTTTACATGAAATATTATATAGGAAAAAATATACCATTTTACATTCACATACATTAAACATTTGATGATAACTTTAACAAGAAAAATGATGCTTTCTCAATAATTGCTCTTAAAAAATGTGGAATTTTGGCTACATAGATTTTACATGCAATTTAAAAAAAAAGATCATGGAAATCATTAATCATATAAATCATGAAATTCTGATAATGAACTTCACATAATTACTACAATATGAAAACTTGCTAACTAGATCACATATCCATGAACAATATGAAAACTTGCTAACTTGATAGAACAATATCCATGATTTGAATGGTGGTGTGAAAACACCTCGTTAAATACAAAAACACTAAAAAATCTACGATGTATGCCCTTATGCCCCACATTCGATGGAAACCCTCTCATGCTGCTCAATCTTCCCATTACTATCTGTATTGTTAGATGGTCAATCCTGCATATATGAACTAAACATGCTTGAAAAATTAAAACCTAATTTTTTTTAATGGAATACACCAAGTAGTGGCATCAGAAATATTGACCATTTACAAACATAGTAAACAATCATTAGATAGATCATTTTTTATCAGTATGTGTAGTCTTGCAATATCAGCAAATCAAGAGCAATAAAAAAATACAAGAGAAAGACACTTTATCAATACCATTGACAATCTTGTCAAGAAGCACGTACATAGGAAACCAAAATGTGGAAAAAAAAAAAAAGAAATTTAAAAAATACCCAAGAAAATTAGGAATATACATATAACATGAGACAAATCATAACTGTACAATCATCTACTAGAAATCCTCAATATTTTTGATAATCTTGTCAATGAGAACATACATAGGAAATCAAATAGGGACAAAAAGAAAAAAAATAAAAATATATGCAAGCAAATTAGGACTATAGATATAACATAGGACAAAATCATGAACTATACAATCATCTAGCAAATCACATTTCTATATGCTTTCAAGTTCTACAATTGAGCATTCATCATTTGGCACTCCTTGTGTATTCCATGTATGTATGGTTCAAATATAACTCTAATTAACAATGCAATGAACAACTATGCCAAATGTTTACGATATCATAAACTATGTGTTGTGAGAGATCAATGCAATACCATTAAACAAAGCCAACTAACTATATGAAATTATTTCACATGTCAATCGTGTTAATGCCAATGAAATGAACAACTAAACTATGTATTGACCAATGCCAATCATGTCAATGAAATGAATGACTAACCTATGCATAGATCAATTATGTATACATATGTACATACATATGTGTACATACATATGCACAGACATACATACATACATACATATGCACGTACATACATACATATGCACATATATACATACACACACACACACACACACACACACACACACACACACACACACACACACACACACACATGCTTAGCAAAATAGTAAAAATGTGCTCAGTAATGGTTTCCAATATAGTGTTATGATAGATAATGCAATACCATTACACAAAGGCAATTAACCATCTGGAATTACTTCACATGCCAATTGTGTGAATGCCAATGAAATGAACAACTAACTTGCAATGCCAATCATGTCAATAAAATTGATGACTAAACTATGCATAGATCAAGTTTGTATACATACATACATACATGTGTGTACATACATACGCACATACATACATACATACGTACATACATGTGTGTACATACATACACACATACATACATACATATGCACATACATACATACATGCTTAGCAAAATAGTAAAAATGTGCTTAGTAATGAGTTCCAGTATAGTGTTGTGAGAGATCAATGCAATGCATAGATCAAGTATGTATACATGCATACATACATGTGTATACATAGATATGCATATACGTACATACGTACATTCATGTGTGTACATACATACTGTTTGTTTCAAATCTGTTTAGCAAAATAGTACATATGTGCTCACTAATGAATTCCAGTATAGTGCTATGCAAATCAGTACCAGTGAAATGGACAACTAAACTTTGTAATAGTTTCTTGCTAGTAATGAGTTCTAGCATAGTGCTGTGAGAGATGAATGCAATACCATATAAATAGAGCCAAGTCATAAACTATGTATAGATCAATGGAAATCACGGCTTTTATCTAGACATAATCAATATGTGCTCAATAATGAAATTTACAAGTATATCACTAGCTTTTATCTATACATAGCTGAACTATACATAGTTTATCATGGTTCTATTTCTATCTGCTATCTGCTTAGCATAGTCAATAGATTTGGTAACTATTTGTTTCAAATCTATTTAGCGAAATAGTCAATATGCGCTCACTAATAAATTCCAGTATGTTGCTGTGAGAGATCAATACAAGTGAAATGAACAACTAAACTTTGTAACAGTATCTGGCTATTTGTGTCAAATCTATTTAGCAAAATAGTAAATATGTGCTCAATAATGAATTCTAGTATGTGCTCATTTGATTACATGTATATATCATAGTGCCAATCATAATACAAAAACATGGCAATCATGCTTTTAGCTATACATAGTTGACCTATACATAGTTTATCATGGTTCAAATATGTTTAGCAAAATAATCCAATATATGCTGTAACAGTTTGTTTAAAATTTGTTTAACAAAATAGTAAATATATGCTCACTAATGACTTCCAGTATAGTGTTGTGAGAGATCAATGCAATACCATTAATCAAAGTGAATCATGCCAATGAAATGAACAACTAAACTATGGATATATCAAGTATGTATAGATCCATGCAAAATCATTCAGCATACTTATGACATCATAGACTATGTACAGATCAATGAAATACCATTAAACGCAGCCAAATCATAAACTATGTATGGATACATGGAAGATCAATGACAATCATGGCTTTTATCTATACATAGTTGACATATACATAGTTTATCATGGTTCAAATCTATTTAGCAAAACAGTCCAATACATGCTGTAACAGTTTGTTTAGAATCTGTTTAACAAAATAGTAAATATATGCTCACTAATGACTTCCAGTATAGTTTTGTGAGAGATCAATGCAATACCATTAATCAAAGTGAATCATGCCAATGAAATGAACAACTAAACTATGGATCTATCAAGTATGTATAGATGCATACAAAATCATTCAACATACTTATGAGGTCATAAACTATGTACAAATCAATGCAATACCATCAAACATAGCCAACTCATAAACTATGTATGGATACATGGAAGATCAATGACAATCATGGCTTTTATCCAGACATAGTTGACATATACATAATTTATAATGGTTCAAATCTGTTTAGCAAAATAGTCCAATACATGCTGTAACAGTTTGTTTAGAATCTATTTAACAAAATAGTAAATATATGATCACTAATGACTTCCAGTATAGTGCTGTGAGAGATCACTAATTAAATAGTCAAAATGTACTCAATAATGAGTTCCAATATAGTGATGTGAGATCAATATAGTTTCAGTTTAGTGCTATTAGAGATTAATGCAAAACCATTGAATAGAGTAATCATGTAGCATAAGTCATTGCAATCCAATCAGTAGCTGAAATAGCTAAATGGTCCCAAATTTCATTGCAATCCACTCCACTCTCTCTGCCTCATCCATCATCAAGAACCCTTTGGCTCTTTCCCGTTGAAGCACGAAGGTATCATGTGCTTTCACAAAAATTGCTTGACTCAGTTTAGGGACAACTTTGAGAGCTATATATGCAGTAGTCAAAATATTATCATCCTTAGATTTATCCACTTTTACAATCTGAGGCTTACCGAGGCCATCTTTCAGTTCCTTCATAGTTTCGCAAATCACATCCAATGATGTAGCCAAAGATGTCTTCTTCCTCTTTTCCCTCCTTGATGATGATGGTGGAGGAGTCCCTCTAGCACTTGCACTCCACTCATTGGAATGATATACCTCTTCATCAATATTTGGTTGGCTGTCAAGAGGTGTACCACAATTGGTATCATCCTCATCAAGCACGTTAAATGCATCATTCATAGGGTGCCCTTCTTCAACATCAAGGGGCATTGTAGATGTGAACCCTTCAGCAATGTCATTACTAACAATTACAGCTAGCTCATTGAAATATTGGAAAGGTGACCTCTTATACATTCTTGTATTATTGAATTCTCTCCTCTACATGTAAGCATTAATTGATGGATTAGGTTGTAAGTTTTTCATAATTAAAATAAGAAGGGAAAATTTCTTCAATGAAAATAGTACAAAGATCATCCTACCTTCAAAAGGTCATCCCACACAGAATCCTTAGCATCCACAATTTGAGTTTCTTCATTCCAAGCTAACCCACTTGTATTTTTCAAGTCCTTCATTACTTTATATCCTACTTTCCATGTTTTCAGCTTATTCTTAAAATGATCTTGTGATAGATTCAAGTTCATCACTGCAATGAATGTCCTCTTTATCACAGTCCACACCTCTTTTTTAAACCCACCTTCACCTTTCTGTCCGAGATGGACTTGTTCGAGGAGCAAGTCTAGAAACCTGCGTTCCATCGATTTTGTCCACATTTTCTTCTTTGAACAAGAAGATTTGTTGCTCACAGCGAGGGATCCATCTATATCACTCAAAGTAATGGGAGAACACATCTGGTTCACATGATCAGATCCGTCCATGCTCATCATGAGCTTGATATATGCCATTGTATACTCCTTGTATTTCATTTAAATTTGAAGGTGAAAATCTTTAACTATCAATTTGTAATATGTCATTAATGGAATGAGGCTAACATATTGAATAGGCAAACATATTACAATTTAAAGTAATCATACGACTAAAATTTAAAGTTATTGCTCTTTAAATTTAAATGGAATGCAGCAAGCAATAACATCAAAAAAATAGGATTTTCAACGAATTCGTTGTTCTCTTTTTACTAGTGGGCTTATGATCTTTGTCATTTGGTACTCCTTGCTATATTTCATTTAAAATTGAAGACAATAAAATTTAAATATCATTTTTTAATACATCCTAATGCAATGAGGCTAACATTTAATAAACTTGAAAGCATTTAATTGAAGATGATACACATTTTAAGCAATAATTGATGATAACACATCAACATCAAAAAAACTACTAGCAAGACAAAATGGTGATATCAATGGCAAGTAAATAGGCATGAGCCCCATTATGAAGCATGTTATTGTACTTTCTCAATGCAAAGATGTATAATAATTATGCTCTCTTGCATTTAAAACAATGTAATCTATATTTCAAGTTGTATTGTGTATTGCAGATATGATCAACAATTTTTGTCCATAATGTGGGTGTGAAATTGAAAGTTAATGTTCTTTTTATTTAATTAGAATGTAGCAAGGACTGATATCAGAATAACAAAATCACACACTATCATTGTATATGCATTCATCAATTTAATCATATAAAGCACACTGCCTTCTAATAAATTATTTATTCTTGAGATCTATAATCTTCCCACATCCTATTTGCTATATCTTCTCGAAATTGGGCCCACTCATTTCTATCCTCCTGAGAAAACCCATGTGTCTCAAGCAGTGGTACCTCTATCCCATCACGATCATCTTCCTCTTCAATAGCTTCTTCCAATGGAAGGCCATCCTCTATCGTAATGAAATTGTGAAGTATGCAACATGCTAAAACAATATAGGATTGTGTCATGATATCATAAGACATTGCATGTCTTAAGATTGGAAAACACTGCTTTAGAATACCAAATGTACATTTTATTGCATTTCTAAGAGAGGAGTGTCGATGGTTGAACAACTCATGTGCAGAGTTTATTGGGTTTTCTCTTGACCACTCTTTCAAGTGGTAGCGTGTACACTGATAAGGAGCGATAAATCCAGGTGCATTTAGATATCCAACATCCACGAGATAATATTTTCCTACATAAAGAAAGTGTATTGTCAATACTTGAACCATTTAGCATAACCTTGAGTATATTAAAATGTGATTTGGCTTACTAGGGGGAACTACAAGTAGATCTGATCTGGATAGAGCTGAGGCTAGAACACGACTATCTGTAGCAGAGCCTTCCCAACCAGGAAGGAAATATCAAAACTTACAATCAAAGGAGCAGACACCCATAAAATTTTGCGATATGTTCCCTTTTCTATCATGATATTTACCTTGTATGTCAATATCGACTCACACTGGAATATGGGTTCCATCGATGGCTCCAATGCAATCCTGTGGGATATGATACACTGATCAAATGTATGCTCAAGTAATAATAAGATAAGGACAACATTCTAGAAAATAAACTTATAACAATGTGTGATTTACCTTGAAGAATGGTTCAAAATGATCCTTCTCACTAATTTCGGGAGGAGTGCCTGGACCAGGTGGTATGAAGTAATCTCTGTGAAGGGCTAAGACAACCATCAAAACCTTGTGGAAGTACCAACTGACTGTCTCACCTGAGTGCCCAAAGTTATGGGAAATCTTATGTTTCCTTAGATTGTGCCCAAGGGTGTGGAGGAACATCAATAGTTGTTCCTCTAACTTCAATTGGATCGTATCTCTCAAGCTTCCTTTCAACCTCAAAATATGAGCTAGAGAAAAGAAGGCTGCACTACTCATCTGAATTTGATCATGAAAATCCATCTCATTCAAATGAATAATGTCTCTACGAAAGGAATTTCCTTTTCTTATCGTTCACCCATTTGACTGCCTTGTCGAGCTACCAGTACTTTGGTTATGCCAACAAAAGCAAAAAGAATTGTGAGAATGCAGGTGTACGTGGTCTTCCTAACTATGCTTCCTTGGACCTCTATACTCTCCATAGGATCCATCAATGACATGAAAGGTGGACAATTTAAACACTATCACTTATGAGATATCTATCAAGATACAACATGATTATTTGCTAGCCTCATTGCATTAAGAAGTAAATTATTTATTCAAATACAGAAAGGAGTATGAACTACTAAGGATCATAAGCCCATAATGAACAAATTACAATAATGTGTCATTCTACTCCATGTAATCTATCTATACCAATGAAAGCATAATACTGATTCCATTTGTCTATATGTATACACACATGTATGTGCACACACATGTATGTATGCATGTATGTACACACACACATGTATGCATGTATGTACGTACACACACACATGTATGCATGTCTGTACGTACACACACACATGTATGTATGCATGTACGTACGTACACATACATCTATGTATGTGTGTACGTACGTACACATGTATGTATGTTTGTATGCATTTATGTATGTACACACACATGTATGCATGTACGTATGTACACACACATGTATGTATGCATGTATGTACGTACACACACATGTATGTATGCATGTATGTACGTACACACACATGTATGTATGTATGCATGTACACACATGTATAAATGTACAGATACATGTATGAATGTACACATACACATGTACAAACTATAACCCAAATTTGGGCTTGTATGAATGTATTTTAATAAATCGTCGGGTCCGCTGAAATTGAGGCTCGTCTTTTAGAAGATGAAAAGTAGCATTGTTGGCAGTGGGAATAGAGTTTCTTTTTGCATTGATCTATACATAGTTTGAAATCATGGCTTTTATCTATACATAGTTTATGACCTCATAAGTATGTTGAATAATTTTGCATGGATCAATACATACTTGATATATCCATAGTTTAGTTGTTCATTTCATTGGCATGAGTCACTTTGATTAATGGTATTGCATTGATCTCTCACAACACTATACTGAAACTCATTGGAATATTTTGCTAAATAGATTTGAACCATGATAAACTATGTATAGGTCAACTATGTATAGATAAAAGCATGATTGCCATGTTTTTCTATTATGATTGGCACTATAATATATATAGGTAATCACATGATCACATACTAGAATTCATTATTGAGCACTTATTGAGCACATATTGATTATGTATAGATAAAAGCCATGATTGCTATTGATCTATACATAGTTGATCCATACATAGTTTATGACTTGGCTCTATTTAATGGTATTACATTCATCTCTCACAGCAGTATACTAGAACTCATTACTGGTAAGAAACTATTACACAATTTAGTTGTTCATTTCACTAGCATTGATCTCTCACAACACTATACTGGAAGTCATTAGTGAGCATATATTGACTGTTTTGTTAAACAGATTCTAAACAAATTATTATAGCATATATTGGACTTTTTTGCTAAACAGATTTGAACCATGATAAACTATGTATAGGTCAACTATGGATAGATAAAATTCATGATTGCCATTTTTTTCTTGATTGGCACTATGATATATATAGGTAATCAAATGAGCACATATTGAGCACATATTGATTATGTATAGATAAAAGCCACGATTGCCATTGATCTATACATAGCTGATCAATACATAGTTTATGACTTGGCTCTATTTAATGGTATTGCATTCATCTCTTAGGCCCCATTTGGTTACGAGAAGAATAGGCGCGAAATAGGGTTTTCTGAGCCAAAACTAGGTTATGGAGGAAAACTAGGTTAGAAAGTTTAGTTATTAATTTCACTGGTATTGATCTCTCACAACACTATACTGGAATTTATTAGTGAGCACAAGTTTATGACTTGGCTCTATTTAATGGTATTGCATTCGTCTCTCATAGAAATGTACTAGAACTCATTACTGGCAAGAAACTATTACAAAGTTTGGTTGTTCATTTCACTGGTATTGATCTCTCACGACACTATAGTGAAATTTATTAGTAAGCACATATTGACTATTTTGCTAAATAAATTTGAAACAAATAGCCAGAAACTGTTACAAAGTTTAATTGTTCACTTCATTGGTATTGATCTCTCAGAGCACTATACTCAAATTTATTAGTAAGCACATATTGACTATTTAAAAAATAGATTTGAAACAAACAGTTACCACATATATTGACTAAATTGCTAAGCAGATAGCAGATAGAAATAGAACCATGATAAACTATGTATAGGTCAACTATGTATAGATAAAAGCTATTGATATACTTGTAAATTTCATTTCTATGAGTACAAAAAATTAAAACTTTAACTATGATATATACAAGTAATTAGAGTTAAACATACTGGAACTCATTCCTAAGCATATATTTTAGCTATTTTTCTAACCAGACCTGCAACAAACTGTTGCATTTGAATGAACAACAAAAACCCCAAAAAAATCTAGTATGCAAAGGTGATTGGCAAAAGAGAACCATTTAAAACTATTGTCTCCCTTCAAAGTGGAGAAACCCTAGCCACAGCCACAGAGAAATCGCAGATAATGCCATAGCCACAGCCCAAGAAACCCAGCAAACTAGAAACCCTCATCTTCGCATAACAAATCACAAAAATCCGTTGTCTTCCAAAAACAACACAACATCGCAATTTGTTATTACAAAAACCTAAGGCAGATTTCGTGGACCCGACGATTTATTCAAACACATTCATAAAAACCTAAAACTTGGTTTTCATTTCAACTTCCACCTATTTCCTACAAGTTATTTCTTCCAATTTTTGAGCAAAATTGGTAGACAAAAACTGAAATCAGGGTCTACGTTTGGTGAACCAAACGTCATGTTTTTGCTCCATAACCTAGTTTTGGCTCAGAAAACCCTATTCCAAGCCTGTTCTTCCTATAACCAAATGAGAAGGGTAAATGGCTGTGTAGTGTTTATGTTCTTGTTTGGAGTAGTGTTTAATTGACTCTATTCATGTGTGGGTGTTTCTATTATAGGAGGTAGGAAAAGGGTCCTGATTTTGTGGAACAAAAAGATCAAAGAGCATTTTTTCACTGGATTGTAATTATAGGCAAGCTGAAAACAAGACCATCACCAACATAAACTATTTATATTATAATTATGTATCATGTGTAAGTGTATGAGTGTTTATGTTATAATTAAATCACGTCAGCTTTGGTGTTGCCAAATGCCGAAGACAATGTCAATTTAGTCAGTTTGTGCACTTGTGAGATGTTCATTTTGGTGGGCTATCTAATTGCTCATCTTTGACTGTGTGAGCTGTGTTATGTTGTTTAAGTTGTTATTCTAGGGAATCAATATAAAAATCCTTCAAATTTGTGAATGGTTGGACTTCTTTCCAACATTGAAATTAAAATTCAATTAGACTCATTTTTATTTGACTTTTACAATTTATTAATTTAAATGAATCATTTTGTTCTACCTTTGATTGTGTGCAATTCCTAATAATCACATGGCAAGGAGTAACCCTAGAATAGCATAATCTATGTATGGAAGATCATCCAAAGTAACAATATAAGAAAAAATAATCCTTTCAATTTCCTTAGCACACAATAAATGGTTTAACAATGGAGACCACAACAACACAAAAATATATGGAAAATATTTTAGGGCAGTGCACTTAACCTCACAATAAAATATGCTAGATTCAAGTGTTTTAGATTTTAGAAGTAGCCATTATCCATTTAATGATATTTATCAAGAATTACATGTTAATAATAATGTATGTCAAAGCTTATGATGATAATAATTTATCAGTTAGTATTAGGGTTTGAGCATTTAAAAAAAAAAAAAACAAATTCCCACATGAATCTTCTACTATTTCATGATGCAAAACTCTTGATGCAGAGGAAGATATAGGATAATAATCATCTTTCTAGTCAACAATGGCGTTATTTATCTTTCCTTCTTGTTTAAGAGAGCTCACCACTTCCTTGTACATAGTCAAGATAGTGTAGAACCAATTCCACCATGCAATTCCATACAATGTTCCCCCATGGGTAGAAAACCATTGCACTCTGTGTGGCATCCCATATGCATAATACATATTCCATATCTTTCCATATTCATAGTATCTTTAGACGGTCAACAAATCACCCCAATGTTTTTCTATGAGCTCTTCACTGTACTTAATGTCTAAAAATTCCATAGCATGAAGTAAGACATGAAGATGGACTAAGAAACATTTTCCCTTTTGGGTGCCCATCATAAAACTCATGTTGCCAGTCATGATTGATTAAACACTATCCAGACAAATATCTCCAATTTTTGTGTGCTTGTGTTCCCTTTGTATCACTAATGTATGTCATAAATATGTACCACTTTTCTCTTCTCAGTTTCTGAAATAAATCTTATATTGACTCGTAATAACCCTTCACTAATCCATACCTTTCTCTTTTATTAGACTCTTCAACAAATTTCACCAATTCTTCCTTTGTCAGCCCTGGATTCAATTCTTTAGTGTGAAGAATATTAATCACAACCTTAAAATTTCACTCAGCACATGAAGGTGCTGAGTGATGGGTAAAAGCACAAACCTGTGTCACCTTTTATAAAGAAATGTGATATCAGAATGTGACAGTTCAACATTAGTGACAAAAGAAATGGTATTTGTGTTTAAAATATGAAGATGATGTAAACTGATGAAATGTGTAGAATTGGATGAATTTTATGCCTATAATTTTTATAATTTTTTTGAGTAGGAATTTATTCATTTTATTTTATTTTGAAGTCCCTTTTTTAACTGTAAAAAATATAGGGTGTAGTTCCCGTCAAACAAGTATATGCAAATCATCTTTTTTTGTTCTGATTTGAAAATATCTTATAGATGACATGTATAGCTAGTGCACAAAAAAAGAAATAATTATTTTTGATGTGTATTTTCTTTGTTATAAGTACTCAAGTTCGACCTTATTAGAATCCAATAGTTTTTCCTCCCGTCAAAACTTTCCTATCAAATCTATACTCTTGAAAAAAAATTACATATTCATGAAGAGGATTCTCTCCTCTAGAGATAAATATAATTTTTTAATTTTTTTGATATGATTTACTATTTTTTTTCCTTTTTTGAGGGAGCATCTTCTGAAATGTTGAAATATCGACTTATAATAACTTGATATTATAACATATTATAACTAATCAAAACACTCAAAAATTTATATAATGATGACATTGAATCTGAGATCTATAAAAGGGTATTTTTAGTTTTTGAAAAAAAATGAGTTTTGATAGAGAAATGAGATTTGACCAAAACAGGTTTTTGTATCACAAACGGTGACACAGATCTGTGCTTTTACGCTGATAGTTTTTTCTCGGCACACAAATGAGGTAAGTAGCAGGAGGGTACCGAGTGAGCTCGGGACAGGAAGGAGCCAAGTGAGTGTGACACTTAAAAGGGAAACTCGACACAAATGGATGTCGAGTGAGCTTAGAAGTGGATTTCGAGTGAGCTTAGTAACCATTGTAGGGTGGAGCTTAGTAATAGAGGATGTCAGGCGAGCTCAGCAACAACAATAAGAAGAGAGTTCGGTCAAAGTCTAGATCGAGTGAGTAGAATAACATATTGCCATTAAAATGCAGAGAGTCGAAGGATGAAGCTTTCAAACATGAAATTTTCAAATGAAAAATATTATGCAATGAAGAATAATAGAAGGTAACACCAAAGATTTGTATGCCTACTTGCTTGCTTTCTTTCTATTCAAATATTATTATAAACTATTATAAACTGCATCACAAGACGAATTCAACAAAAAAAAAAAAAACTTACAGAATGACCAAAGAAGAAACATGTGCAACTGCAGGCACGAAACAAACTTCCTTATGTCTCTGTAACTTGATCTGTTGATCAACTTCCTTTTCTTCTTCCTTCTTTTCTCTACTCTGCAACTTCTGATCTCTTCAACTCTCTCTCTTCAGATCTCTGGTTAAATCAATTAGATTATTCCTTTTATCTTACTAGCAAAATGTTTTCCCTCTCGTTTCCAGATTTGAAGAAAATCACCTACCGCATTTATTGTTTTTGACTAATGTGCAGGTTGTCAATGGTGGTAGGTGGCTTTTTGGCTCCAGGGGAAAACATCAATTGCAATAAATATTCTAACACTCCCCCTTTGTCCCTAGCCAAACAAACAAGGATCATTGCTGATCCGCATCAACTATACCAAGACACTCTCTTAGGTGTACAAAAGTTCCAATGCCTAATGGCTTAGTAAAAATGTGTGCTAACTACTGCTCAGACTTACAAAATTCCATTTTGATATCCCCATTCTCCACCAACTCTCTAATGAAGTGATGTCTGATCTCTATATGCTTGCTTCTACCATGGAAGACCAGATTCTTGGACAATGCAATTGATGAGATGTTTTCACAATAAATTGTGGTTTCATCCTCTTGCCTTTCATTCAAATCTATCAAGATCCTCCTTAACCAAATAGCTTGACATGCTACTGCATTTTCTGCTATGTATTTAACCTCTGCTATAGATTGAGCAACAATAGGTTACTTCTTGGATGCCCATGAAATAGCACCCAGTCCCATATGAAACATGTATCTGGAAGTGCTCTTCCTATCATCTAAACTTTCAGCCCAATCACTATTTGTATAACCAACCAACTTGAAATCATTTACTGCAATATACAAAATTCCAAATCCCTTCATACCATTCACATACCTTAGGATCCTCTTTCCCACTTGCCAATGGGAATCCTTTGGTGTTTCCATAAATCTGAAAATTAGACTTATTGCATGCATTATGTCTAGCCGAGTTGTAGTCAAATACATGTATAGTATTGGATTTAGTCTTTTGCTACAATCTTCCTTGCTCAACTTCAGACCTATTGCTATTGGTGTTGGGGTTGCCTTACTGTTCTACATTTTGAATCTCTCCAAGATTTGCCTTGCATACTTTTATTGAGAGCTGAAGATGCCATCATATGTTTTTTTAACTTCTATGCCTAGAAAATACTTCAAGAGACGTAGGTGTATCATTTAAAATTCATTTTTCATGACCTCTTTGAACTCACCAATTAGGAAATGATCATTTCTAGTAAAAATTAAATCATCTACGTACAAGACAACAGTAAACACATTACCATTTTTTTCCTTGATGTAAAGAGTGGGCTCACAATCACTTTTGCTATAGCCATTGCTTATCAAATATGAGTCAATCCTACTA
Organism: Cupressus sempervirens; assembly: GCA_028749045.1. Classification (NCBI taxonomy): domain Eukaryota; kingdom Viridiplantae; phylum Streptophyta; class Pinopsida; order Cupressales; family Cupressaceae; genus Cupressus; species Cupressus sempervirens. Next base: position 714,369,650 of record CM053786.1, on the reverse strand, counting down.
TACCATGCCCTTCAAGCTTGCTTGAGCCCATATAAATCTCTCTTCAATCTATAAACTTTGTATTCTTCACTTGTCACTTCATAACCAAGTGGCTGCTCCACATACACTTCTTCCTACAATACACCATTTAGGAAGGCAGACTTCACATCCATTTGATATACCTTCCATTTGTGTTGGGCCGCAATTGCTATGATAGCATGCATGGTTTCCATTCTTGCAACTAGAGCATATGTCTCATTATAATCCTTTCCATATTGTTGTTTGTACCCCTTGACCACTAAATGTGCCTTATGCCTATCTATTTTTCCTTTAGCATTGCACTTGGTCTTATAAACCCATTTCACTTTAATTACTTGTTTCTTGGGAGACAAAGTAGTTAACTCCCATGTCTCATTTCTTTCAATGGCATCTATTTTCTCATCCATGGAATTACACCATTTCTCCTTATTCATAGCTTCCTCAAAATAAGCTAGATCATTATGAAAAAATAATGCAAAACTTACACTCTCATCATAATCTTCTTCATACCTTTCATCTTGGTGTATCTCCCTTGGACTTTTGGTGTTTCTTGGCAATAGGGAGGTGAGAGTGGGGTCTAAATTTTCAGTATTGTTGTTGCTACTATTTTGCATACTAGCTCAAGGTTGTCTTGAAGTGTTCGGAGCTATTACTTGGCATGTTAAGGGCTGCTTCCCTTTTTGCCTTTGTCTACAATCTATGTTTTCTACTCCATCTTCTTGCTGATCATTGATGTCATCTTCTTCCTCTTCAATGGTAGGCACTTTATTTGAAGTACTTGAGGATTCATCTATTGAGCCATCCTATGATTGGTTTGCAAGAAACTCCAAATCTCTTGAAATGATGATCTTCTTGTTAATTGGATCATATAGCCTATAGGCTTTTGATTTTGAGTTGTACCCTGTGAAGATGCACTTCACACCTTTGTCATCCATCTTTTTCCTTTGTTCCTTAGGCACATGTGCATATGCTACACATCCAAACACTCTCAAGTGCTCAACTATCCATCCGCCCCTTGATCAAGCCTCAAGAGGAATCTTGTCGCGAATAGATTTTGTAGGACACCTATTGATCAAATATACTACTATTGCTATAGCTTCTCCCCAATATTTAGTTGGGATTCCTTTTTCTTTCATCATGCTTCTTGCCATTTCAAGAATGGTCCTATTCTTCCTCTCAGCCACTCCATTTTGCTACGAAGTATAACTGCCTGTAATCTCTTTTCTTATGCCATTTTTCCTGCAAAAATTTACAAACATATTGGTGGTATACTCCCCTCCTCTATCTGATCTAAGGACCTTAATATAGTGTCCACATTCTTTATTAGCTAGGGCTTTGAATTTGACAAATCTGTCAAATGTTTCAGATTTATTCTTCAAAAAATACACCCATATCCTATGATTGAAATCATCTACGAATGTCATAAAATAAGGACTCCCCCCAATAGAAGTAGTTTTCATAGGACCTACTAATTAAAAATTCACCAATTCTAATGGTGCTCTAGCCCTTCTAGAATTTATAGAATTAAAAGGAAGCCTGTTTTGCTTACCCAATATGCAAGCCTCACACTTCTCATATGAATTTACAATGCTTGGAAAACCATCTACCATTCTTTTCTTGGACAACAAATTTAAACCAACAAAGCTAAGATGTCCATACCTGAGATGCCAAAGCTTGGAGGTGTCTTTAATCATGCTCCTAAGAGCTGATTACTAATGTAATACTATACATACATGCTTGGGAAGTGCAACACTAACTTGAGAAGAGAAACTTGTCTCTATTCTCAAGGAGAAGATTTGGTTCTTTGTCAGTTGGACTGTTGGAAGTAATCTATTACTCCCATCCTCCTCATGAATGACACATTTTTCATTTTCCATTAGTACCTTATATCCATTTTGAATGATTTGTCCAGCACTCATCAAATTGTGCTTCATGCCGGGGTAAAAATACACATTTTGTATTTCTTTCTTCTCACCTTGCTTGGTGCAGACCATAATAGATCTTTTGCCCACTATGGCAATGGTTCCATTATTTCCCATTTTAATTTCAGACTTAAAAGTCTTATCAATGAAAGAGAATAGACTTTCATTATCACTCATGTGGTTGCTACATCCGCTGTCCAAGTACCATACCTTAAGGCTTCCTTCTTCACCAATGTTACACATGATGAAGGCTGTGGGATTGTTTGCATTCCCATGTTCACATCAACCACATTAGCATTTTTATTTGACTGATCACCCTATTTCTTCTAGCATTCACTTGCATAATGCCCATGCTTATGATAGTAGTAGCATTCAACATCACTCTTATTAGAGTTGTAATTCTTCTTACCTCCTCTAGAGCTATTTTGAGAGGTGCTTTCTCCCTCTTGGTTTCTTGCTTGTCCTAAGCTTTCTACACTAGCATTCCTTTGACCATACCTTCCATGACCTCTACTTCTCGATCCTCTACTAGAGCCATTTCCTCCTCTGCCCTAACCACTTGAATTCTCTTGGGCTTTGAAAGGCTACTCTTGGGAAGTAGTAGCTGACCTATTTATCCGGTGCTTATGGGTTTGAAGAGTTCCCATAAACTGATCCATGGTCAATGTGGTGAGGTCTTTTAACTCCTCTATGGTCATGACAAGGTTGTCATATTTCTAAAGTAAACTCCTCAATATTTTCTCTACTATTCTCTGCACATCATATTCTTCTCCATTTGATTTGAGCTAGTTTATCAAAGTGGAGATTTGTGAGCTGAACTCTACAATAGGTTCATTGTCCCTCATCTAAAGGTTCTCAAACTCTCTTTTGATAATCTATAGCTTTACTACTCTGACCTTATCATTTCTTTTGTTTTGTATCTCAAGGATATCCCATGCTTCCTTTGCATAATTTACTACTGCAATCTTTGGAGAAACTGTCTTTGTCATTGCTTCCTCAATCAAACTTAATACCTTAGCATCCTTTCTTCTTGACTCTATCAGCTAAGTCTTTTGTGGATTTGAGAGGGCAACATACTAAGTTAGTTCTGTCACATCATTGAACCCATTAATCACAAATTCCCATAAATTATTTGCAACCATTATGATTTTCATCTTTTTTTCCCATGTATCATAATTTTTTCCATTGAGGGATGGTGGCTGCTACCATATCTTTCCTGTATCTCTTGCCATGTCAAATATCTCTGAAAAATAATTTCCCTAAGTCACTGTGGATGTGGGGCCTCAAAACTCTGATACCATGCGAAGAATATTAATCACAACCTTAAAATTTTGCAACAGCTTTTGCTTGGCATGTGAAGGAGCCAAGTGACAAGAGGGTGCCATGTGAGCTCAACATATGGAGCCAAGTGATCTCAACACTCAAAAGGGCAACTCATCACAAATGGATGCCAAGTGAGCTTGACAAAAGTGGATGTCAAGTGATCCTAGTCACCAGTGTAGGGTGGAGCTTGGTAATAGAGGATGCTGAGTGAGCTTGGCAACAACAATAAGAAGAGAGTTCGATCAAAGTCTAGACCAAGTGAGAAGAATAATAGACTATCATTAAAATGCAGATAGCCAAAGGATGAAGCTTTCAAATATGAAATATTCAAATGCAAAATATTATGCATTGAAGAATAGAAGGTAACACCAAAGATTTTTATGCCTACTTGCTTGCTTGCTTTCTATTCAAATATTATAAATTATTACAAAATTTGGGAGCATTTGGCTTTGACCAGAAAAAACCCTAAAAACTTCAAATTGGTAAAACCTAAAACTTTAACATTTAAGCTTATAGCTCTAATGGCTACATACAATAGTGTCTGGAGAAATCACTACTCCATAGAATGAATTCAACAAACAAAGAACTTACAAAATGACCAGAGAAGAAACAAGTGCAACTACAGGCATGAAACAAACTTCCTTCTATCTCTACAACTTGATCTACTGATCGACTTCCTTTACTTCTTCCTTCTCTACTTTTCTCTACAACTTATGATCTCTTCAACTCTCTAGTCAAATGAATCATATCATTCCTTTTGTCTTACTGGCAAAACATTTTCCCTCTCATTTCTAGATTTGAAAAAACTCAACTACTGCATTCATTTTTTCTGACTGATGTGTAGGTCATCAGGGGTGGTAGGTGGGAGTTTGGCTCTAGGGGTAAACGTCAATTGCAATAAATATTCCAACATTTAGATCCATAAGAATATTCTAATCCCTCCTTCAATTTATCTAGTCCCCACATCTAGAAGAATTAGTCCTATGATGATTAAGACAGTAGCCTACACCATTATTATTCTACTTCAACCTTTAGGCCTTCAAAGTGTATATACAGGATATGCAACTTATACAACTTATAAACTCTAAAGTGTAGGCATAATATTTGCACCCCAAATGGCTTATATGGATTTCTTGTCAACTACATTCTCATCAAAAATTTTCAGTGTGGAACCTATTTGGGAATAGTGTTGGATTTGGATTGTATAATTTTCTCTTCAAATGAAATGTAAAAGCATAACAGAGGATTCTAGAAACTCTAGCTAGATGATCGAATAGGGTTAGGTCAAATTCTAGAAGTTATTTATATTTAGATAGTTCTAGAAAATTTTATTTGTATGTCAGTTAATTTAGATGTTTCTACAAACAATCAAAGACCTCTATAAATAGAGGCATCTTGTAATGTCATTGATATGGACAAAATGGTTAATAAAATATATTAGTACCGTAGCACATTGAGTATTTTTACATTTTAGTTTATTTTGTCCATCCACCTTTTACAAGTTGTATTAGAACTGTCATGGGTTTCTACAAATGGTAATTAGTCTAACATACCAATAGATTCGTTCATTTCAAAAGCTTAATATTCTTTTCTAAGACTTGTCTTGCCACATATTCTAATGTGACAATTGAATTAATAATCAAGATTTATTTGGATTGGGAGGCTTTCAATTTATCAAGTCCTACATCTTGAAGGATTGATCTAATGATGCGTAAGATAGGAGCATATGCCATTATAATTCTACTTCAACCTTGAGTCCTTCAGAGGGTATTTATAGGATATACAACTCACATAACTTATAATCTCTAAAGTGCAAGAACAATATTTTCACCCTAGATGACTTATATGGATTTCCTGTCAACTACATTCTCATCAAAATTTGTTTGTGTGAAACTTATTTGGGAACGGTAAGATTAATTAGTCTAAAATAACAAAAGATTAGTTTATTTCAAAAACTTAATATTCTTTTCTAAGAATTGTCATGCCGCATATTCTAATGTTGCAAATGAATTTATAATCAAGGTTTATTTTGATTGGGAAGCTTTCATTGTGATGATTTGTTCAAATTAGTTAATTGATCATGTGATTTTTTCAAAGTTAGAGATACTGACTTGCCACCATATGGTGGCTAAGGAATTTATAATTCAAATTTATTTGGAAAGAGAAACATTTAGTATGAACACAAGATTAATTAGGCTAAATCAATTAATTAATTATCTTTTAATTTTGAAATTTGAATTAAAAAAAAAAATTTGTCTTATTGTCTATTCTAAGATCATTAAGGAGTTTATAATTAAAAGTTATATGAGAAGGAAAGACAAAGTCTTAGTAATAGAGATAGGTTTTTTATTTTAAAAAAATAAATTAAAAAAGATAATATAATCAATGAATTAAATATTGATGGTGAGTGATATATTATAATCACTTTAAAAAATATGTCATGTCAAATCTACTTCTAGGAATGAATAGAGACAAATGATAAGGGAAGACCAAGGCTGGTAAAAGTATCGAAGTACATAGAAGTTTCTTTGGGTTGTTAGGAGGTTCAATATTTTAAATCCATTATTTTTGTCCCTTTAATAAATTAGAAAAGATAACATAAATAATTGATTAAATAATGATGGTGAGAGACATATGATTATTATGTGAATAAATATGTTATTCTAAATCTACTTCTAGGAATAAATAGAGTGAGGGAAGACCAAGGCTCCCTAAAATTAAGGAAATACATGAGTTGGCATTATTTTAAAAAATATTTTAATTGTATTTTCTTTCCATCTTATTAATTGAATAAGATATAATAAATAATGGATACCAATTATGATGTTGAATGACATATTAAATTTACTTATTTGTAAATGGATGGAAGGAAATATTCATTTAGGTTGGTAGCTTCTTAATGTTAAATAATTGTTATGATTTTCTTAATCAAATAAATTACATTAAATAATGGATAATAATCATGATAATGAATGACATAGAAAGACTTCTTAGCAATTCATATTTTAAATCAAAAGAAAAGTAGTTAACAAGAACCATAAATCTAAAGTTTACAAAACTAAAAGGTATGTACCCTATCAAAGAAGTAAATAGACAGTAAACATAAAAGACCTAAACACCAACCAAAAGCTAAAATAGAAGCCTACAACCTCAAAACAACCAATGAACACTTATAGGGATTGGTTTTCTTAATGATGTCAATATTAATATCTACAATATTTCTATTGACATTATATGGAGAGAAGCAGAAGGCTTATTCTTACTCTTGAATCACATTGTTAGACCTGAGATAATATCTAGAACCACAGGGTTCTACATCTCTTGAAAACCTTTATGCATTTCTTTGTCTTTCTTTCTTTCTTGGGAGATTGTCAATATCATATGTAATTATTATTTTTAGACAACCCATGTACAACTTCAACTTATTGATTAAGCTTTGGAAATCTATTTTACTAATCTTTACCACTTTGTTCAATGCAATCTACATGCTATTAAATTTACCCTTTGGAATTTTTATTTATCCTTCATAGTCTGGTTCAAATTTCTAATTCTTTTGGTTTTGTTTCAAGTGCTTTGATTATATCACCTAGCCTCTAAGAGGTAGAGGAGCCACTCCTAATATGTTTAGGCTCCAAATAGAAACAAAAATAAAAAAATTGTACTTTGTTTTTTCTTATCCTCTTTGCACTCTCTCTAAATTTTTGACTTTTCAAATTATTACGAAACTTTGATCTTTAAGGATTTAGATTTGGCCTTTTCCTTTTTCTTGACTTTTCCAATGTTCTTTCATGAGAAACCAAGGTCTCCATAATCATTTTACTAGATTTTTTTGGCATTTCTTTAAATAACAATGAAACAACAAAATCCTCTATCTTGCAAGTGGTTTTTATGCTTCCAATCCTCGATGTTGTAAGTAGTAGAGATAGGAGGTAATTAAAGGGGACAAAAGTTACTCGGGAAAGTGTAACTCAAATGAAACCTTTTTCTAGAGTTGACTACAAATTAAACATAACCCTAAACTAACATCTATTAAATGAAAACCTAAATAAAACCAAAAAAAAATCATAAAAATAAAATAAAATCAAACCCTATTCATAGACCATATAAATCCTAACTTTTTATTTCGAAATAAAATAAACCTTAAGGTTAATACTAGACCAAATTCAATAAGAGTTCTTAACATTAAATAAATAAGAAATCTAGCTTATATTTATTATCTTTATCTTTATGTGTACTATCTTAGTGGGAGCCTATTGAAATATGATTGAAAAAGATCATTTGAAGTAGAAAGGTTGTTAATGTTGTAAGAATTATTTTCAATCATTGTTATGTCACTAATGTCAAATCTGCTATATGTTGGTAAGACAATTGCATATACGTTTCAAGCACTATCACTTAGTTGATTGATGAAGAGGATTTGATCAACAAGATGTAACAAATGTACCTAGAGGAAAGGTTGAGTTATGATTATGTATTGAAGTGCAAGAATCAGTTAAGACAACGATAAAATAATGTATTGGTGATCTACTTGAGGTTACAAAATGTTTGGCTACACTTAGAAAATTCAGATGAAAAAGGTTGGACAAAGTTCATCTACTAAGCTTGACCAAGTTGATAGAAGGTGTCGAGTAAAGTTAGTGCAAGCCGAGCAAAAAGTCAGTTATAGCCAAGTGAAAGCATTTTCTAGTGGATGCTAAGCAAACTAATAGGTGCTGACCAAGTTAGTAGATGCTGAGTGATTTTCAATATGTGTCAAGCACCAATAAAAGCCAATTGATGCTACATAACACAATATGTGTCGAGCATCAGTAAATTGATAATGCTGAGCTATTGCATTATGAATAAGATCAAAGAATTTCCAAATAAAAGCTAACAAGGCTATTTTCTTGGAACTTGTAGATCAGGAGGAAGATAAGATTGATGAGCTGGAGGCATAGAATCTTATGTAAATGATTTTGGAGGCGAATCCAAATGGATTCAAAGAAAAGTTTCTATAGAAGACAATTTATCGGGTAGATACATTGTATCCTACCTAATCCATCAAAAACTCTCATTTTTGAGATGGATAATGAGTGGGAAAAAGAGTTCTAATTACCTATATCTAGGGATGCCTAGTCATGATGTAAGGTTGGTAAGAGGTCAGAAAGTTTTTGGATGCAAAAATATGACAAGGTGAAGGAAGAGGGTTTACTTCTTCTAGTGGCCCAAGAGGAAAAGTATACAATGGAAAACTAAGCAAGAAGGCTTAATGAAGATGAATGCTTGAAGGGTGAACAAGCTATCAGAACTACAAAGATTGAAAGCCAACTAGAGTTGACGATTGAATAGTGATTTTTAATCTACAAGTAAGGTTGCAAGTTGTATCAAATCAAACTCTACTATTACTCTCTAACAATTGTATCATATTAAAGCAAAATCCTTTTGAGAAAGATTGACTTAACAATCATTGGAAAATCCTTTAATAGGGTAGCATTCCAAGTGAATGACCTAAAGTCCTCTAGCAAGGCTCACTTTTAATAGGGTGATTGAAATCCCTTAGTTGGGTCACATTTAATAGTGTGTGTTGTAACCTTTAATAGAGTTGGCCTTTAATAGGGCATAACTTTAGAAGAGTGAGAAAGGAGTAGTGTGTTACTGGTGGTTTTTCCCAAATTGGGTTTCCACATTAAATCATTCTGTCTAGTGTACTGATTGATGTGTTGTGTTTTATGCTTTACATTTTTTCATGTTAGTTTAATAGTAACATATTAGTTTTGCTTAACACAAAATGAATGCATGCATGATTAAGAATTTCATATGGGTTCACTAAATTGTGAAAAAGTTTTATTTGGACATCTAAACCTTGAATAACTGATTCACCCTCCCTGCCCTCTCTATTATTCTAAAAGAATTCCAATAATTGGTATCAGAGTGAAATTGCTTAAGAGGATTGGTTTCAATGTACTAAAAGCATAAAGATGAAGATGTCAAAAAGAGAGGTACCCAAGCTAAATAGAGATAACTTTCCCACATGGCACAATTTGATGAAGCTACACCTTGGAGGACTTGGAGATTATGCACAATCTTGCATTGTAGTAGAACATGTTGATCTAGTAGGAGCCCTAACTGCTAAAGATTTGAAGAAAAAGAAAGAAAACAATTAGGCGATGTTGGAGATTGCCTTTGCCTTGAGCTACATTGAGTTTGATGATATCAAAGACCTTAAAAATGCAAAGTAGATGTGGGATGCACTCTAAACACCATCTATAGAGGAGACAAAAATGTTCAAAGAGCCAAGTCAGAGAGCCTGAGAGGAAAGTTTGATGACATGAGAATGGAAGAAGGTGAAAACGTTGCTCAATATGTTGCTCGAATAAAAAAAGTTGTTAGTGCTATGAAAGGTGCAACTAATAAAATACATGATGATATTGTGATAAGTAAACTCTTAAGAACATTGTTTCTTGTGTATGCCATTAGAGTTTCTGCCATTCAAGAGCTAAGATGTATACCAGGAAATGATCTAACCCTTGAAGGTATAGTGGGGAGACTCACTGCATTTGAGTTATCTAACTTTAACAACTATAGACTAGAGAGTATTGAATCAGCTTTTAAAGCCAAATTGTTACTAAAATATTCTGAGGAGGTAAAGCCAAAGAAGAAGAAAATAAAGATAAAGTATGCATCCAGTGACAACATTACATATGAGGAAGACATTGAATGATTAGAAGCATTACTGGCTAGAAGATTCCACAAAGGAAAATGTAAATTCAAAGGTAAGCTACCTATCATTTTTTTTAACTGTAATGAAGTTCGTCATATTGTAGGAGGATGTGAAGAAGAACTTTAGAGAAGGGAATAAGCACAAAAATAGAAGAGAGGATGATGGAAGAGACTACAGAGATAAAGACAAGAAGTCATGCTACATTGCTGATGAAAATAACTCTGACAAAAATGATGATGAAGTGGTATATGTTTCAATAAAGGATGAATCAAATGAGGATGAGACTATTGCACTTATGACTTGTGTGAACAAGAATTAAAAATGGATCATTGATAGTGGATGGTCAGATCACATGACTAGAGACAAAAGTAAGTTCATTAGGTTAACCTGTTATGATGGAAATAGTGTAAGATTTTGTAATGATGCACCATGTTCAATAAAAGGAAAAGGGTCTATTAAGCTTACAAACAAGATCTCATGTGACAATGCTTACTATGTTGACGGTTTGAATTATAACTTTTTAAGTGTGTCACAATTGAATAATTTAGGGTGCAAAGTTGAGTTTGAAAATAAGTCAGCCAAGATATATGATACAAATGGAAACTTGATTTGAAAAGGTGATCATTAGGAGTAATCTTTTCTATTTGGAAATAGAAGATGTTACTTTTCTAATTGTAAAATTTGATGATGTATGGCTTTGTCATAGGAGATTATGTCATGTTAACTTTGATAATCTGATTAGTATAAGTAACATAAAAAGAGTTAGAGGTTTGCCTAAGTTGAAGAAACTAGAAAACATAATGTGCAAAACAATGTCAGCTAGGCAAGATGACAAAGTCAAGCTTTAAAAGTAAAGCTTATACCTCTAAAGAAATACTTGAAATTGTTCATATTGATTTGTATGGACCTATTGAGGTGAAAAGCTACAAAGGATACAATTATGTAATTTTTCTTATTGATGATTACTCTAGGATGATGACTGTCATTTTTCTAAAATATAAATCAGATGCTTTTCAAATGTTTAAATGGTATTTGGCAAGAGTTGAGAAAGAAACAGGTAAGAGCTTGAAATGTTAAAGATCAAATAAAGGAGGTGAATTCACTTCACATAAAGTTGAAGTGTTTTGTAATGATAGAGAAATCAAGAGACAAACATCAGCACCAAGGACTCCCCCACAAAATGGAATTGCTGAAAGGAGGAATAGGTCAATAATGGATTGTGCCAGAACATTAATGATGGAGAAAAATGTTGCTCTAAAATACTAGAGAGAAGCTATAAGTACTGCATTATACACTCTAAACCATGTGCAACTAAAGAAAGGTACTCGCTCAACACCTTTTGAACTATGGTATGGTCATCCACCTAATGTGAAATATTTTAAGGTATTTGGAAGAAAATGATATATTCTTAAAGATGTTATGAGTGGAAATTTTGATGCAAAGAGAAAAGAAGGTATATTCTGTGGTTACTTCACAAGAAGTAAAGCTTATAAGTGTTTAATTACTAACACTAACCCTTAATTTGTCTTAATATTCTTTTATCTGCTTTCCAATGTTTAGTGTGTGGAACTTCCATGTACTTGGATACAATACCAACTGCATATCTGGTCTAGTTATAGTAAGATACAAAATATTTCCAACAAGTTGTCTATACAATTTTCCATCCACCTTCTTTTGAGTATAGTTAGTACTCAACTTTAGTCCTACTTCACATGGGATATTGGATGGTTTACAATCACTCATATTGAATTTCTTTAGTATATCAAGAGCATATTTAGTTTGAGAAAGCATGATGCTTCCTTCTTCTTGTCATACTTGTATGCCCAAAAAGTAGTGCATTAGCCCTAAATCAATTATTTCAAAACTTGTTTGATTTGATCTTTAGTTATCTCAATATCATGTGTGCGATCTTTTGTAATAATCAAGTCATCCACATAAAATATGATAACAACTTTATCATCACTATATTTTACATACACCTCCAAATCAACTTTACTTCTTTTAAATCCAACATCTAGAAAGTACTTATTTATTTTAGAGTACCATACCCTTGGTGCTTGCTTCATACCATAAAGTGATTTTCTTAATCTACACACCAAATTTTCTTCACCATATTTAATAAGTCCTAGTGGTTGTTGCATATAAATTTCTTCTTTTAGGTCACCATGGAAAAATGCAATTTTTACATCCATTTGAAAATTTTTCCAACCAAACTTTGCAGCTAAAGCAACTATTGTGTGAATGGAATTCATTTTGGCAACTAGATCAAAGGTTTCAATATAATCTATACCTTCTATTTGTGAGACACCTTTAACCACTAACGTTTCTTTGTATTTTTGAATAGCTCCATCCAATGTAAAATTTGTTCTATAGGTCCACTTGCAACCAACCACAATTTTTTCCTTTTGGAAGCATTTTTAGTTCCCATGTTTCATTCTTTATCAATCAGTTGTATTCTTCTTGCATAGCTGCTTTTGATTCATCTTTTCCCTTTGCTTCTTCATACTTCCTTGGAGTGTCAACTTGCATCAACTTAGTCATAAGAGTATATTTAGTTAATATATTTCTAGGGCCTTCTTGATAAATTTCTTGGATGCTTATAAATTTCCTTTTATTTTCATTATCACTTTCACTTGATTCTTCAACTTGAGTCTCTTGCCTTATAGTAGTTTGCACACCTTGAATTTGACCATTGGTAGAAGTAGACTTTTCTTCATCAATAAAAAATGGAAAGAAAGATAATGTTGGGAGTTATCATTCTTAACATCTTTATCAAACCATACATTTCTTTTAATATACATTTCATTAGTTTTAGGATTGTATAACCTATATCCTTTTGATTCCTCACTATATCCAACCATTATGCACTTCTCAATCTTCTTTTCAAGTTTTCTCCTTCTTTCATCAAGAATGTGAGCATATGTATTGCAATGAAAAAATCTAAACTAAGATACTGTAGTCTTTCTTCTATTTCATGCCTCTTCTGGTGTTATGTTCAAAATTTCCTTAGAAGGTGTTCTATTTAAGATATATATGGTAGTATGAACTACTTCAGCCAAAAATTTATCTTCTAGATTTCTAGAGTGGAGCATACACCTAGCCATTTCTATTATAGTTCAATTTTTTCTTTTAGCAACCCCATTTTGTTGGGGTAAATAAGAGGTAGTTTATTACTTCTTTATGCCATGTTCTTTACAAAAATCTAAAAAGGCCTTATTCATATATTCAACCCCTCTATCAATTCTTATAATTTTAAAACACTTTCCACTTTGTTTTTCAGTTAAAGCTTTAAACTCCTAAAACTTTTGGAACATTTCATCTTTCTTTTGTAGAAAATAAACCCAAATGCTTCTCCTATAATAATCTATAAAAGTGAGAACATACTTTGATCCTCTAATTGAAGGTGTTTGAAAAGGACTCATTACATCACTATGAACTAGACATAGAAGAGTTTTTGCTCTCCATGATTTACCTTGAGGGAAAATTTCCACATGTTGTTTTCCCATTGCACATCCTTCACATGCCTTTGAATTTGATGATATCTTTGGGAGCCCATGCACCATTTTTAATCTCTCCATAAGCTTGAGACTTTGAAATTTGAAATTCCCCAACTGCTTGTGCCATAACCTACTCATATCATCATATTGGGCAATAGCACACATATGTTTGTCTCCACATTTAGAAGTAAATTATTGAAACTTATATAATCCATTCTCCATTTTACCAATTGGAATAACTCTATAATTATCATTTACATCCTTGATTAATAATTTATCATTGTAGAATTATATTTTATATCCTTGACTAGCAATTCGAGATATCAAAAGAAAATTTGTTTTTAATACAGGGACTAACTTCTCCTTTTTTAACAAACTATTATCAAATTTGATATTACCAGTCCCTATAACATCTAAAGCACTATTATCTCCCAAATATATTTTCGCTAATTGATTCAAATTGTTCCTTACTATGAGTCATGTGTTGTGTAGCACCAAAATCAATAACCCAATCATCTTTGAAAGTATTATTTTCTTTAAGTGCAACAAAAAATGCATTTCTTTTAGAATCACCAAATTTGGGAGGATTTATTATCTTCTTCTCTATATCGCTTTTCTTCTTGAAACATTCATTTTCTTTATGACCCATTTTGACACAATAATTACATTTCCATTTACTTATATTATGATCTATGGATGAAGCACCTTTATTTTCATACTTCAAATTTCTTTCTTAAAATTGATTATCTTGTGACTTCATATAATATTGTTTTCCTTTCATTAGAAATGCTTGAGATTCACCATCAAATGATTTTTTTTCTTTAACTTGTGTTTTCTCTTCTTGAACTAATTTAACTCATAATTCTTCAAATTTAATAATTTTCAATTTATCCACAGTATCTAAACCCCTTATAAATCATTGATAAGATCCCAAAAGACTTTGTAATATAATTTGCACATAATCTCTATCATCTATATCTTTTCCAAGAGAAGCAAGCTCATTCTTATTTTCCTTTAACTTACTAAAATGTGGGACTATCTCTTGTAAGCTTGACAATTTCATTTTATATAAATTAGTAGTGAGAGATAAGATCTATAAATCACCTAAATTTTGATATAGATCCTTCAAAATTTCTCATACTTTTACTCCACTTCTCTCATTATGAACTTCTAGAAAACCCTCTTCTACGAGTGCAAGCTTGATTAGTGTTGTTGCCTTCTTGTCCCTTTTATCCTAATTATCTTGATCATTTCCTAGATTTGTAGGCCTCTATTCACTATGAGTCACAATATCATAACAATTTTGAAGAGTTAGAGTGATTTAAATATGAGATACCAAATCATAATAATGTTTCCCATTTAATTTATCTGTGAGTAGAGTAACACCAAGTGATTCCATTATCAAATTCTCTCCTTTTTAGATGAGACTAAAAGAGATTTCAAAAAAATTTAATGCCCAGGTTGAAATTGAAAACCTCCCACCAATTTCTTGAACAACGTATCTTTCTTTCACTATTGTATTGATCTTTTCACAAGAAGAATTGCTAGTGCTACTCACTCTAGATTATAGCTAGCATGTAAAAGATTCAACCAAAAAAAAGTCACTACCCAAAGAGAAAACCTAGCTCTGATACCATGATGATTTACTTATAATAGCAACACAAAAATGTAAAGAAATAGAGTAAGATAATAGACCAAAATAGAGCAATTTATGGAAACATTATTTATTTATTACACTAATTTTCTTCACACATACATCTGCCAAGAGACTGACATTTATAACCAAAAGAGTTATGGAATATTTTTAATAGACTACGGTGGGATAAGATAGAGAAAAATCTAGATAGAAGATTTCTAGAGACTTCTAAACAGCTATGTAGAGGAAGATGAGAATATTTAGAAGGAGTTATATAAATATTTTAAGACTCTTGTAGATATTTTAAGACTTTTCTATATTTGGTATTAAATGTTCACCTACTGAACAACATATGAAATGAAATAAACATTATTTAGCCTAATAGAAGGGAGCTCAAGAATTACAAGAAATGGTGAAAGGAATGAGAGGTATGGGAGCAATTGGAAATGAGAGGTCTTCTCCTATACTTGAACATGATGAAATAGTCCAAGCAAGAAATTATAGTGAAGTTCATCAAGGGTTGGGACTCAAGGATAGTTATGATGGCTGGGAGGAATCTACGACTGAATATTGAGGTTATGGAGAATATTACAAGGTTGAATCCCAAAGGTATGGATTTATACCATAACATTTTAGAGCAGCTCTTAGAATATTTTCAAAAGAAGATGAAAATTGGTTAAGGAAAAGATTGGGAATGGGGAGGGGGGTTGTATGCTATCTGGAAAATTAATCTTCTATGGAAAAAAGTGTTTAAATTTATAATGGAGTATATTACACTCGATGGTCTTTATGATAGAGCCCATGGCTATCATTTTGTCCTATTCAACCATTTTAGGTATAAGATAAGGGCTTGCTTCTAATTATATTTTCTTTTCTTCTAGAAAAACAAGGGTAACACTTTGGGCATTGCTAGTTATAAAGAGTAGGGGTTAAGTATCATGGTAGATTTATAAGATGTAACTCCAGAGTTAGTGAAAAGAAAGATGAAGATGGTTAATTATAAGGAGTAGAAAACATAGTTAGAAGGGGAAAGTGTCAAAAAAGAGCTTAAGGAGACTTCTGTTGATCAAGGTTTGAAGAGTATGGAGATGGTTGTGGGAGGGGAGAGGGAGGATTCTTATGGGTCAGTTAAAAGGCTTTACATGCCTTTTAATCTTTCTAAATCTCCTATATCTAGCCTTTCTCTACAAAAGGAAGATCCACCTCCCCTCCCCGATCCCCCGCCCTTGTGAGAATACTGGGAGAAAAAAAAGAGAAGAATATGGATGAGAATGAAGAGGATGTTGAAAAAGAGGCCCTTTTTCTAGTGGATTATATGAAATCAATTAAGCACGATGCTCAAATTTCTCCCTAGGCATCATCTGATGGAAGTGATTCATTTAAGAAAATCTTGGATGGGAGTGAGAGGGATAAGGATAAGGATGAGGGTTATAAAGATAAAGGGATTGAGGACTTGAAGAATAGAATTGAAAATGGAAACTCTAGTCAATAATGTCACTGAAAAGTATTAGGGGTTAATGAAGGCTATTATGGATTGCTTGAATAGGCTAGCTAGGAGGGTGCATAGAGATGTTGGGAAATTGTTGGTCCTTGATATGAAGTCATTTGATGTTGTGGGGATTTCTAGAGGTCTAGGGAAATGTACATAAGAAAGCATGAGACAAAAGAAGTCGTCTATCTATGTTACTAATTAGGAAGAGATTAATGAAGTCATCGATACAATAAAGAATCTCAAGGAGGAGCTGGCTAGGAAAGTCAAGGAAATGACATGCACCTAGTAGTTCTCATCTTTAGGGATTTTGTTTTGTTTTGGTTAGCTTTAGTTTATGTATTTGGTTTCTTGGTTGTAGCATTTTGTTGTTTGTTTTTGTAGTGGGTGTGCTAGTTCTATGATGCACTATTTTATTTTGGGGTTTAATTGTTATATCTATTGTATTAACTATTGGGGCTTTGGGTCCCTTGTAAAAAATATATTTTAACCCTTAATAAGAAACATGATGTTAAATACCATAAGGAAATTACTTAAATAGTCATGTTATAACATAACCTACCTCTTAGACTGAATATTGACAATCTACAATGGAGAACTAAGGCTTAGTAAAAGAATGGAAGAAAAATTTTATTTGGGTTGATAACTTCATTATGTTACACAATTTATTTTATTTCATTAAGTAAAAAAATACATTTTAAATAATGGATTGAAATTATTATGATGAATGACATTAAAAAAATTGCTTTAAAATCATGTTAAAAATTAGAGGAAAGTTGGTTTTGTATGGACCATAAATCTAAAGCTTACAAAATTAAAAGGTCCATCCGATCAAAGAAGTAAATAGACACTAACTAGACATGACCCAATGTCAACAAAAATTTACAAAAGAGGTCTACAGCCTCAAAAAAACCAACAAGCACTTCTCCAGAGATTGGTTTTCTTAATGATATCAGTCTTAATGTATCTAAAATTTATAGCAACACTATCTGGAGAGGAGTAGAAGGCTATAATGTCCCCTTCTTTAGAGTATGATTTAATAATAGATGATCAAATTTCTTTAAAACAAATTAAACTACATATATATGAATATAATATAATATCTTATTAAATAAATAATATTGTTAGAATATTTGCCTAATATAATATTTAAAAATATCAATGGATGAATGAATTATACAAAATTGAATATTATAAGAAGTTTGAAATATTCCATTGAAATAAATATTAAATTTTTAGGAAATCTTTCAATATAAGAACAACCTAAATATAAATAAATCAAGTTGAAATATGATCTGACAGATAGTCACGACTATTTGCTTATAGTATATAAGAAGACAAAGGGAAAAAACTGAGACGGGAGATCCTTAGCAGGAAGCAAAAGAAAGAACTAGAGGAACAAATAGGAAGGAGCACAAATTAAACACAATTATCACTACCAATAGAACATAGTAGAATATGAGAGATAATAAGAAGTTTTGATGTTTGGTAGGGTGATATTGAGAGATCAAATAACAAAAATAAATAAGGCGAAATCATTACTTGCTCGTCCCATTTTGTACAAGTGAGAAATATATATAATATAATATAATATAAGGAAAACATATGTAAGAATATTTGTGAATAGAAGGCCAATTGTGATAAGTAGTCAATAATGTGAATTAGCTACATGGCTATAGCATTAACAAATATTGGTAATTATAAATCAGGTGCAATTAGAACTTTGTAACATAGGATAACAAAAAAATAACAACAAATTTTATAATAAGACCTATTGGAATAATTAAAACCCCATCTTTATGTCACTAGTTTGTTGCACCAATATTTGTTGTTCTATACAGAAATTGACTCTTGTTCCCTATTCTCCAGCCATCAGTTTTATAGAACTACTATGCTATAAAAAACAAGAAGGTAGACTCCTTCTAAGATGACTTTCCTTTTCCCACGTAGATACAAGTTAGTTGTAATTTAATGCATAAGTTTCTTATCAATCCTCTATATATGTAGAGACATCGTAATGCATTAGTTGTTGCAGTCACATCAATATAATATATTTTTTGTGACATAGATTTACTCTTTTGAGTTTCTACTTTATTGAGTTTTATTTCATAACATGGTATCAGAGCATATTTTGATTCATGAGCTATGATATGGTTTCTTTCTCTAATATGACTCTATTAGAGTGTCTATGATTCATGTTTATTTGTGTGAGTTTATGTTGTTTTTACTATAGGTTATTTTTGATTGAGCAACACCCAATAAATCTCTCATTATTTTGGAGAAAGAAAAAAGAATCCGATGAAGTGTTATTAGAATGTAGTGAGCAAGTGTTTTACCACCATATTGAAGAAAAATCAGAAAAATATTGAACATTTTAGAAAGAAAGGATATTGTTGATATTGCTATTGCTGAAGCTTAAAATATATCTTGGGTAGATTGGGCTTTATGTTTGTTGTTAAATTTGTGGTCCTTTATGGGAGTTGAGTGTCTAAGAATAGAAAAAATTTTCAAGATTGTCTGAAATGCATTTATGATGTCGGATGAAAATGTATGGATTGGAAGTAAGTGGATGTGACCAACTTTGAAGGCTATATTGTTATCAAGATGTGTGTTTGTAATAGAAGACAATTGAATTAAATATCCCTCATGTGAGTGTTGTACTTGAGTGCATTATCGGTACTGTTTGACACCCTAAAATATGGTTTTCTTTATTGATGAACCATGTTTTTGAAAAACATTTCTAAAAAACTGGTAGGCACAGCTATTGGGTACCCATGTGACTTAGTAGATGGATTGGTTTTCATATGGACTCAATAATTATTGTACATGAGAAAAGTTTAGAGCTAGTTTCTCATTGCTAAAAGTCTTGAAGGGTTTGTGGTCAGCCAAAACCACTTGTTTAGGTGAAAAGCCTAAAAGTCTTGAACAGTTTGTGGTAAGCCAAAACCACTTGTTTAGGTGGAAAACCCAAAAGTCTTGAAGGGTTTGTGGTAAGCCAAAACCACTTGTTTAGATAAATAACCTAAAGTATTTCAAGGGTTTGTGGTAAACCAAAACCACTTGTTTGGGTGCAAAATCTAAAAGTTTTTGAAGGATTTATTGGAAGCCAAAACCACCTATTTGGGTGAGAAACCCAAAATCAAATCAATTGCATTAGGTGGGAGAAATCCAAATGGTCATGTGTAAATTGGTTAAAAACCCAGAGTAATATTCAAATTCATAGTGATAAGTGAAACTAAAACTTTATGTTGTAAATGGATACCAGCCAAGGCTTAATGTCGAGACTAATCTTATTTGAATATCCCATTGTAATGATTTCTCCCACATAAATAATATTTAGTGGTAGAATTTAAAGGAAAGTATTGGGATAATTATTGTTGCACCAAAATATGTTGTTCTATTTAGCAATTTATTGACTCTTGTTCCTTATTCTCTAGCCATCACTTTTTTAGAACTACAGTGCTTTGGACTACTTCCACAATGACTTGCCTTTTCCCACGTAGATGCAAAGTAGTTGTAATTTAATGTAGAATCTTCTTATCAATCCTCTATTTATGTAGAGACATTGTAATGCATTAGTTGTGGTAGCCAAATCAATATAATATATTTTTGTTTATGCTCCTACCATAGATTTACTCTTTTTAGTTTCTATTTTTTTGAGTTTCATTTCTTAACAAAAACCACCTGAGAACTGGCCATTATATGTTTAATGACTCTCCATTATATAGTGAACTAAGTAAAAATTCAGGAGCAATCCAGAAGTATATTACATTATTCTTATATTTAATATTTATGTTAGAATGAGATAAGAACTTTACTGTTTACATAGAGGCTATGTTAGTCTTGGTAGACTAGGACATTCAGTGTGGATGTCTAAGTTTTTCTAAAAGAAAACATATGCATCTCTAGAGATAATAAATATTGTAGTGTTCAAACATATGCATATGCCAGAGATAAGATTCTTGGTTAGAGATGGGATCTCTACCAAGTAGTGTCAATAGATATCCCAAAGTGGCCTATGGAAGACAACTATTTTTATATGACGATTGCCTATGAAGATCAATTCTCACTAGAGGGTTATGTGATTTGAGAAGAGTTTCCTTAGAAAGATTAGGAAGGGTTATATGGGGTAGTATTTAGACTATTACTTAATCAATTCAATATTTCTAACATGTTTTAAACACATTTTCCTATTGTATTAATGATTTATGGCATGTTCCAACATTCAATTCTTAATCCAGAAGAGGGGATATTACAAAGGCTTATTCTTACTCCTCAATCACATAGAGTTACACCTAAGAGGGTGCATCTTCTCAACATCTTTATGCAACACTTTTGTTTTCTTCCTCACTAGATACTATGTAATGTCTCTTAAAGGGACAGAAAGGGAATTAACTTTATACATGCCACATGTACTATAGAGGTAAAGTATTATTGGGTAATAGTAAGAAGGAAGGAAGTCCTATAGAGCTTAGTGGAGAGGCCAATATTATTTTCTTATATTGAACCCACCATTAGATTTTTCTATCAAGATGAAATCAAATATAATTTTTGAAGATGGAGAATTCTGTTGAGCCAATGAAAATTGAAAATCCCAATGGTTGATTGAATAACCAGTGAAGTAGTAGTCCTCATAACAACATATAACAAATCATTGTTCAAGATATTAATGTTAACACTAGCTCCAACCAAATTAAAAAAATTCTTCTTAGAAGATAATCAATGGATTATCTTTGAGCCTAACATTCTTTTGATTATCAAGATTAGGCAAATTATCAATATGATCATCGATAAGTTTAGAAGCAATTTTGAGAATATTAAGATGACTGTGGGCTGAATTCCATTTAACTAATCCAATGAGAAAATGCTAGAATATCTTCGATTAGTATTAGGGTTTGAGCATTTAAAAATATAAAAACAAATTCCAATCTATAATAATCATAGATCTACAAAACCCACACAAATCTTGTACTATTTCATGACGCCAAACTGCATCCATAGATTTCAAATTTAGTGTTCTTGGAGCAATAGCATTAGGGTTTCTTAGCACAAAAATCTTAATGGTTGAAAAATTATGAGTTAAAGAAAAATCCATGTTTAAAATGGATTCTAGAATCACACAACCTTACTGTCACTCAAACTATCCCAAAAAAATTTGTGAACATGAAATTTAAAAATAGTATATATGTGCCTATTTCAACTCTGTTACTTGATTATCAAAATTGTCTCAATTTTGATCTTGTTAATCCTATGGTTATTTTTGAAATATGCCTCATTTTAACTGTTGAAATGGTTATTTCATCTCTATGTTTTTGAGAATTTTTGCCCTCCAATATCTCTGACTTGTTCCCAACTCTGCTCAGCACTTTAAATTTTCAAAATCCAACTTCTGAGCCCAAAGTCATCATAGGTTAATGGAGAGACCCAAAAATACGTATTTTTAGTTTTATCATTAACCATTAACCTCTCAAAAGGTTAAGGATAAGTTTCAAATTACATATTTTGGAGGAGGTTAATTAGCCTCTCCAAAATTACATGTTCTCTTTCTCATCATTAAATTCTCAAAAGGTTAAGGTTCATGGGTCAAAACATGTATTTTGAAATGAATCATTAACCATTAACCTCTTAAAAAGAGGTTAATATTCAAGTCCAAAATACACATTTTTGAAGCTGTTATTAACCTTTCAAATGATAAAGTGAAGGGAATGGAAGGTAGAGGCAATGATAATTTGTGCTCTAATTTCCAAAGTTGAAGGGCATTCAAATGTGGAAGTAGTAACTCGCATTTTAAGCATGTAATCTGTTTGATATAAAAATCTTAGCACTGGGAGTAGAAAGTCTGAAGTTTCAAAGAATATCTCGTACACTCCTTAGCATTAAATACATGTCACAAAAACAAGGGTGCTAAATATGAACGTCTCTTAAAAGAAGACATCACATGAAATAAAGTTTAGGTGTAAGGAAAGGCTTCAATATAGACGTGATGGAGATTGTGAACTATGAAATACATGTCAAAGAATAGTATCCTTACCCAAGTGCTTCATCGTGGTTTGCAATTCTCTTCTTATGATTTTGAGTCTTCTCCACATGCAGCTATGAGGAAATTAAGGGGATTCAATGAATTGCTGATCAGATTTATTATTTCAAGATAATGGCAATATTGGTGACCTGACAAAGATTAAGTATGGAGTGCCTCTAGTTATGACATCTTGCGAATCGGCCATATACATGATTACAATAAAGGTGCAAACTTCATGCATAGAAACACAAAAACTATTTGACCAAATGCTCTAAAAAAATTGATTATTAGAATTGGCTTTGTTAGCTTGGGATTAATTTAAAACATCAAGATTGTATATGGGTCAACATGGATGCGCTATTCTTTCCTTCATGCCTGCACATGGAAGGGACATCTTCACATGAGCAGTCAACAAAATGACCCTAAAGTGTATTACATAGCCTCATGCCATGAATGTGAAAAATCCATGTGGGTAAGGAATTCTTCGATCACCACATTGCCAACCCACAATACTACCTAGAGTTTCATTATGCACTTGCAGTCTTGATCAAGTGGGAGGAAATTGTGCAATATCACTAAGAATTAGCTCCATTGACATCGAATCCATAGGCATTGAATCTCTTATTGCAATGGGTTTTGAATGGACTCAAAACCATACATACCATGCCAAACTCAATGACTTGGTGAGAATATAAAAAGGACGAAAAAGCATGTGAAGTGCTTGACAAAATGAAATGCTTGTGTCTTCCTCTTGGTTTGTAGCTCTGGAAGCTTCACTAAGTTTATCTCCAAAAATTAAGTCATCCAAATTCAGATTATCATCCTTATCTTCTTTGGCAATTGGAAACCTACATATAGACTAGGGTGTCCTATATGTTATCCAAATCCTTGAGGAAATGATAGGCTGGACATGACAAAATAATCAAAAGGCAATAATATCACAATGTTCAACAATAAAGGAAATGATTATACCCAGGTGACATTAGAAGAATCACACAAAAATATTCAATTCATTACAATTTGTAGGTGTGAGTAAATGATCATCAACAATATCCTTGTGAATGCCTAATACGAGCTCCAAAACATGGTGATCCTCAATCAAATGCATAGTGAATAATGTTGACAGATCTTTTTGATAGAATGTATCGTTTATCACTTTGAAGTTGGAATTAAAGAGGCAGTGCAAGGTTGAAGACATTTGGTGTAATCCAGAAAAAGATCAATAATCGAACCATAAAATATAAATATCAAAGGCCGAATTATGCACCTATTTTAAAAAGTACACTTCCAGACATTGGTGATACCATTTTAGGAAGTCTTTTCCTTCAAGATTTTTGGTCATCTCTTGAGAGTGAGGAGAGGACTCCTTTAGCCAAAAAGATATTGTAAAGCGACCTAGCTCAAGTAGGAGGACATCCCATTTCAATACAGTGCCTTAATCTCTTACTAGAATGCATGAAAGCCTTTCATCTAAATACCAAGGAAGTCATTTCATTAAATAATAAAGTGATTGTACATCTAGATCCTTTTTCTATTGCCATTTCCTTTCGACTACCTACCAGAGTGCAATATGCCAACATCAATCTAAGAACTACAAAGGAGTACTATATGGTGAATCAAACTTAGTGTCTAAACACTATTACCAGGTCATGGCTCCTATGACCAAGGAAAGCAAAATCTAAACTAGCCAAATCCATCCATAGATCATTGTTAAAGGAAGATGTAGTGAACATGGTAACTCTATTAAGTAGGATAATAGGACTTCGAGATTCACATGAGTTTGACAATTGGATGTTCTTGTTTATTAACATGGTCTACAGAGGGAAGCAACACATTGATTGGGCTGAAATTATCAGTGACTCACTGCATAGACAACTCATGGAACTTCAGGAAAATGATTGCTTCTACATGACTTCATACCTTTTATATGCTATTGCAAGTACCAAAAGTTGGCCAGGGCTTAACCGACAAGGTATATATGATGATACAACTATTATTTATGATAATCTTCCTTAGATATAGTATGAAAATAGCCTACACCATTTTAGAAGAGTGAATGATGTGTTCGCAATGTTGACTATAAGAGAAATCCAAGGAAAAATGGGACTCAAAATTTTACTAGAAGCAATGATAAAAGTCTTCATATAGTTTACAAAAATATGGAAGTGTCTTCATACAGTTGCTGAAGTTCACTTATATCAGGTTAGCTACCTATGATGGGTGTCCCCTAATGCTACCTAGATTCGTTGATGATAAATTGCTCTTGATTGAAATGTGCAGGCAGATTAGTCAAATTGACACACTTTTCAAGAACAAGAGGATAGATGAAATACCTTTTCCTATTAGCATTGAATATTATAGCTATGACACTATATTAGATGTGAGGAATATAGAGAGATCCATTGCCAAAATAAATTTGCATCTTTATACTATGCATTTCCCTTATGATTGTAAAGGCTATGTAGTTAATGAGTTAAAGCTAAACCCCAACCTCAATCACTTTCTAGCTCTAGAGGACTTTTGGGAGGATTGTGAAAATGATTTTGAAGCTAGGAAGAGAGATTGGATGCGACTTACAATAAGGCATGTAATAGACTTCAAGGTGGATATTGATGTGACAGGTGTAGATGATGATGAACATTCCTTGGTTGATCCCTTCTACTAAGAGAAAATTGAATTACTAGATCTTCCTCCTATTGATTGGTCAATTCAAGAGTTAAAAAGCCTAAAAGAAAGAACTGCCTATGTCCTTAAAAGAACAAGAGATTGGGTCAGTAAAGTCAGAGCAAAAATGTTGACTACCAAATTCCAAAGTAGAGAGAGAAGAGGCAATCAAGGAGAATAATCTTGAATGGCATTAAAGACAAATTTTGGTGAGAAAATACAACAATTAGATACAAGTGTTCTAGATCAAGATGAAGATCTAAATCAGCCAGCTAAGTTTATAGTCAAAAGAAGAAGGACAAAAATGAAAGGTAAACTTACTACAGTGAATCCGGAAGGAAATGAATCTAATGAGAAGGATCAAATAATTCCTCAAGCTATTGAACCACACATCCCCCTTACATCCTCTTATGATATAGTAATTCCTCATTTGAGCTTCTCTCCTCCTAAGATATCGTTAAGAGACATCAAACAGTTGGATAATCAATTATCTAATTCAAAAGATTTAATGATGATTTCTTAAAATATAATAGGTGACATGCAAGTTTTACATACTATGCATTCATGGTTCTAGACTAGTCTTCAGAAGAAGAAGAAAGTTGTTCAAATGAACCTGCCTCCATTTGATGTGATATCTAGTTTCCTTCAGAAGCCTCCTAAGGTGAAAAAGACTAAAGTGATGTCCAAGTTAGCCATTGTTAAAAATTTAAGAAATCTATGCGTAGAAATAGCCAAGACCATAATTGAAAAGAATGTTGATGAAGCATCTAAGTTGGATTTCATTCTACATAAGGTTGATCTTGGTCCATCTACTCTAGAAAGAGACTTTCAAAATTTTGAAGTGATTGCTATCCAAATGTTACAAAGAGAAAAGAAGGAGAAAAGAACTAAGGAGAAACTCAAGGATCAAGTTAAGATGCTAGTGTCTTACATCAATTTGATTAGCAATTCCTCTACTCTGAAGATAATAGTTACTTCACCAGCCTTAGCAGGTCCTAATGGAATTCTTGATCATGTTGTTGTTGAAAGAGTAAACAAACAAAAGTCACATAGTATGATGATTGAAGCTTGGATAAGTAGAATGATAGAAGATGCTTCAAAACTCATAACTGGAGTGAAGGAAATATATGGAAAACCCATCAAATAGATATAGGAAATTTCTAAAGGGTTAAAAAGTAACAAAGAACAAAAAGTCAACTAGCAAAAAGTAGCTAATGAATTACAAGAAATGGCCAAGTTAGACACAAGCACTCTAGTTCTTGAGAAAATTATTGCTGATCCAAGTGAGAATCAGACATGTATCTAGAGTAAAAGTGTTAATTGGAAAATGACAAATATCAGCAAAGGGATCATTGAGTTTGAAAAACTAATAGCTTCTTGGGAGCAGCTGAAAATGAAAGTTACGAATGAATTAGTCTCTACTATCACAAGTGGGGTGGCAGTAGGTGATCTTCAACATATTGATTGCCAATTTCTTCTTGATTCTTTTAGTACCCAAATTCATTCAGAAATAGAGAATCGAGTATCAAATGCCGAAACAATGATGAAGCTCAATCTAGTCTCAATCACTTTGGAAGATTGCAACATTTCAGCCTATCGACAAGAGTCAGAAGAGATTTAGGATAAATACTTCACAGCCAAACTTAGGATGGAGAACATGTTCATTCCAAATTATGATTCAATGATGATCATCCTCGATGCTTATAGGGCCTTCTGAGATAAGTTAGTCATGTCTAGATAGATAGAGTTCATAGCTAGAAGACCAGTGCTTGGATATGTATACATCCTTGGAAATTCTAACTAAAGTTTTGTTTTTGAAATTTTTCCTTGTATAGGTTAATTTTGTTGAGGTTAATTAACCCCTCCAAAATTATGTATTTTGGACTAGTTATTAACCACAAAGAGGTAGTTAGTAACCTCTATGTCTATATAAGGCCTCTTTTTGGCTTTGTAAAGGAGAGTTTTTTGGACTTTAGAATAAGGGAACACTATGCTGAAATTTTGATTAGGAGACAAATTTTGGAAAGTATGTATAGCTTTTGTCTTTGAAATTGAAAATCTCTATTATGTTCTTGGTGCAAGAAAATGAAATGAGATACGCTTTTGGTTTCTTGTTCTAAAATCAGGATTGTTGTAGTATAAACTATTGATTCTTGTGTAGTGATAATTCTCACGGTATTGTGTGAATGTTTATGAATCATGAATCAGCATGGTAATAATGGTCATTTTCAAGTGTAGTTCTTGATTACCTTTGTTATCATTCTATGTTGACTCAAGAAAGTTGTGAGGTCATGTGGTGCATTCGTCCTGAATGACTTTCTCCCAATCTCTAAAATTTTAAATTCTTTATTTGAAAAGCTTTAAAAATTATATCATACAAGGGAGTTGCCCCTCTAAATGTAGAGGAAGGCCATATAACAAGGGCCTATCCAACTATTGTGAATGGGTTACCACATACACTCCATTGGGCAATTTTTACAGTGACAAATCTGTTTACCAACAAACTAGACCTTCAATGTTAAAAGGAACCCAACCATTCATAAAATTGAACCATCTTTTTATTTATTCATTGAACTGAAAAGACAAATTACAATTTACACAAAGAACACCAACAAGGGTGGTGAAATAGACAGAGAATGGACTGTCAAAATCAAATAATTAGGTAGCCCACCAAATGAAGATCTCACAAGTGCACACATACACATATTTTTTGAGGTCAATCGTTATCACACCCAAATCTTTAGATGCATTTAACCATAGAGTTAAATGCACAGATTAGGTAATTATTAATCGACACCGTCCTTAGCATTTGGTTAAAGCAAAGCTGACGAGACTTGTATATTATATAAACACGCACAAAAATAAATACTCTGCCCACATAAACCATCTATACTCCACAAACATTTACTCTTAATAAATCTCTTGTTTCCCAACTCCCAATGCAAAGGAAGTTATAGGATAGTAGTCATCTTTATAGTCAAGGATGGCCTTTTTTATCTTTAAGAGAGCACACCACTTCCTTGTAGGCTTGTACATAGTCAAGATAGCGTAGAGCTGTTTCCACCATGCAACTCCATACAATGTTTCACCATAGGCCTCAAACCATTGCACTCTGTGTGTGCCCCATATGCATAATACATATTCCATATCTTTCCATAGTCATAGTCATGATTGGTTAAGCACTCTCTAGACAAATATCTCCAATTTTTGTGTGCTTATCTTCCCTTTGTATCACCAATGTCTATCATAAATATATACCAGTCTTTTCTTAATTTCTCAAATAAATTTTCTATTGACTCACAATAACCTTTCACTAATCTATATCTTTCTCTTTTATTAGACTCTTTATCAAATTTCACCAATTCTTCCTTTGTTAGCCCTAGATTCAATTCTTTAGATCCATAGGCATATTATAATCCCTCCTTTTATAAATAAACTAAGAATGTAAAAGAAAATATAGAACAAAAAAATGCATAAACATAGTAGCTTATCGTGGTTTACCACAAATCGTGGCTACATCCACACTAAGAGTAGAGGAATTATATTAATGAGAAAATTAATGAGTTTACAATACATGCCATCAACATTTATAATCAAAAATGATTAGCTGAAGAGACAAAATAAAAAGGAGGAAAAATACAAGTGTCTGTTGGTCTTCAATATTCAACAATCTCCCACCTAAATACAATAGATACACTAGTTGATCATCCATTCCTCTGCTCTACATCCTGACCTACTTCTTTTTAACAAGGCCAAGAGAAGTCTTGGAACATTTGAACTTCTCATTGGCAACAACCTTCATCAACATGTCTGTTAGATTGATCTTGGTATCAATTTTTGCAACCTTTAGTTTTCCTTCTTCTACCACATAGCGAACATAGTGAGCATGCTTGTCAATATGTTTGGAGCATCACTGAGAGGAATAGTTGTGAACCATAAAAATTGCACTCTGACTATCTACAAATATAACATAATCATCTTGTTGCCAATGTAAATCACAGAATAAGCATTGCAACCAAATAATCTCTCTAGCCCTTCAGAAAGAGCCAAGTATTCGGCTTCAGTAGAAGAAAGTGCAACACAATGTTGTAGTCTTGAGGCCCAACTAATGGCAGCCCTAGAAAATATGAAAGCATATCCAGTAGTAGACCTGCACTTTTCTCCATCTTCGACAAGATCTAAATCATTGAATCCTTGCAGCTGAGAATGATCTCTACCAAAACACAATGCATAATCAGAAGTACCCTTGAGATACCACAATATCCATTTCACTGCTTCCCAATGAGGCTTCCTAAGATTTCTCATGAATCTACTAACTACTCCCACTACATGAGCAATGTTAGGACATGTAGAAACCATAGCGTATATTAAGCTACCAACTGCTGATTTATAAGGAACATTATGCATCAAATCCTTCTCATCTTATGTTTTGGGACACAAATCAGAACTTAGGTAGAAATGAGAAGCAAGAGGAATAGGAACATGTTTAGCTTCAGCCATGCCAAACCGCTGTACAACTTTATCAATGTATGATTTTTGTGACAAAGTTAGCACCTTTTTCTGTCTATCTCTGGTGATAGTCATCCCAAGAATCTTTTTGGTCACCCCTAAATCTTTCATGGAAAACTGAGAAGCTACCTCTTTCTTTAGCTTGCTAATTATTTGAGGAGAAGTAGAAGAATAACAAACTCACCATTAGGAAGTCTTTTATAGTAGATGCATAGATCTAATTTGCATCGAGTGAAGTTGTGTTCAGCCATGAACTGATCAAACTTAATGTACCACTATCTTGGAGCTTGCTTGAGCCCATATAAACTTTTCTTTAGCTAGCAATAAAGATGTTTTTTCCCCTTTTGAACAAAACCTTCAGGCTGTTCCATGTACAATTCCTCATTGATTTTGCCATGTAGAAAAGCCATCTTGGCATCAAGCTATTCGAGCTCAAGATCCCAACTGGCTACTAATCCCAAAACTGCCTAGATTGTAGTCATCCGTAAAATAGGTGAGAAAATCTCTTCAAAATCTAGGCCCTTTTATCTAAGCATACATTTTGACAACTAATCGAGCACGATACCTCTTTGTTCTGCCATCTTCTTCATTCACGTTATATACCTAATGGTTTTTCAAAGCTTTATCATTGGGTGGAAGCGGAACTAAGTTCCATATTTTTTTTTTTTTAAGAGAGTTCATCTCTTCTTCCATCGTAATCATCCACTAATTTTTATTAGTACTTTTGCAAGCATCTCAAAAATTAGCCGGCTCTACTTGATCAGAGATTAAAATCTTAGGCTCTACCTCCTCTGAATAAAGTAATTCATAATCAGAATATTTTATAGGAAGATGTCTTTCCCTGTTAGACCTCCTTAATCCCGTAATATTAACCTCTTGTTCTCTCAATTTGTTAATATCAGTCCCCTTTGAAGTTGCATCTAGTTGAATATGATTAGATACATTCAGGGCCTTAGTCGCATTATATAACTCATGTTCACTTCCTTTGGAGAAAATGTATTGATTCTTATTTGATGGATTAGCTTCCTTCACATTTTGATTTGTTGGAGTAACTCTAGGCATGTTGGTCTTTGACCAAGTTGAGTGATCTATGTTTGGCATATGTTGAAGTTGTGAGGCCTGATTGACATTGGTTTGAGGAATGATAGATGCCGTGTCATAGTTTACACTGTGCTTTTCCAAACATGAAACATTTTCAATGCCAATCCTATGCTAGATCTCATGAGTTAGTCTTTGACTGGGTGTGGTCAAACCAATGTTATGAGGATTTGAAACAAACTCATTATAATATCCATGTTGTATGTTACCCTCCAAGCCACAATTGTTATGTTTGATAGTGCTAATAATCTACTCTATATCACCATGGGCAGATGCATAGACTTGCTGAGTGGAGTAGAGTGTAGGATCTCCCTGTGTATCATAACAATGAACTTGCAGTTGGTCCTCTGCCTGATTGCTATGAAGTCTAGTATTCTCTGTTGTTTTTCGGTGAAGAGGGCTTTGACACCAACTATCATTGTTTCCTTGTGGTATCCCATGTCCTGCTTTAGGATTGTGCAGTCTAGCATGAGTCTTAGACTTCTGAGTAGCCCAAAAACTATTGTCTTTACTGTCAATATTACCACTAATATACTATTGATTGCAGTGTGGAGGATGTAGATATGTGATGTTAGTCCCCTGCAAATCATGGTGCTCAAAACTAGAATTTCCAACCCTTGGAGTAGAGCAAACACCTTGCTCATCACTGTGAGTCAAAGCATCAATCTCCTCCTATCTTCTTACAGCAACAACATCACTGAAAAACTATCCCAACTGCCCAACATAGTCAGATACTCCCCTTCATTCATGCTCTATCTATTGGAATGATGGTAGAGTATGAGAAGAAGGTTTTGAGTCATTGCTAACACCAGGAAAAGGAGCTAAAATAGAGGTAGGAGTGGAAATGATGGGCTAAGACTGTGACTATGAGTTCAATGAAGAATTGTTCTCATTAAATAAAGGCATAGAAATAAAATCTTCAACAACTCTTTCTTGTGGCGTTGATTGAAGAGCTGAAAAATTTGTCTCATTAAAGACCACATCTCTACTCTATACAATCTTCTTTGCAACAAGATCCCATAATCGAAATCCATATTGATCTTCACCATAGCCAATGAAGATACACTCCTGTGATTTTGAATCCAACTTGCTCCTTTTCTCTTTAGGAACATGAACAAATGCTTGACACTCGTACACTCAAAGATGTGAGTAGGAAATCCTTCTACCTAGCCATTCCTCAAGAATTTCAATGTCCAAATGAGATGAAGGACTTCAATTAATCAAGTATACTACTGTATTGTAGGCCTTAGCCCAGAATTCTTTGCATAAACTGGAATTAGATTGCATACATTGAGCTTTCTCAAGTATAGTTTGATTTAGTCTTTCCACTGTCCAATTTTCTTGAAAGGTGAATGTCACAACTTTCACCCACTGAATACCATGATCTACACAAAAGTTATCAAACTCCAAGGAACAAAATTCACCTCCATTATTTGATTTTAAACATTTGGTTTTGTGCCCACTCTAATTTTGAACAAGAGCTTTAAAAATTTTAAATTTTGAGAAAACTTTAGACTTTCTAGACATCATATAAACCCAACCTTTCTAGTACAATCATCAAGAAAGAAAACAAAGAAATTTGTGCCTCCATGTGAGGTTACCTTTGTTGGACCGAAGACATTCGAGTGCACTAACTCCAATCATGTTGTCTTCTTATCATGACCATGCTTCAAAAAACTGACACGTTTTTATTTTCCATGAAGACAATGCTCATAGAATTCTAAATCTGCTGATTGGAGACTGGAAGTTGCTCTCAATTAAGCATAACCTCTAACCCCTTTTTTCTCATGTGGCCTAATCTTTGATGCCAAAGTGCAGCATCACTGTCTGCAATAGTCATTGTAGCTCCTACCTCATCATTCATTTCTATAACATATAGATTGCCAACTTTATCTCCTTTGGCAATAATCATGGAATCCTTGGTAATTTTCCATGTGTCTTTGAGAAGTGTAACAAAAGCTTGAGCATATAACTGACTAATGGAAATCAAATTTCTTTTTAATTTGGGAACATGCCTAACATCTTGTAGCAATAATTGAGCACCTCCTTTAATTGATAAAAAAATATCACCCTTTCCTATGATTTCACAAGGCTTTTTATCACCCAAAAAAAATTCCCAAATTTACCTTGTAGTTTGTGAAGGCTTTGCTGCAAGAAGATGCATGAAATGAAGCCTTGGAGTCAATTACCCATGAATTCAAAGTTGTGTCACTTGTTGCAAGAACCAAAACACCATCCCCAACATCATGAATGATGTTTGCTCCACTGTCCAAAACTTTTTCTTGAGTTCTTTTATATTTTCTACAGTCCTTTTTAACATGACCAACCTTTCCACAAAACCAACAACCATTTTGTCTACCTCGAGACTGCGACCTTCTAGCTAATTGTGACCTTTGGTTGTTGTTATTATTTCTACCTCTATGCTGAGTTCTTCCTCTATTTTATGTACTAATCATTGTTAGCACATCATTGGATGAAGACTCTTTATTGGTTCTCCTCATATCTTCACTAAGCAACATAGAAACCACCTCATCATAAACCAGCTTGTTTTTGCCAGTTACAAAAGTGGTAATTTCTATTACCACACCATCCCAGCTATTCGGTAAGGAACATAATAAGATGACTGCCTTATTTTTGTCATCTTGAGGCATACCAATGGAGTGTGCTAGACATAAAAGAGTATTCAACTCATTTATGTGATTCAGCATTGCTATTCCTTCCTTCATCTTCAATTTGTAAAGCTTCTTCATGATAAAAATTTTGTTTTTAGCAAATGCCATTTGATACATACTATGAAGTTTGTTCCATATATCCTTTGTTGATGTTTCATTGTTCACATCGAACAACACATTCAGAGATAGTGAAAGAAAAATCTCTGTCATTGCCTTCTCATCAGTTTTAGTCCAATCTTCATCTGAAATGGTGGTAGGCTTCTTTGCTTTACCTTCAATTGCTATTGCAAGATCATGCTTGACCAAAAGTGATTGCATATATACCTTCCACAAACTGAAATCCTTCCCTAAAATTTTTTGTACTCTTGATTCCTCCATGATTGAAATTTGATCACCGAAATTGATTATGACTTTGATACCAATTGTAAATAAACAAAGAATGCAAAAGAAAATACAGAACAACAAAATGCATAAACACAGTAGTTTATCATGGTTCACCACAAATCATGGCTATGTCCACACTGAGAGCAGAGGAATTATATTAATGAGAAAATGAATGAGTTTACAATACATGCCATCAGCATTTATAGATCACAAATGATAAGCTGAAGAGATAAAATAAAAAGGAGGGAAAATACACATGTCTGTTGGTCTTCAATATTCAACACCATCAATTTATCAAGTCCCACATCTACAAGGATTGATCCTATGATGCGTAAGACAGAGGCCTATGCTGTTATTAGTCTACTTCAACCTTGAGGCCTTCAAAGGGTATATATAGGATATGCAACTCACACAACTTATAATCTCTAAAGTGCAAGAACAATATTTGCACCCCAAACAACTTATATGGATTTCCTATCAACTACATTCTCACCAAAATTTGTTAGTGTGAAACCTATTTGGGAATAGTAGGATTAATTAGTTTGAAATAACAATAGATTAGTTTATCTCAAAAACTTAATATTCTTTTCCAAGACTTGTCTTGCCACATATTCTAATGTGGAAAATGAATTTATAATCAAGATTTATTTGGATTGGGAGGCTTTCAATGTGATGATTTTTTCAAAGCAATTAAATGATCATCTTTTTTTTTAAATTTATAATTTTTTCAAATTTAAAGATACAACTTGTTTGCATATGCTATGGTCGCTAAGGAATTTATAATTAAAATTTATTTGAAAAGTGAATCTTTTAGTATGAATCCAAGATTAATTAGGCTAAATCATTTAACTAATGATCTTTTAATTTTAGAAATTTAAATGTTAAAAAATGGAATTTGTCTTATTGCCCTATTCTAAGATCATTAAGGAGTTTATAATTAAAGTTATTCAAGAAGGAAAGACAAAGTCTTAGTAATAGATTGAAAGATTTATTATTTTAAATTAATTAATTAAACTAGATACAATAATTAGTG
Organism: Cupressus sempervirens; assembly: GCA_028749045.1. Lineage (NCBI taxonomy): Eukaryota > Viridiplantae > Streptophyta > Pinopsida > Cupressales > Cupressaceae > Cupressus > Cupressus sempervirens. Next base: position 714,334,686 of record CM053786.1, on the reverse strand, counting down.
AGTAAAATATTGATGGTAAATGATATATTATAATCAATTAAAAAAATATCATGGCAAACCTACTTATAGGAATGAATAGAGACAAATAATAAGTGATGACCGAGGCTAGTAAAAGTATGGAAGTACATGGAAATTTCTTTGGGTTGTTAGGAGGTTCAATATTTTAAATAAATCATTATTTTTCATTTAATAAATTAGAAAAGGTAACATAAATAATTGATCAAATAATGATGGTGAGTGACATATGATTATTATTTGAATAAATATTTTATTCTAAACCTACTTCTAGGAATAAATAGAGAAAAGGAAGACCAAGGCTCCCTAAAAATAAGGAAATTCATGAGTTCACATTTTTTATTTTAGATTTTAATTGCATTTTTTTCCCACTTTATTAATTAAATATGATATAATAAATAATGGATACCAATCATGATTTTGAATGACATATTCAAATTATTTAAATAGTAAGTGGATGGAAGGAAATGTTAATTTAGGTTGGTAGCTTCTTAATGTTAAACAATTGTTTCAATTTTCTTAATCAAATAGCATAGATTAAATAATGGATAATAATCATGATAGTGAATGACATAAGAAGACTTCTTAGGAATTCATATTTTTTAATTAGAAGAAAACTAGTTTAACAGGAACCATAAATCTAAAGTTCACAAGACTAAAAGATATGTATCTTGTCAAAGAAATAAATATACACTAATTTTAAAAGACCTAAACACCAACCAGAAGGTAAAATAGAGGTCTACAACCTCAAAACAACCAATGAAAACTTATGTGAATTAGTTTTATTAATGATATCAATGTTTATGTCTCCAAGATTTCTATCAACATTATATGGAAAGAAGCAGAAGACTTATTCTTACTCTTGAATCACATTGTTAGAACTAACCGCTTTGTCTTTCTTTCTTAGGAGATTGTCAGTATCATATCGCCCACATTCTAGGAGGTAGAGGAACCAGTCCTAATATTAGGCTCAAAAAGTAAATAAACATAATCGTACTTTTGTTTTTCTTCTCCTCCTTGCACTTTCTCTAGGTTTTTCACAATTTTTATATTTTTCCAATTATTAGGCAGATTTGATCTCTAGAGATTTACATTTGGCCTTGTCCTCATTCTTGACTTTTCCAATGTTCTTCCATTAGAAACCAAGGCCTCCTTAATCATTTTAGTAGTTTTCTTTGGCATTTCTTTAAATAACAATGAAACAACAAAATCCTCTATCTTGCAAATGGTTGTTATGCTTCAAATCCTCTATCTTGTAAGTGGTTGTTATGCTTCCAAGTAGATAGGCATAGGGATTGGGGAAGGAAGAGAGGGGAGGAAAAGAAGTAGAGATAGGTGATAATTAAAGGGGACAAAATTTATTGGGGCAATTGTAACTCAAAAGAAACCTTTCTCTAGAGTTAACTACCAATTAAACATAACCTTAAACTAACATCTATTAAATGCACACCCTAATAAAACAAAAAATAAATCATAGCAATAAAAATAATTAAGCCCTACTCATAAATCATATAAATCCTAACTCTCTAGAAATACTATAAACCTTAACATCAATACTAGACAATATTCTATAAGAGTTCTTAACATTAAATCAATAAAAAATCTACCAACCCATTCATACCCTAATTTTAAACTTTATTCAACATTGTCCTACATGAATATGACTTAAAATCATAGCAAAAAATGAAAATGAAAACAAATTGGTTTCTAGATTTGATTTTTAGCAATGGTAGTTTCTTTGGCATTTCTTCAAATAAAAATGAAACAACAAATCCTCCATCTTGCAAGTGGTTGTTATGCTTCCAATATCCATATGAGTGATCTCATGAATTTTATGATTATTTAGTATATTACTCATAAAATAACAAGGAGAGTCTTATGTGGTGTATACCAGTTCTAATAATCACCATTGCATTGGCAAGTAAAAAACAATGAAATTTGAATTGGCTAGTAAAAAATAATGAAATTTGATATTGGTTGACTATAAATAAATTTTAATGATAAACACTTTGGCTGGGAATGAAATGTTAATGGAATGACAGTTTTTCTAAAAGTAGGTCACTTTGTTAGGGGAGTGGAAAGAGAGGTTTTTTAGGGTACAAATATTGTCCTTAACACTTTTGAGAGAGGATAAATTCTATGAGGTGCAAACTCATCGTAGGTTGTTAGCAATTACTAATTTGACCACCAACTCTATACCCATTGTCAAACAAAGCATTTATGTTGTCCTCTGACGTCCATCTATAATTATTTCAACTGATATCCACATTCTTCACATAAACTTTGACCATGCTACATTTTGATGCTCTATCTCCCAGCGTGTTCATATTAGGCATGTAGTTTGACTGTGTGGAAATAGAGTTAACAATTGAGTTTTCTAGGGTGCAAATATTGTCATTACACTTATAAGAGATGATAAGTTGTGTAAGGTGCAAACCCATTGCAAGTTGTTTGTTAGGATTAATTCACCACCTACGCTTAGCACATTGTCAAATAAAGCATTTATGATGTCCTCTGACATCCATCTATAATTCTTTCGACGGATCTCCACATTCTTCACATGAACTCTTACCACGCTCCGTGTTGATGCTCATATCTCTCGGCGTGTTCATATTAGGCATGTAGTTTGACGCACTTGGCTAAATAGCCGAACAAGTACACTTGAAGTAACAGTTTTTTGAATTAATTAATTAATTTAAAAATTAGAAAACCATGGTTGTGTGAGTTTTAAATTAATTAATAAATTCAAATAACTGTCACATCGGGTACATATTTTCGGCTGCATAGACATCGCCTAGTTTGACTGTGTGGAAATAGAGTTAATAATTGAATTCAGGCTTGGAAATTGATGGCCGTATTGGCCATTTTATTATATTTTAACCGTATATGATAGGCTAATTTTTTTAAAGACCTACACATTGACAGGTTAAATTTTTTTTAAACCATAAATTTGACAATTAGATTTCTTAATAAACTGTCAAAATCTCTTATAAGAATAATATAATACTTCACTTACTAATATAGATATAACATTATATTAATATATATGTAATATATGCATAATAAAGTATAAGATATTTTAATTATTATATAATATATATATTGTATATTAATAGTAATTTAGAATCTAAAATATATGAATTTTAGAAACTCAACTTACTAATAAATAATACTGTGATTTAATTGTTAACATATTTTATATTATTAATTATATATCTATTTCTATATTTTTAGCTTAATTCATTGTAATTTGTAATTATTATTATTTTAGAATCTTTTTTATAAAGCATTCGATTTTAAAAACTTGTTAATATTTATATTGATTTAACATTTTTAAAATTAAATATATTAATTTTAGAAAGTTGCCAAGTTTCTTTAATATTTTTATGATTTTATATTTTTAATCTTATAAGTTAAATCTTCTATGTGTTAACATTTTCTTATATTAATTTAGAAACATCCATGATTTGTTAATATATGATTGACTTGTACTTATTTTTTATTATTGTTTTTAGAATTATTTTCAAAACAAATATGAAAAATTAGAAATTTTTTGTAAATATGATATTTCTTTATTTGTTACTAAATTATACTTATTCCAATTTGTATCTATATAATCATATCAGCAAAAACATTATTTTTTGTCAAACAATCGTATTTTTGTTTAATTTGTTGCTTTAAAAATCTTCTCCATCAATTGAATCACATAAGGTAAATTTATGTAGTTTTCAAAATTCCTATGTTGAATCACATAAGGTAAATTGTATGTAGTTTTCATAACTCTTATTTTCATACATGATTACTAATGTTATATTTATTTTTGCACTATATAAAAAATGTCTTCAAAGAGAAGGAAACAAGCAACTATTGGAGAAATATACAGGTGGCTTGAGAAAAAAAGATTCAAATGTTTTTTTCTATTTCATTACTAAATCAGGTTGAACAATCTCACAATAAAAATTTGAAAGAAACTTTCAAAGAAATTTTTGGGAATTCTTCAGATGAGGATTTAAATGAACAAACAAATCAAAGTGGGGAAGGGTTTAGTTTTAATGATGAAATTGAAGATAGGTCAAATATTTCTAATCAAGGGAAGAAAAAAATTCTAGTTAAAAGAAAATTTCGAATGGAATGGTTAGAAAAATTTGTGTAGCTAAATCATTTTCATAGTGATGGTAACATAGTGATGAAATGTTTACTTTTAATTTTAATCGAATTTTTTTCCTTATAGATTGGAATATTAGATGGTGTACTTTTGAATTTTTTTTAATATTTAATATGTTGGAAATTATAGTAAAAATTTATTAAAATTTAAAAATAATTTATTAAATTATTCATATAAAAAGAATTTAACAATCAATAATTATTATTTTTGAACGTAAAATGAAAGATACCAAAATGACTCAACTGTCATAAAAAATGCATATGACAGGCAGCGGTGACCTACAAATTCCAGACCTGATTGAGTTGTCCAGGGTGCAAATATTGTCGTTACACTTATGAGAGATGATAAGTTGTGTAAGGTGCAAACGCATTGGAGGTGTTTTGTTAGCATTAATTCACCCCCTACGCTCAGCACATTGTCAAAGAAACCATTTAAGTTGCCTACTGTCCATTTATAATTCTTTCAACCAATCTCCACGTGCTTCACATGATTAACTCTCACCATACTATATGTTTATGCTCTCTCCCAGATCGCTCATTTTAGACATGTAATTTGACTGAGATCTTCTTAGACCTCTATAAATAGATGCAATATGTAATTAACTCAAGCATCCACTTAAAATTGGTTTTTCATCTCTTTTGATTTGTCTTTCACTATGGTATCAGAACTAAAGATTAAGCATCGAAAATAGCTTGCATAGAAGTATATTTCTGATCATTTTCTGAGATTAAGCATCGAAAATAGCTTGCTCATTTTCTGAGGACAAATCTCCATTGTTGCTTGGCCTTGAGACTATAAGTTGTGTGAAGCAGAATAAGAGTAAAAATGGCGGATGTCCTAATTGAGATAGCAAAAATGGTTGCAGAAATGGGAGTGGAGTTGTTGAATCAGCAACTGGCAGAAAACGGAGAGCTGAAGCCTGGGCAGGCAAAGGAGGTGTTAGTCAAATTCGTTGAAGAGTCCGACATGAGACAAAGGTATGGACTAGTCAAGGGTTACACCGAATCCATAGAAAATTTGTATGAGAAACTGAGAAGAATAGACTGGTACGTATTCATGGCGGCGTCTGGTACGTATTTGAAAGGCTCATGTGCACACGAGAATTGGAGATATTTGACAGGACGGTACTTATTCAATCATGCTTGGCACCATGAGAGATATAATGGACACCCAGAAGGGAATATGTTCCTCAGAGTGCATCGCCACGTCTTGCTAGATGCTGTTGGGTTTTCAGACCTCGAGTACAGAGAAAGCGACATTGAAAAGCATTAGGGTGATATATTGACCGTCTCAAGAGACTACGAATACGGAAAGATATGGAACGCGTATTATGCATTTGGCCCGCCAGAGGTAGCGCAGTTTTTTAGCAATGCAGGAACATTGTATGCGGCTAAGCACTACAAATATCTTGAAACTGTGTTTAATATGTACAAGGATGTGGTGAACCTTCTTCAGCGGCAAGGAAAGATAGGGAGACAAGTTCCTTCTTATAAAGATGAGTATAATATTATAACTATCTTTGCATCTGGGGTGGGAAAGCAGAATATTTCTTAAGCGTAAATGCTTGTGGAGTGTAGATGTTCTTGTTTGGAGCACTGTTTAATTAGGTATCATGTGTGGGTCTTTTATGTTATAGTTTTTTAATGTTATAATTAAGTATCCCGTGTTGGGTTTTTTGGTTTTTATTATCATATGTGGGAGATTTTTTTATAATTATCGTTTGTGGGGTGGGGGCTTATGTAGAGGTCACGTCAGCATTGTTTGAGGACAAGATAGATAGATAGAGAGATGGTTTTTAACGAGGCAAAGCCTAATTGCTCATCTTTTACAGCCGAGTGGCAATCAGTTTTAGTGGGTATGCCTAATTGCTTATCTTTTACAGCCGTGTGTCTGTCCTTACCAGTTCTGTTGCTGTTCTCTGTGTAAGCTGTAAGTTCTTTCAGTGAATGAATAGCAGAGCCTATTCAGTGCAGGGGTTAATGTTTATGCCTATTTGAATTTGCAAAAATGATTCCTGAGACAAACTTTTCATTTTACAAAACCGTTGGATTTATTAACGTTTCTTTCTAATTGATCTGTGTTTAGATAAAAGAACGTTCAAAATTTTGTGGCCAAGAGAAAATAGAAAACAACAGATGTCAGCTAGTTATTTAAGAGTAATTTTAAGTGGCCACTCAAACAGATGTTGGCCACTCATTTAATAGATAATCCATGTAACCAACTTTCGGCAATTCTTTTCCTGAAAAGTTCTCTTTGAACTTCATAGGCTTTTGCCATTAATCAATCTTACTTAATGAAGTAGAGGGCTCCCAGAAGTTAAAAGGGATATCATATTATATGAAAATGTCATTGCTAATTTCAAAGGAAATTAAATGTGAAATAGCATTTTAACTCGATGTTCAATCTTATATGAGGGAACTGTATGCTTTTTTAACAAATTATTTAACTATTATAACTTAGATTACTATATATAAATATATTTAATCAAATAAATTCATAAGATAACGTTTACATGAAAAAAATCTATGAAGAAAAAACTTCTAATTTCTAAAATTGAGAGTTCAATTGTATTATAAACAATCAGAATAACAATAAAATGCATAAGGTCAATACAAAACAAACAAACAATTTTTTAAAAAGAGTTAAAAAAAAATAGAAGACAAAAATGAAATTGTAAAAGAAATTAAAAAATTTCAAACTACTTTTTAAAAAATAAATATTTTCTATTATATTCTAAAAATCAAGAACTGAAATCATTTCCCCCTATTCTTTATACAAAATAATTGCATATTAAGGACACATCTAAACTTTTTCTAAAATGATGTTTGCAAAGGTTTTCAGTAATAGCTTTGCACTTGGGAATTTTTATTTTCCAATATATTCCAACCTCATTTGTCCATATCTTACGATAATTTTATTATTTGGTAAGTGTACACTTGTCCAATGTATTGTATTAAAAAATCATTAAGCAATTATTAAATACAATATTTGTCCCATGGGATTATATTTATCTAGCATATTTTGTTTAAATATCTTAGATTTTTATTAAGTACAACAATTTTTGTGTGCAATTACATTTCTTTTAAAAATATAGATATGTTGGATTATTTTCATTAAAAAAGATTTATACAAGTATATTTGAAAAAAAAGAAGATTTATTTGTTAAAGAAACTAAGTTATCTAATTAAAAATAAATTATTTTAATAATCATAATTCCTTTTTTTAAGTAATATAGATATTGTCCAGTTTTCACATGCATACATTTTGAACATTCATTTAATTTATTTTGTTTGATCAATTATATTTATAATAATTAGTTATTTAATAGTTTTTTAATTTAATAGTGATATACATTTATTTTGTAACATATAATATACAACTTAGTCATTTTTTTTTATGGATAATAACATTGTTATATATTAATAACAAATAATGATATTACAAAGTGGGGACCAACATCATCCTACTCTTGGATCATAAAGAAATGAGTATTTTTTAATAATTTTTTATTCTCTTTTAGCCATGTCTACAATTTTTACATGTAACAATTATAACATATCACTCTCTTTTTGAGTTTTCATATCTAATCTCCTTTTATATGGATCTATTTGAAAAGTTCGCTATAATTTCTTACTTTCTTTTAGCTATCTCTATTGTGGTTAGTTGTAATTATAATAAGGTGTTATTCTCTTATTTAGTTTCATATATATTTTCCTTCTACATTAATCCATCTAAATAATTCACTATGATTTTTTGTTCTCTTTTAGCTATATTTTTTCTCTTTGACTTTATCTGTATGATAATAACATATCATTCTCTCTTTCATATCTGATCTCCTTCTACATTTCAATGTCCATATCTAAATCTCTCATTTCCTTCTTATATGTGGCTATCTCTTGTTGATTGTTCTCCATAACAAAATAGATTATATTTATAATGCTTCGCCTACTAATAGAGATAAATAATGAACAAAAGAATTTGATCCACACTTTCTACTCTTGAAGGCATGCATTAGTCATGTATTGAATGCATTCATAATGGAGCTCTAGTTCCAACATTTATTTAGATTTTTTAATTTATTTCATTCTTAATAGATTGCATGTTGTATTTAGCCTCCTAGACATTAGTTTTAATTATTTTTAAAGTAGGTTGCATAATATGAAAAACTATGACTTTCATGCAATCTCTTTTCATGTTTTTTAATAGAAATTTTTAATTGTAGTTATCACTATCTTCCTTCATTTGCATTCAAGGTTAAGATTTTTAATTTTCCTTTATAATGTACTCTTTAATTTTAGAATTGGTATACAATCAATAAAAAAGAGTTTTATTTCAATCCTTGGTTTTTTATTTTTATTAGTACAACATAAGAGCTTTTATTTTTTAGATGTTCAATTTATATCAGAGTAGGTTGTAGAATTATTTATTCTTATAGGTCGAGCTACAGTACTCTCCAAGAAATTTTAAAATGGAAAATGGTGGCAATTTTCCATTCTAGCTTCCACTATATTCTGGAGACAACTACAAATATTGGAATATCAAGATGAAGACCCTACTATTATCTCAAGATCTTTGAGAATTAGTAGAAGGGGGATAAATAGAGCCTGTATAGTAGAATGCTTTGAATGTGTTAACACAAGCTCAACAAAATTAGATGAAAGAAGACAAGAAGGACAATCAAGTTCTTTTCATCAATAAAATTGCATTGGATATGTCTATTTTCCCCCATGTAGTTGGCATGAAAAAGTCAAAGGATGCATGGGAGGCCCTTCAAACTACATACCAAGGATCTGACAAGATAAGATTGGTGAGACTTCAAACCCTTTAGAGAGATTTTAAAAATTTAAGGATGAGACAAGTTGACTCCACTCATGAGTTTATTATGAGGGCTTAAAATATTAATAATTATATTAAAACTTAAGGGGAAACTATTAGAGAGAAAAAAATTGTAGAGAAGATTATGAAATCACTTCCTCCAAAGTTTGATCTAGTGGTCATAACCATTGAAGAGAGTAATGACACATCTACCTTCAAAATTAAAGAGTTTATAGGATCTTTACAATCACATGAAGAGTGCACTCAACATCAAATAGAGAATCTAGTGCCAGCCTTCTAATCTTCACTCAAAATCAAAGCCAAACCTATATCCCCTTTTCAATCAAATGGAAGTCAAGGGGAGCCTTTTGCATCAAGAGAAGGTGGTAGAGGACGAGGAAGAGGAAATACACGAGGAAGGAGAAGAAGTTATGAGGAGCAAAGAAGCATCCAATGCAGGCATTATGAAGGGTATAAACACTATGAATTTGAATGTAGAAAGAAAACCCTTGGTTTAAATAATTCAAGGGCCAACTATATTGAAGAGTCCCTTGAAGATGCAAAGCACTCCACATTCCTCACATGAAATTTGGAAGAAAACCTCAGAAGGACCTAGAACTTTTTGATAGCGGTTGCTCAAATTGTATGAAAGGTAAATCAGATCTATTTGTCTAATTAGATGAATCTATGAGAAGTCAAGTCTAATTTTGTGATGACAAAGAGGTTGATGTTATTGGAAAATGTACCCTTTCAATGAAAACTAATAAAGTATAAATTACGTATACTCATGACACTTTGCATGTGCCTAAGTTACATTATTATCCTTTGAGTATTGGGTAGCTTGTAACAAAATATTATGAAGTTATTTTTGAGGATAATTATTCTGAAGTGTTTGATAAATCAGCTAACGACGATCTTCTAGGAAATAATTGTATGACAGAGAATATATTTTTTCCTCTCACTTTGATTTTCACTAATATGAATTTTCTAAAGGAAACCAATGATGACTCATGATTATGGCATCAAAGGTATGGTCATTTGCATTTTTAGTGCTTAATTTTGCTTCCCAAAAAGGATATGGTGAGAGGACATTGTACCATTCAAGAAAACAAAGACATTTGTTTAGGAGGTGCTCTTGGTAAGCAACATTGAGAAAGTTTTTTGGTGAACAAGTCATGGAGGGAAAGATCTCTTTTAGAGATTGTGCATTCTAACATCTGTGTTGCTATGCAAGAGGAATCCTTGGGTAGGAATATCTATTTTTTTATTTTTATTGATGATTTTTCATGCCTTACAAGGGTTTAATTTCTTAAGAAGAATTCTAAAGCACTTGGATGCTTCAACCATTATACAACTATTTGAGTAAAGAAAACTGGGTATTCCATTAAAATACTTAAAATAGACGGAGGGGGAGAATTCATCTCTAAAGAGTTTGCTAATTTTTATAATGTGCATGGAATTTAAAGATGGATTACAGATTTAACCCTCAACATAATGGTATTGTAGCAAGAAAGAATCATACCATTATGGAGATGACACAAAGTATGTTAAATTCTAAGAACCTTCCAAATTCCTTTTGGGGAATTCCAATAGCAACCACAGCTCATATTTTGAATTGAAGCCCAACTCCAAAGGAAGCCTAGAGTGGGCACAAGCTCTTACTAACTCACTTTCATGTATTTGGTTTCCCTGCAGATGTTCATATTCCTATTTAGAAGAGGAAGAAGTTAGATGTCAAATCCCAACTTTGTATCTTTGTTTGTTATTGTTATTTGACCAAAGGATATATGTTTCATGAACCTGACACATATATCAAAGGAGTTCTAATGTGGATCTAGTTGCTAACTTTGCATTGTTAAATTCTATTCAAGTTAAATGTTTTGTGTATGAAGAAGTTATGACAGAATGAATGTGGATTGATGCTGTGAATCCATAAGAAAAATAGGTGATTGGTGTCAAATGGATTTAAAGGTGAAATATCATGTTTATGGTTCCATAAAAAGATCCAAAGCTAAACTAGTTTCCAAGGGATTCACACAAACACTTGGAGTAGATTATTCAGAGACTTTTGCTCTAGTTGTTAGGTTTGATCTACAATTAATGTTATTCACACAAACACTTGGAGTAGATTATTCAAAATAAGTGGCCATTCTATAGATGGATGTAAAATAAAGTTTCCTAAATTATTATATTGATGAAGACATTTATGTGGATCAACCTATTGGCTATGAGATTTTAGGAAAATAACACTTGGTTTACAAGCTGAAAATAAAACTCTGTATGGGTTGAATGTGCTTGGTATGCATGAATTGCTAGTTATTATTTTAAAGAAATAATTCATTTGAAGTCCTTTAGAGCCAAACATCTATATCCAACATGTTGGTAATGATATTCTAATTATTTTCCTTTATGTTGATGATCTCATTTTTACAAGTAATAGCTCATCTATCATGGAGAAATTCAAAGAAGAAATGAAACAAGAATTTGATATGTCAAATCTAGGACTTATGCATTATTTTATTTGGTTAGAGGTACAACAAAAACCTAATGGTATATCCATTTCTCAAAACAAGTATGTTGTTGATTTATTGAAGCAGTTTAGAATGATTTCATGCATGACAATTGTTACCCTATAGCCCTTGGTGAAAATTTTATCAAGGATGATCCAAGTCCCCATGTTGATCCTACATTATATATAAGTTTGATTGGGAGCCTAATGTACCTCACCACAACAAGATCTGATATTATGTATGTTGTGAGCCTCATCTCTCGATTCATGCAAGATTCACATGAGTCTCATTAGTGAGTTGCAAAAAAGAATCTTAAGGTATGCGAGTGGTACACACAATTTTGGCATTCATTATTCTCTCAATGATAAGTTTGAGTTGGTTGGCTACATAGATTCTAATTGAGCTAGTTCAAAAGATGATAGAAAATCAACCTCAGTTATGTTTACCCACTTCTGATCTTAAAGTGCTAATTTACAAATTTCTTCACTGTAGTCTGACCTTGAAGTTATAATTTGTGTGAGGCATAATAAGAATAAAAAAAAGGATTTCTTTCATAATTGAGGTAGAAGAAATGGGAGTTGAGATCTTGAAATTATTATTTGTGTGAGGCATAATAGTAATTAATAAAAAGGATGTCTTCCATAATTGAGGTAGCAGAAATGGGAGTGGAGATGCTTAGTTAGCAACTAGTAGAAAATGGATAGTTGAAGCATGGGCAAGTAAACGAAGCGTTGTTGAAATATGTTGAAGAGTCAAGCATGGAAGAAAGGTATGTGCTAGTCAAGGGTTACATCTAATCCATACAAGACTAATTTTAGAAACTAAGAATAGAGGAATAATATGTATTAATGTCAAATACCACTTTAAGGGGGATAGTTGCTTATAATAATTGGAAATATTTATCAAGATGGTACTTACTCAATCATGATTTTTAGTTATTCAATCGAGTATAGGGAAAGGATAATAGCGAAACATTGGGGTGGCTTGTTGAGCATCTGAAGAGACAATGAATATGGGTAGATCTAGAATGCATATTATGCATTTAGCCTGCTAGAAATATCTCAATTTTTGAGTTTGCGAGAAATTTGTATGGCAAAAAATACTACAAATAAGAACACCTTTTGTATAGGATATTTTAACTCCCCTCTGTGCCCTTTGGAGAAAATAGGAGGTTTGATAGATTTTAATGATAGTATGAAAGACTTGGCTGATTTTATGGATAATAATGATTTAATGGATATGGTAATGCATGGAGTAAAGTTCACATGGTTGAATAATAGGAAGGGTGTTGATCTCATTCAAGTCAAATTGGATAGACCTTTTTTTCTTTGGGGGAACCAAAACCTTTTAGATATGAAATAATGTGGCAATCCGGCCATCCTGACTTCAGCTCTAGGGTAGCTGAGTGGTGGGGGATTAGAATTGAAGGAACATCAATGTATAGACTCTTTGTTAAGCTGGAGAATGTTAGATGAAATGTGCAGCCCTGGTAGAAAAAATATTTTGGTGATATCTTCAAGACCAAGGTTGAGGTGGAAGGGAAGTTAGTTGACAACTAGAAAGCTATGGGGGAAGGTATAACCATGGATAATATTATTTAGGAGGATAAATACAGAAAAGCGTGGAAGGGAATGATGATAAGGGAGGAGACTTACTGGAAGCAGGGATCAGGATGTTATGGCTCAAAGTGGGTGACATGAATACTACCTTTTTTCATAGATCTACCTCAATTCATAAATGGAGAAATAAAATTGATATCATCAAAGATGACACTAATGTCAAGTTATGTAAGCCTAAGGAGATAGGGAGGTGGGTGATGGCTTACTTCAAAAAATCTTACCTGGAAGAGAAACGAGACTTTAGAGAGGAGGATAGGCAATGACTGATTGAATCAATGCTCTCTGTGATATCAGCTGAAGATAACAAGGAGTTAATGAAAATGGTGATGGAGGAGGAAGTTTATAGAGTTGTTCTCTTTATGAAAGCCTACAAATCCCTAGTATTGGATGGGTTCCCATTGGCCTTCTTTTAGCACTTTTGGGAGGTTATCAAGTTGGAACTCATTCAAGCAGTCCATGATTTTTTTAGAACTTGGAAGCTTCTTAAATGGATCAACAAAACCTTCATTGTACTGATTCCAAAGGTAAAAGACCTAGAGCTCCTTTCTGACTTTAGGCTGATCATTCTATGTACACCACTTATAAGATATTCTCTAAAATCACGGTGAACAAGTTGAAGCCATTTCTATATAAGTTCATAGGAAAGACACAGAGCAAATTTGTCCTAGGGTGACAAATCCTAGATGCTACTATAATGACACATGAAGTCTTGCACTCTATGGAGAAAAGTGGTAATCTAGGTATGGCCTTGAAACTTGACATCTCTAAAGCTTATGATAGGATCAATTGGACCTTCTTGTATAAAGTTATGGAAAGTATAGGCCTTAGTTAGAAGGTTATTAGATTATTAAAGTCGATTGTGGAAACTATCAGCTGTTTACTGATGGTTAATGGGTCATCATGGGGAAATTTTGGAGGGGAGAGAGGACTTAGGCAAGGTGATCCCATCTCTCCCTACTTGTTTATCATGGTTGCTCATGTTCTAGGAAGAGCGTTTAGGCAAAATTTGGAAGGGGGGATAATCAAAGGCATTAAACTTGCCTCCACCCTACCTCCTAAAGTGATTCAACAGTTTGTGGATGACACCATTCTAAGTGGGGAATCCTCAGTGAGTGAAGCCAAAGCTTGGAAGTTAGTGGAGATTTATGTAATGAACATAGGTCAAAAAGTCAATTTCAAAAATAAGTAAGGTGTTTTTCTCTAATACCCCTCGACCTATAGTGGACAATTGTTAATATTTTAGACTACAACATTTTTGAGTTACAAGATATTTACCTAGGTCTCCCATTAACTCTGAAAGATGTAAGTAACAACTTTTGGAATGGAATTCTGTAAAGAATGGAGAAAAAGCTAATTGTATGGAAAGGTAAAACTCTAAGTAGTGTGGGCATGTTGTAACTATTGATTTCCTCCCTCCAAGGGTTACTAGTGTACTTCCTATCCTTATTTAAAATTACTTAGTGTATGGTGAATAAGCTAGAGAAAATTCAATGTAACTTCCTTCAATCAAGAAGAAAAGATAGGATTAGAATAAGTTTGGTTAGCTAGGAAATAGTTTTTAAACCAAAACAAAAAGGTGATTTGGGAATTAGGAGAAGAACTGATCTAAACATTGTGCTCCTCACAAAGATTGGGTGGAACTCAATGAATGGAGAAGTTAATTGGTGCAATATTATGAGAGCTAAGTACCTTGGAAACCTGATGTTCTCTCACTAGACCTAGAGAAATGATCTTCCTATGGGCTCCAAAATCTACAAAAATATTGTGCTAAATAGAACCCTTTTGAAAGAGGGTGTTAGATGGATTTTGGGGAAAGGTAACCAAATTAATTTCTAGGAGGATCCATGGCTTAAAGATAAACCTTTAATAAAAACTAAGTTTGTATCTCTCTAGTATCACCTATAGGACTAGGGGGTGGAATGGTAGCTGATTTTATTTGTTAGGGAAGAAGGTGAAAAAAAGGTGAAGTTACAAGAGAATGTTGTGGCTAGAAGGGAGTTGATCGATAAGCTTAATTCCTTGCTAGAGAAGTACAAAATCTTGTGAAGAGACAGGATTGATGAATTCATTTGGAAGGCTACCTCGATGGGGGAGTTCTTGGTTAAATCTACCTATAATTTGTTGGTTAACAAAACCCTTGAAGGTAATGACTAAAGGTATGTTTGGTTTAATTACTTAATCCCGAAGATCAATATTTTCTGGTGGACTACCATTCATGGAAAAATTCTCACTATAAACAACTTGATGAATCAAGGATTTCAATTACCAAATAGATGTCATATGTGTAAGATGGAGGAAGAAAACATCAACCACTTATTCTTGCATTCGAATTATGCATCAATGGTGTGGGAGAGATTTATTCAGATGTTGGAGGTGAAATGGGTGTTCAATGTGGACTTGGGGCAATTGGTAATGAACTGGTAGGGCCTCTTTACCCACCTCCTCCTTACCTCTCTATGAAAGATCATTTCCCCTCATGTTTGTTGGGATATTTGGAAGGAGCGTAATAATAGGGTGTTTAGAAATGAGAGAGAGGAGAATTTCATGGTGAAAAGGATCTATAAATTGATAGACAAGAATATTAGCTATAGCAAGTGGAGAAAACCAGCATTTCCCCCTTCTACCCTTGAGGTCAAGGTGGCAAAGTGCTGGTCATTGGTGGAAGGGATAATGGAAATCGATAATTCTAATCTTCTGGCTAGGTGAAGAACCTAGTGGAAACCCCTACGTATAAATTAGGTCAAACTCAATTTTGATGGTAGGGATGATAAGGGAAGGATGTTGTTGGCATATACCAGTGAGTTAGGAAAAGTTTCTAATAATACAGTGGAGGTGATGGCTCTGTATTGGGGATTGAAATTGGTCATAAGTGTGGGTTGGAGAGATGTGAAAAGTTAAGGAGATTCTAAAATAATTATTGAGAATGTCAAAGGTAATATGAGGGAGGGATGGGCCATTAAACATGTGATTGATGATATCAAGTACCTACTAAAGATTCTTAATAGGTTTGATTTGAATCACATCTTTTGGGAGGGAAATAGTGTGGCCAATGAAATGGTAGTGATCATATTAAAGGTGAAGGGTGTTAGATGTTGGAGGAATTTGAATGCATTTCCAAAGTTGGTAAGGGAGTTAGTGAGCCATGAAGTGAGAAATGTTGAGTCCTAATTGGATATTTTGTATAATGTTGTTGAGCTAGCAAGGAGGACATGTCCTTGAAGTACAAGTGGCAAGGTGTAAAGAATTAAGTACAGGTAGTAAATTAATTACACATGGCTTGAAAATTGGAAGTTTGAAATGGGGGATTTTTTATTTGTTTCCTTAAACGAGTCATTGTATGCTATGCAGAGAAAGGATTTATTGTTTAAAGGCTTGATATGTGTTGGGAATGATGGAAATAGTTGGGAGATAGATCATGGCAGTCAAAACATGATCTTTCTTACCAAGTTGGTTGTTTTAATTATTACTATTAATTGTGATTATCATCTTCACTTGTTGATTTTTTTACCTAAGAGTGCAGTCTCTTTTAGAAATTGGGTCTGGGTTCTGAAGGGAAAGAGAGGTTAAAATTGCAGAGATGGGTGGTGATTTGATGTGCATTGAACTGGCTGTGATCAATGAAAACTTGAGGAAGCCCCTAGTGTGGTATATTCTGAAGGAGAGTGGTTTTTTCTTGTTTATGGAGGCAATTAATGGGCATGATGAGATTTGCTCCAAGTAATTCATTAACTCCTAGGAGAACCGTCAAGTTTTCATAAATGGTATCTCATTTCATATTTTAGAAGAGGTGATTACTTTGGTGATAGGCCTTCCCATGAGGGATAGGAAATGGCAGAAGGTGACAAGGGTGACTGGTGATGTGAACCTACAATGTTTCTTCATGGAGGGTGAAGAACTAATTCGACATAGAGGGGGTTTTATGTGGGAGAAGCTTTCTGATCCTTGGAACAAGGTTTGTCTACTTTTGATGAAATATCTTACCTTAGAAGGAAGGTATGGAGTTTGCTACTACTATCATTTTCCTCTCCTCAATCATTTTCACCACCATAATTTTATTTCACTTCCTTTCTTCCTACCACATGATTTAGAGGATTCTGTTGTTGATGTGAAAGAAAGAAATGAAAAAGGGGGTTAATTTCACTATTTTACACGAGGCTTTAATTTTTAGGTTGTACCAATTTCACCTCACCCTAGCCCCCCTAAGTTTGTGGAAATTGACATTCCTATCCATCCAAACCCCTGGCCCCAAATTGTTCCCCTTAGGATAAAAGTCCTAGAGCCCCTACCCCACAAGCTTCTCCCAGTGGGTCCCTAGTGAATCCCCCCTACTTGGGAAAGAGAGAGAGGTAGGATAAAGGGAAGGAAAATATGGTGGTAGAGTTGGAAGAAGAGGGGAGAGGGGGTAGGAGGAGGTTAGCAAAATCTAATGCTAAGAAGAAGTTGAAAGAGGAGGCCTCATAGGAGGAGTCTGATTCAGAGGATTTGGGTTGCCCCAAATGGATGATGAAAGAAAAAGTGATGAACTTTGGGGTGGGAGGTATGGAGGAGGTTGAGAAGGAGGATTTGGACTCTCTAGGTCAGATTCAGGTGAGGGTATGGAGAATAAGGATGTGTCACATGTCTTGGTGACAGTTGAGATGGGGTGTGTGGACCTAACAAAGGATCAATTCCTTGATACGGTGGATAGGATGACTTCCCCCATAACGATCTCCTCCCTTGTTAAGTTTTTTTTTGGAAATGTTGCTAACCCCCTATTTGTGTAGGATACCACAAAGACTACTACTGAAGGTCATCTTGGTACTCAGTATAAGGCTAGCAATGAGGCATGGGAGAGAATTCTTGCACTGGAGAAGCATATCTGCCTGTACTCACTAGGTTCATGGTTAAAGTGAAACATGTGGCGGCTACCATGTTGTGCCTACTCAAGGATGCCAATGGGGACCTACATAAGGAGGACTCTAAGATGCGCTTCTTGGTGAAAGACTAGGTGAACATCCTCCTAGGGAGGAGAGAGGACAAAAAATTTGAAGGCTCCCCCTCTTTTTTCTTTTTAATGTTGATAATTTACTGGTTACTAGACTTATAGGTTTTCACGACTTTTATGCAAATTAATCAATTAATGAAGATTTAATTTCAGAAATTTGAATTTAAAATAGAATAGAATTTGTCTTATTACATGTTTTAAGATGGCTAAAGAGTTTGTAATTAAAAGTTATTTGAGAAGGAAATATTAAATCTTAATAATTATTTGATAAGTTTATTATTTTTAACATTTTTTTCTAATTAATTAAATGAGATTAAATAATTAATGAATAAAATATTTGATGGTGAGTGAAATATAATAATCACTTTAAAAAACATGTCATATCAAACCTACTTCTAAGAATGAATATAGACATATGATAAGGGAAGACCAAGGCTAGTAAAAGTATGGAAGTATGGAGAAGTTTTTCTTGATTATTAGAGAGTTTAATATTTTAAGTCAATTAACACAATATTAATTAGTCTAGATTAGTTAATAATCATTTAATTTTAGAAACTTGAAGTGAATAGTAAAAAAGGAGTTTAGATTTATGTTATTACATGTTCTTTGATGGCTAAACTATTTAAATTAAGAGTTAACTGAGAAGGAATGAGCATGTCTCAGTAAAAGCATGGAGAAGTATAATTCAAATGTATTTTTTTCTTAATTAAACAAGATACAAAAATTAATGGCTAAAATAGTAATTGTGAATGGTAAATAACAACTATTTAAAAGATATGTCATTTCTAGCTTTCTTCTAGGAATGAATACAGACAAGTGACAAGGGAAGAAAAAGACTTAGTAAAAGGGTGGAAGTTTGAGGTTGTTTCCTTGAGTTGTTAAAATATTTTATTATTTTAAACAAATCATTTTTCCCTTGATTAGTTAGATAAGATATAGTAAATAATATCTAAAATAATGATGGTGAATGACATATGATTATTATTTGAAAAACCATGTTATTCTTAACCTACTTCTAGGAATAGATAGAGACAAATGATAAGGGAAGATAAAGGTTTAATAAAAAGAAGGAAATATCGAGAAGCTTCTTTGAGTTGGAAAATTTATTATTTTAAATTATAATTATATTTTTTTTCTAAGTAATTAATTAAATAATACATAATAAAAAATAGACAACAATCTATATAGAAGTACTCACCTCCCAAACCAACTGGATGGGAGTGAGGGCAGGCAACATAAAATCAAACTTGCAGTCAGTAATAATAAATGTTTACAGGCATACCCAAACAGTAGAAAAACTAGTGGTATGGAATGAAATCAACTCTTTTATCAACTCAATGCGCCAACAGACATTCATCTTAGGAGGAGACTTCAATGTGGATTTAAGGAAGGAAGAAATACATGGAGGATGCAATCCAATATTTAGAGCCATGGAAGACTTTAAAATATGGGTCTGGAAGGACTCCCTTATAGACATCACTACTAAGAATGGAATTTACACTTGGAACAACAGAAGAAAAGGATTGTATTATATAGCAGAATGTTTGGACAGATTTCTTCTAAAAGGTGAGCTCAGTATGGATAAGGTTGTAATTGCTGAAATCCTACCAATGGTAGGTTCAAATCACTTCCCAATAAAATTGGAAATCAAAGAGCAACTCAAACCAAGTAGGAACCCCTTCAAATGTGAGAAAATTTGGTTCATGGAAAAATCTTTTTTGGATCGAATAAGAGGATGGTAGTAGGAGGAATAGTTTTAGGGATCAAAAATGTTTTTCTTTGTATCCAAATTAAAATATATTAAAGAATTTTTTTTAAAATGGAATAAAACACATTTAAAAAATATATTTTAAAGAAAAATTGGATATTGAAGAAAAAACAAGTAATTTATATAAAGAAGTCATAATGAAAGGTACGAATAATGAAGCTTATCACCTAGAAAAAGAATACCAAGTAAAAATGAAGAAATGTTGGCTAAAGAAGAGATATTCTAGAAACAAAAATCTAGAGAAAAGTGGTTACTAGAAGGTGATTGTAATACAAAATTATTTCATAATAGAACTATTCATAATAGAAACCTTATTAACATATCAAAGATCAAAAATCTGGAGGAGGAGCAAACAAAAAACCCAGTAGAAATAGTAGATATCTTTGTCAAGTATTTCAATGACACCCTTAACAATTACAATGCATCAAATAGATCAGCCCAAGAGGAAATTCTTAAACATATTCCTAAACTGATTTCAATGGAAGATAACAGATTCCTTAATGAACCTTTCACAGATTCACAAAGTCAAATCTACTATGTTCAATATCAATCCACATAAATCACTAGGTCCAAACAGCTTTCAAGCTTTCTTCTTCCAATAATGTTGGGACATTTTAGGAGAAGAACTATGGGAATCCCTAGAAGCAACTTGAAATGGAGGTTTAATATTAACTAAAATTAATCACACTTTTCTTACTCTTATCACCCAAAAAAATGAAAATGTAGTGCTTGGGGAGTTTAGACCAATTGCCTTGTGCAATACTATTTACAAGGTGTTCTCAAAAATCCTAGCTAATTGTCTTAAGAGATTGCTCCCCAAGCTTATTTCGAAAGAACAAATGAGTTTTTTCCCTGGTAGATCTATATTAGATGGTATCTCCATAATTCAAGAAACTATTCATTCCATAATTAAAATCAATGAAGCTTGCATGTTACTAAAACTAGACATCGAAAAAACCAATGATAGAGTAGACTGGAGATTTCTTTGTAAAAAATTGGAGGCCTTTTGTTTCTCTAAGCATTGGATTAACATTAGCTTTCAATGTATTTCTACCCCCAAAATTTCCCTTCTCATTAACAACATCTCGAAAGGATTCTTTAATATCTCTAGGGGTATCAAACAAGGAGACCCAATATCTCCATTTCTATTCATCATAATGGTAGAATCATTCAAGAGAGCAATCAAAGCTACACAAGAAGAAAGAAAAATTAAAGGTGTTAAAGTCACTAAAGAAGTGGAAAATACCACCCATCAACGATTTTTTGATGACACAATACTAGCAAGAGTCACTATTCTGGAAGAGGCTAATCAAATGCAACACATCCTAGAAACTTACACCAAATCTTCAAGACAAATGATAAATGTTGAGAAAACAAAAATCTTCTTCTTAAATACTCCCAAAGTTAGAGAAGATCAAATCTGTAACAAACTAGGGTTTGAAAAAAGCACTTTTCCATTTAAATACCTAGGAATTTATCTTGATAAAAGCAACAAAACCAACCTTGGTTGGGAATATAGTCTGAGGAAAATTGATGGTCAAACATAATCATGGAAAGGAAAATGGTTAACCAAGGCTAGAAGGACAACTAAAATCAAAGTAGTCTTATGTACAATCCCAACCTATCAACTCTCTTATTCACTTCTACCCAAAAAGTTTAACATTAAGATGGAGAAGAAATTGCATGATTTCTTCTAAAATGGACTAGAGGACAAGAAAAAAGCAACCTTAATTAGTTGGAGAAAAATTTGTAAATGTAAGGAATCTGGGGGCTTAGGAATCAAAAATCTAGAATGGTAGAACGAAGCTCTAGGTGCTAAACAAGTTTGGAGACTGTATCAAGAAAGGGTTAAGAAGTGGGCTAGAATCCTATTCTATTCAATAAATATCTGAACCCCTTGGATAGTACATCTTTATTTAGAATTAGAGAACCCCATAAAGGCTCTGTGGGATGAAATTTCCTTATGAAGTGTTGAAACCTAATATCCAAATACCTCACTTGGAACATAGGGAAATATTATAAAGCTTTGTTTTGGGAGGATTCATGGAATGGATACCCCCTCCTAAACTATTCAAATCTAGCTCTAGAATCAATTACTCAACTCAAAGCAATATGGGGGACAAAAGTGAAAGAGTATATAGTGGAAATCGAGTTGGACTCAAGAAAGATATGGAAATGGAAAACCATTTTTAACTGTGGACTTAACCAGACGGATAGAGAGAAACTTGAAAACATTCTTAAAACTTGATCAATTTCAACCAAAAATAGGGAGGACAAACTAATTTTGGCAGCCTCTTAAGATGGGAGCTATAAAGTCAAAGAAGGATATAAAATGATTAAAAATTCATAGAACTGGGAAGTTAATACCCTCCCAATTAATCTATGTTGGGACCTAGCAGGACTCCCTAAAGTAGGTATGTTCCTCTAGGATTCCATACAAGTCCCTCAAATGCATATTATGCAAAGTACACAAAGAAAACAAAGAGCATCTCCTATATAGTTCTAAATTTTCCTAGGAATGTTGGAGGTGGCTCCAATGCAAACTGAATTGGATTGCCCCACTTGCGGATGAATGGGTAGATCATCTACTGGGTTGGCATAAAGACACTTCAAATAAAGTATATGGAAAAATATGGAATATTCCCCAGCAATCATAACATGGGAGATTTGGACAGAAAGAAATCGTTGCATTTTCCAAAATCTTAGTCTTAATGAGCAAGCTCTCCCCAAAAAAATAGAAGTGGTTATTATGAAAGTCATGAATAGTGATTTTAGGAAGAGACCTAGAGAAGAAGGAACCTTTTCAGATTGGGATGCAGAGATCAAAAAGTTATGGCCACTTTTAATCAATCCACCCCTATTTTACTAAAGGAAAAACAATTCAGCTAGGCAAACTTGCAAATGGGAACCCCCATCGCCTGGATGGAAGAAATTGAATTTTGATGGGGTCTCAAGAGGAAATCTGGGTAAGGTAGGAATAGGATGCATAATAAGGGATGAATCAGGTAATTGGCTAGCAAAAAGTTCCAAACCTCTGGAAATAGTGACAAATAACATTGCAAAAATTGAAGTAGTAGAAGAAGGAATCAAATTGTGCATAAACCTAAATATCAAAAGGATTATGATAAAGAGGATTCTTAGATCATAATTAATGCTCTCAGAAAAGAAGAAACTCTAAACTGATTATTGAATTCAACACTAGAAAAAATCATTGATTATCTCACAAAATTTGAAGATGTAAGATTATTTATAGAGAAAGCAATAAGGAAGTTGATAATCTAGCCAACTTAGGAACTGATAGTATTAGTTCTTTAACATATAATCATACCATATAATCATCATAGTTATTGGATTTAAACATAGCCACTTTATTCCCCACGTGAGTACTTATTAAACATAGATTGGGCCTTGTACCTGATTTTGAGGAAAATCTCTCTCTCGTGTTAGTTATTCCTTAGTATGATATATTCGGGAGGAACTCATGTATTCACCAAGGCATCACTTCCATCATTTTGGATTCTAGATTTTTCTCCCCCCTTTATTTATGTTTCAATATCAAGCTCGACTAATAGTATAGCTTAGCTAGCAATCAGTATCAGTTTAGTTTTTCCTATGGTCTACAAATTAGGTCCTCCATGGATACAAACATTTTCCTTTTTCATGCTTTTGAAAATTGAACAATGGCATTCTGTGGCTCGATAAAGAAAGAAAGATGGAAAATGCTTTTATAGCCAATTGATGACATGAGTTGAGTCACAATCAACTGAGCATTGGGAGAAGGGGTTTTTAACTATAAATATTCATGGAAGACTAACAGTGATATCATAGGGATTTGGGTTGGATTTTTAGCTAGGGCTGAAGTGGAGAATGGGGCATCATTAGGCTGACCTACAATATCTTTGACCCTTTTTGGTTGATAGGGTTGGAAATTGTGGTTTCCAACATTGACGCAAGGCTTTGGATTCCTCTAACCAAGTCTTATATGGAACTTGAGTTGGACAGTTTAGAACTTGCAAGAAGCCCTAGGCGTCCATGTCTGGTTAGAAGGGATAACATTCAGTTTTATAGAGAATGGTCAAAAATGGAGTCAAGTATCAATTTCTAGCGTAGGTGGAGAGGTATCATTGAAGACATGAGTAGAGACTGGCTCACGAATAATTTAAGGGCTTATGATGCATACATTCACCCAAACAATGATCTCACCAATTTAGAGAATGTGGAATTCTATGTTCCCAACAATGATAAGTCAAGCAGAGGAAGGACAACCTATGAATTTCCTCTAGGCTCAAAGGCCAAAAATTTGCATGAGGCCTCAAAAATCATCATGGTCTTTAAGAAAATATAGTGATATCTAAAGTATTAGGGTCATTTTGGTAGTAAATCCAACCTATTATTAAAGGATTAAGTATATGTAATAGGTGTGGGTTTCAATTCTGTCGATAGTTTAATTGTCTTAATACTATACTGGAATAGTAGGTAGTAGGACACTTTTTAAATTATGTCCTCTTCAATTGTAATACACAATGTTTTTTGAAATTGTAAAAAATGATACCAGTATTAATGAAAATAATCTACTAGCTTAATTCAACCCTCATTATCAGGTTGTATTTTTAGTATTTGGATGCAAGATTTATTTCTATTATTTAATTTGAGTTTTTGTCATTTGGATTAGTGGAAATTCAAAAATTTATCTCTTGACACGTGATCCTTGCATAGATTTTTGGTTTATCACATACAACAGTGATAAAGGAATTTGCACTCAGTACCGGTTACCTTGACATTTGGTTTATGATTACATTCTTTAGTGAATACTTATCACCTGGTACCTTATAAACTTTTAATATCTACTATTACATAGAGTTTACCCCCCACCCCCCCCACCCCGAATTCCAATTGAGGCTATGGTAAATTGATTTTATTTTCTCTAACCTTTAACCCACCTTGATGTTTATTATGCGATTTTTTTTATTAGGTCCTCTATTGTTAATATCTCAAAGTGCTTCTTAGACATATCTAAAACCTTCTACATATCATTTTGGACTCTCAGTATGATGTAAAGACTAGGGTATGCCCCTTTTATCAATGTATAATATAGGACTTCGGTCCCAAGCAAGACTGGAGGTTTTCTTTCCTTGTTCTTTCCTACCAATGCCCGTCAGAACTGTGGATTGCTTGTACATTTAAATTTTATTAATAAAATATATCAAGGCTATGGCTTTTTATCGATAAAAAAAAAGACAACAATCATGATGTATATCAAATTGAATTTTGATGGTGTCATTATTAGAAACTAAAAGTGCGATTTTCTAAAAGTCATTTTCGTGCCCCTAGGGATTCAGAAAAATCATCTCGCAGAGGCTATAGGCCTTTTATAGGGTTTAAAACTCAAAAAATGGTGAAATAAGAAGGCTTTGAATAGGGGGAAATTCTTAGAATATTTTTAATTATATATGATTGAATATTAGAAGCTAAGAACCCATTTGGTTGTAGGAATTGGCGGGAATAGGAAAACCTAAATACTTGCATTCATCAATTTGATGTTTGTTTGCAAGAATATGAACTTGTCTACCATAATTTGACCCCAAAATGAGCATAATAGTATTCCTATAAAAGGTGGAATAAGAATAGCTTATTCTTATTCCACTTTCTAATAAACCCAATTTGATGGGTTGTCGAGTCGTGACATTGCCATTCGATTGCATTTTGCCACTTGAAAACATTTTTGCATGATTTCCTCCATTCATAACTATTTCCTCTCTTCATCATAAGATATAAACTAGGTGAACATAATATGTGATTTTTTTAAATGATAAAATAGACTAATATTACATTTGATATATTTTATAAAATTTCATAAGTCATCTTTAAAAATAAATCTTGTGTTTATTCCTATAATAAAAACTATGTTGAAAGATCATTTAAATATCATATTAATGACCTTGAGTTATTTGTATTTTTATTTAATTTAATATATTCAAAAATAAAATAATTTCAGTTTTGATGTTATACTCAAATTTATACTTATATTTAATGTTTAAATTTTTAGAAAATGCTATCAAATATTTAAAATTTAAAATATTAAATTTTGATTTTTTAAATAATAAACATAAATAATTAAAAATATCACTTTAAATTTAAGTAGCTCTAAAAAATATTGAATATGATTTTAAAATAATTTGATTCAATTTAGAATTAAAATTAAAATTAACTTTATGATATGTAGTTTGAGTTTCAAATAATTTCAATGGTTGTGGTATATGTTTCATTGATAAAGTCAATTTTAAAAATAAAATACAAAATACTTAAAATAATTTTATTTTTAAAAAAATAGTAAAAGTTAGTTTTTCTAAACAAAAAATCTTGTTTATTTAAAATAGTACCAAACTAAAACAATTAAATTATTAACAAAAAAAAAATCTTATTCTAATTCCTATTTCAATTGTTACAATGAAACACATAATATGCATCTTCTAACTCTTCTTCTAGGTCAACCAAATAAATCCAAATGATTTTTCATATCTTAGTTTAAGAATTTCTGAATACTAGAAGAGAACTTATTGCAACATAGATGAATGTTGCATTTAGCAATTCTTCCAACCAAGTGGAGCCTAAGATTTTTTTAAAGAAGTTTGATAAGGTTGACATAACCCATTTGTTTAGAGAAGCTAACGGAGTCATCAACATGTTAGCTAAGTAGTTACTAACATTTCTATCACTTCTTAGAATAGAGTGGGAGATAATAAGATTTTGAAAGCCCTCATTAATCATGATAAGTTGCATAATAAATTCAAAAATTTATAAAATATTTTATATTGTGAAGGGAAAGTATCAGAATACTAAATTTAATAATGACAATACTTTAGTAAGTGGCAAGATGAAGAGTTTAATCTTTAACTCTGGAATCATGGGAGGCACTTTGAAAAGAAGGTGATGATTTTTTTATAATAGCAACACAAAAATGTAAAGAAACATAGTAAGACAATAGACCAAAATAAAGTAATTTATGGAAACATAATTTGTTTATTGCACTAATTTTTCTTCACACATGCATTTTCCAAGATACTGGCATTTATAACCATAAGACTTTTTGAGACTTCTAAATAGACTACGGTGGGATAAGATAGAGAAAAATCTAGATAGAAGACTTTTGGAGACTTCTAAACAACTACGTAGAGGAAGCTAAGCATATCTAGGAGTTGTACAAATATTTCAAGACTCTTCTAGACTTGCTATTAAATTCTCACCTACTAAACAACATATGAAATGAAATAAATATTATTTAGTCTAACACTCCTCCATAATGTTTATTTTGAGGAGATAGGAACTTCCTTGAGTTCTAATAGATCTCTAAACTTGGTAAATTTGGTAATGGACAATGCTTATGTAAATACATTGAAGCAACATATTATGCTATTCCATAGCTTTGTATGATATACTGGATTTTTTTCTAGCTTGATAGTACTTTGATTGTCACAAAATATTTATTTGGAGAGTCTTGTGGATGATGCAATTCTTCAAGTAATTTCCTAAGCCACAATGCTTCTTAAGATGCCTTTGACGAGCCAATATATTCAACTTTTGTCGATGAGAGTGATACCATTGATTTCTTCTTTCTACTCCATGAAATTGGTCCTGATCCAAGATGGAAGATATATCTTGAAGTTGATCTTCTATCATCAATGTCACCTACATAATTAGAATTTGTATACCCAACTAGAGTAGGCTCTCCTCTGTATTTATATTCAATACCAAGGTGGTAAGTACCCTTAATATATCTTAATATTCTTTTATCTACTTTCCAATGTTCAATGTGTGGATCTGCCATGTACTTGGATACAATACCAACCGCATATACAATATCTAGTCTAGTTATAGTAAGATACAAAAGATTTATAACAAGTTGTCTATACAATTTTCCATCCATCTTCTTTTGAGTATAGTTAGTACTCAACTTCAATCCTACTTCACATGATGTATTGGATGGTTTACAATCACTCATATTAATTTTTTTTTATACACCAAGAGCATATTTAGTTTGAGAAAGCATGATCTTTCACTCTTCTTGCCATGCTTGTATGGCCATAAAAGTAGTGCATTAGCCCTAAATTAGTTATTTCAAAAACTTGTTTGAGTTGATCTTTAGTTATCTCAATATCATGTGTGTGATCTCCTATAATAATCAAGTCATCCACATAAAATAGGATAACAACTTTATCATCACTATATTTTACATACACATCTGGATCAATTTTACTTCTTTTAAATCCAACATCTAGAAAGTGCCTATTTATTTTAGAGTGCCATGCCCTTGGTGCTTGCTTCAGACCATATAGTGATTTTCTTAATCTACACACCAAATTTTCTTCACCATATTTAATAAGTTCTAGTGGTTGTTGCACACACACACACATATAGGTCAACATGAAAAAATGTAGTTTTTACATCCATTTGAAAAAATTTCCAACCAAACATTGCATCTAAAGCAACTAGTGTTGGAAATAATTAAGACTAACTAGGTTACTGAGAGGAGAGGGGTGAATTAGTAACCTCAAGAAGTTTAAATAAATTCAACACTTGATCAATTCATCATTCATTCATCTAATCTACTGTATGCATGATAAAGATAAACATTTATAACACATGAACACAGAATTTTGGTCACCTAGAAACCTTCCAAATAGAAAGTAAAACTGGGTTGGGGATGATACCCACAAAACTTTGTTACTATAGTACGAAGTTAGCCTATTAGGGCTAACATTGATCACTTTTGATGATCTGCCCTGTTAAGTGCAATTTGGATTGCTAGATCCACCTTGTTAGAGGATTTACAAACATACAATGAAGTATGCACTCTGTTAGGATATTTATACAAAGATTGTTAAGTCTACCTTGTTAAATGATTTACAAAACTGATTCACTTGTTAGGATGAAATAGTGGATCTACTTACAACTTAATTTTTGATTAGATCCTTGAAGTATAGATCACCTCTTGTGATTGATGAATCTTTACTACTCCTTGTAGACCTTACTAAATACTCTACTTTGCTACTGATTCGCTTTTACTCTTCTTAAAACATTACATGTCCATTCCTTAACATACTCTTTTATTGTAAATAATATAATACAAATTACATATATACCATTCTAATAATTACAATTGCAAGGTCGGCCAAAACACAAGTGAACAAAATATTACTAAGTTGGCCAAATAGTAGAAAACTTGGGTTCTTCAAGCTGACTTGGAAACCTTCTGATTCTCGACATCCACTACATTACTCGGCATCATCATGCACTCAGTAGAAGTAGAAGCTTGGTCCTTACTAATCACATAATGTAGCTTGGAACTCAGTAACCATTGGAGACCCGGTAGATATAGTATCACTCGGTAAGAATTGAATCCTTCATTTACCTTGCTTTCACTCGGTAAATACTACACTTCCATCACTCAATAAACATTGGCTTCCATCACACAAACTGATGACTCGGTAGACACTATGAAGCTCAGTGAACACTGTATCTTTAGTAGATACTATTGGGCTACACACTCACTTGGTAGCTTCATGAATGCTCGATATGAACTACTGGACTACACACTCAATCCGTAGCTTCAAGAATGCTTGGTATAAACTGCTTAAGTGATAAATCTACAAGGTAACCACTGAATGGTTGGTATAAATTGTAGACTAAGTGATGAACTTGGTAATCATTCAAAATAAAATAAGTGTTGTCACTAATGAAAAATACAATATAATGGCAACAATCTCCCCCTTTGGCATTAGTGACAAAAAACTTATGAGCCAAACATTGTGTACACTAACATACTCGATTTGATTTTTCAAAATTGATCTTTGTAAACCTATTGTATATACATTTCTTACATGTCTTTATATATCTCCCCCATACATATGACATGGTATATACATAGCTTATCACTGTACATATATCAATATATTCTCTCTTATTTTCTGCATTGTCTCTTACTCCCTCTTTGAATTTTACTATCTCTTACTCACAATAATCTCCCCCTTTTTTGACAATAATGCCAAAGGTAATCATACTTATATAGAGACACCAAAATGTGAGAAAAACTCAAAATATACCTTAAGAATAAGAGCCAATGTCTTATCCTAGTTCTCTTGCAAAATTTTGCAGGTGGAGAGAGCCACTTGAATTTTTGCAAAAAGTTCAATCATATGATCTACTACAGAAAAATTGTTATCGTGGATCAATGTTTTTGAATAATCAATGTGCTTCTGCATTGTGTCCATGATAGGAAGGATCATGTTCTGGATCTCTAATAGTGTAGACCGGATCCTTGCTTCCTCCCTCAATAGTTCTTCCTAAATATCTAACAAGAATATGATCTTTATGTGATGTGCAGAGCTTGAACTAGGGTCAAGCTGCAACTTTTGAGCACTGACTTTTAGATCTTCATCAATTTTACTCAATTTTACCTTTATTTATTTTGTGTACTTGGTAACATCACATAGCTTGGCAAAAAGGGATGTTACATTTGTAAAAGAATTTTCAAGATTGCTCAAAATTGAAGATAGTTCAACCTGCTTTATTGCAATGTGTTCAGCAATGTGCTCAAGCACTTTATTATCAAATTTCTTCCTTGCCTTTTCTATAAGCTTTTCTTGACTAGAAGTTTCCTCATTGAACTTTGGTATGGCCTCTTCTAATTGTAACAAAATGTGTTGAGATGAACCCACATCAACACCTATTGCCTTAGTAATTATATTTTTAGCACTTACAATTATAGTGAATTCCTTATCTCTCATCTCTAAGTTGTTTCTACCTAGCTCTTTGCTTAGATAAATGTTGACTAACCAGTCTCATTTCATCAACTATGGCAGTATCTAGATCTATCTTAGGTATAATAATTTCCTTTTCCAAGTCTATATCCTCATCAATTGCCTTGCCAATAAGAAAAAGTTTTAGTGGAGTCTTTGGTTTTACTTTAATAGTGCTTACAATAGTTGATGAAGTTGGACTAGCAAAAAAAAACTTGAATTGAGCTAACTGGAGGAAAATTGAGAGAGGTGCTAACTGTATCCAAAATTGATGTGCTTCTCAAAAATGAAGTATCAATAGGTAATGTACCAATTTGAATATTTACAACTGAAGTACTAACTAGAACAAAAATTGATGCAGTTGAAGCTATGGATGACAAAACTATAGAACAAACTAGAAAACTTACTATACAAGCTGCAATAGATGACTCAGGAGCTAATAAAGAGGGTTGCAGCTTAGTAGATGACGTTCTTGATACTTCCATTGAAGATACTTGTAGCTAGGAGATGGCAAGTGATGATTGAGCTATTGATGTGGCAATTGTGCTCATAGTCTCACTTGCATAAGCTATCTCCATAGTAGATGTAACAATATTTGGTGGAGAGTGAGGAAGGGATGCAATAACTTCTACTACAATTTTTATTGGATCTTCTTCATCCTTGTCTTCCTCTTCAGCTTCATCATCATCCTTTAGTGCTTGATTGTCCTCAACACCAAAAGTGGCACATGGAGAATTATCTCCTTCATCATTGTAATTGTCATCATTATCATCTTTAATTTCTACAGGATCAGTACTGGGCTTTTGCAGATGATAGATGTTATTCCACATTTTTTTTGTATCTCTTACAACATGCTCAATGTCCTTAATTAAAATCAAACATGTGTGAAATCTAATCATCATTTTACCTTTGTCTTTCTTCATTGCTTCCTTTATTTCTACTTTAGTAAGATTCGGTAGAAGATTCTTCAAGGACTTCTCATATATGTCCTTGGCCATTTGGGTGGCTGACTCCCACCTTGGTTGCAATCTCACCAGCAACTCTTTGGAGATTTGAGAGGCAAGCTGGTCTGGGGAGTATTTCCATTTTCCCATCTTGTTAAGTACCAGTTCCTCCATCTTCATTTTCTATGCATCAGTCCTTGTTTCAAATTTCAATGCCTTGAAATTTGTGATGCCAACTCCCTTTCCAATTGTTTCAATCTTTCTTGGAAGGTCAATTGGGGCTTGCTAAATACTACTTCACCTTGTTAACTTCATAATGGTTTTTGACACTTCAGTGCCAACACACTTACATACTTTCTATATTGGAGCCGAGTACACCATGGATGCCGAGCCACAATAAATGTCAAGTTAGGAAAGACTTCAGGTGCCGAGTGATTTTCAGGTGCCAAGTAGTTTTCAGATGCCGAGTGAAGATTAGGTGTCGAGTGAAGTATAAGTGCCAAGTGATATTTGAGTGTCGAGCATGAAACAAGTGCCGAGTGATATTTAAGTGCCGAGTCACAGATGATGCCGAGTAAGCCAGTTTGTTATAAGTACCGAGCATCGAGAAACAACAAGTGTCAAGTAACTCAGAATATCAACATAAGAGTTTGTAATTGCACAAACTATGATGCAAATAGTTTTTTTAGCCGACATAAGGTAAATCTCGAAGGATTAAATGATAAGATCAAATCTTTTATATTTCCTACGCAATCTACATGCAACCAATAAGAAAAATAATGAAGGTATGCAACTAATGGAAGAAGTGCAAATAATAAGTGGAAAATAGAGATTGAATATGGATCGTAGATCCATACCTAACCCTAAATTCTCAAATTTCTTTATAAGGAAGAAAAAATTTCATTGTAAATATATGAGTGAATATACAAGGGTGCACAAGAAAATCTATTTTTTAGAGCAAGGGTTATCAGATCACAAAGGATCAAGATCAGAGAAAGCAGAACAGGTGCCTGCATTCAGCAATCAAGGATTGTAATCTATCAGGTTCATTGTACCTAATACTTTCTAGCAATTGTATTAGAATGAAAATCCTATGGTGATAGGTTAGTTTAACAGCTATTTCATAGATCCTTTAAATAGGTGATTAAATCCTTTAACAAGGTGACACTTCATGTAAAGTATTTGTAAATCCTCTAACCATGTCACTATTAATACAGTGTAAAGCCTTTAACAGGGCAGGCCTTTAACAGGGC
The DNA here is from genome assembly GCA_028749045.1 of Cupressus sempervirens. Lineage (NCBI taxonomy): Eukaryota > Viridiplantae > Streptophyta > Pinopsida > Cupressales > Cupressaceae > Cupressus > Cupressus sempervirens. The sequence goes on along the minus strand of CM053786.1, from coordinate 714,301,817 downwards.
AGACCATCAGAAGTGGTTGAACAATATTGCTGTAGTAATTTTTGTGGGTATCATCCCCACCCCAGTTTTACCTTCTTATTCCTGGAGGGTTTCTGGGTTACCAAATTCCAGTGTTTTGTGTTGTTGATGCATGTCTTAGTTTCATGTTTACTTGGTGTAATTACATGCATGCAATTTACTTCCACTTAAAAGTTTTATTGGTTAAAGTGTGATATGAATATTCCAACAATTGTTATCAGAGTGTGCAAGTTCTCACAAGGAAAAGTTTGACAGCTTGAAGAGAAAAGATTTAAAGATGGAAGTTTTCAAACTTGGAAAGATCACTGAAAACCAGTTGATTGATGTGCATCTCGCTCTACAAAAGGTAGAGGAAGCAAGAGTGGAATTAAGTAAATATTTAAAGAGAAGAAAGGAGATAGCCATAGCTGAAAATGATATACACAAGAAGGAGGTTGATACCACACAAGTGTTTGCCAATGGAGACACTAAAGAGTTTGAAGCAGCAATAGCAGAACTAATGGAGAAAAACAAAGTTCAAGCGAAGGAGATAAGATCTCTCAAGATGGAACATGAATCACAAGCCATAATGATATGTGAAATCATTGAACAAAAGAAAAGAGCAGTTGAGGACAAAGTCATGATGGAAAATGACAAAAGAAATCTTGCAAACAGACTCGAAGAAAAATGTACTGAATTGACAAGGATCTCAAACATGCAGATGGATACACTTGCCCAAATGATGAACCTTCACCATGAACTCAATGTGAAAGATATTGAGATCTCTACTTTGAAGATGCAGAATGAACAAATACAGAATGAATTGAACAGAGAAAAAGAGGTAGTAGAAAATCTCAACAAGTCAAGTGAAGCCATCAAGTATTTTGAACAGTTGCTGAAAAGCCCAAAATCTGCCCATGATACATCAGGACTAGGATACACCAGCATTGAAGTTGGGGAATCATCAAAGAGTGCTAAATGAAGAAGTGAAAAAGGTAAGGATTCAAAATCCACTTGTCATTACTATAATAAGAAGGGGCATGCAGCTAATGTGTGCAAGAGTATAAGATTCAATCAATCAAACACACCCAAGAGTAAGAGTTTTTGTCACAAATGTAACATACAAGGACATATGACACAAGATTGCAGATCCAATAGCACAAGAACTCAGAGATTTGATGAAAATTGTTATAATTGAAAAAAGTATGGACATAGAGCATTTGAATGTAGATCAAAGCCAATATGGACATCAAATCAACTAACAAAATCAAAAGGAAATGAAAGTCATTATCATTGGGATTACAATACCAGGTATAGTTGTCATTATTGCCAAGAATATGGACATATACCACAGAACTACATAAGAACACATTTCAGAGGGAACTACAAAAGATGGTTGAATCAAACTACATGTTTTAGTTGTTTGAAAATTGTTCATATCAACAGAAACTATCCTACAAGATCAAAGGCACCCAAGACTGAAGAAAACAAGGGAAAAGAAAAGATTGATGTCGAAAAGATAAGGGGGCAAATGAATAAGACTTGGAAAAAGAAAGATGAGTGCAACACATCAAGTGAAGGGATCACTTCATCCAATGGGTCAAGTGATCACACTTCATCAAACTAAGAATGAGAAGTATACGGGACTAATATACAAAGCTATATCACACATCAGTCCCAAGACAAAGAAGCTATGCAAAGTATAAATCTGCATGATACAAGATGTCAAGACAAAATTTAAATGATGTTGCCTAGCTATCTTTGGATGCCGAGTTAAACTCCAATACATCTCGAGCTCCTAACAGTGATCGAGTTGATAACTGATGCTGAGTTAGGTTAAAAAATTTCATAAGCTGAGTTGGTAGTTGAGCATTTAATGCAATGAAAATAGGGTATATTATCACAATTTTTAATCAATTTTACTCATCGTGATCAAGAAGCAAAGAAGAGGAAAAGAGTAGAGCAACTTCATAGCAAGAATCCAGTGTTTCAAGTAGATTACAACCTCATTCAACACATTTTCCATCGATCTTAAGGTATTTTCATTTGTGCCGAGCTACGCAGTTTCATATTTTTTGTTGAGGAAACTCTAATTTTCATAAATGGCATCAAGTTCCAAGAAAATTGAGGATAAAGAAATGTTTGAAGTTCAGTTAGTTTCAAATGAGGTCAAGCAACTTGATTTTTGACCCATTCCCAAAGTTGCATACAAAAACGAGCCAACCGGAGCTCTCTCCCAAATTCCCCCAAAAGTTGTAATGGTCCAAGAAATGAGAAAATGTTACAACTGTAAGATAGGAGCCCTAAGAGACATGGAAATAAGGTAAGCTTATGAGAAATTGTGCATAGATGGAGTCTTGAAAGATGAATTCAAAATTGTTGAAAGAAAGGGTTTGACCCGAGTTTTGAGCTTTCCCACCGTATTCAAGACAGAATGGGTTAGACTTGTGCTGAGCAGAATTCATGGTGGTAATCTGTGGGTAGAAGATACTCCAATCAAATTGACCAAAGAAATTATACATAGAGTAACAGGGTACCCAACCCTAGATCGGTAAAAACCTTGAGAAATGAATTGAAGGAGGTTACTGAAAAGAACACTGGTGCCCAATGGAACAAAAGAGGAATGACAATTCACACCATATAGAATCCTCTTGTTGAATTTGCTGTTAGAGTCATCGTCCATAAATTCTATCAATCCAGTAGACTCAACATTGTACCATGTATTGCAATAGTTGTAGGTTATAAATTAGTGAAAAAGGATCATATTTATGATCTTGCAGAACTGCAACTACAACAGATTAATGAAAATCTAGCTTCCATAAGAAGAATAAAGTGTACTCAATGCAAATTTGGAGCAATTCTAGTTTGTATATTGTTTTATGTTCAGAATGAGTTTCCTTCTTTTGGAAAAGTGACATGAAGGAATGACAGAACAATCATTTCCCAAATCAATGAATATATAGAACAAATGGGAGAAAACTTTGATACCCTGATGATAAGTTATTTCGAAGATTTCAAGAAATCCATGAAACAAAGGGTGAGAATACCAGTTTCCTTAGTGGAAAAATATATTAATGATATATGTTTCTTAGTTGAAATTGATTTTACCTATATCCAAGTAGTAATACCAAGGGTAAGATGGCTAAGGCCATTTGGATATGAAATTAATGTTGATGAGGCATCTACAACAATAACTGCATTATTAGTAGAAGAAATAGATAAAAGTGCTCCACATTTTGGCACTTATGATGTGGTAAGATAAAAGATAAACATGGAATTAAAGACTGCTTCCACATTGAACAAGAAAGAAAAATTATTAAAGAATATTAAGAAGAAATTTGGTGAAGAAATTGAGGCTGAAGCAAAAGAAGAAGAAGATGAAAATGATGATGAAGATGAGCAAGAACAAGGCCCAATGGAATTAACTCAAGGTCTGGGTGAAGAAAAGGAGGAAGGTGTAGAAGACAAAGAAGCCAAGGAAGCACCAACTGAAGCTGACCCAAAGAAGAGAAAGGCAACAGTACAACCTCTAGCTAAGCCCAAACAAACGAAAGCTGCCACGTCATCACCTCAAAAGCCAACAACATGAGCTGCAAAAAGGGCCTCCACTCCAAAGGCTAAAGAGGAAGTTACAAAGAAGAAACAAATCAAGGAAACATAGGAAGAGTCGAGGAAAAGAAGAAGATGTGTGGCTCAACCTGATATTGATGAAGAAGATCAATCTGAAAAGGTAAGCCATTCTTCAGTTGATATTTTATGTAAAAAGATTGGAAATGGTGATTTAAGCAATTTAAATAAAGTGGATTTCAATAAATTTACTAAAGAAGAACATAATAGGATAGAAGAAACAATCTATGGAATGATGGCACAGTTCAAGTACACTCCACCCTGAACTAGATGGACAATTGCCAAAAAAACTGTCAAAAATTGTAGAAGACAGATGGCATTTCTATTTGAAAATGGAGAAGGAGATGAGGGAATCAACCCTAGCAAGCGTATTGCCGGATTTGACTAGGAAACAAGTAAAGAATGCAGTCAAAAGGCATAATAATAGGTTTACACCTAAATACAAGGCATTCTTCATACTCCAAAATAGGATGGAAGAAATTGTTCAAAGAACAATGAAATCATGGAAAAACTTGTACAAGAAGATTGAAGATTTTCTTGAAGAAGAATACAAGAAAGAAGCTGTTGTTCCAATAGAAAAAAGGAGAGAAGAGAAGAGAGTAGTAGAGAAAAGAGAAGAAGAAAGGAAAGAAGAAGAAGAAAAGAAGGTAGAAGAAGAGAAGAAGGAAGAAGAAAAGAAAGATGGAGAGGAGGAAGAGACACAAAAACAAGATATAATGGCAACAACTAAGCAAGAGCAGCAACCAGATCAGAGTGTGCAAGACACACAATTGCCACCCTTTAGCCCTCCTCATGTGCCCATCACACCTACAGACACTATGACTATTATTGATGTTCTTGATACTTGTGGTCAGAATATCAATCCATTAACTGCAGAAGATCTCAAAAGAATCCTTGACCAATCTACACAAGAAGCAATATTATATACAAATCCAGTATTGGTCAGTATGGATGAACTACAGAAACTAGTGGAAAGTACAGTTAGAGATAAGGTGCATCCACAAGAACCACCTTCTATCATCTCTACAACTACTAGTAGTCAATTTCAAATGCCAACAAGCATAGTTGATGCTACAATACAGAAGCTAAGTGCAACTGTAGAAAAAGGAACAGGACAAACAAAACAAATAGGACAGACTATTACATCTGATCCTGCAGCACAAACACAAGGTGCACTTTCACAAATTACAATAATTGATCATGGTAGATAGTAGGAGGAGGAAATAGTGGAAACCCCTAAAGAGCAAGAGGCAATACAAAAATTGATAAATTTGCCTACCTCGGGAACTCCTTCACACCAGCCATTGAAAATATCTGTACCAACATCTAGTACTACAAAAGTTGCAAGGGTACTTCACTATGGAGACCCTGAATTAGATGAGGAGATAGTCATACCAAGCTATGGCTCAAAAACAATAACCATTGATCAAATAAATGAGGTGCAAGAAGCACTAAATAAGAGAAAAAGGCAAGAGATACTCAGGAAGGAGTATAAACAAAAGCAAACACTACATGAGATTAAGGACATCTTTATGGATGCCTTCAGTTTGTAATCACCAGATGAGTCAAAGAATATCACAGAGCAATTATCAGATATTGTTGACCAGGTGACAAATGAAGACCTTGAAACAAATGCAAAACTTATGGAATGGTCAGAAAGAAAATTCCAGGGAAAAGTAAATGAGCAAATATCAAGTCAAATTGCACTTTCCCAGGTTGAATTGGCAAAGCTAATTGACAAAGTGAAAAAGGTACTTGAGAATATATTCTCATTGTACAAAAAGTTGTGTGATATTTCATACTTCACACAAGAGACAAGCCAAAATATACTGAGCTTGGAAAGAAATTTAAACATTTCAAGCATGCAACTACCAAATAAATAGTCGCTTCACACTCACAAAGAAATAGTCATATTTATAGCAGATGAGGCTAATATCAAAGCCAAACTAATTCAGTTATAGTCCTCCATTACCCCACATTTAGAAATACTCCATAAAGAGCAAGCATATGCTAAAAGTGTTCTCAAGAAAGACCCAAATCTTTCTACTTCAGAAGGACTTATTCATCTTGTTGCTGAGACTGCCATCCAGCATAAGTAACTAGAAATTGTTTTGAACAATTGGGATGCAGCTCTCAGGATGATTATGGAGGTAAACAACACATTTTTGGCTAAATATGGTATTAACCCTTAAACATTCTTTGACATAAGTGTCAAAAAGGGGGAGAAAAGAGATATAATAGGGGGAGATACAGATATTATGAGATGAATCAATGGGGGAGAAAAGATAAAAGGAGGAGCATGATATACAAATAAGGCACAACCAACTCAGGGGGAGATACAAAATTTTTGAGGTATATATTGTAAGTTATAAATTTTGATCAAGTTTTCTTTAAACTCTGTATATATCGAACAGATTAGTAAATGTACTCATAAGGTTAGTTAAGTGTTTTTTCCACTCATGTCAAAGGGGGAGATTGTTAACTTCATAATGGTTTTTGAAACTTGAGTTCCAATACACTTACATACTTTCTATATTGGAGCCGAGTACACCATGGATGCCGAGCCATAATAAACGTCGAGTTAGGAAAGACTTTAGGTGCCGAGTGATCTTTTGGTGTCGATTAGTTTTCAGATGCCGAGTGAAGATTAGGTGCCGAGTGAAGTATAAGTGCCGAGTGATATTTAAGTGTCGAGCATGAAACAAGTGCCGAGTGATATTTAAGTGTCGAGTCACAGATGATGCCGAGTAAGCTAGTTTGTTATAAGTACCAAGCATTAGGAAACAACAAGTGCCGAGTAACTCAGAATATCAGCATAAGAGTTTGTAATTGCACAAACTATGATGAAAATAGTTTTTGTAGCCGACATAAGGTAAATCTCAAAGGATTAAATGATAAGATCAAATCTTTTATCTTTCTTATGCAATCTACATGTAGCCAATAAGAAAAATGATGAAGGCATGCAACCAATGGAAGAAGTGCAAATAATAAGTGGAAAATAGAGATTGAATATGGATCATAGATCCATACCTAACCCTAAATTCTCAATGTCTTTATAAGGAATACAAAATTTCATTGTAAATATATGAGTGGATATACAAGGGTGCACAAGGAAATCTATTTTTCAGAGCAAGGGTTATCAGATCACAAAGGATCAAGATAAGAAAAAGCAGAACAGGTGCCTACATTCAACAATCAAGGATTGTAATCTATCAGGTTCATTGTACCTAATACTTTATAGCAATTGTATTAGAATGAAAATCCTATGGTGATAGGTTAGCTTAACAGCTATTTTGTAGATCCTTTAAATAGGTGATTAAATCCTTTAACAGGGTGACACTTCATGTAAAGTGTTTGTAAATCCTCTAACGAGGTCACTATTAATATAGTGTAAAGCTTTTAACAGGGCAGGCCTTTAATAGGGTAGACCATTAGAAGTGGTTGAACAATATTGTTGTAGTAATTTTTGTGGGTATCATCCCCACCCCAGTTTTACCTTCTTATTCCTGGAGGGTTTCTGGGTTACCAAATTTCAGTTTTTTGTGTTGTTGATGCATGTCTTAGTTTCATGTTTACTTGGTGTAATTACATGCATGCAATTTACTTCCACCTAAAAGTTTTATTGGCTAAAGTGTGATACTTCTGATTCAACCCCACCTCCCCCCCCCCTCTCATAAGTACTCTTTCCATATTTGAATATTCCAACACACCTTTGTTCATACCTTCTTCTCACCTTGTGAAAATAATTGTGGAGGCTTTAGGTAGCTTGGTAATGATTATTTTGCCCTTCTTTTTTACTGGCTCTACCTCCTTCTTTGATTCTTCCTCTATGTCTTCTGGTTCTTGCTCCTCTTCTTCATCCTCACCTTTTTCTTTAGTAACCATTAGGGGTTTGGTAGCAGTTTTTAACTTGGCAACCTTCTCTTGCCTTTATTAATTGCTTGAGGAAGTTTGATTTCAAGCTCAATTCTAGCCTTTGCCTCATCATATGTTCCAAAAATTGGTTTCTTTGGATCTACTAGCTCATTCAATAGTGCTTCAATAATATCACTAGTTTCATCAATATTCACCTCATAAGGAAGAGGTTTCACCTATGCAACTCGGGGCCTGATTGGTAGAATGTATACTTTATCACAATTAACCATAAAGCATACATCATCTTTGTAGTCTTCAACAAATTTTGGTGGAATTTGAAACCTATTATTCATCCTTTCCTTGAAATCTTCAAAATAATTATCCATGATGCTATCAAAGTTTACACCCATTTCTGGTACAAACTCATTTATCTGATATAGAATAGGAATATCTTTTCTCCACACAATAGTTCCTTTGGATGGAAATAATTTTTGTACATAGAAGAAAAGACATGTCAACAAAGAACCAAATTTGTAAGGGTTGTTCTTTGAAGTCCTAATTCTGTCCATATTCTTGTTCAGTTGTATTAACAATAATTTTGACAGATCAAATTCTAGGATTTTCTTCACAACCTTGAATGCCAAATCCACTGCCTGATAGGGCACACTGTTCAAATGACTCAAGCTATAAATCTTGTGAGCAATGACGTGAATGCCAAACCTTAATTCAACATCAAAAATAGTGCTAACCTTCAAACCTCTACCATCCCATTCAGCTAGGGTTTTCTTCTGAAGTTCATCCCAACCTAGGATTTTGGTAGTTTTCACTTTACTTAGCATGGGGAGACCAGTAATCCTATGAATCATCTTCTTAGTGATTAATACTAGCTGCTCTAACCATATTTGACCATTGTGCACACAATTAAGGATGTACCTAATCCACTTAATCTAAAAACTTCTTGGTATATGTGAGATATGGGTTAATCCTTTGGTCTCTAGATGCTTATGCTTGAATTTCAAAGAGCCATCAACACTCATTTGTCCTAGGCCATTGTCCATTTCTAAGTTTCTAATCTCTTGAACAAAACATTTGATATGAGTATGAATATCGTTGATAAGAAGTACCTTTGGTGGAGTTTGTGATTGAGCTCTGTAAGAATTTTCCGAAGGGCAAAATTCACCCAAGAACTAAGAACTCAAACACAAGCACACAGTAGACCAAAGAGAGAGAGTATGATCAGAATAACAATGTATTCAATAACTTGTTCCACATAGTACACTAGGAGTGCCTCAATAGAAAGGCCTCAGGAGAGCTTCTAGAATGCATAGAAGTTAGCATCATGATGTGTCATACAACCAAGCACATGTCCACCAGATATGAATTATCCTCCATTAAGTACAAAAGTAAGTGTGGTGATGAGAGGATAAGCCTACAAGGGTGGGACACACAAAACAGTGTTGTAGACACCATGTGCTCAAATAGAGTTGCGTACTCCTGTGTTGTCTCACAAATAAAAATAATAAAATAATGCAAAATAATTAAGTGTAAATAGTAAAGTATGTATTTACACCAACACCCCCCCTTAAGTGCAACTGAGGGGAATGCCTTAAGCTTACAAACTAGGATGAAGATGCATAATGGGTCTTGGCTACTAGGCCATGTTAGGTACTATTGTGGTATCCACAACACATGCCCCATTCTTCACTAGGAATGGGCAATGGGGACCCCCTACTTTCTTCCAACTCCTAGACTCATAGTTTGGGAATTAGAAGAAGGGGAAAGTCTCGTTTAAAAAAAAAAATTCCCTGCATGTGTGTGCATATCTAGGCGCGCGCTTTGCAAAAACAAGGAGGGAAGGGGGGTTATAAAATCCCCTCTTACCCCTTGTTATTTTCATTTCTTCACTTTATTTTTTTTAGAGCTTAGAGAGGAAGGTGAGAAACCTCCCCCCCTCCATTCACATGGTCTCATGCTTGAGCGCGTGCAGGAGAAGAAGCGTGCGACATGCTACCGCCGCGCCCTTCTCGACGCACGCGCAACGCTATTGCCACGTCCCATCGGGCCACACGCGGGCACTGCTCTGTGCACCCTTTTGGACGCATGGTCGCTGCACACACCTATAGGGCCGTTCATGGCTACCGCACCATGCATGCCCTTATGAACACGCGGCAGTGCGCGCGCAACCTCTGTTGTGCCCTTCTTGGCACGCCTGCGGCGCTGCCGCTGCCCTCCTCACTTTTTTAAATTTTAAATTTTTTTATTATTTTATTTTTATATCATCTCAAAAATCCTAAAAAAATTTAAAAACTAAAAATTAAAAAAAAATTTAAAATTTAAAAATTTAAAAAAAAAAAAAATCAAAGTAAAATAAATTAGAATATCATTTTTTTTGTTTTCTTAATGTTTTATATGTATCCAGTGATTAATCATTTGTTTTTTTTTCTTTGTGATGTACAACTAATATAATCAAATGGCATCCACATTCAGATCAATAGCAAAGCTAGTTGTGTACAAGTTCCAAGGCGTAACCCTGAAGTCATGATTGCACAATGAACACTCTGAGATCAAAGATGCAGAACTTGGACACACGGACTTGGGAGAATTTTTGAGGGTTTGTAACAACCCAAATGAAAGATCTTCTTTGAGATCCACCTTAATCTGGTCTAGATTGGTAAATGCAGCATCACATCTTGGGACCATTCAGTCAACTGAATTGATTTTGACCTTATCTCGACATTTTGTTCCCGAGGAAAGGGTGGTAAAGAGCGTCACTAGGGAAGTGGTCTTAGATCTACAACCTGATAATATTGAGAGAGTTTGTCACTTACCTAGAGCTGATCATTTTATCAAACTTTCATATGAAGCAGCTGAGAGGTGGCATAAGGATCATCACCAGGAGGCCATGGACATCATATATTCTTCATACTTCATTGAGAAGCCATCTTGGGCAAAGACAATCAGAAAAGTAGATATGGCATGAGGATACATGAAGGATGACATTGGATATTCAATAGTTCTTTTGAGCAGAGTTATGGGATTTCTTGTAGCAGGTCATCTCGCTCCATTCATGGTTAACTTCATTGAAACCATCAGACACGCAAAAATGCCACTGGATTGGGCCACCACACTTAGTGAGGATGTGTGTGATTAGTTGTGGAGAGTAAAAGATAAGAAGAAATTTTATATGACTTCTTATGTGGTATATCTACTTGTAGCAAGAGCCACTAACTATCTCGGATTGTATAAAAAGGGTAGTATGTAGGACCCTAATGCTTGGTCGTAGATAGTTTATCCTTAGCTAGTTAAGAAGAAGCTCTCGCCACAAAGAAAAGAGTATAGGATTGTGAATGATGCCTTTATCTTTTCCATCATTCGATTCATCGAAGGTGATTATGGAAAGAGATTGTCCGATGAGGCCAAGGCACAGATCATAGCTCTTGGTGCATATTTTATCCACTTCCATACATTCACATACATTCAGGTTGGTGGTGCATATATCCATCCAAAGAAGCTCCCAAGGTACCCAAGTGACAAGTTGGTTCTAATGGAAATTTCTTGGCAGATTGAGTTAGCATATGAGAGGATCAAGAAACAACGAAGACCTTGTTGGGATTGGCCATTTGTAATAGGAGCATACCAGGTAAAGAGAAAGCAGGATATCTCAACTTTCAAGTGGGAATGGGAGAACTATCCCCTCAAATAATATAACTCTCCCCGGCCATTCTTCGACAATGTTGGTAAAGTGGAAAATCTGGTAGGAAAACAATTCTACCATGAGGATGCCATTAAAGATCATTGGATGAATGCCACAAATGACTATGATGTTCGTATCAGGGACTATTGTAGAATGACTTTATATCTAGCAAAGAAGGCTCTCCATTTGACCATTCCGGATGAGATAAGGCTACAAGATTTGCAAGAGCTACTGGATCCCTTATTCAATATAGATAAGGTTGGCAAGAGGCCCATTTTGAATGCAAAAGTTGATAGAGAGGAAGGAGATGATATTAATCATCAAGCAAGACATGTCATTAGAATGACAAAGAGTTGGATCAAGAAACCCTTTCCACTTGATCTGATTCTGGACACAGTGATATTCCATGCACATGCTCACCCAGAAAGGGTAAAGGGGAGGAAGGTCACAGTTCCTATCTTTGCGCTCCAGTCTCCTATCAGGCTAGAAATAGTCTACCAACTTGATCATCCAGTGGGATATTACCATCCTTCAGAGAAGAAGAAAGAAAAGAGGAAGAGAGCCTCTCCTCAGAGGATCCAGATAGAGCATATTGAAGAATAGGCCCCTGTGCAACAACATGAATCTACTTCCCAAGATCCTCGAGACCCTGCAATTTATCATATCCTGGTTGATTTTCCATTGCCTCCTATTTTTTCAAGTCAACAAGAAGAAGGAGAGATTCTAGAGACATCTATTCATTCGATGCATGAAGAACCCGCTTCTCCTATGGTTCCACAAAAGGAAAGAAGGGTTAAGGTTAGAATGAACAAGAGGAAAAGAGTTCGTAAAATATTAGTGCCTAATCCATCTATTCCTGAAACCATTCCCGAGGAATAATCAGATGAGGATGAAATGGAGTCAGATGGGGAGGAAGAACAAGTGCCTTTACAATGGAGAACTCGGTTTGCCAAAGCCATAGAATTGGAAAGAAAGAAGAATGTCACAAATACCCCATCACCCACCCAAGATGAAATGGTAGAGCTCTCTTCTTCGGAGGATAAAGTACAACGATGGGTGAATGAGCAAAGAGAGCTAGGTGATGATATTCTCTCCATTCCAAATTTTGATTTCATGCCAGTGGGTACAGAATTGGTTGGAGATAAGATTAGAGATACTCCTACAAGTGAATCTCAACAGCAAGATTGGACGCAGATGCCACCTGAGACACAAGGTCCTCATCCAATGCCCCCATCTTCACCTCAAGCTATGATGGTAGATAAGGTTTTAGTGACACCTCCACCTCCAAGTTCAGAGGAACATGTTTAGAAAGAATCATCATTACAAGGAGAACCAAAACCAAGGATTACTAATGAGCCACCAAAAGAGGCACAGGTAATGGAATGTATACAACAACCTTCCCAAGAAGTTGAGGATCAAACTACAGGATCTACAAAAATTGAGGCTACAGAAGAAGAACCCTCACAGTAGGAAACTCCAAGAAAAAGTGACAAAGGGAAGGAGGTAGTTGAACACATCCCTTCATGATCTAGAGCCAAGGTTAAAGAAAGAAATATCCTAAGATGGTTCTGAAAGGAAATAATGAGAAGTGTTAAGCATCAATTCCTTGCTTCAGAGGATGATATTTGTGACATTGCAGAGATTTTGAACAAGCTTGACTCTCCATTACAGGATGCAACACCATTTGCATTCATTACCACTACTTAGAATTAGGACTTATTTGCACAAGTGGGTCATCCCTCGAAAGGTATAGATGAAGAAGCTGTCAGCCTTCAGTACTATGAAGTAAAGGATATCATGTTAGGGAAACCTACATAGGATAATTCTCGAAAAATAATGACTATGGAAGTCAAAGAGGTTCTTAACCAGATGGAACATGATGAGATTGAAATCAGAGCACTTCAAAGGCAAGTTGAGATCTTGAAAGGATATCTAGCTGAAGTTATTGGTACTCTTAATTCTGAACGCCCTGAGGAGACTTTGACTACCATTCTTAAAGAAGGGGAAGGTGTACGGATCAATCCATTTCTAAGAGCTTGTCAAGATTGGTGAGACAACCTTGAGTATAGGGGTATCACTATAATTACAGGAAGTCTAAAATTATTACATGCTACACAAGAAAATGTTGATAAGATTGTGGCAATTTTGAGGCAAGACTTCAGCATTATGGATGAGGTATGGGTTTGGAGCAAGGATTTGCAAATTCTACAAGCCATAAAAGGACAAAGGTATCACATTCTAATTGATGTATATACTGGTGAAGAGCTAGACACGATAGATGATTGGATAGAAAATATTTCAGATGGAAATAAAGTGATGGAAACATTGCATGATGAGATACATAGGCTCAAGGACCAAGCTCGAGAGTGAATTTTGGAAGCAGAAAAGTTATATAGTGATGCATGCTTGGATATTGTTGAAGATGAAGAATGAGAAAAGCTTTTATCAGTTGAGGTAGTTGTAGAAAACTTCAAAAAGACTTTAGAGGAAGCATCCAGTGATGAAGACATCAGACAAGCCTTTAGGACAGAAGAAGCATTGTTAGAGTTTGATACCAAACTTGGGGATTTTGCAGAAACTCGAATTGAGGTGGACAACTACAAACAGTAGGTCAAAGATAAGTATGAGGCTTTGGATCTTCCTGATGCTGCTAAGATTACTAAGATTATAGAGAAATTCAAGGGAAAATATCCAAACATATCTTTAGGATGAAGATGAACAAAACCCAGATGCTAGAATTTCAATTTTGACACTTAGAAATTTTTTGAGATTTTTGACTCAGTCGAGGTCTGTAGGTCGGCAGGTCTGCAGGACCACAGCTCCGTAGGTCCATAGGTCCATAGGTCTATAGCTCCATAGGTCCGTAGCTTTGCAAGTCCATAGTTCAAAGGTGTGCCGACAGTTGATTGCCAGTTTCAAAAATAGCACTTTCCATGCATTGGAAATGCATTTTGATGGCAAGTTAACTCCAACACACATCAAGTGAAGGGCTAGCTTCTATTTTTGGTGTCTCCATGCACTTCTACTTCGACTGATGGCTTCCTCCTACTTTCTGTCTCATACTTTCATTTTTTTTGACATGTAAAGGGCTCATGCATCCAATTAATGAATAAAATATGGATGGAATCCGTCTAAGCACCAGTTAGATTGATAGTTTGTATATATTTAGTTTGTTTTTAATGTTTTAAAAGAATTTTATTGCATCAAGATATCTCTCACTCTCAAAAAAAATTGAGGAGATGATTTCTTATAAATACCCCATTGTAAAATGTAAAAAGGGCCGCTGTTATTATGCAATTAAGTTATGCTTTTGGTGCTCGGATTTGGAGTGTAGTTATTCTTGCCTGAATGTGTCATTGTTTTGTGGATTTTATTCATTAGATTATGATCAAGCCAAAGGTTTATTGCATTGTTTTTGGTTGTGTGATCTTTTAGTTCTAGTGTTTACTACAGATATATGAATTTCGTTGACGTAACGAGCTTGAGAAGAGATCACCCGATTGTGTCTACATAGCTTTTTGTCTCGTATGAGCGCACTTTCCATGGCCGTGGAATTTGATGAAGAGTGAAACATCATTCGATTTGTTAAAGATTCTCATGAAGATTGCATCAGTGGATTCTAGGAAGCGTTGCTCCTGTTTTCATTGGTTTCCTACCGATTTCTTCGAAGGTTTAACTCGCAGCGTGTTGTGTTCTGTAGCTTATGTCTATTTAGGAATTTCAATTTCAAGTTATTTAATTTAATGTTATTTTCTTTCAGTTTTGTTATTTGCTTTGCTAACCCCCCTATTAGAATAGGACCTCATAGTAGCTACATTGTTAGAGTTGCATTCATTCAAAAACATAAAATACAAAAAATATTGTTCTTTTGGTGTGATATTTTGAGATAGTGAACAGATTTTACTTGATTCCAAGGTGAAAGAGTTTTTGGAACTAGCAAAGGCCTCCTCGTGAACATTCACATTTATCTTCTACTGAGTGGATTTTGGTATGTCACAAGACAAACACTAAACCTTGGAGTGGATCCTTAAAAAGATTTTCTTTTCAAGAGAGGAATTACACTATGGATTCCTGCCATTGACCTTGTGCAAAACAAATGCCCAACAAGTACCCATGTACATAATGAAATGCAATCTCCCATAAAATGGGGAAAGAGAGAAAACCTCATGGGAAAAAACCTCCCTGAAAGGGAGAGATGAAAGAGGATGCATCGATGGATGGAGTAATCAGGACCCCCCCATTACGACATACATCCAGTATATACATAAGAGAATGAAAGAAGGAAAAGAGACAGAGTAGGCTCCCCCCCCCAAAAGAAGAATGCCAACTAGTGAAAGCTGCTTCGATAAAGAAGCTAGTCCAAGAATGCAAAATAGTGTTCCTCCCCTTAGGAAGAAACAATGCACAAGGTACAGTCCTGAAGATGTATGGTGGCCCTGAAACTCGCTCAAGTATCCCTATATTGATGCTGAAGTTCACCCCTTACAACTATGCTGAAAAGAATGAATGTAGATCTATCAAGGATGTCTGCTAAACCTATTCCACTGAACCATCTATCTCCTCTACTAACAAAGAGATGCCCACTAATTTCTGTTCATAAGGATCCACAATCACACCAACTTGTTGAGATTGATCATGTAGAGAATGGACATGAGGGTCAGAGTGAGCCCTCGCAACAACTATAGAAGAATCATCATCAATGAGAAGATGTGTGTCCTCAAGTCTGTCTCACAAGTCAAGTGAAGCTGGAGCCAGTAGACGAGATGTACCATGCTGTGTTGGACCTTTCACTGTGGCAATATAAGCATGTGGACTGGACTAATGTGACCTCTCACTGCAACTATTGATAGAACCCCACATGTTTGAACCTGTTGAAGCACTATCGCTGGTGTCACTATGAGTTTCCACTATGTATGATGTGCGAAGAGGAGTAGAGGAAAAGCTTGGAGAACTTTCCTCAAAGTGAACATCCTTTTCCACAAAAATCTCATGAGTCTTTGGATCCATAAGTTTGTAAGCCTTCACATTGTCTTCATAATCGATAAAGATACAAGGCCTAGGTGTCGGTGCCTTGCAACTCCTAGAAGATAGGTTAGCCCATGCTGGACAACCAAAGACTCTAAGGTGACTCACAACCAGGTTTTTGCCACACCATGCCTCAAAAGGAGTCTTGCCATCTAAGGCTGGATGAGGAGATCTGTTAAGTATGTGAGTAGCACTGCTAATGGCTTCAACTTCTAATGTAGGATCAAGAGACTTGGCCTTTATCATCCAAGTTTCCATGGTCTTGAGAGTCCTAATCCTCATTGCTGCGACATCTGTCTTGTATGGACTGAATGCTGGTGAGTTCTGAAGATCAATCCTCTCAATTCTGCAAAAGTTCTTAAGTCTTTTGTCTACATATCTATTCTCCTTGTCCACCCTAAGTACTTTGATGACTTTCCTTGACTTGTGTTCAACATGAGTCTTGAAGTGTTGAAGCTTATGAACTACTTCATTTTTGTGATGAAGGAAAAAGACCCAAGTGAATCTTGAAAAGTCATCAACAAATGTGAGTATGTAGCGGCCTTGGCTGACTGAAGTCACTACAAACAATCTTGCTAATACCATGTGAACAAGCTGAAGAGCAACTGGAGCTCGAGAAGACTTCCCTTTATCATACTTCTCCTTGAGATTCATATCCACTGAACAAGATGAACATTCATCCTTAGAAAAGTTGATGTTGGGTAGACCTTTGACCATGTGTTTTGAGCAAAGTTGCTGAAGATAGCAGAAGTCAAGGTGACCAAACTACTCATGCCATAAGTTGATGTTTGAATTAGAGTGAGTTAACAAGGCTTGAGAAGAACTCTTAGGCACAAAATGGGAGAAAAATTATAACCTCTTGTCATCATTGAATTTCCCCACTACTACCAATGAATCATCTTTTAGAATGCACACCATCACTGAATCGAGAAGGAACTCAACCTTATGACCATCTCCAAGGAGAGTGATTTGGTAAAATGATAGGAGATTAGAGCTTAGATTTGGAACATAGAGAACATATTTGAATTCCCCATCTTCCATTTCTACTTGTCCTTTCCCTTCAACTTCCATCTTAGCATCATCTCCCACGAAGATGTGTGGGACCTTTGACTGCTTCAATGAAGAAAAATTTTGCTTTGAAGAACCCATGTGGTAGGAGGCACCTGAGTCAAGTATCCATTTAGAAGAAGAATTTTTGTTTTCAATAAGTGCTTGACCTTAGCTTTTGAAGAGGTAGGAGTAGAATCCTTCGAAGTACCTGGCACTTAAATCTTGTTCTTCTTGAGTAGATTTTCTAACTCATCGATTCTTTTTGTTTTGCAATGATGCTCGTCATGATTTGGCTTTTTACAGTATGCACAAAAGAGTTTTCCCTTCATTTCATTAGTTCCTTTCTTGTTTGAAGAAGAATCACCTTGTTGAGAGGAGTCATGTTGTGTCTTAGATTGTGTTTTCTACTTCCACTGCTTCTTCTTGTTGTTGTTTTTTCCCCCTTGACTAGATGTGTGATCATCACGAGATATTAAGGCTTTGGTCTTAGATGACTTGAGAAGGCCAAAATCCACCAAGTGAGATTGTTCAACAATCAACATCTCTGCAAATCCATCAAAGGAAGGCTTCTAGTAAGCATATCCCATGGTTAACCTTTGAGTATTGAAGCTCAAAACAAAGTTGGCATACGCAAAAGGTAGATTCTTCAGGATATGATGAATCAACCTATCATCCTTTATGGGATTTCCACAATCTTTGAGAAGTGCCCTATACTCATTAACTTTGATGATATAATCCTGAATTGTGTCATACTTCTTAGGATCCAAGAGAAGTAGATCATCCTCAATCTGAAATCCCTTTTCTTCATCCACTTTACCATACAACTGTTCAAGTTTATCCCAAGCTTCCTTAGATTATGAACAATTTTTAATGTGAAAGATAAGATCCCCATGTACACAACTCCTAATAACACCTAAAGCCTGTTGGTCTTGTCTTTTCCAATCAATGAGTTCCTTAGCATCAGTAGGTTGGGTAATTGTACCAACAACATATAAACTATATCCTTTTTCCATTAATCTACTCCATGCAATATCTTTCCATGTAGAATAGTTGTGTGAAGTTAAAGGAGAACATTGAAAAATCATGATGCAGAAATGAAAAGAGCACAAAATAGAGACACAAGAACACAGTACACCCCCCCCCCCCCTTTTCACTCAATCAAAAGACCCTCTGGGCAAAAGAGATGCTTGGCACTTTATAAGTAGTGCATTTACAATGAGCCACTTGTCAAAATGAACAAAGTGGACTTTCTAATTTTTCTTTTACAACTACCTTATGAGGCTTAAATCTATCACTTAAGCACTGTAGCTTAGATTTACAACAATTTTGAAAAGAATCAAAGCATTACAATGCCAAAGAAGGCCTAATTCTGAAAGTGAGAAATTTGTCCACACAACCCTAGAATATAACTTCAAATCTGGAATGTAAACAAAAAAATATGCACTTTTAAAAAAAATGGAACTTGAAAAAGTGAACAGATGTGCTTGTACAGAGCTTCTAAAGTTGCAAAACGTAGAATTATGCAGGTACAGTCACCAAAAAATGCAATTTTTGCAAAATTTGTGCACTAAAACTAGAAAATAATACCACCACTAGAAAGCTCAAGAAATTCTACCTAATTTCAAAAAAAATTGCACTTAAATTGGAGTCCAGATGTCCAAGTTAGGAGCTTGCAAAGTCAAGCTACCAAACTGAAAAGCAATCTGGAGAGGGGTCTAGAGGAGAAACTACGAGTCTAAATTTGATGGTCAAACAGTCATCAATGTAGTTCTAAAATGCCCAAAAATGACATTCAGATGGGTGTCAGATTTAATACCGTGAAAAGATGATGTCAGTAAAAAAAGGACACCATAGGCTGACGTGGCAAGTGAGTTAGTAGTCCGTACTGTACAAAATGTACGCATGGAAAAATCATACTACTAACATAGCTGTGCAACTCCAGTTCCACGGGTGACATGGCAGTTCGTCTGGTTGCTGATGTGTATGAAATTAAATCACACTGCATGTCAGGGAAAAGCTAACTGGCCGGTCTGCATGTCCAGCTATACACCCGAGGTGAAAGATTTTAAATCTTCTTTGTTGTTCCAAAAAACTAAAAGCCAAGGCATAAAACTTGCCGTGAAATGAAAACAGTGATAATCGAAATCATTTGCAAACTACGTCGAATTTGTTTTAAACGCGTGGCCGGGAAGATTGCTACTAGAAAGGAAAAAATGATGCCAGAGTTTACCCTCAGACCCGAAACAGAGACCAGGGACTGAAAAATTGTGGAACAAAAGCTAGAAGGGGCACAGCGCAGGCTGTTGGAGTTGTAATACTTCTTTTCTGGGAAAGCTTAAGCCACGCCAAAAGTTCATCGGGCATAGTTCCTTGCAGGTGGTTCACAGAAAATCCCTCATTGCTGGAGTGTTTGAGATCGTCGATAGTAGATCTCGGCCGAAACTTTGATGGGCCCCATCACCGGTTGGAAAACCCTTGTTGGAACTGTGATATAGTTGCCGAAAAAGTCGATGCAGTGGACAGGATATTTGTTTAATCCCACATTTGTGGGGTAAGCACACAATGCACTGTTTAAAAGTGAGAGCCCAAAATGCAATAACCAATAGCAAGTCGCTAGATTGTTGGGTGTGGCCGGCTGGACTTTGCTATATAGCCGAGTTAATTTTCCACTGGTGGAGGGTTGTTAAGTCATCAGTTTGAATCAAAATTGGTTGCTCTTTGGTAGGTACAACCTTTGACGATTTGCAGAGGTACGACCACTATGATTCTAAATGAATATACCCTGCGACTTAAATAAAATACCCTCCAATAATGGCAGATCCAGGGTGTCACTGCCCAGGTCTATGAAAAAATGTTCTCTGAATTTTCGTAAATATTTGTGATGGAAAATAAAATTGCAGGGAAAAATAAAATGTGCAGATCTGAATTAAATCAAATGAATCTACAAAAAATGACCATACCCATACCAAAAATTGGAGCCTCCGGGTTCTGATTTGCAAAAAAAAATTTCCTCACGGTCGACTTTGGGCCAAGGTAGGCATGCTTATAGTTGATTTTCAATAGTTTAGCATTTCGGATGCAATGGAGAGGTCAGATCTAGTACTGGATGCTCCCAATTTCTACAACACTCTAGATTCAGGCTGAGCTAATGAAGCAAGCAAGAGGTCTCGAATGACTTGTGATGAGAAATTCTCCAAGCTCTGATACTATGTAAGAATTTTCCTAAGAGAAAATTCACCCAAGAACTAAGAACTCAAACACAAGCACACAATAGACCAAAGAGAGAGAGTATGATCATAATAACAATGTATTCAATAACTTGTTCCACATAGTACACTAGGAGTGCCTGAATATAAAGGCCTCAGGAGAGCTTCTAGAATGCACAAAATTTAGCATCATGATGTATCATACAACCAAGCACATGTCCACCAAACATGGATTATCCTCCATTAAGCACAAAAGTAAGTGCGGTGATGAGAGGATAAGCCTATAAGGGTGGGACATGCAAAATAGTGTTGTAGACACCATGTGCTCAAATAGAGTTGCATACTCCTATGTTGTCTCACAAATAAAAATAATAAAATAATGCAAAATAATTAAATAATGCATTAACCTAAGTAAACTTAAGTAAGTGTAAATAGTAAAGTACATATTTACACCAACAAGCTCCATTGGGGTCGAGTGATTCTGCAATTGCTGGAACTAGCTTGAAATTTGGTGCCTTCCACTCCACACCTTTAACTAGCATAATTTTTGAACCTCTTTTCGCCTTGGTGCTGCTGCTACTCCTGGATGCCATTGATGCTCAATAAAAGATAGAAATTTTTTGAACAAATCCTTTGCTAGAAAATCACCTGAAATTGCTTGGAATTTTCTTGAGCGCACTTGAAAATCTCTTAGTTTTCAATTCATGATGAAGAATGAAATCAAATTTTTCCTTTTTGTCATTAATGCTTGGTATGAAAGTAGCTAAGATGACATAGTGTTTGATAGGCTGTCATTCATTCACTTGCTTGATAGAAGCTTGCAACTCAGTGAATGAACAAAACTTTTGTTACTCCTGACCCAGCTCGGTTGAGTCTATTACTGACCCTTCTCAGTATGACCTGATTTCTAGTGACCCTTTGTATCTAAAATACTGATTGGATCTTTTGCATTCTTTCATTTGGAATTGCTCCAGATATAGCTTGATGATACAATTCCAGATCCTCCTTTATGATTCTAATTGGAGATGGTGGAGTCACCCATTTCTTGAGTGACATGGCCATCATTTGAACTTTTCTACTCGGTAGATTTAGGAATCCACTGTTGTCTCATCTGTTTCTGAATATTATTAGCTTTAGCTTTCTTTTCATCTTCAATTCTTCCTATATCCATGCAATTCTTGGCTATATTACTGAGTTCAGTGCATGTATAACATCTTGCTATTGTATCTCTTTTTCTCAACTGATGCTTTGAGAAATCTTTGCCAATGTGTCCATATTCTCCACAATAATGACATCTACACTAGGTATTGTAATCCCATCCAAATATTGCCTTAACAAGTTGTTCAACTAGATTGAATGATTTTGATCTGCATTGGAATGTCTTGTGACCATGCTTCTTCAAATTTTCATTTTTCCTTGCATTCATTAGCTTTGTGACCATGTTGATTGCAGTTGTAGCATTTTTCATTGAATTTTTCTTTTTCATTACTCCAACATTTTTTTGATGTATGACCTAACTTACCACATTGATTACAAGTAGGTTTTTGATTCCTTTGAGCACCTTGTTTGGAAGATTCACCTTCATCATTATATCCAAGTCTTGCTTTACCCTTTTTTTGATTCATTTTGTTGGTTTAATTGATTCATATCTTCTTGAGACTTCATCATTCTCTCAATGATTTTCTTTTTAGTATTTAGGCCATTTTCCAATCTTTCATTGATTTGTCTTTCAGTGATTAAATCAATCCTTAGGCTTTTATTTTCAGATCTTAGATTCATTATTTCTTCATTTGCATTGGATAGTTGATTGCTAAGACTTTGATTTGCAGTGATCCTTTCATTTGTCTCATTTTCAGATTTGTTTCTTTGTTCCAAGATTTCAAATAGCCTAATTGGTTGGATTTCTTGTTCTCTTTTAAGTTTGCTTACTTCTTCCTGTAGAGAGCCATTCTTTGTTAGGAGTTCCTTGATTGCCTCATTTGCTTCATTTAAGCTACTTGATCATAAAATGTCTTCAATATTTTCTTCAACATACTGATGATCATTCATTTTTCTTGAAAGTTCCTTTTGTCTCTTCAAGGATTGAGAAAGATGCTCATTTTCTTCTTTGAGTTGAGCCATGGCCATTTCCAGATCTAGCTTTTCATTTTCAATTGCTTTGTCAAGTCTGAATATCTCCATTTTTCCTTTAGATCTTTTCTCAAGCTGTCAAACTTTGTCTTGAGAACCATAATGCTCTTATACCAATTATTGGAAATAATCAAGACTAACTAGGTTACTGAGAGGGGAGGGGTGAATTAGTAACCTCAACAAGTTTAAATCAATTCAACACTTGATCCATTCATCATTCATTCATCTAATCTATTGTATGCATGAGAAAGATAAACATTTATAACACATGAACAAAGAATGTTGGTAACCCAGAAACCTTCCAAATAGAAAGTAAAACTAGGGTGGGGATGATACCCAAAAAACTTCATTACTACAGTATGAATTTAGCCTGTTAGGGCTTACATTGATCACTTTTGATGATCTACCCTATTAAGAGCAATTTGGACTACTAGATCCACCTTGTTAGAGGATTTACAAACATATAATGAAGTGTGCACTCTATTAGGAGATTTATACAAAGATTCTTAAGTCTATCTTGTTAAAAGATTTACAAAATTGATTCACTTGTTAGGATGAAATAGTGGATCTACTTATAACTTGATTGCTAATTAGATCCTTGAAGTACAGATCACCTCTTGTGACTAATGAATCTTTTACTACTCCTTGTAGACCTTATTGAATACTCTGCTCTGTTGCTAATTCACTTTTATTCTTCTTAAAAAATTACATGTCCATTCGTTAACATACTCCTTTATTGTAAATGATATAATACATTACATATATACCATTCCAATAATTACAATTGCAAGGTCGGCCAAAACACAAGTGAACAAAATATTACTGAGTCGGCCAAACAGTAGAAAACTCGAGTTCTTTAAGCTGACTCGGTAACCTTCTAATACTTGGCATCCACTTCATTACTCGACATCGTCATGCACTAGGTAGAAGTAGAAGCTCGGTCCATACTAATCACACAACATATCTTGGAACTCAGTAACCATTGGAGACTCAGTAGATATAGTATCACTCGGTATTTAGAGCTCAGCCTTAACCTTTGAGACAAGAAGTTAAGGTAAATGATTAGGGAGAAAATACTTGTTTTGGAAATTTATCTTAACCTCTTTTTGATGGAGAGGATAAGATTTCAAAGTGAAACACATGTTTTGGACCCCCAATATTAACCTCTTTTTAAAAGGTTAATGGTTAATGATTTGGTTTGGAATACGCACTTTGACCCCCAAACCTTAACCTTTTAAAAGGGTAATGGTTAATGATCAAGTTGAAAATACATATTTTGGTTCCTTCCATTAACCTTCGAGAAATTTTGACTTAGGAACTAGATTTTATAAATTCAAAGTGCTCAATGAAGTTGGTGATTAGCCAAAGGATTTGAAATCATGAATTGGATAAGTCTTCGAACACTTTATAGATTGAATTTTTATGTCCTCTTGAACATTTTGATTGAAAACTTTGAAATTTGGTTATGATAAATACCAGGGCAACAAACATCTTAGAAAGAAAGGATATTGCTAATATTGCTATTTGTGAAGCTTAAAATATATCTTGGGTAGATTGGACTTTATGTTTGTTGTTAAATTTGTGGTCCTTTATGGGAGTTGAGTGTCTAGGAATAGAAAATAGTTTCAAGATTGTTTAAAATGTATTTATGATGAGGGATTGAAGCGTATCAATTGGAAGTAAGTGGATGTGACTATCTAACTATGAAGGCTATATTATTGTCAATATGTGAGTTTATAATAGAATACTATTGACTAAAATATCCCTCATGTGAATATTGTACTTGAGTGCATTATCGGTAGTGTTTGACACTATAAAATATGGTTTACTTTATTGATGAACCATGTGTCTAAAAAACATTTCTAGAAAATTGGCAGGCACAGCCACTGGGTACCCATGTGACTCAGTAGATGCATTGGTTTTCATATGGACTCAATAATTATTGTCCTTAAGAAAAGTTCAGAGCTAGTTTCTCATTACTAAAAGTCTTGAAGGGTTTGTGGTAAGCCAAAACCACTTGTTAGGTGAAAAACCTAAAAGTCTTGAAGGTTTTGTGGTAAGCCAAAACCACCTGTTTAGATAAATAACCTAAAGTCTTTGAAGGGTTTGTGGTAAACCAAAGCCACTTGTTTGGGTACAAAATCTAATATTTTTTGAAGGGTTTGTTGTAAGCCAAAACCAGCCAAATCCACCTATTTGGGTGAGAAACCAAAAATCAAATCAATTGTATCGGGTGGGAGAAATCCAAATGGTCATGAGTAAACCTGTTAAAAACCCAAAGCAATATTCAAATTGATAGTGATAAGTGAAGCAAAAATTTTATGTTGTAAATGGGTACCTAACAAGGCTTAATGCTAGGACTAATCTTATTTGAATATCCTATTGTAATAATTTCTCCACTTAAATAATATTTAGTGGTAGAAATTAAAGGAGGGTCTTGGAATAATTACTGTTGCACAAAAATATGTTCTATTTAGCAATTGACTCTCATTCCCTATTCTCTAGCCTCTCTAGACTTCTTCCACAATGACTTTCCTTTTCCCAAGTAGGTGCAACATAGTTGTAATTTAATGTAGAATCTTCTTATCAATACTCTATATATGTAGAGACATTATAATGGATTAGTTGTCGCAGCTAGATCAGTATAATATATTTTTGTTTATGCTCTTGCCATAGATTTACTCTTGTGAGTTTCTACTTTGTTGTGTTTAATTTCTTAACAAAAACCATCTGATAACTAGATATTATATGTTTTATGACTCTCCATTACATAGAAAACCAAGTTGTAATTTAGGACCAATCCATAGGTATATTGCATTATACTAATATTTAATATCTATGTCTCAATGAGATAAGAACTTCACAACTCACATAGAGGCCAAGTTAATCTTGGTAGACTAGGGCATTCATTGGGGATGTTTGAGTTTCTCTAAGAGAAAACATATGCATCTCTAGAGACAATATTTATGGTAGTGATCTCTATGGAAGACAATACTCTTTATATGAAAATTGCCTATTGAGATCAATTCTCACTAGAGGGTTAGGTGATTTGAGAAGAGTTTCTTTAGAAAGATTAGGAAGGGTTAGTTGTGGTAGTATTTAACTACTAGTTAATTAGTTCAATATTTCTAACATGTTTTTAATACATTTTCCTATTGTATTAATGATTTGTTGCATTTTCCAACATTCAATTCTTAATCCAAAAGAGAGGATATTACAAAGGAATATTCTTACTCCTCAATCACATAGAACTACACCTAAGAGGGTGCATCTTCTCAACATCTTTATCCACCACTTTTCTTTTCTTCCTCACTAGATATTATGTAATGTCTCTTAAAGGGACATAAAGG
This sequence comes from Cupressus sempervirens, assembly GCA_028749045.1. NCBI lineage: Eukaryota > Viridiplantae > Streptophyta > Pinopsida > Cupressales > Cupressaceae > Cupressus > Cupressus sempervirens. Next base: position 714,275,883 of record CM053786.1, on the reverse strand, counting down.
GAATTACTTTTATACAAGCCACATGTACTATAGAGGTAAAGTATTATTGGGTAATAGTAAGAAGGAAGGAAGTCCTATAGAGCTCAATGGAGAGTCCAATATTGTTTTCATATATTGAACTCACCATTACATTTATCTGTGGAGATCAAATTAAATATAATTTTTGAAGATGGAGAATTCTATTGAGCCAATGAAAACTGAAAATCCCAATGTTTGTTTGAATCACTAAATAAGCAGCAGTCCTCATAACAACATATAACAAATCATTGTTCAAAATATTAACATTAACCCTAGCTCCAACCAAATTAAAGAAATTCTTCTTAGAAGATAATCAATGGATTATCTTTGAGCCTAACAGTCTTTTGATTATCAAGATTAGGCAAATTAACAATATGAACATCCATAAGTTTAGAAGCAATTTTGAGACCATTAAAATGACTCTATGCTAAATTCCATTTATCTAATCCAACAAGAAAATGCTGGAATATCATCGATTGTTATTAGGGTTTGAGCATTTGAAAATATTTTTAAAATTCCCATCTATAATAATCATAGATCTACAAAACCCACATGAATGTTGTACTATTTCACGATGTGAAACCCCATCCACAGATTTCAAATTTAGTGTTCTTGGAGCTATTAGAAATTTATTGCAGTAGGTTTACCCCTAGAACCAAATTCCCCCCTACCACTTGATGACCTACAACAATAAAAAACATTGAATGTGGTGGTTGAGTTTGAATTTTGAAAAGAGAGGGAAAACTTTTGGCAAGGAGACAAAAGGAATGAATCTGATTCATTCAATCAGTTGAAGGAGTTGAAGAGTTGTAGAGTAGAACACAAAGAGAAAAATAAATTGATCAATAGATCAAGTTAGAAGAAAAAAGGAAGTTATAGTTTCATGTTTGTAGTTACACATGTTGGATCCTTTTGTTTATTTTGTAAATTTGTTGTTTTGATTTGACCTATGAAATAGTGATTGCTCCTAGTGTTATTGTATATAGCCATTAGAGCTGCAAGTTTAAAGTTTAAAGTTTTATCAATTTGAAGGTTTTAGGGTTATCTAGTTGAAGCCAAATGTGTTGGAATAATCAAATGAGAAGAATAATTCTAAGAGGGGGGGTGAATTAGAAGTAATACAATTTTATCCTTCAAAAATTTTTAATTGAAAGTAAACTGCATGCATGTAAACATATCAAATAAGCATAAATTAAATAGATGCATCAACACACATAACACCAAATTTGGTAACCCAGAAACCCTTCAAAATGAGAAGGTAAAACTTGGGTGGGGATGATACCCACAAAATCACTACAGAAATAATGTTTGACCACTTCTGATGGTCTACCCTATTAAAGGCTTTACAATGTGTCAATAGTTACCTATTTAAAGGATTTACAAACACATTACTTGAAGTGTCACCCTGTTAAAGGATTTTATCACCTTTTCAAAGGCTCTACAACCTAGTTGTTAAGCTAACCTATCAATATAGGATTTTCCTTTTGTAATAAAATTGCTAGAAAGTATTACATGAATAAACTTGATAGCTTACAATCTATAATTGCTAAAATTAGGCACTTGATCTTCTCATTTTGATCTGATCCTTGCTTGATCTAATATCTGATCATAACCCTTGCTCTATTTTGATCAACTGAATATGCAATACTAATCCAATCACTAAGTCTTTGACACCCCTGCTACTTGTCCCGTTCTACAATTCACTCTTTTCAGCTATTTATGCACTCAATAACTTCTTCACAACTTCAAATCGTGGGGTCTTTGCCTCCTTATAAAGGCTTTGAAGACTTAGGGTTAGGTATGAATTCACAAGCTTAATTTTCCTCCTCAAATCCTTAGATTTATCCTATTGGTTACATCCAATCTCCACTTTTCTTATTGGTTGCATAGGTAAAAGAAAAGATTTGATCTTATTTTTTAATCCCTTTGTGATTCACCAAAAATAGCTTGCATCTGAATTTGTCCAGACACAAACTCATATGTTGATTTTGTGTTACTTGACACATACTGGATTACTGGTGCTCAATACATGTATGATTCTAGATTGCTTGGCACTTATAGAACTTTGGCTTTCTCAACACATGTGGTATTTTGGCTTGCTCAGCATGAATTGTGACTCGGCACCTACATATCACTTGACACCTATATCATGCTTAGCACTTGAAGTCACTTGGCACCTGTAGAAATTCTAGCTTGGCACATACTATGGCTCAACATATATAGTGTACTCTACTTCTATAGAAAATTGGTTAAGTGTGTTGACATTCAGTTGTCAAAACCAATTTGAGACCAGAAATCTCCCCATTTAACATGAATGTCAAAAACACTTAACTAAGAATTATACTTGATCTTATGAGTAAATTATTCATTTTGTTTGGCATATGTACAAAATTTCAAAATTTTGTTTAAAATTTTGTAAGTAACAATATACCTCAAAAATTTTATAATTCCCCCCAAGCTATTTGTGCCATCTCATTCTTGTGACCAAAATTCTTGTGCTGAATTTGTCTCGTGTTGATGTATCTGAGTTATCTTCCATTCTTATTTACAACTCCCAAAAACATTATATCTCCCCCACACTATGTCTTATCTCCCCCTTTATTGTATCTTCCTTTTTATTGTATCTCACCATTTTTTGACACTTATGTCAAAGGGTACTAAGGGTTAAGACCATATTTTGCCAAAAATATACTATTTACCTCCATAATCATTTTAAGAGTTGCATCCCAATTCTCCAAAGCAATTTTTAATGACTTGTGCTAGATGGCAGTCTCTACTACAAGATGTAAAAGTCAGTCTAAGGTAGAAATATTAGAATCTTTCTTTACAATAGTCTTAGCTTAGGCTTGTTCTTTATGGAGTACTTCCAAATGTGGGGTAATGGAAGATTGTATCTAAATTAGTTTGGCCTTTATATTGGCCTCCTTAGTTGTTAGTATAGCTAATTCTTTCTATGTGTGAAGTGATTGGGCAAAATGCTTCTAACTTTGAGTTGGGTCTTTTGGCAGTTGTATCCTAGAAAGCTTTAGATTTCACTCCAAGCTCTTTATTCTTTGGCTAGTCTCCTGTGTGAAAAAAGAGAAATCACACAACTTTTTGTACAATGAGAATACATTCTCAAGTATAGTTTTTACCTTTACCATCTTCTTCACTAATTCAACTTGTGAAAGTGCTATATCACTAGAAATTTTCTCATTTACCTTTCCTTGAAATTTCCTCTCAAACCATTCCATAAGTTTTTCATTGGTTTCCTAATCTTCATCTGTCACCTATTGGACAATTTCTAATAATTGTTCCATTATTGGCTTGGTCTCATTAGGTGGTTGCAAGCTAAAGGCATCCAAAATGATGTCCTTTGTCTCATGTAATGCTTGATTTTGTTAATACTCCTTCCTGAGCATCTCTTGTCTCCTTCTCCTATTTAATGCATCTTGTATTTCAGTGATTTTCTCAGTGCTTAGTGTCTTTGAGTCATAACTAGGTATGATGATATCCTCATCTAACTCAGGTTCTCCATAGTGAAGTACCCTTGTCACTTTGGTTGAGCTCAAGCCTAGTGCAGAAATTTGCAATGGCATTACATTAGTGCTCGGCTTCTAAAGAACTTTTGTAGAAGTGTTAGTAGTTGGTAGTTCTAATAATGTTTGTATTGTGGCCTACTCCTCCTCCTCTAATGTGTCCTTATCTTCATCTGATTTCCCCTGATCAATTACAATTAATTGAGGTGTACCTTGAGGTTGTATTGTAGGACTAGATGTATCAATGTGTCCTATTTGTCTTATTGATGTGTCCTTATCTACTTCTGCCCTTAGCTCTTACTATATGGTATCAACTATGTCAACTGTTCGAGGAATTAATATTTGAACTTTGGTAGCTATAGAGATGATGGAAGGTTGTTCTTGTGGATTCACCTTATCTCTAATTATATCAGCTACTACTTTCTACAATTCATCCACACTGACCAATATAGGATTTGTACATAATTTTGCTTGTTGTGTGGATTAGTTAAGGATCTTTGAGAGATCCTCTGTAGTTAATGGGTTGATGTTGTGATAAGATTTTTTAAGGAACATCCTTTATAGTTATGGTTTTTGCAAATGTGGGGATGACATGAGGAGGGCTAGGAGGTGGCAATTCCGTGTCTTGCACACTCTGTTTTTCTTGTTGCTCCTACTGATCAACTATTACCATTTCCTCTCCTTTTTTTGTCTCCTCCTTTTCTCCTTTTTCATTTTCCTCTTCATTTTTCTTCTCTTCTTCCTTTTCCTCTTCCTCTTTTTATTTCTCTACCTTCTCCTTCTCATTGGCCTTAGCCTTATTTGCTTTTGTATCCTCCTCCTCTTCTTCTCTATCATTGTGATTAGTCAATTTATTTATTGACTTCCACAATCTTGTGGATTTATTTACAACTTCTTCAATCTTGTTTTGCAAGATGCTAAAGGCTCTATACTTTGGTGCAAACTTGCCCCCATGTTTCTTATTTTTTTTTACAATTTGACCTCTAGTCAAATTTGGCATCACTTGTTCCAACATGGATTCTCTTATTTCCTTTTCCATCTTTAGACAATAATGCCACTTATTTTCAATAATCTCATACAACTCTTTGGGCATCGTATTGTCTAACTCAAGAGTTGTGTTCTTGAATTTTACCATCATGGATACACTGATTCTTCTACTTTATTTTGATCCTCTCTACTTATTTTATTAAATTCAATACTTTTTCAAATCAGAGAAATCTGCATTCTTTCTAACATTTTCATAGATTTTATCAATGTTTGACTTGGGAGGATGACTTACCACTCTAAACTAGCTGATGTCTACTGATTTTGTCCTCTCCTCATCATCAAAATTTGGTTATGCAACATATTTCCTCCTTGGTTTCTTCTACACTTGAACAGTCTTCTCAGTAGCCTTCTTCTTCTCTTTCACTTACTCCTTGGCCTTTTGAGTTAAGGCCCTTGTGGTAGCTCTTGTCATTAATGTTGGCTTGGCTTGGGTTGTCTTGGCAACCTTCTTGGCTTTAGATTGGGTTGGAGGTTGAGTTTTTTCTTTTCTCTTCTTGAGCTTGGCTTGAATTTTTACTTCCTTAGCTTCTTCTTCCTCTACACCTTCTTCCTTTTCTTCATCTTCACCTAAGCCTTGAGTTATTTCTAATGGGCCTTGCCCCTATTCATCATCTTCTTGTTCTTTAGCACCTGCTATCCCTTCAATACCTTCACCAAATTTCTTCTTTATCTTCCTCACTAGTTTATCTTTCCTCTTGATTACAGAGGTTGTCTTTAGCTCCATTTCGACTTTGGATTTTACAACATCATATATACCAAAGGGTTTGGAAATCTTATCTATGTCTTCTACTAGCAATGTTGTGATTGTTGTTGATGCTTCATCAATGTCTAGCTCATAACCCAATGGCCTTAGCCATCTAACCTTTGGAAATATTGCTTGGATGTAAGTGTGATCAATATCAACTAAGAAGTAGATATCATTAATCTGTTGTTCCACTAGGGAAACTAGTATCCTCAATCTTTGTTTCATGGATTTCTTGAAATCCTCAAAATAACTTGTCATTTGGGCTTCAAAGTTATCACCCATTTGCTCAATGTACTCATTGATTTGAGTAATAGTTGACTTGTTTGATTTCCAATTCACTTTGCCAATTAAGGGAATTTATTCTGAAACATAGAAAAGTATACAAACTAGAACTAATCCAAACTCACATTGAGCACCTTTAGATATTCTAATTGCTCCTAAATTCTCTATGATCTGTTGTAACAACAATTCTGCTAGATCATATGTATGATCTTTCTTGACAAGTTTATAAGCCACATCCATAGCAATACAAGGTACACTATTCAATTTGCTTGATTGATAGAACTTGTGAGATATCACTCTCATTGCAAAATCTAGAAGGGGATATGTGATTGTATCAATGGTTGTGTCCCTTTGGTTCCATTTAGCTTCGTTGTTCTTTTCAATGGCTTCTTTTGAATCACTACACAGGGTTTTGTGCTTATCTATGGTTGGAAAACCTGTAACCCTATGCACTATCCTCTTTGTTATCTTGACAGGTCCTCCTTCTAGCCACAAACAACCATCATCTATTCAACTCAGAACAATTCGTATCCACTCAATTTTGAAAACTGTAGGGTAAACTAGGGCACTAGCTAAATCCTTTTTCTCAACTATTCTGAATTCTTCCTTCAAAATTCTATTATCACATAGTTTATCATATGCCTGAAAAATCTCAAGGTCTCATATTTCTCTTAGGGTCTATTTGGTTCCTAGAAGATGATAGGAATTGGCTTTTTCAAAACCCAAATTTGAAAATTTGTGCATTTGTTTCAAAATTTGCAAAATGGAATTAGCATACAAGACTTCCAATTTTTCCTCAAAACCAGGTTTTCCAACTTCCTAAAAAAAGTAGGAATTGAAAATCAAAACCTGGTTTTGTTTTTTAAGGAGTGTAAAAACAATAGATTGGACTAATTTTTGAAATTTTCCTTCAACTCCAAGCTTATGCATAAAAATGTGCCTTCACACGCATCTTCCGAGTAAAACAAACGATTTTAGTAAAATCCCAAAAATTGAAATGAAGATATACAAAACCTTGATTTGGTTAAACCAAGGTTTGTAGAAATCTGGGTTTTTTTAATTCCATGAACCAAATGGACCCTTACCTTACAATTGTAGCACTTCCTTACATCATACAGCATAACAACTTTGGGCGAAATAATGGAGAGTGCACCGATAGGGTCATTTTTATAGGCAACCTTTGGAATTGGCCTAAAGTCAAGTTATTTAACCTCATTACTAACTAATTGGACCTCATGACCTTCCTTTTCCTTAGGGTTTTTGGAACTAGAAGCCATTTTGTAGATCTAGGGTTTCAAAAGATATAAAACTTTATAATTGTACAACTCAGCACTTGAAGAATACCACAGATTGATGAAATCTATGCTTGATCTATGTTGAAATCCATGCAAAAGGCTTCAATACTACTCTTTAACCACTTCTACACTCTTCTCGTTCTTGCTCTACATTCAAATGATGAGAAATGATAAAAAAATTGACCTTATACTCTTTCTGAACCTAGCATTAAATTCTTAGTGCATACAACTGTACACTTAGCTCTCGAAGATTTCTACATAACTTGGGTTTCATTGGTTTTCCACCACTTGGCTTCAACTAGATTTCCTCATTACTTGGCTTCCATTGAAATTCCCCAACTTGGCATCAACTATCAACTCAGTCGCAACTGACTAGTTGACATGCATTGATATTTACTCGGCATCTAACAATGACTCGACAATATTTGCAAAAACTTTAAGTTTTAACTTTGCATCTATTCTCATGTTGTTTTCTTCTTTGTAGTGCTTGTTTTTCTTGGGACTAATGTATGATATAACTTTGTATATCAGCTTGATACACCTATCCATTCCTAGTTGGATAACGTGTGACCACTTGACCTCTTAGGTGAAGTGATCCATCCATTGGATGTGTTGGCTCCATCACTTCTCTTCCATGTTTTTTTCATCTCTACTCTAATGTGTTCAACATCAATCTTTGCTTTCCCCTTGTTGAACTTAGAACTTGGCACATTGAACCTTGTTGGGCAATTCATGTGTTCAACATCAATCTTTGCTTTCCCCTTATTGAACTTAGAACTTGGCACATTGGACCTTGTTGGGCAATTCCTGTTGATATGGCCAGTCTTCAAGCAACTGAAACATGTGGTTTGACTTAACCATCTACTGTAGTTCCTTCTAGAATGTGTTCTTATACAATTTTTAGGAACATGCCCATACTCCTAATAGTAATGATAGCTCTACTTGGTATTTTAATCCCAGTTGTAGTGGTGTCCATGATAATTTCTCTTTGTAGACTGGTTTGATGTCCACATAGGCTTTGATATGCACTCAAAAGCTCTATGACCATACTTTTTGCACTTATAGTAGTGACCATCCAATCTTGGTGTCCTCATGGTTTTGGTCCTACAATATTGTGTCAGGTGTCCTTGCTTATTATACTTGTGACAATGACCCTTGCTCTTAGGTTTTTCCTATTGGCTAGTCTTCTTACTCCTACATACATTAGTAGTGTGTCCCCTTTTACCATAGAAATGACAAGTGGCTTTAGTATTCTTACCTTTGTCACTTCTGTCCTTTGCACTTTTTGATGACTCTCCTTCTTCAGTGCTGGTGAAATCTAGTCCTAAAGTGTCATTGCTGGATCTTGGTGATTTCCTCAATTGTTCAAAGTTCTTGATGGCTTCACTTGATTTGTTAAAGCTTTTTGCTATCTCCTTCTCTCTTCTCAATTCATTCTACAACTTTTCATTTTTCATTTTCAAGGTGGAGATCTCAATGTCCTTGACATTTAGTTCATAATGAGCATTCATCATTTAGCTAAGGGTACCAAGCTACATTTTGGAGATTCTTGTAAGCTCTCTTGACTTCTCCTCTAGTCTGTTGGCAAGGTTTCTTTTATCATCCTCAATCATAGCCCTGTCTTCAATGGCTCTTTTCTTCTATTCACTTATTTCACATAGCATCATGGCTTGCGATTCTTGCTCAATTTTGAGAGATCTTATCTATTATGCTTGAGCTTTATTCTTTTCCATCAATTCTTCTATTACTGCATCAAATTCTTTAGAATCTTCATTGGAAAACACTTTTTTGGTATCAATCTCCTTGTAGTGTGTGTCATTTTCAGCTATGGCTATATCCTTCCTTCTTTTCAAAGATTTTCTCAATTCTTCTCTAGTTTCCTCCAAGTTGTGTAGAGCAAGGTGCACATCAATCACTTGATTATCTATAATCTTCCCAAGTTTGAAGACTTCCATTTTTAGATTTTTTTCTCTAAGTTGTTAGTCTTCTCCTTGCGAGAACCTTGCTCTGATACCAATTGTTGGAATAATCAAATGGGAAGAATACTTCTAAGAGGGGGGCGAATTAGAAGTAATACAATTTTATCCTTCAAAAATTTTTAATTGAAAGTAAATTGCATGCATGTAAACATATCAAATAAGCATAATGTAAGCACATGCATCAACACACATAACACCAAATTTGGTAACCTAGAAACCCTCCAAAATGAGAAGGTAAAACTGGTGTGGGGATGATACCCACAAAATTACTGCAGCAATAAAGTTTGACCACTTATGATGGTCTGCCCTATTAAAGGCTTGCCCTATTAAAGGCCTTACACTGTGTCAATAGTGACCTATTTAAAGGATTTACAAACAATTTACTTGAAGTGTCACCCTATTAAAGGATTTTATCACCTTTTCAAAGGCTCTACAACCTAGCTATTAAGCTAACATATCAACATAGGATTTTTCTTTTTAATACAATTGCTAGAAAGTATTAGATGAATAAACCTGATAGCTTACAATCTATAATTGCTAAAATTAGGCACTTGATCTTCTCATTTTGATGTGATCCTTGCTTGATTTGATATCTGATCGTAACCTTTGCTCTATTCTAATCAGCTGAATATGCAATGCTGATCCAATCACTAAGTCATTAACACCCTTGCTACTTGTCCTATTTTATAATTCATTCTTTTCAGGTTTTTATGCACTTAACAAATTCAAATTGTGGGGTCTTTGCCTCCTTATAAAGGATTCAAAGACTTAGGGTTAGGTATGAATTCACAAGCTTAATTTTCTCGCTCAAATGCATAGATTTATCCTATTGGTTGCATGCAATCTCCACCTTTCTTATTAGCTACATGCTAATTGCATAGGTAAAAGAAAATATTTGATCTTATCTTTTAATCCCTTCATGATTCACAAAAAAATGGTTTGCATCTAAGTTTGTGAAGGCACAAACTCATATGTTGATTCTGTGTTACTCGACACATACTAGATTATTGGTGCTCAACACATGTATGATTCTAGATTTCTCAGTACCTATAACACTTTGGCTTTCTCAACACATGTGGTATTCTAGCGCACTCGACATGAACTATGACTCAACACCTACATATCACTTGACACCTATATCATGCTTGGCAGCTGAAGTCACTCGGTACCTATAGAAATTTTGGCTCAGCACATACTATGGCTTGGCATATATAGTGTACTTGGCTTCTGTAGGAAAATTGGTTAAGTGTGTTGACACTCGGTTGTCAAAACTAATTTGAGACCAAAAAAGTGCTCCTAGATTTTGTAATAGTTTTATTATATTTGAATAGAAAGTAAGAAAGCAAGCAGGCATACCTGGCAATCTATTGGTCTTCTTCTCTTTATCATTGCATAATATGATTATATTTGAGAAGTTCATATTTGAAAATTTCATCCTTCAAATCTCTAGTTTTAATTGTGGAAAAATCTAGGTTGTAAGTCTAGTCTATAGCCCGCTCGGTTTGGTCTTTACCAAGTCCTCCTTTTGTTGCTCTCACCAAGTTCTATCTGCAACTTGTGTTGAGCTCACTCGGCATCCTCTATTGTTGATCATCACCTAATAGTGGTAATTGAGCTCACTTAACAAGGAAAAATATCATGTTTATGGTTCCATAAAAAGACACAAAGCTACACTAGTTGCCAAGGGATTCATACAAACACCTAGAGTAGATTATTAAGAGACTTTTGCTCTAGTTGTCAAGTTTGATCTAGAGTTAAAATTATATTTTCTATAGTTTCTCAAAATAAGTGGTCATTCTATTAGATGGATGTAAAATCAACTTTCCTAAATGGTTATATTGATGAGGACATTTATGTGGATCAACATATTGGCTATGAGATTTTAGGAAAATAAAACTTGGTTTAGAAGATGAAAAAATCTCTCTATGGGTTGAAGCAAGCATCATGTGTTTGGTATGAATGAATTGATAGTTATATTTTTGAAAAAAGGATTCATTCAAAGTCTATTAGAGTCAAACCTCTATATCTAACAAGTTGGTAATGATATTCTAATTATTTTCCTTTATGTCAATGATCTCTTTTTTACAAGTAATAGCACATCCTTCATGGAGAAATTCAAAGAAGAAATGAAACAAGAATTTGATATCTCAAATCTAGGACTTATGCATTAACCAAGTATGTTGTTGATTTATTAAAGCAGTTTAGAATGATGTCATGTATGACAGTTGCTACCCCTATAGTGCTTGGTGAAAGTTAACCAAGAATGATCCAAGTCCCCATGTTTATCCTAAATTATATATAAGTTTGATTGGGAGCCTAATGTACCTTACTACAATGAGACCTGATATTATCTATGTTGTGAGCCTCATCTCTCGATTCATGCAAAATTTGCATGAGTCTCATTGGCGAGTTGCAAAAAGGAATCTTAAGGTATGTGAGTGGTACACAATTTTGGCATTAATTTTTCTCTCAATGACAAGTTTGAGTTGGTTGGTTATAGAGATTCTAATTGGGCCAATTCAATAGATGATAGAAAATCAACCCCAAGTTGTGTTGTAGCAGCAACAACTAGTTGTCAAACAATATGGATTAGAAGGATTTGGAAGATTTTTATTTGGTTCAAGAACATCCTACAACCATGTTTTGTGATAATAGTAGTCTCATTGCAATGACTAAGAAACCAATATTTCATTCTAGATCAAATCACATTGAAATTTGTCATCATTTCCAGGATAGTAAAATGACATTACAGTGTTGCCCCACTTCTGATCCTAAAGAGCTAATTTACAAGTTTTGTCATCAAAGTTCAGCATTAAATTATAAGTTGTGTGAGGCATAATAGGAATAAGAAAAAAAGATTTCTTCATAATTGAGGTAGCAGAAATGGGAGTGGAGATGTTTAGTCAGCAACTAGTAGAAAATGGACAATTAAAGCATGGGCAGGCAAAGGAAGTGTTGGTGAAATATGTTCAAGGTTCACATCTAATCCATGCAAGACTCATTTTAGAAACTAAGAACAGAGGAATGGTAAGTATTAATGTCAAAGACCACTTTAAGGGGGGCAACTGCTCATGATAATTGGAAATATTTATTAGGATGATGCTTATTCAATCATGATTTGTTCTTATTTAATTGAGTATAAGGAAAGGATAATAGAGAAACATTGGGGTGGTTTGTTGAGCATCTGAAGAGACTATGAATATGCACAGATCTAGAATGTGTATTATGCATTTGGCATGCTAGAAATGTCTCAATTTTCTTCAATAGAAAGAAGAGATAGGGAGGCTCATCCCTTCTTATAAAGATGACTACTATATCATTTCTATCTTTGTAGCTAGAGCTAAGAGACATAATATTTATTAGGGTAAATTCTTATTTAGTGAAAATATTCTAAGTATCATGTGTGGTTGTTTTATGTTATAGTTGAGTATCATGTGTGTGTTCTTTTTTGTTAAAATCATGTGGGTGTTCTTTGTCTATGACTATTTGAATTAGGTTCAATTTATTAATGTTTCTTTCTAATTGATATGTGTTTAGATTAACAAGGGTTAAAAAAAAAAGATTTTTCCAACAAAAAAAATATGTTAGCTACTCATTTATGAGCATTTCTAAGTAGCCATTGAAATATATGTTGGTCAGTAATTTAATACTAAAGAAAATATTTCTAAGGGTTCCTTACAATATTTTAGATAGTCAATGTTACACCAACTTTCAGCAATTCTTTCCTTTAACACTTCTCTTTGAACTTCATAGACTTTTCCCATTCATCAATATTACTTAAGTTGAGGGATTCCTCAAGTTAACAAGTATATCACTTTATGTTACAACCCACTCTCCCCTTTACCAAATAAATTGATTGTCTCATTGACACCTAGTTTTTTGTTGATAACTTAATAAATAAGAATTTATATTTTATATGGTGGTTAGGAAAAAGTTATTTACAATATTTGGGGGAGGGAAGTAATTAGGTCCGTTATGCATGGAGGTGAATTCACTATATAACATTGTTGTTTCTCTTGGAAATTTTCTCAACCCTTTCATTTTCTTGTTCCATTGGTGCAACCACTACTATAGTGGTGGGAGTAGGGATGTCAGGAATGATGGCAGGCAAGACATTGTTTGAGAATGGAGTGAAGGATTTTTTGATTCTGGAAGCAACAAATAAAATTGGGGGGAGAATATACAAGGAGTCCCAAAATGAAGCCAATTGGACCTCTCGCCAACAAATACAAGATGCATTCTTTACTTTCCAATTGGAGCAATGTCAGCTATAATATTTATGTCCAAAAGGGAGGTATTATGCCTTAGTCTGTTTTGGTGCACCTATATAAGCTGGCCTCTTTATCATATGATTTTAGTTCAAATATGTCCTTATGACTAGAAAAGACTAGAGGGGAAGACATTTCTATTTTGGCTTCACAGAGGGCATTTGGACATATTCCTATCATTAAAGACTAGAAGGGAAAATATCACAAAGAGATTCTACTTAGCACTACTAGGTTCCTTGTTATCTAGCCTTTAATTTATTTTCATAGCTCAGAGTGGATTGTGAAAGGAAATATTGTGAAGTTGTATACTTAGTTTCAATTTTTATATTAGTATTTGTTTATCAATTTCTCATGCCTACATGTGAGCAAATGGAAGAACTGAGTGTAGCATATCAAATGTCTCTTTTGGAATACTTTGGTTTTAGAATTAATTAAAAGTTGATCCTTTTTCAATAATCTATCTCTGTTTTATCTAAAGTCGAGTGGGACAAGGTGCTCCTTGTTGACTTTCTTGAGAAACATGATATCTCCTTTTCACAACTCTTTTTCTCTCTCTGAACTACGAGTTAAATTATTTCTTTTTCTTGGTTTTTATTTGCAGCTCTTGCAAGCAATGTGTTCAAACAAGTAGGGGATTTCCTCTTCCTGTAGAATCTTGGTAAGTTTCCTCACAAGGGATGTTGTAAGTATGAATTCATACTTCTATACCCTTAAGCATCCATAATGGCTTTATAAGTTATATTAATGAATCTATGGTTAAGGTAGAACCTACATTGACACTCTTGTTGTGTTCTCTTTGGAGATTATAGATTGATGTATATATGGCGGACTCACCTACAACCCATTACATCCAAGATGATGTACCCCAACCACAACAATAAGATGTGTTACAACTTATGGTTGAATAAACTTAATATGGCAGGGTTAGGAGATTATATTACAAAATTGATACCACAAAATAACATGGAGAGTACATTAAATTGATGCTTCCATTTGTGGCTCTTTTGGGCCTTAGCAAAATATGTGTAAGGTACTGGTTTTGAGATTTGGACTATTTTATGAATGCTATAACAATTAACTTAACTAGGGAACATATGAATAGAAGGTTGACCCTAATAGATAGGAACCAAACTTTTTTGTACTACATATAACCTGTGAGTAAATATGTACTATATAAATTTGGGAACTATTTTGAAACACTTAGATTCTAAGATCTATTAAATGTTATTTAACATCCTTAGTAAAATCAGCTTTATGTAATACTATAAAGAAGTGTAAGGATGCAAGAGAAAGATATATTATACTAAAGAATAAAACCAAACATCTTCATAATAAAAACTCAAGATTCTTGTTACTTAAATTTACACCTTGTGCATCTAATTTTTATGAGAGTAATTCAAAATATGATTACATACTTGAAATATTAATTGATGGGAAAAGAGTTTGATTGTTACCTTTGGGATTAGTTTAATATGTGTATTTATAACATGTGTCAATAGAGATTTGATGGTAGTACTTGTATTCTCTTTTGGAAATTGGACTAATTTTCTTGCTGGAGATGAGCTAAAATGATGTGGTTCATTGATGCATGTTAATGGGCTTTATGGTTTTATCCTTGAACATTGATAGGTATATAACTCAATGTTGGATTAACCATGTTATATTTTTTCAATAAATGTTGGAGATGAGACTATGATACCGAAGTGATAACTAAGAGAATGTTGTTTTTGTTGTCTTATTGACTTATTAGTGTTCTTGAAATTGTTTGCATAGCATGATTCTATTACTCCTCTAAATTTTACTTGTTTAGACTATCTCATTGTCTAGCTGGGTATATTTCATGTTAGGAAAGATTCTGGGGAAGCTTAAAAACTTAGTGGTAGGGTGGTAGAGCATTCGTACAATATTCTTGCCCTTTTTGTTCATAGATAGGTTTTGGAGCTTCTATCAAAAGGTCGACATAAGTGGTACATCTTGGTATTTTGGCAATGAAATTATGGTTTCTTTTAGTTTTGAGGATATATGTATATGTATCATTTTTGTTAAAGTTAATGATAGTTAATCAGCTAATGTTGGTTGGTCAATATTCAAATGGCTTTGACTCTCATTGAATTTTTTCACATTTTACGAAGATTGCTGATGTGGCATTAGTTTTGTAGGGGCAGTCCTTACATTTTACTATATGGCAATAAGTCTGTGAAATCCTATATGGTAACATCAATTAGTGGTGTTTGTGAATCCTTTAAATTAGGCTACTCTTTTTAGTGAAGGACGGGAAGTCATATGGTCTAGATGATCTTTTGTTGAAATCTGTTACATTAACAATGTGTATGTAACCTTTAATGGCTCCTAGCAGAGCTCACTTCAAAAGAGATTGTTTTTAGGTTGTTGGTCCCAAGTGGTTTTTCTCTTTATAGGGTTTCCATGGTAAAATTATGATGCTAATTGTGTGAATATTATTTGTGATGCAAATTGTTTTTATATGTTTTATAGTTTATTGCAATTCAGTAATAACTAAGATATCAATAGGTAATAACTAAAATTTTATTATCAATTAGTAATGCACAAAATGGTGGTTTACAAGTTTAGATTAAACATAGAGTTGATTATTGTCTACACTTCTCCTTCCCCACCTATCTAACATCAAGAATTATGAATGAGTCAAATTTTATTAGATCTGTAACACAATAAAGAAGAATCAATACAAACATTTTATATATAAAAATTTGGCAATTTCATTATGAAGGAATCATGTAGGAGAAAGAATATTGGTACAAGGTATCACTTCATAAGCGAATTGGGTTTTTAAGGACAAGTGATTAATATATTCACTAAGGAAATTACCAAGGAATAACTTTAAATACTTGCAAGAAAATTTGGTACTATTGATGCAAAATTATTTAATGAGAGATATTTAGGAAGAGTGTTTGTGAGAATTAATCTCAATCATTTTCAATGTTCATTACTCACTTTGCATCACGAACTCTCATGCATCGTTATCCATTATCATCTTATGTTTGTAGGTTTTTAAAAGCTATATTCCTACTATATCTCATCTAATTTTAAAAAATGCATTACAAAACATATTTATTAATTTTAAGACTCTAACTAAGATAAATTATCCTAAAAATGATCAAATAATACAATACAAATATATATTAACTAAAAAACATGAAAACAATCTAAAAAATAAAATGTTTCTCTGGTTTGACCAAAGGAATCAATCTATTAGTTTGTAAGGGCTCATTTGCCTTATGTATAGTTTTAGGGGGTTTCAATGGGAGCCCTTTAATCTAGAACTGGTCCATTCAAAAGGGATCTAATCATACTCTTTTTTCGATGTCTATGTCATGTCAAAACCATCTAGCACCACATACATTCAATCAAAACCCTTTCAACTTGGCCCTCTTATGACATATCTTCATTCTTAAACTATTATTTGATTTTTCAATATAGACTAGTTACATATTTTTCTTCTACCCTCATATTTGAGAAAATTATATTACCAATTCATACTAGGGTTCAAAATTCATGTTTTTAAAATAATATTTTTCTAACTGGGTCAAATGATGAAACATTTTATGTTTGTATGTGTAAGGATTATAATTTTGTACCCATTCTATGTAGTAAAATGCTAAACCTTTAAAAATTAATGGACTATTGGACTTGATCCTTAGCAATCTAGAATTAGCAAGAACATATTTTTTTTGCCAAGATCATTAGAGTATATTTTCTAAGAAGAAGTTTGCATTATTATTTTTCATTATTGATTTGAGAGTAATAGAGTAAGGCAATACCTACCTAACCATATAATTTTGGATGACCATATTATTTCTCTACAATCATTCAATATTTCCCAAAATTGTACCATCATTGCAAAAGAAACATGGAAAGATACCAAATAACATATACTATTTATGTGAGTACATTTGTATACATGAGAAGGCTAATTTTTATATTTATTTATTTGATGTACATGTGGAATCTACTGATGAAAAGATACATGTGTATGTGTGTGCATGTGTGTATGTGTAGTTATATGTGTATGCATGTAAATTGATAAAAAAAATCTTATTTACAATTTATTACAATTTTATTAGAAAATAATAAATACTTTATTTTTATGGAATACTTAATTTATTGATAATATTTTTAATATATTTTTATATATTTGCTATTGTTTTACTAACTATTTTTTATAATATATAATTTATTTATTTTAATAATTAGTTATTATTAAAGATTCATATTATATATAGTTAACACATTTTAAAATATATTGAATTCAATTTCTTAATTAATATAATTACAAGATAAATAACAGTTTAAAATATATTTTAGTAAATTTTTTTTTCATTTTACTTAATAGATGTCTTACAATCAAATACAACTTTAATCATATTAATTAGCTAAATATTGCGTATGTAGTATTATGTATGTTTATTTTTATTCCTCATCAATATAACATGCATTTACAAATATGTAATTAATTTAAAATAAATAAATAGTTATTTCTATGAGAATATTTTCATTCTTTGAATTTAAAAATAGGTTTTTAATGTATTTATAGTTAAAATAATTGTATTTATCTTTTTTTTGATTATGTAGTGAATATATAAAAATTAGAAATACATAATTTGTATTCTTGTAGCCCTCAAAAGCATACTTCATTTTCACTACATCATAATTTGAAAATGTGACCTCTCATTCACCAATATATGTTCTCCATAGCTATTATATAGCTCCCACAAGAAAATTTCATTTTCACAACATCATCTTTAGCTCATATATAATATTAAGGGTGAAAAAGAAAGACGCGTGATGTCAACGATGTAGGAATAGCTTGTACCCAACCCCTCATGATATTTGTACTTTTGACATTACTTTCAAGAATACAAATTCTCAATCACTATCCTTTAATCCTATATGAAAATTTTACTTCCGCAACATTACATTTAAAACATGTACATTATTAAGAATGGCAGTGACACTGATACAAGATTATATAGTTATCCTACCCCTCATAACATTTGCACTTCGCTTTCAACAGTACACAATTGACTATTACAAGAAAAAAGACTGTCTCGGTTAAGTGATGGAGACCAATAATAAATAAAAAAGAATCTTATCCTTATCATCTTAGAATGTCTTGAATGCGTTTCTTCCACACGCTTTCTTATCGTCACTCTTTCTCTAGACATTTTTAAAGAGATAGTGAGTTGTGTGAGGTGCAAATATTTTTCTTACTCTTTAAAGGTGCAAAGGTTGAGGTAGAAGCAGATCAGTGAAAAATGGCACAGGCTGCCATAGCTGCAATAGGGAGCTTGCTTGCAGAAAAGGGACTGGAGCTGTTCAATCAGCAACTGGCAGAAAATGGAGAGCTGAAGCCTGGGCAGGCGAAGGAAGCGTTAGTCAAATTTGTCGAAGAGTCGGACGTAAGAGAGAGGTATGGATTAATCAAGAGTTACAGCGAATCCATAGAAGACTTATTTCATAAACTGAGAACAGAAGATTGGTACGTATGGATGTCGGAGACCGCTATAAGGGGGACAATTGCTCATGATAATTGGAAATATTTGTCAGGACGCTGCTTATTCAATCAAGCTTGGCACCATGAAAGATATGATGGGCATCCAGAAGGAAGAATGTTCCTCAGAGCCCATCTTCATATCTTGCTAGATGCCGTTGGATTCTCTGACCTCAGGTACGGGGAAACGGTCATAGAAAAACACTGGGGTGATTTGTTGAGCATCTCAGGAGACTATGAATACGGAAAGATATGGAATGCTTGTTATGGATTTGGGTCACCAGAGGAACCGCAGTTCTTTTCCCATGCCGGAACATTGTATTCTGCTAGGTCAAATAAGTATCTGGCCACTGTCTTCAACATGTACAACGATATGGTGAGCCTTCTTAAACAGCAAGGAAAGATTAAAAGGCTCGTCTCTTCTTATAAAGATGAATACTATATTGTAACCGTCTTTGCACCTGGGAACGGGAAGCAGAATATTTACTAAGGGTCAATGTTTAAGCAGTCTATATGTTCTTGTTTGGAGCAGTGTTTAATTGAGTCTATTCATGTGTGGGTGTCTTTGTTTGAATTAAGTATGATGTGTGGGTCTTTCTATTGTAGTTTTTGTTTAAAGGAGGGAGGAAAAGGGTCCTGATTTCATGGAACCAAAAGACCAAAGAGCATTGTACCATCACCAACACAATCTCTTTATATTATAATTATCTATTATGTGTGAGTGTTTATGTTATAATTAAGTCAGGTCAGCTTTGGTTTCGCCAAATGCCGAAGACAATGTCAATTTAGTCCGTTTGTGCACTTATGAGAAGTTCATTTTGGTGGGTTGTCTAATTGCTCACCTCTGGCTGTGTGAGCTGTGTTCTGTTGTTTAAGCTGTTCTTTCAGGGAATCATTAAAAAGATCCTTCAAATTTGCGAATGGTTGGACTTCTTACCAACATTGAAAGTAAAATTCAATTAGACTCGTTTTATTTGATTTTTACAATTTATTAATTTAAATGAATCATTTTGTTCTGCCTTTGATTGTGTGCAATTCTTTATAATCACATGGCGAGGAGTAACCTTACAATAGCATAATCTATGTATGGAAGATCATCCAAAGTAACAGTATAAGAAAAAATAATCCTTTCCAAATAAATGGTTTAACAACAGAGACCACACATGAATAGACCCGCTTTAGGGCGATGCGCTTAACCTCACAATAAAATATGCTAGGTTCAAGTGAAGTCTTTTAAATTTCAGAAGTAGCCAACATCCATTTAATGGCATTTATCAAGAAGTAAATGTTAATAATAACGAATGTCCAAGCTTATGATGATAATAATCTATCGGTTAGTATGCATTTAAAAAAAATAAAAAAATTCCCACATGAATCTTCTACTGTTTCATGACGCCAAACCGCATCCACAGATTTCAAATTTAGGGTTCTCTGCACAGAAATCTTAATAAAATCTTAATTGTTGAAAAATCAACTGTTAAAGTAAAATCCACTTTTAAAATGGCTCCCAGGATCCCACAACCTTACTGTAACCCAAACTATTTCAACTAGACCTTCAATGTGAAAAGGAATCCAACCATTCATAAAGTTGAACCATCTTTTTTTTTATTCATTGACTTGAAAAGACAGTTTACAGCTTACAGCTTACACAAAGAACACCACCAAGGGTGCTAAGAAAGATAAAGAGCTGTCAAAATCCAACGACTAGGCAGCTCACCAAAATGAAGATCTCACAAGTGCACACATAATTTATTGAGGTCAATCATTATCACACCCAAATCTGCAGACGCATTTAACAACAGAGTTAAAAGCACAGATTGGGTAAATATTGATCGGCACCATCCTCAGCATTTGGCGAAAGCAAAGGTGAAGGGACTTGTATATTATATAAACACCCACAAAATTAAACACTACATCCACAAACATTTACTCTTAATAAGATGGCCTTATTTATCTTTACTTCTTGTTTAAGAGAGCTCACCACTTCCTTGTACGTAGTTAAGACAGTGTAGAGCCATTTCCACCATGCAGTTCCTGTTAGAGTTATTAGTGTTTATTATAACAGTTTGATCTGTTACGTCCGTAATTTCTGAAAGGCGATTAGTTAAGTGCAAGTTATATGGTGATTGTTTTAGTTGACGTAGAGATTGCTCAGTTCTGATCCATAATTTTTCGATTACCACTGCTTCTTCTCATCCTCTACTTTTTGTTCACCCAGTTTTACCATGGATACATGCAGGTAGTTTCTTTATTATATAAACAATGCACTGTTGCATATTGTATCACGCTTTTAATGTTTTTCATAATGGAATGAGAGATGTGTGTTATTCTCAAAACTCTGTTTTCTTTTTAGTCCTGCAATTATGGAAGAAATTTTACATGGTCTCAGAGAATAGGTATTAGGAGAGAGAGCTTTGTTTTTGTTTGCTGGTGTTGAAGATCAGATTTGTTGGACAGAATGGAATTTCCAGCCTGTCTTTCTTACACCATACAACTATTTCAAATGAAAGCCTCAGATTCATCTTCAGTTTAGAAGTAAAGGCTTGTATCGAATAGTTATGGGGACAGAGGTGGAACACATTTCTGCAGTTCAAAATTCTAAATACTTCAACCACATAAATGAAGCCTTTGGTCTGCTATGCTTATCCATCTCTCCAGAATTGTTGTTTCATGTTGAAGCATGCACAACTCCAAATGAAGTTTGGACTACACTAGAGGGTCTTTTTCGAAAGTAAGATGAGATGCACGGTCACATCCTTGAAAATGAGCTCAACTCTTTAGATCCAGGTACTTTTGAGAATATTCAAGACTTCTTCACAAAGTTCAAGGCTTTATTACTTCAGCTGAAAGAATGTGGAATCAACAAATCCACAGAAGAAAACAAATTAATTCTTGCTATTTTGTCAAAATTGGGTCCACAATATGCTGTATTTGTCTCTGCGTTTCACACCATCAGGCTTACAACAGGAAAAAGTTGGAAGATGCCCACTCTTGATGCTTTCATCGAGTCCTTGGTAAATGAGCAGGATAAGCTTATAAAGATGGGTACTTTGAAAAGCTCCAAAGCTCATGCTCTTGTAATGCATACAAGTGAGAAAAGGAATTCCAAATCTAATCAGCAGTCCAAGACAAAGAAGTTGGATGAGCCTTGTAGTTTTTGTGATAAGGAGGGACATGTGGTCAACAAATGTTCGATGAGATTAGAGGCCTTGGAAAAGGCTATGCACCAGCATGAAATTTCAGCCCCCGAGTCTTCTTCGTCGCAGACTAGCCAAGGCCATGCTCTTACAGCATGGACCTCATCTTCATTTCCTCTTTAATTACAGTTTATTGCATGGATCGGTCATGCCTCTTGGTGCAAATGGTTTCTTAGTTCCATCATTGATAAGATTTATAGACAATTGACATCTGTATTTTCAATCAGCATTTTATTCTTGCATGGTTGAGTAGTGTCATTAGGGTCACTTGTACAAATTTATGTGTCATATGCATCCTTGACATAGAGATGTTTTACCTTTGTTTGCCATCTATTCATTGTTTGGGGGAGCTATGCAGGTTATTGTCTTATATATCTTCAATTGACAAATGTTTTGCCTTAGTTTTCCATCTACTCATTGTTCGAGTAGTGTCATTGGGGGCACTCATGGAGATTGATCCTACTCTTCACCTTGATTTCAAAGGAGATTCTTCATTCAACACTATGATGGTTATCATTCGACTGATGTCCACAATTTTCTTGTCTCAAAGGCTTTACATTCTATCTTGTAAATTTTGAGAGGGGGTTTTATTCTCACTGGATTTTCCCTCTTTCCTCATTTCTTGTTTTATTAGTTTTTTTTCTCCTCAGTTAGAATTAAGGAAGGGTGTAAGAGTTATTAGTGTTAATTCTAACAATTTGATCTGTTATGTCTATAATTTCTGAAAGAGTATTAGTTAAGTGCAAGTTATATGGTGATTAGTGTGATTGACATAGAGATTGCTCAGTTCTGATCCATAATTTTTGGATCACCACTGCTTCTTCTCATTCTTTACTTAATTTACCCAGTTTTACCATGGATACATGCGGTAGTTTCTTTATTATATAAACAATGCACCTGTTGCACATTATATCAAGTTTTTAATGTTTTTCATAATGGAATGAGAGATGTGTGTTATGCTCAAAACTCTGTTTTCTCTGTTTTTAATCCTGCAATTATGGAAGAAATTTTACAGTTCCATACAATATTTCCCCATGGGCAGAAAACCATTGCACTCTGTGTGGCGTCTCATATGCCATATCTTTCCATATTCATAGTCTCTTGTGACGGTCAACAAAAATACTATACATATTCCATATTTTTCCATATTCATAGTCTCTTGTGACGGTCAACAAATCACCCCAATGCTTTTCTATGAGCTCTTCCCTGTAGTCAATGCCTCAAAATCCGACAGCATGAAGTAAGACATGAAGATGGATTCTGAGGAACATTTTCCCTTCTGGGTGCCCATCATAAAACTCATGGTATCCACACAAATACTTACCACTAATGTCTTCCAATGTTCGCGTGCTTATGTTCCCTTTCTATCACTAATGTCTGTCATAAATACGTACCACTCTTCTCTTCTCAGTTTCTCAAATAAATCTTCTATCGACTCTCAATAACCCTTCACTAATCCATACCTTTCTCTTTTATCAGAATCTTCAACAAATTTCACCAATTCCTCCTTTGTCTGCCCTGGATTCAATTCTTTAGATCGATAGGCATATTCTAATCCCTCCTTCAATTTATCCAGTCCCCCCATCTGCAAGAATTGATCCTATGATGCGTAAGACAGCGGCCCCTGCCATTATTATTCTACTTATAAACTCTAAAGTGCAAGAACATTATTTTAATGTGGCAAATGGATTTTCTGTCAACTACATTCTCATCAAAATTTGTTAGTGTGAAACTTATTTGGGAACAGTAGGATTAATTAGTCCTAAATACCAACAGATTAGTTTATTTCAAAAACTTAATATTCTTTCCTAAGACACGTCTTGCCGCATATTCTAATGTGGCAAATGAATTTATAATCAAGATTAATTTGGATTGGGAGGCTTTTAGTGTGATGAATTGTTCAAATCAATTAAATGATCATGTTCTTTCTAAAAATTTATAATTTTTCCAAAAGTTGAAAGATACCACTTGCTACCATATGTTATGGTGAGTAAGGAATTTATAATTAAAATTTATTTGAAAAGAGAATCTTGTAGTATGAACACAAGATTAATGGTGAGTAAGGAATTTATAATTAAAATTTATTTGAAAAGAGAATCTTGTAGTATGAACACAAGATTAATTAGGCTAAAATAATTGATTAACGATCATTTAATTTTAAAATTTTGAATTTAAAAGGAAAGATAAGTCTTAGTAATAGGTTGATAGATTTAATATTTTAAACAAATTAATTAAATGAGATACAATAGTCAATGAATAAAATTTTGATGGTGAGTGATATATTGTAATCATTTTTAAAAATATGTCATGTCAAACCTACTTCTAGGAATGAATAGAGACAAATGATAAGGGAAAACTAAGGCTAGTAAAAGTATGGAAGTACAAAGAAGTCGAGGTACAATATTTAAAATAAATTATTAGTTTTCTTTTAATAAAATTGAAAAAGATAACATAAATAATTGATGAAATAATGAGGGTGAAGGACATATGATTATTATTTGAATAAATATGTTCTACTAAGCCTACTTCTAGGAATAAATAGAGATAAATGATAAGGAAAGACCAAGGCTCCCTAAAAATAAGGAAATACTAGGAAGCTTCTTTGAGTTAACAATCTTTAAATTTATTTTAGATTTTAATTGCAGTTTCTTTCCAACTTATTAATAAAATAAGATATAAAAAATAATGGATAACAATCATGATGTTGAATGACATATTAAAATTGTTTAGATAGTAAAAGGATGGATGGAAATGTTAATTTGGGTTGGTAGCTGATGAGGAGTAAAAAAGAAGAAGGTCTGCAACAACCTCACTATGAGATGGCATAGATAATAAACTATCCAGAAATCTATAGTAGTGTCATGATAATTATGACAGAATCTACAATTGCAAACAACACCCAACAGTTTGAATCCATTCAATCACAACAAGCACATAGAGATGTTTCTTATCACCTCATACTCCTTTAGACTGTGGCTCTTTCCTACAAATGGCCAAAGAACTAATATGATACATCCTTCCTCCTCACTCTCCACCATGTTCTGGTCACGAGCAGGAGACAATGATTTTCACACAAATGAATATTAAATTTTATTGCATTTAAGAAAAACACACATATTAGACAAACCAAATGGCATAACCATCCATTCATACAACCCTTGATTGGTTTTAAAGGCCATCTTCCATCTGTATCCCTCTCATATCATTATTTAATGATACCCGCTTTTGAGACCTATTTTAGAAAAATATGAAGCTCTCCCAAACCAATCCAATAAATCTTGTATTCTAGAAATAGGAAGTCTATATCTTATAATTATCCTATTAATGGCCCTAGAATTGGTACACAACCATCATTTATTGAGTCCTTCTTTGGAGCAAGAACCTAGGGTATGACACATGGGCTAAGACTTTTCCTTAACAACCCCTTGTCAAGAAAATCTTATATTTTCTTAAAAATCTCTTCATTCTATTGTAGTATCATCTTATATGTTGCCTTGTTGGGTAGCACTACTCTAAGAATAAGATCAATTTGGTGATTTATGTCTCTTATCAATGGCAGAGACTTAGGCATTACCTCAGCAATGATGTCCTTGTACTAGTTTAACAACTCTTCAACTTCTTTCAAGCTTGTTGCTCTATATTCCTTCTTCCTATCTTCCTTAGGATTTAGCACCAATGCAAAGCCTATTCCATGCTCTCCTTCAAGAGTATTAAAGAAGTCTTTCTCACTTGCCATCAACATACTTGGTCCAACTTGACCAACTCCTTTCTCTTTTCCTTTAGATTTCATCCTATAGGTTAGCCCATCCTTTTGAAAACTATAAGAGTTCTTCTCACCATCATGGTGTGCTTTCCTATTGAATTGCCAAGGTCTACCTAGAAAGAGGTGGCAAGCATCCATAAGAAGGATATTGTTGGAGTTGATGAAATCCAACTCTGAAGATGCCCAAGATCACCTGCATGCGAAAACCTATAAAAGAGAAGCCAATGTGAGAAGAGCATGGAGCAAGGGAAAAACCCTAAGCAAACATGAGAGAGAGAGAGAATATGCAAACACAAGAAAAAATGTATTTATAATAAGAATGAGATATTGTGTTATTAAATACAATGAGAGAGAGGCTTCTTATAAAGGCCTCAAGGAATCTCCTAGAACAAGCTAGAAGATGCTAGGAGATAAGAGTGACAACTAACCATACATCCACATTAGGTGGGAAGTCCTCAAACAATGTGAGAAGATAAGTATGACTTAGGAGAGAACAAACTCCCGTATTGTCAACAACTTATAACAAACTCCTAGACTACAACTAATAAATAAAATTCATTTACCTAAGTAAGCTTAAGTAAATAGAATAAATAATTAGTAATTAATTATTCACTCTAACAGATATCACTTAGTATCTTTTTTTTATATTCCTCTATGCTAAATTCTACCCAAGCTTTTTCATTCACAACTTCTTGTCGTCCCTTGTACAACCAACTGACTTTGTATGAACATGAATGTAGGAGTCTCTCCAATCTCAATTTGTTTGCAACCTTGAGTGATATGATATTGTCCATGGAACTCGAATCAATTATCACTTTGCACAACTTTCCCTTTACCTTGCATTGAACTCAAAAGAGATCCCTCCTTTGGGTGATATCTTTCTTTACTGGTTCCTTAAGAAGTTTTCTTCTTATCATGAGAATTTCTCCTTGAACCTCTATCATCAACTGAACTTCTAGTGAGTTCATACTCATGTCATCTTCCTATACATAAGCAACCCTCCTTTCACTATTCTGAGAAGTGGGCACCTCTATAGACACTTATACTTCAGGTGTCTCAACTGATCAGAATTGTAGCACTTCATTCCTAAAACCTGGATCCTCTACCTAATCCACTAGACCTTCCCCTATTAGATCCCCTTCTAACATAGCCTCCTCTTCTACTTAAGTCACTTTTTTGTTCCCTAGGGGACCTTTGGCCTTGTCCTCTATTGTTGAAGTTTCTCCTACCTTAGTCATTCCTTCCACTTCTCCCTCCTTGTTGTTGATCACCCTTCCTTTTCAAATTCTCTTCAACTTTAAGAGCAAGTTGAAAATACTTTCCCACTATGTCCAGGGTAAGAAGGCTATTCTCATCCTATATATTGTTTCTTTCTCCATTTAAGTACCTAGCCACTCTTTCTAGTTCCTCCTCTTGTTTCATTTCCCTAAAAGTTAGTGTAACACACAGATTTTCATAACAAAATAAAGGTGATCTAGAAAGATTTTTCCACAACTAATTATTGAAACAAAATATCTTGAATTCCTTTTCACGAGACATTAACTAATTTTAACTCATAATGAGATAACAAAACCCAACTAAAATAACTAGAATAATGTTCAACTGAAATAACTGTAATAATGATTAACTGAAATAACTATAATAATGATCAATTGAAATAACTGTAACAATGATCAACTAAAATAACTATAATGATGATTAATTGATATAACTGAAATAACAATTTATTAGCTTTCTTTGCATACAAGTAAAGTAAATGCATAATATGAAATAGAAAGAAGAACATACAAGAAGTAATTGGTTACTCTTTAATTGGTTGTGCAAGCTTAGGCTTTTGATAAGAGGAGAAGCATTGACTTAGGCTTAACCTCCCAAACTCAAATCATATTCATTCCCACACAATCTATTGAATAGAAAGACCCTCCGTATCCCGAGATCAGGCTTAAAAGACTTTTAATTCAGTCATCTAAGCATTCTGATTTTTAGAATGTCCACAGATTTATGGATGGACATGTTTGAATAACTGGCACTACTAACATCAAGTGATCATAGATGGAAAACATGTCTTTAATGACCTTGGCCAAGGTTTTTGGATGGGATCAATGATCCAATCACCACAGCTTGACAACAAGAGAATAATAAGTATGAACATGTATGATATATTAAATGACTTTCATATGTTATGTTTGATTCTAATTTCCATGTTATTTCAAATTTCTATATTACCTCTTCACCTCTTCCTTGGCTATAAAGTTGGGTGAGTCCTAGGTGTTTTTATCTCAAAGCAACTAGCTCTTTTTGTTGATCCTCAATTGATATAATAATATTATATGTTTCTAGCTTATCATATTTCTATGATCTAAGAAATGTAACTTTAAGACTTGTAGAATAAATACCATTTTGATTCTAACATTCAACGACATAATAAAGATATGATATCATGTCATGGATACTTGGTTTTGACTCATCATAAGAAGTTTTGTCCTAAAGAGGGACTAATCGATGATATTAAACAAAGATGATTTACATCATATTCTAGAACTATATATTATTGTTGTAATTTCAAAATTTAGTAGTATCTAAAAATAAAATATATTACAATCACTAGGATATGGGGGCAACCACATAACTTGGTTAAATAAAGAAATATTATTGAGTCATGGCTAGAAGCTATCAATTAGCTGCCTTCATGGAAGAACTATGTTTGTAGGCTTAGTGTGGTTATTAATCATGTGCTTAAGTAAGGAAATATATTTCGAATGGTAAATCACAACAAAGAAATATGCAGAGGGACATCAAGTGTAATAATGTAGAGATATGTCATGAGTAAGAATGCCCGTGGTCTCTCATAAATTCATAATATAAAGAAGTATTCGATATCCTCTTGGCTTCCAAGAAGCAGTAACTCATAAAGAAGTGACTTGACTTTTATATCGCCAATAAAATATGCCAAATGTGCATTTTAGTTTCTAGCAAGAAATTCAATAAATATGGAAAAATATTTAAAGGTTATAAATCAAGGATAATTATAATATATTTATCTACTTGCACGTAGATGTACTTATGACGTGGAATCATATTATTTATTTTATAAAAATAATAATATGATGTCACCTCTATTCCTATATCTATGTGCATGTACATAAATATACATTATAATGATGTGGTAGAAAAGTCAATCAAAAATGATTTGAGATACACATTATTTTTAATTAAAATAATTAATGTTTTAAATATTTATTTAATAGCTCATGTGGATCCATCGATTGTATCCTGATTTTCAAGTTGCTAGGTCCTTACCAAGACAATTAAAGGTCAAACCTGTCAACCCAATAATTAGACTAAGCTAGGATCCCATTCTACTAATCCCATTTAGCAATGCTTCTCCCCTTCATCTTCTCCTACAATTACCTATGCAAAATTTCTATGATAATAACAAGTTTCATGATAAATCCATAATAACATTTAATGTAGATAAGGAATTTAATTATTAACCATAATTCTGAAATAAAGCAACTGCTAATCATCACATGAAAAACAATAGATAATGACCATAATCATTAAACTGTTAACATAATGAATACAAAATATATATTTAACCACTCTCTTCACATGATTATGAAAGAAAATCCATTCAATCCAATGGCTATAAATAAATTTAAATTAGGTCAAAATTTTGGATGTAACAGATAACCTATGGAACTCCTTTCTATAGGCATTCATGTCCATTTCTTGTTTTTCAAGCTTTGTAGCTTCTGGAACAACTGCACTTCATAATTTTCAAGTAGAAATTGTGCCTTGATTTTTTCCTTCATCACTTCCATGAAGAAATAAGATTTTTTTAATTTTGTATCCTTTCTCCTTGAACATAATCCCACTATGAGAGAGCAAATCCTCTCAGATTTCCTTTTGCAATCCTTACCCTATCATTCTTTGGAACTTCATTCAACTCAAAGTGATTGAAGATTTCTTTAATCCATTCAATCACTTCCTCAATATTGAGACTAGCTCCATATCTAGATATCCTATTAGTAACATCTCCTCTCACTAGCTCTAAAGCATCAATGAATTCCTTTTGAACTGCAAGCAATTCTATTGGTGGATCTCAGTGTTTTTCTCCCTCTTCATCTCCACTAGCACCCTTCTTCTATCTCATTCTCCTTATCCCTACCACTAGAATCCTTCTTGAACTCCTTCAACTACTATTCCAAAAATTCCTCCATCATCTTCTTGATGGCATCTGCAGTCATACTTTTTGGGAGGCATGATGTTAGCCTTAGCTTTAACCTATGATTCCTCTATAGACATACACTTCATAGCAAGATCTTGTCTCACTCAGATACCAATATGTTGAGGAGTAAAAAGAAGAAGGTCTACTACAACCGCACTATGAGATGGAATGAAGAATAAATTGGAGAAATCTATAGTAGTGTCATGATATGAATGACATAATCTACAATTGCGAACAACATCCTACAATTTGAATCCATTTAATCACAACGAGCACATAGAGATTCCACCTTATCACGTGTGTATTCTTTATATTATGGCTCTTTCCTATAAATGGCCAAAGAAATAATATGATACATCCTTCTTACTCACTCTCCACCATCTCCACCATGTTTGAGCCACTTCACAGGATGGATACACGAACAGGAGGTATGATTCTCAAAAAAATGAATATTAAATTTGATTTTATCCAAGTAAAAAAACATAGGTAGAAATCATGAGAAATGGAAAAATAAATTCACTGTTATTTATTTTATATATTCCTTCACTAGTTTTCCAAATTCCTTCGTATATTTCCAGCCATCTAATTAGAGAGAATATATACTATATCAATGACCAATTAGTTACCGATGATTTTTGTTTTGCAAAATATTAGACTTGTAGTTGTTAAACATTATAGACTAATAATGTTTACTAAAAATTATTCACTTACATACATTATTTCTAAACCCATACAAACTTGACAATTATTAGATACTCAAATACATAAATTAAATAATATTTGCATCATAAAATAGATTTTTTTTTTGTCTTTTAAATAATTGCTACTTTTTTCTTAATCAAATAACATGCATTTAATAATGAACAATAAATAATAATTATGATGATCAATGACATAGGAAGAGTTCTTCGAAATTCATGTTTTTAATTGAAGAAACTTAGTTTAACATGATTACAAAACTAATAGGTAGATCCTATCAAAGATAAATAGCCACTAATCATAAAAGACCTAAATACCAACCAAAAACTAAAATAGAGGTCTACAACCTCAAAAAAACCAATAAACACTTTTATAGGCATTGGTTATCTTAATGATATCAATGTTAATGTCTTCAACATTTCTATCAACAATATATGCAATGGAGAGAAGCAAAAGACTCATTCTTACTCTTGAATCACATTGTCAAACCTAAGCTAATATCTAGAGTCATTGGATTTTGCATCTGCTCAACACCTTTATCCATTGCTTTATCTTTCTTTATGAATAGATTGTCAGTATCAGATGTAATGTCTCTTAAATTAGAAGTTGGAGAATTAACTTTGTACAACCCATGTACAAATTCAACTTATTGATTAAGCTTTCACAAATCTATTTTACTAATCTTTTTTGCTAGTTTCCTCCAAATCTATTTTACTAATCTTCACCATATCATTCAATGCAATCTACACGTTGTCAAATTTAACCTAAGGAATTTTTATTTATCCTTCATAGTTTTGTTTCAAATTTTTGATTCCATTGGTTTTCTTATAAGTGCCTTTTATGACCTTTGCCAAGGTTTTTGGATGAGATCAATGATCCAATCACCATAGCTTGACTTGACAATAAGAGAACAATAAGTATGAACATGCATGATCTATTAAATGATTTTCATATGTCATGGTTGACTCTTATTTCCATGTTATTGCAAATTTCTATCTCACCTCTTCACCTCTTCCTTGGCTATAAAGTTGGGTGAGTTCCATGTGTTTGTATCTCAAAGAAACTAGCTTTTTTTGTTGATCCTCAGCTAATATAAGAATATTATATGTTTCCAGCTTATCATATTTCTGTGATCTGAGAAATATAACTCTAAGACTTGCAGAATAAATACCATTTTGATTCTAACATTCAACAACATAATAAAGATATGATATCATGGCATGGATATTTGTTTTGACTCATCATAAATAGTTATGTCCTAAAGAGGGACTAACCAATTATATTAAACAAAGATGATTTACATCATATTCTAGAACTATATATTACTATTGTAATTTCAAAATGTAGTAATATTTGAAAATAAAACATTTTACAATCACTGGGATATGGGGGCAAACACATAATTTGGTAAAATATAGAAATATATTTGAGTCTTGGATGGATGCTATCAATTAGCTACCTTCATTTTAGAACTATGTTTGCAAGCTTAGTGTGGTTACTAGTCATGTGCTTCAGTAAGGAAATATATATTAAATGGTAAATTATGACAAGGAAATATGCAGAGGGACATTGGGTGTAATAATGTAGAGATATGTCATGAGTAATAATGCCCATGGTCTCTCATGACTTCATAATATAAAGAAGTATTTGATATCCTCTTGGCTTCCAAGAAGCCATAACTCATAAAGAAGTGACTTGACTCTTTGAACACCAATACAATATGCCAAATGTGCCTTTCAGTTTCTAGTAAGAAATTGAATAAATATGGAAAAATATTTGAAGATTATAAGTAAGGATAATTATAATATATTTATTTACTTGCACGTAGATGTACTTATGAGGTGGCATCATATTATTTATTTTATAGAAATAATATTATGGTGTCACCTCTATTCCTACATCTATGTGCACATACATAGATGTACATTATAATAATGTGGTGGAAAAGTCAATCAAAAATGATTTGAGGTACACATTATTTTTAACTAAAATAATTAATTTTTTAAATGTTTATTTAATAGCACATGTGGGTCCATCGTTTGTACCTTGATGTTCAAATCGCTAAGTCCTTACAAAGACAATTAAAGGTCATACCTATCAACCTGATAATTGGACTAAGCTAGTATCCCATTCCATTGATCTCATTTATCAATACTTGTCCCTTTCATCTTCTTTTAGGAATTTAATTATCACATGAAAAATAGTGGCTAACGACCATCATCATTAAATAGTTAATGTAATGAATACAACAGATATATTTAACCACTATCTTGACATGATTATGAAAGAAAATACATTCAATCCAATAGCTCTAAATATATTTAAATTAGGTCAAAATTTGGGATGTAACAGTTAGCCTATGCAACTCCTCCCTATAGGAATTCATGTCCATTTCTTGTTCCTTCAAGCTTTGTAGCTTCTAGAACAACCGCCCTTCATAATTTACAAGTAGAAATTGTGCCTTGATTCTTTCCTTCATCACTTCCCATGAAGAAATAAATTTTTAAATTTTTTTTTATCCTTTCTCCTTGAACATAATTCCACCATGAGAGAGAAGATCCTCTTAGCTTTCCTTTTTTAATCCTTACCCTATCATTCTTTGGAACTTCATTCAACTCAAAGTGATTGGAGATTTCTTCAATCCATTCAATCACTTCCTCAATATTGAGACTACCTCCATATGTAGATATCCTATCAGTAACATCTCTTCTCACTAGCTTTAAAGCATCAACGAATGTCTTTTGATCTGCAGACAATTCTGTTGGTGGATCTTGGTGTTGTTCTCCCTCTTCATCTCCATTAGTACCTTCTTCCATATCATTCTCCTTATCCCTATCACTAGAACCCTTCTTTAACTCCTTCAACTGATCTTCCAAAAATTCCTCCACCATCTTCTTGATGGCATCTGGGGTCATACTTTTTGGGAGGCATGATGTTATCTTCAACTTGTGATTCTTCTATAGACATACACTCCATAGCAAGACCTTGTCTCGCTGAGGTACCAATATATTGAGTAATAAAGAAGGTCATTTGCAACAACCTCACTATGAGATGGACTGAAGAATAAATTGGAGAAATCTAAAATACTGTCATCATATGAATGACATAATCTACAATTGTGAACAACAACCTACAATTTGAATCTAGTCAATCATGACAAGAAAATAGATATGCTACCTTATCATGTGTGTACTCCTTTAGACTATGGTTCTTTCCTGTAAATGACTAAAGGAATAATATGATACATCCTTCTTATTCACTCTCCACCATGTTCTAGCCACTTCAAAGGATGGATATACGAGCAGAAGGCATGATTCTCATGTACAAATGAATATCAAATTTTATTTCATCCAAGTAAAACAACACAGGTATAAATCATGAGAAATGGCAAGAAAAGTCACTATTATTGCTTTTATTTATTCCTTCACCAGTTTTCCAAATTCCTTTGTATATTTCCAGCCATCTACTTAGAGAGAATATATAATATATCAATGACCAATCAGTTACCAATGATTTTTGTTTTACAAAATATTAGGTCTGTAGTTAAACATTATAGACTAATAATGTTTACTAAACATTATTCACTTACATACATTATTTCTAAACCCATACAAACCTGACAATTATTAGATACTCCAATACATAAATTAAATAATATTTGCATCATAAGATGGAATTTTTTTGTCTTTTAAATAATTCTTACTTTTTCCTTAACCAAATAACATACGTTAAATAATGAACAATAAGTAATAATTATGATGATCAATGACATAAGAAGGCTTCTTAGAGATTCATGTTTTTAATTAGAAGAAAACTAATTTAAAAGACCTAAATAGCAATCTACAGCCTCAAAACAACCAATGAACACTTCTATAGGGATTGGTTATCTTAATGATATCAATGTTAATGTCTTCAACATTTCTATCGACACTATATGCACTGGAGAGAAGAAAAAAGCTTATTCTACATTTCTATCGACACTATATGTAGTGGAGAGAAGAAAAAAAGCTTATTCTTATTCTTCAATCACATTGTAAGACTTGAGCTAATATCTAGAGCCATAGGATTTTGCATCTGCTCCACACCTTTATCCACCGCTTTGTCTTTCTTTATTAAGAGATTGTCAGTATCATATGTAATTTCTCTTAAATTAGAAGTTGGAGAATTACCTTTATACAACCCATGTACAACTTCAACTTATTGATTAAGCTTTCGCAAATCTATTTTACTAATCTTCACCATATCGTTCAGTGCGCTCTACACGCTGCTAAATTTAACCTCAGGAATTTTATTTATCCTTCATAGTCCTGTTTCAAATTTTTAATTCCTTTGGTTTTCTTATAAGTGCCTTTTATTATATCACCCAGCTTCTAGGAGGTAGAGGAGCCACTCCTAATATGTTTGGGCTCTGTGAAAAATAAACTTGTATACTTTCGTTTTACTGCTCCACCTTGCACTCTCTCTAGGTTTTTCACTGTTTTGATATTTTTTCGATTATTAGGCAATCTTGATCTCTCTAGAGATTTAGATTTGGGCCTATCCTTTTTCTGGAGTTTTCCAATGTTCTTACTTAGATTTGGGCCTGTCCTTTTTCTTGGCTTTTCCAATGTTCTTCTATGAGAAAGCAAGGCTTACCTAATCATTTTAATAGTTTTATTTCACATTTTTTCAAATGACAATGGAACAATAAAATCCTCTATCTTGCAAGTGGTTGTTATGCTTCCAATAGTCATATGAATAATCTCATAAATCTTACAATTATTTAGTATATTACTCATAAAATAACATATCTTATGTGGCATCTATCAGTTCTAATACTCACCACTACATTGGCAAGTAGAAAAACAATGACATTTGAGATTGTTTGACTATGAGTAAATTTTAATTATGCCTAAGGCATTCCCTATATGAATGTCAGGAGCAAAACTTTGAATCTAATGATGGAAAATTGTGTACACCAAATGACTACCATTGAAGCAATGGGAAGTGTCTATCTATTTTAACTTTTTTATCATTTTTAGTGCATGATGACATGACAACAAGAGACTTGGATATTAAAAAAATTGAGTGGAAAGCTAGGTTGGAGGATGTGGTGTACGAAGGACATGGTGGAGGAAAATTGAAAGTGGACAAACTCTATGACTCAATGCCTGCAAAAATCGATTATTATTGAGATTGCAGAGAATGGAGGGAATGATGAGATCAAAGGATAGAGGGAGCTGTAAAAGTGGGTCAGTGGATACAGGGTAATTTATATGTACTTGTATCAAGTGTTAAATGTTGTTTGCAGACATTTTCATCAAAAGATAAGATCTTGACTAAAAAAAAATTTACTCATTGATGGAATTTACTTCTTGTGAAAAGAACTTCATACTAAATGCTTCAAAGTCAGATGAGTATCCAAACATCATGAAAATATTGTAATTAAAACTTCCATTGAATAAAAATGCTAGCACAGAGAAATCTAATGAAACCCCTAACATTTTCATCTGACAATCTACGTTTTACCCTCCTCTTTGCATTAAATACCTATGAATTGAAATGAATGATAATAAATTTTTAGAAAGAGATAAATATAGGGAGATATATATAGACAAAGATCTAGATAGAGGGAAATATAGGGAGTACAAGGGAGATATAATGAGAAATAGAGACACATATGCAAAATAGTAGAGATAGATTGAATGAGAGACACTAGTACATTTGGGCTCATTTTTTGACCTTTATTGGTCAAAATTTTGACCCATTTTTTGACCAATCTTCGATCAAGTTTGACCAATGAATTGGTCGATAATTTTCTGATCAAAAATTCGATGAACCTACTAGATGGTCAAAATTTTGACCAATATGTTGGTCCAAAAATGTCTAGGTTGTTGGGCCATTTTCTACCATTCATTGGTCAAACTTTCGACCAATGCTTGGTAGAAATCTACGAGGCATTGGTCAAAATTTTGACCAATGCATGGTAGAAAACTAGATGGCACTAGTTGAAAACTTTTTGGTCAAAAATTTGACCATCCAGTATGTTGGTCGAAACTTTGATGAATACGGTTGTTTAAAATGTTAGCATTGTCAGTGCATTTTCTACCATTCATTGGTTGAACTTTCAACCAATGCTTGGTAGAAATCTATAGGGCCCATATCATGGATAGCGATATCATGGACCCACTTCCTGTGTACTAGGTATGAAGAAATCTGATTGTGAGATCGAGCTAGGATCAAAGGGTGGTGTTGACTCGCTATGAAGAAGTGCTCGAAAGTTAAGTATAGCGAGTTAGTGAGTGTGGCCCACTACTATTGAAGTAAAATTGCTGTCCACAAGATCAAGTCTGGATTGATGACACTTGTTGACTTGCTATAAAGAGATGTGCAAAAATTAGGTATAGCGAGTTAATGAGAAATGGACCCACCATCGTGTTCTTAAAGGTTGTTTCAATTGTCTACCACACGATTAAAGTAAGATCAGTGATCATCACTAGCTCACTTTGGAAAGGTGCTCGAGAATTATGTATAATGAGTTAGTGAGTTGATGACACATGTGCGTAGTCATGCATGGGCCCGATTTGAAGTGCCAACCTTGAAGGAAAGGTAGAGGTGGAGGTATTTTATTGGCTTGATTACCAATGTGTTAAGAAGAAAACTGAGTCAGCTTAGTTGTCATTCCCAGATCGTAGGATTTTTCAAGGATCAACAACACAAGTTTAAAAAAGAAAGTGCAATGCCACTCTATTTTTCCGTTCGGAACATTTATGATAAGTGAAATATTCACATGTGGAAGAAACAAAGTATAACACAGAGATTTTCATTAATTCCAGTCCCACGCAAACAAAGATTGCAAATTTTCTGAGTACAAGAGCCTGATTGATTGTGTCATGTTAAGCCTAGTAAAGACGTGAAACTATACTTCTGTCATTCGAGAGAAATTTTAGAAGTTCAAAGAAGAACAAGTTCAACAAGTCAAGTAAGTACTCATATTATAACCTCTGTGGCATTCCAATTCTCTCAATGTTGTCAAAATGCCTCCTACAAAACCATTCTCTGGGAAAATTAATTATATGGATAGGAATGTCCACGATGATTTATTAGAATTACTCCCAGAATCTACTATACAGCCTGCACAAGTTAAAAAGTTAATTTCCTTAAACCCTAGGCTTAAAATTGGTGATGGCCTATATGACAAGGGGAACTAGGTTAGGGATGCAACAACTACTCAACTGGCCTTCTCTTGTTTAAAAAGTAGTTTTCAGAAAGAAAGTTGTTTGCCCCACATGCTAATGTCTGGAATTTTGATTTGGGAAAGTTAGTAGTCCCAAGTGTTTTCATGGATTATAATTTGCTTGAAGCCATTCCTAAGAATTATGACCAAGCCATTAGGGTTGTAAGAAGAAAGGATGGTGTGCCTCTGGTCTCGATTACTCCTGAAGAAATTAGAGAGGTTTTTCACCTGGAACCATTATCAAACTACCATGTGCAAATCAATCTGCTAGAATTAGAGAATGAATATAAAGAAAAGAAGGATGTAATTAGGGGAGGTGCACTAAGGGCACATATTGGTACAATAGGAACTTTTCCAGTAATTAGTGTAGCCTCTAGAGAGCCTTTTAAGAAGAGTCTTTTCACTTCCTGGGTTGTAGAGATATATAGGACCTTATGCCGAGTTTTTGGTGAAGATGAGCAAGAATTTATGCCCATTGGTTTCATGTACATGATGGTTCAGATTGCTTCCCTCGGTGTAGATATTATTTTTTATTGTGCTTCTTTTTTGGCTGAAGAAATTCACATTGGTTTAGTTGGGATTGCGAAGGGCAAGGTGGAAAAAACTTTTGGTCACTACTCTCTATTAATGCATATGTTTTTGTTCAAAGGAGTGACATATTTTGGTAATGAGATGGAACTAAACAGAGAGCAGAATGGGGAAATATTGTCAGTCTAGTTGTGGAGTGCAGATATGACCTGGGGAGCAAGTAATGCTAGTTTTGTCAGATTTGATAGATATTTTGCTGCTAAATTGAGATGCCTCATATTGAGTGACAATCCCAAAATCCCTAGGGTACTAATGAGTCTCATCAGGCCTATGGATAACCCCCATGACTTGAAAGTTTCACATAATTGGGGAGATATCATCCCCTACCCTGTTTCTACTATTTTTAGAATCTATGGTTTCAAGGGGAACCCTCATGTTTTGCCTTACCAAGTTCCTTTGAAGGTGGGAATCTTTGAATTTTTATGGTAGTTAGGGGGAGTAGAAGAAATTTTTTTGTTGAAAAGGAAATTAGGGTCAATTTTCCCTACCTGCATAGTCGCCCATTAGTTTGTGATACAAAATGGGGATGGATCTTTTTGCATAAAATTTTGGAGTAGTAGATGATGGCTATCTCTCATCCCCGTTTTTGTGATTCTGAGGGATTTTTCAATCAAATGTTGAGGCATAGAATCAAGTTGGGACCGGTCAAGCACGATTCTTATTATCCAGAGGATATTATAAGGAATGAATTCTCATTGCAGGGGCAGGAAACTAAAAAGGAAAAATGGAGAGTTTATTCTCAGATCTTAGAATTCATTCATTGTTTTGATAATAAATATGATCCTTTGGATAATGATATTATAGAGGCTGACAAAATAAGTACGCTCATGAATACCTTCTCTGAAATAATGGAGGTCATGAATGAAAAGAAACAATTTTTTATTGATTCATATCCTAATAAGGCCAGAGAGGTCATGAGGAGGTTGGCTTTCACTCCAAATGTGAGAACTGATAAAATAATTGTACAAAAGAGGCCCGAATATACTATAATTTAGAATAAAAGGGTTCCTATAGATAAGGGCAAACAAATAATAGGATCTACCAGTATAGCCCAAGAGGAGGGACCTAAAGAGCCTAGTCCTAAGAGGCAAAAGGTAATGACAGAAGAAAGGCCTCAAGATGAGGAATATTCACCCACCCAGTCCCCTTTGAGGATTGGAGAAGAGCAGCTCACTAGTGAATAGGTTGAACAAATGGGATCACAGGGAGATATTTTTATTACTCAAGCAGAATTAGATGAGGGTAACCCTGCAAAACTTCCTCTCCCAAGTTTGGATCTAACAATAGCTGATTATAGAGGTAGGGAGTTGGACCCTGTATTAGAGCAGGAAAGTCATCAATTTTTGACTGATGACAGTTTTGTGAAATCAAGGGCTTTTCAGCAGTTTGCATGGAGGACAAACATGAACATTTTCGAGGAGAAATATAAAAAGATGAAAAAAGAGCATCCAGAAATGGATGAAACTTCCATGCAAAACCAAATTAAAGAAGAAATGATGAAAGAATTGTAGAATATAAGCCTTGAGGAGGGGAGGAAAATGATAAAGGCATCTAACATTTTATTATTGCCCAATTGGGATATTGCAGATGCATTAATTTTCAATTCTGTTTCAAGTAGATTAGAGTTGCAAGACCCAAATAGAAGAGACTTCCAAGGCACTTCATTCATTGAAGATCAAGTTGCATTGGTCAGTTGGTCATTGAGAAAGGGATCTAGAGCCACACCATCACAATCAGATGAGTCTGTGTTGATGGGAAATATACTTGTCAGAAGGGTTGCTGACACTTCACATGTACAAGCAGCATATTGGAATGTGGATTCTTCTAAGTTTGTGTTGGCCACTGCTAAGAAGGAGGAACAGGTTATGTCTAAGTTATAGAATAAATATGAAACACTTCTTGAGGCCTATAATAGGGAGGTAAAAAGGAGAATTGAACTTGAAAACAACGCAATGGGGAAATCCACAAGGCCAAGAATAACATACCCCCATCCTCCAGTGGAACCTTTTAAATCCACCCCCCTTGTAGAGATACCAGACACACCTCAAAGGCCTGAATATTATACAGCTGAGGAATTTGACGAAGGGAAGAGCAAACTATGGGCCTTACATGTAGAGTTAAATATGCAGTATGAGGATAAGCTTAGAAAGGCTCTAATGTATTTAGTGGAAAAAATTGAGTGGCCCTTATTCTTTGATTAGTTGGTAAAAGTAATAGATATATGGGAGGAATTGAAAACTCATGATGATATCCTAAAGCCTATTGTTAATAAATGGGGAAGAAGGGAAAATGAAATCACCCTTCTATGTTATTCATTATAAAGTCTTCCCATGACCATGTTGAAAAATTGTATGATATTGCTAATGACCTGTGAGATTTTGATAACAGGAGAGTTGCTCTGCAACTGAAAATTGTTTCTTATTTGAATAAGTACAAGAATAAAAAATTTGATCTATTTCCTTGTGCCTTGTATAGAAAGAAGAAATTGAAAAATAAGGAAGAGCGGAGTAAAGAATTGGATGGCCTTTTCTACACAAGGATAAATAAAGTTATTAATGAAAAGGGGCATGCCTGGTGGGCCACCACGCTAGAGGAATTGGTTAAAGTCCAATTATTTTTTGATTCTTTGAAGCAAGAATTTTTTGGTTTTGAAAAGGAGGCTAGTTATATTTTAAAAAAGAAAAATGATATCTTACAGTTCAGCTAGCCGGATGATATACAATTTGACACTTGGATGGCAGATCTTCTATTGGACAAGTAGTTAGAGGAGGACAGTTCAGATGATGATGAGAAACTAGAAGGTGAGGTGCAGGTTATTGACACCTCTGCACTAGAACTGAAAAAAGAAGAAGGGGAAAAGGTAATAATGCCTGCTCAAAGTGAAAGTAGTGAGAACCCACAGGAGAGAACCAATTTCAAGTTATCACAAGATCATCCTTCTTTGGCCACATTGGTAGCCACGTATTCTGAGGAGCCGAAATAATGAGAGACAAATCAGAAGTTGATGATTCACAATAGA
Source organism: Cupressus sempervirens (assembly GCA_028749045.1). Taxonomy (NCBI): domain Eukaryota; kingdom Viridiplantae; phylum Streptophyta; class Pinopsida; order Cupressales; family Cupressaceae; genus Cupressus; species Cupressus sempervirens. Next base: position 714,234,491 of record CM053786.1, on the reverse strand, counting down.
AACTAGAATGGGCCTACCTGAAGGAATATTTGATATGCTTGGCATTTTGTTGTGATTGTTTTTGTCTTTTTTATGATGCTTTGTTCCTTGGACACTTGTCAGATCACAATTTCCCTTTGCTTGTTGCAACTCATGCTATATAAATGAGTTTTCAAGGCATTGTGATGGTCCAAGACTTGTGCAATTTTTTGTTTCTTTCAAGAAGAGTACATATTCAGTCGGTCCAATGGTATGCAGAGGTTTTGAGTTTGCTTCCATTGTACTTTTTAATAAGCAAATTGAAATGACAGAAATGGCAATCTATTCTGGGCATTCAATTGGTTTTCTATTGGTTATTGTATTAGTCATATGAAAAGGATAATACAGAGGGGTATTTACACTATATCTATGGATCATCAATTCCTATCTCCAGTTTATGGGTTCGTTTACTTTGAAGTCATTTAAATAAGGTTTATTTGGCTGAATGTAGTCTGGATGGGTTGTATGCTAGTTTTATTGTTGCTTTTAATTCAAGCATTATATAAATGCTTTAGTAAATCAGTAGGGTTTATGAGTTTATAAAAGGGATATTGCATAAGAATGGAGATGGGTGATTGCAGTCGATTAATTCTTATATAAGTTATTTGAATTAGATCTCCTGCCAATAGTCAATTTCTTGCCCAATGGATAAGGTACTGGTCCTACAAATCAAAAGTAAACAAGGATGAATTTCGCTGTTGCATATCAAATCATCTTAAAAAATCAAAATTATTTTCAATCTTGTTCAAGAATTATAAATGCTGGTCTCAACTCATTTATATCTAATTCTTGAGTCTTAGGTAGCTGCTATTTCTAGGAATATTTTTAAATTTTAGGAGAATCGTGACCAGATTTGCTGATAAGGGATGTGTATAAGTTTGAGAGCATTGAAGAATTGAAGTGAGCTGTGTATGTATTTGAGGGTAATAGAGGAGAATTAGAATGAAACTAAGATAATTTCATTTTTGAATTCTACTGCACCGTGCACCTGTATAGATCCTTTCTTGTTCCTCTTTGTGCCCACCACTTAGCCCACATTATTGAGTGTCCTATACAAGAAAGTCTTATAGCAAGCAATTTACCGAAGATTCTTAGAGTTGTTCCACTATAAGATATGATGAAATCATGAACTAATTGCCTATTATTTAAGAAAATGAAAAACACTATAAGACACTTGTAGTGCTCCAATAATAGCCAAATAACCAAAGTAGGCATACTTTTTGGATCATATTCTCTCTCAGACACAGATGTAACATGCATTTTGGTTGCAGGTGATTTCTAGGAGCTTGGGGTTCACTATCAATTCCAACACCTTCGACTAAAATTTTTGAACAAGTCAAAAGTTGTTCCACTATAATGATTACTAATAAACTTTATCATTATTCAAGTCAAAATTTTATCATTAGCAAAAATGGTAGATAATTTTGTTCATGGTCTCAAGGAAAACGAAGGCTGCTTGACAATAGCAAGAAACAACATAGATGACTTAGAAATAGTCTATCATAATGAAAGACATATTTTGCCCACCATAACACTAGCAGTGCTCTACTGTCTCATTTTTGGTAACAAAGACACCCCCCAAACATGAAGGATTCACCCCCCAAACATCTTCAAACATGAAATGATGCACTGTCTATTAGACTAGTGTCTAATCTAGGCTAAACCTCCATCAACAATTACCATCCAACACTGCACTTGCACCAAGTTTTCCCACTCTCCTACATTTGGTTAATATAGTACAAATAAATTATCACAACCTCATTTTCTCCCACCAATAACAGTGACTACAGGTGGTAGGAGAGAATCTACATTGGAAACTTCAGAATAAGTACAGTTGATTGTGCCTAACCAGTCATTGGTTTGAATGCACCAGTCTATTATTCCTTACTCAACCCACAGTGAAAATTAAAATAATGCATGGAAAAGATAACAAAAATAATAAAATATTCTCACATTAAATATTAGTCAAAATGCATTTGATACATCATAGGAGCTCACTGTTCCATGGGACAGAGAATGAATTACAGAGAACAGGATTATTTTATTGATTATAATTTTTTCACAATGCCTTGTCTCACCACCCCAAATCTACTTCTCCCCCAAACACTCGAAAAATCCCTTCTAAATAACCAAACAACAGTAAAAAACCACTGCTGTCTAACTATCTGACACTTACCAGTTAGTTTTAAACTGAAATTTGTTGTCTAGTTGACACAAAGTGCCAACTTTGACAACTTACAATCATATATGCCTTTAATATATTTCACTAACCTTTTCAAAGGTTTTATAACTTCACTAACCCTTCCAAAGACACCTAAAACTCTTACAAGTTGTACTAGGCCTAAAGACACCTAAAACCCTTACAATCTTTTCTTTGCATTTTTTCTACATTTGATACTTTTCTTATAGGTGGACATGGCTATCACAAACATCCAACATGTCTGTCCTTAGACTTCATGGAAAAAACCCTACAAAAAACACACAAAAAATAAGGACATGAACCATCCAAACATCTCTAATAGCTTGTGGATATCCCAATGATGCGTAAGCGCATGACTTGTGAAAACCAAAAAGATAAGACTAACTTGTATAACAAGAGAATAACCAAAATGATTTTATGTCTGTGTTATGTTTGACAATGACAATGATATTTGGATTCAAGTATGACGAAATTTGTATCAATCAATTCATTAAATATCATTTGAATACAAAGAAGATTTTAAGAGATTCAAGAGCATAATTATAAGCCAAATTTGTGGAAGACCTAAATCAGACCTAAGTGAATAGACATGTGAAGGCTTATTTTTAATATGATGAGCAGATCTAAGGTAGAATTTTTATGAAGGTATATTCCAAGTTTAGAGAATTTATTGAAAAACAATATTTCAAATCTTGGTGGATTATTCATAAGTACAAGGCAGATTTGTTGAAGACCTCAAAGGAGATCTAAGGAAAATCTACCTACATTATAGAAACTTTGCATTTCAAAGGTTAGTTCCTTCTGCATTATAGGATTTGAGGTTGGTGTCTCTTAATTGAGTCTACACATTTGTTTGAAGTTATATACATACATACATATGTGTGTGTGTACATACACACAATTCACCTACAAGGATTTCCATGCTAAATAGTATATGCATCTTGTCTTCTTTTGTTAGACATCAACTATGTGAAAGCTTTCTACATTGCTTTTAGTTGACTAAATATATATAATAAAATATGCAGGTTTCTATGCCAAACTAACTCCAATGTGGACAAATATCTAATAATTGGGATTTAAAATAAGCAAGAACTATATGTTCAAGGAACCAAAAGATGACTGCAATGAGACTATTACAAGCAAATAAACTTCAGTCTCGTTAAAGAGAATTTGGATGTGTGTTTGAAGAATTAACAAATTTGAGCTTCACTTGGTTTCAAGAATACTATAATATTCTCTACTTAACAAGGTCAACCACGTGAAGGTGGAAGCTCATCTGGCCTCACTCCCCTCCTGCTAACATCAATCTAAAGTACACATTATCATCTAATTACATGCTTCATTCATTCATTCATCCATTTATGAACTATAACATTCAATCAATACAATCATATAACATTCATTAATATGATATAAAAATCATTAATACACAATACTAATCAAAACTTCATTAACACATAACAATATTCATTAACATAAAATAAAAATATATATTAATACACATCATTCATACATAATTACTTAAAACAAAGTTCTTTCATTATCCAACAAGGTTTATCAAAGAAGATTTTTAAAACATCATTTCTTTTTTTTGTTTTTCTGAGCTCTCTTAAGAAAAGTGCTCATATGGACATCCATATCTACTTCATTCTCCTCCTCTTCTAGCACATGTAATGTCAAATTATGATGGCTCCTTCTCTTTGGAGGAGCAGGAGGTTGCTGCACTAAAGGGGGCTCTGTTGCAAGAACAAGTGAATGTGATAAATTGGCATACTCTTTTTCTTTTTCTAACTGTTACAAGTTTGTAATTAAGTACAAGTAAAACATAAAATGCATTTTTCTTACCTGAAAATTCCACATCATGTACATTAACATTTCGATCTACCACTACGTCAACATGTTGAACACTTGGAACATGGTCCAGTCCTTCAGCATGATGTTCAACATGCTCTGAAATATTCAAAAAAAGGATACACGTCAAATTTCAATTGAAGATGTTAAATTTTATTCATAATTGAATAATTAATTTCCAATAGAAAATTAATACCTCCACCACTATAATGCATATCATGGCCTTCATCAGGAGCAGGTTCTGTGGTAGGATATGAAGGTTGCAGTAAAATGTTATGCACATTGTTATGTAATTAATTTACGTTTAAAACTAATACCAAAAAAGAATCTTCTCAACTATTTAATTTCATTTACTTTTCATTTAACCAATTTACCTATAAGATATCATTTGGTGCACTGGATTCTTGGGCAAGGCTTACAGATTCTCACATAGGCGTGCAACCACAACTTTATAGCCTTCCTTCAAGGCAATTTTTCTATCTTCATCTGTGACCTCCACATTGAAATTTGTGCCCTATGGTTTTTTCTTGATGATGTTAGTTTTCCATGTATGGTTTCATTAAAAAAAACTATTTGCAACATTATATTTAAAAAAAAAAAACAAAATTCATTGCTCTACTTACAAGTCGAGACTGCAGATTCATATAGCCACCAGAGCCAAGTTCGTGTTGGCCAACCTTTTCTATTCTCGCTTTTGTAGCCACAGATGTGTCCTGCAATCTATGAGCAATTTTAAACATCTTAGATTATATATTTACAAATATCAATAATTAGTGCATGATTACAATGTACTTAATACTATAATGACATACCTCTTTTTGCCCTATGTTGCTTCATTATCTCTATCTTCACATAGCCTTTTCTCCTTTGCATCTTCTATTATTTCATTCCACTCCATTGGTGGAATCATAGGAGGATGGTCTTACTTTGGGTTATCCATAAGACCCCTTCTATATTGATCCCTCATAGTCTTTATATGCTTTGCTGCTCTTTTCAAAAGTAGGCCAGTGTTAAAAATGTTTTTCCCAAATTTCTCCTCAATGGATGCAATCAGCTAATTTTTTAATTCCCCAGCTTGTAAATTCCACCTTTTTAAAAAAAAAATAGATTGTTAGATCAATCACTTTAATATGTTACAATAAATAGAAGAAAATAAAAATTATGTAGCAATGATATGAAACTACATACCTTTTACATATGGCGGGTCCAAACAATCTCAATGTCATATGAGAAAGATGTTCAAAGAAAGCATTATTACCTACAAAAACATAAGGGATTTATCAGTCCAAAATGAGTAATGTAAAAGTAAACTAAATTTACACTTTAAAAAATATCAATTTTAAAGCACCTGGAAGCTTTTTTTCTCTTAATGGAAACATAGTTTTCTTATTCAACAACAATGTCCCTTCATACGAACCAGTATTAATCACACAAACTGCTCCAGGAAATGGATCAGCTTTAGTAGTCCTGCTCTATGTTGCTCTATCAACTAAAATATCATAACAATTAAATGACAATTTTAGTACTGCTCTTTGTTGGTCTACCTCCCTGCCTATGTCCATGTCTCTCTATGTGTGGCTATATATATATATATGTATGTATGTATGTATGTATGTATGTATGTATGTATGTATGCATGGTGTGTGTATGCATATGTTTGTGTGTATGCAAGCTTCTATAGACATCATTTAAGCACTAATGTGCTACTTTTTTGTTCATCAACTTGTAGAAAGACATTAAAAAATATAACACATTACAAAATATAGAAAAACAAGGTTTTACTAGTTCTACTAGGCATAGATAATGATGTTTGCATGGTCCTTGTTACCGACAATGCAACAGACAATAGTGGACCACCAACTGAAGGAGGAGTCCACACTTCATCATGAGTTGAAGAATAGAATATTGTTAGCAAAGACATTTGCAATGGATAAAGATCAAATGGGATACTAGCAAGAAACATTGACAAAAAAAAAAGGTAAGTGTTATAATGTTGATCAAAACAAACAAAGTGTTACTTACACTAAGGTACTGTGAAAGAACCCTAACCATGTTCAGCATGTGATGTCGCAACTGGCACATATGTCTATACAAGAACACATAAAATCAAAGATCATGATCCATAAGATACTATAAAATATTAATATCTATTGAACTTCTATTACTACTTTAGTTGAATTACTACTTACTTTCAAAGATTGGATTCTATGGTCCAGTTCTATTCTCAATGCCTATTTCTCCTCACTTTTGTCACCCTTGATGATAATTTGAACAAGCTCATCAGTGTATCTTTGTGTAATTTGTTGGGTGATGAATACAGGGTCAGTACTAAGGCCAATGTCATGTAGATATGATGCTCGTATTTCAGATTGCATTTGATCAGCAATCATTGTAGCTTTTTCCTATCAGTTGTGACATCAAATATTTGTATACTTTCATCAAAATAACTCCAAAGCCATAAAGAAAAGAAAATAATAATAGGACATTTGTTTCTATATTAACATTAAAATTTACAATAATTAATGTTTACCTCTACTGAAGGTGCCTGACATGGTGCATCTATATTGCCCTGTGAAAAAAATTAGTAAGTCTTAGAAATCAGTAGAAAAATTAAAGTAATAGACCTACCAAAAAAAATATTAATAATAAAATAGATTGTCTATGTAAATCATTTGTCTTAAGTTAAAAATTTAGCGTAACTAATGTTTATATCTAAAAAAATATTTGGCATGTTCTACTTAATGTTTATATGTGCACATATGGTTTGGAAAGAAATATTTGGTCATACAAGATCCCATCATAGTTAACATTGATCGTACCTAAAGATTTCATTGATCATCATGATCATGATCCATGTCATCATCATCGTCATCATCATCATTATCACCATCATCATACTTGTCACTTTGATCATTGTCATCACCACCACCATCTTCATCACCATCATCATCCTCTTGATCACTATCATCATCATGACCATCATCACCATGATCATCACCATCTTCATCACCATGATCATGATCGTCATCAGCATCATCATCATCATTATCACCATTATCATTAGCATGACCAAAATCATCACCATCTTCTTCTTCTTCATCACTGGGTAACTGTTGTTCCTGATAATTATTTACTTCCTCTTGTGCTTCTTCAATATCTTCTTCTTCGATCACATTATACTTTATCGGCCTTCCTCTTGGGTCATGTCTAACAACAAATAACTAACCTAGTTTGTCTGGAACACCAAAGTTAAACACTTGCTCGCATTAACTTGGAAGAACATAGGGCTCATCTCCGACTGGCTCAAATGACCTTGTATTAATCATAGTAAATCCACTATCATTTTCAATAATAATCCTATCGAGATCATTTCGATTTAGTCATAACCTAAACCATTTGATGACAAATAGAACTATTTTGAATGAATTAAAATCACACTCAAGTATATCATCCAAAATGCCATAGTATTAATTTTCAGATTATTGAGGATGTATGTCAGTTCTAGATGAAATATTGGTGACTGCGAAGACAACACTTATCCTAGAATCACACTTTTTTTCGTTTCATCTAACTTTTTTGTGCAGAATTTATAGAAATGGTAGTACATAGCTTTGTGTTGTTTGACCTGCAATTATTCAAACATGTCAAGAATCTTCTCATTGATCTGTGAGTTGATATTAAACTTATGTCTCATGATTAGTAATCTTATGCATAATTTTGTATCTCTTAAGCCATCTATTAGATCAAGTACCATCAGCATAACATTGGGATCTCCATTACGATGAGTTTCTTTAACCAATGATGCAACACCATCCCATGTTAATGAGCGACCATTTTCTTGAGACTATTCAATCCACACTGTCATCCAATCAAGATTATTTGCAATATACAAGTGTAGTGCATGCCACTTAAGACCAACTATAAAGAAGACAATTACACTAGTTAGAAACAACTTATATATATTGATGATGGATAAGAATTGTTAAATTAACCAAAAAAACTTATAATTACCTCTCGCCCTCCTCAATCTACCTTTCCTCATTAGGTACTCCCCTTTGAATTTTTCATTACAGTTGGGATCCCAAATGCGATCTAGATGGATACCTGCTGCAAACTTTGGAAGATATTCATTGATATACACCATGGTCTTGTATATCATATATCCCTCTATCATAGAACCCTCAGGACATGCTCCTTGTCAAACCAAGCCCTTCATAAATTTCAAATGCCTCTCAACCATCCACATTGATCTAGCTTGTACAAGTCCACACAATTCAATCTCCTCAACTTGATGTATGAGGTAGTGTTCTTGAGCATTGAAAAATGTTGGAGGTAAACACTTTTGCATTTCACACATAAGCTGTGGAATTTTTCTCTTCCAATATTTTATATCTTTTTTTATCAATTTCTTTAGATGATAACCACCTAAATGAGATTCAACATGCAAAAACACATAGAGGAGATTTCAAATAAAATTATACAATAGATTTTAGATAAAAAGCTACAAATCCAAGAAAAAATGCTCTTCTAACCTCGTGTATTTTACAATATCATATATAACTTGTTTAATACTATTTTCAAATTGTTGTGGAAGGGATAGAGGTAGGATGAACTGCAATCATTAAAAAATGATCATTTCAATATATTATTAAATAATGCAACTGGTACTACATTCAATCTTACAAATATACTGTAAATAGAAAACATGACTTACCTTGAGGAAGGTATGCCAATCATGTGTCTTCAACCCTGGCCCAAAATCACCTTTATTTGATAGAAGAGTGCTTATATTTGTAGCAAATATTGTTGGAAATTTTGTTTTTTTTTATGATTTCTTTTAATGCATCACTTTGTTGCTTCATTAATAACCAAGGAAGGGCACTTCTATTTATGTGATCTCCATTCCTATTTGATTCAATAAAAAAATTTAGTGCATGATTAGATTCATGAATGTCAATACAAATTTTAGCAATTTGTTCTCTATCACACCTTCTATCCAACATTTTCCATAATGTCTCTGTTACATTCTTTCCAATATGCATAGCATCAAACAAATGCGTGATTGGGAGATCCTTGTAGTATGGTAACCTACTAAATTGAGTAGGATAACTTTTCATTCCTCTAGGAAGTTAGTCATTGATGCCTTGATGACCTTCATGAGCATCAGTTATAGCATTAGTAAATATAAGACAATATCGAAATACAAATTGCAAACTTTAGACGACAAATTGGACATTACCTTGACAATTTAGTCGATCGTATTCCAAATTCCATAAATAAGGTGTCATTATTTGTGGCCTTGATGATGTCTCTTCTTTCCCATTGAAAATATGTTTTTAATCAATTTGACACTTATGACTATTGTGGAGAAAGTGTCTAAACTCATCAAACACCTTCTTTCCTAAACTTCTCGAATGATGACATTTCATCTTCGGACCACAAACTAGACATGCAAATTTTCCCTTTGTCTAAATACCTAAAAAATCATGTATAATTGGATCATGTACAATTATCATGTGCAACTTAATTATTTGATACTAATGTGTAAGCACTATAACAGACCAAAAATATGTGATCTCAACAATATAACATACTGCAAAAATGAGTTAGCCCAGGGGCATCATGTATTGTCCATACAAGCATTGCATGGAATTGAAATTGTTGATGTCCTATCAGTCTAGAGATGTCATACATAGTGATGCCATTCCATAACTTCAACAACTTGTCAATTAGGGGCTCAATATACACGTTCATATCTTTAACTTGGTATTTACCTAGCAATTGAATGAACATAAACATTACGTAATTATTATAACCATTTTCATGCACTATTTATAAATTAATTTAGATAACTATTAAAAAAAAAAACCTAGCACAATCATTAACAACAATATGTGCTCCCTCTTTATGAACATCCAAGGAGGAATGTTATTGTTAATAACAAAAATAGGCCATACTGAGTAAACAGATCTCATATCTCCATATGGATTGACACCATCTGTCACCAATGAAAGTTTTAGATTATGAGGTTCTTTTTTAAAGTGTGACCATGTTTCTTCTATCTCTTTAAATGAAGAACCATCGGCAGGCATTCACATAATGTCATCTTGACTTCTATTGCATACATGGTAATCCATAAATTGTGCCAAGCTAGCGCACCTGAATAATCGTTCCAGATGTGGAATAATGGGAATATACTGAAGAACCTTATGAGGCACTTTTTTTGTTATTTGATCTAACCGATATCTACTAACATGACAATCAAGACATTCTATTGCAAATTCATGTTGTTTATGATATAGAATGTGATCATTGGGACATGCATGTATTGTCTGATACTTCATTCCAATCTGATCCATAATGTTAGATAATTCTCGGTACGAACGAGGCAAAATGTTTGATGGTGGTAAAAAAAACTCACTAATCAACCTACAACAACAAATATGCACTGTTAATATAATGAATAGTAATTGTATGCTAACCTTGAAGATGAGAAAAATGACATACCTTAGCATACGTGACATTGCTACATTGGATATGCTATTCATAACCTTTAAGTTCACCAAAAACACTATAGTCGATAGTAGAGTTGTTTGGGAGCCTAGGTATAAGGGCTCGTGTGCCTTCTCAAGTAAAGGTATATCAAGACCATCTTCATTATTATTATCAGATTCGCTAGTACCATCGTTGTGAGCCTCTTCATCACTTGCCCCAATACCATCTTCTTCAATCATGTCCTTTGGCACATTATCATCTTCTTCCATGGGAGCGTTATCCTCAGCTTGGATATTCACACCTCCATGTTCCTCCAGTAGGAAATCCACATTTAGCAATGGACAAAAATCGTGGCCCCCTTCAACATGACCATATTGCCTATAATGACTCTGGGCTATTGTGATTAGAATTCTTTGATTCTTTAAACCCTTACACTTTTTGCAAGGACAATAACATTTCTCAGGTTTTCTTCAAAATTGAGCCCACAATGCAACCATTGTCTCATTATTTTCTTCTAGATTCATATTGTCAGGTGTGGTCTTTCTTCACAGGAAAATATACCTACAAATAAATTGGACATGTGGTGATTAATGTTTATATCTGCACATATTTTTGTTAATTAATGTTTTCAAATGTAACTAAAATGATTACAAACATATCAAAAAGGACCTTCACAGGGTCTTATTACATCAACTGTTCTAACATGGTCATGTTGGTTATCTTGAGACCTTAATGTCTTCTCATGCCTTCAACCTTGACCTTGATGCTCCTACATCATTCTTCCAAGGATCAAGGAAAGTTGGATCATCATGGAATTGAGTCGACAGACCTTCTAGGAAGTTGCAATACTTCAGCCTTGTAAGTGTCACATCAATGCAATGGGTACTAAACAAATAATTTAAGTTGATGAGAAATGGTTGTTATGAATTCAACTTGTAAGCGTCACCTCAATGTATTGGGTATTAAACAAACAATTCAAGCTTATGTGTATGGTTTTATATGAACCACAACTCATGAAATATGCATTAAGTCCATACTTGCTGTTTACAATGAGTATGGGTTTTTTTCTAAGAACATACCTGTGTTTTACAGTCAGTAAGTTTCTATATCCTCTAAAAAATTTGAAGCCATGATCCAAAGTCACATGGTTGAAGATGATCATTGTCCCCTCAAAGTGCCATTGTTTGATAAATTTTTGCATTGAAATATGATCTAGAAAGGGCCTTTCCACGTAGTATGTTGGCACTATTTGGAAATCATCGATCATGTGGTTATTGTAAAGAGGTTAAGGACCAAACATGGAATCATGGAGATAGTGCATGGATGTACAAGGAAAATTTGTTGCTCTTTAGCTACTAATCTTGCTTTGTGCTTGTCAATTAAAAAATTATTTTTAAACTTGATCTTAATACTTTTTATAATCAATGGCTTTCTTTCCAATGTCTATCTCTTGACTCAACACATTTTTTCATTTTTCTTTCCTTCTTGCTTCATCATAAATACTTGGTTCACAAGCACTTATGGTGTTCTTCTTGCTAAGATTATGAAGTGGACAATTACTTTCAATCTAGATAATCAAATGTTTTGCTCAACTTTTTTGGGCAAGTGTGATGATATGTAGTGCACTATAAATTTTATCTTCAATGAAAGAATTAGCACCTCTAATTTTCAAATGGTGATCAACCAGAACTAGCTGACAATCTAACCTAAAAAATACATTTTATGCCAAATTCCAATCACAGTTAAAGAAATTTAGCTATTGGAAAATGATAAGATTATGTCTTATTTTAGATATGCAATAAAATGGGCAAGAAATGTGGAAGAATGTTAATTTTTTATCCACCAAAACATGAGTAAAATTGTATAAAATGAATGTATTTTTAAAAATAATGTCAATTTCCTTCAAAAGAAATATTTTGCATGCAACTTACTGGCTGAAGATATTTCAAGTTCAACAACTCTTTAATCACAGGATCCACAATAGTTGGAAGCTTTGACTTGTCTGTCAGCTGTGGCTTGGCCTGCAGCAACAAAAAATTCTTAGTATATGCATCTCAACATTTAAAAAATACATGAAGCAATTCAGGTCAGTTATAGTCTGTAAATTAACTGGCATTTATTTATTCTTTAACATATTCAACAATCAAGTACAATTAATAGGAATACAAGAGAAAAACTTGGAATTCTACTAATGTAATCAATGTTAATCTTGGGTACTAGTACAAAGGCAGTAAGAAATCTACAGTTGTACCAACCAAGATATTTACAAGACTTGATCACAAAAGGTTCATTTAGCACAAAACAACTTCAAAAATATTGTATATATACACTCTTTGATGCTGTCAAAGGGAACAATTATTTTAATGATGTTTTACGTAAGAATTGCTAGAGGAAATGATAAGCATGAAATATATTCAAGTTTTGACACTAAGGAATTGAAACATTCACACTTAGGAATTACCTAAAGTATTTAAATTCACTCAAATTATGCCTTATAGCTTCTTTGAAAAACAATGATTTAGATATTCAGTGGTAGCTTAAGTACTATATACTAGTGCTTGCACCAAGCATAGGTGCAAGAGTATAGTCGATAGTGGCATGCAATTGATCATTTTAGAAATGTGGCAGCTAGTAGAATTGTTTTATAGAAAATCCCTATACTATTATTTGGTAGGAAGACAATTAGAACCAAAGTAAACATGGTGTGCACAACTGGCATCATTTGATTGTTTTCTATTTTGAGGTGTAGAATATTTGGTGGATCTTAATTTTTGTGGAAACTATTTTGAGCAAGGATATGCTAAAAATGAGTTCTTCTTCTACAACCATAAAAACATTATTAGATTCACCATCCAAACTATTGAGTTTCAACCAAATATCAATATGTAGTTTACGAACAGTTGGCCTAAATGGTTGTTGTTATAATTGAGAATAACAACGAGCTTGATTTGATGAGTTTTTTCTATTGACTCATAAATTTTCTAATAATTCAATAGATTAACACATTGATAAAAAAACATGGAAACTCATTAGCTATTATTATGGAGTTAGATCTCAACATTGGCTCTAGTATTTCTTTAGTTGGCAATTGTGCATTGGTTACATCTAGATTATCACTAGCTATTGCAAATGATGGAAGTGATACTATGTATGATGCTTCTAATATAGGAACTCCATGAGAAGCTAGAGATCATTTAATGGAGATTTGGTGATGAAAAATGGGATCTCTAAAGATGAATAGAGCTCATTGATGTTAAGAGGGCTCGTCAAAGTGTTTGTTGAAGTGTCCTATGTGTTTTTTGACAAGTAGGATTGGTTATAAAGTGTAATGTCCTCATTTTAGCTCACCATGGTTTATGTTTGGATTGACCTATTATTGGCCCTCGTAGGTTAACGTTGATGGCTAGAGGGCCCCATCTAGAAAAACAAGAGGATCTTTCCCTTCTATAGTACATAAGTGTTTATGATTGCTCCTTGTTTGTTTCAGTTAGGTACACTTACAATTTATAGTAAGTTATGTATCCAACATTTCTACATTTGGCAAGGCACCTAGACCGATCTCAATGTAGTGATGACCCTTGGCACTATTGATTTTATCAAATATTTAGGGAATTACTAGTTATAGTAGGTTAGGAGTTAATAGAGAGAACCATTAATATTTTTAGTAAGGAAGTTGGTTGTGCGATGGAAGAAATGATTGACCAACTGGTTCAGATGAGACAAGGAGATGATGAGTAATCAATGAGATATTAAAATTATAGTAACAATAATAAAGCTATTTATAATGGTTATATTGTAAATTTATTACTTATCTTCATAAAGTACTATTGAGGAGCCATTATATTTAATGGAAAAGTATGCCTTTAATAATGACATAACTTAATTCAAACCCAAAAAATAGTTATATCAGTCATTAAAGTGACATATTGGTAAAGCCTCATGAGTCAAACTTTATTAAGGAATTATAAAAGCCCTAGAAATGAAATTGATTGATTTTTTGTTTATGAGTTTTGACTTTTATATTGGATGTTCCACGGAAGAGTGCAATGTGACCGAGGGTTTTATATTGGGTGTTCCAGGGAAGAGTGTGATGTTGAGTTACAAAACATTATATGACTACTCTGAGTCTTTATTGCATTCAAAGCATGAAATTTAGTACTAGTCCTAAGTTTTCATAGCAATCAAACCATGGATTTTGTATTGATTGATTCTAAGACTTTATATTATTCAAACCATGGATTCTAATGTTAATTCTAGGTTTTTATGGCATTCAAAAAATGAACTGTAGAAGAATTTATATGGTCTAAAGGGATGTTGCCCCACACTTCTCATCACCACCCTTGTAGTCAAATGTTTTTCTTGGACTCCTAGGATATTATTATTGGGTAAAGCTTAAATAGTTTTGAATTTTTTTGTTTGCTTTTTCTATTTGGGGTTCTTTGGAAAAGGAGGAGATCTTGGTAACGACAAGCCCAAACTTTAGATTGTTGTTCCTTCTATAGCTTTTGGTGGAGCATTAATAAGTTTTGTTCATTCTATGAGAAGAAATACACATAAGAAAATAAATTCATTCAAAAAACTTGTGACAACTTATCATGATAGACAAAATGGAGATTCCACCTTCTATTTGGAAAATAAGTAAATATCTCCGAGGAAATACCAAATTCAAACTCATGCTTAGGTTGCATGTGTCAACACTCTGCACCGCATCGAGCTTAGTTGCAAGACTAACTAACTTATCAAGATTGTGTATCCACAAATGAAATTGGTATAAATGTTACAACCACTAAATTTGGAGGGCATGGAAATTTAGTCATCACTATCCTATGTAGTACACTTAATTTCATATGTTGGAATCATTTTGTTACTTGTACACATGATAGTCCAATAGCTTTTAATGTCATCTTCATCACAATTTTTCTATGATAGTCTAATAGTTGCAGGTGGCATCTTCGTCACAATTTTTCCATGAAAGTTTTGTTGGTTTGAATTTTTGCATAATCGAATTCCTTTGTCCAAGGTATAGAAGAATTCAGATTAGGATCCACCTATGGCAAATAGGGTTTCTAGCCAAGTCATATTTTGTAGGTCTTTGAAACAATTTTTTGTCGAAACCCTAGGTCTTGTTTTCTTTTAAATTTTTCGAGTGTGAAACTAAAAATATGCGAAGATTCCCATCCTTTTCAAACTTTTTGTTCCCTAAGTCACATCTTTTCTTTTGTGTTTCTTACCGCTCGATCCCTAAAGATCTATAGCAATCACTATCTCGCTATGAAAAGATACAAGTATTTTACCCTTAGCGACATAGCAACCACCATTAAGTTGAAAAGTGGTACCGTCAAGTGGAAATATGATGATCAGAGATTATATTGTTTCAAAGATATTTCATCACGTTTACAACAAACATGTTAGAACCTAAAAAGGAATTACAACATTGAGGTACAAAAGGCATCAACAAAAATCTTAGCTTTTTCGATTAATCACTTTGCCATTATCGGAGAAATTGGGCACTTCACTATTAGCGACATGATGCCTTCACCAAAAATAATGGTCGGCAGTCACTTTTAAATTTTTTGATGATCGTAAGTTTTTTTCAGGCTGCGTGGTGCACGTGCTATTTTATTATGTGTCAGATGCATTAATGAGGGTAGTTATGACTTCACTCGCCTTTATCTTTCCAACCCTAAATTTTGATGAGTCACTAAAAATCGCTATGTTGCTATCGAAGAATTGGTGTCTCTCACCGTTAGCGACATAGTGCCCAGACAAAAAGTAGTACTATGGAAACTTTTTAGAGTAAGTGGGTCCTAGAAAGTACTCCATCAGATATCAATTATAAAGCTTTAGAACATGCTGGCATCTAATGGGCTACATGTATACGCTGGGAAAAGCAAAGACACCGAGATTTGCTATGTCGCTATCAGGAACTTTTTCTTCTCGACGTTAGCGACATAGCACCCGGTCGAGACCCTAAAATAATTTTGTGTAAGGTTAAGCGTATATTTTTGTTGTTTTTGTTTTGGTCTCTGTTGTTAAACCATTCATTTTGTGCCAAGAAATTTGAAAGGATTATTTTTTCTTATACTGTTACTTTGGATGGTCTTCCATACATGGATTATGCTATTGTAGGGTTACTCCTTGCCATGTGATTATAAAGAATTACACAAAATCAAAGGCAGAAGAAAATGATTCATTTAAATTAATAAATTGTAAAAATAAAATAAAACGAGCCTAATTGAATTTTACTTTCAATGTTGGAAAGAAGTCCAACCATTCAAAAATTTGAGGGATCTTTTTATTGATTTCTTTGAAGAGCAGCTTAAATAATAGAACATAGCTCACATAGCCAAAGATGAGGAATTAGACAGCCCACCAAAATGAACATCTCACAAGTGCACAAATTGACTAAAATACTGATTGACATTGTCTTCGGCATTTAGCGAAACCAAAGATGACATGACTTAATTATAACATAAACACTAAAAAATTATACATAATTATAATATAAACAGTTTGTGTTGGTGATGGTTTTTTAAGCTTGTCTATAATGGTGGCCCAGTGCACAAATGCTCTTTGGTCTTTTTGTTCCACAAAATTAGAACCCTTTTCCTCCCTCCTTTAATCAACAACTAAAACTATAATAGCCACACATCATACTTAATTCAAACAAAGACACCCATAGATGAATAGGCTCATTAAACACTGCTCCAAACTGTGAAATTCACAGCCTTAGTAGGAAAAGGAAAAAAACACATATATCTTTGCAAATAAAAGAAAACAGAACTTGTAATATTGAATAGAGTGGAGAAATTAAAATTTACAATTGAATTCATTTACAGCAATTACATAATTATAGAAACTAAGAGAAAAATTCCTTCCCCTTCATATGAAGCAGTCAAAGATGCATGACAATATAAACTGGGAGTTAAAAAGGGTGCTGGCAGTTTAAAAAGGTGAATCAGTGTTTGCATTGCCCATGTCTATTTTGCCATTGGAGTTGGAATTAAGAATTAATAACTGCTAACACCCCTTCTTAATTCTAACTAAAGATTAGCTAATGAGGAAAGAGGGAAAACCCATTGGGATGAAAAATCCCCCTAAAAAACAAAAGATGCTAACAAGACAAGGAAACTATTTGTTTTACAATTTCTTTCACCCCAAGAAGATCTTGGAGAAACTAAAACTTTTTCTCAGTAAAGGTCTTTGTAAAAATGTCAGCAATCTGATGAGACATAGGACAATACTATAAATCAATGATGTCATCATGGATGAAATCTTGGATGAAGTGCATATGGATCTCGATGTGCTTGGTCCATTGTTGCTGTATTGGATCTTTGAAAACCTTCAATGTACTTTGATTGTCACACCAAATGATGGTTGGTTGAGGAAATGAGATACCTAACTCAATGAAATTTTTTTGCATCCAAATACTTTGAATAGTAGCATTAATAATGCCTTTATATTCAGCCTCTATAGATGAGAGAGTAGTGGAAGATTGTTTTTTGCTTGACCAACATATGGGACCAGAATCCAAATTGAGAACATATCTTGAAGTGGACTTTTGATCAATGCTATCACCAGCCCAATCAGAATCAGTATAGCCAATGAGATCCAAAGTACATGTAGTTGAATAATGAATTCCATAGGTAATAGTTCCTTGAACATAATGAAGGATACACTTGGTAGCTTTCCAATGTAGCTCATGAGGCTCACCCACTGCATATGATAGATCTAGACAAGAATGAGTGAGATAAAGAAGACTTTGCACAAGCTGATGATAGAGTGTACAATCAGCCAATGGTGTATCTTTTCCATCTTCCAACTTGACCATGGATAGAAAAGTGTGGGTTTTGGTTTACAATCACTCATTTGAAATCAAACCAAGAGATCTTTTGCATACTTGGATTGAGCAATTATGACACCTGATTCAATTTGATTGATTTCAAGATCAAGAAAGAAATTGAGAAGGCCCATGTCTATCATAGCAAAGGTATCATGCAAAGCTACCTTGGTTGTCACAATTGTTGAGCATAAATCACATGTAATTAGTAGATCATCTAAATAGAGTACCATGAGCAACAAAGAGCAAGATGTTCTCAACATATAAACATTTGGATCAGATTTACATCTCATAAAATTTTGAGACAGAAAATAAGAATCTATTTTAGTAGACCAAGCACGAGGTGCCTATTTGAGACCATAAAGTGATTTCTTGAGCTTGCATACTAGTGAAGAATTATATACATACCATTGTGGCTACTCCATGTAGATCTCCTCCTTTAGATCACCATGAAGGAAAGCATTCTTCAAATCCATTTGATGAATCTCTCATTGTTTTGATGCTGCAATAGCTAGAGCCAATCGAATGGAATCCATTTTTGCCATAGGACCAAAAGTCTCATCATAATCAATGCCTTAAACTTTTTGAAAACCTTTGGCTACCAACCTTGCTTTATATTTACTCACTTGACCATTTTCTGATTTCTTTGTTCAATAGATGCACTTGCACTTAACAATTTTATGATTGGGTGGAAGTGGAAGCAATTCCCAAGTTTGGTTTGCTATAAGAAAATTGTACTCCTCATCCATGGCAGCTTCCCAATGAGGATTCCCTATAGCTTCTGCATAAGTTTGAGGATCTGATACTTGAAGAAGATAAGAATGCATTGGATTAATGGAATCTATAGTTGAAAATGTATGAGAAGCATCATATATATCAGCCAAGCTTTGTGTTCTTTGTCTTCTCATAGGAGATGCTAAATCATCACTATAATCCCAATTGAGACATGCATGTTCATGTTCATGTTCATCAGATTTAAAGATGAATCTAAAATTAGATTTGTGGTATCTCCATCATCTTCAAGATCTATGAGAGGAGGAAGCATAGAAGTGGTAGTATGTTGCATTTGAGATGCTAGCATGGGACTTTCATCAAAATATACACTCCTCTCAATGAAGACTTGTTCTGTAGAAAGATCTAGCAATTTATAACCCTTTACATCATCTAGATAACGAACAAAGATACATTCCTTGCTTTGGGCCTTCCTTTTATCAGTAGGAATGCGAGCCCATGCATGAGATCCAAAAATATGAAAATGAGTGACCGCTAGTTGGATACCTATCCATGCTTCAAAAGGAGTTTTTCCTTTAATAGATTTGTCAAAAGATATGTTTTGGATATATGAAGCACATTTGATTGCTTTAACCCATAGTTTTGAGGGAAGTGACCTAGCATGCAACATGCAACTAGCCATCTCTTTTAAAGATTGGTTCTTCCTCTCAGCTACTCCATTTTGTTGTGGAGTGTATGGAACTATGTTCTACCACTGTATTCCTCCTTCTTCACAAAGATTTTGAACATCATTGTTGACATACTCCTCCCCATTATCTATGTAGAGGATCTTAACCAATTTTTTAGATTATTTTTCTGCATAGGTTTTGAAAATCTTGAGATTCTCAAATAGTTTAGACTTGTATTTAAGCAAGTATACCCATGTGTACCTTGAGTAATCAATAATTAATGTAAGGACATATCTAGCTTTTCTCATGGAAGGCTCAGGAAGAGGACTCATTAAATCACTATGAACAAGCTCTAGAGGAGAAGAGGCTCTCCATGAGATTCCCTTGGGAAACTTTTCTTCTAGATGTTTTCCAACAGCACAACCTTCACAAACTCCATTAGAGAATTTCATGGTAGGCAAGCCTTTCACCATTCCCTAATTTCTAAGTTGCTACATGTATCTATAATTTAGATGTCCAAAACTTTCATGACAAATTCTACTTTCATCATTTGCATGTGTTAGAAGTAAAGTAGAATTTGAGTTTTCAACAAAATCAAAGAAAGTGTACAGATGAGATTGATGATTCACCTTACGAACAAAAATTTTGGAGTTGTCTTGCATTTCATAGATCATGATCAAATCTAGCATGAATTCAACTCTCCTCCTAGTTCTTGTATGTGTCATTTGACACAAAAAAAGTAGATTTACACAAAGTTTTGGGATATGCAAGACATTCTCAAAACTTCCAATTCCAAGCTCTACCTTCCCAATTCTAGTTTCTTCTATAGGAGATCCATCTCCCATGAGAATAGGAGAACCAAAATATGGTTTTAAAGATGAAAGAGCATGTTTTTTGGCTGTCATGTAGTGTGAAGCTCCAGAGTCTATGATCCATGCATTTGAGGAAGAATGAATAGATATCAAGACATGAGCATTGCCTTTGGTTTATGGTGCTTTTTCTTTCTACTTCTTGGCACTCTTAGGAATAAAACCTCCAAGATTATGTTGTTGAAGTGTCTACGCCATGAGATCAATGGTCTTCTTCATGCATGATGATTTTGGATGATACCCATGGTTGCAATAGGTGCACTTTGATTTGCCCGTTGTGTCCTTTTCTTTGGAACTTGTAGACCCATCTGAAGGTTTTGGATTACCTTCCTTTCTTGGATTTGAATCCCTCTTCCATTTTCCTTTGGATTCTTGATTGGATTTAGAGTTATTCTTCTAGGTTGTATGCACAATGAGTGCATGAGCTTTCTAATTCTTCAAGGTACCCATCTTAATAAGCTTATCCTGCTCATGTATTAGAGATTCAATGAAGGCATTGAGTGTGGGCATCTTTCAATTTTCTCCTATATTGAGTCTAATTGTGTGGAAGGAAGAAACAAATACTACATATTCTGGACCCAACTTTGATGTAAGAATAAACTTACTTTCTTCATTGGACTTATCAATACCATATCCTTTCAGCTAAAGTAACAAAGCTTTAAACTTTACAAAGTAATCTTGGATATTGTCAAAATTCCTTGGATCTAATGAGATGAGCTTATTTTCAAGGATATGACCTTGCATTTCATCTTGCTTTCCAAATAGGGTCTCCAAGGTATCCCAAAACTTCGCTTGGAGTTGTGAATGCCTCAACATGGAACAATAGTTCTTGAGATATGGACAAACATAATAGACCAAATGCTTCATCCATATGATTGAAGTATTTAGATTTCTCTACTGTCGAATTGCGCTCAACCTCTTTATTCTTAACTATTTGATAGAGACCTTTACTTCAAGCTGAAGTAAAATTTTATGCTTCCAATCAAAGTAGTTGTATAGTGTGAGAATAACAGAGGATAGAGAATCCATTTTCAGATCTGATATTCTATATCCACAATAAAAGAAAATTATATTTATTTTTTCTTTCCTATAACCTGCTCTGATACCAAGTGAAATTCATAGCCTTAGCAAGAAAATAAAAGTAAATAATTATATCTCTACAAGTAAAAGAAAAAAAAAACTTGTAATATTGAATAGAGTGGAGGAATCAAAAATTACAACTGCATTTATTTATGTCAGTTACATAATTATAGAAACTAAAAGAAAAATTCCTTCCCCTTCATACACAACAGTCAAAGATGCATGACAATCTAAACTAGAAGTTAAAAATAGTGCTGATAGTTTAAAAAGGTGAATCAATATTTGCATTGGCCATGTTTATTCTACCACTAGAGTTGGAATTAATAATTAATAATCACTAACACAAACAATGCATAAAAATTTAACCTTAGTAAATATTTTGCTTTGTGTTCCCAGGTGCAAAGAAGGTTACAATATAGTAGTCATCTTTATAAGAAGAGGCGAGCCTTTTAATCTTTCCTTGTTATTTAAGAAGGCTCACCATATCCTTGTACATGTTGAAGACAGTGGTTTTCAAACTAATTTCAAAATGTCAACAATTTGTCACTTCAAGTTTATTTTCATTACTGCATAGATAGCACCCATATCTTTCATGTTGCCAAGCATGATCGAATAAGTACCATCCTGAAAAAATATTTCCAATTATCATGAGCAATTGTCCCCCTTATAATTGTCTCTAACATCCATACATACCAATTTTATGTTCTCAGTTTATGAAATAAGTCTTTTGTGGATTCACTATAACTCTTGAGTAATCCATACCTCTCTCTTACATCAGACTCTTTCACAAATTTGACTAATACTTCCCTTGCTTGCCTAGGCTTTAGCTCTCCATTTTCTACAAGTTGCTGATTTAACATCTCCACTCCCTTTTCTACAAGCAAGATCCCTATTGTAGATATTGTAGCCTACGCCATTTTTCACTGATCTGCTTCCTATGAAAAATAAATCACAACCCTAAAAAGATTTCTTGGCACATGAAGGTGTCGAGTGACAATTTTTCTCGGCACCAATAGATGTCGAGTGGCAGGTAGATGGTGCCGACTGGACTCAGCACAAGAACAAGTTGAGTGAACTCGACACACAAATGGAAACTCAGCAACAAGCATATATCAAGTGTGCTTAGCAACAAGCAATGCCAAGTGAGCTCGGTAGCCACTACAAAGTGGTGCTCGGCAAAAGAGGATGCTGAGTGAGCTCGACAATAACTACAAAGATAGAACCTAGTCATAAACTAGACAGAGTGACCCGACTTACAACCTGGATATTTCCACCATTAAAACCAAAGAGCCAAATTGTGAATCTTTCAACAATGAACTTCTCAAATGCAATAAATAGAGGAAGAACAATAGATTTTAGTATGCCTTCTTGCTTTCTTGCTTTCTATTCAAATATGATAAAACTATTACAAAATTTGGGAGCATTTGGCTTCAACCAGAAAACTCTAAAATTACCCTAAAATATTCAAAATGATTAAAACTTTAAACTTTAAACTTATAGCTCTAACGACTGCATACAACAATGCTTAGAGCAATCACTGCTTCACATGAAAAATTCAATAAACAATGAACTTATAGAATGAGAAGAGGAAACATGTGCAACCGTAGACATGAGAAAAAACTTCCTTCTATCTTCTAAACTTGACTGATCTACTGATCAACTTCTTTGCACTGTGCACTTGCACTTCTCTACTCTCGTCTTCTACAATTGTCTTATCTGTTGAACTCTTCAACTCTAATTGAATAAATCAAATTCATTCTTTTTTTTCTTTTGCCAAAAACTTTTTCCCCCTCTTTTCCCTCCTCTATTTGATCTAAAGACTTTTACATAATGTCCACATTCCTTTTCAACCATGGCTTTAAATTCAAAAAATTTATCAAATACTTCAGATTTGTTCTTTAAAAAATACACCCATGTCCTACGACTAAAATCATCTATGAATGTCATAAAATAAGTACTCCCCCCAATAGAAGTAGTTTGCATAAGGCCTACTAAATCAAAATACACTATTTCTAATGTTGCTCTAGTCCTTCTAGAATTTCCAGAATTAATGGGAAGCCTATGTTGCTTACCTAATATGCAAGCCTCACACTTTTCATATGAATCTACAATGCTTGGAAAACCATCTACCATTCTTTTCTTGGACAACAACTTTAAACCAATAAAGCCAAGATGTCCATACCTAAGATGCCAAAGCTTGGAGGGGTCTTTAATCATGCTCCTAAGAGCTGATTGCTGATGTACTAATGTACATGCATGCTTGGGAGGTGCAACACTAACTTGAGAAGAGGAACATGTCTCTATCCTTAATGGGAACATCTAGTTCTTTTTCATTTGGATTTATACAAGTAATCTATTAATCCCATCCTTCTCATGAATGACACATTTTTCATTTTCCATTAGCACTTTGTATCCATTTTAAATGAGTTGTCCAACACTCATCAAGTTGTGCTTCATACTGGGTTAAAAATACATATTTTGTATCTCCTTCTTCTCACCTTGCTTAGTGTAGACCATAATAGATCCTTTGCCAATTGTGGGAATGGTTCCATTATTTCCCATTTTAATTTCAGACTTAAATGTCTTATAATTGAAAGAGAATAGACTTTCATTACCAATCATATGGTTGCTACAACTACTCTCCAGGTACCATACATCGGGGCCTCCTTCTTCACTAATGTTACACATGATGAGGGCTATGGGATTGTTTCCATTTCCCAAGTTCACATCAGCCACATTAGCATTTTTCTTTAACTGATCACCCTATTTCTTCCAGCATTCACTTGCACAATGCCCATACTTATTACAGTAGTAGAATTCAACATTACTCTTATTAGAGTTGTAATTCTTCTCACCTCCTCTAGAACTATTTTCAGAGGTGCTTGCTCCCTCTTGGTTGCTTGCTCATCCTGAGCTTTCTGCACCAGCATTCCTTTGACTATTCCTTCCATAACTTCTACTTCTTGAGCCTCTACTAGAGCTATTTCTACCTCTCCCCCTATCTCTTGAACTCTCTGGAGCCTCAAAAGATTGCTCTTGGGAAGTAGTTGCTAATCTATTTATCCGATGCTCATGGGTTTGAAGAGTTCCCATCAACTCATCCATGGTCAATGTGGTGAGGTCTTCTGCTTCCTCTATGGTCATCACAAGCTTGTCATATTTTTGAGGCAAACTCCTTAATATCTTTTCCACAATTCTCTGCTCATCATATTCTTCTCCATTTGATTTGAGTTGATTTATCAAAGTGGAGATTCATGAGCTAAACTCTGCAGTAGGTTCATTGTCTCTCAGCTGAAGCTTCTCAAACTCTCTTATACTTATCTATAGCTTTACTACTCTAACCTTATTAGTCCCCTTGAAGTTTATCTTAAGGATATCCCATGCTTTCTTTGCATAATTTGATGCTGCAATCTTGGGAAAGATTGTCTCTGTCATTGCTACCTAAATCAAACTTAATGCCTTAGCATCCTTTCTCCTTGACTCTTCTAACTAAGTCTTTTGTGGATTAATAAGAGCAACATACTAAGTTGGGTCTGTCACATCATTAAACCCATTTATCAAAAACTCTCATAAATCATTAGCAACCATTATGGTTTTCATCTTCTTTGCCCATGTATCATAATTTTGTCCATTAAAAGATGGTGGCTGCTGCCATATCTTTCTTGTATCTCCTTCCATGTAAAATATCCCCAAAAAAATGTCCTAACTCACTATAGATGTGGAGCCTTAAAGCTCTAATACCATGTGAAAAATAAATCATAACCTTAAAATAATTTCTCAGCACATGAAGGTGTCGAGTGACAATTTTACTCACCACTAATAGATGTTGAGTGGCAGGTAGACAGTGCCAAGTGAACGTGACACAAGAACAATCTGAGTGAACTCAACACACAAAGGGCAACTTGGCAACAAACAATGTCGAGTGAGCTCGGTAGCTACTACAAAGTGGTGGTTGGTAGAAGAGGATGCTGAGTGAGCTCGGCAATAACTGCAGAGATGGAACCCAATCAAACACTAGATCAAGTGACCAGACTTACAACCTAGATATTTCCACCATTAAAAATAGAGAGCTGAAGTGTGAATCATTCAACCATGAACTTCTCAAATTCAATAAATAGAGGAAGACCAATAGATTTTAGTATGCCTGCTTGCTTGCTTTCTTGCTTTCTATTCAAATATGATAAAACTATTACAAAATTTGGAAGCATTCAGCTTCAACCAGAAAACCCTAAAATTACCCTAAAATATTTAGAATGATTAAAATTTTAAAATTTAAACTTTCAACTCTAATGGGTGCATACAAAAATGCTTGGAGCAATCACTACTTCACAGGACAAATCTAATAAACAAGAAACTTACAGAATGACAAGAGCAAACACCTACAACTGTATACATGAGAACAAACTTCCTTCTACCTTCTAAACTTGTCTTGATCTACTGATCAACTTCTTTCCTCTATGTATGTTCACTTCTTTGTTCTACTCTTCTGTAACTCTTTGATCTACTAAACTCTTCAACTCTTATTGAGTGAATCAAATTCAATCCTTTTTGTCTTTCAACAAAAATATTTCCCCCCTCTTTTCCAAATTTGAAACTCACCTACTGACATTAAATTTTTTGATCATTCTATTGGCTGTCAGGATGGTAGGTGGGTGTTTGGCTCTAGGGGCAACCAACCTATAGCATTAAATATTTCAACACTTCCACCTCGACCTTGGCACCTCAAAAGAGTAAGAAAAATGCTTGCACCTCACACAACTCATTATCCCTTAAAAATATATAGAAAGAGAGTGAGGACAAAAAAGCATGTGGAAGAAACACATTTAAGAAATACTAAGAAGATAAGGATAAGATTCAACTCATTATCTCTTAAAAATGTATAGAGAGTGAGAATAAGAAAGTGTGTGGAAGAAACACATTCAAGAAATCCTAAGATGATAAGGATAAGATTCTTTTGGGTGTATTATTGGTCTCCATCAGTTAACTAAGACAAAGTCTTTTTTCTTGTAATAGTCAATTGTGTATTGTTGAAAGAGAAGTGCAAATTTTATGAGGGGTAGGATAATTAGACAAACTTGTATCATTGTCATTTCCATTCTTAATATTGTATATGTTTTAAATGTAATGTTGCAAAAATGAAGTTTTCTTATAGGGATTGTTGAAAGCAAACTGCAAATGTTATGGGGGTAGGATAATTAGATAATCTTGTATCATTGTCACTACCATTCTTAATATTGTACATGTTTTATATGCAATGTTGCAAAAATGAAGTTTTCTTATAGGGATTAAAGGATAGTGATGGAGAATTTGTACTCTTGAGAAAAAGTCAAAAGTACAAATATCATGAGGGGTAGGGTACAAGCTATTCCCACATTTTTGTCATCATGTGTCTTTCATTTTTTACTCTTAATATTACATATGAGCTAATGATGATGTTGTATGGGAGCTAGATAATAGTTGTGGAGAACATGTATTGTTGAAGGAGAGGTCACATTTTCCAATTGTGATGTTTTGAAGATTAAGTATGCTATTGAGGGCTACAAGAATACAAATTATAGATTTCTAATTCTTTATATATTCACTACACGATCAAAGCTAGAAAAATAAAATTATTTTAACTATAAATACATTAAAAACCTATTTTTAAATTCAAAGAATGAAAATGGTTTCATAGAAATTTTATATAACTATTTATTTATTTTAAATTAATTACATATTTGTAAATGTATGTTATATTGACGAGGAATAAAAATAAACATACATAATACTACGCACTCAATATTTAACTAATTTTGACTCATAAATGTTGAAAACTATTCAAACATTTTCAAGAAGATTTATATGGTTATAGTTGTATTTGATTGTAAGACATCTATTCAGTAAAATGAAAAAAAAATACTAAATTATATTTTAAACTATTATTTATCTTGTAATTATATTAGTTAAGAAATTGAATTCAATATAATTTAAAATGTTTTAACTATATATAATATGAATATTTAATAATAAGTAATTATTAAAATAAATAAATTATATATTATAAAAAATAATTAGTAAAATAATAAAAAAAATAAAAAAAAAATATAAAGAATATTATCAATAAATTAAATATTCCATAAAATATTATATTTATTATTTTCTAATAAAATTATAATAATTTTTAAATAATTTTTATTTTTTAATCAATTTACATACATACGCATATACATACACACACACACGCACACACACACACACACACACACACACACACACACACACACACATGTACCTTTTCATTAGTAGATTCCACATGTACATCAAATAAAAAATAAATAAAAATCAGCCTTCTCATGTATACAAAAGTACTCACACATACAAATAGTATACATTATTTGGTATCTTTCCATGTTTCTTTTGCAATGATGGTACAATTTTGGGAAATTTTGCATGATTGTAGAGAAATAATATGGTCATCCAAAATCATATGGTTAGGTACGTAGTGCCTTACTCTATTACTCTCAAATCAATAATGGCAAATATTATCTTATCCTTAAGAAGGAGGATAAAGAGGAATACAAAATTTTAATGAAGGATTCTTGTGATTAAATTTGATATTGATATCAAAGTGGATAGTGGATTATTACAAGAAACATCGCCTATTGGCCAAATGGATTGGAGAGAAATCACTAAAAACTTCTTAGAAAATGTATTATAATGATGTTGACAAAAAAAAATCATCTTGCTAATTCTAGATTCCAAAGGACTAAGTCCAGTAGTCCATTAATTTTTAAAGGTTTTAGCATTTTACTGTTGAATAATGTTGTCCTTGATGTCACACAAATGTCATATCAATCATTAGTCTCAAGTTCATCAAGCTCAAACAGTCTGCAATGCAATTTACAGTGCCAACTGAGCTCACTCGGTCATCGAAGGAAATGTGGAAGACAGTGTTAACCGAGCTAACTCGATCATCGAAGGAAATGTGGAAAATAGTGTTAACCGAGCTAACTTGATCAATGAAGGAAATGAGAAAAGTTAGTGTTAATCGAGCTTCACTTGGTCTCCAAAGGTTAGTTTCCACTGAGCTCACTCGGTCATCAAATTAATCATGGAAAAGTTAGTGTTAACTGAGCTTCACTCGATCTCCAAAGGTTAGTTTCTAACCGAGCTCACTCGATTATCTCAGGAAACACAGTACTTACCGAGTTCTCCCGATGATTGAAGGATTGTCATGAAGTTCGCTATATCAACCGAGCTCAGTCAGTTAACACAAGAATTATTTTTTGAACAAAGTTCACCGTGCAGGGTCGGCCAGTACAGGGATTTGCTAATTAATTACTTTTAGCCGACTGTTGTAATTGTTTGTTTTAGTTAGTGATTTGAGCCAACTAAGATAATCTAAAAGGTATATATGGTCACTCAAGTTATGAATTAAAGTGTGTGATTATGAAAAAGAAGTTATGAATGTGAATTATAGTATGAAGAGGTGAATGTTGAGAAAAGTCTGATGAAGGATCAGATGTGTTGAAGGAGCTGCAAAGTTGTATTTGATCAGTAAGGATTTAGTCAAACATAGCAGAGATCTGCAATCAGCAAAGATAAGTTGTACCTTATGTCAGGTCACTTCATTGTTGCTTTCTAACCATTGTAACAGTGTATTCAAAATCTCTTAATAGAGTTGGTTTAATAGCCATTCAATAAATCCTCTAACAAGGTGACAGTTCAGTTGAATTGTTCGAAAGACCTCTAGCAAGGCCACTCCTAACAGGGTGATTAAATCCTTTAACAGGGTCACGCCTAACAGTGTGTTTTTGTAACCTTTAATAGGGTTGGCTCCTAACAGGGCTCACTTTAGAAGAGTGAAAAATAGTATCCAGTTACATTGGTGGTTTTTCCCATATTGGGTTTCCACGTTAAATCTAGTGTCTCCTACATTCTTAATTGCTAAATTTCTTTGTGCATGATAACATATCAGTTCTTAATATTTGTCATTTGCTGCATTATCAAGTTTTAGCATTTTATTAATTAGATCAAGGGCATATTCAGACATCTTAGGGACTGTGGAAAGTTTATGGAATAACTGATTCACCCCCTCCCCCTCTGAGTTACTCTATTCTCATTTCCAACATTTTACTACATAGAATGGGTACAAAAATATAATCCTTACACATACAAACATAAAATGTTTCATCATTTGACCTAGTTAGAAAAATATTCTTTTGAAAAGATGAAATTTGTACCCTAGCATCAATTAGCAATATAATTTTCTCAAATATGAGCATAAAAGAAAGATATGTAACTAGTATATATTGAGGAATCCATATTACAAAATTGAACCCATAGAAATAATAGTTTCAGTATGGAGATGTGTTATAAGGCCATAATCCTATAAAGGATATAGTCATGAAATAAAATTTTGAGAAAATAAAGACTACATAGGGTAAAAGTACAAAGTTGGGTCACACTAAAGGACATTCAAAGGGGTTCTGCATGAAACATTTCTACCTGAAGAGGGCGAAGTTGAAAGAGTTGTGACTAAATGTTTGTGGTGCCAAATGGTGTTGACATGACACAAAAATGTTAAAAATAGTTCAATTAGAACCCTGTTAAATGAACCAGTTCTAGATTAAAGGGCTCCCATTGAAACCCCCTAAAACTATATATAAGAAAAATGAGGCCTTACAAACTCATTTGCACTATAGTATATTCCTAAGATCTTGGAGAATATATCGATTCCTTTGGCAAGACCAGAGAAGCATTCTATTTTTTAGATTTTTTTCATGTTTTTTACTTAATATATGTTTGTATTTATTTTTATTTTTTTTTCAAAACTTTGTATTTATATTAATATAATCAACTAGTTCAAAAGGGGCTCCCAGAGAAACAACCAAGAAAGAAAACTCCATTCATATCCCATTACAAAAAATATAGTATACCTAGAGCTACCCAAAAAGAGAGTTGGTGGACAAAACTCAATTAAAATATATGTGCCAAGGATGGTATGAGAGAAATAATAAGCACCAAAAACTCGACTTACATGATAATTATACAAAATGCCAAGTGATACATGAAATCCCAAAGGGATCATAATAGTAAATAAACTAATAATCAGCATGTCCAAAAAGAGAATATAGCTAAGAAACACAAAGCCACATATCAAACTAGTAGCACAAGGTGAACCAAAACCTACATGTTAGGAGACAAAAAACCTAACATCATAGAGAAAAAGAAGCAATAGATATAGTAGATCACCCTCCAAGACCAAACTGAGATAGTGGAGAAAATAATAGCGAGCTCCATAATTATTCAGCTTGCTCCAGGATAGGATCAATGGCAGTATGGGAAGTGGGAGGGATAACAAGGGAGGAGGAGGAGGCAACATTAGAAGGGGGACTCCTAGGTCTCACAGAAGTACACCCAAATGTAGCATCTGAGCATGCAGAATCATTACTAGAGTGAGCAATCAGCCCAAGAATAGCATATGTATGTGCAACGGTCCTTTGTCAAATTGCAACATCAAGAGGGAACTGAGTAAAGAAATTATCCAAGGGTAGAATGGAAGCCTCTGAGATACATTCCTTAATAGCAGCTAACACCATAATGTGTTTGTCACAATGCAAAAGGAGTTGCCAAGAGGAAATATCACCAACATGAGCCTCACCATACCAAAGATCATAATTTTACACCACCTCTAGGAGAGCATTATCACATAGGAACTATGGCTGAATAGCCCAATTGGAGATAGAGATCAAAAGAAGCCAGGATGTTTGTATTGTATTATTTTATCATTTTTAGGATAGTTTATCTTAGTTAGAGTCTTAAAATTAATGAATATGTTTTGTAATGCATTTTTTAAAATTAAATGAGAAAGAGTAGGAAAATAGATTTTAAAAACCTACAAACATAAGATGATAATGGATGATGATGCATGAGACCTATTGATGGGAAGTCAGTAATGAATTTTGACAATATATATTATGTTATTGATTGAGATTAATGCTCAGAAAAACTCTTATATCTCTCATTAAATAATTTTGCATCAATAGTACCAAGGTTTCTTGTAACTATGTAAAGTTATTCCTTGGTAGTTCCATAGTGAATATATCAAGCGGTTTTCCTTAAAAACCCAATTCCCTTATGAAGTGATACCTTGTATTAGTGTTCTTGCTCCTATTATGAAATACATGATTCCTTGATAATGAAACTGCCAATTGTTTATATAATTTTTTTCTCTCTTGATTCCTCTTTAATATGTTATAGATCTAATAAAATTTGACTCATTCATAATACTTGATGTTAGATAGCTAGGGAAGGGGGTTGAATCAACTATGTATAGTTATCTCACAATCCCTTCAAATATTTTAACACCAACTAAACATAATAAACATTAACATTAATCACTTAGTGGAGACAATAATCAACTCTATCAAATAGTTTAATCCAAACTTGTAAACCACCATTCTGTACTAACTGACAATAAAATTTTAGTTATTACCTATTGGTATCTTCATTATTATTGAGTTGAAATAAACTATAAAACATATAAAAACAACTTGCACACAAATAAAATTCACACAATTAACACCATAATTTTACCATGGAAAACCTATAAAGAGAAAAACCACTTGGGACCAAAAAATTATCTTCCAAAGTGAGCTTTACTAGGAGCCAACTGTTAAGGATTACATACACTTTATTAATGTGATGGATTAGACCATATCACTTCATGTCCTTGACCAAAAAGAGTGGTCCAGTTTAAAGGATTCTCAAACACCACTAATTGATGTTACTATATAGGATTTCATAGACTTATTACCATATAGTAAAATGATATACTTTTTAACTTGAGGAAGCCCCCAACTTAAGTAATATTGTTGAATGGAAAAAGCATATGAAGTTCAAAGAGAAGTGTTAAAGGAAAGAATTTCAGAAAGTTTGTGTAACATGGATTATCTAAAATTTCGTAAGGAACCCTTAGAAATATTTTCTTTACTATTAAATGATTGGCTAACATATGTTTCAATGGCCACTTAGAAATGCTCATAAATGACTAGCAAACATTTTTGTTTTTTTGTTTTTTGGCATAATCTTTTTTTTACACTTCTTTAATTTGAACATAGATCAATTAGAAAGAAACATTAATAAACTGAACCTAATTCAAATAGTCCTATACATGAATCATTGCACTAATTTTTATAATACCATAAAGTAAATGCTTCTATCAAAATGATACATCTATTTATATGTTTTACCGATTGCTACTTGTGAGTCCTATGCATTTGAAATAGGATGTGCCTAATTGAATTTTACATTCATTCTTAAAAGGTGTCAAACTATTCATAGATTTGAAGGATCATTTTTTAATTAGCTGGAAGAACAACTTATAGTGAGAACAATAATAAAGATGGTAATGAAAGATGAGCAATTAGGCAGCCCCAAACAAATCCACACATATTTGTTGAAGGTAATCATTAACACACCCCAATAGTAATAAATTCCTCAACATTTAGCTAGAGAAAAGCTGAGATGACTTCTGCATAAGCCTTCACACATGATAACTATAACAAAGAACACACACACACACACACATATGGATTTAACCAAAAAAAAATACATGCACATGATACTCAACTATGGGAGAGGACCCAATAGTTGAGCAGGGTCTAATAGTCGATCACCCTATCATGAACATAGAGTCCTATCTTCCGACACATTTTTAATATACATTGTAATTAACTGACCCATTTGTAAATATAAAAAAATCTACATGTTGATAAAAAATATATATATCAATAGTTGAACACATAAAAACTTATAAATTTTATAGAATAAATAAATTCATTAATGAGTGAAATAAATAACTTTTTGTGTCAAACAAAATATCATAGCCACCTAATATATGTGTGTCACTCAAAACATAATATGCTAACTTAAATAAACATCAATATGTTAGTGTACACATACTATTCTTATGTGTACAACTATTGGGATAGCAATGTATATGCATAAAGTAAACCATATCAATAATATGCATCATCACAAATATAAAACGTAAATACCAATAAATGGCTTGTATTTTCTCATGAAATGTGTGAGATTGTCAAAAAAATAGTGCTCAACTAATGGTCCCTTTGTGTTGGATATAAGTTTTATTTTATATAATAATGTGTTATTTTTATAATAACAAATAATTTTTGCGTTGAAGTATTTTTCCTTTTTTGTTACACATGAAAGTTTTTTATAACAAATATTTATGATTAATAATAACTATTTGGTCCATTAAACTTGCATTTATGTTACATTTCATCTAGTTAAACAATATTCTATTATCAACAAATGATAAGTTTAAATTCAATTAGTAGAGACTTTTAGATTAAGCTTTGGTCAAATGTTCAAAAAGTCAAAATTTAGACACATTTCATTAGGTGCACTATTTAAATGAGTTGTGTGATGACTCACACCTTCAAACCTTAGTTGTGGGTACTTCAATGTCTATTTTACATTAAAAAATAAAAATAAAGGTCTTATGACATCCCATGTAGTGGCTACATGTTGATGAAGTTAGACCTTATGACTACTAGTTCCTCTCCCCTTTAGCATAAAACATGCACACATGATACTTAGAGTATTTTTCATACAAAAACATTTATCCTAATGAATATTTTTTCTGCTACCTCTAACTTTAAAGATCATAATGATATAGTAGCCATCATTATAAGAAGGGAAGAGCCTCCCTATCTTTCCTGGCTGCTAATGAAGGCTCACCACATCTTTGTATATATTAGACATTGCCATACAATATTCCTGCAAACTCAAAAATTTGAGATATTTTTGGTGGACCAAATGCATAATACACATTCCATATTTGTCCATAGTCATAGTCTCTTGAGATTCTCAACAAATCACCCCAACGTTTATCTATTATCCTTTCCCTATACTTGATTGAATGAGTACAAATCATGATTGAATAAGTACCATCTTGATTAATATTTTGAATTATCATGAGCAATTATCCCCTTTTAAGTGGTCTCCAACATTAACACATATCATTCCTTTGTTCTTAGTTTCTAAAATGAGTCTTTAATGGATTAGAGGTAACTGTTGACTAGCCCATACCTTTCTTCGATGTCCAACTCTTCAACATATTTCACCAATTCTTCCTTCACCTAGCCATGTGTCAAGTGTCCATTTTCTTCTAGTTGCTAACTGAAGATCTCCACTCCCATTTCTACTACTTCAATTATGGAAGACATTCTTTTTTCTTATTCCTATTATGCCTCATACAACTTATAATTCCATGGATGAACTACAATAAAGGAACTTCTGAATTAGCACTTCAAGATTAGAAGTGGGGCAATATTGTAACTCCATTGTACTATGGTAAAAGTACAAAGTTATGTCACCTTTCATGTTGACTTATCAGAATGACTGAATTTGAGTATTCCTTTCTAAAAAATAATTTTTTTCAACATGTGATCTTGATAAAATTATTCTAGCTAAGTTATCTATAGTCTAACACTTTTCCAAATGGAAATGTCTGTTAAATGCATGTTTTATACTAGTTAGTATCCAATTACTAAAAAAATACAATTATTTCACAAAACTGACCTTTCAATAAATCTTACTATCTATTATGATATTTTTTTAATAACATATAAACAACATTTAATAGATCTCAAAGTCAAGAATATTCTCATATAGAGTTCATAGTGTTTTAATGAGATATAGTAGGTTGTAATTAAAAAATTCTACAAATACGTATTTTAACACTCGAGAAGATGTTGATTTTGAGAAAGAAAAAAATATTAAAAAATTTTTAAATTTAAAAAAAAAAATTAAATTATATGCTATTCTAGAGGAGAGAGTGGTCTTCTAGAATCTATAATTTTTCTTTTGGTTGGAATAGATTTATTTTGAAAAATGTGGTGGGAGATGAAAACTATCGATTTGAATAAGTTGAAATTTGAATTGTTATAAAAGAGAAAATATAGATCTAAAGCCCATTTTAATTTTTGATTGTTCTAGCTATATGTATCATTAGTAACATAATCTAAGATCAAAGGGAAATAAGATTATTTCCATATAGTTTTGCGGTAGGAACTAGACCCCTTATTTCCAACATTTTTTAGCAACTAAAATTTATCTTTAAAAAAATAGAAAATATATAATTTCTTATTCCAATCAATTAGTAAAAATTATAATCCTAAAATTGATCCATTTCTACACATTTTATTAGTTTACTTCATTTTAAAATTCTAAATAATAATTCTAGTTTTATGTCATTGAATGTGAACAACTACACTTTTGTTAGCGTTTTCCTTTGTAAAAAGGTGACATAGGTTTGTGCTTTTACCCACCATCATAAACCAAATCTTGGATAAAATGATGATAGATTTCAATATGATTTGATCTACCCTAAAACATTGGATTCTTGGTCATTTTAATGAGACTACTATTATGACAAAACATGGTTGTAGGATGTTCATGAACCAAATGCAAATCTTCTAGAATCCTTCTAATCCATATTGCTTGACAACTATATGGTGTCACTACAATATACTCTACTTCTACAAAATATAGGGCCATTGTTGCCTACTTCTTAGTACTCTATGATATAACTCTAGAACTAAGTGAGAAAACATAATTTGAGGCTGATTTTCTATCATCTGTTGAACTAGCCCAATCAGAATTTATGTAACCAACTAGCTCAAACTTATCATTGAGAGAATAATTAATGCCAAAATTGTGTGTACCATTCACATACCTTAAGATTATTTTTTGTAGGTTGCCGATGAAACTCATGTGGATCTTGCATGAATCAAGAGATGAGGCTCATAGCGTACATAATATCAAGTCTTGTTGTAGTAAGGTATATTAGGCACCAAAAAAAACTTATATAGAATGAAGGATCAACATGGGGACTGGGATCATCCTTTGTTAACTTTTCACCAAGGGCTAATGGGGTAGAAACTGTCGTACATGACATCATTCTAAACTGCTTCAATAAATCAGCAACATACTTGGTTTGAGAAATGGATATAGCATTAGGTTATTGCTGCACCTCTATCCCAAGATAATAATGCATAAGTCCTAGATTTGACATATCAAATTGTAGTTTCATTTGTTCTTTGAATTTCTCAATGAGGGATAGGTTTATCACTTTTAAAAATGAGATCACCAACATAAAGGAAAACAATTAAAACATCATTACCAACATGTTGGATATAGAGGATTGGCTCTAAAGGACTTCAAATGAATCCTTTCTTGAAAAAAATAACTATCAATTCTTGCATACCAAGCACGTGGTGCTTGCTTCAACCCATAGAGGGTTTTTTCCATCTTGTAA
Organism: Cupressus sempervirens; assembly: GCA_028749045.1. NCBI lineage: Eukaryota > Viridiplantae > Streptophyta > Pinopsida > Cupressales > Cupressaceae > Cupressus > Cupressus sempervirens. The sequence goes on along the minus strand of CM053786.1, from coordinate 714,197,410 downwards.
ACCAAGTGTTATTTTCCTAAAATATGATAGCCAATAGGTTGATCCAAATAAATTTCTTCATCAATATAACCATTTACGAAAGTTGATTTTACATCCATCTGATAGAATGGCCACTTATTTTGAGTAACTATGGAAAATATAATTTTAACTATAGATCAAACCTGACAACTAGAGAAAAAGTCTCTGAATAATATACTCTAGGTGTTTATGTGAATCCCTTCCACCAACTAGTCTAGCTTTGTGTCTTTTTATGGAACCATAAACATGATATTTCACCTTGTAAATCCATTTGACACCAATCACCTATTTGTCTTTTGGAAGAAGAACTAGTTCCCATTTATCAATTTTCTCAATATCATCAATCTCTTCATTCATAGCATCAATCCACATTTATTTTGTCACAAATTATTCATACACAAAACGTTCAACTTGATTAGAACACAAAAATGGAAAGTTAATTTTTGAATCACATTAGAACTCCTTTGATTCAATTGAAAGAGAAAATCTTAACCATAAGTCATCACTAGTTTCCTTTAGAGCATGCATATTAGCAAAAACCAAAGTGAGAGGAAACAATATATTCTCTATCATACAAGTCCTTTCTACAAGATGGTGGTTAGCTGATTTATCAAAAACTTTGTAGTAGTTATCCTCAAAAACAACCTTATAATTTTTTGCTGCAAGCTACCTAATACTCAAAAGATTATGATGTAACTTGGGCACATGCAAAGTATCATGAATATATGTACTTTATCTTTTCTGAGTTTTCAATGCAAGGGTACCTTTTCCCATAATATCAAGCTCTTTTTCATCACCAAATTTCACTTGACTTCTCATATATTTATCTGATTAGACAAAGAGATCAGACTTACCTACCATATGACCTGAGCACCCACTATCAAGAAACCACATGTCCTTCTAAGGTTCTTTCCCCAAATTTCATGTGAAGAATATGGAGTAATTTGCATCTTTAAGAGACTCTTTAGTATAGTTGACACTTGACTTATTCAAATCAGATTTTTTCTTTCTAGATTCAAATTCATAGTGTCCATACCTTTCATAATATTTGCATTGGATGCTACTTTGATCCTCATAACTTCTTCCTCTTCCTTGATTATTTCCTCTTCCTCGTCCTCTGCCACCATCTATTGATGCAGAAGATTCCCCTTGATTTTTGTTTTATTGAAAAGGGGATACAGGTTTGACATTAATTTTGAGTGAAGAATGGAAGGCTTGCACTATATTCTCTATTGAACATTGTGTGCACTCTTCATGTGATTGTAAAGATCATATAAACTCTTTAATTTTGAAGGTAGATGTGTCTTTACACTCTTCAATGGCTATGACCAATGGATCAAACTTTGGAGGAAGAGATCTCAGAATCTTCTCTACAACTTTTTTCTCTCTGATAGTTTCCCCTTGAGTTTAAAGATAATTGGTAATAGTTTGAGCCCTCATAATAAACTCATGAGTGGACTCAACTTCTTTCATAATTGACTTTGTCATCCCAACTACATGGGGGAAACTAGACATAACCAATGTAGTTTGACTAATGAAAAGAACTTTATTGTCCATCTTGTCTTCTTTCAACTAATTTTGTTGAGGAAATGTTAATGGATTCAAAGAATTCTAGTATGTAGGCTCTATGTATCTCCCTTCTACTAATTCCCAAAGATCTTGAGATAATAGTAGGGTCTTCATCTTGATACTCCAATATTTGTAGTTTTCTCTAGAACATAGGAAGCTAGAATGGATAATTGCCATCATTTTCCATTTTAAAATTCCTTGGAGAGAATCATTTCCCAACCTATAAGAAAACAATAATTTACAACCTACTTTGATACCAATTGAAGATCTAAAAATAAAATCTCTTATATTATACTAATAAAAAACAAAGAACCAAGGCTTGAAATAAAACTCTATTTTTATTGATTGTATATCAATTCTAAAATTAAAGAGCACATTATAAAGGAAAACTGAAAATCTTAACCTTGAATGCAGGTCAAGGAAGATAGTGATAACTACAATAAAAAATTTCTATAAAAAAAGCATGCAAAGAGATTGCAAGAAAATCACAGTTTTTCCTACAATGCTAACTACAACGTGAAATTTTGTTAAGAATGAAATAAATAAAATAATCTAAATAAATGGTGGAACTAGAGCTCAATTGAGAATGCATTCAACACTTGAGCAGTGTATTCCTTCAAGAGTCAAAAGTGTGGAGTGGTGCGGTGAAGGCAACAGTGCATGCCTTCACATAGTAGGATTAAAATACGTGTGGAAGAAAGGATAAAAATACACAAAGAAAAGGAGCCATGCAGGATCAAATTCTTTTGGTCATTATTTATTTGTATCAGCAAGCAAAGCATTATGAAATATAATCTATTTTTTTTATGGAGAACAATTAACAAGAGATAGCCACATATTTGAAGGAAATGAGAGATTTAAGTATGGAGATTGAAATATAGAAGGAGATCATATATGAAAGAGATAATGATATGTTATTATAGTACACATAAAGACAAAGATAATAAATATAACTAAAAGAGAATAAAAAAATCATAGTGAATTATTTAGATGGATTAATGTAGAAGGAAATCAGATATGAAAACTAAATAAGAGAATAACATGTAATTATAATTACAAGTAACCACAATAGAGATAGCTAAAAGAAAATAAGAAATTATAGTGAACTTTTCAAATAGATCCATATAAAAGGAGATTAGATATGAAAACTGAAAAAATGAGTGATATGTTTTAATTTTTACATGTAACAATAGTAGACATGGATAAAAGAGAATTAAAAATTATAGAGCAATGTTATTGTTGAGAATTGTATCTCAACCTTGCAAGCTTTTTATGAAAAACTCTAGAATTTTTTTGTGGTATTTTTCCATATGTTTATGAGTTGGAAAAAAAATATGAGTTTTTTAAAATGTGTCTAGTCTCTAGAAAAATGTAGAAGAGTTATTTTTATAGTGTTAACAACTCATTATATGACTTTTATGGGGTCTAAACTAGATGACAAAATTATGTACAAGTGGGCAACATGTGGCATGGTTGTTTTGCCCACTGGTTTGGCCATGGTTTTGTAAAACAAAAAATGGTTTTCAAGTGGAAAATTAATATAAAAGAAGGGCTTGGGGAGGTGTTTGAATCATCAAATTTAGTTTGCAAGACTAGTACTAGAAGGAATCTCTCTAAGTCCAAGTTTGAGCTCAAGTTGTGCTGATGTGCTCCTGTAAGAGCTTGCATTGCAAGTGTATTATAATCTTCTAGATTTGAGAATGCATTATACAAGTTTTGGAGGGTGGGGTTTCCCTCTCAAAAGGGTTTTCACATGGTAATCATTGTGTTATGAGTTCATTGTTATTTTGATTAATTTATTATACATTTCTTGAGAACTCTACAATAGTTAGATTAATTTGCATTATTGTCCTCTCAAAGATTAGTGTAGGAATTGATTTTGTGCACCTTTTCTTCCTTACAAGTGGTATCAGTACGTGGCAATTTGTGGTTCTATTTATTGGGTAAATGGTTTTTGAGCTAATCAAAGTTTGAGTAGGAGTTGGTGTAGAGGTTTTTATTTCTATGTTGTAGGATTGCAAGAAAATGGCAAGAACATCAGGGAGGATCGATGTAGAGAAGTTTTCCGGCATAAACATTGAAGTGGTGAAGATGAACATGGAAGATCCATTGATTGATTAGTATCTATGGGATGTAGTCAATGAAAATAAGTTGAGGCCCATAGATCCAACTTTAGCCATAGAGTATGATGTGAGAGACAAAAAAGTTAAAAGTCTCATCAGATTGTGTCTTGTGGACTCTATACTAATTAATGTCCATGAAGAATCTACTATGAAGAAGCTTTGGAAGAAGATAAGTGAGATATATCAAGAGAAATCACTTGTGAACAAGATTTTCTTGAGAAAGAGGTTGTATTCCTTGAGATGGAAGAAGGTGGAAAAAATTTTGAGCATCTTGAAAGTTTTAATATGTTGGTGACTTAGTTGACCTTAGTTGGATTATGGATGGATGAAGAAGAAAGGTGCCACATATTTCTATTTTCATTTCTAGACTCATGGGAAAGCCTTTTCATGGCCACTGGGAGCACTTTAGTGATCTTGAAGATGGGGGATGTTGTTGGTTCTCTACTTTCTGAAGAGATGAGAAAGAAGGTCTCTTTGAATGCCAAAGAGGCTTTGAGTGTTTGAGGAAGACCAAAGGCAAGAGGCAAGAATGAGAAGTAGTATGGCCATTCTAAGTGCAAGAATAAGGGGAGATAAAAATCTCATGGTAAGTCCAAGGAGATCTATTGGAATTGTGGCAAATTGGGACACTTTTGAAAGGACTGTAAAGAGAAAAAGAAAAGGAAGAAGAATAAAGATTATGATTTTGAGTTTGAGAAGGAAGATGGAGATGCTTTCATCATACCCTTGGTAACTCGTGCAAGTGACAATTCATGGTTGATAGACTTGGGTGCATGGTTAATAGAAATTGGTTTAGTAAATATGAAAAGTTTAATGGTGGTAAGGTGTATTTGGGTGATAACTTAGTTCTTGATATTGTTTGTCATGGAAGTATTCATATGAAATTTCCTAATGGTAGAATTAGAAGATTTGATGGTGTCTTGCATATCTTGGGGCTAGCGAGAAATTTTTTCTCTACTAGTAAACTAATAGATGCAGGTGCACATGTATAGTTTTTTGAAGCGGGTGTGAAAATGGTGAGAGATGCTATGGTAATCGCTAGAGGAAGCATATTGGGTACATTGTACTAACTTGATGCATGCACAATTGAGTGCAATAGTACTTCTTATAAGACTATGAAGATGACTACTTTGTTGGAGAAGGATAGGGTTTCTCTTTCAATAGATGGTCATGGTTTTTGGGTACCCAAGGGTGCTTTATCAACTAAATCAAAGTTACATACAAAAAGGACTATGTTATATCACTAGAGAATTAGCCACATAGGTGAGACAAGACTATGAATCTTAAAGAATAAAAATCTTGTTGATGGTTGAGTGACTGCAATCTTGATTTTGATTTTTGTGAGCATTGTATCTACGGTAAACAAAACCATGTTCAGTTTTACTCAAGTTCTCATAAGTCCTTGTGTATTTTGGATCTAATCCATTTGGATGTATTTGGTCCACGTGATGTTCCTTTTGTTGGTAGATCAATTTATTATGCTTCTTTCATTGATGATTTCAATAGAAGAACATGGGTTTATTTTCTTAGAATTAAAGCTGAATTTTTTAGTTATTTTAAAGAATTTAAAGCAATTTTTGAGTTCTAGACTAGAAAGAAGATAAAGCATTTAAGAACTAATAATGGCGATGAATATTGGGTGTGTGCACCAAGTTGGGGTGCCAAAAACATGACACCCTTTTTTTAGTTTTCTAAAGTGCGTACACGCTATAACTCGCACACGCTATGGCTTGGGCTGCCCAAGCCATAGCGTGTATGCACTTTAGAAAACTTAATTTTTTAATAAATGGGCTGCAAACCCATAGGCCATTTCATTTTCAATTTTTTTTGCAAGGGTTTCCTCCTCGTAGTGCATACATGAGTTGAAGGATTAAAGACTTTTGCCACCCGCCTCCTCAAAATGCCTCCTTGTTATCGAATTTTGAGATCAAGATCATGTTGTATGTTTTCTACTCTTGTTTTTGCATTGTTTTATATGTTTTTGCATTGTTTTGTAGGGTTTTTAAAATATTTCTTTAAATTTATTTATTTATTTAGATTGCAATTGGTTTCTTATTAGGAAATGTGAATAATTTACCACCAAATCCCCAACAAGATCAAACCAAAACCCTTCACAAGATCCAAATGAAAATCTTCCACAAGATGAGAGTGAAAACCTTCCACAACAAGATTAAGAAATTCCACAACCTACACCAATTGGAAGACCTCCTCTTGGCACACAAGAAAACATAATAAATGAAACAAAAAGAGGGAAAAATAAATTAGAAGCACTTATTGGTAGGTTGAAAGCTTGTGGGTAAACCAATCCAATGAGAGCACAATTGACATCCTCCCTTGAGTCCATTATGACCCATGTAGCTTTTGTTAGTAGTTAGTTGGATATTTGGTGTGTTAAGAGGGATGAACAAAAAAGATATTATGCAAACAAATTATCATACCAAGATGTAAAAAAGAAAAAGAAAAAAGGGTAGCATTTGTACATTGTTTAGAAAGCCTAGTGAACAAAATACTATTAGAGAGAAAACTAAATGGTTCCCAATCCATTGGTGCATACTTGATGGTACTAAAAATAATTTTTGGGATAGATGGTGGATAGTCTTTGATGCCCCTCCCTAGAATAATCATGAGGTTCCAATGTATTTCTTAAAAAAATTGTATTGTAAATTTGTCCTTGGGGAAATCCCCAATTATTTTGATATATTAAAATCTTAGGGTAGAGGTGGGCGGTCATCATTTGAGAGGCTAGGGGCACATCGTGAACCTAATGTAGTTAGGGCACATGTTGTCAAGCCATAGGGAGAACATGTGATTATTCCTTCAGTTGTGAAGGAACATGTAGAGACCAGCACTCTAGGGACTATTAATTCTTTGATGTAGACCCTTATTTATTGCACAAGTCTATTAGTTGAGGAGGAGCTTTCTGTGCATTGTGGTCACATGTGCATATCATGTGGATCCTTATGTACATTTGGTAGTCATGCTGGAGATAGTATGCATGATGGGCTAGTCACTGATCAGTTCTTGAGTCAGACATTTGGCATTGACACATAGGTAAATTACAATTATAATAAACTAATTTGATCACATTTCATATTTATAGTGAATGACTTATTAATTAGCATGTATTGACATTGTTCAAAATTTAGGGTAAGATTGTTGGTAGCCCTAGTAGAGATCCCCTAGCCCAATTTTTTTTCCCAGTGATGATTCCAGAGGTATGTATCAATTTTATCATTTAAATTAATACATATCTTTATTAAGTAATCATATGAAGGATTAACAAAAACAATTATGTGTGTGCATCAGTTCTCTATTGGACCATTGACATTCACTAGGAACTTCGAGCATAGGCATGATACGAGCTTTGTAGAAGTACATTTGTTTCATGTTAATTTTATTCGCCAGTCCATCGATCATGGAGTTGCTACAATGATGGCTAGTTCAGAGCCATTGGCTGCGGTATGAAAGAATTTTCTTGGTTGTAGTCGTTGTTTATAATAGTTAGTATCAAAATTTATAATGTTATTTATAAGTGATTATATTGATTGAATTATTGTAGGGCCTTGTTACACCTGATCATTTGTGAGCCTTTGTGGTGGACATGCAAAGTGACTATTTGATGGCGGTAAGAAATAATTAATTTTGTTTGTTCATATATTTGATTTCAATGTATAATAATTATTGATTCATATCTACTTTGTTTGTATTAGCTCAAGTTAGAGAAGAACCTAAACAAGAGGATGAGCAAGCGTGTGAGGAAGACCCCATCATCTCCCTCCATACGATGATCAAAGACCTCTAGGGATTTATTTCCTTCCCCTCCTCAGAAGGAGAAGATATAGTTGATAGATAGACATGTATAGGCATCAGTGGACATATATGTTGGATTTTATGTCAGTGGACATATTTGATATACATTTGATGTATATATGACATTTTATATTTGATGTATGACATATATTTGATGCATGACATTATTAGATTTATGACATTATTGGTTAATATATGATATGCGTGCTCATGTATGACATTATTGGTTATCATAATATATTATGTGTTTGTTAATGTATGACATTATTGGTTATCATTTTATATTATATGTTTGTTCATGTATGACATTATTGGTTTTCATAATATATTATATGTTCATTCATGTATGACATTATTGGTTATCATAATATATTATATGTCCATTCTTGTATGACATTATTGGTTATCATAATATATTATATGTTCATTCATGTATGGCATTATTGGTTATCATAATATATTATCAAGGTCACATCGGTACTTGTACCCACACCCCTGGCACTCATACCCACATACCGAAGTACTGGATAAACATATCCCAAGTACCAGGTACTTGGTGGGGAGCATTATAGCTAGGGACCTTGATTTAGATTTTTTATTATTATTTTTTCATTTTTTGTTTGTGTATCAGCTCATTGCTTATCAAGCTTAATTCAATACCTAATCAATTTGAAACTTTGATAGAATATTGATTAACAATAAACTTTATCACTATTCAAACATAAGTTTATCATTTCCAATATGTCATTGTCATATGATTTATGATCTTGTTCATGTTTAAATTTTTCCTTCTCTATTATTTTTTTATGAAGCTTAATTCAGTACCTAATTAGTTTGAAACTTTGATACAATATTGATCAACAATAAACTCTATCACTATTAAATCCAAAAATTTATCATTTGCAATATTTCATTGTCATATGATTTATGATCTTCTTGTTCATGTTTAAAGTTTTCCTTCTATGTTATTCATCTAAACATTTATCATAAATTATTATTACAAACATATAAAAAATTTGAAACTGAAAATAATACATTATATTTGCAAACTTTATCACTATTCTTGATTTGAAAAATCATTGTCATGACTCATATATTCAATTTTTCTATAAATATAAAAATATAATTAAAAATAAAGTTTCACATGCCCAAGTACACCCATTCCCTATTATAAAAAATAGTTGTACCCGTACCCATACTCCTACCCTAAGTACCCGAAGTATCATCATCCCCGTGCAACCTATATTATTTGTTTGTTGATGTATGACATTATTGGTTATCATAATATATATCTTGTTTTTATTGTTTATGTTTTAAGTACATTTCATGTATCTTATTTTAATGTAAATTACATCAAGAATGATGCAGAGTGCTCAAACCAAAAGCTAGTGGATTCCCAGCAAGAAGACTTTTGAGGCAAACTACCTTTCCCACCTTTGTAATTTTATTCAAAGACTCTTTCCAACTTGGTTATAATATTCAAAAATCTTCTACCCAACATCACAAAACTGCTTGATCACTTTCCCTATTTAAGACTTGGGAAGAAATAAGGGAAAAATGAGCAAATTTGAGAAATGGGTCATAATCAACTTGTTGCTTCAAACTAACATCTTAGCCACCTCAAGGAACACCTAATATCTATCTCAAAAACTTTAGTTTTTTATATATTCCATCTTTCCAAGAGATTCTTCAACATCATATGAGTGAAAACAATCTTCCAACATCCCATGACTATATTTTCTTTGGAACAACATGTGATTTGTTGATTTTTGGACAACTCTTCACAAAGGGAAGTGGTTATGTTTGAAACCCATGAAATGAGTATTAAGACAACCAAGAAGATCATTAACATTTTCCACTACCTCGATTCAGTGATAGCATATAGCTATATAAGGTTTTATGACTCTCAAAACACTTATTGAGTCAACTTGTTAACAAAAACAACAAAACAAGGAAAATTGTTAGGACTAAGCCAATTTGCATTTATAGGTGACCTCAAGTTCCTTGACCTTACAAACAAGGATTACCTTACTACCATAAAAAAATAACATGTTAAAAGTGATGTGTATGATCACCCATTTACCTTCTATGATGAGTCTCCATCATTAGATGAGATGACATATCTAATTGCCATAGTCAAAGATCTCCACCCTATGGCATTTAGTGACTCTTAGGGATAATTTGATTTGGCATAATAGGAGAGGAGGAGCATGGTGCTAGTGTTTACCTATCCACCCAAAGCTAACAAAATAGATAGTTCGATCCCATGATGAAAGGTGAGAGAGATTTAGCAGTTGGAAACTTTGTACTAGCCAACACTACAAGTTTTAGCATCACTTAAGATGGCATTAAAAAATTAAAATGGAGTAAGATCACAAAAAATAAGAGAGGTTATTGTAGGTCTATACAAAACAACCCTATATCACCTAGAATTACATTCATACCTTGCATGAGCTCTGACATATGCCCCATCAAAGATCATTGTTCTATGACATTTAGTGACTCTTAGGGACAATTTGATTCAGTGTGCCTGAGAACATTCGAGCACTCAATGGGATGGGAGGAGCTTGAGACTAGTGTTTACCTAGCCACTCAGAGTTAATGGAATAGATAGTTCAATCCCACGATAAATGGTGAGGGAGATTTGGTAGTTGGCAACTTTGTACTGGCCAACACTACAAGTTTTAGCATCACCTGAGATGGTGTCATAAAATAAAAATGGATAAAGATCTTCAAAAAGAGAGAGAGGTTATTGTAGGTCTCCATAACATGGTCCTATAGCACCCATAATTGCATCCATACCTTGCAAAAGCTTTGAGATATAAACCATCAAAGATCTCTACCTTATGGCATTTAGTGACACTTAGGGATGTTTTAGTTCGGCGTGCTCAAGAATGATTGACCACTCAATAGGATGGGATGAGATTGGGGCTAGGGTTTATTTGACTAGCCAAAGCTAATAGAACAGACAGTTTGATCCCATGATGAATGGTGAGGGCAATTTGGTAGTTGGCAACTTTGTACTAGTTAACACTACGAGTTTCAACATCACCTGAGATGGCATTGTAAAATCAAAATAGAGTAAGATCTCCAAAAAATGAGAGAGGTTATTGTAGGTCTCTACAAAGTAGTCCTATAGCACCTAGAATCACATCTATACCTCGCACAAGCTCTGAGATATTCCCCTTCAAAGATCACTTCCCTATGGCATTTAGTGAATCTAAGGGACATTTCAGTTTGGCATGCCCGAGAACATTTGAGTGCTCAATGGGATAGGAAGAGCTTGGTGCTAGTGTTTACCCAACCACCCAAAGCTAACCGAATAGATAGTTTAATCCCATGATGAATGGTGAGAGAGATTTCGTAGTTAGCAACTTTGTATTGGCCAACACTATGAGTTTCAACATCACCCAAGATGGCATCTTAAAATTAAAATGGAGTAATATCTCCAAAAAGTGAGAAAGGTTATTGTGGTCTTTGCAACATGGTCCTATAGCACTTAGAATTGCATCCATACCTTGCACGAGCTCTGAGATATGGCCCGTCAAAGATTGTTGTACTATGGCATTTAGTGACTCTTAGGGACAATTACGTTCGGCATGCCCAAGAATATTTGAGTGCTCAACAGGATGGGAAGAGCTTGAGACTAGTGTTTACTAGCCACTTAAAGCTAACATAATAAACATTTTGATCCCATGATGAACGGTGAGGGAGATTTGATAGTTGGCAACTTTGTATTGGTCAATACTACAAGTTTCAACATCACCCAAGATGGCATTGCAAAAGAAAATAGATTAAGATCTCCAAAAAGTGAGAGAGTTTATTGTAGGTCTTACAATATAGTCTTATAGCACCTAGAATCATATCCATACCTCACGTAAGCTCTAAGATATGCCCCCTCAAAGATCACTACCCTATGGCATTTAGTGACTCTTAGGGATGTTTTAGTTTGGCATGACCAAGAATGTTTGAGGCCTCAATAGGATGGGACAAGCTTGGGACTACTATTTACCTTGTCACCTAGAGCTAATGGAATAGACAGTTTGATCCCATGACAAATAGTGAGGGATATTTGGCAGTTGGCAACTTTGTACTGGCCAACACTGTGAGTTTCAACATCACATGAGATGGTATCGCAAAATTAAAATAGAGTAAGACCTAGAAAAAGTGAGAGAGATTATTGTACATCTCTAGAATATGGTCCTATAGCACCTAGAATCACATCCATACCTTGCACGAGCTTTGAGATATGCCCTATCAAAGATTGCTACACTATGACATTTAGTGACCCTTAGGGACATTTCAGTTCAGCATGCTCAAGAATGTTCGAGCACTCAACAAAATGGGATGAGCTCGGGGCTAGGGTTTACCTAGCAAACTAGAGCTAACAAAATAGATAGTTTGATCCCACAATGAATGGTGAAGGAAATTTGGTAGTTGGCAAATTTGTACTGGCCAACACTAATCACCCAAGATAGTGTTGCAAAATCAAAATAGAGTAAGATCTCCAAAAAGAGAGAGGTTATTGTAAATCTTCACAACTTGGTCCTAGAGCATCTAGAATCACATCCATACCTCAAACAAGCTTTGAGATATGCCTTATCAAAGATCTCTACCCCATGGCTTTTAGTGACCCTTAGGGATGTTTTGGTTTGGCATGCCTAAGAATGTTTGATCACTGAACAAGGTAGGACAAGCTTGGGGCTAGGGTTTACTCAGCCACCTAGAGCTAACAAAACAAATAGTTCAATCCCACAATGAATGGTGTGGGAGATTTGACAGATGGAAACTTTGTACTGGCCAACACTATGACTTTTAGCATCACTTGAGATGACATCACAAAATCAAAATAGAGTAAGATCTTCAAAATGTGAGATAGGTTATTGTAGGTATCTTAAACATGGTCCTATAGCACCTAGAATTGTATCCATACCTCATACATATTCTGAGATATACCCCATCAAATATCGCTGCCCTATGGCATTTAGTGACCCTTAGGGACATTTCAATTTGGCATGCTCGAGAACATTTGAGCACTCAAAAAAATAGGATAGGCTTGGGGCTAAAGTTTACTTGGCCACCCAAAGCTAACAGAATAGATAGTTCAATCCCATGATGAATGGTGAGAGAGATATGAGCAAGATATGTATGCCTAGGCCACTTTGTGCAAGATATGAGAAAAAGTTTCTAATTAGGCCAAATTGGGTCTTTTTGAGTTTTTGGTCAAGATATCCTATGATTAAGTGTTTTAACTTATTTTTTGATAGTTTGGAACCTTTTCCATGTCCTAGAAGTGAAATCTAGTGAGCTTTACATTAGTTGCACTTTTTGTGCATAATTGCAAAAGTTGTAAAAGTTGCTTAAAAATGAAAATCTGACTAACCTTGTAACCTTTGGAAAAATGTTTCCCATGCTCATATTCCCAAACATGGATAGTTAAAACTTTCCAAAATAAAGTTGCTCAAGCAACTTTTTGAGCAACATTTCAACTTTGCATTTGGGAAGCAAGGATACTCAAGCTGGGCATGATCCCTCTAATTTATCATCAAAATATATTAATGATCTTAATAGAACAAAAAAATCTCATTGCCACATTTAAATGGAGACGTCAGTCTAAATAGAGACTGTCAATTCCCAAACACATCGCAATCAAGTAAACGACTGTTTACAAAGCAACCAGTAGGAAATGGGGTCATAGAAATGAATTTAATGCTTAGGAAGGTGATAAAAAACTAAAATAACTTATTTCCAAATGCTCATCCCTTCACCAATTCCAAAACTCTTTCCATTCACAAATCAACACACTATAAGAGGTCAAATCCTTCATGGTACTTGACTTAGGGCTTGATTGGAAAAATCACAAAACACATCCTCCAGTCTTAAAATCTTGAAATCTTAAAAATGACCCTACTAACTACCATTTCTCAAGTGTCCATGAAATTTGAAGCAAGGAAATTGTAGTTAGAATCCCATTTTTCCTGTGTACACCAAAATGTTGTCCTAAAAACCTAGTTTCATTAAAAATACAATAACTTGAGTTAGAAAATATGTAGAACGATGAGACTAGAAGAAAACGAAATATGATTCAAAAATCTATCTAAAAAATTCATCATATCTAGTCTAAAATTCTATACATTTCATTTAGTGTGTAAACAACAGTAAAAATGACTCAAAAACTAAATTTATTTCTTTGCAACTTCTTCTAATCCATATATTAATGCCCTCTAGACGTCAAAAATGATGTATACATATCTCCTATGTATATTTTAATGGTTAGAACCAATACTTAAATAGTTATAACCCTTTTCCCACTAAGTTACAAATTTGAGTAACTTTTACAACTTTCAACAATGCAACTTCGCACAAAATGTGCAAATTTTACATTTTTCTCTTAATTCCACTTCTAGGACTTGAAAAAGGTTCCACCATACCTAAAACTAACTAAAAAATACTAATCGTAAGATTTGTTGACCAAAAACATTAAAATCCCAAATTTACCTAATGAGAAACTTTTTCTTATAAATTACATAAAGTGCCTTAAGCATACAAAATTGTGTCTTTCTTTGACAACCATGCACTTCTCATCTAAAGGTTGTTTATTCTAGCCTAATTAGGTTTAAGAAAACTTGAAAACCAAAATATAAACCAAGTGCCTTGGTGGTCTACATCAAGAACACACCCCCAAACATGAATGAAAAGAGAACAATGACCATGGAATGGAATACAAATGCACCTTAGACCTATTAAGGTTTTTATCTAGTAGATAAAGTGATTATATTATGTCTATATAACACTAATATACAATTACAACAATTTACCATTGAAAAGGCTAGTGGCCCTTCAAACTTTAAATTGAACATAATATAGAAAAACCCCACATAAAGACATAGTTTAAAGTGAGATTCAAACACCCTTTTAGGACATATAAAACATATGTAAATCTTGCAAATTGGAAGAGACTAGAAGCCACTATTATAACAACATTTGGAATGTGTTGACAGGCCTAATTAGGCTACAGTTACACTATAGGTACCCTTTCACATGTTTCAATCTGCAAAAAAATAATTGGGACATCTAGGGGCATGTGAAAAAAGTCCAAATACAAAGTTATAGACCTTGGATCACTATGGAGCAAAAGTTATAGTGACTGCATGGTGAAATGTTGAATGGTGCATGTATGGAGCCATACACCTAGGGTATGGTGGAAAAATTAACTCCTTGCTTTTCCATCTATAAAACTCAAAAAATCATGAAGTACACTAATAGAGCTTGCATTCCACTAAGGGGCATCAAATTCCCATGGTGGAATGTGCCAAAACAATAAGGCCCTAGGTGAAACCCTTGGTTTCATGCTGATTTGTAGGCACCTTCATCAAAACTTGAATAACTTGCAAACTACAAAGGATAAAAACATGAAACCGAGGTTAAAATGCAAGGTAACTCACCCCCCAAAATTTTGGAGTCATTATCACATGTCCCAATATCTGTATTAGCCCATACAATGCTCTAAAACATGGAATTTTGCAAGAAAAATAGGATATTTTATTGATTTCTTGCCAAAATAAGTACATCATACCTATCACCTATTTGTAAGAGATAATATAGGTTGTCCCCAATGTTTATAAGGTTTGTTTGAACCAACTAGCCCTTTGGGGAAGAGTTTTTAAAAGTTTAACAACTTTTTAAGAAGTTGCTCAAAAGTTGTCAAGCAACTTTTTGGGCAACTGTGGAAAGAAAGACAATCAAACCAAACTTCCTAAAACAAAATTGTATGTTGTAATTTTGAATTTTAAAAATTGAACATCTAGTTTATGAATTAGAGGGAAGTTGGAGATGTTATTATTTTAAAGCATTAAACCTTCTACCCAGCCAATGAGAGTTGGTTGAAATAGTTTGGAGAAGTCATTTTGAAGCTTTTATATATGTGAGAATCAGGTGTACGGATAGAAACAGTGAGATTGGTGAAATGCAACAATAAAAATATTTGTGTTTTCAAGTTTTCAATAAACGGAATTCAATACCCATACTACCACACTTAGGTGCAATGATGCTTATTCTACTTACAAGGCTCACTTGGAGCATAACACAACAAAAATGACAAGGTGAGGGCCCTATGATTGGTGCAGGAGCACCTCTCTTATCAAATCATGTGATCAAGTTGTTTGGGTCATTGATGACCTCTTTCTAATTTTCTTTCCATGTTTTCAATAAGGTCATGATTTAAGACTCCTAGATTTTCCATTAACCCTTTTGTGTGGTCCATTAGCAATATTGGGTGTTTTATAAGCTCGTTGCTCAATGAGGTTACAAGGGTACAATTTTTGTATTTTAAATGCATATGCTTTTCATCTAGATTCTATTAGTTGTATTGAGTTGATTACAACTCATTTATATAGTTAAATACCTTTTAGGAACAAAAATGTAAAAATGCAATAAAAGTCGCAAAAGTTGCTATGCAACTTTGCAACTTTTTGCATAACTAAGAAAAAATATTTGTAATCATTCCCCCAATAGTCACAAGATTTCAAATTTGGTTGGATCAGTTGGGGAAGACCTTAATAGGGCCCTTTTAGGTGGGTGGAAGGTATAATGTAAGATTTTTCTTTGAAATCAATAAAATATAACCTATTTTTTTGCATTTTGGGCTTTTTTTTGCATGGTACAGACATATACAAATGAATAGGTGCCAAAGCTCTATATAGTTGGATGCATATTTGAGTTACCTTTCTAATGCAACTAGTTTTAAGTCTTGAAATGCTATAGAACTCAATTATTCCTATTTTAGTGCCGATAGCTCAAAATTTAAGGGTTTTGGTGGAAATCATGTTATAACTTGAGATTCCACCATAGGAATTTTATAGCCTTTTGTGGAGTCCTTGTATTCTTAATGCTCTTTGAGATTTTTGTGGTTTTAGTTGTAGAAATGTAGGTACAAGGGAGAAAGATGACGCCCTAGGTGCATGTAGCATATATGCACCAACTCACTATTTTGCTACAATCAACACTTGATACCTTAAAACTCATTTCCAAATCCTCAAACTTGGAATTTATGCTATTCAGAACATTCCTCAACATGTCCAATTGGTTTGGTGATAGGGAGAAGTAGGGATGAACCAATCATTGATTCATGCTTCTTTTATGCCTTTGAGACGTAGGGTGTCTTGCAAGATCACCAAATAGATTTATAGGACCTTTTCCAAGCTAAGATCCACCCAATCTAAAACCCTACTCCACTATCTCAATAAGTTTTCACTTCTTTTCTATCTGCCAAGCTACCATTTTAGAATGAGTAGCATTCAAAGTCTTCAATAAAACTAGGTCTTTTTGACCATTCTTCTCAACCACTTGTAGGATCATGGAAGGAGTCTCAACACCTTGCAATTTAATCCTTTGGAATGTTAAAATATCTTTCTATGGTTAGGTTTCTACCCAATTTCACCCTTTTTCTCCAAAATAGTGCTATAAGAAAGAGCCCCAATTAGCCCTATTTCACCTACAAAATAGGGATTTTCTCCTTTTTCTTCAACTAACCAATCCAAATTTCCTTCATGGACCTCTATTCAATTTGTGAGAGCTTAAAATTTTTCTAGGATTTAGACCCTAGAATGGTCGTATAACACCCTTACTGATTTAGAGAGTTTTTGAGGGTTTGTAAAGGAAAATGTTGTTTTGTCTTGTTTGATGGCTAAATGGACTGATGAAAGCTTGTCTTTCCACCCAAGGAACCTCCTCTCACTCCTTTTTCAACCTCCAAAATCATTCTACAAAAAAGGTCCACAACCCTACAAGAAACAACCTCTGTAACAACACTATTCCCTAGCTAGGCATGCTTTAGCTTGCCTAGGGCAAGAGCTTAAAAATGGTTGCCAATGTTTGAAGGATCCTAATTTTTCAAAAATATAGTACATTGAATGTACTCACTATCTCCAAGAGGAAGTACAATTCCAACAGTGGGATAGTGAGTTACACCATTATTTCTAAAAGTTGTTGAAAACAGGATAGCAAACTATCTAAAACAGAAAGATTTTTTATAACTATGAAATAAAAAACTTCCAAAAAAAGAATTCCTAAAGAAAAAAATGTTCTAATTAACCCTATCTATGATTCCATTAGGTACAACAACCAAGGACAATGCCAAAAACATCTTAAATCTCAGAAAATAAGTAATTTTGCCTTCAAAATGTCATGCTATAGCACTTGTCATCCTAGGTGTTTCCCTTCCATATTAGGGCTTGTGTCAGTCTTTTTCAAGTTTTAAAAGGAAAAATCCACCATTTTTTGCAAAATAAACATTTTTGCAAAAATTGCAATACAACAACTTTTGCAATTTTTTTCTTGCTTGCTCTTTCTAACACTTCCAACTTGTTAAACAGGTTATCCCTTAGTAATTCCATACTAGCGACCCTTCCCTAAGCTAGAGCCTTATCCCTTAAGTTTTTCATTTCCCTATGGTAATGTATGCCTTGACTTTTAGGCCAATTAGTGTCTCTTCCAAAGACATTGTGATTTCGTACACCCTAGCTATCACAACTAGGTCTAATGATCCTTATTACTACTTACAAAAGCTCTCTAGGAGCATTAAATAAAAAATTGAAAAAGTGAGGGCCCTATGTTTCAAGATGCCCCTGTACCATTTGGTAGTTCTAGCATGTGTCTAAATAGTACTTCCTTTGCAATAGTGGCCTAATCAACCTGTTAGCCTTAATTGTTGTCCCCTCAAGTTAATGCAGCATTTTTGTCTATGCAATGTTATCCCTTTGGAATAGGACAATATATCAGGAGTAGGAGGTGTCTTGGTGGTTAGTTTTTTCTTCCGTTTAACATTTACTAAGTTGCATGCCTTAAACTTGCTTCTTGGGGTACTAGGAGTCGAAGAGGTTAATGAAGGAACTATGACTTTTTCTTAGTTTGAAGCCTTAAAATTCAGTCCATATGCCCCTACTCATGCAAAAACAACATGCCTTAAGTCTATGTTCATGGTTCCATGTTTGGAGTAGGTTTCCTATGTTAAGTCTTTATTGTTGTCAAGGTGCAAGTGTGGAGTTTTGGGACTTGTTTGTGGTTTCAAAATTTGTTTAGCTGTCCTTGTAGGTTATATTTTCCCATCCTTCATTATTAGTACCCTAACACTTGCATCAATGATTCAAGGTGACCCTGTACCACTCTTTCTCTCTCTACCTCTCTCCCTATTCAATCTAATGAAACAACTGGATATGCTCTACATTTTAATGTCTCAAGTATTGTCTCATGGTTTGACTCGTGAACTTTCCAAAGAGTCTTATTATGTAGTTTTCCACCATATTTTATCAAGTGGACATTTGATAGGACAAAAAGGTTCAAATAATGAAGAATCTTCCTCTTTGTTTTCCAATCCTTGAATAATCACAAGTTAGGGTTCTTTATAGAATATTGTCTAAGCCATGTGCTGGTTACAACCACCACATTGATATGATAATCAAAACCTTCATCATCTATAATTGAGTGATCCAATTTTTGTTGGGCTTGGACATAACACCACAAATAATAATCTATGCCTTCTTTATTGTCTTCAAGTGCAATAACAACAAAAACATGCCCTATAGTGATAAATATATAAAATGCAATCATTAATTCAAAAAATACATAGGTAAAAGTTATAAAGTTACATATTGAAATTACAAAGATATATAAATATATATATTACCAAGTTGCAATAGATCAAAGAAGAAATCAAAGTCAATAGATGAATCCATCTCTACCATTTCTAGTGCTTGTGAGGGACGATAGGTGTCAATTGAGTCCAAAACCCATATATCCCATTTGTCCACCCATTCAGTAAACTCAAAGTCATCCCAATTATCCTCTACACATGATGGACAATAGCATGCGTTCTTTTGTGTGTGGTTACTCCATGAACCTACATTAGAGCTTGTAAAAGAGTGTAACTCACTTGATCTTGTTAGTGTGCAACAATCCTCACATGGTGCAATGTCAATATTATCTATCGATCAAAAAAATCTACGAACTGTAGACTCACCTTCCTTACCTAGACCCATTGTAGCATTACACCACTGGATGATGGATTTTGCATCTGTCAATATTGCTCCATATTTGTACTTTAGTCCTTCATGAGCTAAGGCTCTTCTGATGAATGCACCTACACCATTGTGCTCTCCCTTTCAATGTCCAGCCTCTATGAAATTCCACATATATTGAATTCTACACAACCTATGCATCTTGCTCAACTAATAGAACATTCATGCATTATTGAATTGAGATGCACAATTATTTGACCAAATAATGTGATGATGATATGGTATGCCCCTGTTAGCTAAATCTCTATAAAATAGTTGAAAAAAACCATTTACAAACTTCATAGAATGTGATTGATCATTGCTGATGTAAAAATGGTACTCCCTCAAAATCTTTCTATCATCCTCTATACTTGTAGGTGAATGCACCAATGTTATGTCAAAAAATATGGAAACCTATTGAGAATTATAATACTTTTCTTGCGCATCATTTTTTGGTTGTAGTGTGTAGTTCTCTACAAAGTCTACAACCAAAATAATGGTATCCAGTGGAAACGTATCCTTGCACAACTTGAATTGCAAGTCCAACCATCAAGCTCTATGTGTATGCCTTGCATTCTCGTAAATAATATTTTCATAAAAAATCTTCATGAACTCATACACTAGAATCTTTTCAAGGACTAAATCACATGTTTTACCCTATTTTCCATCTTTTAGAGCATATATCACTATCTTATATTTTCATAATCTACCATTTCATTTTCAATTACATGTGTACTATCCATATGTTCAAAAGTTGATAAAATTTGCAAAGAACCACAAAATAAGCATATATCATCCAAGCATGATGTCTTGTAAAATTGTTGGCTATCCCGTATTTCACATAAAATGTTGAATATGGATTCCCTTGAAGATCTCTGTGGCTCATTCATTTCACAATCCTACAAAACAAACTTAGAATGCAAAAACACACACATATGCCTAAAAACATCAAAATAGTTAGAAAATTCAATATGTATCCTACAACAACAAGGTAAGCATGTGTGGTTTATCTTCACATAAAAATTTTTATCCATCTTTAAAAAAAATTGTCTTATTCGAATTTGAGGATGCATACCAATAAATTTTGCAAAAAATTGTGTCTAAGTTGAATCCAAAAAATGTTTCACATGTGGGTCGCAATTTTGGCTACCAATCTTCCTTCTTACAATATCTCTTTGATTAGGAGAAATAGGTGTGTTATTTTTTCAAAAATCTTCGATCAATGATTTCAAAGCATCATTAATTTCTTTATCCTTTTGCGTTAATCTACCACTAAATATCCATAACTCATTTTTTGTTGGAGCTTCCAATCTCTCACACCTTAGCATGGCTCTCCTTAGAGTACCTCTACCAATTTTCTATATTTTTCTTGTCTTTCTTATGAGTCTAGCTTTCTTCATTTGAGTACCTACTATTGTCAATGTAAGTACTTGTCTTGTGATATTACTATCTTTGGTGTGTGATTTAGAATCACTTTTCCATAAGCACTCATTAGATTCTTTATAATACCTTTTTTCATTTGAATCATCTATCGTTCTTAGCCCCAAGAATCTTCATGATAGACCTAAATTTCAAATTTCTCATCATTTCAAGAAATAAGTGGCATTGACTCGTAATATTTAATTCTTCAAAGAATAATCTCCACATATTATTAACTTTTCTTTGAAAAGTATGCTTGCTAATCTTGTCAAGCATTGATTTCAAAATGTTAGTATCAATATCAATCAAATTTTTTGGTCTTCTAAAATGAATTCTAGAAGGTGTTATAATCTCTTCCATTCCATCAACATTTTGAACATCAACATAAGGTTGAGTGTTTTATGTACCTTGAACTAAAGATGATGTGCCTTGGCAATAAGATGCAAAAGATGGAATATCACCTACTTGATATGTTGATGTTGTGCCTTCAACATGACATGATGGAGTGTGTACATCGTCAGATCTACAAATAAGCATCTCTTCAACATGAGAGGATGATATGACTCCAACATTAGAAGATGGTGTAGCTTCAAAATTCAGTTGTCTTCTTGAGTGTAACAATCTCATTCATTCTCTATCTTTCCAATTCTTCCTCTTTGTTTCTTTGTGTTAGTAGTTCTTGTTCCTCTTTGAAAGTCAATTCTTCATTATTTATTTGCAATTTTCTTTGTTCACGTAGTAGTTTCATTTTATCTCTTTTAATTGCCAAATTTGTCTCCCTCTCTTCCTTTGTTTGAGTTCTTGGTTCCTTCCTTGGCATGATGATGATTTCTGTATGTCAAATTATTCAAACATCTGAATTACTTACAATTTGTAAATTACAAATTATTCAAATACATATAAAAATTATAATTAATTCAATGAATACACAATATATATTAAACAACTTGCCAAATTTTTAACCATTTCCAAATAGCAATTCATTCAAACATACAAATTTTAATGAATTCACTATATATTAAACAACATGTCAAATTATAATCAAATTTCTCTCTATATAACAACAAAGAATATTTAAAAAAGGCTGCACTAACCTTTTCTATATAAAGAATATTTAAAAGGCCTTGAAATAGTGTATCCAATGATTGAATTTGGTGTTTTCTAGCTTCAAATAGAATCAAAGAATGTTCAAAAAGAATTCAAATAGTGTTTGTTGACTTCCAATAGCTTGAAACCCATGTTTTCTATCAGAACAATAGAATAGACAATAGACAAAAAGTAGAATATGGATCAGCAGGGACCCAAACTTGCTTTATGACAATTTTTTGGTGTGTTCATATAGTGCATATGCACTATAAAGTGCTATGCACTATAGTGTGTATGCGCTATGTGAAAAATGATCTCTCCCTATCCCACCATCCCCCATCCCCTACTCTCTCTCTCTCTGTCTCTCTCTCTCTATCTCTCTCTCTCTCTCTCGCTACTCTCTCTTCTCTCCCATCCCCTACTCTCTCTCACTCTCTCTCGCTCTTCCTCTCCTACTCCCTCTCTGACTGCCTACTCTATCTCACTCTCTCTCCCATCCCCTACTCTCTCTTTCACTCTCTCTCCTCTCCCATCCCCTACTCTCACTCTCTCTCTCCTCTCCCATCTCCTACTCTCTCTCTCACACTCCCATCCCCCCTCTCTCTCCCTCTCCCACTACCTACTCTCTCTCCCCTCTCCCATCCCCTACTCTCTCTCTCCACTCCCTTTCCCTACTCTCTCTCCTCTGCCATCCCTTACTCTCACTCAATCTCTCTCCTCTCCCATACCGCACTCTCTCTAACTCTCTCCTCTCCCATCCCCTACTCTCTCTCACTCTCTCTCCTCTCCCATCCCCTACTCTCTTGCTCTCTCTCCTCTCCCATACCTAACTCTCTCTTTCTCTCTCTCCCCCTCTCCCATCCCCTAGTCTCTATCTCTCACTCACACACTCTCATCCTCCTCTCTCTCTCTCTCTCTTGCTCTCTCTCTCCTACTCCCTCTCCCACTACCTACTCTCTCTCCCATCCCCTACTATCACTCTCTCTCTCCCATCCTATTCTCTCTCTACCACCCCCTACTCTCTCTCACACTCTCTCTCATCCCCTACTCTCTCTCTTATACACACTCTCATCCCCCTCTCTTCCTCTCCCACTACCTACTCTCTCTCTCTCTCACTCTCTCTCCCATCTGCTACTCTCTCTCTCTCTCTTGGGCTACTCTCTCTCCCCTCTCCCATCCCCTACTCTCTCTCTTTTACACACACACACACTTGCATCCCCCTCTCTTTCCTCTCCCATCCCCTACTCTCTAGATCTCTCACACACACTCCCATTCCCCCTCTCTCCCTCCCCCACCACCTACTCTCTCACTCTCTCTACCTCTCTACTCTCTCTCTCACTCTCCCATCCCCTACTCTCTCTCTCACTTGCACACTGTCATCCTCCTCTCTCCCTCTCTCTCTCTCCCATTCCCTACTCTCTTTGCCACCCCCTACTCTCCCTCTCTCACTCTCATACTCTCTCCCATCACCTACTCTCACTCTCTCTCTCCCATCCTATACTCTCTCTACCACCCCCTACTCTCTCTCCCATCCCCTACTCTCTCTTACACACACTCCCATCCCCCTCTCTCTCTTCCTCTCCCACTCCCTCTCCCACCACCTACTTTCTCTCACACTCTCTCTCCCATGCCCTACTCCCATCCCCTACTCTCTCTCTTTCACAGAAACACACACTCCCACCCCCCCCCCTCTCTCTCTCTCTCTCTCTCTCTCTCTCTCTCTCTCTCCCATCCCCTACTCTCTAGATCTTGCACACACACACTCCCATCCCCCCTCTCTCTCTCCCTCTTGCACTCCCTCTCCCACCACCTACTCTCTCTCTCACTCTCTCTCCCTCTCTACTCTCTCTCACATCCCCTATACTCTCTCTTACACACACTCCCATCCACCTCTTTCTCTCCCTCTCCCTCTCCCTCTTCCACCACCTAGTCTCTTTCTCAAGCTACTCTCTCTCTCTCATGCTACTCTCTCCCCTCTCCCATCCTCTACTCTTTCTCTTTCATACACACACACACACACACACACAATCCCATCCCCCTTCTTTCTCACCCCTCTCCCATCCCCTACTCTCTCTCTCTCTAACACACACACACACACCCATCTATCTCTCTCTTTATCCCCCTCTCCCACTCCATCTCCCATTACCTACTCCCTCTCTCTCTCTCTCTCCCCCCCCCCTCCCCCTTCCCCTACTATCAGTCTCTCTCCCATCCCATACTCTCTATGTGCCACCCCTAGTCTCTCTCACACTTCCTCTCTCTCCCACCCTCTACTCTCTCTCCCCTCTCCCATCCCCTACTTTCTCTCTTTACCACCCCTACTCTCTCTCACACTCTCTCACTCTCTCATGCCCTACTCTCTCTGTCTCTCTCACACACACTCCCATCCTCCTCTCTCACTCTCCCTCTCCCTCTCCCACTCCCTCCACCACTGCCTACTCTCTCTCTCCCCCATCCCCTACTCTCAATCTCTCTCTCCCATCCTATACTCTCTCTCTCTACCACCCCTACTCTCTATCTCTCTCTCTCTGACTTCCTTTGTCTCCCATCCCCTACTCTCAATATCTCTCTCTTGTCCTATACTCTCTACCACCCCTACTCTCTCTCATACTTCCTCTCTCTCCCATTGCCTATTCTCTCTCTCTCTCTCTCTCTCTCTCTCTCTCTCTCTCTCTCTCTCTCTCTCTCCTCTCTCTCTCTCTCTCTCTCTCTCTCTCCTTCCCTCTCTATGCACTATTTAGGTCTCAATAGTATGTGTGCAGTAAAGGCCATACACACTAAAGTGTGCACGCACTATTAAGACTCAAATTTAAAAAACTTTAAATTGTGTGTATGTGCAATAGAACACATGTGCTATTCAAAGCTTTGCATTCTACCAAGCCTAGGGCTTTTTTTTTCCTTGGGGATCCAACCCAAAGATTTGGAGTCTGTAAACTAGTCAGATGTATTTTTTTACAAACATACAAAAAATGATTGATTTTTCTTGTGTGCTCTTCTTCAAGTTTCCTCATGGTTGAGCATCAATAAAATCAAGTTACCTGAAATTGTAGGTCTCTGTGTCAGCCATATAACCATATAATTTATTTTTTGTTTGAAAATATTTCAAGCCTTTCAACTATAATTTTTTTGAATGTATCTCCATTTTTTGTCAAAAAAAAAACATGTACTAATTGGGATGTAGATTTTAGCTCATTCATCAAATTTTGCAACAACTTAATTTTTTAGAAACTAGACTCCATTCTACACACTTTGAAAAAATAAAGTTTTTTTTTTTAGATTAGTTTTCAATCATTTCTAAGGGAAGCACACAAATATTTCATATTTTTGGGATGTGTCTAATTAAAAAATTCATTAAATTTTTTTTTTATAAAATTACCCAAAAAATTTGGGATAAACTACATAGTGTTAGGTAACCTTTGACTAGAGTGATTGAAAATTTTCAAAAAAAAAAGTTAAAATTTTAGGGGGGGCACACTTTGTACTATGTTATGTTTTTTTGGAATAAATAGTACCACTTTCTATGGCTTCCTTTTTGAGGACCTAAAACTAAACCGTTTTGAAAAAAATATATATATTATTTTAGAAACTAGATCCAAAGGACTACTACTTTTATTTTTGTCATATCTTAAGATTTTGAGTGTAATTATCTTCAAATTCTTGTTGAAGTTTAGAAATTGTTAATTTTAGAAAAATGTTATCCATTTGTACCCCCCTTTTGGCACCACAACTTGGTGCACATATCCATTGCTCCAATGTTTTTGACACAATTTTTTAAGATTGTGGTATTAAAAGAGAGAAGACAACTCCATATTCTCCACAACAAAATGAAGTTGTAGAAAGAATGAATAGGACCTTGATGGAGAAGGCTAGGAGTATCCTAAGTGGAGCTAGATTAGAACAAAAGTTTTGGGCTGAAGCTGTAGCCACTACCTGCTACATGATAAACAAGTCTCCTACATCAGCTCTTATTGATAAGACACTAATGGAAGCATGGTTGGGCCACAAGCCTTCATTTAGACATCTAAGAGTTTTTGGTTGTGAGGCATACGCTCATGTGTCAAAGGAGAAGTAGACAAATTTTGACAACAAATCTATCAAATCTATCTTCATTGAATATAATTATGGTGTGAAAGGATAAAAGCTTTGGGATCCTATTGGGCAAAAGGTATTTTACTCCAGAAGTATTATTTTTAGAGAAATTGAGCCTTCTTTTGCTACAGTGCAGCTTGAATGGATAAAATAAAAGAAATATGTGATTCAACTTCTTGCTACACCTCAGAAAGTTGAATCAAGGTCCTTAGAAAGACAAGTTATTGAAGAGAGCTCTATGAGTTCTAAATCATCAGAGGAAGAGGGGGAACTTGATCATGAACATGAACATGAACCTCAATCAAATATTTTTCAAAGGTCTAGTAGACAGAGAAAATCACCAAAAAGATATGGATATTCTCCTAATGATTGGAGGTGTATATTTTCAAGTGAATGCTAATATTGATGAACCGAAATCTATATAAGAGGTTCTTGGTATGAATGATTTAGAGTCCTAGAAGATAACCATGGAAGAAGAGATGACAACTCTAAGGAGGAATGACACATGAGACCTTGTATCATTTCCTAAAGGACAGAAGCCTATTGGTTGTAAATTGGTGTTAAAAAAAAAGAGGTTTTAGATGGAAGCATTGA
Source organism: Cupressus sempervirens (assembly GCA_028749045.1). Taxonomy (NCBI): domain Eukaryota; kingdom Viridiplantae; phylum Streptophyta; class Pinopsida; order Cupressales; family Cupressaceae; genus Cupressus; species Cupressus sempervirens. Next base: position 714,170,649 of record CM053786.1, on the reverse strand, counting down.
GAAGTATAAAGCATGTTTGGTTTCAAAAGGTTACTCCTAGGCTGAAGGAATTGATTATGGTGAAAAAAAAAATCCTGTAGCAAAAATGACATTCATTCATTTTTTACTTTCTATTCCAGCAGCTTATGATCTAGAAGTTAAGTAGATGGATGTGAAGACAACTTTCCTTCATGGAGATTTGGAGGAAAAAAATTATATGAAATAGCTAGAGCACTTTGTGATGAAAGGTAAAAGTCATTTTGGTCTATAAATTGAAGAAATTCATGTATAAACTCATAGGATGTTGTATTAGAAGTTTGATAGATATATATTGAGTTTGGGATTTGTGCAATCCAAATCTGATCATTGTATATACCACAAGACTGATGGTAATTTTTTTTTTCATATTGCCATATATGTTGGTTACATGTTGTTTATTGGCAAAAGAAAAGGTTTGACTGTAGAATTAAAGTCTCAGCTCTCGGTAAAGTTTGAAATGGAAGATCTTAGTGTAGAAAGGTACATTATAGGAAGAGAGATTATAAAAGATAGACAAAACAAAAAGCTTTGGCTAGGCTAGAGTAAGTATGTTGGTACTATTCTAAGAAGATTCAATATGCAAGATTCCAGACCATTGAGTGTTATTGTTATTATGGGAACAAAGATTTCTAGCTCACAATATCCTTCATCCCAACTTGAGATGGAAGAGATGAGTTGAGTACAATATCAGAGTGTTGTTGGAAGTTTAATGTATGCTATGGTCTATACAAGACTAGACATTGCCCAAGCAATGGGAGTACTTTTCTGTTATATGTCTAGTCTAGGAACAACACATTGGGATGCACTAAAAAGATTTTTCAAATACTTGTGGAGTACCTTAGAGTACTCTATATGTTTTTATGGAATAGGAAATGAGAATGCCCTGGATATTCGAGGCTATGTGGATTCAAATTGGGTTGATTATGTTGATAGTAGAAGATCCACCAATGCATATGTGTTTACATTATTTGGTGGTGCAATCAATTGGATGAGCAAGCTACAAGCTATGATCACTTTGTCTACTATAGAGGTAGAGTATATGGTAGCTACTCATGCTTGCAAGGAATCCATCTAGCTTAAGAGACTATGTTTAGATATAGAGTTCAAATAGGGTGTAGTGACAATTTATAGTGATAGTCAAAGTGTATTCTGCCTAGTGAAGAACTCGACATTTCATGCTAGGACCAAGCACATTGATCTACAATATCATTTTGTGAGAGATATGATAGAGGACGGAAAGGTGAAGCTAAAGAAGGTAGAGACTTTGGTGAATGTCGCTAATGCATTACCTAAGCTCATGAGAATAGAAAAGTTTAGATGGTATTCGATTTCTATGGGTCTCTTGGCCCCTAGCAATTAAGTCCATGAAACTATGGATCCCCTGACTCTTGTAAGGTGTTTGACAAATAGGAGAATGTTGAGAATTGTGTCTCAACCTTGCAAGCTATTTTTGAAAAACTCTAGAATTTTTTTTTAAAAAATAAAAATTTGTTTGTCTTAGTTTTCCACATGTTTATGAGTTGCAAAAAGGTGTATGAATTGTTAAAAATGTGTCTAGTCTCTAGAACAATGTAGAAGAGTTATTTTTAGAGTGTAAACAACTCATTATATGACTTTTATGGCAGTCTAAACTAGAGGAAAAAGTTATGAATGAGAATGGTATTCTTGGAATTACAAATTACAAGTGGGTAACATGTGGCATGGCTATTTTTCCTATGGTTTTGGCCGATGGTTTTGGAAAATCACAAATGGTTTCCAAGTGGCAAATCACTATAAAAGGAGGGCTTGGGGAGCTATTTGAATCATCGACTTTAGTTTGCAAGACTAGTGCTAGAAGGAGTCTCTCTAAGTTCAACTCTGAGTTCGAGTTGTGATGATGCACTCTTGTAAGAACTTGCATTGCAAGTGTATTGTAATCTTCCCGATTTGAGAATACATTGTGCAGGTTTTGAAAGGTGGAGTTTTTCTACCAAAAGGGTTTTCCCATAATAATCATTGTGTTATGAGTTCACTATTATTTTGATTAAGTTATTATGCATTTATTGAGATCTCTGCAATAGTTAGTTGAATTTGTATAATCATCCTCTCAAAGATTAGTGTAGGAAGTGATTTCGTGCACCTTTGCTTCTTTACAGTTATCATCCATAAAAAAAATGACTAAATTATATATTATATGTTACAAAATAAATGTATATCACTATTAAATTAAAAAAATTATTAAATAAATAATTATTATAAATATAATTGATCAAACAAAATAAGTTAAATGAATGTTCAAAATGTATGCATGTGAAAATTAGACAATATCTATATTACTGTAAAAAAAATTATGAATATTCAAATAATTTATTTTTAAGTAGATAATTTAGTTTCTTTTTCAAAAATAAATCTTTCTTTTCTTTTTGTCAAAAATGTACTTGTATAAATCTGTTTTAATGAAAATAATCTAACATATCTATATTTTTAGAAGAAATGTAATTACATGCAAAAAATGTTGTACTTAATAAAAATCTAAGGCATTTAAACAAAATATGTTAGATAAATATAATCTCATGGAAAAAATGTTTTATTTAATAATTGCTCAATGTTTTTTAATACAGTACATTGGACAAATTTACAGTTACCAAATAATAAAATTATCTTAAGATATGGACAAATGATGTTGGAATTTATTTGAAAATAAAAATTCCCAAGTGTAAAGCTAATATTGAAAACCTTGGCAAACATCATTTTAGTTAATGGAAAATTGTTTAGATGTGTCCTTAATATGCAACTATTTTGTATAAAGAATAGGGGGAAATGATTTCAGTTCTTGCTTATTAGAATATAATAGAATAAGTACCAAGCATGGTTGAATAAGTATCATCCTGTAGAATATGGCACTGTCTATACAAGGACCAAATTGCACTTTTATTAATTAATTATAAATTTATATATGAATGTTAATTTGTTAAAAAATACAAAAAAATTGGTTATGCAGGTGCATTTTGGCCCCTCCATAGCCAAAACCAATATCTCTAATTCTCATGTGCACTTGTGCCCTACAAATGCATTCCAAGCCTCGCCATAAATATGTACCAGTTTTCTCTTCTCAGTTTGTCATAAAAAATTTCTATGGATTCAGTGTAACCCTTGACTAGTCCATAACTCTGTCTAATGGCCGACACTTAAACAAATTTGATGAAGGCTACATTTGCCTGCCCAGGCTTCAGCTCTCCATTTTCTACCAGTTGCTGATTCAACAACTCCACTCCCATTTTCTGCAACCATTTTTGCTATCTCAATTAGGGCATCCGCCATTTTTACTCTTATTCTGCTTCAGAAAACTTATAATCTCAATGTGAGAAATATATTTTTTTTTTTAAAAAAAATTTCAATCACAAAACAACCTAACCCTAAAAACTGCTCGGGAGCAACTATTACCGAGTGTCATATAAATTGTTCGGTAACCAAAGAAACCAACTGGCAGGAGTGTTTACTGAGTTAGCTCGATAAATGAAAGGACACACAACTCAGTAACTAAAGGATACTGAGTGAGCTCAGTAGTGTGATTACTGAGTGAACTCGATAACCATAGGAAAGGTAGAACTTGATAGTGTGATTACCGAGTGAACTCGGTAACCACAGGAAAGGTGGAGCTTGGTAAATGAAGGCACTAACTGAACTCGGTAACCACAGGAGAAAGGAGCTCGGTAGAAGAAGGCACCGAGTGTACTCGGTAGCCACTGCAGAGAAAGACTTCTACCAAAGACAATACCGAGTGCAAACTTATAACGTGAATATTTCCACCATTAAAACTAGAGACTCAAAGCTTCAATCTTTCAAATAAACTTTCCAAAATGCAATGAATAGAAGAAGGACAATTATGGATTCAAGTATGCCTACTTGTTTTCTATTCAACTTGGATTCAAACTATTACAAAATTGGGAGCATTCGACTTCAACCAGAAAACCCTAAAATAACCCTAAACTTTAAACTGATAAAACTTCAAACTTGCAGCACTAATGGCTACATACAATAATGCCTGGAGCAATCACTACTTCAACATGATGAATAAAAACAATAAGCTATAAACTTACAAAATGACACAAAGGAGCACGTGCAACTGTAGGCACGAATAACACTTCCTCCTATCTCTGCACCAATGGATCTGCTGATCACTTTTCTTTCTTTCTTCTCTACAACTTTTGAGCTCTTTCTCTATCTCAACTGACTAGTTGAATGAATGATAAAAAATTCCTTTTGTCTTCAGCAAAATTATGTTCCCTCTCATTTTCGATTTCAAAATCTCACCTGCCTGTAATAAATTTTTTGAATGTTCAGGGTGGTAGGTGGGTGTTTGGCTCCAAGGAGAAATGACCAACCATAATTAATATTCCAACACTCCCCCTTTATCCCAAGCCAAACAAACAAGGATCACTACTGATCCAAATCAACTACACCAAGACACTCTCTTAGGTGTACAAAAGTCCCAATGCCTAATGGCTTGGTAAAAATTTCTGCTAGCTGCTGCTCAGACTTACAAAATTCAATTTTGATATCCCCATTCTCCACCAACTCTCTAATGAAGTGATATTTGATCTCTATGTGTTTGCTTCTCCCATGGAAGACTGGATTCTTAGACAATGCAATAGATGAGATGTTGTCACAATAAATTTTGGTTCCATCCTCTTGCCTTTCATTCAAATCTGTCAAAATCCTCCTTAACCAAATAGCTTGACATGCTGCTGTATTTGCTACTATGTATTCAACCTCTGCTGTAGATTAAGCAACAATAGGTTGCTTCTTGGATGCCCATGAAATTGCACCTGATCCCATATGAAACATGTATCTGAAAGTGCTCTTCCTATCATCTAAACTTCCAGCCCAATCACTATCTGTGTAACCAACCAACTTCAAATCATCATTTGCAGTATACAAAACTCCAAATCCCTTGGTACCTTTCACATACCTTAGGATCCTCTTTCCCACTTGCCAATGAGAATCCTTTGGTGTTTCTATAAATTTGGAAATCAGACTTACTGCATGCATTAGGTATGGCCGAGTTGCAATCAAATACATTAAGCTTCCAACCATACTCTTGTATAGTGGGTAAGTGCACCAAGTTGTGGTGCCAAAAGGGGGGTATAAGTGGACACCTTTTTCCTGAAATCAAAAAATTCTAGACTTCAACAAGAATTTGAAGATAGTTACGCTCAAAATTTTAATATATGAAAAAAACAAAAGTCGTAGTCCTTTGAATCTAGTTTTTAAACTACTAATTTTTTTTCAAAATGGTTTAGTTTTAGGTCCTCAAAAAAGGGGGCCACAGAAAGTGGTATTGTTTATTCCAAAAAAACATAACATAGTACAAAGTGTGGCCCCCCTAAAATTTTAACTTTTTTTTAAAAATTCTTTAATTGCTCTAGTCAAAAGTTACCTAACACTATGTAGTTTATCCCAGATTTTTTGGGTAATTTTATAATGCGTATTTTTTTTTTAATGAATTTTTAAATTAGACCCATCCCAAAAATGTGAAATATCTGTGTGCTCCCCTATAAATGATTGAAAACTAATCTAAAATCAAAACTTCTTTTTTTCAAAGTGTGTAGAATGGAGTCTAGTTTCTAAAAAACTAAGTTGTTACAAAATTTGATGAATGAGCTAAAATCTACAGCCCAATTAGTACATGGTGGTTTCTGACAAAAAATGAACATACATTCAAAAGAAATTATAGATGAAAGACTTAAAATAGTTCAAATTAAAAATAAATTATATGGTTAGATAGCTAACACAGATTCCTATAATGTTATGTAACCTGATCTTATCGATACCCAACATGAGGAATCTTGAAGGGGAGCACACAAGAAAAATCAATCATTTTTTGTATGTTTGCTGGAAAACACATCTCAAACCTGTTTATAAACTCCAAACCTTTAAGTTGGATCTCCAAGGCAAAACCAAGCCTTAGGCTTGGTTTTAATGCAAACCTTTGAATAGCGTGTGCGCCCTATAGTGCGCATGTGCTATTAAAATGCTAGTGAATTCGAGGTAGTGTGCACACGCTATAGTGCACACGTGATATAGTGCGCACGCACTATTGAGACCTAAATTGCAAACCAAAACCAAGAGAGAGCTAGGGGGGTTGGGGCGAGGGAATGGCTATTTGTGTGTGTGAGAGAGATAGAGAGAAAGTAGGGGATGGGAGAGGGGAGAGAGGAAGTGAGAAAGAGTAGGGGTGACAGAGAGAGTATAGGATGGGAGATAGAGGAAATGTGAGAGAGTAGGGGTGGCAAAGAGAGTACAAGATGCAAGAGAGAGGAAGTGAGAGAGAGAGAGTAGAGGTGGCAAAGAAAGAGTACAGGATGGGGGAGAGAGATTGACAATAGGGGATGGGAGAGAGAGGAAGTGTGAGAGAGAGTACAAGTTGGGAGAGAGAGATTGAGAGTAGGGGATGGGGGAGAGAGAGAGTAGGTGGTGGGAGAGGAAGAGCGAGAGAGAGGAGGGTGGGAGTGCATGTGTGTGAAAGAGAGAGAGTAGGGAATGGGAGAGGGGGAAGATAGAGTAGCTTGAGAGAGAGTAGGGGATGGAAGAGAGAGTAGGGGATGGAAGAGAGAGTAGGCGATGGGAGAGGGAGTGGGAGAGGGAGAGAGAGGGGGGATGGAAATGTGTGTAAGAGAGAAAGAGAGAGAGTGTGAAAATGTGAGAGAGGGTAGGGGGTAGCAGAGAGAGAGTAGAGAGAGAGAGAGAGAGAGAGAGAGAGTAGGCAGTGGGAGAGGGAGAGTGAGTGAGAGAAAAAGTAGAGGATGGGAGAGGAGAGAGGGGGGATTGGTGTGTGTGAAAGAGAGAGAGTAGGGAATGAGAGAGGGGAGAGAGATAGAGAGAGTAGGGGATGGGATAGAAAGAGAGTAGGCAATGGCAGAGGGAGTGGGAGAGGGAGAGAGAGGGTGGATGGAAGAGAAAGAGATTAGGCAATGGCAGAGGTAGTGGGAGAGGGAGAGAGAGGGGGGATGGAAGTGTGCGTAAGAGAGAAAGTAGGGGATGGGAGAGAGTGTGAGAGTGTGAGAGAGAGTAGGGGTGGCAAAGAGAGAGAGTGAGAGTAGGGGATGGGAGAGAGAGGGAGAGAGAGAGAGAGACAGAGAGAGAGAGAGAGAGAGAGAGAGAGAGAGAGAGAGAGAGAGAGAGAGAGAGATAGTAGGCGATGGGAGAGGGAGTGGGAGGGAGAGAGAGAGGGGGAATGGAAGTGTGCAAGAGAGATAGAGTTGGGGATGGGAGAGAGTAGGCAATGGGAGAGGGAGTGAGAGAGAGAGAGGGGGGGGAATGGGAATGTGTATAAGAGAGATAGAGTAGGGGATGGGAGAGAGTGTGAGAGTTTGAGAGAGAGTAGGGGGTGGTAGAGAGAGCTTGTACAAGATGGGGGTGAGAGAGAGAGAGAGAGAGAGAGAGAGAGAGAGAGAGAGAGAGAGAGAGAGAGAGAGAGAGAGAGAGTAGGGGATGGGAGAGAGAGTGAGAGAGAGTAGGGGATGGAAGAGAGAGAGTGAGAGTAGGGGATGGGAGAGAGAAAGTAAAGAGGGAAAGAGAGTACTTGAGAGAGAGAGAGAGAGATAGTAGGTGGTGCAAGAGGGAGTGGGAGAGGGAGAGAGAGGGGGGATGGGAGTGTGTGTGACAAATCTAGAGAGTAGGGGATGGGAGAGGAGAGGGAGAGGGGGGGATGGGAGTGTGTGTCTATGAAAGAGAGAGAGTAGGGGATGGGAGAGGGGAGAGAGAGAGTAGGGGATGGGGGAGATAAAGTAGGCAGTGGGAGAGGGAGTGGGAGAGGGAGAGAGAGAGGGGGTGAATGGGAATGTGTGTAAGAGAGACAGAGTAGGGGATGGGAGAGAGTGTGAGAGTGTGAGAGAGAGTAGGTGGTGGCAGAGAGAACTCGTATAGGATGGGAGAGAGAGAGAGTGAGATTAGGGGATGGGAGTGTGAGAGAGAGTAGGGGATGGGAGAGAGAAAGAGTGAGAGTAAGGGATGGGATGGGAGAGAGAGAGAGAGAGGGAGAGAGAGAACTTGAGAGAGAGAGAGATCTAGTAGGCGGTAGGAGAGGGAGAGGGAGAGAGATAGGGGGGATGGGAGTGTACGTGACAAATGTAGAGAGTAGGGGATGGGAGAGAAGAGAGTGGGGGGATAAGAGAGTGTGTGTCTGTGAAAGAGAGAGAGTAGGGGATGAGAGAGAGTGTGAGAGTGTGAGAGAGATTAGGGGGTGGCAGAGAGAGAGCACGGGATGGGAGAGACAGAGTGAAAGGATGGGAGAGATAGAGTGAAAGGATGGGAGAGAGTGAGAGAAAGAGTAGGGGGCGGCAGAGAGAGAGAGTACGGGATGGGAGAGACAGGGTGAAAGGATGGGAGAGAGTGTGAGAGAGAGTAGGGGATGGGAGAGAGTGTGAGAGAGAGTTGGGGATGGGAGAGAGAGAGAGAGTGAGAGTAGGGGATGGGAGAGAGTGAGTTGAGAGGGAGAGAGAGAACTTGAGAGAGAGAAATAGTAGGTGACCTGGGAGAGGGAGTGGGAGAGGAGGAGAGAGAGGGATGGGAGTGCATGTGACAAATCTAGAGAGTAGGGGATGGGAGAGAAGAGAGAGGGGGTATGGGAGTGTGAGTGTGTGTGTGTGTGTGTGTGTGTGTGTTTGTGTGTGTGTGTGTGTGTGTCTATGAAAGAGAGAGAGTAGGGGATAAGAGAGAGTGTGAGAGTGTGAGAGAGAGTAGGGGGTGGCAAAGAGAGAGTACGAGATGGGAGAGACAGAGTGAAAGGATGGGAAAGAGTGTGAGAGAGAGTAGGAGGTGGCAGAGAGAGAGAGAGAGTACAAGATGAGAGAGACACAGTGAAAGGATGAGAGAGAGTGTCAGAGAGAGTAGGGGATAGGAGAGAGTGTGAGAGAGAGTTGGGGATTGGAGAGAGAGAGAGAGAGTAAGAGTAGGGGATGGGAGAGAGTGAGAGAGAGTAGAGAGGGAGAGAGAGAACTTGAGAGAGAGAGAGAGGGATAGTAGGTGGTGGGAGAGGCAGTGGGAGAGGAGGAGAGAGAGGGATGGGAGTGTGTGTGAGTGATCTAGAGAGCAAGGGATGGGAGAGGGGAGAGAGAGAGTATCCCAAGAGAGAGAGAGAGAGTAGCGGATGGGAGAGAGGGGCGGATGGGAGTGTGTGTAAGAGAGAGTAGGGGATGCGAGAGAGTGTGAGAGAGAGTAGGAGGTGGCAGAGAGAGAGAGAGTAAGAAGTGGGAGAGGGAGGATGGGAGTGTGTGTGAGAGATCTAAAGAGTAGGGGATGGGAGAGGAGAGACGGTGAGAGAGATAGAGAGAGTAGGCGGTGGGAGAGGGAGAGCGAGAGAGAGTAAAGGATGGGAGAGGGGAGAGAGAGAGAGTGTAGGGGATGGGAGAGGGGAGAGAGAGTAGGAAGAGAGAGAGAGTAGGGAGAGAGAGAGAGATTAGGGAGGGTGGAGAGTGATGTGTTCTCATATAGTGCGTACGTGCTATAGCGCGTACGCACTATGTGAAATTACCTAAAAATGGTCAAAAAGCAACTTTGGGGCCCATTTCATTCATTCTTTTCTTTTTTTTCATTCTGCACTCTCTTATCTCGACAGAAATTGCAGGTTTCAACACAACAAACACTCTTTCAAGGTGAAAAACACTATTTCAAGCTAACAAACACTATTTCAAGATGGCAAACACTTTTGGAAGCTAGCAAACACCAAATTCAATCATTGGATACACGATTTGAAGACTTTTTGAATATTCCTTGTATAGAAAAGGTTAGTGCAATCTATTTTAAATATTGTTTGTTGATATATAGATACAAATTTGATTATAATTTGACATGTTGTTTAATATATAATGAATTCAATGAAATTTGTATGTTTCAATGAAATGTTATTTCAAAATGGTTAGAAATTTGACAAGTCATTATATATATATTGTGTATTCATTCAAATAATTATAATTTTTATATGTATTTGAATAATTTGTAATTTACACATTTTAAGTAATTCAAATGTTTGAATGATTTGACATGTAGAAATCATCATCATGCCAAGGAAGAAACCAAAAAATTAAACAAATGAAGATAGGGAGAGAGATTTGGCAATTAAAAGAGATAAAATGAAATTACTACGTGAGAAAAGAAAATTTCAAAGCAATAATGAAGAATTGACTTTTGAAGAGGATCAAGAACCACCAGTACCAAGAAACAAAGAGGAAGAATTGGAAAGACAAAGAGAACGAATGAGACTGTTACGCTCAAGAAGATAATTGAATTGTGAAGCTACACCATCTTCTAATGTTGGAGTCATATCGTCTGCTACACCATCTTCCAATGTTGAATTCATATCATCCTCTCATGTTGAAGAGACACCGATTTGTAGATCCGACGATATACACACTCCATCATGTCATGTTGAAGGCACAACATCAACACAACAAGTAGGTGATATTCCATCTTTTGCATCTTATTGCCAAGGCACGTCATCTTTGGTTCAAGGTACGCAATACACTCAACCTTATGTTGATGTTCAAAATGTTGAGAGAATTGAAGAGATTATAACACCTTCTAGAATTCGTTTTAGAAGACCACAATATTTGATTGATATTGATAGTAACATTTTGAAATCAATGCCTGACAAGATTAGCAAGCGTACTTTTCAAAGAAAAGTTAATCGTATGTGGAGATTATTTGTTGATGAATTAAATATTACAGGTCAATGCCAATTATTTGTTCAAATGATGAGGAATTTAAAATTTAGGCCTATCATGAAGATTCTTGGGCTAAGAACGATGGATGATTCAAATGAAAAAAACATTGTAAAGAATCTAATGAATGCTTATGACAAAGTGGGTTCTAAATCACACACCAAAGATAGTAATATCACAAGACGAGTACTTACATCGACAATAGTAAGTAGCCAAATGAAGAAAGCTCAACTCATGAGAAAGAAAAGAAAAACATTAAAAATTGGTAGAGGTACTCTAAGGAGAGCCATGCTAAGGCGTGAGAGATTGGAAGATCCAACAAAAAATGAGTTATGGACATTTAGCGGTAGACTACCGCGAAAGGATAAAAAAATTAGTGAAGCTTTGAAATCATTGATCGAAGATTTTTGGAAAAATAACACATGTGTTTCCCCTAATCAAAGAGATGTTGTGAGAAGGAGGATTGGTAGCCAAAATCGCGAGCGACATGCGAAACATTTTTTGTACACAACTCATACACAATTTTTTGCAAAATTTATTGGTATGCATCCTCAAATTCGAATAAGTCAAAGATTTTTTGAGATGGGTAAACTTTTTTATGTGAAGATAAATCACACACACACAACTTGTCGTTGTAGGATACATATTGAATTTTCTAACCATTTTGATGTTTTTAGGAATATATGCATAATTTTGCATTCTCAGTTTGTTTTGCAGGATTGTGACATAAATGAGCCACCAAGATCTTCAAGGGAATTCATATCCAACATTTTATGTGAAATAAAGGACGGCCAACAATTTTACATGACATCATGCTTGGATGGTATGTGCTTATTTTGTGGTTCTTTGCAACTTTTATCAACTTGTCAACATATGGATAGTACACATGCAATTGGAAATGAAATAGTAGATTATGGAAAATTTAAGACAGTGACATATGCTCTAAAAGATGGGAAACATGGTAAAAGATGTGATTTAGTCATTGAAAAGATTCCAGTGTATGAGTTCATGAAGATTTTTTGTGAAAACATTATTTACGAGTATGCAAGGCATACCCATAGAGCTCGGTGGCTGGATTTGCAATTCAAGTTGTGCAAGGATACATTTCCATTGGATACCATTGTTTCAGTTGTAGATTTCGTAGAGAACTACACACTACAACCACAAAATGAGGTGCAAGAAAAGTATTATACTTCTCAATAGGTTTCCATATTTTTTCACATAACATTCATGCATTCACCTAAAAATATAGAGAATGACAGGAAGATTTTGAGGGAGTACCATTTTTACATCAGCGATCATCGATCACATTCTACGGAGTTCGTACATGGTTGTTTTCTACTATTTTATGGAGATTTGGCTAACAGGGGCATCACATATCATCAACACATTATTTGGTCAGAAAATTGTGCATCTCAATTCAAGAATGCATAGATGTTCTATTGGTTGAGTAGGATGCAAAAGTTGTGTAGAATTCAATACATGTGAAATTTCACAGAGGCTAGTCATGGAAAGGGAGAGCACGATGGTGCAAGCGCATGCATCAAAAGAGCCTTAGCTCGTGAAGAACTAAAGTACAAAGATGGAGCAATATTGATAGATGTAAAATCCATCGTCCAATGGTGTAACACTACAATGGGTCCAAGTAAGGAAGGTGAGTCTACAATTCATAGATTTTTTTGGTTGATAGATAATACTAACATTGCACCATATCAGGATTGTTGCACACTAACAGGATCTAGTGAGTTGCACTCTTTTAGAAGCTCTGATGCAGGTTCATGGAGTATCCACACATGAAAAATGGCATGCTATTGTCCATCATGTGCAGAGGAAAATTGGGATGACTATGAGTCGACTGAATGGGTGGACAAATGGGATATATGAGTTTTGGACCCAACTGACACCTATCGTCCCCCACAAGCACTAGAAATGGTACAAATGGAATCATCTATTGACTTTGACCACTTGTCTAATCTAGTGCAACCTAGTAATATATATATTTATATATCTTTGTAATTTCAATATGTAACTTTATAACTTTTACACAAGTATTTTCTGAATTAATGACTGCATTTTGTACATTTGTCACTGCAGGCCATGTTTTTGTTGTTATTGCACCTGAAGACAATGAAGAAGAGACAGATTATTATTTGTATTGTGTTCAAGCCAAACAAAAATTGGATCACTCAGTTATAGATGGTGAAGGTTTAGAGTACCATGTCGATGTGGTGGTTGTAACTAGCACATGGCTTAGACGATATTCTATGAAGAACCCTAACTTGTGGTTATTTGAGGATTGGTAAACAGAGAGGAAGATTCTTCATTATTCAAATCTTGTTGTCGCATCAAATGTCCACTTGATAAAATATGGTGGAAAACCACATAATAAGAATCTTTGGAGAGTTTGCAAGTCAGACCGCGAGGCAATACTTGAGACATTAAAATGTCGAGCAGATCCAGTTGGCTCATTAGATTGAATATAGAGAGAGGGAGAGAGAGAAAGAGTGATCAACTGGATCCAAATACATTGTTGCAACCTCTTCCCCAAGACTGTCCACATGACTAAGGTGGACCGTATTGTTATGATGTGTAAGTGATGAGATTTAGTTTAAATCATAGATTTTATGTTTTGATTTGTTTAGAATCTAGATTTTATCATTTGATGTCTCCAAATTTTTTAAAGCTAGAACAATATTTTTCATATTTTCTTATTGTGACGATATTTTTCTTTCATTGCATGTTCTCTTGGATGATAAGAGGGAGAGAAGAAAAATAAGTAGATTTCCAAACAGCCAGCCACCCTTCTTCATGTAATTTATTCATTTAAGGTAAAAGTCCCATTTCCTTTGTTTGGCTTTGGTATTTGGTTATTTAAAGTCATTATTCTAGTTAGACCTTCATATGTTTGAATTTGGGATTGTTTAGTGTCTATTTGTTATGATTATACCGAATTATTAATTCTACGATGTTTCTATTATTTAATTATTTAAAATAAATTAAAACTTTTTGTATAAAATTATTATTATTTATTTCTATCTATTTGTTATGATTATTTCTATTATTTAAAATAAATTAATTATATAATATCTCTATGATGAACTATTTATATTTCTAAACTTTACATATTTTACACCATGACCAACAATCAAACTATTATAACAATACAAATACATTTAAATAGTAATGTAAGAATGGTTTAGTTCACATAAAAAATAAGTCTATCTTAGATATTCTAAATACATCACAAAATTTTATCACTTCAAAAAAATTGGAATTTCTCCCATCTACATGAGTTCCCATCAATTGTCCATAAAACTGGGAAAGGGAATAGGTGCTATGCTCCCAATCCCAACATCCTCCTGTCCACTACTAGGAGATATGTGTAATGTAGGATTCAGCTCCATCAACTTAGTCATTTCTTTCACTAGTTGATTGGGACTCTCACCATTTGTTGCCAACTATGGTGACAATGCTTGGGGTTACACTTATTAAGTAAGAATATTTCCTAATCTAGGGATTAGAGAATTGAACATATCAGAATGTGATTTATGCTATGGGAGAAGAGGTATGTTGGGCATACTAATTGATTCTAGGGCTAGTGCAATTACATCTCCTTCCACTAGTGTTGTAAATATAATTTCTATAGTTGTTGAAGGTGCACCTCCAATATTTGGTCTATATCTCTTTCAAACATTTAGATTATCCTCTCTTTCTTTCCTCTTCTATTCCTTTAGTGCAACCTTCTCCGTAACTCATTTTCCCCTCTCTATAGCATCTAAGATCTCATTTCTTGCAATCTTTTCCTCTCTCCCATCTTTGCTATCCCTGATCTTCTCCTTCATGTAAAGTGCATTAGCCTCAAATAACTTCTTAGTCTCTCTTGTTCCTTAGAATTTTGTATCCTTTTCTTTGGTAGCTATAGGAATCTACTGGGTAAACCACTATGTTGTTTTCTGTTTAGTGGCATGTAATGTATAAAATCAACATCTCCATCATAGTCATTTTGGGCCTGGGTATCAAAAAATTGTTAACTATTTATTTCATCATGGTTGCCACCATTTGCAAAGCATTAGATGACATCCTTGGGGTCAACATGTGGTGGGGATGGAATTAAAAGGGAAACATTTTCATCCCCACAAGTATTTGGTTACCCAAGGTTTGTGACAACCTCCTACAACCAATCTGGTTGTGAATCTTGCATTAGCGGGCTTAATCTAATATCATAATTGAAAATTTAGTTTTTTATATGTCTCTTAGCCTTGAACAAATAAAAATTGGAATTCTCTAACCAATAGTAATGTAAGGAGACCCACCCTGCTAGTTTAGGCCACTATGCCCAAACTAACCAATGACTTCTTCTGATCCTATAGGGTTTCTTCTTGACCCTATTCCTAAGAGGACATCTCCCAACTATCCCCTTCCCTAGGATCTATGCACACCAATTGACTATGTGACAAAGAACTCATGGTGGATAAATTTGAAGGAATTTCGTAGGAATACCTTTCTTTCCAAAATCACTCTCATCTATCCATGTTACTTAAGATTCTGGTTGATCCTTCCATTTGATAAGATGCTCCATATAGGTGCCATGACAAGTCTTCTTCTTGATTCTTGAATCCATAACCTTTTTAGCTTTTGGCTGAGATTATAATGGGATAGTGACTTCTTCAACCTTTGATTTTGTTTGTCCTTCTATGCATGTAGGCCCTTTATATTGAACTTAGTCCTTGACATTAAAGATAAGGTAAATTTCCAAGTTTGGTGGGAGTTCTATTTTGTCGGCATTAGAACCATAATTTGCAAGTACTGTACAAGGTGTTATCCTATGCATTTGTAGCTTGGTTGGAACACCCTATGCAAGTACCAAAACTCATCCTTGGCATCATATCATGGCCTCAACACCTTGGATCATCTGAAAAAATCTCATCTAACATGTTCCAACTCCTTGCACACTCTCAACAACTCATCTCTTACACTTTCTCAATTTTGCCTCTTCTAGGCTTGTTCCAACTAGCCCTTGTCAGTCACTAATTTGTTGTTTTCTCCAAAATTTTCCACATAACTTCCTAAACTATTGGGTGATTAAAATACCCTTTTCCTCTCTCTAAAATATACTCCAAAACCAACTACACTTGTTTTGTAAAATATCACTCAAAACTGGCTATTTCAGTTTGCCAACTAGGCCTAGTTTGAGGCCATTTACAAAGCAACTCACAATCCCTTGACTTTTGGAACTCCCATGACCCAAAAAATTCGTAAGACACGACTCAAATGCAAGGATTCTTCCATTTTTTTCTCTCTTGATCAACTTTACAATGGTTTTTACAAAACCCTCCTTTCTAGCCCCTTTACCCTAGGGCTTTCTAGAACTCTTACTTTGCAACGTCTCTAGAACCCCAAAATGGCTCAAACACCTTCACTTTGGTTATATTAGATGACTTCAAACATAAAATGCAACTCTTGTTTGGAGAAAACTCTAAATCCACCTTGGGAGCAATCACATACCCCTTTTTATGCACTCAAATTTTAGGGAAAACTATGCAAATACTTCTTAAATGGTTTCAACACTCAAATTTTTAGATGGAAATGGTTATTATAGACTCTAATCAACAAGAAAAATCTCAAACTTGAGGTTTCTCAACACTCAACAATCAAATTTCAAAACTATTACCAGCACTTACTACTAGGACAATTTCTAGTTTTAATGGTCAAACTCCCAAACCATACAAAGGACCCTCGCTGTTTTTACATTTTTAAACAATATTTTTGGAGACCTACAATAACCTCTCTCACTTTTTAGAGATCACACTCCGTTTTCATTTTACGACGCCATTTCGGGCGATGTTGAAACTTGCAATGTCGGCTAGTACAAAGTTGCCAACTGCCAAATATCTCTCATCTTTCCTCGTGGGATCAAACTTCCTACTCCGTTAGCTCCGCATGGTTGGGTAAACCCTATCCCAAACCTTGTCCTATCCCCTTCAGTTCTCGAACGTTCTCAGGCACGCCAATCCAGAATGTCCCCAAGGGTCACTAAATGCCATAGGGTTGTGATCTTTGATGGGGCATATCTCGGAGCTCGTGCGAGGTATGGATGTGATTATAATTCCTATAGGACCGTGTTGCAAAGGCCTAAAATAACCTCTCTCACTTTTTGGATATCACACTCCATTTTTGTTTTACAATGCCATCGCGGGTGATGGTGAAACTTGCAGTGTGGGCCAGTACAAAGTTGCCAACTGCCAAATCTCTCTCACCTTTCGTCGTGGGATTGAACTATCTACTACATTAGCTCCGGGTGGCTAGGTAAACCCTATCCTCAACCTCTTCCTATCCCCTTCAGTGCTCAAACGTTCTCAGGCACGCCAATCCGGAATGTCCCCAAGGGTCACTAAATGCCATAGGGCTGCGATCTTTGACAGGGTATATCTCAGAGCTCATCCGAAGTATGGATGCAATTCCAGTTCCTACAAGACCATGTTGTGGAGACCTACAATAACCTCTCTCACTTTTTGGAGATCACATTCCATTTTCATTCTACAATGCCATCTCGGGTGATGCTGAAACTTGTAGTGTTGGCCAGTACAAAGTTGCCAACTGCCAAATCTCTCTCATCTTTGGTCGTGGGATCAAATTGTCTGCTCCATTAGCTTCGAGTGGCTGGGTAAACCCTACCACCAACCTCTTCCTGTCCCCTTCAGTGCTCGAACGTTCTCAAGCACACTGAACCAAAATGTCCCTAAGGGTCACTAAATGCCATAGGGCTGTAATCTTTGATGGGGCATATCTCGAAGCTCATGCAAGTTATGGATATGATTCTAGTTCCTATAGGACCGTGTTGTAGAGACATACAATAACCTCTCTCACTTTTTGGAGATCACATTCCATTTTCATTTTACAATGCCATCTTGGGTGATGCTGAAACTTGTAGTGTTGCCCAGTACAAAGTTGCCAACTGCCAAATCTCTCTCATCTTTCATCGTGGGATCAAACTGTCTGCTCCATTAGCTCCAGGTGGCCGGGTAAACTCTATCCCCAACCTTGTCTTGTCCCCTTCAGTGCTCGAACGTTCTTAGGCACACCGAACCAGAATGTCCCTAAGGGTCACTAAATGCCACAAGGCTATGATCTTTGATGGGGCATATCTCGGAGCTCGTGTAAGATATGGATGAGATTCCACTTCCTACAGGACTTTGCTGCAGAGACCTACAATAACCTCTCTCACTTTTTGGAGATTAAATTTCATTTTCATTCTACAATGATGTCTCGGGTGATGTTGAAACTTGTAGTGTTGGCCAATACAAAGTTGCCAACTACCAAATCTCTCTCATCTTTCGTCGTGGGATCAAACTGTCTGCTCCATTAGCTCTGGGTGGATGGGTAAACTCTATCCCCAAGCTTGTCTTGTCCCCTTCAGTGCTCGAACGTTCTCAGGCACGTTGAACCAGAATGTCCCTAAGGGTCACTAAATGCCATAAGGCTGCGATCTTTGACGGGGCATATCTCAGAGCTCGTGTGAGATATGGATGAGATTCCAATTCCTACATAACTATGTCTCACTTGTTGGAGATCACATTCCATTTTCATTCTACAATGCCATCTCGGGTGATGTTGAAACTTGTAGTGTTGGCCAGTACAAAGTTGCCAACTGCCAAATCTCTCTCATCTTTCGTCGTGGGATCAAACTGTCTGCTCCATTAGCTCTAGGTGGCTAGGTAAACCCTATCCCCAACCTTGCCTTGTCCCCTTCAGTGCTTGAACATTCTCAGGCACGCTGAACTAGAATGTCCCTAAGGGTCACTAAATGCCACAGGGCTGTGATCTTTGACGAGGCATATCTCGGAGCTCGTGCAAGATATGGATGAGATTCCAATTCCTACAGGACTGTGTTGAAAAAAACTACAATAAACTCTCTCGCTTTTTGGAGATCACATTTCATTTTCATTCTACAATGCCATCTCGGGTGATGCTGAAACTTGTATTGTTGGCCAATCCAAAGTTGCCAACTGCCAAATCTCTCTCATCTTTCATCGTGGGATCAAACTGTCTACTCCATTAGCTCTGGGTGGCTAGGTAAACCCTATCCCCAACCTCTTCTTGTCCCCTTCAGTGCTCAAACGTTCTTAGGCACGCTGAACCAGAATGTTCCTAAGGGTCACTAAATACCACAGGGCTGTGATCTTTGACGAGGCATATCTATGGGCTGTCAATACTTCAACTATACTTTAAGTCAACGATTATCAATATGTGAAAAAATGGAACTCGTTGTATTTTGAAGTACTAAGAAGATGGCCTTGCCCTTCCCCAGGAGTTTCAGAAATGGGAGACATTAGGTAAGAGAGTGAAAATGTTACTATCGCTTCAACGCACATGACGTAATTGGAAATGAAAATTTTGATGGTAATCATTTTGTGATAAGGGAGAGACTAGGGATGATCATTGTTACTATCTCTTTAGTAGTGGAATTTTGTTTTCTCTTGAATTTGGTGGTGGGGGATTAGTGGTAAGACTCCTTGGATATTCCTTCTTATGATGTTAGTGACAAGTGTTGCTCTTTGAAAACACTTGTACAATCTTTTTTAAATTATTAGATAAAACCAGAGAATTGTAAGTATTAAACATGATTAGCCTTTAGTTCCTAGAAGATCTTTATTTCCCCATCAATGCATTTAGAAAGTTAAGTTTTAAGAAGATCATAAATAGAAAAAATTAGAGAAGCGATTTAAACATTTATATTGATTGGAAACATGTGAGTCTTGAGTTTCCTCTACCTTTTAAAGAACGTTCCTTAGCTAGCAGACCTAATTCCACATTCCATAAGACTGTCATTGCACTAAAGATTTAGGAAACCAACTACTCTAAGATAAAGCTTCCTGGTCAATAATAATCTAGCCTATTTAGGTACATAATACTTCTCAATTAAACTTGTGTTAATTTAGTATTAATTTTGTAATTAACTACAATTTCAGTATTTGTGTACAGGGGGTGACTGAGAAAACTATTTGAGGTCCAATTTGAAAATATATTTGTAAGGATCTCGACCAAGGTTCACAACTTCGATGATTAATACATTCATTCAGGCCAGAACCTCACTACAAAAAAATAATATATAAAAAAGGTAGTGAATAACATCATGTCTAGACCCAAATCAACCAATGAAAGTCAAATTAGCATAATGTGGAACAACAATATATGCATTGAGTGGGTTTTCATAAAAAAGCTTCATAATAAAATTCATGTCTAGAATTAAAAGACCTTAAAGAACATTTATGCTTGTAACACAAATGGCCATTCAAAACTGAATATGATTACAATATGTGAAATAGCATTACAAGAACTTGTAATGCTCTTGTGAACATCGTCTTAATTCTTGTAAGAATCCCTAAGATGCTTGTTATACTCAAAATTTTGTTGAAATTGAATTAATTTTTATCCTGTCGGTTAATTGGCTTAGGGTGATATATGCTTCTTGGATGGAATAATGAGTTTGTGATTAACTTTGTATTAAGATTCATAGCATCTTCTAGTTATTTGCAAAGGAAATTTATAAATTACTTGCTAATGTCATATGGCTTGCTTGAGAAAGATGTTTGTGTTCTTATTGATGGGTACTAATGACTATCCACATTTAGTTCTTCAATATCCTATTTGACAAGCTTTCCATAGACATTTCTTTGCCATACTAAGTATTTTTGAAAACATATTTGAGTAGAAGGACTATAGTAGATACTACATGATGTTTTAACAAATAAAGTAATGGGTTAAAGACTATTATTTCCAAGGTATTATGTCATAGTATGTTAATTGTAATGATCTTAGACTAATGATATTCTTGAAGGTAACTTCGACATGCAACAAGAAAGACAACCTACAACCAAGGCTATATTGTGCCTACAACCAAAGCCATAAATGCTCACAGCCAAAGCCACTAGTGCACATAGCCAAAGCCATGGATGCTTATAGCCAAAGTTACAAGTGTTCGCAGCCAAAGCCATGAGTATATGAAGTCGATGATCACAATTGTTTACAACTATTCACCAAAAACAGCTTGTTTGTAGTTTTTGAGAAATACTAATAAAGCAAAAAAGAACATCTACTAGTTGGTAGACGTAATGGCAACTCTCTAGAAATTGAATTTAATTTCATATATGCACATATCTAATTTAATGTCATACATGAACATATCTAATTTAACGTCATACATGAACAAACATATAATATAAAATGATAACCAATAATGTCATATACATTAACAAACACATAATATATTATGATAACCAATAATGTCATATATGAACAAACATATCATATATTAACCAATAATGTCATACATCAAATATAGAATGTCATATGTACTTCAAATGTGTATCGAATATGTCTCTCAGATGCCTATATATATACATGGGGAAGGAAACAAGTCTCTATATATATGTATCAAATATCTCAACTACATCTTTTCCTTCCCACGAGGGGAAGGAAACAAGTCTCTCGACATCCTCTGCCGTCGTGTGGAGGGAGATAGTGGAGATGACAGGGCCCTCCTGACATGCTCACTTGACCTCTTGTTGAGGCTCTTCTCTAGGTCCAACTGATACAAAGAAAGTAGATATGAATCAATATTTATTATACGTTGAAATCAAATATATGTACTCACAAAATCAATTATTTTTCTTACTGCCAAAAAATAGTCGCTCTATAAGTCCACCTCAAATGCTCGTGGATGATTAGGCATGACAAGACCCTACAACAATTCAATAAATATAATCACTAATAAATAACATTAGAAATTTTGAGATTAACTATTATAAACAACAACTAAAACGAAGAAAATTCTTTCATACCTCCGTCAGTGGCTATGAGCTAGCCACAGCTGCAGCCACTCCACTATCAACAGACTGTCGCAGATGAGGAGGTGTGTTCGAAATCATGAGCTGCATGTCATAAAATACACGTTATATCTAACATGAAACATGGAATAAATATAATCAAATGAATTAAATTAACATGAAACAATTGTACCTGTGTGAAGCTCGTATGATGTCTCTGCTCTGCGTCTATGGTAAAGGTTGAGGGTCCTGTGGAGAACTGATGCACATGCATATTTTTTTGGTCAATCCTTAATATGATTACGTAATAAATATATGTATTAATTGAAATGATTAAATTGATACATACCTTAGGACTCGTTGAAGGGACAAAAAATGGGCCTAGAGGTTCACTACTAGGCCCAGGAACACTTTGACCCTAAATTTTGAACAATTTCAATAAATCCTAATTAATTAATCATTCACTATATGTATGAAATGTGATCAAATTAGTAATTTACCTGTGTGTCAATGCCAAATGTCTCGTTTAGGAACTGATCGGTGACAAGCCCATCATCTGCACCATCTCTGACATGAGTGCCAAATGTGCATAGGGATCCGCATGAAGTGCACATGTGACCACGACATATAGAAGGCTCCCCCTCAACTAATGGGCTTGTGGAATGGATGAGGGTCTGCGTCAAAGCATTAATGGTCCCTAGAGTGCTGGCCTCTACATGTTCCTTCACAACTGAAGGAATAATCACATGCTCACACTGTGGATGGACCACGGGTGCTCTAACTACATTAGGGTCATGACGTGCTCCGGGCCTCTCAAATGATGACCCCCCACCTCTACCCTAGGAGTCTAACATATCAAAATAATTAGGGATCTCCCCAAGGACAAACTCACAATATAATTTCTTCAAAAAATAAATGGGGACATCCTGATTGTTGCAAGGAGGGGCATCAAAAACCATCCACCATCTATTCCCAAAAATTATTTCTAATAGGATCATGTATGCACCAATGGATGGGGAATCGTTTAGTACCCTCTCTAATAGTATTTTGCTCATCAGCTTTTCTAAATAATGCACATATACTACCTTTTGGTATTTCCTTTTTTCTAACATCTTCATATGACAATTTATTTGCATAAAATCTTTTTTTTTCATCCCTTTTATCCTGCCAAATATCTAACTGACCACTAACTGAGGCTATCTGAGTGTTAATGGATTCAAGGGATGATGCCAATCGAGCCCTCATTAGATTGGTTTGTTCGGATTCTTTCAACCGAGCAATGATTCCTTCTAATTGAGTTTTGCCTCTCTCTATTTCATTTCTTATATTTTCTTGTGTGCCTGGTGGAAGTCTTGGAATTGGTTCGGGTTGTGGAATTTTTTCTTCTTCTTGAGGAGGGTTTTGGTTTTGGGGTTCTTGAGTGTTTTGATGTTCTTATGGATTTTCTGGTTGATTATGAACATTTCCTAATAAAAAATCAATTGAAATTCAAATAAATAAACAAATCTAAATGAAATTTGTAAAAACCCTACAAAAGAATATAAAAAACTTACAAAACAATATGAAAAATATATCAAACAATGCAAAGTTAGGTTTATATCACTTATGACGTCGTTGTGGGTGCGCTTGTGGTCTTGGATTTCGTCGAAAAGGAGGCATTTTGGCAAATGGTGGTGCAAATGTTGAGTCTTCAACTCGTGTACGCGGTGCTCGCTCTAGGAGTAGAAGAAAATGCTGATGAAAATGATGGGTTGCGGGTTTGCAGCCCATCATATATACTTTTTTTTTTTTAAAAAGTGCGTACGCACTTTTTAAAATAAGAAAATAAAATTTCTTTGTCACCTTTTTGGCACCACAACTCGGTGCATATGCCCTAGTGTTGGATCCACTCTTTTGCTAGAGTCTTCCTTGCTCAATTTTACACCTACTGCTATTGGTGGGGGGGCTTCCTTATTGTTCTGCATTTTGAATCTCTCCAAGATTTTCCCTTCATAATTTTCTTGAGAGATGAAGATGCCATCATACATTTGTTTTACTTCTATGCCAGAAAGTATTTCAAGAGACCTAGGTCTATCATTTCAAATTCACTTTTCATGGCCTCTTTGAATTCACCAATTAGAGCCTTGTCATTAGCAGAAAAAATTAAATCATCTACATACAAGACAACAATCAAAACATTTTCATTTGATGCCTTGATGTAGAGAGTAGGCTCACCATTGTTTTTGCTAAAGCCATTGCTCATCAGATATGAGTCAATCCTATTGTACCATGCCCTTGGAGCTTGCTTGAGCCCATAGAGAGCTCTCTTCAATCTATATACTTTATGTTCTTCACCTGCAACTTCATAACCAGGTGGCTGCTCCACATATACTTCTTCTTTCAATACACCATTTAGGAAGGCGGACTTCACATCCATTTGAAATACCCTCGACTTGTGTTGAGCTGCAATTGCTATGACAGCACACACAGTTTCCATTCTTGCAACAGGGGCATATGTCTCATCATAGTCTCTTCCATACTATTTTTTTTAGTCCTTGACTACTAGCCTTGCCTTATGTCTATCAATTTTTCCTTCAGCATTGCATTTGGTCTTATAGACTCATTTCTCTCCAATCACTTGCTTCTTGGGAGGCAAATCAGTTAGCTCCCATGTCTCATTTCTTTCTATAGCATCTATCTCCTCATCCATGGCCTTACACCATTTCTTCTCTTTAATAGCTTCTTCAAAATAAATTGGATCACTATGAGAAAATAATGCAAAATTAACACTCTAATCATAATCTTCATACCTTTCATCTTGGAATATCTCCCTAAGACTCTTGGTCTTTCTTGGTAACAAGGAGGAGGGTGTGGGATTAGAATCTTCATTGCTGTTGCTTGGCCTTGACACTAGGTCATTCCTAGAGGAGCTCAGTAATGACTGAGGCTGCTTGCCTTTCCTTCTATCTGCTCCTTCTTGCTGTTCATCAGCATCCTCTTTGCTCATAATTAGCACTTTACTTGAAGTCCTTGGTGACTCATCAATTGAACCATACCAAGACTGATTTTCAAAAAATTTCACATCTCTTGAAAGCATCATCTTGTTGTTCAATGGGTCATACAATCTGTATGCCTTTGATTCTGGGATATACCCTGTGAAAATGCATTTCACACCTTTGTCATCAAATTTCTGTCTTTGCTCTTTAGGCACATGTGCATATGCTACACATCCAAACACCCTTACGTGTTCAACTGTCCATCTTATACGTGACCAAGCTTCCATTGGAATTTTGTCACGGACTACCTTTGTAGGACACCTATTAATTAGGTAAACTACTATTGCCATAGCCTCTCCCCAAAATTTAGTTGGGAGACCTTTCTCTTTCATCATGCTCCTTGCCATTTCAACAATGGTCATGTTCTTTCTTTTAGCCACTCCATTCTGCTGTGGTGTATAGCTAGTTGTGAGCTCTTTCTTTATGCCATGTTTCTTGCAAAAATTTACAAAAGAATTGGAGGTATACTCCCCTCCTCTATCTAATCTTAGGACCTTGATATAATGTCCACATTCTTTTTCATCCTGGGCTTTAAATTCTACAAATTTATCAAATGCTTCAGATTTATTTTTTAAGAAATACACACATGTCCTATGACTGAAATCATCAATGAATGTCATGAAATAAGTACTCCCCCCAATGGAAGTAACTTGCATAGGACCGACTAGGTCAGTATGCACTAACTCTAATGGATATCTAGCTCTCCTAGAATTTCTAGAATTAAAGGGAAGCCTATGTTGCTTACCCAAAATACAAGCCTCATATTTGTCACATGAATTTCCTATATGTGGAAAACCTTCTACCATTCTTTTATTTGACAACAAATTTAAACCATCATAGCCAAGATGACCATATTTGAGGTTCCATAGCCGTGAGGGGTCTTCAATCACACTCCTTAGAGCTGATTATGTGGGAGGTGCAGCACAAACTTGAGATGAGAAACATGTCTCAATCTTCAAGGGAAACATTCTGTTCTGGGTCATTTGAACTGTTGCAACTAAATTTTTGCTCCCATCCTTTTCTTGAATGACACACATGTCATTCTCCATCAGCACTTTGTATCCATTTTGAATGAGCTGACCAATGCTCATCAAATTGTGCTTCATACCAGGGGTGACATACACATTTTTTATTTCCCTTTTCTCACCTTTCTTGGTGCGGACCATAATAGATCCTTTGCCCACAACTGGTAAGGTTCCATTATTACCCTTCTTAATTTTTGATTTGAAACTCTTGTCAATGAATGAAAACAAGGTTTGATTACCACTTATGTGGTTGCTACATCCACTATCGAGGTACCAAACCTTAAAGCTTCCTTCTTCACCAACATTACACATGATGAAGGCAACAACATTGGGTCCACTTCCCATATTCACATGAGCCACATTTGCTTGTCCTGACTGATCATTCTGCTTCTTCCAGCATTTATTTACATAATGCCCAAATTTATGATAGTAGTAGCATTCTACATTACTCTTATTTGAATTGTAGTTTTTTTTACCTCCTCTTGAAGTATTCTGTGAGCTACTTGCTCCATCTGCTCTTCTTGAGCATTCTACTGTAGCATTCCTTTGTCCTCCATTACCTCGGCCTCTGCCTCTGGAGTTTATACCTGAGCCATTTTTTCCTCTCCCCCTTCCTCTTGGATTTGACTGAGCCTTGAATTCTTTCTCTTGGGTAGAAGAAGATGTGGATCTATTGATCCTATGCTCATGGGTTTGTGATGCAGAAGCATCTTGCATCCAAAATAAAGGGGAGACATGTTGAATTTATAAAAATATATATATATATATCTAGAGGAGACAGAAAGTGATTAAAATTAGAGGAGAAATAATAAAAAAATAAAAAGGAGAAAAGAAAGGAAAAAAGGATTTTTATTTTCAAGGTGCATAGGTGGCATAAATAGAAAAATAAGAAAAATAGTTGTCATTACATTAATCGAGGTGTGTAGGTGGCATCTTAGAAGCTTGTGAAAAGTTTCTTAAATCTTGCATTTAATATTTGTTGTGATCCACAAAGGAAATGTAATTTTCTAATTGGGCCACATGGTGGTGCTTAGTCGTAATTCTAAAAGGTTATGGAAGTTTTAGAAGATTGTGGATATTATGTAGGTGGAATTCTAGAAGGTTGTGGATAAGTCATGCATTGGGTGGTAAGTGCCTATTTAAGCAAGGCATATGAGCATTTCTAATCAAGCTTGAGAAGTAGAAGCTAGAAGGTGTGAAGACTTCAAGGTGTGAAAGCTCTAAAGGTGTAGCTCTTAAAGTAGAAATTATTGGCGAAGTTCTTGGTGTGAAGACTCTTATTTGGGATTTCTCTTATGTTGAAGAATTTGTAAACTTCTTTTTGAAGAAGTCATATCTATGATATGATCTTGTGGGTGTTGTAAGGATCTTCAAGTATAATAAAATTTCTTGTGAAGCATTTTTTTTATTTCTCTTGATCTCCATATTGTTGCACTCTTAATTGCGAGTGCGTAAGGGTGGTGTGGCCCTCTATCAGTTTGAAGTGTACCCATCAACTCATCCATTGTCAAAATAGTGAGGTCTTTTGCCTCTTCTATGGTCATGACCAAGTTGTCATATTTATGAGGTAAACTCCTCAATATCTTTTCCACTATCCTTTGCTCTTGATAGTCTTCTCCATTTGACTTTAGCTGGTTAATCACATTGGAGGTCCTTGAACTAAAGTCTGCAACTAATTCATTCTCCTTCATCTGAAGGTTCTCAAACTCCCTCCTTATATTTTGTAGCTTTACAGTATGGACTTTATCAGTCCCCTTGAAGTTTGTCTTAAGGATATTCCATGCTTCCTTTGCATAATTTGTTGCTACAATCTTTGGGAAAATTGTCTCTGTCATTGCTGCTTCAATCAAACTTAATGCCTTAGCATCCTTCCTCCTTGACTCTTTCAAATGAGTCTTCTGTGCATTTTTGAGGGCAGCATACTGTGTTGGATCAGTCACATCATTGAATCCATTAACCACAAACTCCCACAAATCATTTGCTACCATAATGGTCTTCATCTTCTTTGCAAATGTATCATAATTCTGTCCATTAAATGATGGTGGTTGCTGCCATATCTTTCCTGCATCTCTTGCCAT
The DNA here is from genome assembly GCA_028749045.1 of Cupressus sempervirens. Classification (NCBI taxonomy): domain Eukaryota; kingdom Viridiplantae; phylum Streptophyta; class Pinopsida; order Cupressales; family Cupressaceae; genus Cupressus; species Cupressus sempervirens. The sequence continues at coordinate 714,142,967 of CM053786.1, read as the reverse complement.
GATAAATATCCCAAGGAACAAATGCCCTAACTCACTATGGATGTGGGGCCTCAAAGTTCTAATACCATGTGAGAAATATTTTTAAAAAAAAAAAAAAATCAATCACAAAACAGCCTAACCATAAAAACTGCTCAGGAGCAACTATTACCGAGTGCCATAAAAATTACTCGATAACCAAACAAACCAACTGGCAAGAGTGTTTGCTGAGTTAGCTCGATAAATGAAAGGACACATAACTCGATAACCAAAGGATACCAAGTGAGCTCGGTAGTGTGATTACCGAGTGAACTTGGTAACCATAGGAAAGGTGGAGCTCGATAGTGTGATTACTGAGTGGACTCAGTAACCATAGGAAAGGTGGAGCTCGGTAGATGAAGACACCGACTAAACTCGATAACCACAATAGAAAGGAGCTCAGTAGAAGAAGGCACCAAGTGTACTCGGTAGACACTGCAGAGAAAGACTTCTACCAAAGACAATACCGAGTGCAAACATATAACGTGAATATTTCCACCATTAAAACCAGAGACTCAAAGCTTCAAAATTTCAAATAAACTTTCCAAAATGCAATGAATAGAAGAAGGACAATAATGGGTTCAATTATGCCTACTTCTTTTCTATTCAACTTGGATTCAAACTATTACAAAACTGGGAGCATTCGGCTTCAACCATAAAATCCTAAAATAACCCTAAACTTTAAACTGATAAAACTTCAAACTTGCAGCTCTAATGGCTGCATACAATCATGCTTGGAGCAATCACTGCTTAAATAAGACAAATGAAAACAATAAGCTATAAAATTACAGAATAACACAAAGGAGCACGTGCAGCTGCAAGCACGAATAACACTTCCACCTATCTCTGCACCAATGGATCTGCTGATCACTTTTCTTTCTTTCTTCTCTGCAACTTCTGAGCTCTTTCTCTGTCTCAACTGACTGGTCAAATGAATGATAAAATATTCCTTTTGTCTTCAGCAAAATTATTTTCCCTCTCATTTTCGATTTCAAAATCTCACTTGCTCGTAATAAATTTTTTGAATGTTTAGGGTGGTAGGTGGGTGTTTGGCTCTAGGGAGGAATGACCAACCACAATTAATATTCCAACACTCATGGCCAAACCAAAATGGACAAACTTCTCATCAAAAAATGAGCTCTCCTAGATAAAAAATATACTCCTGTGCAAGTTATTTTTCATGCTTAACAATTAGTTCTGATACCAAAGTGAATCAAAACAGATAGGGAAAACTAATTTTTAAATCCATGTTTGAGTTCATTACATAATACCTCTAGTTTAGAGAGGTCTCAAAAGATCCTAGTGTAGTCATACATCTCATTCACAATACATGTCTAAAGTGGACAATTTGTGAGATAAGCATATACATATAGCATATTGAGAGTTAATGTGAAGTATGTGGAGATTAGTTGAAAGAATTATTGATGGATAGAGGGCAACATAAATGAATTGAAAATGTGCAAAGTGTAGGTGATGAAATTAATACTAACCAACCACCTCCAATATTGGGTTTGCACCTTACACGACTTATCATCTCTCAAAAGAGTAAAGACAATTTTCAATCTATGCAACTCAATTATTAACTCTAGCTCCACTGTATCAGTCAAACTGCATGTCTAATATGAACATGGTGGGAGATAGCATAAACATATAATGGGGTGAGAGTTCATGTCAATAATGTGGAGATTGGTTGATAAAATTATGGATGGACAGAGGAGAACATAAATGCTTTGTTTGAGAATGGGCATAGAGTTGGTGCTGAAATTAGTAATCGCTAAGAACTCTAATGAGTTTGCACCTCACAAACTTATCTCTCAAAAGTGTAAGGACAATATTTTCACCCTAAACAACTCTCTTTCCACTTCCCCAACAAAGTGACCTGCTTTTAGAAAAGCTTTCATTCTATTAACATTTCATTCCCAACCAAAGTGTTTATCCCTAGCAATTACACCTTGGTGTGGAATAGATACGTCACCAATTTATTGAAGATCAATTATCAAAAAATATAGAAAAAGGAAAGAGCATATAGAAAAGAATGGCATTGTTTCTTTATTTATTTCTATCACTCTCTATTCATCTTTACCTCTTTATATCTCTATTTATTGATGGAATTCCCTCCCTCCTCTCACTACTACATTTAACATCATTTTTCGATCGAAAATTTCAACCATCAACTAAATAAATTTAGGGTGGTCGAAATGTAAAGGCAATTTTTTTTTTTTTTTACATATAAGACCCGTGTTGGTCAAAATTTTGACCAACATAGGGTTTATACATCCGCAAAGTTCAAAAAACATTTGCCCAATTATGTTTTTCATGCCCAGTTTCATTTGACATTTTTTGAGCATTTTCGCATGGTTATCTCTGCATTTTCACATGGTTTTCTCTGAGCCCAGTTTCATTTCAGGTTTTCTCCACCCACTTGATTAATGATGCCTGCTAGCCCTGGGAATAATATGAAAGGGGGCCCTGCATTTGCATCAATATGGGGGGGTAGAATAGTAGTTCGAAACTCTCGATATTGTCTGTCTTTCATTCTTCCTGATGTGCCCGACTTCAAAAGTTGTTCCATTCACGACCTCTAATCACAATTGCATCTCCGGTGGTCGAGGAGAGGGATTTCTCTTCGAGTATATTTCCATAGGTACATGTGTATTATTGTTGTAATTTTTTATGATAATATTGAAGATGGAAGTGAATACTATTACTATCATTATTTTTTTTTATGCCAAAGTTCAGCCATTGTTGTGTAATATAAATGGGAGAGTCTCCTCTCAAGTGTTTTTTCTCAGTGATCTTTTGATGATAAGTGTTAAAAAGAGTCTAGTTGCAAAAGGAATGTAATGTACTTGTTGTTTCATTTTATTGAAAGTGTGTAGATGCAGATTTATCATTTGGAATGTTGGTCTATTGTAACAACTATTATACCTTTTGTTATAGTAATGAAAGAAAAGAAAGGAAATGTATATGCAGAAGCTGTAGTTGTAAAAGCTTAGAAGAAATAATAATGAAAAAAAAATTGTTTTATAAATATAGTTGTTTTGGTATCATATTTTTCTTGTATTTTTGTTTTAATAATACATAATTATATTGTATCATTTAGACAACAGTTTCATATTCAAAAGAAGAACAAAAAGAAAAAAAAATTTGAGTGTGTTTCTCTCTTCAACTCTAGAACATTCAACTTAAACATCAACACATAAATATAATAATTTGAAATCTAGTGTGTTTAGTGCTTGGAGTTGTACCCTCAATACATAGGCCATGTGGGCTATAAAACATGATATTCATGTGATTCTATGTTAGATGATGATGATGATAATGAATAATCACCATCTACTACTAGCTCATGTAGTGATAAAAGGTCTTCAATGCACCTCTAACTACAAGTATGCCATGGAAAACTTGTGATGGAGATGACTCCTCAAACCAATAGACTATCATGGAAATTTTTTGATGAAGATGACACCTAAAAATACTGGACTATCTTCAAAAACTTATGATGAAGATTGCACCTAAATTTACTAGACTATAATTGAATTGATGTACTTTGGATCCTTCATTGAAAGTCTCTGTCATTTTGTTAGAAGATGATTTATCTTCTAGTTCAACCAAAAGAATCTCTCTCCTATATTTCAACATTACATTTAATTTTTGCATTGCAATTAGGTCTTCCTACAAGGGTTTCCATTTGGATGAATAACAAACTTGTTGGTGCTTTAAAACTACTAAGCAACAAAATGCTTAATACCAAGACGACAATACTCACACAGTCTAAAGACTAACCAATTCTTATTATAATTTGTATGTGCCCACCATTTGGGCCAAACTTCTACAAAACCAAGGGTGGTTTTCTACTCTTTTGGCTCTGCAAAACCAGGGTGGGTATACCTAGGGATGATACAAGACTAGGAAAACTGTATGAGAATTATCTTAGTTTCATTCTGATTCTCATCTCAAATTCTCCAATACATGTACAATTCTTGATACTTTAATAAACACATCCCATATAACAGATATGACCAAAAATCTTCTATAGGTCTGCAGATGTTCTCAGCAATAATGGCTAACTAAAGCTAAAACATTCCATGAAAACAAGTAGAGGCCAACTTTTAAGATCTATAGGAAATAAAAGTAAAGTTGATTATAATTCTACATTTTGACAATCATGTGTGACACATTTCTCTTTCAGTTGGATTAAATTTGATCAGTGCCTAATCCATTGGGGTTCAAAGTCTACTACAAATCTCTAGATCTAATTTTTTTCCTTACAACAAATTTTATCAGTAATTCTTATCAGAAATCGTCATTCAAAATCCTTTCCACTACTGCAGCAACCTTATCAAATTCATCAAAGCTTTTACTTAATCCATTGAATTAACAGCCATGATAAACAAATATACAACCTAATTGAACTACATTCAATTGCACAAGCCTTTACTTATACAACATCAAGATAACCAAGCAATCAAAAGGAGACAAAGTTTAGAAAGAACTGATATGGGACAGTTCATAATTTATATTCATTTTCCTTGATAATTGTATACAATTTACAATGGACTCAGAATGACCTTCAGAAAAAAACACAGATCATTCTATATGCATGTATTCTCAAGATCTAACAGAGAAAATACATCACGAATTTTTGCTCAAAAATGGTGGACCAAAAATAAACTAAGTGTATCACTTAGCAAATAGAATTCAAACCTTTTCTCTTGCCCTACAATTTCACTTATATAGTGTGAAATGCAACAAGCTTTAGGCTAAGAGAAACTGATAGGTGCCTTTTACAAGGAATATCTACATACACCTATCACAAAATGACAAATCTATGGGTAACAGAAGATATCGAAATCAAATCATTCCTTTCGGTGGGTCAGCTTCTGTTACATGTTCTGATGTTGCTGAGTTGGCTATTGATCAAATTTAACTTCATATGTAACTGCTAAATTAGCCAACGGTGAAGCTTGTTCTGACAAGGGCACATTAACCTCCACCTGCAGGCTTCCACCACCTTCATTCTGCATGGTAAGGACAATTTCTACCTTTTCCTTTTCTTTAATTGTATTGGCATCTTATGGTCTCGGTTTTGCAACTGAAAGTGACAGGTTTTTCTTGTCTTCTTCTTCTGATTGGGTTTGAGTAATGATGGTATCAATGATTTGGACTTCCTCACCCTACACCTCATCACTGTCAGTTTCATCTACATCAAATTGTTCACTAGAAGGCATTTCTAACATCCACCTATCAAATAATGTGTCATCTGGCCAATTGAATTGCAAAATATCCTTCTGTTTCTTTATTATATAATCAGCCTCATTATCAATATCGACAAATTCCTATTTTAAAGAATCAAATAATATTTTGGCTTTCACCATTTCTTCTATTGCGGTGGCCCACCGTGCAGGCCCTATTTCATTTATGACTTGATTCATTCTTAAATAGAATAAACCATCAAGTTCCTTCACCCATTCCTCTTTTCTTTTCAAACTATTTTTCTTATCTAGGGCATGAGGAAATAAATTGAATTTTTGGCTCTTATATTTGTCTAAGTAGCCTATTATTATCTTCTATAAATGTATCCTTTTGCTATCAAAATTAGCTAGATTAGAAACAATGTCAAAGGTTTTATCAATCTGATCATGAGAATTATTTATAACAGATATACACAATAAGGTTATTGCTTTCTCCCTACTCACCCATTTGTTCACAATAGGCTTTAGAGCCTCATCATCTACTTTTAACTCCTCCCAGATGTTAATCACCCTAGCCAATTGATCATGGATTAGTGGCCATTCAACCTTGTCTCCTAGATATGTAAGAGTTGCTCTTTGTTTATCTTCATATTTAGATTCCAACTCTACATGTGAGGCCCACAGTTTACTCTTTTCTTCTTCAAAATCCTCAGCAGTGTAGTACTGTGGCCCTTGGGGTGTGTCTGGTATTTCAATGAGGGGGGTAGATTTGAAAGGTTCAACAGGGGGGCGAGGGTATGTTATTTTAGGCCTGGTGGATTTTCCTAGTAGCTTGTTCTCAAGCTCAACTCTCCTTTTTGCCTCTTTATTGTAGGCATCCACAATTGCCTCATATTTACTTTGTAATTCAAACATTTCCTTTTCCTCCCTTTTAGCAGTAGCCAAGGCAAATTGAGAATAATCCACATTCATGTGGGTTGCCTGTACATGTGAGGTATTAGCAACTCTCCTCACAATAATATTCCCTATCAGTCCTGAACCATCAAGTTGTGCTGATACAATCTTGGATCCTCTTCTTAATGACCACATAACAAGAGTAGCTTGATCATCACTAAAAGTAGTCCCTACAAATTCCTTTTTATTTGGGTCTTGTAACTCCAGTCTAATAGAACAGAGTTGAAAATCAATGCATCTGCAATATCCCAATTAAGCAACAATAGTATGTTAGAAGGTTTTACCATTTGCCTTCCCTCCTCAGGGGTAATTTTATGGAATTCTTGCATCATTTTCTCCTTTATTTGGTTTTGGATGGAGGCTTCATCCATTTCTAGATGCTCTATTTTCATGTTCTTACATCTTTCCTCAAAATTGTGGATGTTTTGCCTCTAAGAAAATTGATGGAAAGCCCTAGACCTTACAAAACTGTCATCTGACAAAAATTGTTGGTTGGCTTGTTCCAAAATAGGGTCCAATTCCCTTCCCTTAAAATCAGCTACAGTCAGCTCGAGGCTTGCCACAAGAGGTTCCTGGGGGTTCCCTTCATCGATCTCTTCTTGAGTGACAAAAACTCCCCCTTGTGATCCAATTTGTTCAATTTGCTCAATAGTGAGTTGCTCCTCCCCGGTTCTGAAAGGGGCTTATGAAGGTGAATACTACTCAACATGAGAATCCTCCTCTCTTATTATTTTACTCTTAGGGGAGGGCTTAGTAGGCCTCTCTTCCAAAACCCTACTAGTGGACTCAATTATTTGTTTTCCTTTGTCCACTATATTCTTTTTATTTTGAACAATACTATATCCCAACCTTTTTTGGACAGTTAATTGACCTGCCCTTATATTGGGAGTAAAACCCAATCTTCCCATTACTTCCCTAGCCTTATCCGGGTAGAACTTAATAAAGAATTTCTTCTTTTCATTCATTGCCTCTATTATTTCAAGAAAATTATTCATAAGTATTCTCATCTTATCTACATTTGTAATTGCATCGTCCAAAGGACTATAATCTAGATCAAAACAATGAATGAAATCCAAAATTTTATAGAAGACTTTCCACTTTTCTTTCCTAGTCTCTTGCTCTTGCAAGGAGTACTCATTCCTTATTAAGTATCTAGGAAAATAAAATTCATGCTTAATTTTACCAAGCTTAATTCTCTGCCTCAGAGCCAAATGATAAAATCCTTCAGAATCACAAAAACAAGAATGGGAATTGGCCATCTTATAAGGATTCAAAATCTTGTGTAGAGAAAGCCAACCTCCTTTTGTGATTACAAAATGATGAGCCACTATGCAAGTAGCAAAAATTGACCCCTTTTGTCTTTTCAATAGAAGGGCTTCCTCCACTCCTCCCAACTGCCACAATATCTTAGCAACTCCTACCTTCAAAGGCACTTGGTAGGGTAGTACGTGAGGGCTTCCTTTAAAACCATATATTCTAAATACAGTAGAAATAGAATATGGAATGACATCTCCCCAATTATGTGAAACTTTCAAACTACTTGGGTTGTCCATAGGCCTAATGAGATTCATTAATGCTTTGGGGATTCTGGGATTGTCCCTTAATAGGAGGCATCTCAGCTTTGAAGCGAAATACCTATCAAACCTGAAAAAACTGGCATTCTCTGCATCCTAAGTCATATCTGCACTCCACAATTGAACTGGCAATGCTTCCCCACTCTCTTCTCTGTCTAATTCCATTTCTTTACTAAAATATGTTACTCCCTTGAATAAGAACATGTGGATTAACAGAGAATAATGGACAAAAGTTTTTTCCACCTTACCCTTAGCAATTCCAATCAATCCAATGTGAATCTCCTCAGCTAAGTAAGAAGCAAAATCAAAAATTATATCCACACCAAAAGAGGAAATCTGAGTAATCATATACATAAAATTCACAGGCATGAACTCTTCTTCATCTCTCCCAAAAAATTTACACAAGGACCTATATATTTCTATAGCCCTAGAATTGAAGTATTCCCTTTTGAAAGGCTCCCTAGAGGATGTTATTATTGCTGGCAGTGTTCCAATTCTACCTATGTGTGCGCTCAGTGTTCCTTGCCTAACTGCATCTCTCTTAGACATATACTCATTTTCTAACCCTTTCAAATCAATGGGCACATGATAATCAGTGATAGGCCCTAAACTGAAAAATTCCCTAATCTCCTCTGTGTTGATTATAATCAAGATTTCACCATCAGTTCTCCTCACTACCCTAAGGGCTTGGTCGTAATTCTTAGCTACAGCTTCCAAAAGATCATAATCCATGAAAACACTAGGAACCACCATTTTCCCTAGACCAAAATTCTAGATGTTGGCATGTGTGGCAAAAAAGTTCCTCTCTGAAAACTATTTTTTGAATAAAACAAGACCAGTCTGTGAAGTTGTTGCATTCCTAACCCAGTTTCCTTTGTCATACAACCCATCTGCTATTTTTAGCCAAGGGTTTAATGAACTTAGCCTCTTAACTTCTATAATTTCAATAGTGGAAGAAGGGAGTAGTTCAAGCAAATCATCGTGGACATTCCTATCCAAATAGTTCTCTTGACCAGAAAATGCTTTCTGTTTTGGAGCCATTTTTATTAACTCTCGAAGGAATTGAAATAGCAGGAGGATTATAATGCAAGTACTTACTTTGAATTTTTCTCTAGTTCTTCTCAGTGTTACTACAATCTTTCTATGAACAAACTGCTTCAAAATCTTACCGAATCCAGCACAGTCTTCTCAACAACTATTTTAACAGTCTTCTGTGTTATACTCTATTTTTCTTCACACGCGAAACTTTCATCTCTTATAAATGCACAAGGTGGCATCACCTTCTATATTCAAATTTACACTGCGGATGTACGAAAAAATCCTATGATCCAGGGATGCAAGCAAAGATGACTCATGTTCCTCTTGACAAGCTGGCAGTCAACCCAATAAAAATTTTCCATGTGTACCTTTCTTTCATTGTTGGCGCCTCTGAAGTGGACCCACAAAACTTTGAGGACACCTGTCACTTAGGCATTATCTCGCTATACATAAAGAGTGAGCACCTTGCCATAGCGAGATAGTGCCCGTCATTGATCTTGATTTGATCATGTGGATGACATTTGATGCATTGCTCAAAAGAAATATGGTGGGCCCCTTGTCGCCATGTCGCTATTCGTAACCTTCGTGCAACTCACCATAGCGAGATAGCGACGATCATGGATCTAAGATTGATTTGACGATCAGTCTTTCATATATTTTGTGAATAGGGTGTGGGTCCAATCATTGATGGCATGATGAAATCCTGGCTATATTACCTACTGCTTGGGGCCCATATTTTTTTATCAGTGTGCTTAACCTCACAATAAAACATGCTTGGTTCAAGTCAAGTCTTTTAGATTTCAAAAGTAGCCATTATCCATTTAATGACATTTATTAAGAAGTAAATGTTAATAGTAACGTATGCCCAGGCTTATCATGATAATAATCTATCTATTAGTATTAGGGTTTGAGCATTTAAAAAAGTAAAAACAAATTCCCACATGAATCCTCTACTATTTCATGACGCCAAACCGCATCCACATATTTCAAATTTAGGGTTCTTGAAGCAACAATATTAGGGTTTCTTGGCACAGAAATCTTAATGGTTGAAAATCATCAGTTAAAGTAAAATCCACTTTTAAAATGGCTTCCAAGATCCCACAACCTTACTATACCCCAAACTGTCCCAAAACAATTTGTGAACATGAAAATTAAAAACAGTATGTGCTTATTTCAACGAGACCTTCAGTGTTAAAAGGAACCCACCATTCATAAACTTGAACCATCTTTTTATTTATTCATTGAATTTAAAAGATAGCTTACAGCTTACACAAAGAACACCAACAAGGGTGGTAAAATATGTAGGGCCCATTTGCCATTGCACCAAAAGCCACAAGTGGTTAATTATGTGGTGTTCCATGTTCACTAACAGTCATGGCTTTTGGTGCAATAGCAACTGGGCCCTACAAGTGGTATCAGAGCCTGGTTTTGGCCTGGTCATGCGTTCAAATCTCCCCCTCGACGTGCATACCAGGTGCTTACGCGAGTTGGGAAGGCACCAGGGAGATTTGAACCCATGACCAGGCCAAAACCAGGCTCTGATACCACTTGTAGGGCCCATTTGTTGTTGCACCAAAAGCCATGACTGTTAGTGAACATGGAACACCACATAATTAACCACCTGTGGGCAGGGGAGCACGTCGTATCACCCAACAATCTCCCCCTCGACGTGCATACCAGGTGCTTACGCGGGTCGGAAAGGCACCGGGGAGATTTGAACCCATGACCAAGTCAAAACCAGGCTCTAATACCAATTGTAGGGCCCATTTGCCGTTGCACCAAAAGCCATGACTGTTAGTGAATATGGAACACCACATAATTAACCACCTATGGGCAGGGGAGCGTGTCACATCACCCAACAAAATAAATAGATAATGGTCTAGCAAAATCCAACGATTAGGCAGCCCACCAAAATGAAGATCTCACAAGTGCACACATACATATTTATTGAGGTCAATCATTATCACACCCAAAACTGCAGACGCATTTAACAATAGAGTTAAAAGCACAGATTGGGTAAATATCGATCGACACCATCCCCAGTATTTTGTGAAAGCAAAGCTGAAGGGACTTGTATATGATATAAACACCCACAAAATTAAGTTCACTACGCCCACATAAACCATCTACACTCCACAAACATTTGTTCTTAATAAGTCTCATGTTTCCCTGCTCCCGATGCAAAGGAAGTTATAGGATAGTAGTCATCTTTATAGTCAAGGATGGCCTTATTTATCTTTCCCTCTTGTTTAAGAGAGCTCACCACTTCCTTGTACATAGTCAAGACAGCGTAGAGCCATTTCCACCATGCAGCTCCATACAATGTTCCCGCGTGGGCCTCAAACCATTGCACTCTGTATGGCGTCCCATATGCATAATACATATTCCACATCTTTCCATATTCATAGTCTCTTGAGACGGTCAACAAATCGTCCAAATGTTTTTCTATGAGCTCTTCCCTGTACTCAATGTCTCAAAATCCCAAAGCATGATGTAAGATATGAAGATGGATTCTGATGAACATTTCCCTTCTCGGTGCCCATCATAAAACTCATAGTGCCAGTCATGATTGGTTAGGCACTGTCTAGACAAATATCTCCAATTTTCGTGTGCTTGTCTTCCCTTTGTATCACCAATGTCTGTCATAAATACGTACCACTCTTCTCTTCTCAGTTTCTCAAATAAATTTTCTATCGACTCGCAGTAATCCTTCACTAATCCATATCTTTCTCTTTTATGAGACTCTTTATCAAATTTCACCAATTCTTCCTTTGTCAGCCCTGGATTCAATTCTTTAGATCCATAGGCATATTCTAATCCCTCCTTCAATTTATCAAGTCCCACATCTGCAAGGATTGATCCTATGATGCGTAAGACAGCGGCCTGTGCCGTTATTATTCTACTTCAACCTTGAGGCCTTCAGAGGGTATATACAGGATATGCAACTCACACAACTTATAATCTCTAAAGTGCAAGAACAATATTTGTACCCCAGACGGCTTATATGAATTTCCTGTCAACTACATTCTCATCAAAATTTGTTACTGTGAAACCTATTCGGGAACAGTAGGATTAATTAGTCTGAAATAACAACAGATTAGTTTATTTCAAAAACTTAATATTCTTTTCTAAGACTTGTCTTGCCGCATATTCTAATGTGGCAAATGCATTTATAATCAAGATTTATTTGGATTGGGAGGCTTTCAATGTGATGATTTTTTCAAATCAATTAAATGATCATCTAATTTTTTTAAATATATAATTTTTTCAAAGTTAAAGATACGACTTGTTTGCATATGCTATGGTGGCTAAGGAATTTATAATTAAAATTTATTTGAAAAGTGAATCGTTTAGTATGAACATGATCTTTTAATTTTAGAAATTTAAAATTTGAGTAATATAATTTGTCTTATTGCCTATTTTAAGATCATTAAGGAGTTTATAATTAAAGTTATTCGACAAGGAAAGACAAAGTCTTTGTAATAGGTTGAAAGATTAATTATTTTAAATTAATTAATTAAATGAGATACAATAATCAGTGAGTAAAATATTGATGGTAAGTGATATATTATAATCAATTAAAAAAATTATCATGTCAAACCTACTTATAGTAATGAATAGAGACAAATGATAAGGGATGACCAAGGCTAGTAAAAGTATGGAAGTACATGGAAGTTTCTTTAGGTTTTTAGGAGGTTCAATATTTTAAATAAATTATTATTTTTCATTTAATAAATTAGAAAAGATAACATAAATAATTGATGAAATAATGATGGTGAGTGACATATAATTATTATTTGAATAAATATGTTTTTGATTAAGTAAAATAGGTTATCTTGAAACTCAAAAGTATTACAGCATATCAAAAATAGAAATATTCAGAAATGTCCAGCATAAACAAAATTAGTTAACAAAAGCCAACCATAAAAACTGGCCTGTGGCCAGGAACAAAATACCAGCGACTAGAACAAGAAAAAATCAGCTACACTAGGAAAGAACGAGGCAACAACCTAACAATCAATTCTCTTTATCGAGAACCTGCAGGGATTCTACAGCTTCTATGGTCTTCCTATTGTCCACATCCTCTTGGTCTTAGTTCTAAGCTTCCACCTGGTCTGTTTTTTTCTTTCGGATCATCCTTAGCCTACCCATTTTCTAGGTTGGATTTCTCCAACATTTCCCTGCCAAACCTAGCACTAATCAATGATTCACCTAGGTTGTTCATATTTTTGTTTAGGGTATTCAAGGTGGCAATCACCTAATTTGCTAGGTTCTAGTTATTCTATCCTCCTGGTCATCCCTATGATCCTGGACGTTGAAATGCTACTGGCTTCCATCCTAGCTTCTATCCTCTTCAATGTGCTCCTGGTTGCTACTACTTTTTTGGTTACCTTCCTAGCTTCTTCTCCCCTTGAGTTCTTCAACTTTATAGAATAACCATTTGATAGACCAAAAATTGTCTATCATGTTGTTCTTAGCATTGTTCAAAAGGTTAAGCCCAGTTTCCTTGTGTTATTTGAGATCAGAACCAGACTAGGATCAATGAGATCATCATAATGGGTTTTTCCATCAATGTCCTTCATCACTTGAATATTAAAAGGCTCCCTGAAAATCCCCAATTTCTCTTTATTTGAATTAAAATTCCTCCAAGACCTCCTCCTATTTTTCGTTATCACCTCCCCACTCTCTTTTCCTAGAATGTCTATAGTTAGGGAGGAAGTGGGGCTAGGGCCAAGAATCTTAGGAATCTAGTCTTTGGTGTCAAAGGCCTCATCTTAGGGTTCACAACACATTGGTAGAATCTTCCTCCTCCTTTTCACTATCCCTCCCCTTCTCCTCCTCCTTCTCATCATCCTCTTCCTTCTCCTCTTCCTCTAAATCATTGTCCTCGTCATCATCATTATCCTCCTCCTCCTCTTGAGGCTTAGGCTTAGGGGGAATGAGGGGTAAATCTCTCAGGCTCTTTCTGTAAGGAATGTAGGCAGAGGGTTTCCTTCTTTGGATTTAGACTCCTTTTCTTCCAATTTTATGCTCTGCACATCCTCTGTTAGGAATAAGGTGTCTCAAACTTGGATAATTCCTATTCTTATTATTTATTTTGTAAAATGTATTTCTTGCAAATAATCTTGATGTGTCAACATCTTGAATTGTGTATAAGGAGATCATGACTAAAACGGTTATGATGGATTCCTATGACACGTAAGAGCTATGTTAGGAAGATTCAATGACAAGTGAAGCCATGTGGCAACCAAGATATGTGAGTACTATACAATTTTTTTTGGGGTTCCTATTTTCTCGAAGAATGGTAAAACCCTAATACGATTTACCTTCGGGAGCAGCCCTAAAGTGAAGTGCATGTTATAAGCATTTTTAGGGTTGCGAAGAGAGATGATGCAAAAAAGGTGTATTGTTGGTACTGCAAGTTGCTACTAGAGTCTTCTGTTGTCGATGTTGAACTTGTATTGCAAGTGTATTGTAACCTTGTGTTGAAGATAATACATTGTGCAGGCTCTGAAGGGGTGGGGTTGTTTTATTGAAAGGTTTTTCCCCACTGGAAATCTTTTTGTTATGTGTTTCTTTCTCTGTCTATTTTCTTTATGCTTGCTTGGCTAAAATATTGTTGTTTACATGATATTGAATCTGTAAGTGCAAAATATATTAATAGGATTTGCACCATACTTTTCTTAACAGATTAGTGTAGGAAGCTGTTTCCACACCTGAGTTTCCTTACATCCTCAAAGTATGAGCTCCCAGTTTGCTCAGAAGCACACCCAGCATCACCAAGGGATTTTCCCCTGGTTTGAGCCTTTAGATACTCGTAAACCAGAAGGAGTGATTCCTCATGAAGAGTTGGATTAGTGGTGGGTTTCTTCTTGAAACCCTCAATACCCTTGCTCATGGAGGTGAGCAGGTAAAAAGGAAAATAGATTTTGATTCTATTCCTAAAGTGATTAAGCAAGACAAAATGATGCATTCTTATCCTATCAAATCTGGGGTCTAGGGAAATATACTCAATGATGATATTGAGAACATACCTCTATAGCTTTTTTATTGACTCCATCTCGTAGTATGTCACCACCTTGACAGACTTTTTCAGCTCCTTTTCATCCTTCGCAAAAACTTTGACAACATTTGTTGATATTTTCTTATCTCTGAAAAAATTACTCCCTTCCAAAGGGATTTTGACAACCCAGGCTATCAATTCTGCATTGACATGGTGGGTGACCCCATCAATTTTGACTCTCCCATTTCTCCAGGAATCCACCATAACCTTGGTTATTCCTGCATCGAAACCATGGAGCTTCTCTAAGAATTGAGTAATTTTGCCCTTTTCTAATTTGCGCCAAACCTTTGGTTTCTCCTTCCAGTTCCCCTCCTCTCCCTGATGGCTCCCTCCTACTTCTCCCTCTCACCATGGTTTCCTTTGATACTAAAAGCCCCCACCTACTCATAGGATACTTATAGACCTTAGCCTCCTTCAAACTATGAAACTCATTTTCAAAAATACCCGTATTAATGGTAGTATTCAAAATAACCCTTAAAACATGTAGTACATACATGTTATTATGTTTTGAAAAGAGTTTTGCATGCTTTTTAATAACTCCCCCTCCTATGTGCAATCTTGCAAATGTTTCCATCATTTAGTTTGGGATTTTCTAGTACTTCCCTAGATGTGGTCTTGCAATAATAAATTATTTATCACCGTCGAAAAGATGTCACTGACATGCCATGTCATCTCAGCATTATTAGCGACCACTTCACTAGAAAACCAATTAGTAGCCAAATTGGCCTCCTTGTACATGTGGCTAATATAGGTCTTGTTGAACTTTCTCAGGTCAGACTTTAATTCCTCAATTATATTCGTACTGGTCCACGAGGGCGTAGCGTGACCATTGAGACAATTGATGATGTTTAATGAGTCATCCTCTAGCCATAGGTTCTCAATCCCAGAAGCTATGTCTAGCTTAACAATGTGACTGGTAGCACTGGCTTCAATGAAATGGTTCATTTAATGTTTGAGTTGGCAAGAAAAAGCTGCAACTCCTCCCCCATTGTTGTTTCTCATGATTCCTCCACTGCCCGCAGGACCTAGGTTCCCTTTAGCAGCCCCATTGAAGTTGGCCTTGAACCAATTTCTAGGGGGAAAAGACCACTTGGCCTTCTATCTTTTCCTATCCCTTTCAATTTTCCTTTGTCTACTATTCCCTCCTTTTTCAATATTTCCTTCCTTAGTGGTAGTGAATTTCTTCTTCATCAATCCTTCAATTTTCTCAGCAATGACAAACTCAAGGGATTCCATGTCTTTGAAGATTCAGTTATTCTGCTCTTTCCAAATACCCCAATAGAAGTGTAGAAGGGACTAGGAGCCAATTAATTGGGATATTAAACCATTATGTGCACTCCTCCATTAGCTAAAGAAATCTTGGATGTTGGCTGGGGGGCACCAGCAAACCCCAAAGTCCTTGGTAAGGAGGTTCCAAACATTAGAGGAATAGGGACATTGAATAAATAAATGATTGACCATCTCCAAAGCATGCTTACATAAACTGCATCTGTTGAGGATAAGCTGGCCTCACTTAGCTAGATTGTCCAGAGTAAGGATTTTGTCTTGGAGGAAAAGCCAAAAAAATATATTAATTATTAGGGTAAGACCAAGGATCCATGCCTTTTCCCAGATGGGTTTCTCCATTCTATCCCATAATGAAAAGTATCCAGAGCTGATAGAGTAATGGCCATTCGAGTTACCTCCCCAAATGACTTCATCCTTATTACTATTTATGGAAATAACATTCAGGCTAATCATCAGAGATTTAGGAACTAGAGATATCAAAGACAAGTCCTACCATCCATTACCTATTCTATAATCACTGACTTTTAGACCATATCTTCTTATGCATGGCTGTGCCCATCTACCATAATTAGGGTGGTCAATAAGAGGTCCCTGGCCAGTCTAGTTGTTCTACCAAAATAAGATATTCTCACCTTTGCCAACTTTCCATTTTGCCTTGGATTTAGCCAAAGTCATAGCCTTTAGGATCCCATTCCATATGTAAGATCCTTGAGGGATATCAGCCTTATGAAGCAAAAGGCTAAGCGAGTACCTTCTAAGATACTTTTCAATCATGATTTCCTTCCATTCTCCTATACTCTGAAATATGCACCAAATCTATTTGGGTAGAACGGCATTGTTAAGATGTCTGATTTTTCTAATACCAAGGCCTCCATAACATTTGGGAAGGCAAACATGGTCCCAAGAAACTAAATGATATCTTTTATGCTCTTCAACCCCTAACCAGAGAAAGTTCCTCTAAATCTTCTCCATTTTGTCAACTTGCTTAGTCAAGATCCCAAAGAGGCTTAAGGCATAAGTCGAGAGGTTTTGGAATATTGATTTTACCAAAGCGCATTTTCTTTCTTGGCTAAGGGATGCACCTTTCTAGCCTACAAGTTTCTTATTGAATCTATCTATGATATTATTCCAAAAAGATTCTAGGGGTTTGGGACCCAAAGGCATACCAAGGTAACTTGCAGGAAGAGTGCCTATACCACTTCCCAATATATGAGCAATTTTCCTCTATCTCTCTAGCGAGGTATTGATGAAGTAGACCAAACTCATGTCTTAGTTGATAGCCTGACCAGAACCCCTAGTATAAGTATTTAACAATCCCTTGAATTCTCTGGCCTCTTGGACCATGGCCTCGCCCCCTAGAATAGTATCATCCACAAATTGTTGGTGGGTGAAAGAAATATGACCAAATAAAGGCTTGAGACCTTGCAAACTCCTATCCTATCTTTTTCTTAAAATAAGTCTTCCTAGACCGTCAACCAAAATGATGAAGAGAACAGGGGATATGAGATCACCCTGTCTCAACCCTCTTGAAGGGAAAAAGAAATTTGAAAGGGAGCCATTAACCATAATAGATAAAGAAGGGAAGAAATAAGCTAAGAAATGAGTTTAAAAACCTGGGAGTCAAAGCCAAAAGCTTGGAGGACTGCCACCAAGAAATTCCAATCCACCCTATCATAAGCTTTGGGCATATCAAGCTTGAGCAGGAAACCTTCCCTCTTTCCAACTTCAATAGAGTGAATCACCTCATGCACCATGATAATGGAATCTAAAATTTGTCTCCCTAGAACAAAGCCAGTTTTCTGAGGGGAGATAATCAAGTGAAGAACTCTGAGAAGCCTTGTAGTAAGGACCTTGGAAATGATTTTGTAGAAGGAGTTACAAAGGATGATGGACCTAAACTTATCCATCAAATCTGCCCCTAGGATTTTTGGTATGAGGACCAAAAAATGGCATTGAGTTCTTTCAAAAGGTTTTTGGCCTTAAAGAATTCTTGCACAACCTTCACAATGTCCCCTTTGACCACTTCTTAGTAGACTTGGAAAAAGAAAGTTGAGAAACCATCTGAGCTAAGGGACTTATCACCCGGAAGGGAAGTGAGAGCTTGAAAAATTTCCTCCTGGGTAGGAATAGCTTACAACATAGAGTTATGGTGGGTTTGCAGAATAAAAGCAATAACAAACAAAATATCTTCTTGATCAGGCCTCGAGAGAGTATGATCCTTAGAGAGGAGAGTAGAGAAAAACTGCACTGCTTCATCTACTATCTCATTGTCCTTAGAATTCAAAACCTATCCTTTCATGACGCTAGAAATCTTGTTAACAACCCTATGTTTTAAGGTGGTTAAGTGGAAGAACCTGGTGTTTCGATCTCCTTCTTTAAGCCAATTCACTCTTGATCTTTGCTTCCAAAAGTGTTCTTCCCTGGTGATGATGTTATGAAGGTCAAGAGAATAGACCTTTCCTCCAACCAGTTTTGATCATTGTTTCCATCTTGTTGTATCACTTCCTAGGTAATACAAAGTTGATCAGTCCTCTCTTCCTTTTCTTGGAAAATGTGGCCAAATTTTTTTTGTTCTAGATTTTAAATATTTCTTTTCACATTCTTCAATTTTTGGGCCACCCTAAACATTGCAGTACCCTCCATCTTGATGTTCGACCATGAAGAAATCTTGGCTTCCAATGCTAGGTGAGAAATCCACATTTTCTCAAAACAGAAAGGGAAGGACCATTTGAATGTAAGGGGACAAACAAAGAGAGAAATGGGGGAGTGGTTTGATCCCATTCTAGGGAGAAGAGAAAGCCTACAAGAGTAAGTTTGTAGCCAAACAAGGTAAATAAGGGCTCTATCAAGATGGACCTGGATATAGTCCCTTCCAACTCTCCTGTTGTAACAAGTGAATCTGCCCCGAGTAAGATCAACATCCATTAAAGCCAAGTTGTTAATGAAGTTTGAAAGGTCTAACTTACTCTCCTAATCCAAGGCAATCCCTCCACTTTTACAATCATCAGTTAAGGGGGAGTTGAAATCCCCCATTATAATCTCTTTGTTTATGTTGTTGGAATTGATAACCTCTACAAGCTTAGCCCAGAAAACCTTTCTCTCCCTTTTGGAATTGGGAGCATAAAGGTTTAAAATAAACTTGGATTCATTACTATGTGTGTGGGACACCTTGCATAGGAGGGCATTACCAAAATTATAGATAGTAAAAACTTGATAAGCCTTGTTATTATAGAGGATCAACACCCCTCCTGTAGCTCCCTCTAAGTTTGTGGCCTCGCAACTCATGTTTTTATTGAAGGAGATCTCGCTTACCACATCTTTTCTCATTTTGGTTTCTTGGATCAGTAAAAGGTATGGTCTTTATTCTCTGATCATGTTCCTAACTAACTCCTATTTGTGAGCCCCATTTAGGCCCCTTATATTCCAAGAGATTATCTTCATTTCTTACTTCCAAAGTATTCCTTAATGATTCTCTAACTCCCATCTGCCAAGTTCTTTCTGGCCTCTTCTTGTAGTAATTGTTTCATGTTTTTCCTCCTTGGAGTCTTGATTTTACACCCAACATCAGCCTTAACCTTGCTTCTGGTTGTCACTGGTGATAGAGGAGGATGGTTACGGTTCTTCTTCTTGTTTTAACCATACTCCATCCATTGATATTGTCTTGAGAACAATTGTCAATCCAGTCTTCCCATTGTGAGATCTTTTTTGGGAAAGAGTTGTTTATAAACTCTATGATCTTAGTCCCCAGATCTTTGGATATTGCCTTGTTTGTCAGAGGCCTAAGACCTCCCACCTATCCAGGCCCATTACTAATAGCCTCATTTAGGGGGTTTGAGTTAGAGATCCTTGGAATCTCCATCCAAGGGGTATCCTGCCTTACTTCCTTCTGCTCCTTCTTAGGAATCACATTATCTACTACCACAACTATGGCCACAGCAATTGGGCTATCCTTCAAAGGCTCCTTTGGAGCACTACCATGGAGGCTAAGTTGAGTATTTGAGACAGAGTGGATGGGCAATTACTACTCTTATCACCTTGGACTCCATCCTGCTTGGTAGAGTTACTCTTAGCCTCCTTGCCATCCTGGTTCTCAGGCTACTTAGCAGGTTTGCGTCTCCAGATAAATTTCTTCCTACCCTTGACAGAGGTTCCAATGGGTTTGGATTTCTTCTTTTTTTTAGCTGAATTAGTAGGAACCTGACTTTTTTGACTATTCATCTTCACAGCCTTTGGGCACTGATTTGCTTTATGACCAGCCTTCAAACAAAGGAAGTAGGAAAATGGCACAGTTTCATAGATCAATTTTTGGACATGCACCCCAAGTTTTGAGTGGAAAGACACAGTTTCTAGCATGTTTGCTCCTTCTCTAACCCCTATGCAGATGCATGCATAGTTGAGGTGTCTTTTTGAGGTAGTGATTGGATCAATAAATAGAAGTTCTCCAAAAGACTTTGCTAGCCCCACAAAAACATCTTTGTTCCAGTATTCTAAAGCCAGTTTGGGCAGTCTAACCGAAAGAAGAGCTTGAACAAAAAGAGAGTCATTCAGATTCAGCTTAGAAGACCACTTCTGGAGGACCAAAGTAGAATGACTAATAGCCCATTGACCTTCACTGAGAATGGAAGAAAGATCTTCCATCTAGGTGAACTCAAAAGACAGAAAACCCTTAGCCATGGCCATGATCGAAACATGACCTTTAAGAGCCCATTTCTTCTTAATAAAGTTCCTCACAACATCAATGTTTGGTCTAGGCCCCAAAAATTTGCCTATCAAGGTAGAAGCCATGGATCAAATGCTATGATCCATGATTTCATCTGGGATGGCAATGGCACAAGAACTTTTCTTCGCCTCTGGAAGAATCTTAACAAGCAGGAAAAAAGACTTACCTAAGGGCTTGATTCTGAAAAGGGATGACCATTTGGCTAGTTGACCTCCTTTGGGAACCAAAGGAATCTTTTCCACTTCCTTGGGGGGAGCATCTAGGTCCCCATCAGCATTTTCTGACTGATCCCCTGTATATGACCCCTGATCGTCCTCCTTCTACGACCCATGCTCTAGTCCAAGGATTTGATTTCGACGATCCAGAGGGGTCCTGCCCTTTTTAGAATTCAAATTTTGAAAGCCTTTTTGACCACCACTTGCGCTTGCCATCAAGCCTCCCCAATATGAGTTGAAAGAATAGTTAACCCATTTGAATAAATATGTTATTCTAAACCTACTTCTAGGAATAAATAGAGAAAAGGAAGACCAAGGCTCCCTAAAAATAAGGAAATTCATGAGTTGACTTTTTTATTTTAGATTTTAATTGCATTGTTTTCCCACCTTATTAATTAAATAAGATATAATACATACTGAATACCAATCACGATGTTGAATGACATATTAAAATTATTTAAATAGTAAGTAGATGGAAGGAAATGTTAATTTAAGTTGGTAGCTTCTTAATGTTAAATAATTGTTTCAAATTTCTTAATCAAATAACATACATTAAATAATGGATAATAATCATGATAGTGAATGACATAAGAAGACTTCTTAGGAATTCATATTTTTTAATCAGAAGAAAACTAGTTTAACAAGAACCATAAATCCAAAGTTTACAAGACTAAAACATATGTATCCTATCAAAGAAATAAATAGATAGTAATCGTAAAAGACCTAAACACCAACCAAAAGCTAAAATAGAGGTCTACAGCCTCAAAACAACCAATGAACACTTATGGGAATTAGTTTTCTTAACGATATCAATGTTGATGTCTCCAACATTTCTATCAACATTATATGGAGAGAAGTAGAAGACTTATTCTTACTCTTGAATCACATTGTTAGACCTAACTGCTTTGTCTTTCTTTCTTAGGAGATTTTCAGTATCATATTGCCTAGCTTCCAAGAGGTAGAGGAGCCACTCCTAATATTAGGCTCAATAAATAAATAAATATAATTGTATTTTTTTTTCTTTTCCAATTATTAGGCAGTTTTGACCTCTAGAGATTTACATTTGGTTTGTCCTCATTCTTGACTTTTCCAATGCTCTTCCATGAGAAACCAAGGCCTCCTTAATCATTTTAGTAGTTTTCTTTGACATTTCTTTAAATAACAATGAAACAACAAAATCCTCTATCTTGCAAGTGGCTATTACACTTCAAGTTCTCTATCTTGTAAGTGGTTTTTATGCTTCCAAGTAGATAGGCATAGGGATTGGGGAAGGAAGACAGGGGAGGACAAGAACTAGAGATAGGAGGTAATTAAAGGGGACACAAGTTACTGGGGCAAGTGTAACTCAAATGAAACCTTTCTCTAGAGTTAACTACCAATTAAACATAACCCTAAACTAACATCTATTAAATGCACACCCTAATAAAACCAAAAAAAAATCGTAACAATAAAAATAATGAAGCCCTCCTCATAAATCATATAAATCCTAACTCTTTAGAAATACTATAAACCTTAACATCAATACTAGACAAAAAATCTATAAGAGTTCTTAACATTAAATAAATAAATTATTCTAGCAACCCATTCATACTCTAATTTTAAACTTTATTCAACATTGTCCTACATGAATATGACTTAAAATCATAGCAGAAAATGAAAATGAAAACAAATTGGTTTTTGGATTTGATTGTTAGCAATAGTAGTTTTCTTTGGCATTTCTTCAAATAATAATGAAACAACAAATCCTCTATCTTTAAAGTGGTTGTTAGGCTTCCAATAGTCATATGAGTGATCTCAGGAATTTACAATTATTCAGTATATTACTCATAAAATAACACGGAGAGTCTTATGTGGTGTATACCAATTCTAATACTCACCACTACATTAGCGAGTAAAAAGCAATGAAATTTGATATTGGTTGACTATTATTAAATTTTAATGATAAACACTTTGGCTAGAAATGAAATGACAGTTTTTATAAAAGCAGGTCACTTCGTTAGGGGAGTGGAAAGAGAGTTGTTTAGGGTACAAATATTGTCCTTACACTTTTGAGAAAGGATAAGTTATATGAGGTGCAAACTCATTGGATGTTGTTAGCAATTACTAATTTGACCACCAACTCTATACCCATTGTCAAACAAAGTATTTATGTTGTCCTCTGACGTCCATGTATAATTCTTTCAACGAATCTCCACATTCTTCACATGAACTCTGACCACGCTACGTGTTGATGCTATATCTCCCAGCGTGTTCATATTAGGCATGTAGTTTGACTGTGTGGAAATAGAGTTAACAATTGAGTTTTCTAGGGTGCAAATATTGTCGTTACACTCATGAGAGATGATAAGTTGTGTAAGGTGCAAACCCATTGGAGGTTGTTTGTTAGCATTAATTCACCACCGACGCTCAGCACATTGTCAAACAAAGCATTTATGTTGTCCTCTGACGTCCATCTATAATTCTTTCGACGGATCTCCACATTCTCCACATAAACTCTGCCACGCTCCGTGTTGATGCTTATATCTCCCAGCGTGTTCATATTAGGCATGTAGTTTGACTGTGTGGAAATAGAGTTAATAATTGAGTTGTCTAGGGTGCAAATATTGCCGTTACACTTACGAGAGATGATAATTTGTGTAACGTGCAAACCCATTGGAGGTGGTTTGTTAGCATTAATTCACCACCTACGCTCAGCACATTGTCAAAGAAACCATTTAAGTTGCCTACTGCCCATTTATAATTCTTTCAACCAAGCTCCACGTGCGTCACATGATTAACTCTCACCATGCTATATGTTTATGCTCTCTCCCAGATCGCTCATTATAGACATGTAGTTTGACTGAGATCTTCTTAGACCTCTATAAATAGAGGCAATTTGTAATCAACTCAAGCATCCACTTAAAATTGGTTTTTCATCTCTTTTGATTTGTCTTTCACTATGGTATCAGAACTAAAGATTAAGCATCGAAAATAGCTTGCATAGGAGTATATTTCTGATCATTTTCTGAGGACAAATCTCCATTGTTGCTTGGCCTTGAGACTATAAGTTGTATGAAGCAGAATAAGAGTAAAAATGGCTGATGCCCTCATTGAGATAGCAAAAATGGTCGCAGAAATGGGAGTGGAGTTGTTGAATCAGCAACTGGCAGAAAACGGAGAGCTGAAGCCTGGGCAGGCAAAGGAGGCGTTAGTCAAATTGAAGAGTCCGACATGTGACAAAGGTACGGACTAGTCAAGGGTTACACCGAATACATAGAAAATTTGTATGAGAAATTGAGAAGAGCAGACTGGTACGTATTCATGGCGGTGTCTGGTACGTATTTGAAGGGCACAAGTGCACACGAGAATTGGAGATATTTGACAGGACGGTACTTATTCAATCATGCTTGGCACCATGAGAGATGTAATGGGCACCCAGAAGGGAATATGTTCCTCAGAGTGCATCTCCACATCTTGCTAGATGCTGTTGGGTTTTCAGACCTCGAGTACAGAGAAAGAGACATTGAAAAACATTGGGGTGATATATTGAAGGTCTCAAGAGACTATGAATACGGAAAGATATGGAACGCGTATCATGCATTTGGCCCGCCAGAGGTGGCGCAGTTTTTTAGCAATACAGGAACTTTGTATGCGGCTAAGCACTACAAATATCTTGAAACTCTGTTTAATATGTACAAGGATGTGGTGAACCTTCTTCAGCGGCAAGGAAAGATAGGGAGACAAGTTCCTTCTTATAAAGATGAGTATTATATTATAACTATCTTTGCATCTGGGGCGGGGAAGCAGAATATTTCTTAAGCGTAAATGCTTGCGGAGTGTAGATGCTCTTGTTTGGAGCACTGTTTAATTAGGTATCATGTGTGGGTCTTTTATGTTATAGTTTTTTAATGTTATAATTAAGTATCCCGTGTGGGTTTTTTGGGTTTTTATTATCACATGTGGGTGTTTTTTTAAATAATTATCGTGTGTGGGGTGGGGGCTTATGTAGAGGCCACGTCAGCATTGTTTGAGGACAGGATAGATAGATAGAGAGATGGTTTTTAACGAGGCATAGCCTAATTGCTCATCTTTTACAGCCGAGTGGCAATCAGTTTTAGTGGGTATGCCTAATTGTTTATCTTTTACAGCCGAGGGTCTGTCCTTCTTACTAGTTCTGTTGCTGTTCTCTGTGTAAGCTGTAAGTTCTTGCAGTGAATGAATAAAAAGAGCCCTCAGATTTGTGAATGGCTGGACTTCTTTTTTAACATTGGAAGTAAAATTCAGTTAGGCTCATCCTGTTTCAAATATGTAATCCGTAATACATAACAGATGTGTTAATTTGATTGAAACATTTATTTTAAGGTATTGAAAAATTTAGTGCAGGGGTTCATGTTTACGGCTATTTGAATTGGCAATAATGATTCCTGAGACAAATTTTTCATTTTACAAAACGGTTGATTTTATTAACGTTTCTTTTTTATAGTGATAACATTTAATTTGTAACATATAATATACAACATAGTCATTTTTCTTATGGATAATAACATCGTTACATATTAATAACGAAGAATGATATTACAAAAGTGGGGACCAACATCATCCCACTCTTGGATCAGAAAGAAATGAGTACTTTGCTATAATTTTTTAGTCTCTTTTAGCCATGTCTACAATTGTTACATGTAACAATTATAACATATCACTCTCTTTTTGAGTTTTCATATCCAAATTCCTTTTATATGGATCTATTTGAAAAGTTCACTATAATTTTTTATTTCTTTTAGCTATCTCTATTGTGGTTACTTGTAATTATAATAAGGTGTTATTCTCTTATTTAGCTTCATATCTATTTTCCTTTTCCATTAATCCATCTAAATAATTCACTATAATTTTTTGTTCTCTTTTAGCAATATTTATTGTCTTTGACTTTATGTGTATGATAATAACATATCATTCTCTATTTCACATCTAATCTCCTTCTACATTTCAATTTCCATATCTAAATCTCTCAATTCCTTCTTACATGTGGCTATCTCTTGTTGATTGTCTACATAACAAAATAGATTATATTTATAACGCTGTACTGATAGATATAAATAATGACTAAAAGAATTTGATCCTACAACAATCTTTTGCTTTGCGTGTCCACACTTTTCACTCTGGAAGGCATGCATTGGTCATGTGTTGAATGCATTCTCAATGGAGCTCTAGTTCCACCATTTATTTAGATTGTTTTATTTATTTCATAGTTAATAGATTGCATGTTGTAGTTAGCCTCATAGACATTAGTTTTAATTATTTTTTAAGTAGTTTGCATAATATGAAAAACTATGATTTTCATGCAATCTCTTTCCATGATTTCTAATAGAATTTTTTAATTGTAGTTATCACTATCTTCCTTCATCTGCATTCAAGATTAAGATTTTTAATTTTCCTTTATAATTTACTCTCTAATTTTAAAATTGATATACAATCAATAAAAAAGAGTTTTATTTAAATCCTTGGTTCTTTGTTTTTATCAGTAAAACATAAGAGCTTTTATTTTTTAGATCTTCAATTGGTATCATAGTAGGTTGTAGAATTCTTTTTTCTTGTAGGTTGAGCTATAGTACTCTCCAAGAAATTTTAAATTGGAAAATGGTGGCAATTTTTTTCTTGTAGGTTGAGCTATAGTACTCTCCAAGAAATTTTAAATTGGAAAATGGTGGCAATTTTCCATTCTAGCTTCCACTATGTTCTGGAGACAACTACAAATATTGGAATATCAAGATGAAGGCCCTACTATTATATCAAGATCTTTGAGAATTAGTAGAAGGGGGATACATAGAGCATGCATAGTAGAATGCTTTGAATGCGTTAACACAAGCTCAACAAAATTAGTTGAAAGAAGACAAGAAGGACAATCAAGCTCTTTTCATCAATCAAATTGCATTGGAAATGTTTATTTTCCCCCATGTAGTTGGCATGACAAAGTCAAAAGATGCATTGGAGGCCCTTCAAACTTCATATCAAGGATCTAACAAGATAAGATTGGTGAGACTTCAAACCCTTCAAAGAGATTTTGAAAATTTAAGGATGAGACAAGTTGAGTCAATTCATGGTTATCTTAGGGCTCAAAATATTAATAATTATCTTAAAGCTTAAGGGGAAACTATCAAAGAGAAAAAAATTGTAGAGAAGATTATGAGATCTCTTCCTCCAAAGTTTGATCCCATGGTCATAACCATTGAAGAGATTAATGACACATCTACCTTCAAAATTAAAGAGTTTATAGGATCTTTAAAATCACATGAAGAGTGCACTCAACATTCAATAGAGAATCTAGTGCAAGCCTTCCAGTCTTCACTCAAAATCGAAGCCAAACCTATATCCCCTTTTCAATCAAATGAAACTCAAGGGGAGCCTTCTACATCAAGAGAAGGTGGTAGAGGGTGAGGAAAAGGAAATACATGAGAGAAGGTGGTAGAGGGTGAGGAAAAGGAAATACATGAGGAAGGGGAAGAATTTATGAGGATCAAAGAAGCATCCAATGTAGGTATTATGAAAGGTATGGACACTATGAATTTGAATGTAGAAAGAAAATCCTTGGTTTATATAAGTCAAGAGTCCACTATATTGAAGATTTTCTTGAAGATGCAAAGCACTCCACATTCTTCACATGAAATTTGGAAGAAAACCTTAGAAGGACCTACGATTTTTTGATAGCTGTTGCTCAAATCATATGAAAGATAAATAAAATCTCTTTGTCTAAGGCCAGTAAGGGAAGGATGTTGTTGGCTATACTAGTGAGATAGGGAAAGTTTCTAATAATATAGCAGAGGTGATGGCTCTATATTGGAGATTGAAATTGGTCATAAGTTTGGGTTGGAGAGATGTGCAAATTGAAGGAGATTCTAAAATAATTATTGAGACTATCAAAGGTAATATGAGGGAGGGATGGGCCATTAAACATGTGATTGATGATATCAAGTGCCTACTAAGTAGTCTTAATAGGTTTGATTTGAATCACATCTTTTGGGAGAGAAATAGTGTGGCCAAGGAAATGGCAGTGACTAGATTAAAGGTGAAGGGGCTTAGATGTTGGAGGGAATTGAATGCATTACCAAAGTTGGTAAGGGAGTTAGTGAGCCACGAAGTGAGAAGTGAAGAGTTCTAGCTGGATATTTTTTATAATGTTGTTGAGTTGTTAGGGAGGACATGTCCTTGAAGTACAAGTGGCAAGGTGTAATAATTTAAGTACATATAGTATTAATTACACATGGCCTAAAAATTGGAAGTTTGAAATGGGGGATTTATTTATTTATTTCCCTAAACGAGTCATCGTACACCATGTAGAGAAAGGAATTATTGTTTTTAAAGGCTTGATATGTGTTCAGAATGATGGAAACAATTGGGAGATAGATCGTGGTAGTCAACATGTGATCTTTCTTACCAAGTTGGTTGTTTCCATTATTACTATTAATTGTGATTATCATCTTCACTTGTGGGTTTTCCTACCTAAGAGTGAAGTCTTTTTTAGAAATTAGGTTTGGGCTCTGAAGGGAAAGAGAGTAGAGGTTAAAATTGTAGAGATGGGTGGTGATTTAATGCACATTGAACTGGCCATGATTGATGAAAAAATGAGGAAGCCCCTTGTGTGGTATATTATTAAGGAGAGTGATTTTCTCTCGTTTATGGAGGCAATTAATGGGCATGATGAGAATTTCTCCATTCAATTCATTAACTCTTGGGAGAACTATCAAGTTACCATAAATGGTATCTCATTTCATATTTCAGAAGAGGTGATTGCTTTTGTGATGGGCTTGCCCATGAGGGATAGGAAATGATAGAAGGTGACAAGGGTGACTAATGATGTGAGCTTGTTTCTTCATGGAGGGTGAGGAACCAATTTGGCATAGAGGGGGTTTTATGTGGGAGAACCTTCCCGATCCATGGAACAAGATTTTTCTACTTTTGATGAAATATCTTACCCTAGAAGGAAGGTATGGAGTTTGCTACTACTATCATTTTCCTCTCCTTAATCATTTTTTCCATCATGATTTCATTTCACTTCCTTTCTTCCTATTACATGATTTAGAGGATTCTGCTGTTGATTTGAAAGAAAAATTAAAAAAGGGGGTTAATTTCACCATTTTACACCAAGCTTCAACTTTTAGGTTGTACCAATTTCATCTCACCCTAGCCCCCCCAAGATTGTGGAAATTGACATTCCTATCCATCCAAACTCCCAGCCCCAAATTGTTCCCCATAGGATTACGAGTCCTAGAGCCCCTACCCCATAGCGTTCTCCCAGTGAGTCCCCAGTGAATCCCACCCACTTGGGGAAGAGAGGAAGGCAGGATAAAGGGAAGGAAAAGGTGGTGGTGGAGTTGGAGGAGGAGGAGGGGAGAGAGGGTAGGAGGAGGTTGGGGAGGTTAGAAAAATCCCATGCTAAGAGGAAGTTGAAGGAGGAGGCCTCACAGGAGGAGGATTCTGCTTCAGAGGATTCAAGTTGCCCCAAATGGAGGATGAAAGAAAAAGAAGTGAACTTTGGGGTGGGAGGTACGGAGGAGGTTGAGGAGGAGGATTCAGACTCCTCTAGGTTAGATTCGGGTGAGGGTAAGGAGAATAAGGATGTGTCACATGTCTTGGGGACGATTGAGATGGGGTGTGTGGACCTAACAAAGGATCTAGTTCCCTGATATGGTGGACAAGATGACTTCCTCCGTCACAATCTCATCCCTTGTTAAGGTTGTTTCTCAAAAATTTTCTAACCCACTGTTTGTGTAGGATACCACAAAGACTACTACTAAAGGCCATCCTAGTACTCAACATAAGGCTGGCAATGAGGCATGGGAGAGAATTCTTGTGCTGGAGGAGTGTATGCACCTACTGACCAGGTTCATGGTTAAAGTGACACATGTGGTGGCTACCACTCTGTGTTTGCTCATAGATGCCGATGGGGACCTACCTAAGGAGGACTCTAAGATGCTATTTGACTTCCTGGCGGAAGACTGGGTGAACATCTTGTTGGGGAGGAAAGAGGCCAAGAAATCTTAAGGCCCCCACCCCCCCCCTTTTTTCTTTTTAATCATAGCAGTAAATATAATTAAACCTTACTCATAAGTCATATAAATCCTAACTCTCTAGAAATACTATAAACCTTAACATTAATACTAGACCAAATTCAATAAAAGTTCTTAACATTATATAAATAAAAAATCTAACAAATCATTCATTTCCTAATTTTAAACTTTATTCAACATTGTCCTACATTAAAATTACTTAAAATCATAGCAAAATATGAAAATGAAAGCAAATTAGTTTTTGGATTTCATTGTTAGCAATAGTAGTTTTCTTTAGCATTTTTTCAAATAACATTGAAACAACAAATCCTCTATCTTGCAAGTGGTTGTTATGCTTCTAATAGCCAATAGCCATATGAATGATCTCATGAATCTTACAATTATTTAGTATATTACTCATAAAATAACAAGGAGAGAAACATATCTTATGTGGTATATACCAGTTCTAAAACTCGCCACTGCATTGGCAAGTAATAAAACAATGAAATTTGAGATTTGTTGACTACGGGCAAATTTTAATGATAAACACTTTGGCTGGGAATGAAATGTTAATGGAATGACAACTTCTCTAAAAGTAGGCCACTAGTCGAAAGAGAGTTGTTTAGGGTGCAAATATTTTCCTTACACTTTTGAGAGATGATAAGTTCTATAAGGTGCAATTGGAGGTTGTTAACAATTACTAATTTGACCACCAACTCTATGCCCATTGTTAAACAAAGCATTTATGTTGTCCTCTGATTCCATCTATAATTCTTTCAACTGATCTCCACATTCTTCACATGAACTCTAATCCCAGCATGTTCATATTAGACATGTAGTTTGACTGATTTGTGGAAATAGAGTTAATAACTGAGTTTCAAATATTGTCGTTACACTTATGAGAGATGATAAGTTGTGTAAGGTGCAAACCCATTGGAGGCGGTTTGTTAGTATTAATTCACCACCTACGCTCAGCACATTGTCAAAGAAACCATTTAAGTTACCTACTGTCTATTTATAATTCTTTCAACCAATCTCCACGTGCTTCACATGATTAATTATCACCATGCTATATGTTTATGCTCTCCCAGATCGCCCACTTTAGACATGTAATTTGACTGAGATCTTCTTAGTCCTCTATAAATAGAGGCAATATGTAATCGAGTCAAGCATCCACTTAAAATTGGTTTTTCATCTCTTTTGACTATGGTATCAGAACTAAAGATTAAGCATCGAAAATAACCTTACACTTGGGAATTTTTATATACCAATAAATTCTAATCCCATTTTGTCCATATCTTAAGATAATTTTATTATTTGGTAAGAGTACATTTGTTCAATGTATTGTATTAATTATTAAATGCAACATTTGTTCCATGAGATTATATTTATCTAACATATTTTGTTTAAATGTCTTAGACTATTATTAAGTACAACATTTTGTGTTTGCAATTTCATTTCTTTTAAAAATATTTTCTATAATTTTTAATTCTCTTTTACCCATGTCTACTATTGTTACATGTAACTATTACAACATATCACTCTTTTTTTGAGTTTTCATATCTAATCTCCTTTTATATGGATATATTTGAATAGTTCGCTATATTTTTTAATTTTCTTTTAGCTATCTATATTATTTGTTACTTGTACTTATAACAAGTGCCACATAGTGGTATGTACTTGCCATTTAGTTATAGTTAATAGAGTAAATAGATATTATATATGTAGTACAAGTTATAGGATACATATGTATATGTACTATATGTAGTTATGGTTAATAGAATAGAGTTTTATTTTTATCATTTCATGGAGTTATAAGTGAGCTATTGAGAAATAGAATTAAAATATAAAAGTTCCTTGATACATAATATTAAATAAATAGAATTAAGATGTAAAGGTTCAATACATCCAATAGTTATATAAAATTATAGTAATTTATTAGTCGTCAAGATTTTTTTACATTTTTATTTTTTTACATTAAAATTTTGAATAAATAATAAATACTTTAATTTTTATTAGAATGAATAATAGATTAATTTATTATTACTTATTACAATCTCTATATAACTAAAATCTCGCCATTGAAAATGCAATATGGAGAACTCTTGAAAAAAGGGCTCCTATAACACCAAAAGTATTGAGCCAATCATATAATTTCTATGGTATATAGAATATATAATTAAATAATAAAACTTTAGAAAGATTTTTGTTATTCAAAAATAAATATATTTGATTGGCTAAAACTAATATAACTTGAGGAGAAACTAAATACAATAGTAGTTGCATACGGCAAGTACACTAAGATGGCATTCTCTTATTTAGCCTTCATTTCTAATTTCCTTCTACATTAATCCATCTAAATAATTCACTATAAAAAAATTATCCTCTTTTAGTTATATTTATTGTCTTTGTCTTTATGTGTACTATAATAACATATCATTCTCTCTTTCATATCTATCTCCTTCTATATTTCAATTTCCATATTTAAATATCTCATTTCCTTCTAATTTGTGGCTATCTATTTCTTATTGTTCTCCATAAAAATAAAATAAAAAGATTATATTTCATAAGGCTTTGCCTATTGATAGAGATAAATAATGACCAAAAGAATCTAATCATGCAAGGCTCCTTTACTTTGTATGTTCTTGCCCTTTCTTCCCCACATGTTTTGATCCTACTGTATGAAGCCATGCACCATTGCCTTCACCACACCACTCCACACTTTCCACTTGTGAAGGCATGCATTGGTCATGCATTGAATGCATTCTCAATTGAATTCTAGTTCCACCACATTGCTTGCATCATTTTTTTTTTAATTTACATT
Source organism: Cupressus sempervirens (assembly GCA_028749045.1). Lineage (NCBI taxonomy): Eukaryota > Viridiplantae > Streptophyta > Pinopsida > Cupressales > Cupressaceae > Cupressus > Cupressus sempervirens. Next base: position 714,110,061 of record CM053786.1, on the reverse strand, counting down.
TTTTTATGCTTAAGAAAACTACATGTTGTAGTTAGCCTCATAGGCATCGATTTTAATTAAATTTTAAGTAGCTTATATAATATGCAAAACTGTGATTTTCATGCAATCTCTTTGCATGATTTTTTTTTAAAGAATTTTTTTATTGTAGTTATCAATATCTTTCTAGATCGACATTCAAGGTTAAGATTTTTAGTTTTCCTTTATAATGTAGTCCTTTATTTCAAAATTGATATGAAATCAATAAAAACAAAAAAATTGTTTCTATCAGTATAGCATAAGAGCTTTTGTTTTTCAGATCTTCAATTGGTATCAAAGTAGGTTGTAGATTTTTTTTCCTTATAATCAGGCAATGATTCTCTCCAAGATATTTTAGAATGGAAAATGGTGGTAATTTTTAATTCTATCTTCCACTATTTTTTGGAGACAACTATGAATATTGGAGTATCAAGATGAAGACCCTACCATTATCTCAAGATCTTTGTGAATTAGTATAAGGAGGATACATAGAACCTGCATACCATAATGCTTCAAATACATTAACACAAGCTCAAAAAAATCAGTTGAAAGAAGACAAGGACAATCAAAGTCTTTTAATCATTCAAACTACATTAGATATGCATATTTTCCTCTATATAGCTAGTATGAAAAAGTCAAAGGATACACGGGGGGGCCTTCAAATTGCATAAGATTGCTGAATACTCTAATGTGGCAAATGAATTTATAATCAAGATTTATTTGGATTGGGAGGCAAATGAATTTATAATCAAGATTTATTTGGATTTGGAGGAAAATGAATTTATAATCAAGATTTATTTGGATTTGGAGGCTTTCAATATGATTATTTGTTCAAATCAATTAAATGATCATGTATTTCTAAAATAATTATAAAAAAATTCAAAGTTAAAGATATGACTTGTTAGCATATGCTATGGTGGCTAAGGAATTTATAATTAAAATTTATTTGAAAAGTGAATCTTGTAGTATGAATACAAGTTTAATTAGGTTAAATCATTTAATTAATGATTTTTTTTAAAACATCGGTAAATGGACGAAGCCTAGATTATTTATTAGTATTTGTTTGAATTAATTATTATTATATCTTAAGAGACTTTAGATTCAAAGCCAAGACCTCCCACATGAGAAGCTCACAAGTTACCATTGCATTGTAGGCTTTTGCCTATTTAATTAATAATTTTTTAATTTTAGAAATTTAAATTTTAAAAAATAGAATTTGTCTTATTGCCTATTCTAAGATCATGAAGGAATTTAAAATTGAAGTTATTTGAGAAGGAAAGACAAAGTCTTAGTAATAGGTTGATAGATTTATTATTTTAAATTAATTAATTCAATAAGATACAATAATCAATCAATAAAGTATTCATGGTAAGTGATATATTATAATCACTTAAAAAATATCTCATGTCAAACCTACTTATAGGAATCAATAGAGACAAATGATAAGGGATGACCAAGGCTAGTAAAAGTATGAAAGTACATGGAAGTTTCTTTGGGTTGTTAGGAGGTTCAATATTTTAAATAAATTATTATTCTCCCTTTAACAAATTAGAAAAGAAAACATAAATAATTGATGAAATAATGATGGTGAGTAACATATGATTATTATTTGAATAAATAGGTTATTCTAAACCTACTTCCTGGAATAAATAGAGTAAGGGAAGACCAAGGCTACCTAAAAATAAGGAAATACATGAGTTGACATTTTTTAATTTTAGATTTTAATTGCATTTTCTTTCTATCTTATTAATTAAATATGACATTATAAATAATGGATACCAATCATGATGTTGAATGACATATTAAAATTATTTAAATAGTAAATGGATGGAAGGAAACATTCATTTAGGTTGGTAGCTTCTTAATGTTAAATAATTGTTACTAATTCCTCAATCAAATAGGATAAATTAAATAATGGATAATAAACATGATAATGAATGATATAGGAAGACTTCTTAGGAATTAATTGTTTTAATCAAAAGAAAACTAGTTTCATAGGAACCATAAATCTAAAGTTTACAAAACTAAAAGGTATGTATCCTATCAAAGAAGTAAATTGACACTAATCGTAAAAGACCTAAACACCAAACAAAAGCTAAAATAGAGGTCTACAACCTTAAACAACCAATGAATACTTATGGGAATTCATTTTCTTAATGATATTCAATGTTAATGTCTCCAACATTTCTATTGACATTATCTAGAGAGAAACAAAAGTATTATTCTTACTCTTGAATCACATTGTCATAACTGACCGCTTTTTCTTTCTTTCTTAGGAGATTGTCAGCATCATATCACCTAGCTTCTAGGATGTAGAGGAGCCACTCCTAATATTTTTAGGATCAAAAAATAAATAAATATAATTGTACTATTTTTTTTCCTTCTCCTTCTTGCACTTTCTCCAAGTTTTTCACTGTTTTGATATTTTTCCAATTATTAGGTAATTTTGATCTCTAGATATTTAGATTTGGCCTTGTGCTCATTCTTTTCTTTTTCAATGTTCTTCCATGAGAAACCAAAGTCTCCTTAATCATATGCATCAGTTTTAATTAAATTTTAAGTAGCTTGTATAATATGCAAAATTGTGATTTTCATGCAATCTCTTCGCATGTTATTTTTTTAAAGAATTTTTTTATTATAGTTATCAATATCTTTCTTGATCGACATTCAAGATTAAGATTTTTAGTTTTCCTTTATAATATACTCTTTTATTTCAAAATTGATATGAAATCAATAAAAAAAGACTTTTTGTTTCTATCAGTATAGCATAAGAGCTTTTATTTTTTAGATCTTCAATTGGTATCAGAGTAGGTTGTAGAATTATTTTTCTTACAATTAGGCAATGATTCTCTCCAAGATATTTTAGAATTGCAAATGGTGGCAATTTTTCATTCTATCTTCCACTAGTTTTTGGAGACAACTATGAATATTGGAGTATTAAGATGAAGACCCTACCATTATCTCAAGATCTTTGGAAATTAGTATAAGCAGGATACATAGAACCTGCATACCATAATGCTTTGAATATGTTAACACAAGCTCAACAAAATCAGTTGAAACAAGACAAGAAGGACAATCAAAGTCTTTTAATCATTCAAACTACACTAGATATGCATATTTTCCTCTATATAGCTAGTATGAAAAAGTCAGTGGATACATGGGGGACCCTTCAAACTGCATAAGATTGGTGAAACTTCAAACCCTTCAATGATATTTTGAAAATGGAAGGATGAGAGATGTCAAGTCCAGTCATGAGTTTATTACAAGGGCTCAAACTACTATCAATCATCCTAAAACTCAAGGTAAAACTATCACAAAGAAAAAATTTATAGAGAAGATTATGAGATCTCTTCCTCCAAAGTTTGATCCAGTGGTCATAGCCATTGAAGAGAGTAAAGAAACATCTACCTTCAAAATTGAAGAGTTCATAGGTTCTTTGCAATCACAGGAAGATCACATGTGACGTTCAATAGAGAATCTAGTGCAAACCTTCCAATCTTCGGTTAAAATTAAAGCCAAACTTGTAGCCCATTTTCAATCAAAAAAAAACTCAAGGGGAGTCTTCTGCGTCAAGAGAATTTAGTAGAGCACAAGGAAGAGGAATTACCAAAGGAAGAGGAAAAAGTTCTGAGGATTGAAGAAGCATCCAATGCAGATATTGTGAAAGGTATGGACATTATGGATCTAAATGTAGAAAGAAAAAATCTAGTTTGAAAAATTCAAGAGCTAACTATACTGAAGAATCTCTTCAAGATGCAAAGCACTCCACATTCTTCTCATGCAATTTGGAAAAATAACCTCAAAAGTATATGTGGTTTCTTGACAGTGGGTGTTCAATCATATGATAGGTAAATCTTATCTCTTTTTCTAATTAGATGAAGTTGTGAGAAGTCATGAGTCAAATTTGGTGATGATAAAGAGGTTGATGTTATGGGACAAGGTACCCTTGCAATGAAAACAAAGCAAGGAGAAATAAATACTTATATTCATTACACTTTGCAAGTGCACAAGTTATATCATAAATTTTTGAGTATTAGGCAGATTGTAGCAAAAAGTATAAGGTTGCTTTTAAGGATAAAAAGGATACAAAGTTCTTAATATATCAGTTAACCACCATCTTTTAGAAAAGGCTTGTATGATAGGGAATAGATTGTTTCCTCTCACTTTGGTTTCCACTAATATGCATGCTCTTAAGGAAGGCATAGATGATTCATGGTTATGGAATCAAAAGTATCATCATTTGCATTTCTAGGGCTTATGTTTTCTTCATAAAAAAGACATGGTGAGAGGACTTCCTCCCATTTAGGGAAAAGAATAAGTTTATTCAGGGTGTACAATTGGTAAAAAATATTGAGAAATTTTTGAAGTGAACAAGTCATGGAGGGCAAGATCTCCTCTAGAGCTTATGAATTATGAAATTTGTGGTACTATGGAAGTGGAATCCTTGGGGTAAGGATATCTATTTTTTGACTTTTATTGATGATTTATCATGCTACACATGGGTTTATTTCCTTAAGAAGAAATCTAAAGAACTTGGATGCTTCGAGTATTATACAGCTCTGGTAGAAAAGAAAAGTGGGTATTACATTAAAAAACTCAGAATTGATAGAGGGGGAGAATTCATCTCTAGAGAGTTTTCTGATTTTTATGAGACACATGGCATTAAAAAATAGCTCAGAAGAACCTTTACCCCCTAGTAGAATGGTATTGTAGAAAGAAAGAGCTATACCATTATGGAGATGGCACAAAGTACGTTAAAGTTTAAGAACCTTCCAAATTTCTTTTGGGGAGTTATAGTTATAGTGGAAATGACAATTTATATTTTGAGTTGAAGACCAACAAAAGTGCTATAGAATATAACTTCAAAGGAAGCCTAGATTGGTTACAAGCCCTTATTAGCTCACTTTCATGTATTTGGTTGCCCTACATATGTTCATTTTCCTATTCAAAAAATGAAAAAGTTGGATTCAAAATCAAAACATTTTATCTTTGTGGGTTATAACTGGCTCCAGCAAAGGATATCAATTTTATGAACCTAACACAAAGCAATAGATTATTAGTTGAGATGTGACTTTTGATGAAGGGGGAGTATTAAAATGGAAGAAAAAAATTCATAAATCCACACCATTCATCATGGGTAATGAATATGTTCAAGTCCCTCATCTCTACACAAGCTTAACTAGAAGCTCAAGCCCAAGTCCACCAAGTTCACCAAGCTCCTCTTTTGGTGAAATTTAAAATTCACTATCTAGTCCAAGTTCCTCACAAAAAGTATGAAGTTTAAATGAGATATATCAAATGAGTTCTAATGTGGATTTGGTTGCTAAGTTTGTATTGTTAAGTTTTAGTCAATTTGAACCTTTTCTATATCAAGAAGTTGTGACAGAACAAACATGGATTGATGCTATGAATGAAGAGATGCATGCTATTGAGAAAAATGATACATGGGAACAAGTTCCATATCCAAAGGACAAATAGGTGATTGGTGTCAAATGGATTAAAAAGGTGAAATATCATGTTGATGGTTACATGAAAAGACACAAAGCTAGACTAGTTTCCAAGGGATTCATAGAAACACCTGGAGTAGATTATTTAGAGACTTTTGCTCCAATTGCCAAATTTGATACAGTTAAAATTATGTTATCTACAGCTGCTCAAAATAAGTGGTTAGTCTATCAGATGGATGTAAAATCAGCTTTCCTAAATGTTTATATTGATGAATAGGTTTATGTGGATCGACCAATTAGCTATGAAATTTTAGGAAAAGAAAACTTGATTTACAAGATGAAAAATTACTCTATGGGATGAAGTAAGTACCATTGATATTTATTTTTTGAAGAATGGATTCATTTGAAGCCCTTCAGAGCCAACCCTCTATATCTAACATGTTGGTAATGATATTCTAATTATCTTCCCTTATGTTGATGATCTCATTTTTACAAGTAATAGCCCATCCCTAATGGAGAAATTCAAAGAAGAAATGAAACAAGCATTTGAGATGTTAGATATGGGACTTATGGATTATTTTCCTGGGTTAGAGGTACAAGAACAACCTAATGGTATATCCATTTCTCAAACAAAGTATGTTGCTGATTTATTGAAGTGGTGTAGAATGATGTCATGCAAGATAGTTTATACTCTTGTAACCCTTGGTGAAAAGTTAACCAAGGATGATCTGGAAGTCCCTATATTGATCCTGCATTATACAGACTTTTGGTTGAGAGCCTAATATACCTTACTAGAATGAGACCTGATATTATGTATGATGTGAGCCTCATCTCTCGATTCATGCAAGATTTACATGAGTCTCATTGGTGAGATCCATAAAAGAATCTTAATGCATGTATGAGTGGTAGACACAATTTTGGCATTCATTATTCTCCCATTGATAAGTTTGAGATAACTAGTTATATAGATTTTGATTGGGGCAGTGCAACAGATGATAGAAAATCAACCTTTGGTTATGCTTTCTCACTTGGTTTTGGAGTTTTTTCATGGAGTAGTAAGAAGAAGGTGAGAGATATGTGCAAGATCATGGTCAACCAAACTATGCTCTTAAGTGGCAATAAAAAATCAAAAAATTAGGGTTATGTCAACTTGACGTGCAATTTTCTACTTGTTATTAACTTTATATCAAAAAGTTGAGAGAAAAGAATCTCTAGAAAATTGAATCTAGTTTCTAAATTACTAGGACTTATCTTATAAAAATAAAAAATTGATTGGTCAAAATTTTGAATTTTAATGCAATATTATAAAAATTTTAGAACAAAAATAAGAAGTAGATGTATGTCTAACCACCTTAATCAAAATCAAATGATAATATTTTTTTAATAATATTCTAGATATAAGTAGTAGACTCATGCTTGTATGTGATACACATTTTTGGGTATTTTTATTCTAAATAAATAATAATTAATTAATTTTTGACTTTAGTATTTTTGGAATAAAAAACTCTTGTGTCTGACCACCTTAACTAATTCAAAACTCTGTAAAATTCAATTTTTCATTTTTTCCCCTTATTGTATATGAAACATAGAATGTGGTGCATCTTTTGGATTTAAAAAATGTTGTACCATTTGAAAGTTATAGTCATTTTTCAAGTAGTGTGTCAGTTAGTACTTTATACATAACTTCATTAGAAAATAAGTAATAATTACTTACTAAACTCATAATTTGAAAAACATTACATTTATGGTAAGATAAGAATATTCTTAAGAAACCCTTTTCATTTCATCAAGTTTTGGTGAAAAAAAGGTCATCAACTATGTGTTTGAAGTAAAAATTAAATAAAAACAGGCCAAAATCACTTTTTATGGATGTTTTTAAAGTTGACCATATAGGTTTGGTATCAAAAGATATAGTAGACCTTATAAATATACTAATTGTTTTCATTTAGTATAAAGGTGGGTGGGAAAAAAGTTAGAATAGATTTTGAAATGGTTTGAGATATTTCAGAACTATAGATTTTTCAGATTGCCACTTTTTGGCACACCATGATCCTACACATACCCTGATAGTGACTCTCTCTTCAGCAAAAGCAAAGTATATTGCAGTAGCAACAACTATTTGTTAAGCAATATGGATGAGAAGGTTTCTGGAAGATTTGCATTTGGTTCAAGAACATCCTAGAACCATGTTTTGTGATAAGAGTAATGCCATTGCAATGACAAAGAATCTAGTGTTTCATGCAAGATCAAAGCACATTGAAATCTATCATAATTTCATTCCAAATTTGGTTTAGGATGGTATAGTGGAGTTATAGTTCTGCCCACTTCTAAGCATGTTGTTGGTATCTTCATCAAAGCTCTCACTACATCCATTTTTACAACCTTTAGAAATCAGCTCGGTCTCATTACCATTGTTCATGCAAGGGGAGATTGAAGGCATGCACCACTACCTTCACCTCATGACTTTGCACTTTTCACTCATGAAGGAATTCATTAGTCATGCATTGAATCCATTCTCAATGGAGCTTCAATTCCATAGCATTGTTTGCATTATTTTTTTAATTTAGATTGTTTTATTTATTTCATGCTTAATAAAACTATATTTTGTAGTTAGCCTCGCAAGCATCAGTTATAATTATTTTTAAAGTAGTTTGGGAAATATTATGATTTTCATGCAGTCTCTTTGTAGGTTATTTTATTTAAGAATTTTTTTATTGTAGTTATCACTATCTTCCTTGATTAGTATTCAAGGTTAAGATTTTTAGTTTTCCTTTATAATGTACTCTTTAATTTTAGAATTGATATGAAATCAATAAAAATAGAGTTTTATTTTAATCCTTGGTTCTTTTATTTTATTAGTATAGCATAAGATATTTTATTTTTTTGATGTTCAATTGGTATCAAATAAGGTTGTATAATTTATTTTTTCTTGTAGGTTGGGTAGTGATTCTCTCCAAGATATTTTAGAATGGAAAATGGTGGTAATTTTCTATTTTGGCTTTCACTATTTTTTGGAGACAACTATGAATATTGGAGTATCAAGATGAAGACCTTACTATTATCTCAAGATCTTTGGGAATTAGTAGAAGGAGGATACACAAAGTCTAAAAACTAGAATGATTTGAATGCATTAACACAAGCTCAAAAAAATTAAATGAAAGAAGACAAGAAGGAAAATCAAACTCTTTTCATGTTTCAAACTGCATTAGATATGTCTATTTTCTGCTATATAGCTGGCATGACAAAGTCGAAGGATGCATGGGAGCCCCTTCAAACTACATACCAAGGATTCGACAAGATAAAATTGGTGAGACTTCAAACCCTTTAGAGAGATTTTCAAATTTTAAGGATGAGAGAAGTTGAGTCCACTCATGAGTTTATTATTAGGGCTCAAACTACTATCAATCATCTTAAAACTCAAGGGGAAACTATCACAAAATAAAAAATAGTAGAGAATATTCTAAGATCTCTTCCTCCAAAGTTTGATCTAGTGGTCAAAACCATTGAATAGAGTAAATACAAATCTACCTTCAAAATTGAAGAGTTGATATGTTCTTTGCAATCACAGGATGAGCGCATGCCATGTTCAACAAAGACTATAGTGCACAAGGAAGAAGAATAACTAGAGGAAGAGGAAGAAGTTCTGAGGATCAATGAAGCATCCCATGCAGATATTGTGAAAGGTATGGACACTATGAATCAAAATGTGGAAAGGAAAAATCCAATTTGAATAAGTCAAGAGCCAACTATACCGAAGAATCTCTTGAAGATGCAAAGCACTCCATGTTCTTCTCATGAAATTTTGAACAGGACCCTCATAAGGATGTGTGGTTTCTTGATAGCAAGTGCTCAAATAATATGATAGGTAGATCTAATCTCTTTGTCTAATTAGATGAACCTATGAGAAGTCTTGAGTCAAAATTGGTGATGATAAATAGGCTGATGTTATGGGAAAAGGTACCCTTGTAGTAAAAAAAAGGAAAGGAGAAATCACTTATATTCAAGAAACTTTGCATGTGCCCAAGTTACATCATAATCTTTTGAGTATTGCATAGCTTGTAGAAAATTATTATAAGTTTTTTTTTTAATTATAACTACTACAAATTTTTTGATAGATCAGCTACCCATCATCTTTTAGGAAAGGCTTTTATGACAGAGAATAGATTGGTTCCTCTCACTTTGGTTTCCGTTAATATGTGTATTCTTAGGGAAACCACAGATGATTCATGGTTATGAAATCAAAGGTGTGGTAATTTGCATTTTTAGGGCTTAAGTTTACTTCATAAAAAAGACACAGTGAGAGGATTTTCTACCATTTAGGAAAAAGGAGAAGTTTATACAGGGTGTGCTCTTGGCAAGAAATATCAAGAATTTTTTTTGGTGAATAAGTCATGGAGGGAAAGATATCCTCTAGAGCTTGTGCATTATGACATTTCTAGTATTATGCAAGAGGAGTCCTTGGGTAAGAATATGAAGCACTTGGATGCTTCAAGCATTATATAGCTATGGTAGAAAAGAAAAATGTGTATTCTATTATAACACTTAGAAGTGATAGAGGGGGAGAATTCATCTCCAAATATATTCTAATTTTTGTGAGATGCATGGCATTCAAAGATAGCTTATGACAACCTTTACCCCCCATAAGAATGGTATTGTAGAAAAAAAGAACTATACCATTATGGAGATGACATGAAGTATGTTAAATTCTAACCTTCCAAATTCCTTTTGGGGAGTTGCAATGGAAATCACAGTTTATATTTTGAATCAAAGCCCAAAAAATGTGCTACAAAATATCACTTAAATGGAATCTTGGAGTGGATACTGTAAGAATTTGTCTTAGGCTAGAATTCACCCAAGAACAAAAAACTCAACACAAGCACATAGTGGACCAAAATAGGTAGATTATGATCAGAATGACGATATTCATTCAATAATTGGAAACAAGAGTACACTAGGAGAGCTTGATTATAAAGGCCTCAAGACCACTTCTAGAATGCATAGAAGTCAGCACCATGAGATGTCATACAACCAGGCACATGTCCACTAGATATGGATTATCCTCCATTAAGCATAGGATTAAGTGTGATGATGTGAGGATATGACTACAATGGCGTAGCATGCAAATTAGTGGAGTAGAAAATGTGTGCTAAATAAGGAGTACAAAAAATTGTGTTGTCATCATGACAACTCAATGAATGATGCATACTCCTGTGTTGTAGACACTGTGTGCCTAATTAGAGTTGAGTAACTCAATGAGAGTTCACAAACTCCTAAGTGTCTCACCTAAAATAATAATAGAATAATGCAAAATAATAAAATAATGCATTAACCTAAGTAAAACTTAAGTAAGTGTAATAAGTAAATACTTATTTACACCAACACCCCCTTTAAGTGCAAGTTAGTGGAATTTCCTTAATCTTACGCAATCTAGGATGAAATGCAATATGGGTCCCAGCTACTAGGCCATGTTAGGTACCCATGTACATAATGATACACAATCTCTCATAAAGTGGGGAAAGAGGGAAAACCTCATGGGAAAAAACCTCCCCCAAAAAGAGAGATAAAGAAGGATGCATTGATGGATGAAGTAATCAAGACCCCCTCATTACAACATACATCCAATATATACATAAGAGAATGATCAGAAGAGGAAGAGAGACAGGATGGGCTCCCCTCCCCAAAGAACAATGCTGAACAATGAACGCTCTGATGAAGAAGCTGATCCAAGACTGCAGAATGGTGTTCCTCCCCTTAGGAAGAAACAATGCCAAGGGTACAAATGAGATGCTTCCACTGTGTGTGGAAAGAATCCCATGAATAAGTGATGTCTCTGGAACCTGCTCAGATGGCTAAAGAACCTGTCCCAAAGAACTGTCTATCTCTGCAACTAATGAAGAACCCTGCTACAACTGCTGATCATAAGTATCCACAATCACTTCAACCTATGATGATTGATCCTATAGAGAATTAACAAGAGAGTTAGATGGAGCTCTCATGACAACTGAAGAAGGTAATTCTGTATCAAGAAGAAAAGGAAAATCATCAATACTATCTCCCAAATCTGTCATTGAACCTATATCTGGAAGACTAGAAGTACCTTGCTATTTTGGACCTATCACTATGGCGATGTATGCATGTGGACTAAACTAATGAAGTGACCTCTTATTGTATCTATTGACAGAACTCCACATGGTTGAATCTATTGAAGCACTATCGCTTGTGTCACTATCAGTATCCACACTGTATGATCTGCGAAGAGGAGTAGAGGACAAGCTCGGAGAAATTTCCTCAAAATGTACATCCTTCCCCACAAATATTTGATGTGTCTCAGGATCTAGAAGTCTATATACCTTCACACTATCTTCATAACCAATGAAGGTACAAGGCCAAGATGTCTGTGCCTTGCGACCCCTCGAAGATCTGTTTGCCCATGCAGGACAACCAAAGACTCTGAAGTGTGTCACAATAGGTTTTCTGCCACACCATGCCTCAATAGGAGTTTTTCCATCTAAAGCTGGATGAGGAGAATGATTAAGAATGTGAGTGGCACTAGAGATTTCTTCGACTTCTAATGATGGATCTAGAGACTTGGTATGAATCATGCAACTTTCCATAGACTTAAGAGTTCGAATCCTCAATGCTGCAACATCTGTCTTATGTGGACTGAATGCTAAAGGAGTCTGAAGATCAATTCCCTCATGTCTGAAAAAGTCTTTAAGTCTTTTGTTCACATCCATGTTACCATTGTCCATGCGGAGTATTTTGATGGCTTTCCTAGATTTTTGTTCTATATGAGCCTTGAAGTCTAGAAATGCATCCAAAACTTCTCCCATACTATGCAAAAAGTAGACCCAAGTGAACCTTGAAAAGTCATCAACTAAGGTAAGTATGTAGCGACCCTGGCTAAATGCAAAAGGACCTGCTAATACCATGTGAACCATCTGAAGAACACTTGTTACTCTAGAAGACTTCCCTCTTTGTAACTTCCCCTTTGGATACATATCCACTAAATCTAATGAACACTTACCCTTAGAAAAGTTGATTTGAGGTAGACCTTTCACCATTTGGTATGTGCAAAGTTGCTCAAGATAGCGATAGTCAAGATGACCATATCGCTCATGCTATAATTGCATGTTGGAATGCGATTGTGATAACAAGGCCTTTGAAGGAGACTTGGGTACAAAATGTGAGAAAGAGTACAACCTCTTGTGATCATTCACTTTCCCTACTGCAACCAAGGAATCATCTTTAAGACTATGCACTTTTACTGAGTCTGGAAGGAACTCAACTCTATGTCCATCTCCTAGGTGAGTGACTTGGTAGACTAAGACGAGATTTGAACTTAGGTTTGGAACATAGAGAACCTCTTGAAACTCTCCATTTTCCATCTCCACATTTTCTTTTTCTTCAACTTCCATTTTTCTATCATTCCCCATGAAGATGTGCAGTATCCTTGAGTTATCCAATGAAGAAAAATCCTCCCTTGAAGAACCCATGTGATATGAGGCACTTGAGTCAAATATCCATTTTTTTGAAGAGTTTTCATTTTCCATGAGTGCTTGCCCTTTTCCCTTTGAATCTAAAGAAGATCCCTTCTCCTTGTAAGCATTAGGCAATGGAAGATTATCTTTCCTCATGATGTTGGTCAATTCATCAATCTATTTAAGAAAAAACTCAAGCTCTTCATGACCCAATTTATTCCAATAAGCACACTTCTTCTTCTCCTTATTATAATTGACCCCTTTCTTGGAATTCAAGGACTTGCCTTGTTGATTTGATTGAGGTGTTGTCTTTTCTGCATCCTCAGATTTCCTCTTCCATTTCTTCTTACCCTTTCCTTTATTCGAAGATTGTCCAACTGAATGTTGAGAACCCTCATTGGCCACCAATGCTTTGGACTGAGGTGATTTGAGAATCCCCATTTTTTTCAACTTCTTTTCTTCATCATCCAGTAGTTTAGCATATTCATCAAAAGTGACTTTCTTGTAGGTAGACCCTAAGGTAGTCTTTGAGGTGTTAAAAAAAGATACAAATGTGGAATATTCAGATGGCAGCTTGTTATGTATGAGATAGATTAGTCTGTCATCTTTTATAGAACTCCCACAATCAATAAGCTTTGTCCTTAATTCATTCACCTTAATGATGGATTCCCGTATTGACTCATATGACTTAGGATCTAAGGAAACAAGCTCATCTTCTATTTTGAACACATCCTCTTCAGACACTTTACCATAAAGGCTTTCAGGGTATCCCAAGCTTTCTTGGATGTAGCACATTTCTTGATTTGATACATGATTTTATCATCTAGCCCCAAACATATATCACCTATGGCTTTCCTATTCATGGCTACCCAATCTGAAATTTCACTTGTTGATACATTAGCATGTGCTAGTTTAGGAAGAGTACCATCTACATATTGTTAAACTCCATTATGCATTAAGTGATACAACATTTTGATAGACCATATAGCATAGTTTTGAGGAGTTAATTTAGTAAACTTAAAGTTTCCCATAATGTAGAAAATGTAAGAAAATTGTAGAAAAGAGAGAACACAACACCAACAATACCCCCGCTTTTCACTAAATCAAGAAACCCCCCCAAAATAGATGCTTTGGGCACTTTATCAGTAGTGCGATTACAATGGGTTACTTGCCAATTTTGGCTGTTGTGGACTTCTAATTTTTCTTGTTACAACTTCTTGATAGAGTACAAATCTGAATCTTTACAATGTGCTACAATACTGAAGCATTACAAAGAAAAGAAAGGCCCTAGTGCTGAAAGTGATAATTTTGTCCACACAACACTATAATCTAATGCCAGATCTGGAAAGTAGATGAAAAAATACTCACTTTCAAAAAAAATAGAACCTATTTTTGACTCTAGATGTGTCCATATAGAGCATTTGAAGTTGCAAAATGCAGGATTATCTAGGTAGAGTCGCCAAAAAATAAAAATTCTAAAAAATCCATGCACCAAAACCAAAAAAAGCTACACCACTGAAAATTTTAGGAAATTTTACCCAATTTTTAAAAAAATTGCACCTGATTTGGAGTTCGGATGTGCGAATTATGGCCTCTTGAAGTCGAACTACAAAAACCAAAATCAATTTGGTGAGGGATTGCACCAACAAAAGATGGGGTTAAATTTGATGGTCATATGACCATCATAGCAGTTAGAAAATGGCCTATTTTGATGTCTAGATAGGCGTCAATTTTAATGTCATGAAATTGATGACATCAGCAAAAAAAGGACCCACTGGTTGACATGGTGGCACTGTACCATACAAAAATGTACAGACTATACAAAAATTGATGATGTGTTTGCTGACTCAAACTGCGCAGTTAGATACTGACTAGACCTGTTGACTGGGTGAGCACGAATGATGTGGCAGATAGTAGGGATAGGTGGCACTGATGGCGGTCCACGTGGATACCTCGTCTGCTGCACAGGAGTTGACTAGAGATCGTCGAAGTTTTGAAAGCTACCAGAGACTATGGATTTGCTGGTGTTGATAATTATTTTGATGCTGTCAAAATTCTTGATTGTTAATCCCACATTCGTGGGGCAACAGAGAGAGCGTAATTTAAATATACAATAGTTGCGAACTGTTAAACAGAGTGTGTCTCCCAGAATGTGGATAGGCCACCGGTGGAGGGTGGTGGGATGGCAGGAAATGCCGTCGCTAGTTATTTCTTGCCAGTTATAATGCAGGCTGGCGAGTTGTTGAATCGCGTTGCCAGTTTTCGTTCTGCACTGCCGAAAATGTTAACGGTCACTAGGCTTTACTTTCCACTACCGGTGATTCGATGCAGTAGTCTTCGGGATTCAGTCTGCACTGCTGGTGGTTACTTTGTGGGTGGTCAAATTTCCGAATGTATTATCCCACATGCGTGGGTAGTGGGATTTTTGCAGACTTTAAAACTGAAGTGCTGCAGACCATAAAGTGAAGGATGTTCGTCGGTGTGTGTTGAATGAACCGCCGGTGGTTGATGTGGGTGTTGAATTGTAATTCACTGCAATGTTTCCTACTTTAATAGGTACGACCCGCCTGCAGGATTAAATAAATGGCCTTGTGAAAATAATAAAAATTCCACCAAAAATGTAAAGTGTCGGGCCGGGATGTGACTACCTAGTGCGGCAAAATTTTTTTCTCTGCTTGGTTTAAATTTGAAAAATAATTTCGAAAAAGGCTAATAAATTTTTTTTCTCTGCCTGGTTTAAATTTGAAAAATAATTTCAAAAAAGGCTAATAATTATAGAGAAATAATAATTTAGATCTGAAAAATAAAATCAGATCATACCCAATTTGCAAATCGGTGCCTTCGGGTGCCAGTTTGCAAAAAAAAATTGCCTCACGATCAACTTTCACCCAAGATAGGTGAATTTATAGTCAATCTTCACTGAGTCAGTGCTCTGAATGCAACGGAGAGGTTAGATCTGGCTCTAGACACTCTCAATTTCTATGGATCCTCTGAAATCGAGGTGCTAAAGCATGAATGGTCTCAAACAACTATGTGATGAGAATCCTCCTCAGCTCTGATACCATGTAAGAATTTGGCTTAGGCCAAAATTCACCCAAGAACAAAAGAACTCAATACAAGCACACAGTAGACCTGGATACAAGAGTACACTAGGAGTGCCTAATTATAAATGCCTCAAGAGAGCTTCTAGAATGCATAGAAGTCAGCACCATGACATGCCATACAACCAGGCACATGTCCACCAGATATGGATTATCCTCCATTAAGCACGGGATTAAGTGTGATGATGTGAGGATAAAACTACAATGGTGTAGCATGCAAATCAATGGAGTAGACAACATGTGCTAAATAAGGAGTGTGAAAAATTGTGTTGTCATCATGAAAACTCAGTGAATGATGCATACTCCTATGTTGTAGACACCATGTGCCTAATTAGAGTTGCATAACTCAATGAGAGTTCACAAACTCCTAAGTGTCTCATCTAAAATAATAATAAAATAATGCAAAATAATAAAATAATGCATTAACCTAAGTAAAACTTAAGTAAGTGTAATAAGTAAATACTTAATTACACCAATAGATACAAGCCCTTAGTAGCTCACTTTCATGTATTTGGTTTCCATACATATATTCATGTTCCTATTCATAAGAGGAAAAAGTTGGATGCCAAATTCCAACTTCGTATCTTTGTGGGTTATTCTAACTCCACCAAAGGATATCAGTTTTATGAACTTGACACAAAGCAATGGATTATTAGTTGAGATGTGCTTTTTGATGAAGGGGGATTGTGGAAATAGAAGACAGAATTTCATAAATCTACACCATTCATCATGGGTAATGAAGATGTTCAAGTCCCTCCTCTCCCCACAAGCTCAAGTAGAAGCTCAAGCCTAAGTCCACCAAGATCACCAAGCTCCTCTTCAAGTAAAATTTCAAATTCACTATCTAGTCTAAGTTCTTCACAAAAGGTATGAACTTTGAATGAGATATGTCAAATGAGTTCTATTGTAGATTTGTTTGCTAAATTTTTATTGTTAAGTTCTAATCAATTTTAACCTTTTGTGTATGAAGAAGCTATGACAAAACAAATGTGGATTGATGCTATGCATGAAGAGATGTGTGTTATTGAGAAAAATGATACATGTGAATCAGTTCCACTTCCAAAGGACAAATAGTTGATTGGTGTCAAATGGATTTAGAAGGTGAAATATCATGTTGATGGTTCCATGAAACAACACAAATCTAGACTAATTACCAAGGGATTGACGTAAACACTTGCAGTAGATTATTAAAAGACTTTTGCTCTAGTTTCCAGATTTGTTTCAGTTAAAATTATATTATCTATATCTGCTCAAAATAAGTGGTCAACTATTAGATGGATGTAAAATCAACTTTCCTAAATGGTTATATTGATGAATAAGTTTATGTAGATTAACTTATTGGGTATGAAATTTCAGCTAAAGAATACTTGGTTTACAAGTTGAAAAAACACTCTATGGGTTGAAGCAAACACCATGTGTTCGGTATGCATGAATTGATACTTATTTTTTGAAGAAAGGATTAATTCAAAGTCCTTGAGAGCCAACCCTCTATATCCAACATGTTGGTACTGATATTGTAAGTTTTTTTCTTTATGTAGATGATCTCCTTTTTACAAGTAATAACACATCCCTCATGGAGAATTCAAAGAAAAAATGGAACAAGCATTTGAGATATCAAATCTAGGACTTATACATTATTCTTTTGCGGTATAGGTACAACAAAAAGCTAATGGTATATCCATTTTTCAAACCAAGTATGTTTCTAATTTATTCAAGTGGTTTGGAATGATGTCATGCACGATAGTTGCAACTACAATAGCCCATGGTGAAAATTTAACCAAGGATGATCCAAGTCCCTATGTTGATCCTTCATTATAAAAAAATTTGGTTGGGAGTCTAATCTACCTTACACAACGAGTCTTGATATTATGTATTAATTGAGCCTCATCTCTCGATTCATGCAAGATCCACATGAGTCTCGTTGGTGAGATGTTAAAAGAATCTTAAGGCATGTGTAAGTGGTAGACACAATTTTAGTATTCATTATTCTACCAATGATAAGTTTGATATGGTTGGTTATACATATCTTGATTGGGCTGGTCAAGCAAATGATAGAAAATCAACCTCTAGTTCTGGATTTTTTGGAAGATTTTTATTTGGTTCAAGAATATCCAACCATGTCTTGTGAAAAGAGTAGTGCCATTGAAATGATCAAGCATCTAGTGTTTCATGCAAGATCAAAGCACATTGAAATTTGCCATCATTTCATTCAATCTAGTCTTTAGGATGTTAGAGTGGAGTTATAGTTTTTCCCTACTTCTAAGCAAGTTGCTAATATCTTCACCAAAACTCTCAGTACATCCATTTTTACAACCTTGAGAAATCAGCTCAATCTCATTTCCATTGTTCATGCAATGGGAGATTGAAGGCATGCACTGCTGCCTTCACCTCACGACTCTACACTTTTCACTCATGAAGGCATCCATTGGTCATGAGTTGAATGCACTCTAAATGGAGCTCCAGTTCCACTACATCATTCACATCATTTTTTATTTATTTAGATTATTTTATTTATTTCATACATTATAAAATTGCATGTTGAAGTTAGCTTTGCAGGCATCATTTTTAATTATTTTTTAAGTAGTTTGCATAATATCCAAAACTATAATTTTCATGCACCGCTTTTGCATGTTATTTTTTAAAGAATTTTTTATTGTAGTTTTAACTATCTTCCTTGATCAGCATTCAAGATTAAGAATTTTAGTTTTCCTTTATAATGTACTCCTTAATTTCAGAATTGATATACGATGAATAAAAACAAAGTTTTATTTCAATCCTTGTTTCTTTTATTTTATTAGTATAGCATAACAACTTTTAGGTATGTGTAGGATCATGGTCAACTAAACTATGCTCTTAAGTGGCAATAAAAAAACTAGAAAAAATAATCACTTTAAAAAACATGTCATGTCAAACCTACTTTTAAGAATGAATACAGACATATGGTAAGGGAAGACCAAGGCTAGTAAAAGTATTGAAGTATGGAGAAGTTTTTCTCGATTATTAGAGGGTTTAATATTTTAAGTCAATTAACACAATATTAATTAGTCTAGATCAGTTAATGATCATTTAATTTTAGAAACTTGAAGTGAATAGGAAAAAAGGAGTTTAGATTTATGTTATTGCATGTTCTTAGATGGCTAAAGTATTTAAATTAAGAGTTAATTGAAAAGGAATGACCATGTCTTAGTAAAAGGATGGAGAAGTATAATTCAAATGTTTTTTTTTTCTTAATTAAACAAAGTACAAAAATTAATCGCTAAAATATTGATGGTGAATGGTATCTAACAACTATTTTAAAAATATGTCATGTCTAGTCTACTTCTAGGAGTGAATAGAGACAAGTGATAAGGGAAGAACAAATCTTAGTAAAAGGATGGAATTTTGAGGTTGTTTCCTTGAGTTGTTAGAATGTTTTATTATTTAAAAAAAATCATTTTTTCCCCTTGATTAGTTAGATAAGATACAATAAATTACATGTGAAATAGTGATAGTGAATGACATATGATTATTATTTGAAAAAATATGTTATTCTTAACCTATTTCTAGGAATAAATAGAGACAAATTATAAGGGAAGATAAAGGTTTAATAAAAAGAAGGAAATATGGAGAAGCTTCTTTGAGTTGGAAAAATTATTATTTTAAATTATAATTATATTTTTCTCTAAGTAATTAATTAAATAATACATAATAAAAAATAGACAACAATCATGATGTATATCAAATTAAATTTTGATGGTTCCATTATTAAAAACAAAAAATGTGATTTTCTAAAAGCCATTTTAGTGCCCCTAGGGGTTTAGAAAAATCATCTCGTAGAGGCTATGGGCCTTTTATAGGGTTTAAAACTCAAATAATGGTGAAATAAGAAGGCTTTGGATAGAGGGAAATTCTTAGAATATTTTCAATTATATATGATTGAATATTAGAAGCTAAGGACCCATTGGGTTGTAGGGATTAGCAGGAATAGGAAAATCTAAATACTTGCATTCATCAATTTGACGTTTGTTTGCAAGAATATGAATTTATCTACCATAATTTGACCCTAAAATGAGCATAATAGTATTCCTAAAAAAGGTGGAATAAGAATAGCTTATTTTTGTTCCACTTTCTAATAAACCCAATTTGATGGGTTGTCGAGTCGTGAATTTGCCATTCGTTTGCATTTTGCCACTTGAAAACATTTTTAGACGATTTCCTCCATTCATAACTATTTCCCCTCTTCATTAGAAGATATAAA
The DNA here is from genome assembly GCA_028749045.1 of Cupressus sempervirens. NCBI lineage: Eukaryota > Viridiplantae > Streptophyta > Pinopsida > Cupressales > Cupressaceae > Cupressus > Cupressus sempervirens. The sequence continues at coordinate 714,089,780 of CM053786.1, read as the reverse complement.
TGAGGTGAACATAATATGTGATTTTAATTTTAAATGAGAAAAAAGACTACTATTAGATTTGATATCTTTTATCAAATTTCATAAATTATCATTAAAAATAAATCTTGTGTTTAGTCCTATAATTAAAACTATGTTGAAAGAACATTTAAATATCATATTAATGACCTTGAGTTATTTGCATTTTTATTTTATTTAATATATTTAAAAATAAAATAATTTTAGTTTTGATATTATACTCAAATTTATACTTATATTTAATGTCTAAATATTTAGAAAATGCTAGGAAATATTTAAAATTTAAAATATTAAATTTTAATTTTAAATTTTAAATAATAAACATAAATAATTAAAAATCTCACCTTGAATTTAAGTAGCTCTAAACAATATTGTATATGATTTAAAAATAATTTGATTCAATTTAGAATTAAAATTACAATTTACAATATGATATGTCCTTTGAGTTTCAAAGAATTTCAATGGTTGTGGTATACGTTTCATTAATAAAGTCAATTTTAAAAATCAAATACAGACTAGTTAAAATAATTTGATTTTTAAAAAATTATTAGAAGTTAGATTTTTAAAATAAAAATCTTGTTTATTTAAAATATTACCAAACTAAAACAATTAAATTATTAACAAAAAAATATCTTATTCCAATTCCTATTTCAATTGTTACAACCAAACACATAATATGCATCTTCTGACTCTTCTTCTGGGTCAACCAAACAAGTCCAAATGATATTTCATAACTTATTTAAAGAATTTTTGAATACCAAAAGAGAATTTATTGCAACATAGATGAATGTTGCATTTGGCAATTCTTCCAACCAAATGGACCTTAAGATTTTTTTAAAGAAGTTTAATTTGATAAAGTTGACATAACCCATTTGTATAGAGAAGCTAATGGAGTCATCAACATGTTAGCTAAGCAATTACTGATATTTCTATCACTTCTTAGAATAGAGTGGCAGATAACGAAATTTTGACAGCCCTCATTAATCATGATAAGATGCATAATAAATTCAACAATTTATAAAATATTTTATATTATGAAGGGAAAGTATTAGAATAATAAATTTAATAATGACAATACTTGGGTAAGTGGAAAGATGAAAAGTTTAAACATTAACTCTGGAATCATGGGAGGCACTTTGAAAAGAAGGTGATGATTTTTTTATAGCAGTAGCACAAAAATGTAAAGAAACATAGTAAGACAATAGAGAAAAATAAAGCAATTTATGGAAACAATTTTTTTTTATTGCACTAATTTTTGTTCAGACATACATCTACCAAGATACTGACATTTATAACCATAAGACTTTTGGAGAGTTCCAAATAGACTATAGTGGGATAAGATAGAGAAAAATCTAGATAGAAGACTTCTGGAGACTTCTAAACAACTACATATTGGAAGATGAGAATATCTAGAAAGAGTTGTACAAATATTTTAAGACTCTTCTAGACTTGGTATTAAATGCTCACCTACTAAACAACATATGAAATGAAATAAACATTATTTAGTCTAACACTCCTCCATAATGTTTATTTTGAGGAGATAGGAACTTCCTTGGGTTCTAATAGATCTCTAAACTTGGTAAATTTGGTAATGGAAAATACTTTTGTAAATACATCAACAACTTGTTCTGCTATTCCACAAAATTGGAGCTCCACCTCTTGACTTTCAATTAGATCTTGAACAAAATGATGATGCACTTCTATATGTTTGAACCTTGAATGATATACTGGATTTTGTGCTAGCTTTGATTGTCACAAAATACCGTGGTTGGAGAGTATTGTGGATGATGCAATTCTTCAAGTAATTTCCTAAACCAAAATGCTTCTTAAGATGCCTTTGACAAGCCAATATATTTAGCTTCTGTCAATGAGAGTGACACCATTGATTGCTTATTGCTACTCCATGAAATTGTTCTTGATCCAAGATGGAAGATATATCTTGAAGTTGATCTTCTATCATCAATGTCACCTACATAATTAGAATCTGTATATCCAACTAGAGTAGGCTCTCCTCCATATTTGTATTCAATACCAAGGTGGTAAGTACCTTTAATGTATCTTAATATTCTTTTATCTACTTTACAATGTTCAATGTGTAGATCTACCATGTACTTAGATACAATACCAACCATATATGCAATATCTAGTCTAGTTATAGTAAGATACAAAAGATTTCCAACAAGTTGTCTATACAATTTTCCATCCCCCTTCTTTTCAGTATAGTTAGTACTCAACTTCAATCCTACTTCACATGGCATATTGGATGGTTTACAATCATACATATTAAAAAAAATAAGTACGTCAAGAGCATATTTAGTTTGAGAAAGCATGATCCTTCATTCTTCTTGCCATACTTGTATACCCAAAAAGTAGTGCATTAGCCCTAAATTAGTTATTTCAAAAAAAAATTTGAGTTGATCTTTAGCTATCTCAATACCATGTATATGATCTCCTATAATAATCAAGTCATCTACATAAAATACAATAACAACTTTATCATCAATGTATTTTACATACATATTTGGATCAAATTTACTTCTTTTAAATCCAACATCTAGAAAGTACTTATTTATTTCAGAGTACCATGCCCTTGGTGCTTGCTTCAAACCATATAATTATTTTCTTAATCTACACACCAAACTTTCTTCACCATATTTAATAAGTCCTGGTGGTTGTTGCATATAAATTTCTTCTTTTAGGTCACCATGCAAAAATGGAGTTTTTACATCCATTTGAAAAATTTTCCAACAAAACCTTGCAGCTAAAGCAACTATTGTATGAATGGAACTCATTTTGGAAATTGGAGCAAAGGTTTTAGTATATTCTATACCTTCTATTTTTGAGAAACCTTTATCCACTAACCCTTCTTTGTATTTTTGAATAGCTCCATCTAATGTAAACTTTGTCCTATAGCTCTGCTTGCAACCAACCACATTTTTTCTTTCTAGAAGTATTTTTAGTTCCCATGTTTCATTCTTTATCGAACAGTTGTATTCTTCTTGAATAGTTGCTTCCCATTTATCTTTTCCCTTTGCTTCTTCATATGTGCTTGGAGTGTCAACCTACATCACCTTAGTCATAAGAGTATAGTTAGAAAATATATTTCTAGGACCTTCTTGATAAATTTCTTTGACGATTCTAAATTTTCTTGGATTTTCATTATCACTTTCACTTGATTTTTCAACTTCAGTCTCTTCCCCTATAGTAGCTTACACACCTTGAATTTGATCATTGGTATAAGTAGACTTTTCTTCATCAATCAAAAATAGAAAGAAAGATAATGTTGAGGAGTTATCATTCTTAACACCTTTATCAAACCATACATTACTTTTAATATAGATTTCATTTGTTTTAGGATTTTATAACCTATATCCTTTTGATTCCTCACCACATCCAACCATTATGCACTTCTCAGTCTTCTTTTCAATTTTTCTCCTTCTTTCATTAGGAATGTGAGGATACACATTGCAACAAAAAATTCTAAAATGAGATACTATAGTCTTTCTTCCACTTCATGCCTCTTTTGGTTTTATATTCAAATCTGGCTTAGTAGGTTTTCTATTCATGATATATATGGCAATATAAACTGCTTCAGCCCAAAATTTAGCTTCTAGATCTCTAGAGTGAAGCATACACCTAGCCAATTCTATTATAGTTCTATTTTTTCTTTCAGCAACCCCATTTTGTTGGGGTGAATAAGAGATAGTTGATTCCTTCTTTATTCCATGTTCTTTACAAAAATCTATAAAGGCCTTATTCATACATTCAGCCCCTCTATCAGTTCTTATAATTTTTAAACACTTTCCACTTTGTTTTTCAATCAAAGCTTTAAACTCTTTAAAATTTTGAAACACTTCATCTTTCTTTTGTCGAAAATACACCCAAATTCTTCTGTTATAATCATCTATAAAAGTGAGAACATACCTTGATTGTCTAATTGAAAGTGTTTGAAAAGGACTCATTACATCACTATGCCCTAGATGTAAAAAAAAATTTCTCTCCATGATTTACCTTGAGGGGAACTTTCCTCATGTTGTTTTCCCATTGCACATCTTTCACATACTTTTGAATTTGATGGTATCTTTTGAAACCCATGCATTGTTTGTAATCTCTCTATAAGCTTGAGACTTTGAAAATTGACATGCCCCAACCACTCATGCCATAACCTGCTCAGATCATCATATTAGGCAATAGCACACATATCTTTATCTCCACATTTAGAAGTTAATTCTTGAAACTTCTATAATCCATTCTCCATATTCTCAATTGCAATCACTCTATAATTATCATTGACATCCTTGAATAAGCACTTATCATTGTAGAATTATATTTTATATCCTTGACTTGCAATTTAAGATACTAAAAGTAGATATTTTTTTTCAATTCAGGGACTAACTTCACATTTTTGAACAAACCATTGTCAACTTTGACATTACCAATCCCTTCAACTTCTAAAGCACTATTATCTCCCAAATATATTTTCATGGATTGATTCAAATTGTTCCTTATTATGAGTCATGTGTTGTATAGTACCGTAATCAATAACACAATCATCTTTGAAAGTATTATTTTCTTTAAGTGCGACACAAAATGCATTTCTTTTAGAATCACTAAATTTGGGAGAATTGATTATCTTTTTCTCTTTATCTCTTTTCTTCTTGAAACATTCATTTTCTTTATGACCCATTTTGACCCAATAATTACATTTCCATTTACTTATATTATGATCTATGGATGAAACACCTTTATTTTCATACTTCAAATTTCTCCCTTTAAATTGATTATCTTGTGACTTCTTATAATATTGCTTTCCTTTCATTACAAATGCTTGAGATTCACCATCAAATGATTCTTTTATTTGAAATAGTTATATGATTTCAAATTTTCAAAGGTTGAAAACTCCATTCTTTCTAAACTCTAAATTTGTTCAACACCTTGAAAAGAAATGTTTTCTTTATGGCACCCTAAACTCTTATATCAAGTAATTTTTTTTCTCCATATTTTGATTTGTCATTCTAAATAGATGATTTACACATTAAGCTAAAATTTGATATCTAATATATATATATATTATTTTCCATGAAAAAAAGTCCATCGAATAAAATAAAAATTAAACTTAATTTTCTATATATTCATGGAGAGAGAGAACACCTCAATTTGAGACCACGTTTTTATATTCTCCAGTAAGTATGACAGATTTCAAGCTCAATTGTGACATTTCTCGATATTTAGGCTTGCGGGAAAGCATGTCGATGCATCAACTGTAGATATCTTCCATTTCAAGGTAGGCTTTTATCCTAGACAAAAAAAAATGTGTCTTCCACGATGGACTTAACATATCCCAGAGTCACAGACTGTTTTTCACAAAAAGCCATAATTCGATTTGAATTTGTGGCAAAGACAATAAAAAGTTGGATTTTTCAATTCATAACAATCCCCCTAAAAAAATGTTTCGATTCCTCAATTCACAATAACCCCCTTAGAAAAAAGGTCAGATTCTTCAAATTACAACAAACTCCCTACATTTATGTCTCTGTGTTTCCTATTTATGTTCATTGCTTACTATGGAATTTATATTTGTCAGTTTTTCAGATTTACCTAAACATTACCAATTGAGAAAGCCAGAGGAATATTTATAAATATCAAATGGATGACAAATAGCAAATGGATGACATCCAGATAGCTTTGGAGACCAGATACACTTTCAGGACACCTTTCAAGTTTTAGAAGCTATCTTATGGTTTTGTATCTTCATCTTGGTGATGATGTATGGTATCATTCTATTGATGTAATTCCGATTATGGAATATTGTAAACACAAAAGTTAGTATTGTACTTTTGTTCAAATTTATGATGGACATGTGATATATATTCATTGTATTTCAGCACCTTAATGTTATGTTGGATTTGTTGATAAACTAATTAGTTAATGGACAATGAATGAGACTTTTTCAGACTTTTCCTCCATGATTATGATTGATTGCTTTTGCGCATTTTCCATTCTCATGTGATATGGCATCTTAATTTAAGACTTGGTCCTTACAAAAGAGCCTTCAGATTTGTGAATGGTTGGACTCCTGTTAAATATTGGATGTAAAATGCAGTTAGGCTCATCCGGTTTCAAATGCATAGGACGCACAAGTAGTAATCCGTAATACATAATAGATGAGTGAATTTGATTGAAACATTCATTTTAAGTTATTAAAAATTTATGCCTATTTGAATTGGCCATAATGATTCATGAGACAAACTTTCCATTTTACAAAATGGTTGGATTTTAATAAAGTTTATTTCTGATTGATCTGTGTTTAGATTAAAGAAGGGTCAAAATTATGTGGCCAATAGAAAATAGAAAACAACAGATGTCAGCTAGTCATTTAAGAGTGCTTTTAATTGGCCACTCAAATAGATGTTGGACACTCATTTAATGGTAAAGCAGATATTTTAAATGGTTCCCAACGATATTTCAGTTAATCCACGTTACCAACTTTCGGCAATTCTTTTCCTGAACAGTTCTCTTTGAACTTCATATGCTTTAGCCATTCATCAATCTTATAACTTCAAGTAGAGGGCTCCTAGAAGTTAAAAGGGATATCATGTTACGAGATGAAAATGTCATTGCTAAATTGAAAGGAAGTTAAGTGTGAAATAACATTTTAACTTGATGCTCAATCTTACATGAGGGAAGAGGTTGATTTTTTTTACAAATTATTTAACTATTACAATTTAGATTAATATATAAAAATAGATTTAAACAAATGCATTCATAAGATGACATTTACATGGAAACAAATCTATAAAATAAAAATTCTAATTTCTAAAATTGAGAGTTCAGGTGTACTATAAACAATCAAAATAACAATGCAATATAGAGGGTCAATACAAAACAAATATATAATTCTTTAAAGAGCTTAAAAAATAGAAGACATTAAAAAAATTGAAACTATTTTCAAATTTTTATTTATGTTTCTATTATATTCCAATAACCAACAATTGAAATCATTTCCCCCTATTCTTTATACAAAATAGTTGCATATTAAGGACACGTCTAAACTTTTTCCATAAACCAAAATGATGTTTGGAAAGGTTTTCAATATTAACCTTCCACTTGGGAATTTTTATTTTCCAATAAATTCCAACCTTATTTGTTCATATCTTAAATAATTTTATTATTTGGTAAGAGTACATTTGTCCAATATATTGTATTGAAAAACCATTAAGCAATTATTTAATACAACATCTAGTCAATAAGATTATATTTATCTAACATATTTTGTTTAAATATCTTAGATTTTTATTAAGCACAACAATTTTTGTGTGCAATTATATATATATATATATATATATATATATATATATATATATATATATATATATATATATATATATATATATATATATATATAAAGATTTATACAAGTACATTTTTTTACCAAAAAAGGATTTTTTTTTGATAAAGAAACTAAATTATCTAATTAAAAATAAATTATTTTAATATTCATAATTCTTTTTTTTACAGTAATATAGATATTGTCTAATTTTCACATACATGTATTTTGAACATTCTTTTAACTTATTTTGTTTGATCAATTATATTTATAATAATTAATTATTTGATAATTTTTTTTTAATTTAATAGTGATATACATTTATTTTGTAACATATACTATACAATTCAGTCATTATATATTATTAAAAAAGAATGATATTTCGAAAGTAGGAACCAACATCATCCCACTCATGGATAAAAAAGAAATGAGTACTTCGCTATAATTTTTAATTCTCTTTTAGCCATGTCTACTTACTACTGTTACTATTGTTACCTGTAACAATTATAACATATCACTCTCTTTTTGAGTTTTCATATCTAATCTCCTTTTATATGGATCTATTTGAATAGTTCACTATACTTTTTTATTTTCTTTTAGCTATCTATATTGTGGTTTCTTGTAATTATAACAAGTGCCACACAGTGGCTAGTGCTTGCTGTTATAGTTTTAGTGATAATATTGTCATATTTTATAAATAATTAAATAATTTTGTAGTTTCTTTTAAGAAAATTTCCCATCACTCAAATGCATATTTGAGTAGAAGAAATTAATTGTCAATGTATATTCAATTTAATTAAATTTTTTTTTTTTTGATTTAATGAATATGCTACTATTTAAATTTTAATTAAAAATAATATTGATATCACAAGAATCTACTTCTAACTTTAAACTTTTAATTGGAGTATTTTAGTATGGTAGTTGTTGAATGAAATTTTTATGTAAGAACATAGTTAAATTAATATAACTTAAGTAAAATTCAAAATTTGAGGAAGCATAGTAGAATCTAGTTACTTAAATAATTTTAATTCTAATCATAAATATTTTGATCATATGAAATGAATATTGATAAGATATATATATTTTAAGCATTAAAATAGACTAAAATCTCAGGGCAATATGGAGGATGTAGAAAAATTTAAGGCAATCAAGTAACAATATTTAATTTCAATATGTGCATATCTTTATTTATACATAAATTTTCTATAATCTTGCCATTAAAAATGAAATATGGAGGGAGGTAAGAAAAAAGGGGTCCTATAATACCCAATGAATTGAATCAATTATAATGAAGATAAATCATTTTTCATAATATATTTAATTGATATTAAATATGCTAAATTAAGAAAAATTCAAATCAATTAAAAATAATTGAATTTGATTGGTCGGTATGTTGAAAATTAATTCAAAAATTGTTGAAACTTAATACAATAGTACATTATCTAGAAAAAGTACAACAAGTGCCACGTAGTGGCATGTACTTACATTAATTATTATTATAGTAAAAAAATTATTTATAATAAATAAATTATAATATAATTTTTTTTTGTTTTATAATACTAGACTAATTAAACTAATAATATAAATAAATGAGTTATAGAAAAAAAATAGGTTTTGCATTTTATTTCCTTATTTGAATATTTTGAATATTTAAATATAATTAGGGTTTCTATTTAGAATTCATAATAGTATGTAAAAGGTGTTTTAGAATTTAGGATGAGTGTGTTAAAAAAAGTAAAGTGTAGTGTTAGTATTTGGTTAAAAACATTGAATAGAGGTTTAATGTACAGAAAAAGCAATAATCATATTAACTCAATATTCTATTTGATTTTGTGCAAAATAAATTCACAATTTATATTAACCATGTTCTCTATCATAAATTTTAGTCAAAAATATTGTAGTATGGAGAACCTCGGAAAAAATGGCTCCTATAACACAAAATCTATTCAACCAATCATACATTTTTTTTATAAAATATAAAATATATAAATTAATAGCAAAGCTTTAGAAATATTTTGATAATTAAAAAATCATTGTTTGTGATTGGTGAATTGATGTTAAACTAATTGAGTAATCTTGCAAAGTGAATGCAATAGTACTAGCCTATGGCAAGTACAATAAGATGTTATTCTCTTATTTAGTTTTCATATCTGACTTCCTTCTACATTAATCCATCTAAATAATTCACTATAATTTTTTAATTCTCTTTTAGTTATATTTATTATCTTTGTCTTTATGTGTACTATAATAACATATCATTCTTTCTTTCATATCTGATCTCCTTCTATATTTCAATTTCCATATCTAAATCTCTCATTTCCTTGTAATATGTGACTATCTCTTGTTAAGTGTTCTCCCTAGAAAAATAGATTATATTTTGTAATGCTTTACCTACTAATAGAGTTAAATAATGACCAAAATAATTTGATCCTACAAGGCTCTTTTTCTTTGTGTGTTCTTATCCTTTCTTCCATACATGTTTTAATCCTATTGTATCAAGGCATGCACTACTACCTTCACCACATCACTCCACACTTTCAGCTCTTGAAGGCATCCATTGGTCATTCATTCAATGCATTCTCAATCGAGCTACTACATGTTGTAGTTAGCTTGATAGGCATTAGTTTTAATTTATTTTTAAGCAATTTGCATACTATGCAAAACTATGATTTTCATGCAATCTCTTTGCATGTTTTTGTTTTATAGATTTTTTTAATTATAGTTGTCACTATCTTCCTTGATCTGCATTCAAGTTTAAGATTTTTAGTTTTCCTTTATAATGTACTCTTTAATTTCAGAATTGATGTCCAGTCAATAATAATAGAGTTTATTTCAATCCTTGGTTCTTCTTTTTTAGTAGTATAACTTAAGAGCTTTTATTTTTCAGATCTTCAATTGGTATTAGAAGAGGTTGTAGAATTCAGATTTTTTAGAATGACAAATGGTGGAAATTTTCCATTCCAACTTCCACTATGTTATGGAGACAACTACAAATATTGGAGTATCAACATGAAGAGCCTACTATTATCTCAAAATCTTTGGAAATTCATAGAAGGGGGATACATAGAGCCTACCTTCTAGAATTCTTTGAATGTGTTAACACAAGTTCACCAAAATTAGTTGAAAGAAGACAAGAAGTACAATTGAGTTCTTCTCATTAGTCCAATCATATTGGATATGTTTGTTTTCCCCCATGTAGTTGGAATGAAAAAGTCATAGGATGCATGGAAGGCCCTTCAAATTGCACAACAAGGATCTTACAAGATAAGATTGGTGAGACTTCAAACCCTTAAGAGAGATTTTGAAAATTTAAGGATGAGAGAAGTTGAGTCCACTCATGAGTTTATTATGAGGGCTCAAACTATTACCACTTATCTTAAAACTCAAGGGAAAACTATTAGAGAGAAAGAAGTTGTAGAGAAGATTCTAAGATCTCTTCCTCCAAAGTTTGATCTAGTGGTCATAACCATTGAAGAAAGTAAAGACATGTGTACCTGCAAAATTGAAGAGTTGATAGGTTCTTTACAATCACATGAGGAGAACACTCAATATTCTATAGAGAATCTAGTGCAAACCTTCTAGTCTTCACTTAAAATTTAAGCCAAACCTATATCCCCTTTTCAATCAAACAAAACTCAAGGGGTCTTCTGCATCAAGAGGAGGTTGTAAAGGATGAGGAATAGGAAATATTTGAGGAAGAGGAAGAAGTTATGAGGATCAAAGAAGCATCCAATGCAGATATTATGAAAGGTATGGACACTGTGAATTTGATTGTAGAAAGAAAAAATCTGATTTGAATAAGTCAAAAGCCAATTATATTGAAGAGTCTCTTGAAGATGCAAATCACTCCACATTCTTGACATGAAATTTGGAAAAAGAACCTCATAAGGATGTGTGGTTTCTTGATAGTGACTCTTCAAATCATATGATAGGTAAATCTGAACTCTTGGTCTAATTAGATGAACATGTCAGAAGTCAAGTCAAATTTGGTGATGAAAAAGAGGTTGATGTTATGGGAAAAGGTACCCTTGTAGTGGAAACTAAGAAAGGATAAATTACTTATATTCATGACACTTTCTATGTACCCAAGTTACATAATAATCTTTTTAGTATTCAGAAACTTATAGGAAACAATTATAAGGTTGTTTTTTTATGATAACTAGTACAAATTTTTTGATAAATAAGCTAACCACATCTTCTAGAAAAGACTTGTATGACAGAGAATATATTGTTTCCTCTCACTTTGGTTTTCACTAATATGCATGCTCTAAAGACAAACAATGATGACTTATGGTTATGGCATCAAAGATATGGTAATTTGCATTTTTAATGCTTCAGTTTGCTTCCCAAAAAGGATATGGTGAGAGTACTTCCTACCCTTTAGGAAAAAGGAGAAGTTTTTCTAGGGTGTGCTCTTGGTAAGAAACTTTGAGAAAGTTTTTTTGTGAAAAAGTCATGGAGAGAAAGTTTTCTTCTAGATCTTGTGCATTTTGACATTTTTCGTGCTATGCAAGGGGAATCTCTCGGTAAGACTATCTATTTTTTGACTTTTACTAATGATTTTTCATGCCACACATGGGTTTATTTTCTTAAGAATAGTTGTAAAGAACTTGGATGCTTCAAGCATTATACAACTATTTCAGAAAAGAAAAGTGGGTATTCCAATAAAATACTCAGAATTGATAGAGGGGGAGAATTAATCTCCAAAGAGTTTGCTGATTTTTATGACATGCATGGCATTCAAAGATAGATTATAGAAACCTTTACCCCCCAAAAAAATTGTATTGCGGAAAGAAAGAATTGTGTCATTATGGACATGGCACAAAGTATGTTAGAGTCTAAGAACCTTCCAAATTCCTTTTGGTGAAATCCAATGGCAACCACACTTTATATTTTGAATCAAATCCCAACAAATGGGCTACAAAATATCACTCCAGAGGAAGCCTGGAGTGGACACAAGCTCTTAGTAACTCACTTTAATGTATTTGGTTACCTTGCATATGTTCATGTTTCTATTTAGAAGAGGAAGAAGTTGGATGTCAAATCCTAACTTTGTATCTTTGTTTGTTATTCTAATTCTACCAAAAGATATAAGTTCTATGAACCTAAGACATATGTCAAAGGAGTTCTAATGCGGATCTTGTTGCTAAATTTCCATTGTTAAGTTCCAGTCAAGTTGAATCTTTTGTGTATGAAGAATTTGTGATAGAACAAACATGGATTCATGCTATGAATGAAGAGATTCATGCTATAGAGAGAAATGATACATGAGAACTAGTTCCACTTCCAAAGATAAATACATGATTGGTGTCAAATGGATTTACAAGGTAAAATATCATGTCTATGATTCCATAAAAGGACACAAAGCTAGACTATTTTCCAAGGGATTCATGCAAACACCTGGAGTAGATTATTCAGAGACTTTTGCTCTAGTTGTCAGGTTTGATCTAGAGTTAAAATTATATTTTCTATAGATTCTCAAAATAAGTGTTCATTCTATTAGATGGATGTAAAATAAACTATCCTAAATGGTTATATTGATGAAGACATTTATGTGGATCAACATATTGGCTATGAGATTTTAGGAAAATAACACTTGGTTTAGAAGATGCAAAAACCTCTCTATGGGTTGAAGCAAGCATCACGTGCTTGGTATGCATGAAGTGATAATTATATTTTTTAAGAAAGGATTCATTTGAAGTCTTTTAAAGTCAAATGTTTATATCTAATATGTTGGTAATGATATTCTAATTATTTTCCTTTATGTTGAAGATCTCTTTTTTACAAGTAATAGCCCATCCTTCATGGAGAAATTCAAAGAATAAATGAAACAAGAATTTGATATGTCAAATCTAGGACTTATGCATTATTTTCTTAAGGTAGAGGTGCAGCAAAAATGTAATGGTATATCCATTCATGGAACCAAGTATGTTACTAATTTATTGAAGTAGTTTAGAATGATATCATGTACAACAATTGCTACCCCTATAGCCCTTGGGGAAAGTTAACCAAGGATGGTCCAAGTCGCCACGTTCATGCTACATTATATTTAAGTTTGGTTGGGAGCCTAATGTACCTTACTACAATCAGACCTAATATTATGTATGTTGTAAGCCTAATCTCTTGATTCATGCAAGATCCACATGAGTCTCATTGGCGAGTTAAAAAATAAAATCTTAAGGTATGTCAGTGGTAAACCCAATTTTTGCATTCACTATTCTCTCAATGATAAGTTTGAGGTGGCTGGTTAGACAAATTCTAATTGGGTCAGTTCAACAGATGATAGAAAATCAACCCCAGGTTATGTTGCAGTAGCAACAACTAGTTTTCAAACAATATGGATTAGAAGGATACTAGAAGATTTTCATTTGAATCAAGAACATCTTACAACCATGTTTTGTGATAATAATAGTCTCATTGCAATGACTAAGAATCCAATGTTTCATGCTAGATCAAATCACATTGTAATTTTCCATCATTTCATTCAAGATCAATGAATCCAGTGTTTCATGCTAGATCAAATCACATTGTAATTTTCCATTATTTCATTCAAGATTTGGTTAAGGATGGTACAATGGAGTTGCAGTGTTTCCCCACTTTTGATCCTAAAGAGCTAATTTACAAGTTTCTTCATCATACTTCGGCTTGAAATTAGAAGTTGTGTGAGGCATAAATGAATAAGAAAAAAATACATCTTCCATAATTGAGGTAGTAGAAATGGGAGTGGAGATGTTTAGTCAAAAATTGGCAAAAAATGGATAGTTGAAGCATGGGTAGGCAAAGGAAGTGTTAGTGAAATATGTTGAAGAGTCAAACATGGGAGAAAGGTATGGGCTAGTCAAGGGTCACATCTAAGAACAAAGAAATGCTAAGTATTAATGTCAAAGACCACTTTAAGGGGGACAATTGCTCATGATTATTGATTTGTACTTATTCAATCGAGTATAGGCAAAGGATAATAGAGAAACATTGGGGTGATTTGTTGAGCATCTGAAGAGAGTAACTCAATTTTCTTGAGTTTGCAGGAACATTGTACGGCAACAAATACTACAAATATATGAAAATTGTGTCTAATATATACATGGATGTGGTGAGCCTTCTTCAATAGTAAGGAAAGATAGGGAGGCTCATCCCTTCTTATAAGGATGACGACTATATCATTACTATCTTTGCAGCTAGACCCAGGAGACAAAACATTTATTAGGGTAAATGCTTATGTAGTGAAAATATTATAAGTATTATGTGTGGTTGTTTCATGTTATAGTTGAGTATCACGTGTGAGTGTTTTTTTTTGTTAAAATCATACGTGGGTGTTCTTTTCCTATGACTATTTGAATTAGATGTTTCTTTCTAATTGATGTATGTTTAGATTAAAGAAGTGTTAAAAAAAATTGCCACAAAAAAATAGATTTTGCTAACAAAATAAAGGAAAAGATATCAGCTAGTCATTTATGAGCATTTTTAAGTGGCCATTAAAATATATGTCAGCTAATAATTTAATAGTAAACAAAATATTTCTAAGGGTTTCTTATAGGTAAGAGCACAAATTTGGGTCATAATTCCATAGAAGTCATATCCGCAGAATTGGACCTCTTAGAAATAGGTACCTGATTTGCCTAGAATCAGGTACCCATTTCTAAAATCTTGCTTCGGGCACTCGGCCTGCTTTTCAAAAATTGGGCGCCCAATTTTTGAATTGTGGCTAAGGTGCCCAAACCACTTAAGAATTGGGCACCTGATTTGTTCAAAATCAAGTGCCCGATTCTAAAAATATCAGGCACCCGATTTTCAAAAACTACAAATGCACCATTTTTGGCGTTTTGGGTGTCATTTTTATCATTTAGAAAATGGGAGCCCAATTTTAGAGCAATACGGGAGCCCATTTTTGACCTCTACTAACCCTCTCTACTACTATTTTCTAACATACTAGGAATTTTATTTTGTTTTGTACTATTTTATTTAATTGTTTTTAGTTTTATGTTTTATATACCATCAATTTATTGTTTTTTTTTCCAGTTTTAATATACATAAAATTGTAGATTTTTATTTTTAATGAGTATTATCTTTAGATTATTGTATCTATTAATTTAAATAATAGTTTCATAGATGTTCATTTAAAAATTATTATTTTATATGTTTTGAAATGTATTTAATATGTAAATTAGAATGTTAAATGATTAGGCAGATGTAAATTCATTGTTTAAAAATGTAATTGCATTCAATATTTTATATTTATTTCAAATAAATAGTGATTAATTATAGACTAGTTTGTAAACCATATAACAAAGAAATGAAAACTAACTATATTCGAAAGTCTTTAACCTTGCCCTAACCATAAATGTACAATAAAACCCTAAACATATAATGAAGTATTTAATCACGTAACACCTTGCCAAGGGATGCAAACACAAAACTTAGTATTTAATGATTTTACTTATTGTATTGTACTTTGTTTCATGTATAAAAAATGGATGATGTAAACTATTTTATAAATTTATATTCTTTCAACATTTCATACCTTGTGACATGTACTGTGGATGATTGTGCATGCTGAATTAATGCCAAGTGACATTTAGAACAAATGTATATTATTTAAATGGATTGAACTTGTAGTTATTCTTTCATGTGGATGTGCTATTTATTTTACTTCTAGTACTCATAATTATTTAACAATGAAATGTAAATGTGCTCACTAAGGAATTGATAAGGAATGTAATCTCTTATGTTTTTTTTTACATGAATTATTGTACATGTTATTGCTTTCTTAGTAAAACTTTAGGTAAGTTATTTGGATCCCTTGGCTAGGTGTTACATAATGTGCTCCCTTACTTTATATCAAGGTTATTATTATGGTTAGGATTGTTAGAGTAAATAAATAAATAATTAATTATTAATTATTTATTCTATTACTTAAGATTACTTAGGTTAATGCATTTATTTACTATTTATTATTTAATAGTTGTAGTGGTTAGTTGTTGACAACAGGGGAGTTTTTTCCCTTCTAGAATGTTCCACCCTTTTGTTGAAGAATGCTTGGTTGTCAACCTTATCTTCTACCTCCTTCCAACTTGCTCTACAAGCTTCCTTGAGGCCTTTATAAGCGGTCTCTCCCTCATTGTATTTACATAACTCACATCTCATTCTTGCATATTGTAAATACATATTTTCTTGTGTTGCAATATCTTCTTGTCTCTCATGTCTGTTTAGGATTTTTCCCTAGCACCACGCTCTTCTCTCCTTGACTTCCCTTTGATAGGATATTACATGCAGGTGATCTTGGGCATCTTCAGAGTTGGATTTCATCAACTCTAACATGGTATTAGAGCTCTCAAACCACTTGCACCAATGTGTAGGTCATGAAATCCTAACCCAAAACAAAAAAAATTCCTCAAAAAAATGAGTCTGTATGAGGGAGATATCGCTGTTTGAAAATCACCATTGCAGTTATTTTTTTTGAATCACCACCGTCACACCTCCAAATTTTTTTTAAAAAAGCCCAAAAAATATTAGATCTTTTATGTCAAATCCTCTTTGTCTTTTTTCTCCAAATTTTAAAAAAAAAATTCTCTTCCTGCCAATTGAAGCAAAATTCACAAACAAACTAGGGTTTGTGTCTCTAAATCATTGCTTCAAAAAAATCCCTGATCATTATAGACATCATTTGTAAGCATTTTTGTATATGCAATGAGATAAAGTGTCACTTTTGCATTTTAGGTTTATGAACATTGTTTTTGTGTCAGTTGTACATGCACTATTTTTATAAAGCACCATGGGGGGGGAGAGTTGTTTACTATTTTAGGCCTTCTCCCTTTGTCAAGTGAGTGTCCCTTCCATGACATTAGCCCTATGCAGCATTGTTGTGATCATGTCTTTATAGGTGTTTGTACCTGCTCCTCTCTCATCATTCTTGGTTCGTCTGTAGGAGAATTTTGGCCCACCTTCTTAGTTGCCTATCATCTCACCCCGTCTGTATTAAGGGGGGTTATGCTATTATTCTAATGCATCTATGGTTCAATGGTTCGATAGTGTGAACTATGTATTCAGTGGTTGATCCTATATATGAGGCGACTGCAGTGGCTGGCTACCTATGCATTTCGGTGAGATCGATCATCTATCATATAGATATGCTCGGTTCGTGCCTTCTTCTTCCATGGAGGTTCTTCAGATCATCAATTTTCTTTGGGATGGCAAATTTTGCGGCTTCTTCATACTTCAGTGATGGTCTTCATGATCACTGCTTGTTCCTATTTTAGGGGACATTCCCTAGTTGGAGGCTTCTTCAATTCTTTACTAGGTTCTTACCTCTTTTTGAGGGAGGGTTTTTCCCACATGGTTTTCTCTCTTTCCCCACTTATAGAGGTTGCATATTTTGCATTTATACATGGGTACCTAACATGGCCTCGTTGCCAGGACCCATTCTACAATTCTACATTTATCTTAGTTTTTGTGAGCTTAAGGCATTCCCCCAAGTTGAACTTAAGGGGGGTGTTAGAGTAAATAATTAATTATTTATTTATTAATTATTTATTCTATTATTTAAGCTTACTTATGTTAATGCATTTATTTAATATTTATTATTTAATAGTTGTAGTGGTTAGTTATTGATAACATGGGAGTTTGTTCCCTTCTAGCATGTTCCACCTTTTTGTGGTAGAGTGCTTGGTTATCAACCTTATCTTTTGCCTCCTTCCAACTTGTTCTACAAGCTTCCATGAGGCATTTATAAGCAGTGTCTCCCTCATTGTATTTACATAACTCACATCTCATTCTTGCATATTGTAAATACATATTTTCTTGTATTGCAATATCTTCTTGTCTCTCATGTCTGTTTAGGGTTTTTCCCTAGCTCCATGCTCTTCTCTCCTTGATGTCCCTTTGATAGGATATTGCATGTAGGTGATCTTGGGCATCTTCGGAGTTGGATTTCATCAACTCCAACAAGGATTAGGTTTCAAGTATTAGGCATAGGATTTACACTAATAGTTTTGGATTAAGGGAAAACATTTAGGATTAACTATAACCCCAATTTTAACCAAAAATCTAAACATAGCCATTACTGTCATCCTAACCATAATCTTAATTTGCTAAAACCTAAACCCTAATATAAATAATTAAATAAGCATCCTAAGAACCAAGTACTTGTTATAAATACCAAACCATAATCCTAACCTTAAATGAAAAACTATTATCCTAAATGCTTAACCCTTATCTTAAATATTAATAATCTTAATCCTAACCCTATCCTTAAATCCTAACCCTTATACAATCTCTAACTTTTATTAAAATGCTAACCATAATCCTAAAAGATTTACATAAATCTAAAGTATTAAATACTAAATATTAGATCCATACTTAAGCAATAAACCTAAGTTATAGTAAATGATAATTTAAAATGAAAAAAAATTGAACTCTTCAAATTCTAAACCATAGTTGTCAATGATATTTTAATCTCATCCCTAATTATAAATGCTAAAATTGTACTTTAAATGGTAAAATATGCACCTATACACAATATTAAACCTTGACATAAAGTTTTAAATTCTAATCTCAAGTCTAACCCTTATCCTAAACCTTTATCCTAAATTCTTAACCCTTAGCCTAACTAAGTTATCCTAAAATAATCATAAATGCTAAGCCCTTCTCTTAATTCTAAATAAAAATACTAAGCTTAAATGTTAAACCCTAAACTTGACCTTAACTATGATTTACATATAAGGTTAGGGTTTAACATTTAACATTTAAGATTAGGATCTAGTATTAGGATTTGTATTCAATTCTAGAATATAAATAGGATAAGTATTATAATTTAGATTTTATAATTAATGTGTATATCTAGATTTATGATTAAGGTTTATAATTAGGGTTTATAATTAAGATTTATGATTAAGGTTTATATCCAGCAACTCATTAAAACACCTTAAGAAACATGATAATTTACAAAGTTGCTTCCACCTACAAATCAGAATTATGAAAACATATTTTATTAATCATTGAAACTATGGAGGCTAATGTTTGGGTGAGCCAAGAGTAGTTTGCACGTGGAAGACAAGTAAGCATCCAAAAGTAATTATAAAAGATGTGATTAATATAATACAAAGGTTTCTACTAGTAAAAAGACTTTGTTCATAATTAGAAAATGTAATTAATATAACACATTCAACATAGAGATTTAGAGGGAAGAAAAGTTCTATTAGCAATTCATAACAATTTTTAAATGATAAGTTAAGATTTAAATTACTACAGAATATATTATAAGTTAAGTATTATGATTAGAATTAGGATCTAGACTTATAGTTTGCATTAGTGGATAATATTTAGGATGAATTGTAATCATAAATATAAATCAAATAATAATTCTATCTCTAAGCTTTCATTCTAATTCTAACCTTAACTCTGATCCTAATGCCATCTATTATATATCCTTTGAACAATACCACCATAATAAATATCCGAAACCTAAATATAATTCTAACTAAAACCATAATCCTAGGTAAACCCTAACATTAGTCATAATCATTATAATAATCTTAAGCTTAGTCATCATGAAAACCCTAAACATAACAAAATTCTAAACCATAACCTTGCCATAATCTTAACTTTGTTTGATCCTGAGATGAACATATAATCCATAATGAGAATACAATCCCCTAGTGTCACAAAATAAGTGTACATAAAAATTGATCTAGCTACTTGATTAGAGAAAAGAGAAACAATTTTGAGGCAAACAACCCTACAAAAAACAACACATTAGAAGTTGCATTCTTAGTCCCCCTGCCAATTTCTTCATACTTTTCTTCCATAATCTTAATTATCCTCATTTTTATCTCATCTTATCCTTATATTTCTTAACATTTTTGTGCATTTCCTCGCAAGTTTAGTAGGCCAAATAAATGCATAAATAGTGTTGAATAAAAAATCTTATAGGAGTATCAAAATATATTTTCCCTTTCTATAAGGTCAGTTAGGGGTCTAGGATAGAAACATATAACTGTAATTTTTTTTCAACAAGACTTTAAAAACCAAATAGAATAGGACTATAACTACTCTAGCATTTAATATAATATATTAATAATAAAAAAATCACTACAATATATTTCATAAAGTAATTCCATTTAGGATCTAGATAATAATCTAAAAAAACAATGGTTAAACTATTGGGCACTTTCACATCCTTTTCCTTAATATCAAAAACATGTTCCCTTGAACTTGCATAGACAAAAAAAGTTCGTATCTAACATTAAAACCAGATTTATATAGTTGACTTATTAATATAGTTTTTTGGATTATTATTTTATGATTAGACTCAAATTTGGTATAATGTTCAATTAGCCTTAACATTAAAGTTTACTTAAGTGTTTAACTTTATTCATTTAATAGATATGATTTTAAAGATTTGCACATTTATATAATTGATATTTTAGATTTAAATTTTATTAAATAGTAATTTTGTCATTTTTTATGTTGTTTAAACATATATGCAAATTATATTTGATGGACTCACCAACACCCCCTCCCCCACCCCCTCCCCTACCTCTGCCGCCTTGATCTCCACCTCAACCTCCACCCCCACCTCCACGACCACCTAGTCCTCCTACACCACCCACCATAGATGGTCAGTGAGAGAGCATGAGGCATAATGTTAAAAACCTCATGTGACATATTGAGACTATCAGGCACAAGGCCCACTCCCCTCCCCACCTACTATGCCTTACAAATAGCATGCAAGGCATCATTCACTCAATATAGCATTAGGATTGTGATATTGATTCATTTAGATTATGGATGCAAAACATGCATGCCTTCTATTTTGATGGCTTATCATATAAAGACATCCATAACCTCAAAATAGTTAAAGGATATTTTACAAGATATTTTGTAAACCCTAAGATAGGTCTAGAGATTAATGAGAAGAAGCCTCATTTTTCTATTAGATGGTGCACACATCCACACATAGCAGCACACTTTTGAGAGTGTTGGTGGATGGTATTTGACCATCCAACACACACTAATCATGAGGTGTCCATGTACTTCCTTAGGAAGCTATGGGCTAAGTTTGATTTGGGTTTGAAACCAAATTATTTTGATATCAAATCATTTAAGGGGGTTGGTGGAGGGATGCCTCAAGATAGCCTTCGAGCAAAGCTTCCTTAGGAAGCTATGGGCTAAGTTTGATTTGGGTTTGAAACCAAATTATTTTGATATCAAATCATTTAAGGGGGTTGGTGGAGGGATGCCTCAAGATAGCCCTCGAGCAAAGCTGGGTGATAGAACGAGAAACCATAGGCAACCTCAGCCCCTTTTACCTCTTCCTATGCGCATTGTACCAGATCCATACCATCATCGAGAAATTTAATCTTCTTTTACCTCTTTGAGTGTCCTTTTAGGAAAGTTAGTATAGCAGTGGACATAGGCGACACATGTTTGTCCACTTGGACATATTTGTACTAGCTGTGGAGGCATATGCAGAGGCCCCCAGAGTGATGTTGATGCAGCACATGATGAACATTATGCTGAGGGTGCTGATTTTGATGATGATGTAGATGCTACCCATGATGATGGTAGTGATGAGATTGACGTATCATTATTTGTTGACCTCATGCAGGGAGAGCCCAGAGATAGTCAAGAGCAGTAGGTAAAATTTTAATTAAAATTTAAATATAAAGTACATAATTATTTACTTTCTATATACATGTGTAATTATATTAACCATATTAATTTTTACTTTTCAAATAACAAAGGATGGATGATATTGTTCCTCCTAGGAGGCAATATAGTCTTTTTTCAAGACTTAAAGACATTAGTGTCCCTCATATGGTATGCACTTTGAATTGAATTGTAAAAATGTACATTCGAACTTGAATTTAATAACATGTGCTCATATGTTCTTTTTATCTAATTTTGTAGGGATTGTTTGTTGCTACGCAGTTTGATCTCAGTACAAGTTCTGATCCAATTAGCACTGAGGCACAACCTCAAATACATAAAGTATGAACTTTTGACTAAAGAAAAATAATTTGTACTATTTTTATGTATGTATATTGTTATTAACTTATAATCTAAATTTTTTTGACTCATGTATACATTTTATGTGTTTTAATTTTACAAATAGGAGATGGATTGTACTCATCCACATAGGCCTCGATATAGTTTATTTTTGACTCCATCTTTTGATCATCATGCTAGCATACCTGTAGACACATCTATGACATTGTCTACTACTTAGGTATGATATATATACATGTTTTTATAGTGTATAAAAAATTTAGTGTACAAAATATGTACTTTTTAGTTTACATACTTTGTAATTATTTATGTATATATAATTTTGACTCAACATTTATGTATCCATAATTTTAGGATTATATCACCATGAGTGTTGTTGAGAGTACAGGACTTAGCCAAATGGAGGTACCTACATCATCCTTTGAGGTTAGTATTGTGATTTATGTACATACATAGTTCATTATGCTCTTTATCAAATTTTAAAAATGTATGTATTGTAAATTACAAGACCTCTGCTGCATTTGGTTGCTTTCATAGTGCACCTCCTCCCATTATAGAGGGACATATGGCATCTCATGTGGTATTTATTTAGTGAATATTTAATTTATTTGTGCAGGATGATCCATCTACCTCACAGGGTGTCCCACATCATGAGACAACTCATATTACACAGGATGATCCATCTGAGACCTCTTCCCATGGAGTAAAGAGGAAATTTGATTAGATAGATTAGGTCTTGTTGGTACCTTTAGATTGTGTTTTTCTGACACATATTGTTTATTTTGATACACTTTGTATTAGGAAAATTAACTATATTATATGTATTTTTTGACTTCATAGATCATGTTATGACATGGTAGATCATGTACTATTTTTTTACAACTTCTTATCATGCTAGTGTATGTAGTATATATTATTATATTTCATCATGTTTTAAGTAGTCAAGCCATTCTCTTTATTGTGACATATTTTATTCATGAACATATAACACATTTTGTAAGTATATGTGCTATATGAACAATAATTTTAACTATTTATAGAGCATTAATACTGATATCAAAAAGATTATTAGATAAATATCACATCAAATTTATGCATTGATATCCATACAAATAAAATTGACCTACTATTATAAATATTTTTCATCTAAAAAATCCAAATTTATAAAATTTAGGTAAAGATTGAAGATTTTTTTATGAAATGATGGATGATACCCTTCCTTTCACACATTTTCTCATCAAGGTTATGTACGTATGATCATATGATTATGTACCTAGGAAATTCATGTACCTAGATGGTCCCTTGTAACTTTGACTTAGGTTTTCTTACATCCCAAGTGTCACTTTGGCTAGAATGCCTATTTTTCTAGACAAGACACTTGATGTCTTATCAAGTTGTTACATTTTCTTAAATATATTTACCTATGTAATTAAATAACTGATTGAGGTAGTTTTAATGTGTCATAATTGGTCCTAATATATTCTAAGTTTTGTAATGGGTCCTATGGCCACTTACAATCCATTATGACCCCTTATGATACATTAGAATCATTAACATCTAATTTGTGTGTCCTATTATAGTTAATGTGTTCTAAGGGGTCCTAATAGGGCCTAAGATGTCCTAGGACCACTAAGAACCCGTTATGACCCTTCATGGTATATTAAGACCACAGTTTAAAATCCAAGAGGAAACATTAGGACTGATTACAACTACTTATGAATTATTATAATGCATTTGAACATAGTATTGTATCATATGATGGTGAATGTGTTTAGAGGAGCTATAATTCATTCTTATGAGTCCTAATGGCCCCTAATAGATTATAAGGGTTCCTAACAGGTCCTAAAAGGTTGTGGGATCACTTAAAACACATTAGAACCCCTTAAGACACATTAGGACCCATTAGGGCATATTATAACCCATTAGTGTGTCTTATGCCCCTTAAGATTATCTAAGAGGCATTAATGGATTTTAATATGTTTTAAATGGTCATAATGTGCACCCTAAACGGTATTAATGGGTTTTCAAACCACATAGGACCAATCATGATCTGTTGTGAGATATTAGGACCACTTAAGACACATTACTATGTCTTGCAATGGTTAATGTGTTATAAGTCATTTTAATGGGGTCTAATGTATGCGAATAGACCCTAATGTGTCCTAATAAGACCTAATGTGTACTAATGGGTCCTGAAAATCTATAATGTCCCCTTAGAACATATGACTCATTAAGGCACATTAGACCTCTAAATGGTGTCCTACAATGACTAATATGTTATAAAGGCTCATAATGGGTCATAATGGTTCTTAGGAGGTTGTAACTAGTCTTAAGGATTCCTAGAACCACTTAGGACCCACTAAAACTCCTTAGGAAAAACCAGAATTGAATAGGACACATTACAACCCTAAAGTATATCCTATAATGACTAATGTGTTCTAAGGGTTCATAAAGTGCGTTAATGGTAGGAATGGGTTCCAAGGAGTCATAATGGGTCCTAAGGTTTCTTATGACCACATATGAGCCATCAAAACCTCTTGGAAACATTAGAATGTACTAGGACACATTAGGAAAGATTACTTTTAGGACTACAATAACTAATGTATTGTAAGTAGTCCTAAGAGGTGCTAATTTGTCCTAAGGTGTCCTAATGGGACCCCTTTCTGATAAATTACAAGCACTTTTAACCCTCCCCATATCCCTCCTTCCCTCTCTCTCCCTCTCTTCCTCCTTCCTTCCCTCTTACTTAACATGGTTAACATGGTTAAAACATACATGTCAATTATCAACATAACAATAGCATACAATGAATACAATGAGTAATGATCTTTAAATTATCATGTACAAGTGAAGGGTTTAATATTACAATCAATAGTAATTTGAAACTTCAAACAAACATTAATTTAAACATACTTGAATATAAAAGTAATGGAAAAAAATAGGAGCTCATTACTTAAATTGACAATTAATTTATAATATCAAGTGCACACCTTTAACATTCAAATAGAAGTAAACTCCTATTTTTAAATTTGTTTGTACAACATATTTCACAATATGTAAGACAATGTCAATGATAAATTTATAGAAGTGAACTCAAAAAATAAAATTGGTTGAACACATCTCTTCAAATGAGGTCCTATAAAATAAAATTGTAAAACAAAAACACATGTTACTAAATGCATAAATTAATATGAGGTATCTAAACTATGTAAATATATGTGTAATTTGTATGTACTCACTATGTGGAATTACACAAGATGTTGATGCTCGATCCACTTTAACATTTAAATTTGCATAAATTTTAATTGAGACCTAAATAAGAGGAATATATATAAGTTCTCTAATTTGGTATTGACATGCAAACATACACGTAATTAAATTATATAAGTACATATATAAAAATAACACAATAAAAAAGGAAACTTACATGTGTTTGATTTAAATGTAGTCATCCCATTGTACCATTCACATCCTCTCTTTTGTAATGCATCTATGATTTTCTCATACTCGTCCATTAAAATTGTCCATAATACCTTATTGGTGGGTCTCCCTTTATATCTTTCTAATTTGATATTTTTTGCCACAACCAAATGAGAATAGTGTAAAATCTTCTCTTCAGATTGGTAGTCTTCAAATGATAGTAAACCATTTCTTCTTGTTAGGTATCTACGTAGCCAGGTGCCAGCTACAATGACAGACCCAACTGGATGCTCAAAACCATCATCATCTACTTGATGACATATCAATTTTTTCTTAGGTTCCACACATCTAGCTAGAAAATACTTAGTCTATTCATCATTATTACTAGGCACAATAACAACATAAACATGTCCTACAAGATAAGATAAAGTATAGAAACACTTTAATAAAACGAGTACATATGCAAATTATATAAATTGAAGCATGAGATCAAAACAAAATGTAATTAAATTGTGCATACGAGGTTCTATGAGGTTTGAGATATGATCATAGTATTTTGATTAAAAAATAACATTCTAGACTTCATTTACTATATCATCTTGAAAATGTGTGTCAGTAGGTGCTAATGATTTTTGTTGCCGATCCTCAACCCATTCTATATTATTGCATTCTTCCCATTAACCTATAAGACAAAATTGACAAAAATAAGCAAGCTCCCTAGTCCATATGGTCCAAGTGTTAGAATATAAACTCCTAAATGAATGCCATTTAGATGACCCACTAATTATATCACAGTCATATCTTGAAAGGATATTCTTCTCTTCAACTAAGTAGAAGAAACATTTGATTGTAGATTTCTCACTTGATCTCATGTATAAATATTTGTTACACCATTCGAAAATATCATGTGCATTTTTGAATTTAGCTTTTTCCTCAAATTTTAATTTCTCTCTACTAAGGGCTCTCTTCACACATGCACAGGCACCATCATGTTCTCCTTTACCATGTCTAACCTCAAAAAAACTCCACACATGTTGGATTTTAGTTTGCCTATGTGTCCTACTCAACCAATAGAACATTATAGCATTCTTGAATTGTCCTGTACAATTATCTGACCATATCCAATGTTGTGTCATTTGAATTTGTCTCTCTTTTAAATTATCACAGAAGACCTTGAAACAATATTGGACAAACTCAGATGAATGGAGTTTATTATCACTCATATAAAAATGGTACTCTCTTAATATTTTTTGATCCTCCTCTATACTATCAGGTGCATGCCTATAAACTACATGAACATAAATTATTACTTGCACTGAATTGTAATATTGTGGTTGTGCCTCTTCTTGCGGTGCAAGTGTGTAATTCTCTGCAAAGTCAACAATTGAAAGTATAGTACCAATTGTTAATGTATTCTTACATATGCAAAATTTTCCATCAAGCCATCTAGCATATTGAGAGTGTTTAACATATTTTGGTATGATCACACTCTTAAACTCATCCATAAATGCATGACAACTAACTTTATCTATAACTAGATCACACCTTCTTCAAATTTTCCCATCCTTCAATGGATATTCAATAGTTTTGAATCTTTTTACCTCAACTAATTGTTTCCCAAAAGTAGTCAAAGCATTTTCATGCAAACATTCATCTAAAAAAAAAAGATTGTTGCACATATCACATGTACCAGAAAAACATGCATTGAAAAGAAAGTATTGATCATAAGGTGGCTTAGAAAAAAAACCTGATATGAAATCCTTTATAGTTTGAGATGGTATTTTTATACCACATTCTTGCAACATTTCTTTACTATGCATGGTACCATGTATAGATCGAAATATATCATAATTGTAATGAAATTAAATATGAGTTTTATAACAACATGTGATTCTTTCCTTGTTAATCCTTACATACCATGGCTTACACTTTTTAAAAGATCTTTGACTAATGGTAATATTTAATACCTTACCATCTACAAATTTTCTAAACAATTCAGTTTGAGTCATGTCGAAAAGGCGTTTAGGATGTGGATCACGTATTTTTGATCCAATTCTCAATTAAAAAACATCTCTTAAATTAGGTGATACTCTTGTATTATCATGCCAAAAAAATTTAACCAAACTTTTGACTTCACTAGTAAGTTTCATATCACATCTCGGGAGTCTACCACTAGAAGTCCACAAAATATTTGTTGGATCACATTCAAAGTTAACCATTCTCTTTACAACTCTTTCTAAAGTCTTACAATTCAAATTAAGATATCCACTCATGTTGCTAATCAATCTTTTTTCAGTTGTTGATTTGTTAACTAAAGTTGTTATTGCTCGTCATGCTGCATTCTTATCCTTAGAGTGACTTCTCTTTCTAATAACGTCAAAGGCACTAGCAACAGTGGATACAACTTGTTTTAAAGACTCATTTTTATTCTTGGCTTTTGCATACATTCCTAACCTTTTCAATACTTTTTACATTTTAGACATTTTAACTAGTTGCAACATCAACTAACATTGAAAACCAAATTTGTTATTATAAAAATATCTCTATATAATCTATTAGCATGTGTCCTAATTTGTTTCCATGAAACCAATCCCTCAAGATTATCTAGCACATCATTAGGAATATGAAAATTATGTTCAGAGACTTTACAATCATTTTGAAATGTTTGTTCAGTAGTTGGTGTTTCTATTTCTACATTCATGCAATTTTTATTTTCAATTGACATTTCATTTTCACTATTATTTGGGATTTGAATCTCATTTTAAATTTTTTTTGGTATTTCTTTCGGGGCATGCATTTCCATTTGAGTTTTTTGTGCATGATCATTTGACAATTTATTCTCATGAAGAAAATCTAAATCATTTAAATTGTAACCTACTTCTAAAAAATCGCCAATTTCTTCACGAGTAAAAGTTTGAGGGTTTGGAGACACACCTGTATTGAATGTATGATTAGAATGTGCACCTGAATTTCCTTGTATTGTGTTCTCTTTTTTGGCCTCTTCATCCATTATGGTATTGTCACTATCTTTCTCCTTTGAAACATTGTTCAAGTCTCTAATTCTTTGTCTTCTCTCTCGTTTATGTTGTGCGTCATTCTCTTTATTTGTTGCAATCTCCTCATCTATAAGAACTTTTTTTTTCTTCTTTCTTCATTGTTTTGATCCCATGTTTGCACCACACTTGAATTTGAATCAATAGCTTGCAAATTGTAGAAAAAGACAAGAAAATAGAATAAATATGACAGAATTCACTATTGTAGATCAAAATTGTTATTCAACCATTTCAATCATTGAAATTTTGCCTATGGGGTAGCTTTTGGGGCCCAATAGGTACATAAGAATTAGGTACCTAATTGTTTAAAAATCAGGTACCCACTTACAAATTGGGTACCCAATTTTAAAAGAATTGGGTACCCAATCTTTAAACAATCGGGTACCCAATTCTTACAACGGTTAACATGCAATCGAGCACCCAATTTTTGAATTACAAATTGAGTGCCCGATTCTTGAGACATGATCAAAAATTTGGAATAGCCATGACTTTTGCATAGGGTTTTTCCTTGGGGAAAGGTATGGCATAAGCTTGGTCCCCCCACCAAGCCATGCCTTTATGATCCATTTTTTTTCTAAGGCATTTAATCAACAATTTCAAGGATTGTTGTAATTTTTATATAGTCATCCTCATTGAATTTTTTGATGAAACAAAAATCCATTATAGGTCTTACTATTCCTATTTCAAAAATGTAAATTTTATAGTGTTATTAGTTTATTTTCTATTTTTCAATTATTTATAAATCAAAACTATCTCTTAAATGTTAAAAGTGACATTCACTAAAACTTTAATAACTTTTTTATTTTATAATTTTTTCTAAAATTAATTTATATGTCATCAATCTACATACAATTCTTTTGCGGTTAATTTTTTTTTTGAAAAAGGTGAAATTTTGATCAAATTATGGTGTCCGTACATAAGAGGTTTTAAAATTTACCTCTATAGCCAATTAATAATTAATGAAAGAAATTATTCAATAAAAAATTAAGAAAAAATATTGTCATCAATCTTAGGTGTATTAAGTAACTCCCTTTAAAAGGATTTACGAAAATTCATTTATTTGTGTCAAATTATGGTGTCCACACATGAGTGTGGTATGGTCCTAAAACATGCATTTTGAAAAAGTGGTTTTTAAAAATTCATACTTAAAAAATAATCTATCATATGGGTATACAAATAAATTACATATTCAAAAACTAGATTCTGAACAGTAAAATTTTTATTGCTGAATTTTTTTAATATTCAGTCTCTAAATACCTCAAATTTTGACATCAATTGACAAAGAAATCAAAAAATAGGAAAAACACTTCCACTTTTTGCCCAAAAGTGAGACCCAACTTCTTGCACTAACCCTTACAATATTTTAGATAATCCATGTTATGCGAACTTTCAACAATTCTTTCCTTTAACACTTCTCTTTGAACTTCATAGGCTTTTCCCATTCATCAATATTACTTAAGTTGAGGGATTCCTCAAGTTAGCAAGTATATCATTCTAATATATGGTAATAAGTCTGTGAAATTCTATATGGTAACATCAATTAGTGGTTTTTGTGAATCCTTTAAATTAGGAAACTTTTTAGTCAAGGACGGGAAGTGATGTGGTCTAGATGACCTTTGATTAAAATTTGTCACATTAACAATGTATATGTAACCTTTACAAAGGTTGGCTCCTAGCATAGCTCATTTCCAAAGAGATTGTTTTTAGGTTGCTAGTCCCAAGTGGTTTTTATGATGTTAATTGTGTGAATGTTATTTTTGTTGAAAGTTGTTTTTATATGTTTTACAGTTTAGCAACTCAGTAATAACTAAGATATCACTAGGTAATAACTAAAATTTTACTGTTAGTCAATAATGCATAGAATCGTGGTTTACAAGTTTAGATTAAACTATTTAATAGAGTTAATTATTGTCTACACTCCTCCTTCCACAACTATCTAACATCAAGTATTATGAATGAGTCAAATTTTATTAGATGTGTAACATAATAAAGAAGAATCAATACAAATATTTTATATATAAAAATTTGGCAATTTCATTATCAAGGAATCATGTAGGAGAAAGAATATTGATACAATGTATCACTTCATAAGGGAATTGAGTTTTTAAGGAAAACTAGTTGATATATTCACTAAGGAACTACCAAGGAATAACTTTAAATATTTGAAAGAAAATTTGGTACTATTGATGCAAAATTATTTAATGAGAGATATTTAGGAAGAGTGTTTGTGAGAATTAATCTCAATCTTTAACATAATCTATATTTTCAATGTACATTACTAACTTCCCATCACTAACTCTCATTCATCATCATCCATTATCATCTTATGTTTGGAGTCTTTTAAAAGCTATATTCCTACTATATCTCATTTAATTTTAAAAAATTCATTAAAAAACATATTCATTAATTTTAAGACTCTAACTAAGATAAATTATCCTAAAAATGATAAAATAATATAAATAAAAATATATATTAACTGAAAAAATGAAAACAATCTATACAATTAAATGCTTCTCTAGTCTGGCCAAAGGAATCAATCTATTCTCCAAGATCTTAGGAATGTGCTAAGGAGTTTTTAAGGGCTCATTTGGCTTATATATAGTTTTACGGGGTTTCAAATGGGAGCCCTTTAATCTAGAACTGGTCCATTCGAAAGGGTTCTAATTAGATTCTTTTATTCATGTCTATGTCATGTCGACACCATCTGGCACTGCATACATTTAGTCAAAACTCTTTCAACTTGGCCCTCTTTAGCTAGATATACTTCATGCGGGACCCCTTTGAATGTCCTTTATTGTGATACAACTTTTTACTTTTACCATATGTAGTCTTTATTTTCTTAAAATTTACTTTCATACTATATCCTTTATAGGATTATGGACTTATAACACATATGCATTCTTAAACTATTATTTATATGGGTTCAATTTTTTAATCTAAATTGCTCAATACAGACTAGTTACATATTTTTCTTCTACCCTCATATTTGAGAAAATTATATTACCAATTCATGAAAGGTTTCAAAATTCATGTTTTTTAAATAATATTTTTCTAACTATGTCAAATGATGAAACATTTTATGTTTGTATGTGTAAGGATTATAATTTTGTACCCATTCTAGGTAGTAAAATTCTAAAACATTTAAAAATTAATGGAATATTAGACTTAATTCTTAGCAATATATAATTAGCAAGAAGATAATTTTTTTGCCAAGATCATTACAATACATTTTCTAAGAATTTTGCACTGGTTTCTCTCCAACCCATCTACCCAAGAGGCCATGTTTCTTTTAATAATCCAATATCTACTTTGATATCAATATCAAATTTAATGACGAGCATCCTTCGTTAAAATTTTGTGTTCCTCTTTATCCACCTTCTTAAGGATAAGATATTATTTTCCATTATTGATTTGAGAGTAATGGAGTGAGGCACTACCTACCTAACCATATAAATTTGGATGATCATATTATTTCTCTACAAACATGCAACATTTCCCAAAATTGTAACATCATTGCTAAAGAAACATGGAAAGATACCAAATAACATATACTATTTGTGTGTGAGTACTTTTGTATACATGAGAGGGCTAATTTTTGTATTTATTTATTTGATGTAGCTATGGAATCTACCGCTAAAAAGATACATGTGTATTTGTGTGTGCACACGTGTATGTGTAGGTATATGTGTATGTATGTAAATTGATTAAAAATAATCTTATTTACAATTTATTACAATTTTATTAGAAAATAATAACTATTTTATTTTTTGGAATATTTAATTTATTGATAATTTTTTAAAATATATTTTTATTTATTTTCTATTATTTTTCTAAATATTATTTTATAATATATTATTTATTTATTTTAATAATTAGTTATTATTAAATATTCATATTATATATAGTTAATACATTTTAAAATATATTGAATTGAATTTCTTAATTAATATAATTATAAGATAAATAATAGTTTAAAATATAATTTAGTAATTTTTTTTTTTTCATTTTACTTAATAGATGTCTTACAATCAAATACAACTTCAACCATATAAATCTTCTTGAAAATGTTTGAATCGTTTTCAACATTTGGGAGTCAAAATAGCTAAATATTGAGTGTGTAGTATTAGGTATGTTTATTTTTATTCTTCATCAATATAATGTGCATTTACAAATATGTAATTAATTTAAAATAAATAAATATTTATATAAAATTTCTATGAAAATATCTTCATTCTTTGAATTTGAAAATAGGTTTTTAACGCATTTATAGTTAAAATAATTTTACTTATCTAGCTTTGATTGTGTAGTGAATATATAACGAATTAGAAGTATATAATTTGTATTCTTGTAGCCATCAAAAGCATACTTCATTTTCACCACATTATAATTTGAAAATGTGACTTCTCCTTCAACAATAGATGTTCTCCAAGAAAATTTCATTTTCATAGCATCATCTTTAGCTCATATATAATATTAAGGATAAAACAGAAAGACACATGATGAAAACGATGTGGGAATAGCTTGTACCCTACCCCTCATGATATTTGTACTTTCAACCTTTCTTTCAAGAATAGGAATTCTCCATGACTATTCTTTAATTCTATAAGAAAACTTCATTTTCGCAACATTACATTTAAAACATGTACAATATTAAGAATGGCAGTGACAATGATACAAGATTATTTAGTTATCCTATCCCTTGTAACATTTGCACTTCTCTTTCAAGAGTACACAATTGACTAGGGGAGAGGACCCAATACTTGAATGTGTTCCAATAGTTGTGAATGGAGCTGTTCACTTAATACCTACACTTACTGACTTAATGTCCATTTTTTTGACAACATTGTACTAATACTTGTGACTTTAAAGTTGTTAGTACAATGTTAACTACCCAAAATTGAATAAAATGTATCCTCAGTTATAAAAATTAACTAATGATGTGATGTCACATCAGCTATTCAACTATGGGTACCCTTTATGCACGACCATTGGTCTCACTTTTTTTTTGGGCTGTTTTGGACAACTTGACAAAAAGCATGTTGATGTGGCATCATAATGGGTGATGTGGACTTGAAACCTTAGTCATAAGTAGATGACTCGCCAAGTAAGTTGTAAAAAATTGGGAGCAATTTGAAATTTTTACGTAAGATTTTGATAAGCGCAAAATTAGTGTGTTCAAGTACCGGGTCCTCTCCCCTATTATAGGAAAAAAGACTTTGTCTCAGCCAAGTGATGGAGACCAATAATAAACCAAAAATAATCTTATCCTTATCATCTTAGGATTTCTTTAATGTGTTTCTTCCACATGCTTTCTTATCCTCACTCTCTATATATTTTTAAGAGATAATGAGTTGAATCTTATCCTCATCATCTTAGGATTTCATGCATTTCTTCCAGACGCTTTCTTATCCTCACTCTCCCTCTATACATTTTTAAGAGATAGTGAGTTGTGTAAGGTGCAAAGGTTGAGATGGAAGCAGATCAGTGAAAAATGGCACAGGCTACCATAGCTGCAATAGGGAGCTTGCTTGTAGAAAAGGGACTAGAGCTGTTAAATTAGCAACTAGCAGAAAATGGAGAGCTAAAGCCTAGGTAGGCAAAGGAAGTGTTAGTCAAATTTTTTGAAGAGTTCGACGTAAGCAAGAGGTATGGATTAATCAAGAGTTACAACGAATCCATAGAAGAATTGTTTCATAAACTAAGAATAGAAGATTGGTACATATGGATGTCAAAGACCACTTTAAGGGGGACAATTGCTCATGATAATTGGAAACGTTTGTCAGCACGGTACTTATTCAATTAAGCTTGGCACCATGAAAGATATCATGAGCATCTAGAAGGAAGAATGTTCCTCAGAGCCCATCTTCATCTCTTGCTAGATTCTGTCGGATTCTCTAATCTCTGGTAACGGGAAATGGTCATAGAAAAACATTGGGGTGATTTGTTGAGCATCTCAAGAGACTATGAATACAGAAAGATATGGAATGCTTATTTTGGATTTGGGCCACCATAGGAATTGCAGTTCTTTTCCCATGGGGGAACATTCTATTCTGCTAGTTCAAATAAGTATTTGGCCACTGTCTTCAACATGTACAAGGATATGGTGAGCCTTCTTAAACAGCGAGGAAAGATTAAAAGGTGTTATGACCACCAGTCACACCACGCCCATGCCTGGGACCCCCTATTTTTTTTTGTTAGCTGTTTTCTTTTTCTGCAGAGTGCAAGTCTGAAGGAGTCATGAAATATTTTGAAAAGAAGAAAAATCCGCCAGTTCAGAAAAAGCCCGCTCTCTAAAATTTTGGAGCTCAAGTCTGAAGGAGTCACGAAAAAGAAAAATTCCTTCATTCCTTCAAAATTTCACTTTCCATAAAAGCATGGAGCGCAGTTTACAATCAGTGAGGGAAAAAGATAAATCTTTCATTCCATGAAAATCTTGACCTGCAAATCATGGAGCATAAATTAGCAGGAGTTGTGGAATAATTTGAAAAAGGCAAAATTCTTCAAAAGATCGCTTTGGACTATGGAATGCACAAGGAGGATATGGCAGCCGGATTTTCTACTGGAGAATTTATGGACCCACAGTCGGTGCTCAAAGGTGCTAGGCACATGACAGCTGTAGAAATCAATTGTGAGCCAACTGTCAAGGAATATGCCCATACTTTTTACATGAAGAGACAGTGGTAACTACTAAGCCTACTGCTGATGGTAATAATGCTATAGATATGTTCCATCAGTATGCTAGTATAAAGTGGCTGAGTAACAAGCAAATAAGTAAGTTTGATGATGCATAGTGGCTTCTTATTCAGAAAGCTAGAGAAGAGAAACTTCTTCAGGTTACTATCTATTTGTCTAAGATGACTTAGATGGCACTTTAATGAATGAATTTAAAGCTTTCTATCTTAGTGATGGAGTGAGTAGATCAGTGCAACTTTGGAAGGAATAGCATAAACTAATATTGAAGGATGCCATATGCAACTAAATTTTGCCTAGTATGGAGAAGGAAGCTCGAATAGTGTTGTCTGTAAGAACCAAAAACTGGCTACTTCAGGACTACAGAATGCAGCTGTGGTAGAGAAATATTATCATTGAAGCAAAAGACATCCAGTAAAAAGCGAGAAAATTGGAATTTTTTAGAAAAAATCCAAAATTTAGAGGAAGAGGGTGAAATTCCTTGAGAAGTGAAAATTGGGTTAAGAGAAAAGTGAAAAAAGCAATGTTCCTTAAAAAAAAAGTTTTTTTTGGATTTACATTAAAAAATTAAATATTAGTTTTACTAATATTTAATTTGATTTTTTTTGAATAATAATCCAAAAAAATAAAAGATGGAGAAAAGTTGGAAATGAATTTGATTTTTTCATTTAAATATGGAAATTAATTAAATATTGATTTTTTAATTGATATTTATTTAATAAAAGTGAAAAAAAAAAATCAAAATGGGATAAGAAATACTTAGCTTCATCTTGAATCTAAGAGTATCAAAATAGCAACCTTTTGAAGCAAACAACAAAAAGTGACAAGTGGTCAAAAAAAATGGAAACCTTGATGGTTAAGTAAAGCAATTGCCTAATTTTAGTCTATAGCTTTAAAGGCATCTTTTTTGAAGGATGATTTCTATAAGAAACCCTCTCATTCATTCAAGCTCACACAAAAATTTGAAGAGAAAATCAAGAATAGGAGTAAGATTTGAGGAATTCAAGGAAGTAGATTTTTTGAATTTTTTTTTGGGAAATTGTTCAGGAGATTTCTGGGAATTCACAAAAGAATATTTTGAATCCTATCAGAAAGGAATTTTCTTTGCAGTGATTGTGAAATTTTTTATTTCTTGCGGAAGTGTTAAAAAGTGAATCTTGAAAGGAGTATGGAAATTTTGGTGAAAATCCAAAATCTTTGTCTTAGGGACAAGTTGTATCTGTTGTTAATACTTTCCTTGCATAGTCTTATGTGTGTACATTTTCTATTTTGTAGGAAAGGAGAATGGTAGAGCCCAGGGGAATAGGAGAAACGCGAGGAAAAATAATAAAGAATTAAAGGAGAGGATTCTATCCTGAATCCAAAATTGTATCAAAGTGGGCAGAAATTAGAGATACAAGTCTTGGCGGCCTTGATCTGAAAGATTTTAACCAGAGAATGATCAGATATAGTGACTATCACCCGACACACCCAGCCACTAGAATTGTGAGAAGTGGAATTTTTGCTATAGCTAGCTTCCCCCCTTCTTTTCAACATCCAGAGTTAACCGTGGAATGTACTAAGCACTACAATCCTAGAGACAGAACCATCCGAGATTCTAAATGTAATATTCTGGCAAATTTTTCTCCAGCATCCATTTTTGAAGCATTTGGAATTCCTTCAAATCCAAGGATGGTCACAAAAACACAAGAGCAAGCACTGAGAATCTACATGTCTGGAATCAATTTCTATGAAGAAATAATCAACAAAAGCTGGTTGAAAAAGAATAGACCGCGTCATTCTAAGATTCCTAAGGAAAAAGTATGGGTCGACTTGCAGAGGGAATATAGTGATATATTAATGATGTTGAGTTGCATATTTGGCATGCCTTATTCTTATAGGTTTGAATCTTGGATGTGGTATTTTGTTGAGCAGGTGATGGAGGAAGGCGATAGAATAGATTGGGCTAGGCTCATAAGTGATAATCTAAATGAACAGTTGATGAATCTAGAGCATACAAGGAAATTTTACATGAGCTCCTATGTCATCTACATGCTAGCATGGAGGACAATTTATGATGGACTATGATGCAAAGGACCGATTAGAAGCAGAACCCAACACATCAGAGTCCATGAATGTTACCCACAATTGCATTTGCATTCAAAGGATGATTACATGAGGGTTAATGATATATTTTCCATGCGCATAGTAGGAACACTACAAAAGAGGCCACATATAAGAATGTCAATGGGTGTAATGAAGTTGGTTGAGGAATATGGCGGCAGGTTCATTTAGTTTCCTACCTTTTCATACATCCGAGTTCAAAGATTCTCCACGGAGCCATACAAACTTCCCAGGTATCCAACAGATAAGATGGTCTTGTTAGAGCTTACTCAACAACTTACTGCCTATGACAAGATTCAAAAAGGGAAGAAGAAGTTGGGATTGCAATTTCCAATTTCCATAGGAGAAGGGAAAATTGAGGTATGGCCATGTCTAAAAGCTACAGAGAAATCATTAGATGAGCTCCACTTCTTCTGCCTTCTGCTTTATCCAAAGAGGAATGATTTTGATCCTTACAACAAGATCTCATTAGTAGGAGGATCAAAGTACCAACACAAGGTTCACCTTGAAGACTTTTGGGCAAATGCAGTAGATGAGAATGAGATTAGAAAAAGGTTGCATTCAAGACTACCATTGAACATTATTAGAACATGCAACATATTCAAGGTTCCTGATCAAATGGAGGACCCAAATGTGATGTGAAAAGGATTCAATCCAAAAATGATAGCTCAACCATTTGATTGGAAGAAGAAAGAAATTATAGATCTCGAAGCCCTTTCAAAACAAGTTTTAGATTTTACAAAGTGGTGGATCGAGCGTAAGCTTGAAAAATTAGTTGCACCAGCTAATGGATTCACATATAGGTTGCTTGGCCATAGACCACTTAGGGATGAAAGATCAGGAAAAATATCTAAAGGGACTATTGAGGAAAGAGGAACTCCATCCGAAGATGTAGGAACCAAGAAAGCGAAGGAGGTACCTCAAGAGAAGTGTCCTGATTGAGGAAGTCATCCAGGAACCTCAAAATAAGAAGCAAAAACATGGAGATGCTCCCTCTTCTCCGAGTCAAACTCCAAGTGTCCAAGAGATAGAAACTTTTGAAAGGCAGGATGTAGGGACAAGTATAAGGAGATTTGAGAAAGAAGAGAATTTGGATAGGCCAATTCATGATAGGCTGAGTATAAATGTCTATGAAAAGTCCATGCAAGAAAAAGGGAGAGATCAAGATATCGCTATAGAAGAAAGTCTTGCTACAATCTTAGAGTGAGAAATGTTTAATGATGGAGATCGTCCACTAGAGGAAGAAACTCCAGGAGTAGCAATACATCTTCCAAGTGCCGAAGCTATAGTTCCTAAGGTTACAATGGATAGTCTAGGAGGTGAAGAGGAGATTGACATTTGAGCAGTCCAAAGGAAAGAACAATTGGTAATTTCAGGGGACCAAAGTATACCCATTCTAGAATGGTTGAGGCAATGAATTCAACTGCATCAACAAAGGGAGGTTGATCCAGCAATTGAATTACAGTAAATTTTGGACCAGTCAAACCAATCAGAAGAACAAGGGAAAGCAAAAAGATATACTAAATTCATCAAAGGAGAATTAGGATCCAAAATCTTGTAGATTGCGACTCCCACAATTGACAAAGGGAAAAATTAGATTGCTCTAGATGAATATCATGTTATAGAAGTAAATCTTGGTCAGGCCTCTTGAGAGCAAATATTGGAAGAATTTGATGATTCCACACAGGCTTTGAAGGATAGGCTAAAGAAAGTAGAAGTAGGGTATGAAAAGAAAAAAAGAGAAATTCGGGCCTTATGTCAGTACATCAATAACTTGCCTCATCCAGTAAGAGAGGAAGGTCCATCATTTGTCCCTCCAACAAGTGTTTCCAGTGAAGTGATAGGTGATATTGATAGAATCAAGTGGATTGCTTAGGGTGCAAAGATTTGGATCGAAGGAATTCAGGTGGTAGCCTTCAAAGATGTAGAAGAATTAGTGCAAGTGCACAATAGGGCATTGGTTGCAATCTCTAGGATCCAGTGCATGGAGGAATCATGGGTGGATGAGCATATTTACCAAGAAGAGGTGATTGCCGACGTTCAGAATCTGATGGATACCCCAAAACAAGAATTGATTGATGGTCGAGTTATTAGCGAGGGGGATGTCTATGATTTTATTCAATGGTATACTGCAGTGATCATGGCTAAGGAAATGTTTGAAAGCTTTACCAGGGAATCCAGTCAATGCAAAAAGATTGTTGATAACATCAAGCAAGGAATATTAAATGTAGTTGCATCCTTGTTATCACAAAGATTGGGGGAAGAAGAAATGACAAGTGATAATCTGAAAGTCAAGTTAGAGGAATTCTTTTAGCTAAATGTATATGGAAGAGATGATTTTGAGAACTTCTCCATCTTCTCAAATACAATGCACACTACTAAGGACTTACTACTAGATTGGGATGAAAGCTTGGGAAAAGAAGAAAGAGCAATTGCAGTTCTAGAATTCAAGCAAGAATTTGCACCAAGCATCAGTACAGAGGAGTTGGAAATAGTGTTAAATCAATTTGGATCTTTCAGGTGGAAAAATCAAGGATAGATGCATTAAATGCATATTGGGTGTGCATAGGGATCATTTATTACACCCCACTCCTTCTTAAATTAGCATGCATAGTGGGCATTTATTACCCACTATAGTAGTGAATTACTTATGGCATTAATGTAGATTTCTTTCCATTGCCCTAAACCTAATTAGGGCTGATGTGGCACAATCTTGGCCATTGGTTATTGTGATCATCTGGGCCACCTATTGTAATGGAGGGCCTATATAAAGGCCTCATTTCTCATTTGTAAGGGGGACTTTTATGAGATTGTTGCTATGAGTTACTGAGATAATAAAGTTTTCATTGGAGTTTGGTGAATATTTGATGTGTCTTAGTGCTTGCTTGTTCTCTTAAATTTCTTCAATTAGATTAACTTTAGCATAGTCAATGTGTGGTGATTACAATGGATAATATGATGGTGTATTGATGAATTCCTTTGGTTCATACTTTTTGACATTTTAGTGATTCTAATTCATTGTGTAAAGTTACCCTGAACCCCCTTCATGCATATGTTCAACTTCTATCATTTGTATACATTGTTCTTTATGATGGTGTATGCGGTGATATGAAAATCTTTGGCATAACCCTTGAAGATTGCACTGGTTCACGCTTAGTTGTAGTATAACTTGACGAAGCGGAATTTAGTAAATTGAGGAATTTGTCCACTAGAATACTATTTTTTGTTATTACTACCCTTAGGATTAGAATATAATTCCTGAACCTTGTCTTATTAAATTTTTGCATATTTTTTGAAAACTCCAAAAAAAGTACTTCATTGCAAAACCCTAAGATAGCTCCCACATCTAGTATGGCTTGAAATGAATATGAACTAACACGTAAGGTCCCTTGTGATCATCAGCAAATCACATCAACCACCGATCTTATCCATAGTCAAGACCTGACATTAAAGGAACCTTGAAGTCATTGTATGATCTTCTAGCAATCTTAGCATACACAAGACTTTATTCAAGAGAGGATAAGATATTTCGGTATTTTGTTCTATTGTTTGGTGAGTCATAAAACACACATCAACAAAAGGTTTGTCCCTTCTTATAAAGATGACTACTATATTGTAACCCTCTTTACACTTGGGGAGGGAAAACATAATATCTACTAAGGGTAAATGTTTATGCAGTGTATATGTTCTTGTTTGGAGTAGTGTTTAATTTACTCTATTCATGTGTGGGTGTCTTTGTTTGAATTAAGTATGATGTGTGGGTGTTTCTATTATAGAAGAGAGGAAAAGGGTCCTGATTTTGTGGAACAAAATGATCAAAGAGCATTTCTGCACTGGACCGTCATTATAGACTAGCTGAAAAAAAGAGCATCACCAACACAAACTGTTTATATTATAATTATGGATCATGTGTAAGTGTATGAGTGTTTATGTTATAATTAAGTCACATTAGCTTTGGTTTCGCCAAATGCCGAAGACAATGTCAAATTAGTCAGTTTGTACACTTATGAGATGTTCATTTTGGTGGGCTGTCTAATTGCTCATCTTCGACTGTGTGAGTTGTGTTCTGTTGTTTAAACTGTTCTTCTAGGGAATCAATAAAAAAATCCTTCAAATTTGTGAATGGTTGGACTTCTTTCCAACATTGAAATTAAAATTCAATTAGACTCATTTTTATTTGATTTTTACAATTTATTAATTTAAATGAATCATTTTGTTCTGCCTTTGATTGCGTGCAATTCTTAATAATCACATGGTGAGGAGTAACCCTAGAATAGCATAATCTATGTATGGAAGATCATCCAAAGTAATAGTATAAGAAAAAATAATCCTTTCAATTTCCACGGCACAAAATTAATGGTTTAACGACAGAGACCACAACAACACAAAAATATACGCTTAACCTCACTGGAAAATATTTTGGGACTGCGCTTAACCTCACAATAAAATATGCTAGGTTCAAGTCTTTTAGATTTCAGTAGTAGCCATTATCCATTTAATGGCATTTATCAAGAAGTACATGTTAATAATAACGTATGTCCAAGCTTATGATGATAATAATCTCTCGGTTA
Organism: Cupressus sempervirens; assembly: GCA_028749045.1. Lineage (NCBI taxonomy): Eukaryota > Viridiplantae > Streptophyta > Pinopsida > Cupressales > Cupressaceae > Cupressus > Cupressus sempervirens. The sequence continues at coordinate 714,047,598 of CM053786.1, read as the reverse complement.
GTATTAGGGTTTGAGCATTTAAAAAAATAAAAACAAATTCCCACATGAATCTTCTACTGTTTCATGACGCCAAACTCCCGATGCAGAGGAAGCTATAGGATAATAATCATCTTTCTAGTCAACGATGGCCTTATTTATCTTTCCCTCTTGTTTAAGAGAGCTCACCACTTCCTTGTACATAGTCAAGACAATGTAGAGCCATTTCCACCATGCAGTTCCATACAATGTTCCCCATGGGTAGAAAACCATTGCACTCTGTGTGGCGTCCCATATGCATAATACACATTCCATATCTTTCCATATTCATAGTCTCTTTAGACGGTCAACAAATCAGCCCAATGTTTTTCTATGAGCACTTCGCTGTACTCAATGTCTGAAAATCCCACAGCATGAAATAAGACATGAAGATGGACTGAGAAACATTTTCCCTTCTGGGCGCCCTTCATAAAATTCTTGTTGCCAGTCATGATTGATTAAGCACTGTCCAGACAAATATCTCCAATTTTCGTGTGCTTGTGTTCCCTTTGTATCACTAATGTCTGTCATAAATACGTACCACTTTTCTCTTCTCAGTTTCTCAAATAAATCTTCTATCGACTCGCAATAACCCTTCACTAATCCATACCTTTCTCTTTTATCCGACTTTTCAACAAATTTCACCAATTCTTCCTTTGTCAGCCCTGGATTCAATTCTTTAGATCCATAGGCATATTCTAATCCCTCCAATTTATCCAGTACCCACATCTGGAAGAATTGGTCCTATGATGATTAAGACAGCGGCCTGCGCCATTATTATTCTACTTCAACTTTCAGGCCTTCAAAGGGTATATACAGGATATGCAACTCATATAACTTATAAACTCTAAAGTGCAAGAACAATATTTGCATCCCAAATGGCTTATATGGATTTCCCGTCAACTACATTCTCATCAAAATTTGTCAGTGTGAAACCTATTTGGGAACAGTAACTTGTTGGATTTGGATTGTATAATTTTCTCTTCAAATGAAATGTAAAAGCATAATAGAGGATTCTAGAAATTCCAACTAGATGATTGAATAGGGTTAAGTCAAATTTTAGAAGTTATTTATGTTTAGATAGTTCTAGAAAAGTCTATTTATATGTCGGTTAATTTAGATGTTTCTAGAAACAATCAAAGACCCCTATTTATGTTTAGATAGTTCTAAAAAAAAGTCTATTTGTATGTCGGCTAATTATGTTTCTAGAAACAATCAAAGACCTCTATAAATAGAGGCATCTTGTAATGTCATTGATATGAACAAAATGATTAATAAAATATATTAGTACTGTAGCACATTGAGTATTTTAACATTTTAGTTTATTTTGTCCATCAGCCTTTTACAAGCTATATTAGAACTATCATAAGTTTTTACAAACAGTAGGATTAATTAGTCTGAAATACCAACAGATTAGTTTATTTCAAAACCTTAATATTCTTTTTTAAGACTTGTCTTGCCGCATATTATAATGTGACAAATGAATTTATAATCAAGATTTATTTGGATTGGGAGGCTTTCAATTTATCAAGTCCCTCCTTCAATTTATCAAGTCCCGCATCTGCAAGGATTAATCCAATGATGCGTAAGACAGTAGCCTGTGCCATTATTATTCTACTTCAACCTTGAGGTCTTCAGAGGGTATATACAGGATATGCAACTCACATAACTTATAATCTCTAAAGTGCAAGAACAATATTTGCACCCCAGACGGCTTATATGGATTTCCTGTCAACTGCGTTCTCATCAAAATTTATTTGTGTGAAACCTATTTGGGAACACTAAGATTAATTAGTCTGAAATAACAAAAGATTAGTTTATTTCAAAAACTTAATATTCTTTTCTAAGATTTGTCATGCCGCATATTCTAATGTTGCAAATGAACTTATATGGATTTCCTGTCAACTGCGTTCTCATCAAAAGTTGTTTGTGTGAAACCTATTTGGGAACACTAAGATTAATTAGTCTGAAATAACAAAAGATTAGTTTATTTCAAAAACTTAATATTCTTTTCTAAGATTTGTCATGCCGCATATTCTAATGTTGCAAATGAACTTATAATCAAGGTTTATTTTGACTGGGAGGCTTTCAATGTGATGATTTGTTCAAATCAGTTAATTGATCATCTGATTTTTTCAAAGTTAGAGATAATGACCTGTCACCATATGGTGGCTAAGGAATTTATAATTAAAATTTATTTGGAAAGAGAATCTTGTAGCATGAACACAAGATTAATTAGGCTAAATCAATTTATTAATGATCTTTTAATTTTAGAAATTTGAATTTAAAAAATAAAATTTGTCTTATTGTCTATTCTAAGATCATTAACGAGTTTATAATTAAAAATTATATGAGAAGGAAAAACAAAGTCTTTGTAATAGAGATAGGTTTGTTATTTTAAATAAATTAATTAAATGAGATACAATAATCAATGAATAAAATATTGACCGTGAATGATATATTATAATCACTTAAAAAAATTTGTCATGTCAAATCTACTTTTAGGAATGAATAGAGACAAATGATAAGGGAAGACCAAGGCTAGTAAAAGTATAGAAGTACATAGAAGTTTCTTTGGGTTGTTAGGAGGTTCAATATTTTAAATAAATTATTTTTGTCCCTTTAATAAATTAGAAAAGATAACATAAATAATTGATTAAACAAAGATGGTGAGAGACATATGATTATTATTTGAATAAATATGTTATTTTAAATATGCTTCTAGGAATAAATAGAGTGAGGGAAGACCAAGGCTCCCTAAAAATAAGGAAATACATGAGTTGGAATTTTTTTTTAAAGATTTTAATTGCATTTTCTTTCTAGCATATTAATTAAATAAGATATAATAAGTAATGGATACCAATCATGATGTTGAATGACATATTAAAATTATTTATTTGTAAATGGATGGAAGGAAATATTCATTTAAGTTGGTAGCTTCTTAATGTTAAATAATTGTTACTATTTTCTTAATCAAATAACATACAATAAATAATGGATAATAATCATGATAATGAATGACATAGAAAGAATTATTAGCAATTCATATTTTTAATCAAAAGAAAAGTAGTTAACAGTAACCATAAATATAAAAGTTTACAAAACTAAAAGGTATGTACCCTATCAAAGAAGTAAATAGACACTAAACGTAAAAGTCCTAAACACCAAACAAAAGCTAAAATAGAATCCTACAACCTCAAAACAACCAATGAACACTTATAGGGATTGGTTTTCTTAATGATGTTAATATTAATGTCTCCAACATTTCTATCGACATTATATGGAGAGAAGCATAAGGCTTATTCTTACTTTTGAATCACATTGTCGGACTTGAGATAATATCTAGAGCCATAGGGTTCTGCAACTCCTGAAAACCTTTATGCACTGCTTTGTCTTTGTTAATATCATATGTAATTATTACCTTTAGACAACCCATGTACAATTTCAACTTATTGATTAACCTTTGGAAAACGATTTTACTAATCTTTACCACTTTGTTCAATGCAATCTACATGCTATTAAATTTAACCTCTAGAATTTTTATTTATCCTTCATAGTCTAGTTCAAATTTCTAATACTTTTGGTTTTGTTTTAAGTGGTTTTGATTATATCACCAGAGGTAGAGGAGCCACTCCTAATATGTTTAGGCTCAAAACAAAAACAAAACAAAAAAAAAATTACTTTTGTTTTTCTTCTCCTCTTTGCACTCTCTCTAGATTTTTGACAATTTTGATATTTTTCAAATTATTTGGAAATTTTGATCTCTAAAGATTTAGATTTGGCCTTGTCCTTTTTCGTGACTTTTCCAATGTTCTTCGATGAGAAACCAAGGCCTCCATAATCATTTTAGTAGTTTTCTTTGGCATTTCTTTAAATAACAATGAAACAATAAAATCATCTATCTTGCAAGTGGTTGTTATGCTTTCAATGCTCTATCTTGTAAGAGGTAGAGATAGGAGGTAATTAAAGGGGACAAAAGTTACTTGGGAAAGTGTAACTCAAATAAAACCTTTTTATAGAGTTACCTACCAATTAAAAATAACCCTAAACTAACATATATTAAATGAAAACCCTAATAAAACATTAAAAAAAATATAACAATAAAAAAAAAACCAAACCCAATTCATAAATCATATAAATCCTAACTTTGTATTTTGAAATACAATAAACCTTAAGGTTAATATTAGACCAAATTCAATAAGAGTTCTTAACATTAAATAAATAAGAAATCTAGCTTATATTTATTGTCTTTATCTTTATGTGTACTATCTTAGTGGGAGCCTATTGACATATGATTGAAAAAGATCATTTGAAGTAGAAAGGTTGTTATTGTTGTAAGAAGTGTTTTCAATCATTGTTTTGTCACTGATGTCAAACTTGCTATATGTTGGTAATACAATTACTTATATATTTCAAGCAATGTCGCTTAGTTGATTGGTGAAGAGGATTTGATCAACAAGATGTAACAAAAGTACTTAGAGGAAAGGTTGAGTTATGATTATGTATTGAAGTGCAAGAATCAATTAATATAGAGATAGCATAATGTATTGGTGATCTACTTTAGGTTAAAAAATGTTAGGCTATACTTTAAAAATTCAGATGAAAAAGGTTGGACAAAGTTCATTTGCTAAGCTTGACAAAGTTAATAGAAGGTGTCGAGTAAAGTTAGTGCAAGGCAAGAAAAAAGTCAGTTATAGCTAAATGAGAGCATTTCCTAGTGGATGTCGAGCAAATTAATAGGTGTCAAGCAAGTCAGTAGATGTTGAGTGATTTTCAATATGTGCTGAGCACTAGTAAAATTTAGTTGATGCTGCATAACACAATATGTGTCGAGCATCAGTAAATTGATAATGCCAAGCTATTGCATTATGAATAAGATCAAAGATTTTCCAAATAAAAGCTGACAAGCTTGTTTTCTTGGAACTTGTAAATTAGGAGGAAGATAAGATTGATGAGTTCTTATGTAAACCATTTTGGTGGTGAATTCAAATGGATTCTAGGAAAATTTTCTAGAGAAGACAATATATGGGGTAGATACATTGTATCTTACCTAATCCATCAAGAACCCTAATTTTTGAGATGGATAATGAGTGGGAAAAAGAGTTCTAATTCCCTATATTTAGGGATGTCTAGTCATAATGTAATCTTGGTAAGAGGTCAAAAAGTTTTTGGATGTGAAAATTTGACAAGGTGAAAGAAGAGGATTTACTTCATCAAGTGACTCAAGAGGAAAAGTCTACAATGGAAAACTAAGCAAGAAGGCTTAATGAAGATGAATGCTTGAAGGGTGAACAAGCTGTCAGAACTACAAAGATTGAAAGCCAAGTAGAGTTGAGGACTGAATAGTGATTTATAATCTACATGTAAGTTTGTAAGTTGTATCAGATCAAACTCTAGTGTTACTCTCTAACAATTGTATCAGATTAGGGTAAAATCCTTTGGAGAAAGGTCAACTTAACAGTCATTAGAAAACCCTTTAATAGGGTGGAATTCCAAGTGAATGACCTAAAGTTCTCTAACAAGGCTCACTTTTAACAAGGTGATTGAAACCCCTTAATTGGGTCACATTTCACATTGTGTGTTCAAAAATTTGATAGGGTTGGCCTTTAACAAGGCATCACTTCAAAAGAGTGAGAAAGGAGTACCATGTTACTGGTGGTTTTTCTCAAATTGAGTTTCCATGTTAAATCATTGTATCAAGTGTACTAATGGATGTGTTTTATTTTATGCTTTACATTTTTCCATGTTAGTTTAATAGTAACATATCAGTTTTGGTTAACACACAATGAATGCATGCATGATTAAGAATGTCATATGGGTTCACTAAATTGTGAAAATGTTTTATTTGGACATCTGGACCTTAAATAACTGATTCCCCCTCCTCCCCTCCCTCAATTATTTTAAAAGAATTCCAAAAACTGGTATCAGAGCACAATTTCTTAAGAGGATTAGTTTCAAGGTACTAAAAGCAAAAAGATCAAGATGTTAGAAAGAGAGCTACCCAAGTTGAATAGAGATAACTTTCCTACATGAAAAAGTTTGATGAAGCTACACCTTGGAGGACTTGGAGATTATGCACAAACTTACATTATAGTAGAACATGTTGATCTACTAGGAGCCCTAACTGCTAAAGATTTGAAGAAAAGGAAAGAATACAATCAGGCAATGTTGGAGATTGCCTCTACCCCAAGCTATGTTGAGTTTGATGATATCAAAGACCTTAAAAATGAAAAGAAAATGTGGGATTCCCTAAACACCATCTATAGAGGAGACAAAAATGTTCAAAGAGCCAAGTTAGAGAGCCTCAGAGGAAAGTTTGATGACATGAGAATGGAAGAAGGTGAAAACATTTCTCAATATGTTGCTAGAATAAAAGAAGTTGTTAGTGCTATAAAAGGTACAACTAGTAAAATAGATGATGATATTATGATAAGTAAAGTCTTGAAAATATTGCTTCTTGTGTATGCCATTAGAGTGTTTGAAATTCAAGAGTTAAGATGTATACCAGGAAATGATCTAACCCTTGAAGCTAAAGTGGGTAGACTCACTGCATTTGAGTTATCTAACTTTGACAACTACAGACAAGAGAGTATTGAATTAGATTTTAAAGCCAAATTGTTACTAAAATATTCTAAGGAGGTAAATCCAAAGAAGAGGAAATGAAAGATAAAGTATGCATCTAGTCATAGTAGTACAAATGAGGAAGACATTGAATGATTGGAAGCATTTCTAGCTAGAAGATTTCACAAAGGAAAGGTTAAATTCAAAGGTAAGCTTCCTATCATTTGTTTTAACTATAATGAAGTTGGTCATAATGTAGCAAGATGTACGTAGAAGAAAAAATTTAGAGAAGGGAATAAGAAAAAGAAAGGATGATGGAAAAGACTACAGAGATAAAGGAAAGAAGTCATGTCTATATTGTTGATGAAAACAACTCTGATGAAAAGGATGATGAAGTGGTATATGTTGCAATGAAGGATGAATCAGATGAGGATGAGGCTATTGCACTTATGACTTGTGTCAACAAGAATGACAAATAGATCATTGACAGTGGATGCTCACATCACATGATTGGAGACAAAAGTAAGTTCATGCCCTACCCCTTGCATACATAGCCAAAACCTATTTATCATTCTGGTAGGCATGCAAGATGAGGGTAGGGATAACACAAACTTAAGAAGTTTTGCTAATCAATCCATTTTGCAGCAACACAACTTTGAGATGATAAGTTCCACCTATTAGGGCAATCTTACCTATAGAAAGTAGGGCTGCCCTTTAGAATAGTAGTGAGATCTCTCCCACTTTTCAAAATTGTACTTTGTATCGATATAGTTTATTAGATTCATGTTATATAAGTAATAGGGTGATGCAATAAAAAAGAAATATAACTTTTAAAAGCCATCCTAAAACCTTTTCCCAATGAGACAACCTATTACAAGTGAGCCTTCTATAAATAAATGTGTTTATAGAAGTGAAAAGGTGTAGAAGAGTTCCTAAAATCCTTTTTTTAATATTACCAACAACCAACATAGAAATGACCACCTTAAAAATCTTAATACAAGAAGAATAAGAACTAATGGGAGTCATATCTCTAGGATCCCTAGAAGAAAGATGAGTTAAAGGACCAAATATAGAGACCTTAGAGGAAAATAGAGACACCTATTAAAAACTAGATCTCTTATGATAAGAAGTTACATGAGAAGAATATCCCTCTTCGATATAACACATATAGAGATACCAACTTTTTGCATGCCATTAATACCAATAAATCACTACTAAACTAGACCCCATTCCAATAAGTATTCCATCATTCATAAAAATCTACATAACACTGATCTCCTAGAATACCCACCTCTAAATTATATAATAAAATCAAGCTTTATCTCAAGGATGATAGTGACCACTTCCAAAGAGAACCCACTAGAATAAATTTTAGAGCTTAACAAATAGTTACAAAAATAAAAAACAAGGGAAAAACCAAGTATAAATAATAGGAAGTTCCCAAGTTAAACTCATAAGTTCTTAAGATATAATATTTATAGCACTAGATGATACAACTCAAGAAACTATAAACAACTCAAGAAACTATGTAAGAGAGGCCAAAAATACCATTAATGATTGATAAGATACAATTAAACCCAGATATCAAGGGAGAATAAATCCTCATCTCCAAGAAAAGAGTAACCCCAAAACCAAGGGAGTAGATCCAAAGAAAGAAAAATCCTTGGGGAAAAACTTGTAGTAAATCAAGGAAACCACCTATGAATACCAAAATAAAGAAGCCATGATTTGACACATTGATACAAGCAAATGTGTAAGCAAGGTAATAAAGTGAAGATCCAAACAAGCAAGAGGCATAGTAAAATATTCCTAAAATTAAATTCCACCTAGATATTTTCAAAGAGCCTCAACTCCAGAAGGTAAAAGTCTTTAGAAACCTTCACTACTTAATCACTATTTAGGGGTAAAATAGAGATTCTTTAATAGGATGTAGATCTCCACTTTTCACCACTAAGCCATTCAAAGGACATGTAAAGGGAAAGAGATAATCCCCAAATATAATTCATCTTCATAACAAAAAGTAGATTACCAAGACCCAAAAAGAGAAAGGGTTCCAATTCTAAATTTGAATTGTAAATAAGAATGTACTATAAGAAAATACACTCTTTGACGCACGTGTTATAATGTGTATGCAAAATTGAATTAATTGATTGAATAATATAAATCTAGATGTTAAGTGTACACAATCAACCCAATTAAGATATAGACTGCACCTTAAAGTTTTCATTAATGATGAAATTAAGTTAGAAGACTCTAGAAGCCCTTAGTCAAGTGGGGAGTTATTGCAATTTTTAGGTAGTTGAGTTAGGAGCCTATTTAGTGGTAGATTTCAAGGTGAAAGAGTATTCACCCAACCTCTAGATTTAGAGAGTAAAGTCAGGATTGAAGGTGAAGGAGGGATAGCTCTTCTGAAATTTTAGTTTTCCATAACCATTTGTGAAGTTAGGAATCCTGCAAGTTTGTATCTTCATGTTGTGTTTCATTTCTTAAAGTAGGTTGTTGCATCTGTGTATTCATATGTATGATGAACATGTTAGGGATGGGATTTTGATAGGTTTTCTTAAATTTTTTCCTTCGTGTTTTACATTTTGATTTTTAAAGAAAACTGTAAGGATTTTTTTGGCATTACTCAACTTCGAATGGGGTACAAGTGGCCATGTATGGGAGGAGGGCTTCAGTTGGACTCTGGACAATACTGAGTCTCTCCTCATGATGAGGAGAGGGAGAGAGTAGGGTATTATAGGGCCCTACTTGTCAGTACAAACCATGTTTGTATTTTGGGAAATTGAGAAGTGAAAGAACAAAAGTTCTTGTGATATTAGCCTCAAAAGAGCATCTTTGAAGGAATAGAAGTTCTTGTGATATTTGCCTCAAAAGGGCATCTGCTATGGTGTTGTGACCGACTTCTCCTACCTTGGAAACATCCACCTTCTCCCTAGTTTGGTTTAGTAATGAACCTATTGTGAAAACCTAGGATGGGATTAAATGGTTGATTGTGTCTTCATGTTAAAATTGTTTGTCTCTTGGTTAGTTTCATTTTCTCCATGGCTACCTTGATGAAAATTGTATTTCATAGTGGCTACCTTGTTATGAACCCAAGAATGAATTCAGAGTTGTTGTTTTCAATTCTAATGTATGGGAGACTTCTCCTCGAGATAGTGATCCTGTTGTAAACTTCATTCTAAAACTTATGTCAAAATGACCATGATGGTGGGTTTTCTTCCCTTGTTCTTCCCTGACAGAGTCTTTGAATTAGGTTGTTAATAAAAATGATAGTCCCTTATATAAGAGAAGTTTCATTGTATTATTAAAATGTTTTCAGTAGTTCTCCCATTGTAATTCTGATCTCTAAATAAAAATAAAACACACGGTTGTTTAAATCATGATTTACATTATAGTGACAAATTTATTCCCTTGTATCTTTTATAAATGATGAAGGAGTGAAAGGATTTTATCTTAAGTATATTTTGTGTGAATTTTCAATACGAGTTCAAGTGCAAATTAATACGGGAACATAGTCCTTGGATTAACCAACATTGGATATGATAAATTGCTAATAGACATGTTGAGAAATCATTAGATTTAAATATAAGTCAGAATACATTATTCTTACCTCTCAAGTTTCCCTTATAATTATGGTAAATGGTCCTAATATCATCACTAGGAAGTTAAAATTAAAATCATGTAACTTTTTCCTTTTACAAAATAAAGAAAGGAAAGAAAAAAATACTCAAAATGAGCATCTACAGGATGCTATTTAATACAAAAAAGCTTGTTAAATTCAAAAAAAATCATAAAGAATATTTCTACTATATTCCTTTCATTTGAATATTTAACCTACCTTATTGTATGATTAGTGGAAACCCCCAAATGTTAAGTAAGAAAGGATATTTATATATCCATGGACACCAATTTAAATAAAATTAGTAAAACAATTAAATTCTAAAAAGTAAGTGAATAAAAAAGGGACACCCCATGGGTCCCACATCCACCTCACCTCTTCACCCTTAAAATATCCTAAGTACATGCATGAGGTGACATGCCCTTGAATTTACAAAAAAAAGAAGAAGTAAAAACCCCATCTTGTAAATATCCCAACCTTCCTATCACCATAAATGCATTTGGAGCAGCTCTCCCATTTGGTCATCCATCCTCCTTGGCCTTGGTGGAACTTTTTGAATATTCTCTTTGCCATTTGTACATGGGTGCTTATGATAGTCTTGACTTCGAGAGTGGACTTTTGAAAAAGGGGCATTGAGATTTGTGCTTTTTTAAAAAAAAACTTCTTCAAACTTTACCCTTAGAACTTTAATGCTCTACTTCCTTTCTACTTCCTTGGGATTCATGCATACCATTCAATGTCTTCCTTGGGCAGAAAAATGCAGGCCTAGGTCAGCATGCAAGCCTTGGAATCTGCCCAAGACTTTGGAAAGAGGAATGACAAGTTGCCAAGTGGGAGGTATGTTAGGAGTAGTTAGATAGTTAGTTAGTTAAGGGCTATAATAAAGTGTGATTAGTACTTATTTAAGTATAGTTAGTGTTTGATAAATAAAGATTAGTATTAGTTAAGTAGATTTATTTGGTTGTTAATAAAGTAGAGTGTGGCTTAAATAAAATGCATGGATAAGTAGGTATAGTAAATTATATAATAAAATGAAAGGGGTTCCTTGGTTTAATGTGTTGAAAGGTATTGTGTGTATGGGTTGGATAGGGTGGTTAGAATTAGTTAGTATTAGAAAGTGATTAGGATGTTAGGAAATTGTTGTGGGTTAGTAAAATTTATGTTTGTTAGTTTTTTTTATATTAGTGAATAGAGTTTTGGTAGTCAATAGGTAGTAATTTTTGTTTTAATAGAAAGCAATAGTTAGGAATGTTTAGTGTTATTTAAAAAAATTTCTATTTATTTATTATTTTATTTGTTATGCATGTAGAAGTAATTTAATATTTTAGAATAGTTATTTTCAAAAAGTAATTTAAACGATTAAAGTGATAGAAGGGTTTCCATGAATGCTATTAATAAAGGTTCTAGGTATGTTAGAATTGTATAGAGACTTATTCAATAAGGTTAGTGATTAGTAAATATGATTAGTAACTAACATTTTGTTTGAAAACATTTATTATTATTGATATGTTAAAACAACATTGTGTATTTGAATTTCAATGATTTTATATTGGAGTTGGTCTTGGCACTAGCTAGTGGTTAAGTATAGGAACTAGTAGTTATGGTTAGAAAGTAAGTGTATGGTTTAGTTTATAATTTAATAATAAAGTATTGGTTATTTAGTTTGAATTATTATGATAGGATTCAAAGGTAATCGAAGAGGTCCTATGTAAGCAATTCATTAGGGAAGTAGGAGGGTGTAAAGAGATGACATGTTTATCGAATGTAATTACATAGGGAGCATTCAAATGCATTGATTAAGTTTTATCATTAAATTATGATTGATTGGGAATCAATATTAAGGTTTTGTCTCACTTCCTAAGGGATGCAAGAGTAGTCCTTCTAGGAAAGTGAAATGACATAATGAAATAAATATATATGGAATCATGTCAAGACTAAGGTGTCTTATGTAATTTGTCGAATATATTAATCCAACTTAAGAACTTGGAAAACCTAGAAACTCTCGTAAACTAATCATGACTCAAAAACTATTTTTATCATGTTGTCATATCTCTATATCCTTTTTCAATGGGTTGTATGTATTAAAAATAGTGGATATTTAACTTTTTAAAACGAAAAAAATTGTTGGTGTATTTTTGCCTCGAATTTTGGGCATGACATTTTGGTATCAAAGCCTAGGTTCATAAAACTTGCGCAAAAATGGGTCCATGTTAACTGTGGACTTTTAAATATTATTGTATGAAGCATGGATTTCTCCTGGTAGAATTTTAAGAAGCTAAGGACTTGAAATAACTAATTTGATGTAAGAATTTTACATTTGTATTAAGAAAATTTGTGATTTCATAAAGAATTTGAAATTATATTGAACATGATCACCTTGGGGAAAACTAAATTAAGAACCCTAAAACATCTTTCAATCATGTGAGTGGAGACAAGTAAATAACCTAGTAATCAAAGGCAAAGTGTTTCACATAACCTGTAGTAGAAGTCAAATTATGTCTGACCATATCACTCATGGAAGAATTGTAGTTCATATCAAATATGAAAGTGATCAAGTAGACTGGTATTGATTTATTCATTACTAAAATAAGTAAAGGGAACCTACAACCTTCATTAAATTTTGTACCTTTGGATTAAAATGTTGAATAGATAAAATGAATGGTGAGTAAATAGGAAGGTAACACTTGAAAATTATACCATGTTATCAAGCTATTGAGATACCTCTAACCTATTTCAGTGTTAAAATGTATTGTTCTAGTAATCTTTGGAAAGCGAACAAGAGCTCAATTAAAATGTGCAAGTAACCTTTGGAAACCTCAAACAATAGGATTACTAATGCAAGAAACTATTCAACAAACAAGTTAGCTAGGAAAACACAAGGAATGGAAGTATCTCAGTCTACTATGAGGAATATAATCCTAATCAAGGAATAAATCTATCTAAATATATGGTGCCAAGAATGAAATTAAATGGTGAGAAGTATGTAACATATAGTTTTGAATAGGTATGATAGAAAATGCAAACTTTTGAGTTAGGTTTATATGTGAGTCTATTTATGTTAGTAACCTTATTGTATAAGCATGAGTAATACTAAATTGTAACTATCAAGTGAATACTTGTAACTCTAGTATTAAAATTATGAGATCAATTATAACCCTACAAGATAAAGTAAAGTCATGATGAGGCCATCAACCTAATACGAACTAAAGGTTCAGGTATCAAAGTTAAGTAATAAGAGGATTATAAGCCACCAAGCATGATAAGAACAATGATGATGACCTATATCATTGGTAAGGAGATAGTTGTAAGATTGAATAAGTAAACCATGACATTTGGATAAGTAAACATTAACAACATCATAATAATGATCTTACACCTACGTAGTTACAAGCCTACAACTTAAGGATGAATTCATAAGTCATTTATGACTAGGAGAACATGAAGTATGGATTATTGATAAGAACAATGGCATTTAGTACATTCTCAGATGATAAATAAGACTTGTTTAAATGATGGAATAATAAGGAAAGTGATATATATATGTATAGAGGATCATACCAATTTGGTGAGAGTGATAACACAACTTCAACTGGTATATTATGGAAAATTTGACCTAAGAAAGATGATGGGTAGGAGCCCTAATGTGCAATTATAGTGAATTGAGGATAAGAGATTTGGTATTGTAACTACAACTAAAAGTACAACTCTACTGACACTGATATCCCCACATGTTTAGATTCTTCAAAAAGAAACCAACATAACAACAAGAGGATAGAAGGGGACTCATTTTATTATCCTCACATTTGCACTTTTGAGTGAGTTCGGATAGGGAAAACCCTACAGTACAACAAACCTTGATTATAGGGCAATGTCGATGAAGATAGGTATGTAGTTAGTATGTGGGATCAATCACAATTTGAGCAATATGATCTTTAGACCACTATCTTATTTCAATTCAAGATCCCTCCAATGTATTTAGAAGACCTAAGATTTCTCCTTTCCTTTAGAGACCTTGGTATGGTCACATTATGTTAGTAATGTAAATTTTGTAAGTAATTGGACTTGTTTCCTTAATTGTTTGATTTTAGATGTTGGTATTTTAATGTTCTTTCTTTTTTCTGCTAACAATGTGATGTAGGGCTGTTTAGCCAACTTTATTATTGATGATTCTATTTTGCATCTAGGTCATGCCTTTATTTCTTGATTAAAATCTTACTATTGTGGCCACTCTTTATTTCTTTTGTTTCAGACTTTTGCATCGGATATTTCATCCTTGATGCTAAATTTAAATTTTGAGGCACCTTCTTCTAAATTTTGTTGGCAAAGTGACATATGATGGGATTACCAAAGGGAATTATTGATAATTAAGTGGCTGTATAGCATTAGGGTATGGGGTTATTAGTGAGAGTATTCATGCCCCACCCTCTCCCAAGACTTCAAGAATAGGACTAGTGATATCCGTGGACTATTATGAGCAATGGGTTGCACCCCCAACATAAAACTGGTTAAGATTATGAGTTAATCTACTAAAATTTTAGATGCAAAATTTGCATGTGTAGTGAAGAACTTATTTGATTTCCTATCATGAAGAGATATGCAATGGGAATTATAGAATAAGAGTGATTAACCATACATAATGAGCCAATTCGATTAATATAAAATCTCATTTAAGGGAGTCTCATACAACTATTACCCCAATGAGTATGTAGAATTTGGAACACCTTATGATATTATTATTTTTAGAGACTCAATAAGTATTTTATACTAGATTAGAATCTTGTTTATATGTGGCTAATATGTTTTAAGAAGTGTTGACCTTGGAAAATGTACCCATGTCAAAATTATTCTAGTATTTTGTTTCAAAATAACAAATAGGTTATGTTATACTAATTATGAAACTTTTAATGGTTAAATATATGAGTAGAAATGAGATAACAGTTATTTATATGAAAATTTGATGTTTGATTAATGTAATTTTCTAAATGAGTTTTAAATATATATACATGTAATTTTTCTTGAACTACTGATGTGTGAGATGAACTTGGCAAGATTAATAGTGGGGAAATCAAACGAAGAATCAAAACTTGACTCTATGTATAATTTCTAAAATCCAAGGTTGAGTCTATTGAAAGATGTAGACCCTCTTGTTTCATATTTTATTTGTATTGTAAATTGAATGTGTATATCATTCTATAATTGTCAAGTGTTAATGTTTTGTAATAGTGATCTTATAGCATCACTTGACACTCCTAATTTGTATATGTATATCAACATCATAATTAGGGTTATTAGAGTAACCAATTAATTTGAGTTGGACTAGGTTACTAACCTAATACTAATTATTTAGTAATCAAGGTTAATTGCTCTAATCAAGGTTTAGTGGTAGGATTTAATTCTTAGGATTTTTAGAAGTTCCAAATATTTCAAGCAATTTAATAGGCCGTTAAATAGTACTAGAGGCCAAAAATTATGAGAAATAAGTGCCTAGGGGGTATATGTATGGGTTGGGGGCATTTTCCATTGCTTTAGTCCCTTTCATTGACATTGGTGACCACCCAAATATCTCATTTTTTCTTTAGTTTGAAAATTAGAGATTCACCATGAGTTTGAAAAGTTTATACTCCCCCTTAAATTTTTCCTTAATGATGAGGTTAAGTTAGAAGACTCTAGAAAACCATAGTCAAGCGGAGAGTTATTGCAATTTGTAGGAGGTTGAGTTAGGAGTCTATTTTGTGATAGATTTGAGGGTGGAAGAGTGTTCACCAAACCTCTAGATTTAGAAAGTAAAGTCAGGATTGAAGGAAGAGGAGGGATATCTCTTCTCAAATTATAGTTTTCCATAATCATTTGTGAAGGTAGGAATCCTTCAAGTTCCTATCTTCATGTTTTGTTTTATTTCTAAAAGTAGGTTGTTACATGTGTGTGTATTCGTATATATGATTAACATATTAGGGATGGCATTGTGAGGGGTTTTCTTAAATGTTTTCTTTCATGTTTTACGTTTTGATTTTTTAGGGAAACTGTAAGTGTTGTGTTGGCATTATTCACCCTTAGATAGGGTAAAAGTGGTCATGTATAGGAGGAGGGCTTTAATTGGACTCCGTGCAAAGCAGAGTCTCTCTTCATGATGAGGAGAGGGAGAGAGTAGGGTGTTATGGGCACCTACTAATCAATACAAACCATGTTTGTGTTTTGGAAAATTGAGAAGTGAAAGAATGGAAGTTCTTGTGATATTAGCCTCAAAAGGACATTTGTGAAAGAATAGAAGTTCTTATGATATTTGCCTCAAAAGGGCATCTTTTATGGTGTTGTGACCAACTTCTCTTACCCTGAAAAAATTCATCTTCTCCCTATTCTAGTTCATTAATGAACCTATTGTGCAAACCTAGGATGGGAGTAAATGGTTGATTGTGTCTTCATGTTAAAATTGTTTGTCTCCTGGTCAATTTCATTTTCTCAAAGGCTACCTTGATGAAAATTGTAGATTGTGTAGTGGCTACATTGTTATGGAGCCAAGCATGAATTCGGAGTTGTTATTTCCAATTTGAACATATGGGAGACTTCTCCTCGAGATAGTGATCCAATTGTAAACTTAATTGTGAAACTTATGTCGAAATGACCATGATGTCGGGTTTCCTTCCTTGGTTATTTCCCAATGGAGTCTTTGAATTGAGTTGTTAATAAAATGATAGTTCCTTATATAAGAGAAGTTTCATTGTATTATTAAAATGTTTTCAATAGTTCTCCCATTTTAATACTGATCTCTGAATAAAAATAAAACACACGATTATTTAAATGTTGATTTACATTATAGTGACAAATTTATTCCCTTGTAACTTTTATAAATGATGAAGGAATGAAAGGATTTGATCTTAAGTATATTTTGTGTGAATTTTCAATACGAGTTCAAGTGAAAATTAAAATGGGAACAGAGTCCTTGGATTAACCAACATTGGATATGATAAATTGGTTAATGGATATGTCGATAAATCATTAGATTTAAATATAAGTTGGAATACATTCTTCTTACCTCTCAAGTTGCCCTTAGAATTATGGTAAATGGTCATAATATCATCACTAGGAAATTAAAATTAAAACCATATAACTTTTGCCTTTTAGAAAATAAATAAATGGTAAAAAAAAAAAACTCAAAATGAGCATCTATGGGATGTTGGATAATACACGAAAGCTTGTTAAATTCAAAAAAGAATCACAGAGAATATTCCTCTCATTAGAATATTTGACCTACCTTATTGTATGATTAGTTCTATAAGAATTTGCCTAAAGGTAAAATTCACCCAAGAACTAAGAACTCAAACACAAGCACAACTGTAGACCAAAAAATAGATATGATCAATTAATCAAAGTATGTTCGAATATATTTCTTTGTTCAGAATGTGATGTTCAAACACACTAGGAGTGTCTGTATATAAAGGCCTCTCAGGAAGCACCTAAAATGTCTCTAGAAACACTAAGAGATAAGACAACTAAGCACCTTATCCAACATTCTAGATGAATGGATAAGAATGAAAAATTGTCATATGTCTATAGAAGATTCCTGTGTTGTAGACAACATGTGCTTAAAAGAGGTGCAGACCCCTATGATGTCATCAAGACAACTCACAAGAGTGCACAAACTCCTAAGTGTCTCACAAATAAAATAATGCATTAACCTAAGTAAAGCTAAGTAAGTGTAATAAGTGAATAATTATTTACACCAACACCCCCCCTTAAGTGCAACTTAGGGGAATGCTCTTAAGCTTACAAACTAGGATGAAGATGGATAATGGGTCCCATCTACTAGGCCATGTTAGGTACCCATGTACATAATGAAGATGCAAATCTCTCATAAAGCGGGGAAAGAAGGAAAACCTCACGAGAAAAACCTTCACCCAAAAAGAGAGATAAAAGAGAATGCATCAATGGATGGAGTAATAAAGACCCCCCCCCCCCCCCCCCATTATGACATACGTCTAGTATATACATAAGAGAATGAAAGAAGGAAGACAGATAGAATAGGCTCCCCCCTCCCAAAAGAAGAATTCTGACAAATGAAAGCCGCTCTGATGAAGAAGCTAGTCCAAGAATGCAGAATGGTGTTCCTCCCCTTAGGAAGAAAAAAAGGCAAAGGTATAGTCCTGAAGATGTATAGTGGCCCTAAAACCTACTCAAGTATCCCTATACTAATGTTGTTCACCCCTTCCAACTCTGCTAAAAAGAATGAATGCAGATAAAAAAAATAGAAGAGATGCAGATGAAAAAAAGTAGATCTGAGAATTAAATGTATAGATCTGAAATGATCATACCAATTTTGCAAATCGGTCCTTTAGGGGTCGATTTGCAAAAAAAAATTTGCCTCACAATTGACTTTGGCCTAGGGTAGGTAGCTTTGTAGCCGATTTTCACCAAATTAGCATTTTGGATGCCATGGCAAGGTCAGATCTGGCTCTATATGCTCCCAATTTCTACAACACTCCAGATTTGGGCTAAGGAGATGAAGCAAGCATGGTCTCTAAATGGCTATGTGATGAGAAAATCTCCAAGTTTCTCTAATACCATGTAAGAATTTGCCTAAGGGAAAAATTCACCCAAGAACTAAGAACTCAAACACAAGCACAACTATGGACCAAAAAATAGATATGATCAATTAATTAGAGTATGTCCGAATACATTACTCTACTCAAAATGTGATGTTCAAACACACTAGGAGTGCCTGTATATAAAGGACTCTTAGGAAGCACCTAGAATGTCTCTAGAAAAAACCAGGAGATAAGACAACCAAGCACCTTATCCAACACTCTAGATGAATGGATAAGAATGGCAAAGTGTCATATGTGTGTAAAAAATTCCTATGTTGTAGACAACATGTGCTTAAAAGAGGTGCGGACCCCTATGATGTCATCAAGGCAACTCACAAGAGTGCACAAACTCCTAAGTGTATCAAAAATAAAATAATGCAAAATAATAAAATAATTCATTAACCTAAGTAAACTTAAGTAAGTGTAATAAGTGAATATTTATTTACACCAACAAGTGCAAACTCCCAAATGTTAAGAAAGGATATTTATATATCAATGGACACCAATTTAAATAAAATTAGTAAAACAATTAAACTCTAAAAAGAAAGTGAATGAAAAGGGACACCCCATGGGTCCCACCTGCACCTCACCACTTTACCCTTAAAAAATCCTAAGTACATGCATGAGGTGACATGCCTTTCACTTTACCAAGAAAAAAAAAAGTAAAGACCCCATCTTGTAAACATCTCAACTTTCCTATCTCCTTAGATGCATTTAGTGCAGCTCTCCCATTGGGTTGTCCATCCTCCTTGGCCTTGGTGCAACATTTTGGATATTCTCTTTGCCATGTGTCCATGGGTACTTATGATAGTCTTGACTTGGAGAGTGGATGCTTGAAAAAGGGGCATTGATATTTGTTTTTTTTTTTTTAACTTCTTCAAACTTTACCCTTAGAACTTTAATGCTCTCCTTCCTTTCTACTTCCTTGGGATTCATGTGTACTATGTAAGGGCTGCCTTGGGCAGAAAAATGCAGGCCTAGGTCAGCATGTAAGCCTTGGAATCCACCCAAGACTTTGGGAAGAGGAATGACAAGTTGCCAAGTGTGGGGTAGGTTAGGAGTAAGATAGTTAGCTAGGTAAGGGCTGTAATAAAGTGTGATTAGTAGTTATTTAAGTATAGTTAGTTTTTGATAAATAAAGATTAGTAGTAGTTAAGTAGATTTATTTAGTTGTTAATAAAGTATAGTGTGGTTTAAATAAAATGCATGCATAAGTTAGTATAGTAAATTATATAATAAAAAAAAAGGGGTTCCTTGGTTTAATGTGTTGAAAGGTATTATGTGTATGGGTTGGATGAGGAGGTTAGAATTAGTTAGTATTAAAAAGTGATTAGGACATTAGGAAATTGTTGTGGGTTAGTAAAATTTATATTTGTTAGTATTCTTTTTATTAGTGAATAGTGTTTTGGTAGTCAATAGGTAGTGATTTTTGTTTTAATAGAAACCAGTAGTTAGGAATGTTTAGGGTTATTTTTTTAAATTTTTATTAAAATTGTATTTCATACTGGAGTTATATTACTAGAATTATTTATTTATTTATTTGTTAGACATGTGGAAGTAATTTAATATTTTAGAATAGTTATTTTCGAAAAGTAATTTAAACAATTAAAGTGATAGAAGGGTTTCCATGAATGCTATTAATAAAGGTTCTAGGTATGCTAGAATTGTATTGAGGCTTATTCAATAAGGTTAGTGATTAGCGAATATGATTAGTATCTTATGTTTTGTTTGAAATAATTTATTATTATTATTAATATGTTAAAACAACATTGTGTATTTGAATTTCAATGATTTTATACTGAAGTTGGTCCTGACACTAGCTAGTGGTTAAATATAGGAATTAGTAGTTATGGTTAGAAAGTAAGTGTATGGTTTAGTTTATAATTTAATAATAAAGTATTAGTTTTATTTATTTTGAATTATTATGATAGGATTTGAAGGTAATTGAAGAGGTCCTATGTAGGCAATTCTTTAGGGAAGTAGGAGAGTGTGCAAAGATGAAATGTTTGTCGAATGTAATTACATAGGAAGCATTCAAATGTATTGATTAAGTTTTATCATTAAATTATGATTGATTGGGAATCAATATTAAGGTTCTAGTTCACTTCCTAAGGGATGCAGGAGTAGTCCTCCTAGGAAAGTGAATCAACATAATGAAATAAGTATATATGGAACCATGTCAAGAATAAGGTGTCTTGTGTAATTCGTTGATTCATTAATCCAACTTAAGAACTTGGAAAACCTATAAACTCTTGTAAACTAATCGTGACTTGAGAACTATCTTTATCATGTTGTCACACCTTTGCATCCTTTTTCAATGGGTTATATGTATTAAACATAGTGGATATTTAAATTTAAAAAAAAAAAAATTTTAAAAAAATAAAATAAAATTGTTGGTGTGTTTTTACCCCGATTTTAGGGCATGAAAATATCCACTTTTCACCACTAAGCCATTCAAAGGACATGTAAAGGGAAAGAGATAGTCCCCAAATATGATTCATCTTCATACCCCAAATTAGATTAGCAAGACTCAAAAAGAGAAAAGGTTCTGAATCTAAATTTGAAATGTAAATAAGAATGGACAATAAGGAAATATACTCTTTGACCCATGTGTGATAATGTGTATGTAAAATTGAATTAATTGATTGGATAACATAAATCTAGACGTTAAGTGTACACAATCAACCCAATTAATATATAGATCTTAGATAAAGATATGAAGGAAAATAAAGTATGAAAGAATCACCTTGAAATGTGTAGTAGAAGATGTATTTTAGCTTCAAAAACCATGGATCTAGATCTATTACATAATATATGATTACATATTACTAAGTAGATTGATGAATCAGTCAAAACCCAAAAATTATTTTTCTGGAAAATAAGCAAGGTCTTGGTTGAATTTTTTGTAACTTGACTATTTAGGTTTCTTCGAGGTCACTGTGTACTAGGAGAAATGTAAAAAAGTGAAACCAGCTTCTCCTAAAATCTCTTGGGTAGTTATTTCCAAATATTTCATCAATTTCTACTATCCTACTCCTACATACATAAAATTAAGGGTTTATGTTGTTTGTTGGATTAAAGCTTTCCTTGGTCAAGCTCTAGATTAAGGAATCAACCTTGAAATAATAAATGTAAATATAAATTATTGAAACAAGATAAATATTAGGATTCTCTTTTCTTTAAAAAAAAATTCAAAAGGATTTTTCCATGTAGAGTGTTCAAGACCTTGAATTTGATAAGTGAATTTAGGGTATCTCCACAATATACAATGGATCTATCATAATTTCATTGTGTATTCATGGATGTAAGTGTACATCAATGTATATGGTGATGAACTCTTCAATATAGATCTCACCCCTTGATGTCCAACAATGTGTTAGATCTTGAAAATCAAATGCCCACAAAGGATCCTTTAATGCTTGTTAATATCTCTCTTGCTTGAATGCTTGAAAAATGCTATGAATGCTTGAAACCCTTGAATGCAAAGTATAAAAGAAGAATTTTAAATCTTGTGTTAGTATGGTATGAGATAAAAAAAAAAATTAAGCATTGAAAAATGAATTTTCCAAGTCTTCTTGTATATGATTTATCTGGCGGGAAAACAATACAAGTTAACTAAAGAGAGGGTGTCAACTAATTAAACCCCCAAGGATTTTTGAGCTCTATTCCTCACAATATTTGAGATCAAAGTTAACTTGGGACAACCTTGACTAGTCTAGGCTAACCTAGGTTGACTTGGTTCTAGAGAAGGGGGATAGGGGAAGTTTAGAAAGCTTATATGAATGATAGAAGATTTTGGGAATAAGGTGGAAGGAAACAAGGAAAAGAATGCACCGTGCACATGTCCATCCTAGTCTAGAAAGTCATTATGGAATAGGTGATAAAAGATATTGAAAGGAAAGTGTGTCTATTTTAAGATGGTAGAATTAGCCCCCACTTTAACAAGAGTGTGATTTTCCTCAAACTCATGATAAAGTAGATCAAAATAAAAGAGTTGATAAGGTTTGTGTAACTTATTGTGAACTACATGTGAAGGGGAAACAAAAGAGTGGGGAAAGGTCTCTGTAAAAGGGATGGCATTGAATGATCTATAAAGTGTGTTTTCATGTTATCCAACCCATCAAAAATGAATTGAATGGTCTAGCAAGTGTATGTGGAATGCTACTTAGTCCATTGAAGGATCCAACTTTAAGGGAACTCCATGTCTCAAAAAGAAGAGTCCAAAAAGAAATTTAGGCATAAGAATGTGTGTGTCCTTAATGGATCAACAAAATATTAGGCTTCCGAAATTGTCAATAGTCAAAAGAAGGATTAAAAAAAAGAATTGGGCCTCCTAAACTGTCCATAGTTTAGAGAGAGATCTAAAGAGACCAAACCCCCAAGAACTACCAATAGTTCTAGAAAACTAATAATTCATGGAAGAAGAGAGAGAGAGAGAGAGAGAAAGAGAGAGAGAGAGATTTGGGGATAACTCTAAAATCATACCAAGAATACAAGGGTAAAGTACTCCAAGCTATACTTAGAATCCATATTTTCTACTCAATGATAAGAAAGGATGAGTAGAGTGTATGCCTCTATGATAAAATGATTTCCAACACCTTAATGGGGGCATTGTCTTTAATGGAAGCACACATGAATCCACTAAAGAATGTTTCCACTATGAGATTCCCCCAAGAAGAGAAACATATTAAGGGAAATGAACACATGACAAAAAGAGAGAATGTGAAGGGGTCTACTAAATTTAGGGTCAATATTATCATATGGCAATATGTAATATCAAGTATGAAATATTAGCATTCCCCAAGGAAGTAAAACTACAACACATTGGAGGAAAATACATGTAAGTGTTACAAATAAGTCTTTTTGGGCCAATAACATAGTGCTACCATATCATAAGAAACCAAGAAGACTATACAAGATAACTGTTAAAAAATATAGCATATGTACAACATAACACGTAAAAATACATAAAAGAAAAGAGATACAAGTAAACTAATATGTATGTTAGTTTCAATTACTTTATCCTCTTGCGCTTGAAAAAGAAATGAGGATTATCTAAATAAATCTAATCAAAACATATAACAAAAGCATAACATGAAGGAGAGCACAATATAATATCGCAAGGACTACCATGCCAAATGGATTCCATGTCAATAATTTTGCATGCCCCCCATCTCATTCTAAAATGATAGGGAAAGGATGGCAGTTCACATGAGAAATGCCATCTAACATTGTAGGAACCACAAGTAGTTTCAAGAAACTAATTCTTTTTTGGTAATATACCCTTGAGATTATTATTTGAAATGAAATTTGTGAAGTGTCAATTGTATTCTACAATGGCCAAATAACTGCTTTCTTCTCTTGAGAAGAACAAATTGTATTAAATTCACCCTCCAAAATCACATTAGATAATTCAAATATTTTATGGAGGAGGCTAGCGTATATCATAATTTATTTTTTTATGAGAGGTTTTCTTATGGTTAATTTTTCAAAACCAACATTAATTATTATTTTTTATAATTAATTATATTATTTGTTAATGCAAAGTAGACTCTAGCCCAAGAACTCCTAGGTACAAGGTTCATAGTTTACTATTGTGTTGTAGTTTCCTTTTCATGTGATGCTATAAGCTCATATTTATTTGTTTAGGGGGTAAAGGGAGACACTTTAATATAACTATAGATATCCTCTTTTCTAGGGCAACTAAACCATTCAAATATATATGAAAGAGAAAGAGGGGAATTTCTAGATATGATTCCTCTTATTAGATTGGATGTAACCCAAAGGAAGTGGGGAGCCAATACTAAATTTGAATTATAGAGAGGAATGTGATACAAGGAAATGTACTCTTTGGCCCTTGATAGGATAGAGTGAATATCAAACTGAAGTAATCACTTAAATAATGTAAATCTAGATGCAATATATACATAATTAGCACAATTAAGATATAAATCTAGGGTAAATATATGAAAGGAAATAAATTATGAAATACTCACCTTTAGATGCACAGAGAAAGTTATTTTTAGCTCCGAAACTCACAGGTCTAAATTGTTTCAAAATATGTACTTGTGGATCTTGGAATAAAATGATTAAAGGAATAAAACCCAAAGATCTTCCTAGAAAAAGAAAACTTAAGGTCTACGTCCACTTGGAAAGGCACCCTTATACTAGGTTGACATTGTTTGGTGACTTGCAAATGAATTCTCTAGAAAGATCTTGAAAAGTAGGTTCCAAATTTGTAAGCTCCAAGTGGTATCCTACAAATAAACATAGAAAAGAAAGGGTTTTGTGGTTTTGGTTTAATGAGGTCTTGCCTTGGTCAAGCCCTAAGTTAAATAAATTAATCATAATTAATAAATCTAAATGTAAATGAATGAAAGAAAAGATAAATTTTAGGATTTGTCTTGCTTCAAATCCTTGTCAATAAGGAATTTTTATGTAAGTATATTGCATATCTTGAACTAGGAACATGTACGATCATATCTCCACACTTTACAATAGATCTACCATAATCTAATCGTGTTTTTGTGAATGTAAATGTGCATCAATGAAGAATATGAATGCTCCAATATAAATCTCCTCCCTTAGTGGTCAACAATAAACTAGATCTTAAAGAGTAAATACTCATAAAGGATCCTTCAACAATAAATAAGAATCTCCTTGCTTGAATGCTTGAAAATATTTAATATTTGAACTCCTTGAATGGAAAATGAAGAAATATTCACTTGAGAGAAAGAGCTTGTAATCTTGGAATTTAATTGGGAAAAGGACATGAAAATGAAGCCTCCAAGTCTCCTTATATATGAGCTTTTAACAAGAAAACAATACAAGTTGATGGAAGAATGAAAGAAAATTAATTAAACCCTTGAGGCCTTTCAAGACTCAAGCCCCAAAACCACCAAGGATTGGGTCAACTTGGGTCAACCTAGTCCATTCCAAGTTGACCTAGGTTGAGCTAGTCCCACAGGTTAGGTTAGGGGAGACACATAAATCTTTCGAATATACCATGAGATATCATAAACATTCTACATCTTGGAAGTGGTTTTTAATTAGTGATATCTTTGTAATAAAAAATCTTATTTTAAAGGAATAAATTTTATTTCAGTAGATCTTTTTGCTTCTTTTTTTTTTATGTTGGTGGTTTTTATTTTGGTTCCTAAGTTTTAAATTAAAAAATTCAGTGATTTCAATTTGTGAAACATCAAAGGCCTAATTCAGTCTCATACTAACTCCTTTTCAAGTGCTTTTTTTTTAAGTGTATAATTCTTTGTACTTCATAGTAGTATTATTGGTTTTAGTCATTATGATAAGAAATTTGATATTTCATACATGGCCTTATTTGACATGTTTTTAGAAGTTTTACTATGTATATCTCATACTTTTATTTTTTCATAATGATCTAAGTATGATACATTGATTATAGCTATTGTATCTAGGAAAAGTAGAGTTATCTATTTACTATTACTTTAAAGACATCATTTCATTGACACTAGTTTGAAGTGATAAATCACTGCTTTGAGGGAGGGTGGGGTATATTTATTCAACTAAAATTAGGGGATTATTGTATATTTTGTTGGAAGCTAATTGAGAAAACTAAGATACGAAGGGGTGGGCGGTGGGGGGGGTGATTCAAGATCTATAAAAAAAAATCCTTCAAAATACCTTTACTATATTCACCACATTAACCATCTCATATCTATCTTATGCATAATAGAACTTGAAAATTAAATGTAAACACATAGCACAAAAGATTTGGTAACCCATGAACCCTCCAAGGTGAAGGTAAAATTGAGGTGAGGATGACAACCATAAATATTCATTACTATAGTAGCAAAGTAAGCCTGTTAGGAATACAATTTTGATCACTTATGATGATCTACTCATGAGGGGTATGCTATGTTAATAGATTTAAGACAATCAAGTTTACATTTATTAAAGGATTTTACACTTAAAAGGAAGTAAGAACTCTATTAGGAGATTTACAAAGGTCTATTAAAACTACCCTAATTCAATCTATCAAAACTGATTCAATACCTGATGCTTTGGTCTACACTTACAATTGTTGATTAAGGACCTTTCTATCCAATCTCTAATCTAACCTCCAATCTGCTATGTCTTTACTCTATCCTTCACTACTTCATTATGTCACTAACTTTTTTCTTCACATCTTTCTCTTACAACATCCAAAAGCTTAACTCCTTTGCTTCCTTCACACAATTTGCACTCTCTTATGTATCTCTCTCTATATATATGAAAATAGGGTTTGGATCTACCTATTTAAAGACATCTATCGAGTATTCTAGACACTTCCCTTTTTGCCTCTTCATTTGATTGGTTGTTCATCCCTCATAGGGATCGATGATTCATATCAAAATGTGTAACAACCTTTATGTATGACTAAGTGTTTGACACTAATAGACAACAAAACTTAGAGATACCAACACATTTATGCCTTAAGTTATCTCTAATACCTTTATTATTATATTTTCATGGGTAATACTAAATTTCAACTTTTAATTCGATGTAATTATGCAATGTAGAAAATCAATGTACAAAATAAACTAATATAGAAATAATTAACTTACTGCACTTCTTGAATTATTCAAGAAACATATATCCTAGTTTGAAAATAGACGAGACCATTAAAATTTTTATGGCTCTTAGAATATTAAGGATATGTGTAACAATCTGTCTTATCTTTTACATTGTAGCATCATTTTATTCATTCATATCGATTTTGATTCTTTAACATGAAGTGTTGGTGAAAATGAGTAACCCTATGTTGATGAAGTCACATGCTTTGGTGGATTGTCATGAAAAAGGATCCAACAAGAAGCAAAATCAATCAAAGCCTTATATATATATATATATATATATAAGGACAAAGTACAATCTTCCTCTCTCCAAGGAAAGTATACATATTCTCCATTATGTGGGGACCATAAAAGAGGGATAAATATGTGTATTTATATTTGAAGAAGCTAGGACATGAAGAAAATTATTTTCATAAGAAAGATATTTATGAATATATGTATCTCTAGAAGAGGAATATAATTAGATTTCCTTCAAGTATATTTAATTTAACTTATTCTTCCAAATAAATATAATATTATATGGACAAGAGTAACAAATTTGTGACAAGTGATAATATAGGAAAATATCATTTCACTACTACAAGTCATGATAAGTGAGACATATTCTAGATTATGTTGTTTCTCTCATATGCAGTCTTTGCATGTGTGTGTGTGTGTGTGGGCGGGGGGGGAGGATATCTTGATGTTTATGATGAAACCTAAATAATTATGTGTTCTATGTACCTTAGTTGACAACAAGTCTCCTAAAAATATCAATCAAATCACTCATGGAATAGTAAGTAATAGAATGGATTTCACTCCTAATTCTATTATCATTGGAATATTATAAAGTGGAGATACTATATCTATTGGGGTGGTAGATCAGACAATATCCATTATAATCCTTTTATATTTTGTTCCTATTGATGACTACAATATTTTAGATGATGATGATATGCTTCTAGTGTGGATTTTAATCCTTAGAAGAGCTTTTTTTAGTGTCATTTGAAGGTGTCAAAAATGAATTTTTTTTAGTGTCAATTTTACTTTGTGTCAAAATGTGGGAATCATTTTTGGGGGCTAACCAATCCTACTCCCATAGATTCTCATATTCTAAAATTTTAGAAGTGATTCCCTTTAAAAAGACATGAAATTACCATCAATGAATTTGTATAGATTATCATCTAACTAGGTTAGATAATAAGTACTTCTTTGAACTATGTACAATATCATGCTTCTTATCCTGCTGTAATGGTTACATGAGATAATATGTAAGTGTAAGGGATAATGAAGAGACAAAAGTGAATAGATTATCTTAAGCCATGAGGATGTTATACCTATCATTTCAAAATTATTTTATAAAGATTAATTCTCTTGTAATATATTCTTTCTTCTAATATCCTCTCATTGATAATAATGTGCAATGCCATCCACACACCCCTAACTATATTCTTATAATCTTCTCTAATAGTGCAACCCTTCATTTGTGACCTAATCGATTTTAATAATATCTAAGATATTTATCAAAATTTATTATTTCATATATTCAAAGGTGAATGGGTTCTAAATGACTACAAAATTTTTACCATTTTGATAAAGAAAATAAAAATTGATCAAAATCTTAAAAAATCACGTAGAAGGGGAAGTAGGCTCTAAAATTTGTATACAAAGCCTAATTCACTGCATTTATTTCTCAGCCCTTGGAGATAACATGGATATATATTCACGAGGATTTATTACCAAAAGTAGAGGCATTTCTTCTAACTAAAGAAAAAATTATTCTAATGTATTATGTCCTAAATCGTAATCTAGAAAATATCTAGTAGCTCTCGACCTCCCTCACTTCAAAACCTTTCAAAAAATAAACAAGATTACTATGAACAATTAGGAGGGTTTAAATATTTCAGAGAAGTGATCGAGGGTACTTCTTCTATACAATATGGATCCAGGTCTATTCCTAAAGAGTAGAAGAGAGAATAATTTGGCCCAAGTAAAGGTGATGTTGTTAATGATCATTTTCCTTTTAGTCTATGTATCAAGCCTAACACCAAATTGGGAATTGTTATCAAGTAGGAGAAGCATAGGCTTGGGGGTTGTACTATTTTGTTTTCTTCCTTTAAAATTTTGAAGCTTTCTTCTAGGATTTTTTCAAACAAATGGATTCATAATACTTAGGAAAGAAAAAAAAGGTTTTAATTTTCATATTTTTTCTATAACTGTCATTTACAAAAAGATTTTGCTAATAGACAATTTTGGATACTTAGGTCTTGTGATTTTAGTAATACCCTCCAGTCTCTTATTGCTATCCATAGTGAAGTCCTTTCTCTTTCAAGCTCCCCATGGCTTATAGTATGGAATCTTCCACCCTTCCTTTGGAGCCTCATATTTTAGTCCTTAGACCCAATTGGTAGAGTGCTCTAGGTTAATAGGTCCAATATCCTCATACCTAATATGGATGTAATAGTTCTGGTTGACCTATCAACCAAGGTGTTAACCTCCTTAATAATCTCTCATTTGATTTAGCTTATTATCATTACTTCTTCCCAAAGGTATTAATGTCTTCTATTTTTGTAGAAAAAAGGGGCACAAGAAAAATTAAACTACTTTTTTCTTTCTAAGAAACCCCTGTAATCTCAAAAATTCAAAAAATGAACTTATATCCCCATAATTTTGAGCCACAGGTGCATCAAACTCACCTCTCTTGTGTTGAAACTAATAAAAAAGATCCCCCTACAATCCACACTCTCCACTTGGAGAATTTCAGGGATAATTGTTCTTCCCTTGATGGACTTAAGCTTCATTTTGTCTCTGATACGATGACAATCCCAAGTAAGAGCCTATTTGAGATTGAGAAGCTTCCCAAGATACATAATATTGATATTGGTTTTAATCGAGACCAAAATAGACAAAAGCTTGAGAATAAGAATGCTCAACAACAATCATTGGAAAAGATAATGAAGAGCATTGGAGGTGGGAATAGTAATTGTAAATCTCATAGGAAATATCTTTTTTTGTTAATCCCAATCTAAAATATATGTGGGACTAGATTAGAAATAAAATAAAAATATAAACTCAATAAATGGAACAATAGATTCTCATCCTTGGCTAGGAGGATTAATATTTTTTAGAAGGTTCTATCCTCTTATTCTATATATTATTACTTATCCTAGTTATTTAAGCATAGTCAATTCAATTTCCTTCAAAAAATTATTCATGATTTCATGTGGTCTAATAGAGCGGGAAATACGAAAAGACATGTGGTCAGTTGGGATTTATGCACAAGAAGTAGAGAGCTAGGGCATCTTATTCTAAAGGATTTGAGGACTCAAGGGCTTTCACTAGCAGTAATGTGGAATACCACAGAAAGTGATGAGAAAGAGTCTTGGAAGATCTTTACTAGGAGCAACATATTGAGGGTTGCACCAACTCATGCTAAATCTGGGAAAGAACAAAGACTAATTTTAAAATTTTTGTCTCTAAAGGTACACATCAAATTTGAAGGGTCCAACATCTTTAAGTCCATTTGGGGAAATTGAAACACAATTAAAAATATTTTTTATGAAAATCATCTTATGGAGAAGGATAGAAGAATGTGTAGTGACAACTATCCTACTCTAGCAAGCCATTGACATTATTGCACGATTGATCTACCAAAAGCTAGGTAGCACTTTTTATCCAAAACTTCAAGGATCTTTTGTGCAAAAATGAACTAAAGAGATAGGAAGAGATTAGTTTTTCAAGTTCTATATTCCTTCCACTCAATGGAGAACATACTAACTTCTAAAAGAAAGATGTCTTGACCTTGTACTTCTAAAACCATGTTGTGAACTAGGAACCTCTTCTAAAATATTGAGGTCATTAGATGGCACAAATTTATTTTTCTGTCTCCAAACTAAAAAATTTGATATCATGTATCACCTCAATTCTAAGTACATAATTAACATAGACTATGATACTTGGGGGAATTTCTTAACAATCTAGGGTGCAAACCTATTGAACTAAACATTTCTTACTTCCTATATCATCTATTTTTTCATAAACTAACCTTCAAGAGATTAAGGGGTAAACCTAATAGTTGCTCTGTGTGAGAAAATATTGAGGTTGTTCACTGTGTTTTCTTTGATCTTATTTTTTCTAATGATATCTAGAGTATGTTTTATCTATATTTAAACTATTACTTCATTTTTACCAATATTCTCTTGGGCCTTATTATTGACAACAACACAATATTTAAAACATTTTGGTCTATCCTCTATGTTCATGAGCTATGGATCATTTAGAAAGCTAGGAAGGTTGACATATTTAATAGTAAATCTAGGCACCTTACTAAGTCTCTTTGAAGACTCATATATTCTAATATCTCTCTATAGGTAATAACAATATTCAAGCTTTTAGAATTAAAGTTCCTCAAGTTGTTAATAGAAAGAAAGGGTAAATGCACGATTAAAGAAATTTTATATGGTCATACTATAGTGATCACTAAAGATGAATTTGATTGAATAGTGGGAGAATTAATCTAGAAACTCATAGAGGATGGAAAATGGGAACATTAGAAACAAAGAGGACAGGTCAAAACCATAGGTATTAGAAAAATTGCACCAAAAAGGCTTAACAATAAATTTTCTCCATGCCATCGATAGAGGGTAAGTGGTAATGATGGTTCAAATAGTTCTAAAAACTCATATGGAAGTGGACCCATTACTGGGATCAACCTTGACAACTACCTAGTGGAAGATAATTTTGATGATACTTGGAATGAGTCACTTAGATAATATTATCTCATATGAATAATTGTAATGCAGACATCATATATTTTGTAATATCTTTCAACATATATTTTTCTATCAAATCTCAATGAGATAAAACAACTATGTACTCCCCTTTTGTCTAACTGATAATTAAGGTGTTGGGAAGAAATGCAAGCATAGCCATAGCAAGGTAAGAGTGGAAAGGCTAGAGAAATCCATGAGGGACCTGGCTGACAACTAAAATACTATCTTTCAAAGGTTTGAAACCTTGGTGGAGTTTTCCACCAAGGTCATGCACTCTGTGGTCACCACCCTTTATTTTTTGCATGCGAACAAAGAGGAGAAGGACCTATAAAAATTCATTAAGAACACTCAATCCATTTATGGGTTCCTTGCTAAGGATTGGTTAAAGATCATCCTAGACAAACCAATTAAAGTGGAGAGGGAGGATGTGGACAAAGATGTACATGAGAAGGATGACATCCATGGGCTAGAAGAGAGTAGGTAGTCCTGTGTCTTTTGTTTATTTTTGTTGTGTTTATGATTATGCCTATGAACTTGGTACCCTACAAGGTCTTTATGTTTATGTTGACTAAAGGGACTTATAGAAACAATTTTTATAAGGGCTATTATTTAATTTTATAGTCTATTATACATATTAGTTTAAAGACTGATAGTATTGTTAAGTTGACTATGGACATATATTTGTTTTCTGAAGTTTAAACTTGGTATTGTTTAGTTGATTGGGAGGTTACCTTTGGCTAATTTATTAGCCTTTTTGTACTTCAAGGTCAGCCTCCTATTATTATTTTAGTTTACTTATTTTTATTTTTATTATGATACTTTATTTCTTTTAAATGTTACTTTAATTATTTTTATTTGTATATGTATCATTTATATAATAAATATTACATATAATTTATGTCTACATACATATAGTGAATTAAGATATATCATCAATTTTATATCTACATACAATTAATAAAGAAAAAATCAAATAAATACATATAATAAAAATATAATTTTAAATTATTGTTCATTAATTACGAAACAAATAAAATGACTCTAGATTAATATTATTCAACCTTTATATATAACAAACATATATTAGATACATATGCTAATTTATATTCATGAAAAAATTAATATGAAAAAGATTTTTAATCAATGAAGTGAAAAAGATCTTTTCTTTCTATCTTAGATTTCAACATTCTTGTAGGTTAAGATTTTAAGATTTTTCTGCAGGGTTTGCCATGTATTTAATAATTTTAATATAGATGAACTCCTTGCAGAACCTCGTACTAACAACGGGAAGGCAGCTTCGATTAAAACCTAATGAACACCAATAGCCAAACTCTACCCTAACAAAAATAGGACACACGCCTCCTGCCATTCTTTTTGAACTTAGCAATGGCTTCTCTGACATCATCATAGAGATAAGCCCCATTTCAGAACCCCTTTAGCTCAAATAGCTCAGTATCCAAATTATCATCCTCCTCCAATGGAGTTTCTAGAAACCCATTACAAGGATGATGTTTAAAAGCCGAAGCATCATAGTCCACAATCACAACATTATTCACACTCAGATATTCCATGTTTAAATCTTTGTTCAGAACACCAATATCCTTACACAGCCAATAATCTTGGCAAGAGTCTCTGTAAAGTTTGCAGTTGAGATGAAAACCAATGTCTAGCTTATCGAGAATAGGATCTACCGGTTCTTGAGTATAATGAGTATAGAGAACAATCTCATAGTTTTGCTCCAGCTTAGCCAAAAGATTGTCCAAACTAGGCCTCTTCTTTACATAAGTCATACAAAGCTCTCCAGAGATACGAACCTAAATAGTGAAATCATGTTTCATAAACTCCTTTCTTCTCTTCACCAAAGTATTCATCAGCTCCAGAAAAATAATCTTCTTTTGCAGTGCTATTACATGCAATTCACGTTGGCATCTGTATATGAGCAATGTTAGTATGCTAATAGAAACCAAATTTAAATAAAGCTTGTACAAACTAAAAAAAATTCATAAACTTCAAGATAGACTAAGATGAACTCTCAATTGAGAATATGAGCCATTAATGGGCTCTCTCAATGAGAAGCTCTCTTGTTGAGTAGCTTTGTCTAAATAGATAGGATGTATGCTCAATATGCTTCCAAAGGCTTCAATGGATGATTGTGGATTTTTGGTGTGGATAGATGGCTTTAGTATGGATTTGGCTCTCAAAATAGCATTATAACTTTACTTCATGGATTGTGTTATTTTGCAAAGGGGAAGGATCCAATTTATAGGCAAGAGGCTTGAGGGATTGAGGGCTAAGATGCAAGGATGGGAAAAAGCTCATGGAGGGCTCAGATTGCATGAGAAGAGAGCACATGGATTGTGCTTCCTTATAGAAAATCAAGGAGTGACACATGTCACATGGTGAGAGGATGGAGGAAAGGGGAAGGATGAGTCAACAAAGGAGGCTCAAGGGATAAAATCTTCATAAAGACCCTCATAATGACTTGTAAGAGCAATAAAAGGGCTTGTAAGAGTCATTTATGACCTAGTGGACTTCATAAAGTTTTATGGTTGAGATATTTTGAGGGTGATGAGAGAAATTTCGACTTGGACTTGATTAGGAAGGTTTTAAGCTTGTTTAGGCTTGTGTAAATGATTAGAGGATGGATTAGGATGGTTTAGGATTAGCTTAGGGATATGCAAGTGGATGGCATTTAATGAGGGTGGGTGAAGGAGGATATATTTGTTAACTTTGGCTTGGGTTAGTAATTCTTAACCGATGTTTAGGAAATGTGACAAGGTTAGGAGGGGATTAGGATTAGGTTTAAAGACATCTTCTAGAAGAGTCTAGACTTTGGATGAGGATAAAGACTTTCTAGAATAGTCTAGAATTTCCTAGGATGAGGATGAAGACTTTCTAGAAGAGTCTAGAACTTCTTAGGATGAGGATAAATTAGATTTTTAGGAAATAAATAAAGTTTTATTTATTTCAAGGGTTTGGGTTGAGGAGATATTTATTAAAACCTTTTTAATAAACATGAGGATTAATATTTAATCTTAATTAAATATTTTGAGTTGGGATTAGGGGTAGGAAATGATGGGATTAGCCTTTAATCAAAATTAAAGAAAGATTAGAAGATTTTGGAAGTGGTTATTGGTCTTAAGGAAATTGGCCAAGTTTTGGGCAAAAAATAAATAAATAAATTTATTTTGAGATTTTTGGTCAATTTATTAATTAAATAATTAATAAATAAGGAAATAATGTTTAAATAAGATTTAAACATTTTTGGGAGGGATTCCTTAATTAAATATTTTTAATTAAGATAAAGGGATTTAATGGCATAAAAATTAATTAATTAATTAATTAAATAATTAATTAATAAATGATGATGTCATCAGAGATTTTTTCAGAAAATAAAAATACTTTATTTTTTAAAGATTTTTAGGTGTCTACATTTTGCCCCTCTTTGATGTGATGATGCATGTGGCATGGCATCAAAGATAAGTAAATAAGATGCCCAAGGCTAGAGCAGAAGAGGAGAGAATGGACTGTGAGATGCCCCCTTAAGAAGGCGGCGGGGAGAGAAAGCGAGGCTCGGTGGCTTCTTTAAAAATACAAGAATTTGGGATGAGCAAGGAGACTCAAATTGGCAAAGAGAAGGGGCTGAATTAGCTCAAACTCTCACTATGGGAGAATGATAAAGGGAGAATTAGAGGCACAAGAGGAAGCAAGCTTAAGATCTCAGGGATTGCAGAGGATGAAGGAGCAGAGTGCTACAAAAAAGAATCTAGGATAGGGAGATGGATGATAGGATTATAAAGCTGATGCAACAAGATTTCAAAGAGTCAGATTGGCGGAAGATGGGTTTCGGAGATCCCTAGGACTAGGATTGTGGATCTCGAAAGATGAGGCTTGGTGGATTGATTGGATTGGTGGATTCCTAAGACTAGGATTGTGGATCCCTAAAGCTAAAGGTGAGGAGTGATTCAAAGAGATACTGATGCATCAGCTAGGGTAGGAGAGACGGATGTTGGATATGGATGGGGGATAATGGAGATGAAGAAAAACCATTGAAGCTTTTTGAGTGGGGGGATACTTCAAAGAGAAGTACCACCATGTAGTTGAGCACTAGATTTGCTATAGGACTATTGGTTAATTGCCAAGGTTACCAAGAACATCAAGGCCTTTTCACCAACCATCCAAAGGACTGACAAAATAACTCAAAACAAACACATAAGGATTGCCCCAACATCACACATGACTCCTAGAGGAAGCAACGTGGAAACGACACTGGAGAACCCACAACCAGAAAAGAAAAACAAACGAAAGACCTGATCAAGACCTTACGCTCTAATTACCCCATTCGCAGCATACCATGATATGGAAGATCGTGGCAACCTTAAGGAGGGAACAAGGAGATTTCTTGGAAAAGATACTTCAAGACCCAAAAGGGAGGATCCCAAATTAAAAGAAAGTGAAAATCCAAAAGAGAGCCGTTTTCCAACGAGATGGGTAGGACAAGGTACTAACGGACCAACATCAGACATGAGGAAAGCTATATCCTGCAAGGACCTATCGGAGAGCACCGAAGCTGGTGTATTTGGATGAGTGATGTGTTTGGCAAGCTGAACTAAGAAAGATAACACTTTGGTGATAGGAAATCTAGCTAAAGGATGCGTTGGAATAGCTAACCAAGATGTGCGATGGGTGCAAGATGCTGATCAAGGATGAACTGACACGAACACTGGATAGATGCAATGTTACTACACTAAAGAGGATGTACAAGCTGACAAACCAAGATATTTATAAGTGAGCTGATCAAGATATGGTACAAGCTAACGGACCAAGATAGTTACAAGTAGGCAAAAGCTCAGGATGATAGGATAGCGGGATGGTTCGATGTTGTGCAAGATGCGAAAGCTAAGGGTGGGGTGATAGTGAAAGATATGGATTTGGCAGGATGCATCCAATGATGATGAGAGATTTTGTGACCAAGGATAGCTAGAGGAGCAGGATGAGATGGATGGATAGGATGGTAGATAGCTAGGATTATGATGGATATAAAGAGATGACATTGGGTTTGCATGAGGATAGCCTAGAGCTAGATACCAATGACAAGGGAGGATGGACAAGACAAGATCTCCAAGGAAT
This sequence comes from Cupressus sempervirens, assembly GCA_028749045.1. Lineage (NCBI taxonomy): Eukaryota > Viridiplantae > Streptophyta > Pinopsida > Cupressales > Cupressaceae > Cupressus > Cupressus sempervirens. The sequence goes on along the minus strand of CM053786.1, from coordinate 714,010,346 downwards.
ATAGTGCCCCCAATCAGAAGATAACATGCGGAAGGAGGTCTTATGATGGATGTGATAGGATTGAAGCTAGGATGGAAAAAGTTGAAGGGGCTAGGGAGATGGATGATAGCTGAGATGATTGGCTGAAGCTGCATAAGATTAGTGGATGGTGTGAGATGGAAGCTGGAGGATGGAGGATAGGTGGATAGATTGGAAGATGGAGTTGGATGTCAAGAGATGACCAAAAGCATGAGGGTGATAGGCTAAGCTAGGGATGGCCGGATTACGCATGACGCTTGTTTGCCAAGTTTTCATCATGGTACTTGTCCAAGGTGCTTGAATTGCCAAGTTTTCACCAGTGGACGCTTTATTTTTCTTTTCTATTTTTTTTGACTTTTTGACTTTGGACTTAGCTGGAATGATTTTGGCTTTCTTCAGCTATTTTGGCTTTTTTGGGATTTTTCACTGGGTGTTGGAATGTTCAATTTTGTTGCTAGCGGTTGGTACACCGGATGTGTGATTTATGCAATAGATTGGATTAGATGGGATTGATGGTAGGAGATGGAGGGATGAAAATTCTGGAAAGGAGCATGAGATGGGGATGCTTGCAAGAGCAACATTGGCACATGTTGGGACGGGTGTGAAAAGAGCATATGGGGGATAGATGGTAGATGCGGGCATGATGGAGGATTTGTGGAAGTGTGCTTGTGGATATAGGCACCCAAGATGGAGTTAGGAGAATGGGACATGAGTCACTAGCTGGGGGATTAGCAATGGTGGATGCCATTATGCATTGGTTTTCAACTTTTTTCTTGGGGATCCACATGGTTTTGGATTTTCTTTTCATAGGCTTTTGCATTGTTTTGCATTCTTTGATTGGATTTTGCCTTTTTGGAGTATGTCTTTTAGAATAGACATATGATTGCCTAGGATGTGGATTTTTAGCTTTATGTATTTTGAAGTTGGCATTCACATTGCTGTGGTAAGATTTGGGAAGATGGTTAGGAGAAGCTTTGTGAGATGGAGAGGATATGAAAGAGCATGTAGGGGGATGATGATGGATGATGTGCCCTGATATGTGCCTTTGTTGATCTTGCATAGAAATGGATGGAATAGGATTTTTATGATGGCTGATAGGAGGATGGAGGATGGTAGATTTTGGGACATAGGGACCCAAAATGGATTTAGCGGATGAAGGGGGGATATGGTAGGTTGTTTTGGGTTGCAAAGATGGTGGAGGGGGGATGACATAAGATTTCTTGAAGGAGTGATGGGAGGCTAGCATGGTGGGCTTGGAGATAGGCTTGGTTTGGGGGTGTGGTGTACCAACACCTTTAGATGGTGAGCCTTTGGATACATATCCAAGACCATGAAATCCTAGATTTTTTTGTGCAACAATAGGCTCTCTGATTCCTTGCTCTTGTGGTCCTAAACCTTGACCTTGATAATGCCATCGATTGAGCATTTGAACAAGCTAAGGAAACTTTTTGCTTGTAGAAAATGGTAGAAGTGATTTATTAGGTGTATTGCAATGGGGAGATACTGTTCTTAATTCTTCTACTGAGAGAGGACCACCGTGGATGAATGTAAGTGAACCAAGAGGGTAGATTATAGATGGTGGAATAGCTAGGATAGGTGGTAAGATGGAAGCATGGAGCGGGGGAGATGGAAGGATAGGATCTTGATGTAGCTGGTGGGATGACAAGATATCTTGTAGTGGAGGAGATATGGCTTGAGGTTTTGGAGATGGAGGAGATGGTGACTACACTATGGATGGAAGACATGGTACGATGATGTCTTCATTTATGCTTTGGGGGATGTCAACATGCTTTTGGGCAGGATCTTGATAGGATTGGTTTGGAGTGGATGGTGTGATAGGAGGTGAAGGGATGGATTCTTCAAAGGTAGCGGATGGATAGATGGGAGATTCAGTAGTGGAGATGGGTGAGTAGAAGATGGATGCATAAGGGTCATTACGAGAGATTTGGGAAATGCTTGGAGGCGATGTGGATAGGATTTGGAGGGATTTGATAGGTGGTGGGATTTTGATGCTTGCAGGAAGTGGAAGGATTTTAAGCAATTTGATGGATGGTATGGGGATGATAGCTATGGGAGATGGAGGTGATATTATAGATGGGGAAGCTTCATCACTGACGACTTCACATGGTTGGATTAGATGACATGGCTTATCAACTGTTGGAGGCAACTTTTCTTGTATTTCCTCTAGGCGATTCCTTGGAGACTCGTGTGTAGAAGGTGGAGGTGGATTGACAAGAATAGCTAGTGTGATGGGGGTGGAAGATTGGAAGCTTGGTTGATGGGGTGATGGAGGGGAAGCTGGAATATCGGATGGCATGACTAGATAGTTTGGAATAACTCTTGGATTTTGGGGGATGCTTGGGGGAATGTTTCTAAGGCTTTCAATATACCCATCATAGTCAACAAGATTTTCATCATCATTGGAATAGGAGGTGGCGGGAGCAAGGACAATACGACCAAACACATCATGATAGGATTGGTACTTCATGCTTTGATGATGAGTTTGATGGGGATGGGGTCTTGCATATGGATGAACACGGAAGCTCATGGTTGGATTTGGATTAAGCACAGATTTTGGATTGGCTGATGAAAGATTTCCTAGGGAGAGTCAAAGCTGTATGACAGACCTAAGGAGGATTAGCTAGAGATTTTTGGCTTTCCTGTGGATGGAAGACTTCAAGGGCATGTTGTCAAAAAGTGAGAGTTTTTCTTTCCTATGCACTGGATTGGTGGAGATTGTGTCAACCTAAGAATAGACTAATGATCCTATGGGCATGACACGAGATTGAACACTTGTGGATCCCAACCTTTAGCTCAAGGTGATGAGGGATAACAAGTGACAAAGCTAAATTACCCTAGAAAAAGCTCTATCAAAGGGATAACCTTGGTGAGGCTGGTGGATTGGTCAGAGTGATTGGATAGAAAATTCTAGCAGAATGACAACAACTCTGTAAAGGCTTGGGTGTGATTTTGGATTGGGTTGCTAGCTGGCTAGGGGGGATGATTTGGATGGACTTTGGATTTGGGATTTTTCTAAAGCAAAGAACTAAGGGAGCTTGGATGATCTTCTGATGAGGCAGTGACTACGCTAAGTATGCCTTGAGCTGGGAGATTTTTGCTTTTTTGGGATTTTGACCAAAGTTGGCAAACATTCATTCAAAAGCTATGAACAAACAAGAAGACAAAATTTTGGAGCAAGCACGTCAAACACACCAACATCCTAGGAAGCTTTCTACGAGGATGAAATTTTTTATAGCCAGGGAGTCCTCAATATACGCATGGTACGTGAGGCCCAAATACGTAGATGAAACCAAAAAGATGTCACACAGCCGAGAGGAGCGGTAACCCACTTCTCCTCTTTCACTTATCAAGGGTATAAAGTTCCTTGAGGCTTAGCCCGAGTGACAAAATCTTGATCCCAAGAGAGGTGTCTTTCGATTCACCTCCTGATTCTTATACTCTGCCAGAACACTGGAGTTGAGGTCGTCCAAGGGGTGATGAAATCCCCAAGCAGGCCTCCTAAAAAGAAGAAAGGTTTTGGATCCTAATCTTACGCACCCAAGATGGCCTTGAAAGACGACAAGGGGAGAGAAGACTTGGATGACCTTGGGCTAAGAAACACGCTTGTTCTTTTACCAACTGACTCTTATGTGTGCTAATCTAGACTTTGCAAGCACTCATGTTTAAGAGACAATGTTCAATTCCAACTTGAAGCGCCAACAAAAGTAAATTGATCAAAGAATGCAAACAATAAGAAGAGTTAGGGTCAACAAAAGCAAACTCGCGTGCCCAGAGGCCCTCCACGTCAAGTATCGATTAATTTTCTTTGAGGCATTCAAGATTGAGTGTGAGTTTGTTTTAAGCCCAAAACAAAAGTGTGTGAGATTCTATTTCAAGCGCACGTCCGGAGGCTCTCCACGTTAGTTGTTGTTCAATTTTAGTGCCCAAACTTGAAGTGTGATCGATTTAATCTAGAGTTTTGATCATTTAAGAATTTTGATAAAGTTAAAGCAAACATCCAAAGACCAAGTGAGTGAGTTAGATTGTGGAACATTTAACACCTTTTTCAAGTAGACCCATCCCCATAAATGGCACTGAGATTGGAACCAATGGTTAATATTTGATGGGTGATTAGAAAAGAGGTGAGTCCAAGGAACTACTCAAATTGATATTTGCAAATTTTTATTTAACTTAACAAAGTCTCTTAAATATCCAAAAATCAAACTTTACCTAAATTACATGTGGAAAAGAGATTTGTTTTGTTCAATTTTAGAAGCATCAAATGAAGTGTTTGATATTGCAATGGTTAATTGAACCTTGGCATTCAAGATTGGATTTGTTGTTTTAATCATGCATTCAAGGAAAATTTGATTTTAATCAATGGCATTCAAGAGTGATTTTAGCAACATGCATTCAAAGACAAGTGGTTAAACATTCAAGTGTTTTCTTTTGAGCATTCAAGATTGAGATTTTGTGTGTTGTTTTAAGAACTTTTAAGTGCTTTCTTTTAACCTTAGATCATTCAAGATTATTTTGGATTCAAAAGTGAAAATGACTCTTTGGACTTTGGTTTTCATTCAAGATTTTGTGTTCTAGTTTGCATATTTTAAGCCAAAAAATGATATTCCTAAATTGTTTTGATGCATGAAAAACCTAAGAAACAATCAAGATTTTGCAATAAGACATTTTTTTGGAACAAAAAACAAAGCTTTTAGGACAATTTTTGGCAACCATTTAGGACTCTTAGTTTTCATGAGATTTTTTAAAAGAACTTTAGTGTGCACTTAGTGTTGATTTTGAACCTTTTGAAATGGAAACTTGAAGTTCTTTTTAAATTCCCAAAAATGAAGTGTTCCTAATTTTGCATGAATGCATCTAAAACCTTGATGTTGCAAGGATGCAAATGATTAGATTGGTTTAGTTTCACTTGTTAAAAGATTTTTTCTTTTTTGCAAATTTTTAATTTTTCAATGGATTTAAGTATGATTTGGGGGTTCATTTTAAGCACTAAAAAGAAGTGTGTATGATTTTGCTTCCTTAACAAAAAATGGCCAAGATCTCCCACAAGAAGAAGAAGAAGAATTAGATGGAATAAGAAGAATATAGACAAGAAGAGGAAGAATAATTTCAAGTTCTTTGTCCACCTATAAACTTGAAAAATCTGCAAACACTATGAGATAGATTATGAGTTCCTTTGTCTTCTTCATGCTCATGTGGACTTACAAAACCAATTTATACAATCCTACCAATCACAAAAATAAGAAAAATTTGCCAAAATCAGCAAATGACATACAAAACTTGACTAAAAAAGCTAATGAAGATGACCCATGCAGGGTCCCACCGGGCGTGCCAAAATGTATATGAGCAATGTTAGTATGCTAATAGAAACCAAATTTAAATAAAGCTTCTACAAACTAAAAAAAATTCATAAACTTCAAGATAGACTAAGATAAACTCTCAATTGAGAATATGAGCCATTAACGGGCTCTCTTAATGAGAAGCTCTCTTGTTGAGTAGCTTTGTCTAAATAGATAGGATGTATGCTCAATATGCTTCCAAAGGCTTCAATGGATAATTTTGGATTTTTGGTGTGGATAGATGGCTTTAGTATGGATTTGGCTCTCAAAATAGCATTATAACTTTACATCATGGATTGTGTTATTTTGAAAAGGGGAAGGATCCAATTTATAGGCAAGAGGCTTGAGGGATTGAGGGCTAAGATGCAAGGATGGGAAAAAGCTCATGGAGGGCTCAGATTGCATGAGAAGAGAGCACATGGATTGTGCTTCTTTATAGCCAATCAAAGAGTGACACATGTCACATGGTGAGAGGATGGAGGAAAGGGGAAGGATGAGTCAAAAAAGGAGGCTCAAGGGAAAAAATCTTCATAAAGACCCTCATAATGACTTGTAAGAGAAATAAAAGGGCTTGTAAGAGTCATTTATGACCTAGTGGACTTCATAAAGTTTTATGGTTGAGATATTTTGAGGGTGATGAGAGCAATTTCGACTTGGACTTGATTAGGAAGGTTTTAAGCTTTTTTAGGCTTGTGAAAATGATTAGAGGATGGATTAGGATGGTTTAGGATTAGCTTAGGGATAGGCAAGTGGATGGTATTTAATGAGGGTGGGTGAAGGAGGATATATTTGTTAACTTTGGCTTGGGTTAGTAATTCTTAACCCATGTTTAGGGAATGTGACAAGGTTAGGAGGGGATTAGGATTAGGTTTAAAGACATCTTCTAGAAGAGTCTAGACTTTGGATGAGGATAAAGACTTTCTAGAATAGTCTAGAATTTCCTAGGATGAGGATGAAGACTTTCTAGAAGAGTCTAGAACTTCTTAGGATGAGGATAAATTAGATTTTTAGGAAATAAATAAAGTTTTATTTATTTCAAGGGTTTGGGTTGAGGAGATATTTATTAAAACTTTTTTAATAAACATGAGGATTAATATTTAATCTTAATTAAATATTTTGAGTTGGGATTAGGGGTAGGAAATGATGGGATTAGCCTTTAATCAAAATTAAAGAAGGATTAGAAGATTTTGGAAGAGGTTATTGGTCTTAAGGAAATTGGCCAAGTTTTGGGCAAAAAATAAATAAATAAATTTATTTTGATATTTTTGGTCAATTTATTAATTAAATAATTAATAAATAAGGAAATAATGTTTAAATAAGATTTAAACATGTTTGCGAGGGATTCCTTAATTAAATATTTTTAATTAAGATAAAGGGATTTAATGGCATAAAAATTAATTAATTAATTAATTAATTAATAAATGATGATGTCATCAGAGATTTTTTCAAAAAATAAAAATACTTTATTTTCTAAAGGTTTTTAGGTGTCTACAGCATCCACATACAAACTCGTACTCCAAATTGTGAAAATCACCTAGAAGAAACACATATTTGAATACATATAAATTAATTCAAGATATTACAAGATATAAATTTAAGTTAGTCTATTAGTTCGAGAGATCAATGAAACCCTAATTATTAAGGATGAAGGAAAAAACTGGCAACTAGAAAACCAAATGCAAAATATTATGCAAGTAAAAAGACTTATTAATGTTATTCCAAAACACCTATGGCCAGATATATTTTGATGGTCTCTCTCACATCGCTGGACAGCACCACAATGATGTAGAGGTCTCTTACCTGACACAACTCTCTATCGTTCAAGTCCCTAGAAAATGGTTTCATGGGGAAGACATTTTCTAGGTGAAGTTTATAGCTCGTCGGATTATCATCCACAATTATGACATTTATGAGGTCTCTTTTTAGGACTGTGATGTCTTTAATGTAGTCATCTTTGTTAGAGAGGAGGTAGGAGTCTCTTTAGAGGCGGATGTCTATGTTGGCTTTGTGAATAATGTCGATTTGTAGCTTGTCGAGAATGGCTTCTATGTATTCTTTGGTGGTTGAGGTGAATATTATTATCTCGTAGTTGTTTCTCACTAGTTCTACCATCAGAAGGTCTATTACGGGCCTCTTCTGTACGTAGTATGTGATTATACTTGGGGTTGAGTGCTCCTGATGGCCCCTCACAAAGATTCTATAATAGAAAATAAGAATAAATATTTATATTGTTGTTTGGTTCCATCAAAATTTGATGGGGAATTATGGATCCAAAACTTTATATATTCTAAAATAAATTCACAAAATTGCAAGTATTCCTATTTACAATTTCGATTGGGTGCACCCAAATAGAAAATTTGAAATTTTAAGAATTTACATATGCTTATTCCACTCATATTGCAATAAGGAATTTTTAAGAATAATGATGATAATGTAAAATGTCAAAGGATGTGCAGGTATTTAGAATTGGAAGAGATTTTTAATATATATATATATAATTGAAATCAACATGAATATGAACTTTAGTTTAATAGTAAATGATATGAGAATAGCTAGAACAATAAGTGATTCTTATTATCTAAATGAAATGCTTAAAATGATGTGAAATGTGAACCTTAGTTAAATGTTCAATCATGCATGTTGATGTTTGGTAGCTTCACTCTCTTAAACCAATGAGACTATAGTATAAATATTCATATATATATGAGATATTATATTTAATTTGTTATTTTATTAATTGTAATGGATAGACATGTCTCTCCATGTGTCATTCACAATATATAAGAGGATATTGATGTGTTTGAAAAGAATATACCAAAATGTAAATGCAATTACATCTACAATTGATAAAAAAAAATCAACATGGTATCAAAGCCTAGTTGTAGATGTAAATTGAATGAAGAAGAGAGAAAGGGCACATATATGACCTATACTTCTGTTGTAGATACAACTTGTACTTCTAAAGCATATACTTTTATGGCTTGCCAAAATAACTCTCAGCTTTAGAGGGATCCTCTTTGAATGGTGGTTGGAGCCTCCATGTTGATGAAGAGATGAAACCTCAATGAATACACAAATTGATGAATGGTTTCATGATTAAGATATTAGAAACAATGAAAGTAATCCAAATTTTGTAGAAGAGATGCTACTTTCAAGTTTGAGCCACCCATTTGGGCCATGCTTTATTTGTGGGTACCAGAGAAGAGTAAGTGGGGTGATATCAACCTAGGATGGTGTACACAAGAGTCTTTAGATCCACTGCTCATCATAATATATTATGCATAAAAATTTCTTAAAGGTGAGTTTGGAAGTTACGACGTGCTGAGGAACTCTGAATTGTTCACTCTTTTATGTAAGACTGGACATGATCCAAGTGACCATGTAATGTTGCTTCTAAATTTCTTATCTACTACACCATTCAACATGCTCATAGTGGCACCCTTCATAGTAATTGATCACTTGAAAATTATAAAACCTCTCCTAAACCTTAGTGAATGAAGTAAAGATCATAGAACTATCATGAGAAGCTAAGGATTGGGTAAGTTGGTTATCTCTACAGCACAAATCACTGATGGATATGAATAAAATGAAGATGAATTTTGCCTCACCTTGATCGTGAGAAACTAAATCCATAAAAGATTGGTTGTTGCTTACTTGGATAAATAAGGAGATTAGTACATGGATCTTTCAAGACCATATAATAAACACTAAAGCATGGCACGAATCACCAAATATCAAGAAAGAGGAAAAATATGACAAATGGTAATTTCCTCAAAGACGCCAATCTCGGTCAACCCATAAAGATAGGCTTACCTCATATATATTAGGGCACTCGATTTGCATATGATATAAGATATATCCTTATCAGTTAAAGTATGAGTATATTAGATGTAGTTAACTCAAATCATATATATATATATATATATATATATATATATATATATATATATATATATATATATATAGGATTAAAATTAATTATGAATTTAGTACCAAGTTTCAATGTTCTTATTATTATTGAGAATATTATTAAAGGAATTATTATTATTATAAGAATTATGTGCCTTGATCTTTTCCTCCAAGAATGTTATTGTAGGAAAAGGAAGATTGATTTCAAATTCAGAGCGAGATTGGTATTCAAAAGGAGCTCGCCATTTCAATAGATGCAACATTGAAAGAGAGGGAGCAGATAGAGGAGATGGTTTCATTAACCTTTAGTGATCTTGGATGTATTGATTAAAAGGGAGTAGACTATATTGAAGATGGATTCTCCAGTAATCAATAATATTATAGCAGTCAAGAGGATTGTAATTCTATTCCTCAGAACTATATGGGCCTACCCATATATATCATGAGGAAGTGACTACTTCCAAATGACTATCACTTTTATTTGCAGAAGTCATTGAAAGGTGATGATCTTCAATAAGTTAATCTATTATGATGGATATCTTATGATTTCTATGCAGATCATGATAGATTATACAGTGCATGGTGGATGTTTATATGGTACACATTATGCAAATGTGAGTGAACATACCTTATAAACACTTTGAGTACATGGTGAATGGTATGCAAATTGATGTTTAGGAGGCCATTACATAGAGTACTTGGTGAATGTTAAATAAGTTGAATTAATTAGGCCATTGCTCATAGTACTTGGTGAATATCTTGCAACATGATATTCAGAAGGCCATTACTCAAAAGCGCCTAGTGAATGTCAAATGAGTTGACATTAGCAAATGTCAAAAGAGTTGGCATTCTAATATCAAATGAGTTGACTTTCAAATGTTAAATGAGTTGACATTTACCAAATGAGTTGACATTTTAGAAACCATTTTTTACATTGAGGTAAAATGTCGTTCATGTTCTTGTTTATCCCCCCTAGCTAAGAGGGAGTCTTAATGTTTGGTAGCTTCAGTCAGTTAAATGTATGAGAATATAGTATAAATATTCATATATGGGTCAGTGCAAGAAGTTGGGTCTCACTTTTGGCCAAAAAGTGGAAGTGTTTTTCCTGTTTTTGAAATATATTGTCAAATGATGCAAAAATTTGAGCCATTTAGAGATTAAATATAAAAGAAAATCAAAAATAAAAATTGTAGTGCCTGAAATCTTCTTTTTGAATATGTAATTTATTTATATACCCATATGATAGATTATAATTTTGGTATGGATCATTAAAAACCACTTTTTTAAAATGTTTGTTTCAGGACCATACCATGCTCATGTACTGAGACCATAATTTGACACAACTAAATGATTGTTTTTAATCCTTTTAAACGAAGTTACCTGAAACACCAAATATTGATGAGAATAATTTTCTTAAATTTTTCAGTGAATTGTTTAATTAATTTTTAATTGACAATTAAGCTAATTTCTAAAACATCTCATGTAAGGACACCATAATTTAATCAAATTTTAATTTTTTTGGTTTTTCTTTTTAACCTCAAAAGAATTGTGTGAGGATTGATGATGTGTAAATTAATTTTAAAAATATTTAAAATTAAAAATGTTATTAAATTGTAGTGAATGTTATTATTTAATGTTTAAGAGATACTTTTGATTAATAAATAATGGAAAAATAGAAATGAACTCATAAGACTATAAAATTTACACTTTTGAAATCAGAACAGTAAGACCTATAATGGGTTTTAATTTTATCAAAAAATTCAATGGGGACGATTGTATAAAAATTATGACAACCCCTAAAATTGTCAATTAAATGCCTTAGTCAAAATTGGTTCTTAAAGGCATAGGCTTGGTCCCACCAAGCCTATTCCATGCCTTTTCCCTAAGCAAAAGCCGATGTGAATTCCCACCCATGGAAAATTCTTGCCCATGTCACTAGAATCAGGCACTTGATTTGAATTTAGCTGTTAACCAAATCGAACAGTCAATTTTTAAACAATCAAGTACCCAATTATTTAACAATTGGGTTCCTAGTTTATAAATGGGTACCCAATTTTTATGTACCCGTTGGGCCCAAAAGGATGCCCCATAGAGTATCTTTCAATTATTGCAATGGCTGAATGACAGTTTCAAACTGCAACAATGAATGTCTATCATAATTATTCTATTTTCTTGTCTTCTTCTACAATTCACAAGCTATTGATTTGAATTCAAAATTGGTGCAAACATGGGATCACAACACCAATGAGAGAGAAGAAAAAGAATTAGAGAGTTGAGCAATGTTTTAGAGGAGAAAGACATTAAGAATATTACGATGGATGAAGAGGCTGAAGAAGAGAACCCAATACAAGGAGATTTAGGTGCACATTCTAATCAAACATTCAATATAAGTGTGTCTCCAAATCCTCGAGTTTTTTCTCGTGATGAAATTGTTAATTTGTTAGAAGCAGGTTACGATTTAAACGATTTAGATTTTCTTCATTAAAATAAATTGCCAAAAAAGCATGCACAACAAACTCCAATGGAAATGCATGCCTTGAAAGAAATACTAAGAAAAAATGAAAATGAGATTCAAATTCCAAATAACATTGAAAATGAAATGACAATTGAAAATAACAATGGTATGAATATAGACATGGAAACACCAACTACATAACAAACATGTCAAAATGATATTGAAGTTCATGAACATAATTTTCATGTTTCTAACAATGTGCTAGATAATCTTCATGGATTGGTTTTTTGGAGACAAATTAGGACACATGCTAATAGATTATATAGACATTTTTTTATTATAAGAAAATTGGGTTTCAATGTCAATTGATGTTGCAATTAATTAAAATGTCTAAAACATTAAAAATAATGAAAAAGTTAGGAATGTATGCAAAACCTAAGAATTAAAATGCATCTTTAAAACAAGTTGTATCCACTATTGCTAGTGCCTTTGATGTTATCAAAAAGAGAAGTCACTCTAAAGATAAGAATGCAACACAACGAGAAATAACAACTTTAGTTAACAAATCAACAATTGAAAAAAGATTTATTAGTAACATAAGTGGATATCTTAATGTGAATCACAAAACTTTAGAAAGAGATGTAAAGAGAAGGGTTGAATTTGAATGTGATCTAGCAAATATTTTGTGGACTTCTAGTGGTAGACTCCCGAGATGTGATACGAAACTTACTAGGTAAGTCAAAAGTTTGGTTGAAATTTTTTGGCATGATAATACTATTGGATATAATTATCTAATTGTGTGTTGTTTTTGATGTCACACAAATGTCATAACAATTGACAAACAGTGCTTACTGAGCTTACTTGGTCAGCAAGATAGTTTTCCTTGTCTACTGAGCCTTCCTAAAGTTCACTCTACAAAGTTAGTGTCTATTGAGCTCACTCAGGCATTGAAGGAAATTATGGTAGAAAAAAGTGTTAACTGAGTTCACATGGTTAACAAAGGAAAGTTGGACAGAGTTAGTGCTAACTGAGTTCACTCAATTGCCAAAGAATTTTTGCAAGTTTGCAATGTTAACCAAGCTTATGTTGGTTAACATAGGAAATCATCTCGAAACTAGTGTTTACCAAGTAGGGTTAACTAATAAAGGATTTTGTTGTTTTGGCACGAGAAGCTTAATTATTTTAAGTATTAGTTCTATCTAACTATGGTAATGATAGTGGTCATTCTAATTTGTATTGAGCCAACTTGACAATCTAGATGATATAAATATAAGGTCAAGTTGTGATTTACATGTAAGTGTACAAGTGTGTTGATTGAATTAAGAAGGAAAGAGTGAGTGCAAACTTGAAGGATAAGTAGATATCCTTGTGGAGTAGAAAAGTAATATTTGATTAGGAAGGATCAAATTTAAAAAGAATAGAGATCTGGATTCAGCAATTCAGTTCCATCACAATCAGGTCATTTCATTGTTACTCTCTAACCATTGTAGCAGTGATCTAAAATCTCTTAACAGAGTTGGTTTAACAACCAATTGTAAATCCTCTAACAAGTTGATAGTTCCATTGAATTGTTTTAAGACCTCTCAGAAGGCCACTCCTAATAGGGTGATTAAATCCTCTAACAAGGTCACACCTAACAGTGTGTTTTTAAACCTTTAACAGGGTTGGCTCCTAACAGGGCTCACTTCAAAAGAGTGAAAAATAGTAACTAGTTACATTGGTGGTTTTTCCCATATTAGGTTTCCATGTTAAATTTAGTGTCTCATGTGTTCATGTTATTTGTTTCATGCTTGCAAATAATTACTAATAACATCTTAAGATCTGTTAAAGTAAATTACACTTTGCATTTACCGAGTTACTCCATTTTTTGTGGGTTTACCAAGTAATAGCAACAATTAGTTTTCTCAGTCTAAATTTTATTGTTGACACCTAAGGGATATGGGATTTATTTTAGTGGTAACTGATTCACCGCCCCTCTCAGTTACTCCTTCTATATTTCCAACAATTGGTATTAGAGAATTTGGTGCTTACAGGAAAGGTTTCAAGGACCTAAGCTAAAGATTAGGATGTCTTACAAGAGAGAAATTCCAAAGCTAAACAAAGACAACTTTTCAACATGGTAGGGACTCATGAGACTTCATCTAGCCACCATTAGTGATTCAAGATTTAAATACCTTGATGAAGAATACAAAACTTCTACTGGTACATTCTCTATTGGAGATCTTGCTGAGAAAAGGAATCATAACATCATGATGATTGATATTGCATATGCTCTCAACTATGATGAATTTAATGAGATCAAAGATTGCAAAACTACTTTCGATATGTGGAACAAGCTAAAGGATATTTATGGAGGTGATGACAATGTAAGGAGAGCCAAAGAAGAAAGTCTTAGAGGACAGTTTGATCAGATGAGAATGAGAGAAGATGAAAATGTTGCCAAATATGTGGAAAGAATCAAAGCTAGTGTTAGTGCAATCAGAGCTTCTAGAGAAGAAATCAAGGAAGAAACTATTGTAAGTAAATTTCTCAGAGCCTTGCTTCCTATCTATGCAATTAGAGTATCTACTATAAAAGAAAAGAGGTGTGATCCCAATAACAAGTTAGGTTTGGATGCTTTAGTAGGAAGACTGATAGCTTTTGAGCTAGGAAAATTTGACAATTATGTTCCAGCTTCTAAAAATGTAGAGTTTGCATTTGAAGCTAAAATTTTACTCAAAGAGAAAGGAAAGAAAATAAAAGAAATTCAATCAGAAAGTGAAGAGAAAATAAAGGAAAGTTCTGATAATGATTTTGAAGTTGTTGAAGCTTTACTTGCAAAGAAATATTCTAGAGGTAGAGGAAAGTACAAAGGTAAAGTTGCTTTAATCTTCTTTTCATGTGAAGAGATTGGTCATATTGCTGCCAGGTGCCCAAATAGAGAAATCAAGGATGAGAAGAAGATTCACACATACAAAGGCAAAAAGGATTTAAAAAATCACAAATCATACAAGGACAAAAGTAAGAAAACTTGCTTTATGGCTAAAGATTCTGATAACATTGAAGATGAGATAGTATACATTGCTGTAAAAGATGAATCTAATGAAGAAGAAGATAAGATGGCACTTATCTCTCATGTTAGCAAAAATGATAGATAGATCATAGATAGTGGATGTTCACATCATATGACTGGAGATAGAACAAAGTTTGAACATTTTGAACACTATGATGGAGGTAGTGTAAGGTTTGGAAATAATGAACCTTGTTGTATAAAAGGGAAAGGCTAAATCTCATTAACCAATGAACTTTTATGTGATAATTCTTATTGGGTTGAAGGACTAAAACATAATCTGCTAAGTGTGGCATAGCTAATCAGCATTAGATTCATTGTAGAATTCATGCATGGCAAGGCAAGACTGTTGGATGACAAAGGGAATCTGATTGGATCAGGCAAACAAACAAGAGGTAACTTATTTTATCTTGATCATGGTGATTGCTCATGTTTTATTGCTCAAATGGAAGAAAGTTGGTTATGGCATAGAAGACTATGTCATGTAAACTTTGATAATATGGTCAAGGTAAGAAAATTTAGAAAAGTAAGAGGTACCCCTAGTTTGAAAAACCCAGATGTTGGTTTATACAAAAATTGTCAGATTGGCAAAATGGGAAAGACTAGTTTTAAATGAAAAAACTATCAATCTAAAAATGTCTTGGAAATTACACATACTGACCTATGTGGACCCATTGTAATAGAAATTTATAGTGGATAAAAAAAATTTATTCTTTTTGTTGATAACTATTCTAGAATGATGATTGTTATGTATCTTAGAGAAAAGTCAGAAGCATTTGAGAAATTCAAATGGTATTTGGCAAGAGTAGAAAAAGAAACTGGAAAAATATTGAAATTTTTAAGATCAGACAAAGGTAGTGAATTCATCTCCTATGAATTCAATAACTTTTGCATTGAAAGAGGAATCAAAAGATAGGTATTAGCCCCTGGTACTCTTAAGTAGAATAGAATAGCTGAAAGAAGAAACAGATCCATCATAGATTATGCAAGGACTCTGATGATTGAAAAGAATATTGCTATAAAATACTAGAAGGAATCCATCAGCATTGCAATCCATACATTGAACCGAGTTCAGTTGAAGGACTCACACAAAACTCCCTATGAATTATGGTATGGCTACAAACCCAATATAAATTACCTAAAAGTATTTGGCAGTAAATGTTATATCTTGAAAGAATCTACAAAAGGTAAATTTGATGTGAAAGGTGATGAAGGTATATTCTTAGGATATTCTTGCAGAAGTAAGACATATAAATGTTTGAATTTGTCTACTCATGAAATCGTAGAAAGTGCATGTGAGAATTGATGAGTTTGCAAAAAAGACTGAAGAAGAAAGAAAAAGGGAACAAGAAGACTACAAAAGATTTGTTTATTTCGAACCTAATACATTGCTAGGCACATCTAATAATAAGGAGATTTCATCTCCTGAGTCTTTCATAGCTACTGAGTTGCAAGAAGTACAAACCAAGTCACAGGGACTTGAGTCACATTCTGAAGCTACCAAGAAAATTCCTACCAAGTCTAAATGACCCAAGCCAGAAGTTGAGATTCAGAATGAAGACAGTGTAGTTCATTCAAAAGGCAAAGAACCTATATTGGCCAAGTATTTAAGAAGGCATCATGTACATGATCAAATTATTGGAGATAAATCATAAGGTGCTATGATAAAAAGTAAGCTAAACGATACATGTTTAATTGTTGAATTTGAACCTAGAAGTATTAAAGATGCATTGGAAAATGAAAATTGGATCGAGGCTATGAATGAAGAAATAAAACAAATAAAGAAAAACAAAACTTGGACCCTTGTACCTGGGCCTAAAGATAAAAATGTGATTGGAACAAAATGGGTATTCAAAAATAAGCTCAATGAAGATGGACAAGTATCAAGAAACAAAGCTAGATTAGTATGTAAAGGCTATTCTCAAAAAGAAGGAATTGATTATAGTGAGACTTTTGCTCCTGTTGCAAGATTAGAAGGTGTTAGGACCCTACTTGCATATGCAACACACAAAGGATTCAAAGTATATTAGATGGATGTTAAATCTACATTTCTCAATGGTATTCTTGATGAAGAAGTCTACATTGAACAACCAAAACATTTTGTTGATCCAAACAAAAGGGACATGGTCTAAAAATTACACTAAGCACTGTATGGTTTGAAACAAACTCCTAGAGCATGGTATGAAAGGTTACATAACTACCTTATACAAACTGATTTTTAGAGAAAAAATGATAATAGTAGTTTGTATATGAAGGAAGAACCATATAACAAGATTGCATTGGCAGAGATATTTGTAGATGATACTCTATTTATATGGAATGATGATATTTGAAAAGAATTTTTAGAACAAATGAACAAAGAATTTGAAATGCCCATGTTTGGTGAGATAAAATTCTTTGTTGGATTACAGATACAACAGAACAAGAATGGTATCTACATTACTCAATCCAAGTATATCAAGGAGATACTCAAGAAGTTTGGAATGGAAGATTTAAAACTAGTTGGAACCCCTCTGTGTACTGGACTAAAACTTACAAAAGATGATTACTCCAAAGAGGTAGATCGGACCTTATATATATCAATGATTGGAAAATTAAAATATGTAGTTCACACAAGGCCTAACATTGCCTTAACAACTGGAATAGTGGCAAGATTCTCAACAAAACTTAGAGAAAATCATATAATGGAAATTAGAAGAATTTTGAGATTTTTGAAAGGCACTGAAGACTATGGTTTATGGTACAAAGTTGGAGGAAACTTAGACCTAAAGGTATTCACTGATGTTCATTGGGAAAGAAATCTTGATGACTGAAAAAGCACAGGTGGTGGAGCATTCTTTCTTGGTAAAATGTAGGTATCTTGGACAAGCAAGAAGCAAAACTACACATCCCAATCCATGGCAAAAGCAGAATATGTAGTAGCAGCAGTAAATTGTTCTAACATTCTTTGGTTTAAAAAATTGTTGGAAGGCATGAAGGTAGATATCAAAGAACCAGTTGTCATGTTTTGTGATAACACTAGTGCAATTAACATATCAAAGAACCCAATGATGCATTCCAAAAGAAAGCACATTACTATAAAATACCATTTTGTCAAAGAATTGGTGCAGGACAAAGAAATCAGATTAGAATATGTTCATACAAAAGAATAAATTGTAGACATATTCACCAAGCCATTACCTAAGGATGCATTTTTGTATGTAAGAGGTAAGCTAGGGGTCATTCCCCTATCTGAAGCTCACTAAATGAAGTTTTAGTAATGCATCAATAGGAACCAAGTTGAAGATCAATCAGTTGATGTAGCATAGTCAAGAAAATAGTGCATATGAATCAGTACTCAAGGTATATTGATATTAATTTGATATGTGTTGTCTTTGGCATGTGTTGTCAAACAGGGAAAAGATTACTCTCATATCTTTCAAAAATTTATTTATATCTTTCTGAGGGAGAATTATACTATCATAGAAGTTATGCAATTCCTTCACAGAGGGAGATTACTACATAAAAGAGAAGCTTATGGTATAAAATCTAAGAGGGAGAAAATTTCTATTAGAGAAAGTCTTGTTCCCAAATTTCATTGTACTATGACATGTTGTGTTGCCATCAATGTCAAAGAGGGAGATTGTTGGATACAATTATCTAATTTTTTGTTGTCTTTGATGTCACAAAAATGTCATAGCAGTTGACAAATAGTGCTTATCAAGCTCATTTGGTTAGCAAGAAAAATTTTGTTGTTTATTGAACATTCCTAAAGTTCACTCTACAAAGTCAGTGTCTACTGAGCTCACTCAGGCATCGAAGGAAATTATGGCAAAAAATAGTGTTAATCGAGTTCACATGGTTAAAAAAGGAAAGTTGGATAGAGTTAGTGCTAATCGAGTTCACTCAGTTACGAAAGGATTTTTGCAAGTTCGTAGTGTTAACCAAGCTTCTATTGATTAACACAAGAAATCATCTCAAAACCAATATTTACCAAGCAAGATCGGCTAATAAAGGATTATGTTGTTTTGGCATGAGAAGCTTAATTATTTTAAGTATTAGTTCTAGCCAAATATGGTAATGATTAATGGTCATTCTAATTTTTATTAAGATGACTTGACAATCTAAATGATATAAATATTAGGTCAAGTTGTGATTTTTATGTAAGTGTACAAGTGTGTTGATTGAATTAAGAAGGAAAGAGTGAGAGTGAACTTGAAGGATAAGTAGATATCCTTGTGGAGTAGAAAATTAATATTCAATCAGGAAGGATCAAATTTAAATAGAACAGAGATCTAAATTTAGTAATTTAGATGCATCACAATCAAGCCATTTCATTGTTCCTCTCTAACCATTATAGTAGTGATCTAAAATCTCTTAACAGGGTTGATTTAATAGCCAGTTGTAAATCCTTTACCAAGGTGATAGTTCCACTGAATTGTTTTAAGACCTCTCAGAAGGCCACTCCTAATAGAGTGATTAAATCCTCTAATGAGATCACACCTAACAGTGTGTTTTGTAACCTTTAACAAGGTTGGCTCCTAATAAGGCTCACTTTAGAAGAGTGAAAAATATTAACTAGTTACATTGGTGGTTTTTATCACATTGGGTTTTCTCGGTAAATCTAGTGTCTCATGTGGTCATGTTGTTTGTTTCATGCTTGCAAATAATTACTAATAACATCTTAAGATCTGTTAAAGTAAATCACACTCTACATTTACCAAGTTACAACATTTTCTGTGTGTTTACTGAGTAACAACAACAATCAATTTTCTTAGTCTAAATTTTATTATTGACATCTAAGGGATCTGGGATTTATTTTAATAGTAACTGATTCACCCCCTCTCAATTACTCCTATATTTCCAAAAAAATACAAGAGTATTACCTAATTCAAGAGATGTTCTTAAATTGAGAGTTGGCTCAAAAATACGTGATCCACATCCTAAAAACCTCTTGGATATTACTCAAACTAAATTTTTTAAAAATATTGTAGATGGTAAGGTATTAACTATCCCTATTAGTCAAAGATCTTTTGAAAAGTCTAAACCATGGTATGTAAGGATTAACAAGGAAGAAATCAACTGTTGTTGTAAAAATCATGTTCAATTTTGTTACCATTATGATGTATTTCAATCTATACATGGTACCATACACAGTAAAGAAATGTTGTAGGAATATGGTATAAAAATACCATCTCAAACTCTAAAGGATTTCATACCAGGTTTGTTTTCTAAGCCACCTAATAATCAATACTTTCTTTTCAATGCATGTCTTTATGGTACATGTGATATGTGTGGCAATCTTTCTTTGTTAGATGAATGTTTGCATGAAATTTTTTTGACTACTTTTGGACAAAAATTAGTTGATGTAAAAAGATTCAAAACTATTAAATATCTATTGAAGGATGGGAAGATTGGAAGAAGGTGTGATCTTGTTACAGATAAGTTAGTTATCATACATTTATGGATTATTTTAAGAGTGTGATCATACCAAAATATTTTAAACACTCTCAATATGCTAGATGACTTGATGGACACATTCACATATGTAAGAATATATTTCCAATTGGTACTATACTTTTAGTTGTTGACTTTACAAAGAACTACACGCTTGCACTATAAGATGGGGTACAACCACAATATTACAATTCACTACAAGTAACAATTTATATTCGTATAGTTTATAGGCATGCACCTAATAGTATAGAGGAGGATAGAAAAATATTAAAAGAGTACCATTTCTATATGAGTAATAATAAACTTCATTCATCTGAGTTTGTCCAATATTGTTTCAAGGTCTTTTATGATAATTTATAAGAGAGACAAATTCAAATGACACAAAATTGGATATGGTCAGATAATTGTATAGGACAATTTAGGAATGTTAGAATGTCCTATTGGTTGAGTAGGACACATAGGCAAACTAATATCCAACATGTGTGGAGATTTTTTTAGGCTAGACATGGTAAAAGAGAAGATGATGGTGTCGGTGGATGTGTGAAGAGAGCCCTTAGTAGAGAGCAATTAAAATTTGAGGAAAAAGAAAAATTCAAAAATGCACATGATACTCTAGAATGGTGTAAAAAATATTTATACATAGGATCAAGCCTAAACTCTATAATCAAATTTTTCTTCTGCCTAGTTGAAGAGAAGAATATCCTTTCAAGATATGACTATTATAAGAGCTATTGTACCCTACCACCATCTCTTGATTAGGTTAGGGCTCAATATAGTTTATCTTTTTATTATCCCTAATTTTTAATTATGGTCTGAGTGAGGATTCATTATAGTGTAATTTTATTTAGGGAAATCAATTTGGTTAAGATTAGTCAATGTTCATATTTTTTCACTAATAGATACATGGTTCTATTTGGATTCAACAAATAGTTTGAATACTATCATAATAGTTATTATAAAATTTGATTTTTGATTACACTTTACTTTGATTTATAATAAGGGTTACAATTTAGTGCTAAATTTCAATTTACCTTATTAGTAGTACAAGGGTTTTATTCAATTTTAAGATTAATTTTGGTTAATGATAGTAATTTAGTTTAATTTAATTTAGTTTAGTTAGGGTTTGTTTTCAATATAATTTACTTTACGGTTATAAATAAATTCTTAGGAAAAGTTCTTTAAATTTTATAAGGTTTTGAATTTAAACAAAAACAATATGTTAAGATACTAACATTACATTTCCATTATATATTATAAACTATTTTTCAATGATAAATAATTTTATATTAAAAAAATTAATGAAATTTTATAAATTAAAAATAATCTTTAATTAAATATTATAATTATATATATATTAGATATAATGAAAAACATTAAAATTTAAAATCAATAATATCATATATTGTCATCACCATCAAATAAATTGATTCTTTTAAAATATTTAATTATTATGCTTAATATATTCTATCTAATTAAACTATTAAACTATGAAAAATATAAACCACTACGTAGTAATTATGTTTGTCTTACAATTTACTAAAATTTCTATTACTTGAATATTTTATATTCCAAGCATAATGGGAAACTCTTATAATTAGGGTAAACTTTAAGGAAGCTACCTCCAAAAGAGATATAAAATATTGGCGAACCTTTCATTATTTAAAAAAAACAAAATTATTTCTGTTAGTAAATCTCTCAATTTTTTATTCCAAATATGATAAATATTGGCGATTATTTTCAAATCATAACCTTTTTAATATAAAATATTGATGAATCTCAATAATAATAAGAATTTCATTAATCACCATGGAATATTAGAAATCAAATTTGAACTTTTTTTAACCTCATGGAATATTATGAGGATCATTACATATACTTTGAATCAATAGTGAAAACTAAATATTGGTGATATATTCTTAAAGCAACTAATAATTATGATAATTATTGATCAATTCAATTTAATTTTTGCAATAATATATAATATTTAAGTGACACAAATCTAATCATATATCGAATATTGTGGTGAATATTTGAGTTTAGATTTTTCAATAAAATAAATTATTGAGCTATTTTAAATATTCTAAAACTAAATTTTATAAAACTATGGCAATTTAGGTTGTGTCAAATCTTAAATTATTATCTTAAATTATTAGCCAAACTACTAGCCAAAAATTTCTAAAAATAGCCAATTTGTGAATATTAGCCACTAAAATGTACCTTGCTTATAATAATACATTGCAATGTTAGGAGTTCTTCAAATTTTAAGATGTGGATAAAATATAGTGTTTGGAAAAACAAAATTTCCCATGAATGATAAATCATCAAAGAATCAAAGATATGCAAATTTTAGGGTTACCACCTAGCTCTTGCCAAACATCATTTTAGGACAACAAAAATAGAAGTGCCATATATTTAAATATTTAAAATATTAGATAATTTTTTAATCTATCTAAATTGAAAATTGGATTTTCTAATATAAAAGTATATAAAAAAATTCAAATATTAAGCAAATATTCAAATGTTAATAAAATATTTAAAATTTATAAATATTATAAATATTATTAAATATTTAAAAATTATAATACTTCGATAAAATTAAATAAATTATTAAAAATAATAAAATGTCTCTAAACAAAAAAATGAATTTAGATTCAATAAAAAGAAATAATAGGTCATAAGAGAAACCTAAATAGTAGGATTTTTTTTTACTAGAGCCTATGAGAAATAGAAAGAAATAAATATTTCCCAACTACAAACCTCTTCTTGTTGTTCCACCTAGTTCCATGTCAATGATATTGAATTAAGATTCATGATATATTAAATTATTTCTAATATTCTATTTGTATATTTAAAATTTCTTCACAAAGAATTAAAATAAATTCTTCTTGTTCTAGCTAGATTCATAAACAGAAAATATTATACTAGTAGAGTATATATGGGAAACTTTTTAAAAAAAAATCTTAAATAAAGAATCTCTTCTTATTCCAACTAGGCTTACAAAGAGAAAATATTAGAAGACCATTGGAGAAATTGAAGAGTATAAATAATTTTTAAATAAAGTATTTCATCATGTTCCAATTAGTCTCACATTATTGAATATTGAACACTATATTTTATATTTCATTTGTATGGTAAAAATTTCAACTAGTTGCATATTTGAGCATACAAATAGATCGTAAAAGAAACCTTAACAAAAAGTTAGTTCCAAAATAAGAATCTCTTCTTGTTCAGCGTCACATCATTGAACATTGAACCCTAAGATTTATATATCAATTTAACTTTTGCTATTTCATTTACATAGAAAGAATCTCTTTTTGCTCCAAATAGTCTTACAAACAGAAAAGATTATAGTAGTAGACTACATGAAAAATCAAAGTAAATGATTAATTTCTAAATAAGAATTTCTTCTTGATTCAAATAGTTCACATCATTTCACATTTAATTAAGGTCTACATTTCACATTTAACTAGGGCTCACATTTCACATTATTTATAATAATCATTTAAATAATATAATTTTTTTCTCCATAGAACTATTCTCATATCATTTACTATTAAACCCAATGCTTTCATCAAGAACATGTACAAGGGTACAACCTATAATTATATGAAGTTATTGATACAATATCTATGATAAGGAACATCTTTGTATTTATTTATTTATTTATTCGTGTAAGTATCTATCATTGGAATTTATATAAATTGAATAGAAATAGTCATTGTAATAGAAGATTTTGAAAGGCTACACTAGCCAAAACAAGAGATGCATGTAGTAGGAGTCCCACCATTTCTTAAAAAATATAAGAGTTGTGTCATTGCAATTATAAATCACCCCAAGTAAGAATGTTATTTCAATTTAGCTTTGCGCATTTTTTTTACATTTTCTATGGGTAAAAAATACCATTGATATGGTTCTATTAAATAGATATACCAAATATGAGAGAAATGTGAACTATTTTCAAAATGCCCACTAGAACATCTCCTAGCCCATTACCAAGATAGTTGTTTGTTATCTATTATAGAAGATTGTCATGAATTCATTCTTCTCTTGCACAAAACAATTCTAACAATCTCATGTCTTCAAAAGTGTGAATCTAAACTAACTTAATAACCTACAAAGACTGAAGTAAATAAATCCTATTTCCTTGAAAGGGAAAGAAAATAGAATGTATCTTGCAAATAAATGTATGTCCATCTTCTCCAAGAATTTTAATTCACAAATTTGGGAAGAAATAATATAATGTGAATGATCTTCTTGAGTATCTTGGAGACACATTATCAAGTGAATGAGAAATACTCATCTTTAAGCATCAGCAATGTCCCCAAACTAAGTGGTAGGTTGTCTCATAGGAATATATTTTTATCAAAATATGATGATTGCATTATATACACAAAATGACAAGAAGTCTTGACTATAGAAAATAGCACTAAAAGTGATCTATTCAACAGAATTATTCAAGAGATTTGAATTATTAAAGAACTTTCAAATTGCATTGTGACATTATAGGAAGTAGATTGGTGACCAAAAGGAAAAATTTCCAAAAGTGATGGACAAAAGTAATAAAGACCTTTGTTAAATATTGTATTTGTAGCCACCTGCATCACATGCATATATAAGGTAGATTTATTTCACTAATTATGAACTATTTCAAAAGATGCTACATCTATGTATATATCAAAAGTCTTAGTCAAATATAGAGATTTTGAATGCTTTGATAGACATGCATGCAAAATGACTTGAAAATTAGAAATCAAGAAGAATATTTTTCATTCATGTATTTACATAAAATTGTATAGGTACATGCCGAACTTGCCGAACTTGCCCAAAAACTTCAAGAACACTCAACTTGAAACTACTTTGGTAAGAATATTAGCCAGTTGATCTTCTGATCAAATCTTAGGCAGCTCCAAAATCTTCTCATCCAACTTCTCCTTAATAAAGAATCTGTCTACCTCCACATGCTTTGTATGATCATGTTGAACTAAATTATGAGCAATATCACATGTTTCTTTATTGTCACAATATAGTTGAATTGGTTTCCTAGGCGGACAACACAAATCTCTTAGGAGAAGTCTTAGCCACAACGCTTCACATACTCCAAGTGCCATACCTCTAAATTCTACCTCCGCACTTGATCGTGCAACAACATTCTATTTTTTTCTTGTCCATGTAACAAGATTACCTCCTACTAAGGTGAAATAACCTAAAGTAGAATACCTATCATCTACTGCTCTAGCAAAGTCAGCATCAGTATATGCATCCACACTTTGATAATTCTCATTTTTAGTGAATAAAATTCCTTTTCCAATAGAAAACTTGAAATACGTCAAAATGCACATAGCTGCATTCATATGTTGCTCTCCAGAATTATGCATAAAATAGCTATTAATACTTAATGCATAGGCAAGGCTTGGTCTTGTGTGTGCTAAGTATATCAATCTTCCTACAAGTCTCTAGGATCTACCTTTATTAACTGGTACTTGATAAGACTCAATACATAACTTTAATCCTTATTCCATGGGTGTATCAATAGGTTGACATGTTGACATACTGATTTCCTGTAACAAGTCTAAGGCATACTTTCGTTGAGATAGAAAGATCCATTTATCAGATCGAGACACTTCGATCCCAAGGAAATATTTCAAGGGACTGAGGTCTTTCATTTCAAATTCTCTGAACAAGTAATCATGTAGAGCCCTCCTTTCTTCAGGATCATTTCCTATAACTATCATATCATCCACATATATAATAAGTGTAGTGATCTTACCCTACTAATTCTTTCTAAATAAAGTATGGTCTGAATTGCTTTGATGGTAACCAAAGTCTTTCATTGACTTTGTGAATCTTCCAAACCATGCCCTCAGAGATTGTTTCAACCCATATAGTGACTTCTTTATTTGCACACCTTCATACTATGTATTTTTGGTATCATGTAGCTGGGTGGGAGTTCCATGTAGACTTCTTTAGACAACTCTCCATGTAGAAAGGTGTTCTTCACATCAAATTGTTGTAATGGCCAACCCAAGTTTGCAACTAGAGACAACAAGACTCGTACTGTATTAATTTTAGCTACAAGTGCAAATGTCTCTGTATAATTGATCCCATAGGTTTAGGTGTACCCTTTTGCTAACAGTCTATCCTTAAAGTGTTCAATTGTACCATCTACTTTTTACTTAATAGTATAAACCCACTGACATCCAACTAGTTTCTTTCCTGGTGGATGGTCAACAAGTTCCCAAGTATTATTTTCCTGTAATGATTTCATCTCCTCATTCATAGTAGCTTTCCACCTTGGATCAAGTAAGGATTCCTACACATTGTTAGTAATAAATATAATAGATAATTTATTTACAAATGACTGATTTAATTATGATAAACAGTGGTTAGACACATAATGACTCATAGGATATTTAACTTTACTAGAAAGTTTGAATTCATATGTGGATTTAGGAATACCTCTAGTGATATGCTGAGGTAGCTATTTTCTAGATGTTTAGGAACATCCTTGGTAAGCCAATGGTGTGGTGTGAGGGACTCGGATGGAGGTGGACCCATGGCTTCAATTTTTGGGTGTTCATCACTGCTTCGATCCAAAGTTTCACCTACTTCTTAATTAATAGTTTCAGAGAGTTCCCCTTCTTTAGAGATGTCCAAGTTACCCACAACTTTAAGGATCTGAACATCCACATCTTCATAGGTGTTATCCACATCTTTAGAGATGTCTAAGCTACTTACAACTTTAGAGATGTGAATATCCACATCTTCAAAGATGTGATCATCATAGTCTAGAGTCTTAATTTCCTTCTGGTGCTCCCCTTGAAGTTCAAGCTCAAAGGAAAAATACATCAAGTCTTCATGAAAAACTACATCCAACATAATAAATATTCATTGGGTTGGAAGATGATAGCATTGGTACCCCTTTTGATAAGTAGCATATCCTAGAAAGATACATTGCAGCGCTCGAGGAGATAACTTGTTGTGATGATGCTTATGGGGTTGTACAAAAGCTAAACAACCAAAGATGTGAGGAGGTAAATTTGGGACAGCTAGAGCAACAACCACCTTAGTGATAGCCTGGGATGGTGTCTGGAAATCAATAGTGTTGGAGGGTACCCAGTTGATCAAATATGTTGCAGAGGTAAGCATTTCACCCCAATAGGCTAATGGCATATGGGCTTCTATCAGAGAACCACACACGACCTCCAACAAGTGACAATTTTTCTCTTGGCTATCCCATTCTACTGAGATGTATTAGAATAAGTAGTTTGATGAATATTTTTGTATGCTTCCAAATACTACTAAAGTTTAGAACTCAAATATTTGCCTCCATTGTCACTACGAAGAACTTCAACTTGTGCATTGTACTGAGTACAAATCATGTTATAAATTTTTTGAAATAACAAGTTCACATCACTTTTAGACTTCACTAAGAATACCCAAGTCATCCTAGTACAATCACCAATAAAAGTAACAAACTAATGTGATCCACCCTAGGTAGTGACTTTGGAAAGATCCCAAACATCATAATGTATGATAATAAATGGAACTAGACTTTTATTCAAAGTTAATGGAAAAGAAGCATGATGGCTTTTTGCAAGTTCAGAAACTCCACACCAGAAGCTAGAAACATCAAATTTTGCACATAAACTAGGAAATAATTTCTACAAGTAACCAAAGGAAGCATGTCCTAGATGTCAATGCCATAACCAGATTTCAAATTTCTACTTGTGCCCCTCAGAGCCATCCATCACAAGAGCTTGATGCAACTTTTCCAAACTCTTTGACACCAAGTCCAAGTAATATAGCTTTCCTCGCCTAACACCACAACCAATTATTTTCCTTGTTTGGATGTCCTTAAACACACAAAAATTGGGCCAAAAAATTACAACACAAAGTAGTGGTGACTTGGGAAATTGACAACAAATTGTAATCCAAAGACAGAACCACTAAAATAGAATCTAGATTCAAAGTATCAGTGAGAGGTATGGGCCCTTCTCCAATAACTGGGGTTAGAGAGCCATTCGTACTGGAAACAAATTTTTCTGAGGATGGTTTAAGGGATGAGACCTATCTAGAATCAAATGTCATATGATCTGTAGCACCAGAATCAATTATTCATTCAATATTAGAAACAAGTGTAGACCTATTTAAAGACTTGCCACCATTACCTATTATTGTTGCTAATGTCGATATTTGTCTAGCAACATTATCCTCTATCTTTGTTTCAACAAATAATGCACTAGATGTCTTCTTGGAATTCTTCTTCCATTAATCGTAGCTACGATCCCACCATTCTAGATACCTAACATGTTCAAAATAGTGACTTTTGGTATGACTAGTTTGATTGCAATGGGTGCATTTGTAGGTGGATTTATCAGCACCATTAGTGATCTTAAGAAAGTTATGAGGAGGCCCATTCTGATTAGATCAATTTTGAGTCACCATTGCTAAAGCTTCAGTCTTTTCTAGTTCTCCAATCATTGTTGTGTGTCAAATATATTCACGATAGATGAATGCATAACATGCTTCTAATTCAGGAATAGGATCCTTTCTCAAAATTTCACCATGAACTTGTTCGAAGTCACTATTTAATCCAGCAAGAAAAATATGTACCCTTTTTCACTGAACTAATTTTTGGTAAGATTCAACATCATGCTCACTTTCCATGATCAATTTATCATGATGATCCAACTCACCAAAAATCTCAATTAATTCTCCATGGTATACAAAGAGTGTTCTACCATTTTGTTTGGCAAAGAAAGCCCTCTAATTCAAGAAAAAAATTTGCAATTCATCTACTCCATCATAAAAAGCCTTAGAAAGAGCTTTACAAATATCTTGAGTAGTGGGTAAGCGAATGTATCACTTCATAATTCTGGAGACATAGATATCAACAACCATCTTTTGACCTTTTGATTGTCTGCATACCACTTCTCATATCCATCATCCTTCTTGATAGGTGGTTATGAGATACAATGAATGAAATAGAGATTCTCCTTATCAGCAATATGCATCTCAATGATTTGAGACCACAAATCATAGTTTGTTTCATCGAGTGTAATCCTTGCCTTGAACGATGAACCTTCAGATTGAATAATAATGGGAGCAGATTTGCTCTCAAATACTTTTGAATCTAAATCAGCCATCAATGAAGGGATAAATATGATTCAAGCTTCAAAGCTCTGATACGAACTTGAAAATCAAAAATCAAGAAGAATATTTTTCATTCATGTATTTACATAAAACTGTATAGGTACATATACAGTTGTGTGAAAAATATATAAAGCTACAGGAAAGGAAATAGCTACAGGAAAAAAAGGAAAGAATAGTTTAGGAAAAAAATAAATTCAATATTACAAACAATCCAATATGGCAACAAAATATAGGATGGTAAGCGAGGAACCCTAACTATTTCATAAAATGTTTCAAAGAAATGGGAGATTGTGGATAGAAAGGATTGTAAGTGTTGAGCTTAAAGCCAATTCCTCGTTGATACAAAGAAAATACATGGAGAACCATAACCACTACTTTAAACTATTCAACCATGTCCCTTGTTGATCATGGGTTACTTTAGCAGATATGTGTGAAACAAAGAAGTGTGGTGGTTGCTTGAGAAAAGCCTTCAAAGGAACATCCATTAAAAATTATGGTATAATGGCTTTTCAAGTTGTGAGAAATGGGAAGTGCAGAAAAAGTCATTTAAATTGTTTATCAGAATGGCTCATTATATCATGATGATCTGGAATTTTTCTAAATACAAATTATTGGCAAAGCTAAGGATATTTAAAGCAAACATAATTGGTGAGGTACAACATTTGAACACATAATCAGTGTTGAGCTTGACCATATACCTACAAATTTTGTTGGGTCTATGTTTATAAGTCTTAGAAACTTTCAAAGCAAATGAAAAGTGGAATCATTAAGGATGCACATCAACTATTTGATAGAATACCCAAGTATATAGAATGTGGTGGAAGTGTGTGTATGTCATTGAATATTAGGAAATTTTTTGAAGAATATAAGAAAATGTAATTGATAGTGATAAAAAGGAGAAGATTTAGTAGAAAATCTATAGAAAATATTCACTCTGACAACACGATAGTACAAATAGATAGCACAAGATTAGAAAATACCCAGATTTAAAAATGTATACAATATATAGTTGGGTGGATTATGAACATCAAGGATGACCTACTAGTTTACATATGACATAAATGGAAATAAAATGTTGGCCTAAAACATAGTAAATTATACACACACACACACACACACACACACACACACACACACACACACACACACACACACACACACACACAGTATTCAACATTAACATTAAGATGAAAAGACCATAGTTATTAGCACAGAAAGGACTATCTTTACATAGATAGACATCCACATATACCATAAAGTTAGGATGTTTGAGGATTATGGAATAGAGTATTTTATCTATCCAACTATTAATAATTCCAATTCCAACCAAGAGAAACTCCTACTTCTTATGGATTTTTCATCTATGAAATCTTGTATTATTCTCAGTACAAGTTTGAAATAGTTGATGAATAAATCAATGAATCTGTAAAGGACAATGCAAGAACAATGCCTCTTTCAACATGCCATAAATGTAATTCTAGACAATTAACTACCAAAGAAGTTATAAAATCACATATTTAATCATGCAATATAAAAATTTGTAGAAGCCATCTTAACAACTATTCCTTGTATTGGTAATGGAAGAAACACTTTATTTTTTAGTGAATCCTGGGCTACTAGTGTCGCATTCCAAGAAATGAATATTAACCAAGACTTATAGAATTGTCTCTAATCTATTATAGGTATCAAAGTAGAAAATACCTTGCTTGAAGGAATAGAAAGGTTCTATGGATTGACTTAGAAAACCTATGGTTGAGATAAAGGGAGGCAAAGGGAGTCAAGGAGAATTGTTGGCATTAGAAGGGAGGAAGTGTGGACTCTGAAAAGCTAGTTTCCTAGCCCTTCTCTATTAAACGTTATGTAGGAAGAAAAATGGACTTGGAAACATAAAAACAACAGTCTCTTCTTTGTCAATTCTACTTACTCTATGATAGAATAGGTGGGAGAATATTCTAATTTGTGAAAGAAGTTTGGGTTGCTGTCCCAAAAATTAACTGCTTCTGGTGGGTAGTTGCTCATGAGAAAATCTTAACTTTAGATAATCTCAACAAAAGAGGTTTCAACTTTGCTAACATATGTGTTTTGTGTGAGAATGTCACTGAAACTATTGATCATTTATTTATTCAGTGTTGCTTTACTAGAGATCTATGGAGTCTTGTGTTTTAGGAAATAAGAATTAATATAGTGACAATGAGATCAATCAATCTTCTAATACCTTAATGCAGAAAAGCTTCTAAACTCCACCCTATCCTTAAAAACCTATGGCCTCTTATTCCCCCCATTATTGCCTAGTCTATATGGAAGGAAAGAAACAATAGAATGTTCAAAGAAGAGAAAAAGAAAATCCCTCCTATTTTCTATATTAGTAAGAGAATTAAAAGGGAGAGAAACAATAATTTTCTACTTCCCTAAAGGGTTGTTATATCCTAGACTGATAAGAATCAAACAAAATTGGAATGTCACACAAAGCTTGGTCAATTTAAACTAGAACAATATTTGGAAAATAAAGTAGTATAAAAGGATTCCTCCTTAAGAAAATTGGATAGTGCAACATGGATGATTGTTATAAAAGAAATTTTGGCATATCAGAAGTAGGTGGTATCATAAGAAACAATAATGGTCTTATTCTCATGGGATATTCTACGAACATTAGAGTTAATTCTAACAATTTTACTGAGGGAGTTGCTATGTCGTATGGAGTTAAACTCTTACAGGACTATGAAGCTAAAAATATAGAATTGGAAGGAGACTCAAAACTTATAACTGATATCATTCCTAATAAAAGTAAGTGCCCATGGTGTATTTAGAGTCTTATGGATGATTGTAAAAGACATCTCTAGTCCTTCCAAAATGTTATAATATGACATACCTTAAGAGAAGGAAACAAAGCTACTAATTTTAAGGCTAATTGGGGGCTTCTTTTTGAAAATTGGAGATAGGTTTCTGATATTGAATGTCATGAGGAGTTAAAGACTATAGTATTAAATGATCAAAGACACACTCAATTCTAGAAAGAGAATGAATGGAAAATATTACTCTTTTTCCATAAATATCAATGTTAAGAAGGATAAAATATTTGGTGTCTTTAGTCAATTTCATAATTTCTCAAAGAAGTGGAATTTAGTTAGAAGGATGAATAAAGTGTTGAGTGAGAAAGTTGGTAGAATATTTTTTTTCCTAAATACCATGTTTTCAAAAAAAATTAATGCTAAATTTAGCGGAGATACCTTTTGCATTTTAATCATGAAACTTTTGTGGAAAAAAACTATAATAAGGAAGACTATGACACATGATATTGTAATAATTTTGAAATCTAAGGAGACCTCGATGAATCATTGAAAGTAAAACACCTATTTATGGAATGGGGAATGTGGCTTAATGCATCATAATGACCCCTATCATTTGAGAGGTCTGAAAGCTATCATTTTTTATGTCAAGGATTTCTCAATTAATGTGGTAAAAAGTGAAATTTTCTAACACTTCTCATTTTTCTCTTTGCCTCTATACAATCATTAACTATTATTGCTTGGTTTCAGGAGGTGTGAGGAGGATAATTAAAACGTAGAAAGACATTAAAAGTTAGGGTAGGTTTAATAACACTCCTTTTGAAGAAGCTCAAGTTTTTAAAAAGGCTTATATTATGGGGGATCCTCTAAAATAGGACAAACCAAGAAGCTACAAGAATTTGTTGTAGGATGAAGAAATATGGAACTACTTTGTGAAGGCAAGGTTGAGCAATTACATTGCAGTGATGAAAAGTCACAACTCCATGCTTTCTACTAAGTTTCCAAATTCTTGGTACAACAGTGAGGTGCCATAGGTAGTGTTAAGTATTTTGTGACTCCCCAACTAATTATCGAGGTGATGAGATTGAGATGCAAAGGGGATAAAGTGGAGAGGAAAGGGATAGGAGATTATAGAAAATTCAAGAACAAGTTTTTTGAAGGTATTGAATAGCTAGTTAGAATTAAGTCTGGTAATGGGTATGATCATACTTCTCTCCCTTGCCCTTTGCAATTGTTTCCCTTTGGGTCATGCATTATTTTACTTTAGAAATATGGTTTACCACTTATCATGGCTACCACTTCCTTCTCCCAAACATGCTAAGACATGGTGAAAAGATAAACATTGCTTTCATTTTATTTTTCATCTTTAGCCAATAGTATTAAAAATGTAGATAATCGACTCATTCACTAGGATTTGATTAGTATCCTCTACCACCATGTGTTTTCCCATCATCTGGGTTTAGGTAAGTGTCTTATTGGTAAAGAGAGCTCTCTAGAAACCCCTGGAAACTCTATGGTTATTGAAGAAATTAAGTTAGCTAATGAACTAAATGGAAAATGCCACCAAATTGAACCTTGTTGGTACCCCTATGAAAAGTAAAATCCTTAGAGAAGTTATTGAGGTGGATAAATAGGATTCTGAGGATTTTGATAGGGAAGCTCTAGCGACAAGGATTTGAAAGATCAAGGGTACCATATTGAGGCTAGTTTTGGTGAAAGGTGGTCAAAGAGATTGAGTTTTGAAAAGGGCAACAATTACAAGGAAGAAAGTAAAGAGGAAACCCAAGATAAAAATGAAGAGGACACCTATGATACTGAGGTCAAAGAAACACCTACAAAAGATGAGAATAGTACCATTGAGAAAGAATTCAAAGCCAATGCTGATAAAAAAGACTCAAATGAGGTCAAGAAGGATTCCTAGGAAGCTTATCTTGAGGTTTTTTTAGGGCTTGATGTGATAATCCTGTTTAGGAACAAATTAAAACCTTGGAGATTATTTCTACTAATGGGGAAGGAAAGGTTCAAAAGATAAAAAATGACCTAGAAGACCAAATTAAGGCCCTTAATGAAAAAGTGGTGTCTTTGAACAACACATTTGATAATGCACTCACTTGCATTGAAATGGGTGTCGTCATCTCCACTTTATGCAAGTTCCAAAAAGAGACGATGTGGAAGGCTATCTGTTACTAGACATAGAAAACTTTAAAAAGTTGGAAGGTAGAAGAATAATGTTCAAGTAGAAATGAAAAGTGCAAAGGATGTTCACAATTGGGCTGAAGATCTTAGGTACATAATCAAGGAATGGGAGAATATAACTTGAAGGCCTAGCTTTCTAGGCCTTGGGCTTCCTTTTCTCTTTTTCTTTTAATTTTTTGTTTGTTCTCTTTAGCTTTGGTGTGGGTTATTATGCTCTTGCTTATAATTTTGGGACATAGTTTTAGTATTGTTAACTCTAAACTAAATTATGTTAATCCATAGTACTCTAAGACTCAAATTTTTTTGTGATTATCAACAATATTTTGGCTCATTAGTTAGACTCTAGAATTAGTAGTTATAACTCTATTTTTTATTAAGTTTTGTTTGGTGGTGAATCTCTAACAGTTGGTGTTACTGATGGTCTTTTATGTGGCTTTGTTGCAATGGCCCAATGCATAAATGTTCTCTAGTTCCACAGGTTCAGGATCGTCTTCCCACCTCCTTTAATAAAAAACAACTATAAATAAAAACCATTTTCTAATTGAATGATTTTTGGCAGATCTTTTAAAGGAATTTGAGAGAAAATGTCTCCCATGTTGAGATACATCTTGCAGGCTTGTAAAATATTATTACATCTTGAGATACTATCAAAGTTGTCAAGATTAAACATAATCTTTAAAGGATTTGAAGAACCCAATACAATGGTTGAAGTTTAAAATATGGAAAAAATTTGACAAGTCAATGATGAACAATATTTCTTATACTTCTTGTTATTATTATTTATTTAAAAAATAGTTTAATTGTTAGTTAAGTTGGTCTAATTGATTTATTTATGAATCTTATTGAAAACACTTAATGTTGGCAAATAAATTTTGTTATTTTTTTTTTGTTGATAATTGGTTGCAAAAAATATTTGAAAATCAAAATGAAAAAAAATAGTATTTAGAACATAAAAAATAAAATAAGATAATTGCAACGGCTAATAAAGACATACTATTCATAGAAAATGAAGTGAAAACATAAGTCTCCACTACATAGGTGGAACTAACAATAAGTGTGTCAAGGTTTTATTTTCATCTATTAAATAAAACAGAATTTGAAGAGAGTATAAACAAGTGTCATGTATTTGAATAAAATATGAATTGTAAATGATAAATTGTATTAGAAAATGGAGTAATGTATATTTAATTGTATTTGAGTATATATATATATATATATAATAGTAAGTTGTGAGATAATAATAATTAATCACATCACATGATAAACTAGAAGAAGAGGATATGAAAATTCATCTTCATAATGCGACCATAGTGCTCTAGCTCCTCGCAAATTAATAGATGGCATGGGTACTAAATTTTGTCTTCTCACCCCAGCAATCTCTGTCCCAGATCAAGGCGAGGTGCCTGATTGAGAGAAGAAAGCGTAATATAGTCGTATAGAGTTAAGCAGGACAAAGCATTATATATTTTTGTATATGTTTCTTAACATGCTCGAATCATTCTTATTATTTTTATTATTAAGATGATGATATTGTTATTGAAAAAAGTCAGAAGCGGTTGCGACTAATCACCCCACCATTAAGATCCATATAAACATAAGCCTGGAGTTTCATGTCAGCATAGAGTACCCATCCACCATTGAAGATAGCTTGAAATTGATTGAGACAGCAAAATCCCAAGAAATGGAGCACTCATCGTACAAACTCATGGTCAGCAACGAGAACGAGAAGTGCAAATGGAAAACAATAGTCCTAGATCTGGAGAACACCCTTGTTTATTCAAGCTCCACAGTCATCCCCCAATATGAGTATACAATCTCCGTGAGAGGCCATCAGGAGCACTGAGCTCCAAGTACAATCACATACTACGTATAGAAGAGGTCCGCAATAGACCTTCTGATGGCAGAACTGGTAAGAAACAACTATGAGATAATAATATTCACCTCAGCCACCAAAGAATACGCAGACACCATTCTCAACAAGCTACAAATCGACATTATTCACAAAGCCAACATAGACATCCGCCTCTATAGAGACTCCTGCCTCCTCTCTAACAAAGACGACTATGTCAAAGACATCACAGTCCTTAAAAGAGACATCAAAAAGGTCATAATTGTGGACGATAATCCGGCGAGCTATAAACTTCACCCGAAAAATGCCTTCCCCGTGTAACCATTTTCTGGGGACTTGAACAATCGAGAGCTGTGCCGGGTAAGAGACCTCTCCATCATCGTGGCGCTGTCCTGCGATGTGAGAGGGACCATCAAAATATATCTAGCCATAGGTGTGCTGGAATAACATTAATAATTCTTTTGCATTTAGTTTTCAAGTAGTCAATTTTTTCCTTCATCCTTAATAATTAGGGTTTCATTGTATCTCTCAAATTAATAGACTAACTTATACTTATATCTTGTAATATCTTGAATTAATTTATATGTATTCAAATGTTTATTTTTCTTGTAGGTCATTGTCACAATTTGGAGTATGAGTTTTTATGTGCACGTCAACGTGAATTACATGCAATAGCACCGCAAAAGAAAATTATTGTTCTAGAGCTGATGAACACTTTGGAGAAGAGAAGCAAGGAGTTTATGAAGCATGATTTCACTATTTCGGTTTGTATCTTTGGAGAGCTTTGCATGACTTATGTAAAGAAGAGGCCTACTTTGGACAATCTTTTGGCTGAGTTGGAGCAAAACTATGAGATTGTTCTCTATACTCGTTATACTCGGGAACAGGCATATCCTATTCTTGATAAACTGGACATTGGTTTTCATCTCAACCACAGACTTTACAAAGACTCTTGCCAAGATTATTGGCTGTGTAAGGATATTGGTGTTTTGAATAAGGATTTAAACATGGAATATGCGAGTGTGAAGAATGTTGTGATTGTGGACTGTGATGCTTCTGCTTTCAAACATCATCCTGATAATGGGTTTTTGGTAACTCCATTGGAGGAGGAGGATAGTTTGGATACTGAGCTATGTAAGCTGAAGGGGTTCTGTAAGGGGGCTTATCTCTATGATGATGTCAGAGAAGCCATTGCTAACTTCAAAAGGAACAGCAGGAGGCGTATGTCCTATTTTCATTAGGGTTGAGTTCGAATGTGTGTTTGTCAACTCTAGATTTTCATTAGGGCCGTGTTTCCCTTTGTTATTAGTTATTACAAGGTTTGCAATTAGCTTATCTATATTGCCGTTAGACCATCCATTGCAAAACCTACAAAATAATCTATCTGTTTGGGACTTTAATGAAAGGAGGAAGGAAGCACAGACCTCTGGTTCACTGATTGAAAAATATTTTTATATTAATATATTTTATAAAGCTTTGATATTTTCCACATAAACTAATTAAATAATATCAATTCCGAGCTATTTAACAATTAACTTATTGTTTTAAAATTATATATATGTATATTTATTTATTTAAATTTAGCATTTTAATAAATTTAATAGTACTTTAAATTTATAATTATTTGATATTTAATACCAAATAATTGAAATAACACCTTAAAGAATTAGAGTATATTTATAGAAAGAAAATAAGTAATATCAAAATAATAATTTATATTTATTGAAATTTATAAATATTATTTGAAATTGTTCATTTAAATTTTAGCTTCAAGAGTAAATTAACCGTGTTTGATTATTATAATTTGAAATATGTATGACTAATAGATTTCATTTTAGAAAATTATGACAAACAATTGAATGATATTTGTTTTGATCTAGGTAAAAAATTTTTGATAAATGAAAATGGTCTAGAATTTCTAGTCACTTGGAACCTATTTTCCTTTGAATGTATTTAATAAGTGGTATTGATAAATACCTTAGCTATTATTAAAATAGATTAGGTCAAGATTGAAGGGCCATTATGGGACAAGATTATAAGCACATACTTAAGGATGTATGGGTGGTATTGCATATTATCATTAATGAGAGAAGATTAGAAGTAAATAGCGCTATATTATACAAGAAATAATAGTTATAAATTAATTGTGAGGTTCTAGGAATCATATCCTTACAATTCAACATAATTTATTCATTTATGTCTCTTTTTACTCTCCTGTAGTTTTTTTCCTCTTTTCTTTCTCCCGTTTGCTTACATATTATCTCATATAGCTATTCAAGGAGGATAGGATTCATGAAATTATACCTACTTCCAACAAGTACATATTTCCTGGCCTAGTTAGATGAGAATCTATAAGTATTCATCAATGATGAATACATGTCTCTTTCAAGGGAAATACTTCTATATTGTCGGATCTATGAGATCTATGGGATGAAGCTTAGTTAGTCTACAAAAGTGGTTCCCACTTTTTATGGATAAAGTAAAATTGGTACTTAATTATTTGTTTTTATTCTTTACACCTTCAAAAAAATTGGAGGCTTCATTCAAGGTTTCGCAAGGATTTTTTTTGAAGATGCTTATGTTCATGTTTGAACAAACCCCTGAGTGGATTATTTTGTGAATTATGGTAACGAGGGTTACTTTCATCGAAAAATAAAAAAGACCCAGCTAAGATTCATCTAGAGGAGATGAAAACTTACCTATGATCAAGGGTAATGATAAGAAGTAATTACTACCCATGTATATAAGAAGATGCAATGAAAATGTGTCAATTTCTTAATATTAAAAAGGGAAAGGAAGAGGGGAAATGATGAAAAATAAGATTATTGTGTTTATGCTAGGGATAATAAACACATACACACACATAATATTCTTAATATTAAAAAGGGAAAAGAAGAGGGGAAATGATGAAAAATAAGATTATTGTATTTATACTAGGGATAATAAACACAATACACACAAATAAATGCAATGATCTTATTTATTATCCTTCATAAATAAATGCAATAATCCCTAATAAATGTAATAAAAATGTTTAATATCCCTATTAAATGTAATAAAAATGTTTAATATCCCTAATAAATGTAAAAAAAATGTTTAATATCCCTAATAAATGCAATGATCTTATTTCTTATCCTTCGTAAAGTGTAAAATATTGCACAATTTTTTTAATAAGGTAATTGTTGCCTTTGTAAGATCCTCTAGCTCGGTAAACACTGATGATAGCTATAAATTTTGGATAGAAATAGGCTATCTAACTATCTCCATTGCATTTTTATCTAATTTTTTTTCTTATCTCTCCATCAACTTTCCATGTGTGTCAATATCTGGTGCATTCACCTTCTCCACAAGTAATGATAAATGATCTAGCATTGGTGCTATTTCATCCAAAGTTACATATCTAGCACAATTTGCAAGAGAATATCCTTAACATCTATCACCACTTGTTTTTTATTTAATTCCTTTCATAGTTTATCTTGTTTATCTTTCCTTGTACATAATTCACTATATTCCTTCAAAGCATTAGGATCTAACTTGTAGGGTCATAATAAGGAATTACAATTACCTCATCCAGAGTTACACCATATCTTTATGTCTTATTCTTCTTGACCTTATCCTTATAAGTTTTTGATCTTTTCTTAAGAATAATTTTG
Organism: Cupressus sempervirens; assembly: GCA_028749045.1. Classification (NCBI taxonomy): domain Eukaryota; kingdom Viridiplantae; phylum Streptophyta; class Pinopsida; order Cupressales; family Cupressaceae; genus Cupressus; species Cupressus sempervirens. The sequence goes on along the minus strand of CM053786.1, from coordinate 713,970,485 downwards.
GTGGAATAGGAGCATTATGCTCCTAATTTGTCTTTGTTGGCACATTCTTCTTTTTGTTCTTTAAATTATTCTTGTGCTTCTCATGGGGTTCTTTTTTAGTGTTATTTTTGGGTGCCACTTGAGGTTTTTCCTTAGTTGTCTTACCTTTTTCTTGCTTCTTTAATCCCTTATGTTGAGGTCTTTGAACATTTGGCCTTTTACTTGTTCCAATAGAAGAAGTATCTTCAATATTTGCATTGGTATATCCTTTATTTTGTATTGTTCCATCATTTCCTTTGGTAGGTCACTTGATCCCTTTATTTTCTTCTTCTTTTATTGCTAAGTATTAGTGTTTTCTACATCCATAGGAATGTTAGTGGTTAAATAATTGAAAGAATCATTTACATTTATATTTACAATTAGTGTTGCAATGGGTGTTGCAGGAGCTTGATACTCTTGGACTAGTTTAATAATAGGTGCATAGCCAAGCATATACATAGTGGTTGACTCAGGAAATAGGTGATCATTGGGATTTTTCTTGGTAGTAGCCATAACATATTGATCATCACTTACTTCTTCATCTAGATCTTTTACTATTAAGTCTTCAATTAACACATTTTCTTCTATACCTTTTACTAGTGTTGGTATATCATCAATAACATTTTGTATACATGTATTTTCATACATATATTTTTATGATCCAATTCAAATTTTGATGTCATCTCAATGTTTGACACATAAATTGTCTCATTAGTGCACTTTATGTTTAAAATTGTCTTCCACATCTTGATGTCATCATCATAATTTTCATGAAGTCTTCTAGTTAACACCTTTAATGCTCTTGGCTTATGCATAAAGCTAACCTAATATTTTTGCGTTATCTCATTCATTTCTGGTACTAATAGATCTAGTATTGTGACTACAAGAGTACTCTCTCTCATTGTTCTCTCAATTTTCAAAACATATCTTCATTTTTTTAATAATTTTTTTCTAGAAATCTTTAGCAATCATGTTGGAAAATTCAATAGGCACATACTTGGATTGATACATCATATCAATAATATCTTCTTCAAGATTAACTTTATCTACATCACTTAATGTGTGATACTTAAAATGTCCAAGTACAACCAAACCTCTAGTTGCTCTTACTGAATCTATAATCTCATTAATTGTATTGGGCTTCTTACTTTATTAACCCTCTAAATTGGCTTATGTCATCTAACTCAATTTTATCACTATCTTCCTCAACAATTAGCTTTCTTCTCCTTTTTGTCTATTTGTTAGTGGATGATTGAATATCCTTTCTCTTTTAATAGGTTTTAGTTTGAGATTTTATAGGTTTGGTAATTTGTACAACTCCTTTCTTGACATATGGGGTGGAAAGGGTAGTAGCTCTAGTCCTCAAACAAGTATTTTTAAGACTCTAAGGTGTGGCAATTTGTTTACTTTTTTCCTTTCTTAGCCTTTGGTTGTTCAATCTCAACTTCTTCTTCTTCTTCTTTATCTTTGTCACCCCTTTCTCCGTCATTTCTCTTGGTTTCAACTTTAACCAACTATCCTATATCCTCTTCTCCGCTGAAATTACCTTTAATTGTATCAATCATTTTCTTTGATTTTCTAATGAACTTGGGTCCAAAAATTCCATCTTAATTCTTATTTCATTTTAAAGTTAAAATGAGGGTTCACCTTAAACCCATGTGGTTACATGTTTTTGAAACCTTGTCTCACAATGTTAAGGAAAACAAGAGGAAATAATTTTTTGAAGTGCAAAGTCCAACCTTTACCCTCCCGAGTGACATCCCGACATCTAAGGCCAAAGATTTCAATTCCACTTAAATGAAAGCAGGAAGGAAGAAAAAAATCTTCTCTAGTTTACTAATTGAAAGGCATTTTATATTAATATATTTTATATAGCTTTTATGTTTATCATATTTAAAAAATTTGAACAATAATAATTTAGAGTTATTTTTTATTTAATAATTAAGATATAATTCTAAAATTATATGTATATATATATTTATATATACATAAATTTATTATGAAATTTATTATATAAATAATACATTTATACTTAAATTTAGTGCTTTAATATCTATATGGTTGGTTATACTCTTTTAAATTAAATTATATGTGAAGTTTATTAACATTATAAGTTGTAAAAAAAAAATTCTAAATGTAAATGACTCAAAAATATAAAATAAATAAAATTTTATTTAGACACTGTAGTAACAAATCTTTTTTCTTCACATTAAAAATTATTAAAAGAAATTACTAGTAAAATACTAAAACAAGTATATAAAAATAGACTTGAATTTAAATGTTTGTACTATAGATATATTTTAGGAATATTTTAAAATAATTAAAGTATGATAATCAAAATATAAATAAGTAAAAATAATAATGATTTGAATAAATTTAAATTTATAAATATATTTTTGTGTTATCATTGAATTAAAATTTAGTTTTATTTTTAAATTAATATTATTTTCTTATATATTATTATTCTAATTTAAAATATATATGATTAATAGATTTAATTCAAAAAAATTATGAAAAATAATTGGTTTTTTATTTTTTCATTTAAATCAAAGTTTATTTTGTACATGAAAATGGTCTAAAAACTTATAGTCACTTAGAACCTTTTTTTTTAATATATAGAATAAGTGATCTTGATAGTTGATTTACAAATTATGAAAATAGATAGATTGATGTGTGGAGAATCTTACAAATTATCAATGATGAGAGAATATTAAAAGTATATAGCAAAGCATTATTAGTCAAAAAAATATTATAACTTGTTTTTTCAAAATTATTGGATGTGTTATTTTTAAGATGGTGTCACTTTCTTTTTTATTATGCTAGGTACAATATCCTCATGGTTTAAGGTAATTTATTCACTTTTGTCTCTTGTTAATATTACATGGCTTTTTTTTCTTTATTCTCCATATACTACACAGTATTTCATATAGTCATTAAAGAAGGATAAGGAGCACATGATTTTATACCTAGTTTTAATAGATACTTATTTTGTAACCTAGTTAGATAACAAGAGTTTCACCCCAAGTTGGAGTCCCTACCTTGAATAGGAGCAAGGTGTTATCATTTGGCTAGCATTGCACAGAGTAGTAATTGACATTAAGGGATTTGCTTCCATGATTACAAAAAGGCGAGAAATGTGATGAATTAGGACAAGAAAACCTATCCAAAAAGGACACATATGGGGTTTTGTTTTAGCTCAATGTGGTGCTATAATAAATAGAGGTGCATCAGTGTATCATATTTTCTAAGAATCTATTAAATAGGGTGTGCATGGTATGTACCATTTAGTATGATGAGAGACTATATTCCATTGATGCTTCAATCTTACTTTCTAAATTTACTATTAGTGTGTTGTAACATTATTTCATAAGTGTATACCATTTATTTGTTACCATCAAATGTAAATTGTAGCTAAGAAAATATAATGCATGGTAGCGGTAACTTCCTTGCCTAATCCGTTAAATCATTAGTTCCTTCCTTTTTGTTTCCTAAACATATAGTTTTGGTAGTGCCTTTTCACTTTATAACCTTGCTTTCTACTCCCACACTTTAAGAAAATAATGCAGGCAAATTCCCATTGAAAGGGAAGGATTGATGTGGTTGTTAAAATAATTAAAAATAATTTATAAAGCTAGTTGTTATTTGATGCAAATTCTCATTAAACAAATTCATCATGCACCTAGCATGGTAGAGCACTCACTTAGCATATACATTTTCTTTTATTACGTGTCTAAGAATGACCCAATCACCTCTTTGGTCTAAGGAGCATGAATCACCAAACATTATGAGAGGAAATCACCATAAGACATTCTCACTACAAATTCACAAAAGCTACAAGAGTTTTGTTCTATAACAAATATCAATAGAAAAATAAATATGACTATTTAGATTTTTGAGGAAAGAAATTCATTGATCATTACAAATTTAGGAATTCATAGGGAAAGGCATTTAATTGAAAATATTGCTAAAAATTTAGAAAAAAATATTTTTTTATTTGGTTAAAGAAAAATCTCAAATTTCATTAAATTTAAATTTAATTTAATTTATTTAGTAATGATATTATTTGGTTACATGCATTAGAGAAATGAAAAACCAAATGAAAAGATTGGTACTCAAGAAAATGAGTGCCATCATTTTAAAATTACACAACTTCCTAGTGTTTTGTTTTTTTTTAATCAGTAAATGGCTGAAGCCTTGTATTATATTGAATAAAATAAATTTAACTTATAGAATTCTCTATTCAAGTAGGCACTGGTAGAAAGAATGGAGCAAGAAACCCTCCACCCTTGCATAGGACCGAAGTCCTATATTATATAGTTTAAAAGGGGCATACCCTAGTTTATATGAAGCTTTATATAGGTAAATACAAAATTTGATGAAGCAAGTAATAACATATAGGCATCCTTTGAAAAGCGACAAAAAACTAGAGAGAGACAAATTTTCAAACATAATTTAGCAAGGATCCTACCATGAAGAATTAATCCATCTGCCTTCTACATGACAAAATACAACTATCGTCCAATATGGGATTAGTACCCATTCAATGTGATCATAAAAAAGGGAGTAAAGAGACCAATCAACACACTGAGAGATTCTTCATACAATAAGAATCCTAAATTGTACCAATAGAGTTAATTAGAAGATTTTATAATATGCTTTATGTGAATCTTTATCTAGAATGTCATCCTGTTACCTAATCATTTTACATTTTATTCTTAGAGTGGATTAGATATTTAGGGTTCTTATATAGTTCAAATGAAAAGATTCATCAAAATTATATTAACCAAATTTACTAATTTTAAATGTTCATTGATTCTTCTTATTCTTATCATATACTTATTAGTTTAAGAGGAGAATAATTAAACAACCTCTCCCCAATTACCAAAGAGATTGCAAACCTAAGAACATCATCTAACAGGTTAAGGATCCTATTTCACCTCCCCTAATTGACAATCCCTCTGCCATTGTCCTCACTTCCAGAGTGTGAAAGAGGGAAATAGCAGACTCCATGCTCATAGAGAAAGTATAGGCTCTTATAAGAAAGAAGAGTCATAAAAATATTTAGTATTCCAAGCTTTAAATAACAGATGGCAACTCACAGTTGTTAAGCATTGATTGATTCCTACTCATATGTGTGTGGAATTATTGAGATACTAAAAGAGACTATACATAATGTTTCATGATTGTTTCTCAAATGTCTAATAAATGTAAGTAGATTTTCTTGCTATGAATGTCTGTCTAATAAAGGTTCATCATATTTCTACTAAATTGTCCTTTGCTCTAATCTTAGTATTCTACTTAACTTAATTCTATTCTGCTAAATATATAAAGTCTTCTCCCTTCATCCCATGTTGAGAATGTACCTTCCACCTTTGGTGTGTTCTTGAGATGGCAATTCATAACTTTTGTGATGGCCGCCTCAATTTTATTGAAAAAAGTTATCTTACTAAGTTCTAAATTTTGAAATATTTGTCTATTTCTTTCCTTCCATATTTCCCACATAATTATTGCAGGTGTAATATTCCATAATTTCTCATAGAAACTTATCCTATTCTTAATTGGCTAACCCTTAAGAAATCCCTCAATATCTTGAGGTAAAGGGGAAGTCCAATTGAATTCATTCTTAATCGAATACCAATAGTCTTGTGCAAAGGGGCACTTAAGCAAAATATGCTCCATATCTTTAGATTCATTTTTTCATAGACTGCATCTGTATGGTCCTTCAAATCCCATTTTAGAGAATCTATCAGCTGTAAGAATCTGTTTTTGAATTGGCACCCAAAGAAAGATACCAGCCTTAGGTAGGCATGTTGAGTCCCAAAATAGATCCAAGGGCATAGCAATATTATCCCATCTTTGTGACTTAATTATAAGATCATATCCTAGCTTAACTTTGTATATTCCGTCATTAGATGCTCCCTAGATGAGTTTATCTACTCAATTATTGTGAGTCACACATCCACCCTTAAGGATATTTTCAAGGATAGTTTTATCTATACTTGGAATAGTAATATTATCCAAAGATTTCTATACCCAAGTCTCAATCTCATCAATCCTGATAAGTGTTTTGGCATTAGAAACCTTACATCCCCAAATATTAGCAATGACATTGATGTTATTTCTAGATATTCTCGAATTAATAATTAGGGGTTGACCATCCCATGAATCATCCCAGAATAATGCCTTATCACCTCTACCTAAATCCCAAGTGAGATATTTGCTAACTAGATCATAAAATTCCAATTTTTTGAACCTCTTGGTGGATTTCTAATTCTAAAGAGAGAGAGAGGATCTAATGGATTGAGATATTTATTATAAAGTATTTTTTCCATTTTTTATCTTTTTCCCTATATAAGCATCATACTAGCTTTGCTCCTAATGCCTCATTCTACTAACTGATATTTTTTATGCCCAATCCTCCTTTATTCTTAGGCCTATGTATATTATCCCATTCTATTAGTGCTTGCTTCTTTTTCTCTTTTCTTCCCCTCCAATTTTTTTTTAAAGTTTTCCTTCTAGCTTTTTATTAACATTATTTGGTAGCGAAAGGAAAGATAGAGGATAAGTAGGAATAGCTAACAGAAAAAATTTAATTTTTGTTAATCTCCCAGCTTTAGTTAGTCATTTCCCTTTCCATGATTCTGTTTGTTTTTCTACTCTTTCTAATTTATTGTCCAAAACTTTTTTTCTCCTAACTACATTTTCTAAGTATATCCCTAAATATTTACATTGAAAGTTACTCTTTTTATATCAAATATAATTGCATATATATTCCTCCATGTTACTTGGTGTGTTTAAAAAGAAAATTTCTTATTTTTCTTCATTGACCATTTGTACAAACCTAGTTTGTTCGTCTGAGATAATTTTTGGAAGCAAAGATTTAACCCTATTTGCTATTGCTTTAGAATAAAATTTATATATTGCATTACATGATGCAATGGGGCAAAAATTTGTTGGTGACTTTGTTGCAACTTTTTTTGGTATTAATGCTAAAAAGGTATGATTAATTTCAATTAAGATTGAGCTCCCATTTCTAGTTGCTTCTATTTCTTGCTATAATTCTTCTGCTAAGATTTCCCAACATTTTTGGAAGAAAAAAGATTGGAAACCATTAGGCCCTAAAGATTTATCTAGGCCAAGCTTAAAAAGAGCTAATTTGATTTGTTCTTTTGTAAAAGGTTTATTGAGCTCCTTGTTGTCAAACTTTGTGATAACTTTAGGTATATTATTTAGCATAATTTTTTGTTTAGTTAAATTGGATGAGTCATAATTTCTTAATAGATTCTCATAATATGTGATGAAAGTTTGAACAATTTCTATTGGATTATCAATAGTACTACATAATTTTCTTTTAAATTTGAGTAATAGTTTCAAAAGCTCTATTGTGTATTATACTATTGTGAAAGAATTTAGTGTTTCTGTAACCTTATGCTAGCCATTTTTCCCTCAACTTTTATCTCCCAAAGACTTCTTCTTTTGCTAAAATCTCTTCTTATATGATTAATAGTTCTTTTTCTTCAATGTATTTTTCATTGTCCATGCCATTTTTAATCCATTTTTGTATTTTTTTTTTGCATTTTAAGTTTTCATACAAAACAATACATCTTTGATCCTATAAACTTTCCTTCATCCCAACATGTTTAATATTCTCCATGAATGTTTTATCTAAGAACCACATATTTTCACATTTTAAGGGATTCCTACTAGATTTTATAGGTTCTATTAATTCAATTTTAATAGGATAATTATCTGATCCTGCAATAGGTTGAATTGAGGTAGTGATTGTGAGATCCACTTCTGTTAGTTCTCCTTTGAAAAAGAATCTGTCCAATTTTTGTGTAATGTAACTAAAATCACAAAAGGAGATATAAATAATGATACATATAGAGGATATTAATAAATAAATAATTGTGTATTCTAAGTGAAAAATAGTCAAAATAACTATTAAATATCATAAAATATATTCCTTTATAGTTGGAAATCTTTTTAACTAAATATACTCAAAGTAAAATTTAAAAAATAAATAAATGAATTCTATACATCTATTTACTTGTTTTCTATAGCACAAAAATTAGTTGCAGTTGCTATGCTAGAAAAGGCACACAAAAGTTCAACTAGTCACGATGAGTGGAGTCACATTGGTTGATGTTTTGGAGTGCACACAAATTGTGAATATTTGATTTTATAATAAAGAAAAACCCCATAGTATAATAGATGTATAATATATGTGTTGTAAAACATGAGTATGCATTTTTTTCTGATGTATAAAAAAAAGACTTGTAAAAATATAGGATATAAAATAAAACCCCCATGAAAGCTAAAATTATAACATGAAAAAAAAGAGGGCTTTCCACCTATTATAATCAAATTAGATTCTAGTAAATTCACCATGTTGAAGCTCTTTTCCTTGGCATTGAGATAGTAGCTCATGAATAGGTCACACATCATGGCTCTTTCTTTGGCTTTTACAAGCCAGAATAAATAAATAAATAAATGATAGGTCTAGAACTCCACTTAATGAAGAATTTTATTAAAAATTATAGCACTTTTTATAGGAAAAATTTCCAATTCTTTCCAATCTTATTCGATAGTCTACAAGATAAGGTTGTTTTGAAGGAAATTCAAGGTTTCACAATCAAAGTGTAGTGTGAATTATGAAATATTGATTACAGGGAGATAGACATGGGATTGGAGTGAGGAAGTCATGATGAAGATTTGAGAGACCATGGGAAAATTAAAGGAAAAATGTTAGAATCAAATATCAGAGCTAAAGAAAAATATGGTATTTAGTATAGTTTGCACAATCCACTCAAGGAAAGTTTGAATTAATATGTTTCACACATTTTTTCTTCAAAAATCATAAAGGAATTTTCTTTTAGAATACTGCTAATTATAAGGAATGTTAATTTTGGTGAAGGTAAATAAAAATCGAAAGAGGATATGCAAAGAAATTTTTTGATGTGAGTGTTGCTAGAGAATTTCAAAGAGTACAACTACTAAGTACAAAGTTGTATGCTAATCTCCTGAGATGGATGGAAAAAATAAGGTTTGCAAGTTACCTAATTACTTGCTTGAATTTAAAAATGTAATTAAAAATTTTCCAGTGAGTTGTTGAGTGAAAAGTGAATCAATTTGAAACTCAATATATTTCCAATATTTTACAAACACATGTCAGTCTACCTGCTAAAGAAGTTATTTTTTACAAACAATTTTGAGTCTCCTTGCTAAAGGAGTTTTCTATCTGCATACAAAGTGGGATTGATAAAATCTAATCCTACTCAATTAATAGTATGAGCTCCAACCCCATCAACAAGTCCAAAATTGTTCTTTATTAAATTGGGATTTTTCCACTTGTCATGCATGCATGTGAAATGTGGATACATTGACAAGGTACATGTTAGCGTAAATTGTTCTATATTAAATTGGGGTTTTCCCACTTGTGATAGATGCATGTGAAATGTGAACATGTTGACAAGGTACACATCATTGTCTATTACCAACAACTTTCATAGCTCTCAAAGCTCAATTCTTTTGAGAATTGGTTTAGCAAGAAAAAGAAAAGATCCTCAGGAAAAATAAGTTGAGCCAATCAAAAAATAAGAATTTTCTAGGGGGATTTCAATAGGAAGTGGTTATGAAACTATAGGATATACCACATATTAGAATATTTTCACCATTATCGAGTCTTAAACTATTGTAGATAGACATACTAAAACTTTAGTCTCTTGCCTTAATGATAGGGACTAATAATTTTTACATACACATTATTGATAAATTAATGTCTCTTTTAATGTAATCATGTATATTATTCGATGTATGGGAATACATGAGAGATGTTTCTATAAGATTACTAATCATTATAAAACATACAATTGACTCGTTAGTTATACAATGAGATACTGTAAAGATAGATAAAGGAAAGACAAGATAGGACTTAAAAAATTAATGACATGTATATTTAATAGACTGAGATCCATAAATGTTAGCTAGATGCTCATGGTAAAAATAAATTTTAAGTAATATTAGTCATTATATATGGATATGTAGTAGGTGCATCATAATTATGTAGCTATTTCACTATACAACAATTAATATTAATATTGCATATAAAAGGTCTATGTAAGATGAATTATAAAGAATGTGTGTAATAGATCATTATTTATCTAAATGGGTAAATTTTTTGAAAAAGGAGGAAGGGAGAGGGCCTTGAACCCATAGTTACAATTATAGCATTTAAGCCAAGGGCCAATACAACCAAATAGCTAGCCAAAAGACCAGAACCATCAAGGAGATCACTCCCACAAAATAATCAAAAATAGAAACCAACTACCAAAGAAACTAAAACATGTCTTGAGAGAATCGTAACTAATCAGAGATAGCATGAAACTAAAAGTTTACTAAACAACATGCAATAAAATAAATCAAGCCAAAATATAGGATTCGATATAAACTATATGCATATAACAGTGTTGTAACAGTAATGAGTCTTAAAAATACTTAAGTACTTAACTTCAAAACATGTAAACGTCTTAAAGATATGTAAGTTTAAAATAATATAAATCATATTAAGCTTAGGACTAATATAAATTTGTATACCTCTGCAAGAGGTGATCAAGAAACTAAAATAGGAAAAAAGAAAACTAAGCTTTTTTAATATATTCCATTTTTTGGTAAGTTGGGCAAGCTCCCCATGCCAATCTAAGATATCTCTAGCCTCTTGTTCATGATCCTTCTCATTTCTAGTGGAGTCCACATCCTTGATCTTTTTGTTGATATGAGATTGTTTTGAAGTGAAGAACTTGTAATAGAATAACCATTATTTTGTCATTGATGTCAAACCTGCTACTTGTTGATAAGACAACTACCTAGTTGATTTGAGTGCTATCAATTGTCTAATTAATGGAGAGGTTTTGATCAAATAAGATAATAAGAGAACCTAGAGGAAAGGCTGAGTTATGGTATGAAAAAGGAGTACAAAGATCAATTAAGATAGTGATGATATAGTGTATTGTTTATCTACTTAAGGCTACAAAGGCTGGATATATTGATTAAGTTTAGAAGAAAAAATAAGAAGAATTGAGTTTGCCAAGCTTGATAGAGTTGATAGTAGGTGCCGAGAAAAGTTATTGAAAGTCGAGCAAGAAATCAGTTGGAGCCAACTAAAGTGAAGATTCAGTACATGCTGAGTAATCTTAATGTAATCCAAGTAAAGTTTAGTTGATGCTGAGCACCAGTAAACTTTATTATTTGTCAAGTTATCTATTTGAAGATGAGTGGAAGAATAGTATGGAAGTTGAGTAACAACATATTGATTATGAGTGCTAGTATTCATGTTAAACTATAGATTTGATGAATCTAAGCTAACTATTTTATTTTCTTGAATTGTGTGAAGTGTATGGAAGATAATTATGATGAATTGGTGGCACAGAATTTAAGGTAAACTATTTTGAGATGAATTCAAAGAGGATTGAAGAAGAAGGTTCTAGAGCAACCAAATGGAAAAGTGGGTAGATTCATTGAATCCTACCTAATCCCACCTAACCCTAAAATGGACGATTGAGGTGAAATTAAAAAAAGATCTTAAATTTCTATTTATAATGAGAGTTGGTTAGAAGGAAGGTTGTCATGTGTGAGAACCTAAGGAAGACAAGGAGTCTAAGGTATTTTCTTCAATCAATGGCTGAACAGAAGAGACTACTCTTGGCAAGCAAAGCAAGAAGGCTTAAGAATATGAATGCTTGAAGGCTGAACAAGCTCTTAGAGTTGAAGTGTGTGAAAGCCAAGTAGAATGGAGGACTAAAATAGAGATCTATAATCTACAAGTGAGTTTTGATTTCAAATTCAGAGGGAGATTGGTATTCAAAAGGAGCTTGCCATTTCAATAGATGCAACATTGAAAGAGAGGGAGCAGATAGAGGAGATGGTTTCATTAACCTTTAGTGATCTTGGATGTATTGATTAAAAGGAAGTAGACTATATTGAAGATGGATTATCCAGTAATCAATAATATTATAACAGTCAAGAGGATTGTAATTCTATTCCTTAGAACTATATGGGCCTACCCATATATATCATGAGGAAGTGAGTACTTCCAAATGACTATCACTTGTATTTGCAGAAGTCATTGAAAGGTGATGATCTTCAATAAGTTAATCTATTATGATGGATATCTTACGATTTCTATGCAGATCATGATAGGTTATATTGTGCATGGTGGATGTTTATATGGTACACATCATGCAAATGTGAGTGAACATACCTTATAAACACTTTGAGTACATGGTGAATGGTATGCAAATTGATGTTTAGGAGGCCATTACATAGAGTACTTGGTGAATGTTAAATAAGTTGAATTTATGAGGCCATTGCTCATAGTACTTGGTGAATATCTTGCAACATGACATTCAGGAGGCCATTACTCAAAAGCGCCTAGTGAATGTCAAATGGGTTGACATTAGCAAATGTCAAAAGAGTTGGAATTCTAATATCAAATGAGTTGACTTTCAAATGTTAAATGAGTTGACATTTACCAAATGAGTTGACATTTTAGAAACTATTTTTTACATTGAGGTAATATGTCCACATTCTTGTTTATCCCCCCTAGCTAAGAGGGAGTCTTGATGTTTGGTAGCTTCAGTCAGTTAAACCTATGAGAATATAGTATAAATATTCATATATGGGTCAGTGCAAGAAGTTGGGTCACACTTTTGGCCAAAAAGTGGAAGTGTTTTTCTTGTTTTTGAATTATATTGTCAAATGATGCCAAAATTTGAGCCATTTAGAGATAAAATATAAATGAAAATCAGAAATAAAAATTTTAGTGCCTGGAATCTTCTTTTTGAATATGTAATTTATTTATATACCCATATGATAGATTATATTTTTGGTATGGATCATTAAAAACCACTTTTTTAAAATGTTTGTTTCAAGACCATACCATGCTCATGTACTGACACCATAATTTGACACAACTAAATGATTTTTTTTTAATCCTTTTAAATAAAGTTACCTGACACACCAAATATTGATGAGAATAATTTTTTAAAATTTTTCAGTGAATTGTTTAATTAATTTTTAATTGACGTTTAAGCTAATTTCTAAAACCTCTCATGTAAGAACACCATAATTTAATCAATTTTTTTTTTTTTTAAAATGTTTTTCTTTTTAACCTCAAAAGAATTGTGTGAGGATTGATGATGTGTAAATTAATTTTAAAAATATGAAAAATTAAAAATGTTATTAAATTTTACTAAATGTCATTATTTAATGTTCAAGAGATACTTTTGATTAATAAATAATGGAAAAATAGAAATGAACTCATAACACTATAAAATTTACACTTTTGAAATCAGAATAGTAAGACCTATAATGGGTTTTAATTTTATCAAAAAATTCAATGGGGACGATCATATAAAAATTATGACAACCCCTGAAATTGTCAATTAAATGCCTTAGTCAAAAATTGGTTCTTAAAGGCATAAGCTTGGTCCCACCAAGCCTATGCCATGCCTTTCCCCTAAGCAAAACCCGATGTGAATTCCTACCCATGGAAAATTCTTGCCCATGTCACTAGAATCAAGCACTTATTTGAATTTAGTTGTTAACCAAATCGAACACTCAATTTTTAAACAATCAACTACCCGATTATTTAACAATTAGGTTCCTAGTTTATAAATGGGTACCCAATTTTTATGTACCCATTGTGCCCAAAAGGATGCCCCATAGAGTATAATTCAATTATTGCAATGGCTGAATGACAGTTTCAAACTGCAACAACGAATGTCTGTCATAATTATTCTATTTTCTTGTCTTCTTCTACAATTCACAAGTTATTGATTTGAATTCAAAATTGGTGCAAACATGGGATCACAACACCAATGAGAGAGAAGAAAAAGAAGTAGAGAGTTGAGCAATGTTTTAGAGGAGAAAGACATTAAGAATATCATGATGGATGAAGAGGCTGAAGAAGAGAACCCAATACAAGGAGATTCAGGTGTACATTCTAATCAAACATTCAATATAGGTGTGTCTCCAAATCCTCGAGTTTTTTCTTGTGATGAAATTGTTAATTTTTTAGAAGCAGGTTATGATTTAAATGGTTTAGATTTTCTTCATTAAAATAAATTGCCAAACAAGCATGCACAACAAACTCCAATGGAAATGCATGCCCCGAAAGAAATACTAAGAAAAAATGAAAATGACATTCAAATTCCAAATAACATTGAAAATGAAATGACAATTGAAAGTAACAATGGTATGAATATAGACATGGAAACACCAAGTACTTAACAAACATGTCAAAATGATATTGAAGTGCGTGAACATAATTTTCATTTTTCTAACAATGTGCTAGATAATCTTCATGGATTGGTTTTTTGGAGACAAATTAGGACACATGCTAATAGATTATATAGACATTTTTTTATTATAAGAAAATTGGGTTTCAATGTCAATTGATGTTGCAACTAATTAAAATGTCTAAAACATTAAAAATAATGAAAAGGTTAGGAATGTATGCAAAACCTAAGAATTAAAATGTGTCTTTAAAACAAGTTGTAGCCACTATTGCTAGTGCCTTTGATGTTATCGAAAAGAGAAGTCACTCTAAAGATAAGAATGCAACACGACGAGAAATAACAACTTTAGTTAACAAATCAACAACTGAAAAAAGATTTATTTGTAACATAAGTGGATATCTTAATGTGAATCAAAAAACTTTAAAAAGAGATGTAAAGAGAAGGGTTAAATTTGAATGTGATCTAGCAAATATTTTGTGGACTTCTAGTGGTAGACTCCCGAGATGTGATATGAAACTTACTAGTGAAGTCAAAAGTTTGTTTGAAATTTTTTGGCATGATAATACTATTGGATATAATTATCTAATTGTGTGTTGTTTTTGATGTCACACAAATGTCATATCAGTTGACACACAGTGCTTACTGAGCTTACCTGGTCAGCAAGATAGTTTTCCTTGTCTACTGAGCCTTCCTAAAGTTCACTCTACAAAGTTAGTGTCTATCGAGCTCACTCGGGCATTGAAGGAAATTATGGTAGAAAAAAGTGTTAACCAAGTTCACATGGTTAACAAAGGAAAGTTGGATAGAGTAGGGTTGACTAATAAAGGATTTTGTTGTTTTGGCATGAGAAGCTTAATTATTTTAAGTATTAGTTCTATCTGACTATGGTAATGATAGTGGTCATTCTAATTTTTATTGAGCCAACTTGACAATCCGGATGATATAAATATAAGGTCAAGTTGTGATTTACATGTAAGTGTACAAGTGTGTTGATTGAATTAAGAAGGAAAGAGTGAGAGTGAACTTGTAGGATAAGTAGATATCCTTGTGGAGTAGAAAAGTAATATTTGATTAGGAAGGATCAAATTTAAATAGAATAGAGATATGGATTCAGCAATTCAGTTCCATCACAATAATGTCATTTCATTGTTACTCTCTAACCATTGTAGCAGTGATCTAAAATCTTTTAACAGAGTTGGTTTAACAACCAATTGTAAATCCTCTAACAAGTTGACAGTTCTATTGAATTTTTTTAAGACCTCTCAGAAGGCCACTCCTAATAGGGTTATTAAATCCTCTAACAAGGTCACACCTAATAGTGTGTTTTTTAACCTTTAATAGGGTTGGCTCCTAACAGGGCTCACTTCAAAAGAGTGAAAAATAGTAACTAGTTACATTGGTGGTTTTTCCCATATTATGTTTTCACGTTAAATTTAGTGTCTCATGTGTTCATGTTATTTGTTTCATGCTTACAAATAATTACTAATAACATCTTTAGATCTGTTAAAGTAAATTACACTTTGCATTTACCGAGTTACTGCATTTTTTGTGTGTTTACCAAGTAATAGCAGCAATCAGTTTTCTTAGTCTAAATTTTATTGTTAACATTTAAGGGATATGGGATTTATTTTAGTTGTAACTGATTCACCCCCCCTCTCAGTTACTCCTTCTATATTTCCAACAATTGGTATTAGAGAATTTGGTGCTTACAGGAAAGGTTTCAAGGACCTAAGCTAAAGATTAGGATGTCTTACAAGAGAGAAATTCCAAAGCTAAACAAAGAAAACTTTTCAACATGGTAGGGACTCATGAGACTTCATCTAGCCACCATTAGTGATTCAGGCTTGAAATAACTTGATGAAGAATAAAAAACTTCTACTGGTACATTCTCTATTGGAGATCTTGCTGAGAAAAAGAATCATAACATCATGATGATTGATATTGCATCTGCTCTCAACTATGATGAATTTGATGACATCAAAGATTGCAAAACTAATTTTGATATGTAGAACAAGCTAAATGATATTTATGGAAGTGATGACAATGTAAGGAGAGCCAAAGAAGAAAGTCTTAGAGGATAGTTTGATCGGATTAGAATGAGAGAAGATGAAAATGTTGCCAAATATGTGGAAAGAGTCAAAGCTAGTGTTAGTGCAATCAGAGCTTCTAGAGAAGAAATCAAGGAAGAAACTATTGTAAGTAAATTTCTCAGAGCCTTGCTTCCTATCCATGCAATTAGAGTATCTACTATAAAATAAAAGAGGTGTGATCAAAATCACAAGTTAGGTTTGGATGCCTTAGTAGGAAGATTGATAGCTTTTGAGCTAGACAACTTTGACAATTATGTTCTAGCTTCTAAAAATGTAGAGTCTGCTTTTGAAGCTAAAATTTCACTCAAAGAGAAAGGAAAGAAAATAAAAGACATTCAATATAAAAGTGAATAGAAAATAGAGGAAAGTTCTGATAGTGATTTTGAAGTTGTTGAAGCTTTACTTGCAAAGAAATATTCTAGAGGTAGAGGAAAGTACAAAGGTAAAGTTCCTTTAATCTTGTTTTCATGTGAAGAGATTGGTCATATTACTGCCAGGTGCCCAAATAGAGAAATAAAGGATGAGAAGAAGAGTCACACGTACAAAGGCAAAAAGGATTTAAAAAATCACAAATCATACAAGGAGAAAAGTAAGAAAACTTTCTTTATGGCTAAAGATTCTGATAACATTGAAGATGAGATAGTATACATTGCTGTAAAAGATGAATCTAATGAAGAAGAAGATAAGATGGCACTTATCTGTCATGTTAGTAAAAATGATACATAGATCATAGATAGTGGATGTTCACATCATATGACTGGAGATAGAACAAAGTTTGAACATTTTGAACACTATGATGGAAGTAGTGTAAGGTTTGGAAATAATGAACCTTGTTGTATAAAAGGGAAAGGCTGAATCTCATTAACCAATGAACTTGCATGTGATAATGCTTATTGGGTTGAAGGACTAAAACATAATCTGCTAAGTGTGGCATAGCTAATCAGCATTGAATTCAAGGTAGAATTCATGCATGGCAAGGCAAGACTGCTGGATGACAAAGGGAATCTGATTGGAGCAGGCAAACAAACAAGAGGTAACCTATTTTATCTTGATCTTGGTGATTGCTCATGTTTTATTGCTCAAATGGAAGAAAGTTGGTTATGGCACAGAAGACTATGTCATGTAAAATTTGATAATATGGTCAAGGTAAGAAAATTTAGAAAAGTAAGAGGTATCCCTAGTTTGAAAAATCCAGATGTTGGTTTATACAAAAATTTTCAGATTAGCAAAATGGGAAAGACTAGTTTTAAAAGAAAAAACTAGCAATCTAAAAATGTCTTGGAAATTACACATACTGACCTATGTGGACCCATTGGAATAGAAAGTTATATTGGATAAAAAAAAATTATTCTTTTTGTTGATAACTATTCTAGAATGATGACTGTTATGTATCTTAGAGAAAAGTCAGAAGCATTTGAGAAATTCAAATGGTATTTGGCAAGAGTAGAAAAAGAAACTGGAAAAATATTGAAATTCTTACGATCAGACAAAGGTGGTCAATTCATCTGCTATGAATTCAATAACTCTTGCATTGAAAGAGGAATCAAAAGATAGGTATTAGCCCCTGGTGCTCCTAAGTAGAATAGAATAGCCGAAAGAAGAAACAGATCCATCATAGATTGTGCAAGGACTCTGATGATTGAAAAAAATATTGCTATCAAATACTAGAAGGAATCCATCAGTATTGCAATCCATACTTTGAACCGAGTTTAGTTGAAGGACTCATACAAGACTCCCTATGAATTATGGTATGGCTACAAACCCAATGTAAATTACCTAAAAGTATTTGGCAATAAATGTTATATCTTGAGAGAATCTACAAAAGGTAAATTTGATGCGAAAGGTGATGAAGGTATATTCTTAGGATATTCTTGCAGAAGTAAGACATATAAATGTTTGAATTTATCTACTCACGAAATCATAGAAAGTGCATGTGAGAATTGATGAGTTTGCAAAAAAGACTGAAGAAGAAAGCAAAAGGGAACAAGAAGATTACAAAAGATTTGTTTATTTCTAACCTTATACATTGCTAGGCACATCCAATAATAAGGAGATTTCATCTCCTGAGTCTTTCATAGCTACTGAGTTGCAAGAAGTACAAACCAAGTCACAAGGACTTGAGTCACATTCTGAAGCTACCAAGAAAATTCCTACCAAGTCTAAATGACCCAAGCCAGAAGTTGAGATTTAGAATGAAGACAGTGTAGTTCATTCAAAAGGCAAAGAACCTATATTGGCCAAGTATGTCAGAAGGCATCATGTACGTGATCAAATTATTGGAGATAAATCATAAGGTACTATGATAAGAAGTAAGGTAAATGGTACATGTTTGTTTGTTGAATTTGAACCTAGAAGTATTAAAGATGCATTGGAAAATGAAAATTGGATTGAGGCTATGAATGAAGAAATAAAACAAATAAATAAAAACAAAACTTGGACCCTTGTACCTAGGCCTAAAGATAAAAATGTGATTGGAACAAAATGGGTATTCAAAAATAAGCTAAATGAAGATGGACAAGTATCAAGAAAAAAAGATAGATTAGTATGTAAAGGCTATTCTCAAAAAGAAGGAATTGATTATGGTGAGACTTTTGCTCCTGTTGCAATATTAGAAGGTGTTAGGACCCTACTTGCATATGCAGCACACAAAGGATTCAAAGTATATCAGATGGATGTTAAATCTGCATTTCTCAATGGTATTCTTGATGAAGAAGTCTACATTGAACAACCAAAAGGTTTTTTTGTTCCAAACAAAAGGGACATGGTCTACAGATTACACTAAGCACTGTATGGTTTGAAATAAGCTCCTAGAGCATGGTATGAAAGGTTACATAACTACCATATACAAATTGATTTTCAGAGAACAAATGATAATAGTAGTTTGTATATCAAGGAAGAACCAGATAACAAGATTGTATTGACAGAGATATTTGTAGATGATACTCTATTTATATGGAATGACGATCTATGAAAAGAATTTTTACAACAAATGAACAAAGAATTTGAAATGCCCATTTTTGGTGAGATAAAATTCTTTGTTGGATTATAGATACAACAGAATAAGAATGGTATCTACATTACTCAATCCAAGTATATCAAGGAGTTAATCAAGAAGTTTGGAATAAAAGATTTAAAACTAGTTGGAACCCCCATGTGTACTAGACTAAAACTTAAAAAAGATGATGACTCCAAAGAGGTAGATCAGACCTTATATAAATCAATGATTGGAAAATTAAAATATGTAGTTCACACAAGGCCTAACATTGCCTTAACAGTTCGAATAGTGCCAAGATTCTGAGAAAAACTTAGAGAAAATCATATATTGGAAATCAAAAGAATCTTGAGACATTTGAAAGGCAATGAGGACTATGGTTTATGGTACAAACTTGAAGGAAACTTAGACTTAAAGGTATTGACCGATGTTGATTGGGCAAGAAATCTTGATGATAGAAAAAGCACAAGTGGTGGAGCATTCTTTCTTGGTAAAATGTAGGTATCTTGGGCAAGCAAGAATTAAATCTACACATCCCAATCCATGGCAAAAGCAAAATATGTAGCAGCAGCAGTAAATTGTTCTAACATTATTTGGTTTAAAAAGTTGTTGGAAGGCATGAAGGTAGATATCAAAGAACCAGTTGTCATGTTTGGTGATAACACTAGTGCAATTAAGATATCAAAGAACCCAATGATTCATTCCAAAACAAAGCACATTACTATAAAATATCATTTTGTCAAAGAATTGGTGCAGGACAAAGAAATCATATTAAAATATGTTCATACAAAAGAATAAATTGTAGACATATTCACCAAGCCATTACCCAAGGATGTATTTTTGTATCTAAGAGGTAAGCTAGGGGTCATTCCCCTATCTGAAGCTCACTAAATGAATTTTTAGTAATGCATCAATAGGAACCAAGTTGAAGATCAATCAGTTGATGTAGCATAGTCAAGAAAATAGTGCATATGAATCAGTACTCAAGGTATATTGATATTAATTTGATATGTGTTGTCTTTGACATGTGTTGTCAAAGAGGGAAAAGATTACTATCATATCTTTCAAAAATTTATTTATATCTTTCTGAGGGAGAATTA
The DNA here is from genome assembly GCA_028749045.1 of Cupressus sempervirens. Classification (NCBI taxonomy): domain Eukaryota; kingdom Viridiplantae; phylum Streptophyta; class Pinopsida; order Cupressales; family Cupressaceae; genus Cupressus; species Cupressus sempervirens. The sequence goes on along the minus strand of CM053786.1, from coordinate 713,949,988 downwards.
TACTATCATAGAAGTTATGTAATTCCTTCACAGAGGGAGATTACTACATAAAAGAGAAGCTTATGGTATAAAATCTAAGAGGGAGAAAATTTCTATTAGAGAAAGTCTTGTTCTCAAATTTTATTGTACTATGACATGTTGTGTTGCCATCAATGTCAAAGAGGGAGATTGTTGGATACAATTGTCTAATTTTGTGTTGTCTTTGATGTCACACAAATGTCATAGCAGTTGAAAAATAGTGCTTATCAAGCTCACTTGTTTAGCAAGACAAATTTTGTTGTTTACTGAGCATTCCTAAAGTTCACTCTACAAAGTCAGTGTCTACTGAGCTCACTCAGGCATCGAAGGAAATTATGGCAAAAAATAGTGTTAATCAAGTTCACATGGTTAACAAAGGAAAGTTGGACAGAGTTAGTGCTAATCGAGGTCACTTAGTTACCAAAGGATTTTCACAAGTTCGTAGTGTTAACCGAGCTTCTATTGATTAACATAGGAAATCATCTCAAAACCAGTATTTACCAAGCAAGATCTGCTAATAAAGGATTATGTTGTTTTGGCATGAGAAGCTTAATTATTTTAAGTATTAGTTCTAGCAAAATATGGTAATGATTAATGGTCATTCTAATTTGTATTAAGATGACTTGACAATCTAAATGATATAAATATAAGGTCAAGTTGTGATTTTTATGTAACTGTACAAGTGTGTTGATTGAATTAAGAAGGAAAGATTGAGAGTGAACTTGAAGGATAAGTAGATATCCTTGTGGAGTAGAAAAGTAATATTCAATCAGGAAGGATCAAATTAAATAGAACAGAGATCTGAATTTAGTAATTTAGCTACATCACAATCAAGTCATTTCATTTTTGCTCTCTAACCATTATAGTAGTGATCTAAAATCTCTTAACAGAGTTTATTTAATAGACAGTTGTAAATCCTTTAACAAGGTGATAGTTCCACTGAATTGTTTTAAGACCTCTCAGAAGGCCAGTCCTAATAGGGTGATTAAATCGTCTAACAAGATCACACCTAATAGTGTGTTTGGTAACCTTTAACAAGGTTGGCTCCTAATAGGGCTCACTTTAGAAGAGTGAAAAATAGTAACTAGTTACATTGGTGGTTTTTATCATATTGGGTTTTCTCGTTAAATCTAGTGTCTCATGTGGTCATGTTATTTGTTTCATGCTTGCAAATAATTACTAATAACATCTTAACATCTATTAAAGTAAATCACACTCTACATTTAGCAAGTTACAGCATTTTCTGTGTGTTTACTGAGTAACAACAGCAATCAATTTTCTTAGTCTAAATTTTATTATTGACATCTAAGGGATTTGGGATTTATTTTAATGGTAACTGATTCACCCCCCCTCAATTACTCCTATATTTCCAACAAATAAAAGAGTATTACCTAATTGAAGAGATTTTCTTAAATTGAGAGTTGGCTCAAAAATATGTGATTCACATCCTAAAAACCTCTTGGATATTACTCAAACTAAATTTTTGGAAAAAATTGTAGATGGTAAGGTGTTAATTATCCACATTAGTCAAAGATCTTTTGAAAAGTGTAAACCATGGTATGTAAGGTTTAACAAGGAAGAAATCACTTGTTGTTGTAAAAATCATGTTCAATTTTTTTACCATTATGATGTATTTCAATCTATACATGGTACCATACATAGTAAAGAAATGTTGTAGGAATCTGGTATAAAAATACCATCTCAAACTCTAAAGGATTTCATATCAGGTTTGTTTTGTAAGCCACCTAATAATCAATACTTTCTGTTCAATGCATGTCTTTATCGTACATGTGATATGTGTGGCAATCTTTCTTTGTTAGATGAATGTTTGCATGAAATTTTTTTGACTACTTTTGGACAAAAATTAGTTGATGTAAAAAGATTCAAAACTATTAAATATCTATTGAAGGATGGGAAGATTGGAAGAAGGTGTGATCTTGGTACAGATAAAGTTAGTTATCATACATTTATGGATGAGTTTAAGAGTGTGATCATACCAAAATATTTTAAACATTCTCAATATGCTAGATGAATTGATGGACACATTCACATATGCAAGAATATATTTCCAATTGGTACTATACTTTTAGTTGTTGACTTTACAAAGAACTACACACTTGCACTGCAAGATGGGGTACAACCACAATATTACAATTCACTGCAAGTAACAATTTATATTCGTATATTTTATAGGCATGCGACTAATAGTATAGAGGAGGATAGAAAAATATTAAGAGAGTACCATTTATATATCAGTAATAATAAACTTCATTCATCTGAGTTTGTCCAATATTTTTTCAAGGTCTTTTATGATAATTTAAAAGAGAGACAAATTCAAATGACACAAAATTGGATATGGTCAAATAATTGTATAGGACAATTCAAGAATGTTAGAATCTCCTATTGGTTGAGTAGGACACATTGGAAAACTAATATCCAACATGTGTGGAGATTTTTTGAGGCTAGACATGGTAAAAGAGAACATGATGGTGTCGGTGCATGCATGAAGAGAGCCCTTAGTAGAGAGCAATTAAAATGTGAGAAAAAAGAAAATTTAAAAAATGCACATGATATTATGGAATGGTGTAAAATATATTTATACATAGGATCAAGCCTAAACTCTACAATCAAAATTTTCTTCTGCCTAGTTGAAGAGAAGAATATCCTTTCAAGATATGACTATTATAAGAGCTATTGTACCCTACCACCATCTCTTGATTAGGTTAGGGCTCAATATAGTTTATCTTTTTATTATCCCTAATTTTTAATTATGGTTTGAGTGAGGATTCATTATAGTGTAATTTTATTTAGGGAAATCAATTTGGTTAAGATTAGTCAATGTTCATATTTTTTCACTAATAGATACATGGTTCTATTTGGATTCAACAAATAGTTTGAATACTATCATAATAGTTATTATAAAATTTGATTTTTGATTACACTTTACTTTGATTTATAATAAGGGTTACAATTTAGTGCTAAATTTCAATTTACCTTATTAGTAGTATAAGGGTATTATTCAATTTTAAGATTAATTTTGGTTAATGATAGTAATTTAGTTTAATTTAATTTAGTTTAGTTAGGGTTTTTTTTCAATATAATTTACTTTACGATTATAAATAAATGCTTAGGAAAAGTTCTTTAAATTTTAAAAGGTTTTGAATTTAAAAAAAAACAATATGTTAAGATACTAACATTACATTTGCATTATATATTATAAACTATTTTTCAACGATAAATAATTTTATATTTAAAAATTAATGAAATTTTATAAATTAAAAATAATCTTTAATTAAATATTATAATTATATATATATTAGATATACGAAAAACATTAAAATTTAAAATCAATAATATCATATATTGTCATCACCATCAAATAAATTGATTCTTTTAAAATATTTAATTATTATGCTTAATATATTCTATCTAATTAAACTATTAAACTATGAAAAATATAAACCACTACGTAGTAATTATGTTTGTCTTACAGTTTACTAAAATTTCTATAACTTGAATATTTTTGATTCTAAGCATAATGGGAAACTCTTATAATTAGGGTAAACTTTAAGGAAGCTGCCTCCAAAAGAGATATAAGATATTGGCGAACCTTTCATTATTTTAAAAAAAACAAATTTTTTCTATTAGTAAATCTCTCAATTTTTTATTCCAAATATGATAAATATTGGCGATTATTTTTCAAATCAAAGCTTTTTTATATAAAATATTGACAAATCTCAATAATAATAAGAATTTCATTAATCACCATGGAATATTACAAATCAAATTTGAACTTTTTTTAACCTCATGGAATATTATGAGGATCATTACCTAGACTTTGAATCAATAGTGAAAACTAAATATTGGTGATATATTCTTAAAGCAACTAATAATTATGATAATTATTGATCAATTCAATTTAATTTTTGCAATAATATATAATATTTAAGTGACTCAAATCTAATCATATATCGAATATTGTGGTGAATATTTGAGTTTAGATTTTTCAATAAAACAAATTATTGAGCTATTTTAACTATTCTAAAACTAAATTTTATAAAACTATGGCAATTTAGGTTGTGTCAAATCTTAAATTATTATCTTAAATTATTAGCCAAACTACTAGCCAAAAATTTCTAAAAATAGCCAATTTGTGACTATTAGCCACTAAAATATACCTTGCTTATAATAATACATTGCAATGTTAGGAGTTCTTCAAATTTTAAGATGTGGATAAAATATAGTGTTTGGAAAAACAAAATTTCCCATGAATGATAAATCATCAAAGAATCAAAGATATGCAAATTTTAGGGTTACCACCTAGCTCTTGCCAAACATTGTTTTAAGACAACAAAAAAAGAAGTTCCATATATTTAAATATTTAAAATATTAGATAATTTTTTAATCTATCTAAATTGAAAATTGGATTTTTTAATATAAAAGTATATAAAAAATATTCAAATATTAATCAAATATTCAAATGTTAATAAAATATTTAAAATTTATAAATATTATAAATATTATTAAATATTTAAAAATTATAATACTTCGATAAAATTAAATAAATTATTAAAAATTATAAAATGTCTTGAAACAAAAAAATGAATTTAGATTAAATAAAAACAGATAATAGGTAATAAGAGAAACCTAAATAGTAGGATTTTTTTTTACTAGAGCCTATGAGAAATAGAAAGAAATAAATAGTTCCCAACTAAAAACCTCTTCTTGTTGTTCCACGTAGTTCCATGTCAATGATATTGAATTAAGATTCATGATATATTAAATTATTTCTAATATTCTATTTGTATATTTAAAATTTCTTCACAAAGAATAAAAATAAATTCTTCTTGTTCTAGCTAGATTCATAAATAGAAAAGATTATACTAGTAGAGTATATAGGAGAAACTTTTTTTTAAAAATCTTAAATAAAGAATCTCTTCTTATTCCAACTAGGCTTACAAAGAGAAAATATTAGAAGACCATTGGAGAAATTGAAGAGTATAAATAATTTTTAAATAAAGTATTTCACCATGTTCCAATTAGTCTCACATCCTTGAATATTGAACACTATATTTTATATTTCATTTGTATGGTAAAAATTTCAACTAGTTGCATGTTTGAGCATACAAATAGACCGTTAAAGAAACCTTAACAAAAAGTTAGTTCCAAAATAAGAATCTCTTCTTGTTCAGCATCACATCATTGAACATTGAACCCTAAGATTTATATTTCAATTTAACTTTTACTATTTCATTTACATAGAAAGAATCTCTTTTTGCTCCAAATAGTCTTACAAATAGAAAAGATTATAGTAGTAGACTACACGAAAAATCGAAGTAAATGATTAATTTCTAAATAAGAATTTCTTCTTGATTCAAATAGTTCACATCATTTAACATTTAATCAAGGTCTACATTTCACATTTAACTAGGGCTCACATTTCACATTATTTATAATAATCATTTAAATAATATATTTTTTTTCTCCATAGAACTATTCTCATATCATTTACTATTAAACCCAATGCTTTCATCAAGAATATGTACAAGGGTACAACCTATAATTATATGAAGTTATTGATACAATATCTATGATAAGGAACATCTTTGTATTTATTTATTTATTTATTTGTGTAAGTATCTATCATTGGAATTTATATAAATTGAATAGAAATAGTCATTGTAATAGAAGATTTTGAAAGGCTACACTAGCCAAAACAAGAGATGCATGTAGCAGGAGTCCCACCATTTCTTAAAAAATATAAGAGTTGTGTCATTGCAGTTATAAATCACCCCAAGTAAGAATGTTATTTCAATTTAGATTTGCACATTTTTTTACATTTTCTATGGGTAAAAAATACCATTGATATGGTTCTATTAAATAGATATACCAAATATGAGAGAAATGTGAACTATTTTCAAAATGCCCACTAGAACATCTCCTAGCCCATTACCAAGATAGTTGTTTGTTATCTATTATAGAAGATTGTCATGAATTCATTCTTCTCTTGCACAAAACAATTCTAACAATCTCATGTCTTCAAAAGTGTGAATCTAAACTAACTTACTAACCTACAAAGACTGAAGTAAATAAATCCTATTTCCTTGAAAGGGAAAGAAAACATAATGTATCTTGCAAATAAATGCATGTCCATCTTCTCCAAGAAGTTCAATTCAAAAATTTGGGAATAAATAATATAATGTGAATGATCTTCTTGAGTATCTTGGAGACACATTATCAAGTGAATGAGAAATATTCATCTTTAAGCATAAGCAATGTCCCCAAACTAAGTGGTAGGTTGTCTCATAGCAATATATTTTTATCAAAATATAATGATTGCATTATATACACAAAATGACAAGAAGTATTGACTATAGAAAATAGCACTAAAAGTGATCTATTCAATGGAATTATTAAAGAGATTTCAATTATTAAAGCGCTTTCAAATCGCATTGTGACATTAGAGGAAGTAGATTGGTGACCAAAAGGACAAATTTCCAAAAGTGATGGACAAAAGTAATAAAGACCTTTGTTAAATATTGTATTTGTAGCCACCTGCATCACATGCATATATAAGGTAGATTTATTTCACTAATTATGAACTATTTCAAAAGATTCTACATCTATGTATATATCAAAAGTCTTAGTCAAATATAGAGATTTTGAATGCTCTGATAGACATGCATGCAAAATAACTTGAAAATTAGAAATCAAGAAGAATATTTTTCATTCATGTATTTACATGAAATTGTATAGGTACATATATAGTTGTGTACCAAATACATAAAGCTACAAGAAAGGAAATAGCTACATGAAAAAAAGGAAAGAATCAATTTAGGAAAGAATAGTTTAAGAAAGAATTGGTTCAATACTAGAAACAATCCAATATTGCAACACTCCCCCTCAAGTTGGTGCATAGATATCCCACATGCCCAACTTGCATTGATTTTCATTGATTTTGTGAATCTTCCAAACGATGCCCTCAGAGATTGTTTCGACCCGTATAGTGACTTCTTTAATTTGCACACCTTCTTAATATGTATTTTTGGTATCATGTAGCTGGGTGGGAGTTCCATGTAGACTTCTTTAGACAACTCTCCATGCAGAAAGGTGTTCTTCACATCAAATTGTTGTAATGGCCAACCCAGGATTGCAACTAGAGACAAAAAGACTCATACTATATTAATTTTAGCTACAAGTGCAAATGTCTCTGTATAATTGATCCCATAGGTTTAGGTGTACCCTTTTGCTACTAGTCTAGCCTTAAAGTGTTCAATTGTACCATCTACTTTGAACTTAACAGTATAAACCCACTGACATCCAACTAGTTTCCTTCCTGGTGGATGGTCAACAAGTTCCCAAGTATTATTTTCCTGTAATGATTTCATCTCCTCATTCATAGCAGCTTTCCACCTTGGATCAGCTAAGGCTTCCTACACATTCTTAGTAATAAATATAGTGGATAATTGATTTACAAATGACTGATTTGATTATGATAAACAATGGTTAGAGACATAATGACTCATAGGATATTTAACTTTACTAGAAAGTTTGAGTTCATATGTGGATTTAGGAATACCTCTAGTGAGATGCTGAGGTAGCTATTTTCTAGATGTTTAGGAACATCCTTGGTAAGCGATTGGTGTGGTGTGAGGGACTCGGATGGAGGTGGACCCATAGCTTCAATTTTTGGGTGTTCATCATTGCTTTGATCCAAAGTTTCACCTACTTCTTAATTAATAGTTTCAGAGAATTCCCCTTCTTTAGAGATGTCCAAGTTACCCACAACTTCAAGGATCTGAACATCCACATCTTCAGAGGTGTTATCCACATCTTTAGAGATGTCTAAGCTACTTACAACTTTAGAGATGTGAACATCAAAATCTTCAAAGATGTGATCATCATAGTCTAGAGTCTGAATTTCCATCTGGTGCTCCCCCTAAAGTTTAGGTTCAAAGGAAAAATACATCAAGTCTTCATGAAAAACTACATCCAACATAATAAATATTCGTTGCGTTGGAAGATGGTAGCATTGGTACCCCTTTTGATAAGTAGCATATCCTAGAAAGATACATTGCAATGCTCGAAGAGATAACTTGTTGTGATGATGCTTATGGGGGTGTACAAAAGCTAAACAACCAAAGATGTGAGGAGGTAAATTTGGGACAGCTAGAGAAACAACCACCTTAGTGATAGCCTGGGATGGTGTCTAGAAATCAATAGTACTGGAGGGCACCCAGTTGATCAAATATGTTGCAAAGGTAAGCATTTCACCCCAATAGGCTAATGCCATATGGGCTTCTATCGGAGAACCACACACAACCTCCAACAAGTGATAATTTTTCTATTGGCTATCCCATTCTACTGAGATGTATTAGCATAAGTAGTTTGATGAATAGTTCTATATGCTTCCAGATACTACTGAAGTTCAGAACTCAAATATTTGCCTCCATTGTCACTAAGAAGAACTTCAACTTGTGCATTGTACTGAGTACAAATCATGTTATAAATTTTTTGAAATAACAAGTTCACATCACTTTTAGACTTAATTAAGCATACCCAAGTCATCCTAGTACAATCATCAATAAAAGTAACAAACTAATGTGATCTAGCCTAGGTAGTGATTTTGGACAGATCCCAAACATTAGAATGTATGATCATAAATGGAACTAGACTTTTATTCAAAGTTAATGGAAAAGAAGCATGATGGCTTTTTGCAAGTTCACAAACTCCACACCAGAAGCTAGAAACATCAAATTTTGCACATAATCTAGGAATTAATTCCTTCAGGTAACCAAAGGAAGCATGTCCTAGATGTCAATGCCATAACCAAATTTTAAATTTCTACTTGTGCCCCTCAGACCCATCCATCACAAGAGATTGATGCAACTTGTCCAAACTCTTTGACACCAAGTCCAAGTAATACAACTTCCTTCACCTAACAGCACAACCAATTGTTTGCCTTGTTTGGATGTCCTTAAACACACAAAAATTGGGCCAAAAAATTACAACACAAAGTAGTGGTGACTTGGGAAATTGACAAAAAATTGTAATCCAAAGACAGAACCACTAAAATAGAATCTAGATTCAAAGTATCAGTGAGAGGTAAGGATCCTTCTCCAATAACTGGGGTTAGAGAGCCATTCACAGTGGAAACAAATTCTTTTGAGGATGGTTTAAGGGATGAGACCTATCTAGAATCAAATGTCATATGATCTGTAGCACCAGAATCAATTATTCATTCTATATTAGAAACAAGTGTAGACCTATTTAAAGACTACTCACCATTACCTATTATTGTTGCTAATGTCAAGATTTGTCCAGCAACATTATCCTCTGTCTTTGTTTCAAAAAATAATGCACTAGATGTCTTCTTGGAATTCTTCTTCCATGAATCCCGGCTACGATCCCACCATTCTAGATACCTAACAGGTTCAAAACAGTGACTTTTGGTATGACTAGTTCGATTGCAATGGGTGCATTTGTAAGTGGATTTATCAGCACCATTAGTGATCTTAAGTGAGTTTTGAGGAGGCCCATTTTGATTAGATCAATTTTGAGTCACCATTGCTAAAGCTTCAGTCTTTTCTAGTTCTCCAAGCATTGTTGTGTGTCAAATATATTCACGACAGATGAATGCATAACATGCTTCTAATTCAGGAATAGGATCCTTTCTCAAAATTTCACCATGAACTTGTTCGAAGTCACGATCTAATCTAGCAAGAAAAATATCTACCATTTGTTGCTGAACTAATTTTTGAGAAGATTCAACATCAGGCTCACTTTCCATGATCACTTTATCATGATGATCCAACTCACCAAAAATCTTGATTAATTCTCCATAGTATACAAAGAGTGTTCTACCATTTTGTTTGGCAAAGAAAGCCCTCTAATTCAAGAAAAACATTTGCAATTCATCTACTCCATCATAAAAAGCCTTAGAAAGAGCTTTAAAAATATCTCGAGTAGTGGGTAAGCGAATGTATCACTTCATAATTGTGGAGACATAGATATCAACAACCATCTTTTGACCTTTTGATTGTCTGCATACCACTTCTCATATCCATCATCCTTCTTGATAGGCGGTTATGAGTTACAATGAATGAAAGAGAGTTTTTCCTTCTTAGCAATATGCATCTCCATGATTTGAGACCACAAATCATAGTTTGTTTCATCAAGTGTAATCCTTGCCTTGAACGATGAACCTTCAAATTGAATAATAATGGGAGCAGATTTTCTCTCAAATACCTTTGAATCTAAATCAGCCATCAATGAAGGGATAAAAATGATTCAAGCTTCAAAGCTCTAATAACAACTTGAATATCAAAAATCAAGAAGAATATTTTTCATTCATGTATTTACATAAAACTGTATAGGTACATATATAGTTGTGTGAAAAATATATAAAGCTATAGAAAAGGAAATAGCTACAGGAAAACTAGGAAAGAATAGTTTAGGAAAAAATCAATTCAATATTACAAACAATCCAATATTGCAACAAAATATAGGATGGTAAGTGAGGAACACTAACTATTTCATAAAATGTTTCAAAGAAATGGGAGATTGTGGCTAGAAAGGATTGCAAGTGTTGAGCTTAAAGCCAATTCCTCATTGATACAAAGAAAAAACATGGAGAACCATAACCACTACTTTAAACTATTCAACCATGTCCCTTGTTGATCATGGGCTACTTTAGCAGATATGTGTGCAAGAAAGAAGTGTGGTGGTTGCTTGACAAAAGCCTTTAAAGGAACATCCATTAAAAATTATGGTATAATGGCTTTTCAAGTTGTGAGAAATGGGAAGCACAGAAAAAGTCATTTAAATTTTTTATCATAATGGCTCATTATATCATGATGATGTGGAAGTTTTCTAAATACAAATTATTGGCGAAGCTAAGGATATTTAAAGCAAACATAATTGGCAAGGTACAAAATTTGAACACATAATAAGTGTTGAGCTTGACCATATACCTACAAATTGTGTTGGGTCTATGTTTATAAGTCTTAGAAACTTTCGAAGCAGATGAAAAGTGGAATCATTAAGGATGCACATCAACTATTTGATAGAATACCCAAGTATATAGAATGTGGTGGAAGTGTGTGTATGTTATTGAATATTAGGAAAATTTTTGAAGAATATAAGAAAATGTAATTGATAGTGATAAAAAGGAGCCAATTTAGTAGAAAATCTATAGAAAATATTCACTCTGACAACACGATAGTACAAATAGATAGCACAAGATTAGAAAATAACTAGATTTAAAAATGTATACAATATATAGTTGGGTGGATTATGAACATCAAGGATGACCTACTAGTTCACATATGACATAAATAGAAATAAAACATTGGCCTAAAACATAGTAAATTACACACACACACACACACACACACACACACACACACACATAGTATTCAACATTAACATTAAGATGAAAAGCCCATGGTTATTATCATAGAAAGGACAATCTTTACATAGATAGACATCCACATATACCATAAAGTTAGGATGTTTGAGGATTATGGAATAGAGTATTTTATCTATCCAACTATTAATAATTCCAATTCCAACCAAGAGAAACTCCTACTTCTTATGGATTTTTCATCTATGAAATCTTGTATTATTCTCAGTACAAGTTTGAAATAGTTGATGAATAAACTAATGAATCTATAAACACAATGCAAGAACAATGCCTCTTTCAACATGCCATAAATGTAATTCTAGACAATTAACTACCAAAGAAGTTATAAAATCACATATTTAATCATGCAATATAAAAATTTGTAGAAGCCAGCTTAACAACTATACCTTGTATTGGTAATGGAAGAAACACTTTATTTTTTAGTGAATCCTAGGCTACTAGTGTCACATTCCAAGAAATGAATATTAACCAAGACTTACAGAATTGGCTCAAATCTATTATAGGGATCAAAGTAGAAAATACCTTGCTTGGAGGAATAGAAAGGTTCTATGGATTGACTTAGAAAACCTATGGTTGAGATAAAGGGAGGCAAAGGGAGTCAAGGAGAATTGTTGGCATTAGAAGAGAGGAAGTGTGCACTTTGAAAAGCTAGTTTCCTAGCCCTTCTCTATTAAACATTATGTAGGAAGAAAAATGAACTTGGAAACATAACAAAAATGGTCTCTTCTTTGTCAAGTCTACTTAATCTATGATAGAATAGGTGGGAGAATATTCTAATTTGTTAAAGAAGTTTGGGTTTCTACCCCAAAAATTAACTGCTTCTGGTGGGTAATTGCTCATGAGAAAATAGAGGTTTCAACTTTGCTAACATATGTGTTTTATGTGAGAATGTCATTGAAACTATTGACCATTTATTTATTCAGTGTCGCTTTACAAAATATCTATGGAGTCTTGTGTTGTAGGAAACAAGAATTAATATAGTGACAATGAGATCGATCAATCTTCTTATACCATAATGCAACAAAGCTTCTAAACTCCACCCTATCCTTAAAAACCTATGGCCTCTTATTCCCCCCATTATTCCCTAGTCTATATGGAAGGAAAGAGACAATATAATGTTCAAAGAAGAGAAAAAGGAAATCCCTCCTATTTTCTATATTACTAAGAGAATAATCAGGGAGAGAAACAATAATTGTCTGCTTCCCTAAAGGGTTGATATATCCTAGATTGATAAGAATCAAACAAAATTGGAATGTCAACAAAGCTTGGTCAATTTAAACTAGAACAATATTTGGAAAATAAAGTAGTATAAAAGGATTCCTCCTTAAGAAAATTGGATAGTGCAAAATGGATGGTTTTTATAAAAGAAATTTGGGCATATCAGAAGTAGGTGGTATCATAAGAAAAAATAATGGTCTTATTCTCATGGGATATTCTACGAACATTAGAGTTAATTCTAACAATTTTAATGAGGGAGTTGCTATCTGGTATGGAGTTAAACTCTTACAGGACTATGAAGCTAAAAATATAGAATTAGAAGGAGACTCAAAACTTATAACTGATATCACTACTAATAAAACTAAGTGCCCATGGTGTATTTAGAGTCTTATGGATGATTGTAAAAGACATCTCCAGTCCTTCCAAAATGTTATAATATGACATACCTTAAGAGAAGGAAACAAAGCTACTAATTTTAAGGCTAATTGGGGGCTTCTTTTTGAAAGTTGGAGATAGGTTTCTGATATTGAATGTCATGAGGAGTTAAAGACTATAATATTAAATGATCAAAGGCACACTCAATTCTAGAAAGAGAATGAATGGAAAATATTACTCTTTTTCCATAAATATCAATGTTAAGAAGGTAAAAATATTTGGTGTCTTTAGTCAATTTCATAATTTCTCAAAGAAGTGGAATTTAGTTAGAAGGATGAATAAAGTGTTGAGTGAGAAAGTTGGTAGAATTTTTTTTTTTCTAAATACCATGTTTTCAAAAAAAATTAATGCTAAATTTAGTGGAGATACCTTTTGCATTTTAATCATGAAACTTTTGTGGAAAAAATCTATAATAAGGAAGACTATGACACATGATATTGTAATAATTTTGAAATCTAAGGAGACCTCGATGAATCATTGAAAGTAAAACACCTATTTATGGAATAGGGAATGTGGCTTAATGCATCATAATGACCCCTATCATTTGAAAGGTCTAAAAGCTATCATTTTTTATCTCAAGGATTTCTCAATTAATGTGGTAAAAAGTGAAATTTTCTAACACTTCTCATTTTTCTCTTTGCCTCTATACTATCATTAACTATTATTGCTTGGTTTTAGGAGGTGTGAGGAGGATAATTAAAATTTAGAAAGACATTGAAAGTTAGGGTAGGTTTAATAACACTCCTTTTGAAGAAGCTCAAGTTTTTTAAAAGGCTTATATTATGGGGGATGCTCTAAAATAGGTCAAGCCAAGAAGCTACAAGAATTTTTTGCAGGATGAAGAAATATGGAACTAATTTTTGAAGGCAAGGTTGAGCAATTACATTGCAGTGATGAAAAGTCACAACTCCATGCTTTCTACTAAGTTTCCAAATTCTTGGTACAATAGTGAGGTGCCATAGGTAGTGTTAAGTTTTTTGTGACTCCCCAAATAATTAGAGAGGTGATGAGATTGAGATGCAAAGGGGATAAGGTGGAGAGGAAAGGGATAGGAGATTATAGAAAATTCAAGAGCAAGTTGTTTGAAGGTATTGAATAGCCAGTTAGAATTAAGTCTAGTAATGGGTACGATCATACTTCTCTCCATTTCCCTTTGCAATTGTTTCCCTATGGGTCATGCATTATTCTACTTTAGAAATATGGTTTACCACTTATCATGGCTACCACTTCCTGCTCCCAAACATGTTAAGACATGGTGAAAAGATAAACATTGCTTTCATTTTATTTTTCGTCTTTAGCCAATAGTATTAAAAATGGAGATAATCGGCTCTTTCACCAGGATTTGATTTGTATCCTCTACCACCATGTGTTTTCTCATCATCTGTGTTTAGGTAAGTGTCTTATTGGTAAAGAGAGCTCTCTAGAAACCCCTAGAAACTCTATGTTTATTGAAGAAATTAAGTTAGATAATGAACTAGCAACCCCTCTTTTTGAACCTGGAGAATCAGTTAACCCCAACCAAGAATCTAAAAATCCTAAGGGTAAAACCAAAACACTTGAAGAATCCTTTATGTTGGAAACCCCAACTAAATGGAAAATGCCACCAAATTGAACCTTGTTGGTACCCCTATGAAAAGTAAAATCCTTAGAGAAGTTATTGAGGTGGATAAATAGGATTCTGGGGATTCTAATAGGGAAGCTCTGGCGACAAGAATTTGAAAGCTCGAGGGTACCATATTGAGGCTAGTTTTGGTGAAAGGTGGTCAAAGAGATTGAGTTTTGAAAAGGGCAAGAATTACAAGGAAGAAAGTAAAGAGGAAACCCAAGATAAAAATGAATAGGACACCTATGATACTAAGGTCAAAGAAACACCTACAAAAGATGAGAATAGTACCATTGAGAAAGAATTCAAAGCCAATGCTGATAGAAAAGACTCAAATGAGGTCAAGAAGGATTCCTAGGAAGCTCATATTGAGGTTTTTTTAGGGCTTGATGTGATAATCTTGTTGAGGAACAAATTAAAACCTTGGAGATTATTTCTACTAATGAGGAAGGAAAGGTTCAAAAGATAAAAAATGACCTAGAAGACCAAATTAAGGCCCTTAATGAAAAAATGGTGTCTTTGAACAACACATTTGATAATGCACTCACTTGCATTGAAATGGATGTGGTCATCTCCACTTTATGCAAGGTCCAAAAAGAGATGGCGTGGAAGGCTATCTATTACTAGACATAGAAAACTTTAAAAAGTTGGAAGGTAGAAGAATAATGTTCAAGTAGAAATGAAAAGTGCAAAGGATGTTAACAATTGGGCTGAAGATCTTAGGTAGATAATCAAGGAATGGGAGAATATAACTTCAAGGCCTAGCTTTCTAGGCCTTGGGCTTCCTTTTCTCTTTTTCTTTTAATGTTTTGTTTGTTCTCTTTAGCTTTGGTGTGGGTTATTATGCTCTTGCTTATAATTTTGGGACATAGTTTCAATATTGTTAAGTCTGAACTAAATTATGTTAATCCGTAGTACTCTAAGACTCAATTTTTTTTGTGATTATCAACAATATTTTGGCTCATTAGTTAGACTCTAGAATTAGTAGTTATAACTCTATTTTTTATTAAGTTTTGTTTGGTGGTGAATCTCTAACAGTTGGTGTCACTGATGGTCTTTTATGTGGCTTGGTTGCAATGGCCCAATGCATAAATGTTCTCTAGTTCCAAAGGTTCATGATCGTCTTCTCACCTCCTTTAATAAAAAACAACTATAAATAAAAACCATTTTCTAATTGAATGATTTTTGGAAGATCTTTTAAAGGAATTTGAGAGAAAATGTCTCCCATGTTGAGATACATCTTGCAGGCTTGTAAAATATTATTACATCTTGAGATACTATCAAAGTTGTCAAGATTAAACATAATCTTTAAAGGATTTGATGAACCCAATACAATGGTTGAAGTTTAAAATATGGAAAAAATTTGACAAGTCAATGATCAACAATATTTCTTATACTTCTTGTTATTATTATTTATTTAAAAAATAGTTTAATTGTTAGTTAAGTTGGTCTAATTGATTTATTTAAGAATCTTATTGAATACACTTAATGTTATTTTGTTTTTTTTTTTTGTTGATAATTGGTTGCAAAAAATATTTGAAAATCAAAATGAAAAAAACAGTATTTAAAACATAAAAAATAAAATAAGATAATTGCAACGGCTAATAAAGACATACTATTCATAGAAAATGAAGTGAAAACATAAGTCTCTGCTACATAGGTGGAACTAACAATAAGTGTGTCAAGGTTTTATTTTCATCTATTAAATAAAATAGAATTTGAAGAGACTATAAACAAGTGTCATGTATTTGAATAAAATATGAATTGTAAATGATAAATTTCATTAGAAAATGGAGTAATGTATATTTAATTGTATATATATATATATATATATATATATATATATATATATATATATATATATATATATAAAACACAATAGTAAGTTGTGAGCCTCTTATTGAGAAGTCTTGGGTTCGACTCTACACAAGATTAATAAATAATAATAATTAATCACATCACATGATAAACTAGAAGAAGAGGATATGAAAATTCATCTTCATAATGCAACCATAGTGCTCCAGCTCCTCGCAAATTAAGAGATGGCATGGGTACTAAATTTTGTCTTCTCACCCCAACAATCTCTATCCTAGATCGAGGCGGGGTGCCTGATTGAGAGAAGAAAGCGTAATATAGTTGTATAGAGTTAAGCAGGACAAAGCATTATATATATTTTTATATGTTTCTTAACATGCTCGAATCATTCTTATTATTTTTATTATTAAGATGATGATATTGTTATTGAAAAAAGTCAAAAGCAGTTGTGTCTAATCACCCCACCATTAAGATCCATATAAACATAAGCCCCGAGTTTCATGTCAGCATAGAGTACCCATCCACCATTGAAGATAGCTTCAAATTGATTGAGACAACAAAACCCTAAGAAATGGAGCACTCATCGTACAAACTCATGGTCAGCAACAAGAACGAGAAGCGCAAATGGAAAACAATAGTCTTAGATCTGGAGAACACCCTTGTTTATTCAAGCTCGACAGTCATCCCCCAATATGAGTACACAATCTCCGTGAGAGGCCATCAGGAGCACTCAGCCCCAAGTACAATCACATACTACGTACAGAAGAGGTCTGCAATAGACCTTCTGATGGCAGAACTGGTAAGAAACAACTATGAGATAATAATATTCACCTCAGCCACCAAAGAATACGCAGACGCCATTCTCGACAAGCTACAAATCGATATTATTCACAAAGCCAACATAGACATTCGCCTCTATAGAGACTCCTACCTCCTCTCTAACAAAGATGACTATGTCAAAGACATCATAGTCCTTAAAAGAGACCTCAAAAATGTCATAATTGTGGACGATAATCCGGCGAGCTATAAACTTCACCCGAGAAATGCCTTCCCCGTGTAACCATTTTCTAGGGACTTGAATGATCGAGAGCTGTGCCGGGTAAGAGACCTCTCCATCATCGCGGCGCTATCCTACGATGTGAGAGAAACCATCAAAATATATCTAGCCATAGGTGTGCTGGAATAACATTAATAATTCTTTTGCATTTAGTTTTCAAGTAGTCAATTTTTTCCTTCATCCTTAATAATTAGGGTTTCATTGTATCTCTTGAATTAATAGACTAACTTATACTTATATCTTGTAATATCTTAAATTAATTTATATGTATTCAAATGAGTATTTTTCTTGTAGGTCATTGTCACAATTTGGAGTATGAGTTTTTACGTGCACGTCAACGTGAATTACATGCAATAGCACCGCAAAAGAAAATTATTGTTCTAGAGCTGATGAATACTTTGGTGAAGAGAAGCAAGGAGTTTATGAAGCATGATTTCACTATTCCGGTTCATATCTCTAGAGAGCTTTCCATGACTTATGTAAAGAAGAGGCCTAGTTTGGACCTTATTTTGGCTGAGCTAGAGAAAAACTATGAGATTGTTCTCTATACTCGTTATACTCGGGAATAGGCAGATCCTATTCTTGATAAATTGGACATTGGTTTTCATCTCAACCACAGACTTTACAAAGACTCTCTTGCCAAGATTATTGGCTGTGTAAGGATATTGGTGTTCTGAATAAGGATTTAAACATGGAATATGCGAGTGTGAAGAATGTTGTGATTGTGGACAATGATGCTTCTGCTTTCAAACATCATCTTGATAATGGGTTTCTAGTAACTCCGTTGGAAGAGGAGGATAGTTTGGATACTGAGCTATGTAAGCTGAAGGGGTTCTATAAGGGGGCTTATCTCTATGATGAAGTCAAAGAAACCATTGCTAACTTCAAAAGGAACGGTAGGAGGCGTATGTCCTATTTTCATTAGGGTTGAGTTTTAATGTGTGTTTGTCAACTCTAGGTTTTCATTAGGGCCGTGTTTCCCTTTGTTATTAGTTATTACAAGGTTTGCAATAATCTTATCTATATTGCCATTAGATCATCCATAGAAAAACCTACAAAATAATCTATCTGTTTGTGACTTTAATGAAAGGAGGAAGGAAGCACAGACCTCTGGTTCACTGATTGAAAAATATTTTCATATTAATATATTTTATAAAGCTTTGATATTTCCCACATAAACAAATTGAATAATATTAATTTTGAGCCATTTAACAATTAACTTATTGTTTTAAAATTATATATATGTATATTTATTTATTTAAATGTAGCACTTTAATAAATTTAATAGTACTTTAAATTTATAATTATTTGATATTTAATACCAAATAATTGAAATAACACCTTAACGAATTACAGTATATTTATAGAAAGAAAATAAGTAATATCAAAAGAATAATTTATATTTATTGAAATTTATAAATATTATTTGAAATTGTTCATTTAAATTTTAGCTTCAAGAGTAAATTAACCGTGTTTGATTATTATAATTTGAAATATGTATGACTAATATATTTCATTTTAGAAAATTATGACAAACAATTGAATGATATTTGTTTTGATCTAGGTAAAAAGTTTTTGATAAATGAAAATGGTCTAGAATTTCTAGTCACTTGGAACGCCTTTGAATGTATTTAATAAGTGGTATTGATAAGTACCTTAGATATTATTAAAATAGATTAGGTCAAGATTGAAGGGCCATTATGGGAAAAGATTATAAGCACATAGTCAAGGATGTATGGGTGGTATTGCATATTATCATTAATGAGAGAAGATTAGAAGTAAATAGCGCTATATTATACAAGAAATAATAGTTATAAATTAATTGTGACATTCTGGGTATCATATCCTTACAATTCAACATAATTTATTCATTTATGTCTCTCTTTACTCTCTTGTAGTTTTTTTCCTCTTTTCTTTCTCCCCTTTGCTTACATATTATCTCATATAGCTATTAAAGGAGGATAGGATTCATGAAATTATACCTACTTCCAACAAGTACATATTTCCTGGCCTAGTTAGATGAGAATCTATAAGTATTCATCAATGATGAATACATGTCTCTTTCAAGGGAAATACTTCTATAATGTCGGATCTATGAGATCTATGGGATGAAGCTTAGTTAGTCTACAAAAGTGGTTCCCACTTTTTATGCATAAAGTAAAATTGGCACTTAATTATTTGTTTTTATTCTTTACACCTTCAAACAAATTGGAGGCTTCATTCAACGTTTCCCAAGGAGTTTTTTTGAAGATGCTTGTGTTCATGTTTGAACGAACCCCTGAGTGGATTATTTCATGAATTATGGTAATGAGGGTTACTTTCACCAAAAAATAAAAAAGACCTAGCTAAGATACATCTAGAGGAGATGAAAAGTTACCTATGATCAAGGGTAATGATAAGAAGTAATTACTACCCATGTATATAAGAAGATGTAATGAAAATATGTCAATTTCTTAATATTAAAAAGGGAAAGGAAGAGGGGAAATGATGAAAAATAAGATTATTGTGTTTATGCTAGGGATAATAAACACATACACACACATAATATTCTTAATATTAAAAAGGGAAAGGAACAGGGGAAATGATGAAAAATAAGATTATTGTATTTTTACTGGGGATAATAAACACAATACATACAAATAAATGCAATGATCTTATTTATTATCCTTCATAAATAAATGCAATAATCCCTAATAAGTGTAATAAAAATGTTTAATATCCCTATTAAATGTAATAAAAATGTTTAATATCCCTAATAAATGTAAAAAAATGTTTAATATCCCTAATAAATGGAATGATCTTATTTATTATCCTTGGTAAAGTGTAAAATATTGCACAATTTTTTTAATAAGGTAATTGTTACCTTTGTAAGATCCTCTAGCTCGGTAAACATTGATGATAGCTACAACTTTTGGATAGAAATAGACTATCTAACTATCTCCATCACATTTTTATCTA
Organism: Cupressus sempervirens; assembly: GCA_028749045.1. Lineage (NCBI taxonomy): Eukaryota > Viridiplantae > Streptophyta > Pinopsida > Cupressales > Cupressaceae > Cupressus > Cupressus sempervirens. Next base: position 713,929,459 of record CM053786.1, on the reverse strand, counting down.
ATTTTTTTTCTTATCTCTCCATCAACTTTCCATGTGTGTCAATATCCAATTCATTAACCTTCTCCACAAGTAATGCTAAATGATCTAGCAATGGTGCTTTTTCATCCAAAGTTACATATCTAGCACAATTTGCAAGAGAATATCCTTAACATCTATCACCACTTATTTTTTATTGAATTTCTTTCATAGTTTATCTTGTTTATCTTTCCTTGTACATAATTCACTATATTCCTTCATAGCATTAGGATCTAACTTGTAGGGTCATAATAAGGAATTACAATTACCTCATCTAGAGTTACACCATATCTTTATGTCTTATTCTTCTTGACCTTATAAGTTTTTGATCTTTTCTTAAGAATAATTTTGGTGGAATAGGAGCCTTATGCTCCTAATTTGTCTTTTTTGGCACATTCTTCTTTTTGTTCTTTAAATTGTTATTTTTCTTCTCGTGGGATTCTTTCTGAGTGTTATTTTTGGGTGCCACTTGAGGATTTTCCTTAGTTGTCTTAACTTTTTCTTTCTTCTTTAATCCCTCATGTTGAGGTCTTTGAACATTTGGCCTTTTACTTGTTCCAATAGAAGAAGTATCTTCAATATTTGCATTGGTATATCCTTTATTTTGTATTGTTCCATCATTTCCTTTGGTAGGTCACTTGATCCCTTTATTTTCTTCTTCTTTTATTGCTAAGTATTAGTGTTTTCTACATCCATAGGAATGTTAGTGGTTAAATAATTGAAAGAATCATTTACATTTATATTTACAATTAGTGTTGCAATGGGTGTTGCAAGAGCTTGATACTCTTGGACTAGTTTAATAATAGGTGCATAGCCAAGTATATACATAGTTGTTGACTCAGGAAATAGCCATAACATATTGATCATCACTTACTTCTTCATCTAGATCTTTTACTATTAAGTCTTCAATTAACACATTTTCTTCTATACCTTTTACTAGTGTTGGTATATCATCAATAACATTTTGTATACATGTATTTTCATGCATATCTTTTTATTATCCAATTCAAATTTTGATGTCAACTCAATGTTTGACACATGAATTGTCTCATTAGTTCACTTTATGTTTAAAATTGTCTTCCACATCTTGATGTCATCTTCATAATTTTCATGAAGTCTTCTAGTTAACGCCTTTAATGCTCTTAGCTTATGCATAAAGCTACCCTAATATTTTTGCATTATCTCATTCATTTCCGGTACTAATAGGTCTAGTATTGTGACTACAACAGTACTCTCTCTCATTGTTCTCTCAATTTTCAAAACATATCTTCATTTTTGTAATAATTTTTTTGTAGAAATCTTTAGCAATCATGTTGGAAAATTCAATAGGCACATACTTGGATTGATACATCATATCAATAATATCTTCTTCAAGATTAAGTTTATCTACATCACTTAATGTGTGATACTTAAAATTTCCAAGTACAACCAAACCTCTAGTCGCTCTTACTGAATCTATAATCTCATTAACTGTATTGGGCTTCTTACTTTCTTACCCCTCTAAATTGGCTTATGTCATCTAACTCAATTTTATCACTATCTTCCTCAACAATTAGCTTTCTTCTCCTTTTTGTCTATTTGTGAGTGGATGATTGACTATCCTTTCTCTTTTAATAGGTTTTAGTTTGAGATTGTACAGGTTTGGTAATTTGTACAACTCCTTTCTTGACATATGGGGTGGAAAGGGTAGTAGCTCTAGTCCTCAAAAATGTATCTTTAAGACTCTAAGGTGTGGCAATTTGTTTACTTTTTTCCTTTCTTAGCCTTTGGTTGTTCAATCTCAACTTCTTCTTCTTCTTCTTTAGCTTCGTCACCCCTTTCTCCATCATTTCTCTTGGTTGGAACTTTAACCAACTATCCTATATCCTCTTCTCTGCTGAAATTACCTTTAAGTGTATCAATCATTTTCTTTCATTTTCTAATGAACTTGGGTCCAAAAATTCCATCTTAATTCTTATTTCATTTTAAAGTTAAAATGAGGGTTCACCTTAAACCCATGTGGTTACATGTTTTTGAAACCTTGTCTCACAATGTTAAGAAAAACAAGAAGAAATAATTTTTTGAAGTGCAAAGTCCAACCTTTACCCTCCCGAGTGACATCCTGACTTCTAAGGCCAAAGATTTCAATTCCACTTAAATGAAAGGAGGAAGGAAGAAAAAAATATTCTCTAGTTTACTAATTGAAAAGCATTTTTATATTAATATATTTTATATAGCTTTTATGTTTATCATATTTAAACAAATTGAACAATAACAATTTAGAGTTATTTTTTATTTAATAATTAAGATATAATTCTAAAATTATATATACATATATATATATACCTAAATTTATTATGAAATTTATTATATAAATAATACATTTATACTTAAATTTAGTACTTTAATATCTATATGGTTGGTTATACTCTTTTAAATTAAATTACATGTGAAGCTTATTAACATTATAAGTTGTAAAAAAAAAATTCTAAATGTAAATGACTCAAAAATATAAAATAAATAAAATTTTATTTAGACACTGTAGTAACAAATCTTTTTTCTTCACATTAAAAATTATTAAAAGAAAGTACTAGTAAAATACTAAAACAAGTATATAAAAATAGACTTGAATTTAAATGTTTGTACTATCGATATATTTTAGGAATATTTTAAAATAATAAAAATATGATAATCAAAATATAAATAAGTAAAAATAATAATGATTTGAATAAATTTAAATTTATAAATATTTTTTGTGTTATCATTGAATTAAAATTTAATTTTATTTGTAAATTAATATTATTTTCTTATATATTATTATTCTAATTTAAAATATATACGATTAATAGATTTAATTCAAAAAAATTATGAAAAATAATTGGTTTTTTATTTTTTCATTTAAATCAATGTTTATTTTGTACATGAAAATGGTCTAAAAACTTATAGACACTTAGAACCTTTTTTTTTAATATATAGAATAAGTGATCTTGATAGTTGATTTAAAAATTATGAAAATAGATAGATTGATGTGTGGAGAATCTTACAAATTATCAATGATGAGAGAATATTAAAAGTATATAGCAAAGCATTATTAGTCAAAAAAATATTATAACTTGTTTTTTCAAAATTATTGGATGTGTTATTTTTAAGATGGTGTCACTTTCTTTTTTATTATGCTAGGTACAATATCCTCATGGTTTAAGGTAATTTATTCACTTTTATCTCTTGTTAATATTACATGGTTTTTTTTTTCTTTATTCTCCCTATACTACATAGTATCTCATATAGTCATTAAAGAAGGATAAGGAGCACATGATATTATACCTAGTTTTAATAGATACTTATTTGGTAACCTAGTTAGATAACAAGAGTTGCACCCCAAGTTGGAATCCCTACCTTGAATAGGAGCAAGGTGTTATCATTTGGCTAGCATTGCACAGAGTAGTAATTGACATTAAGGGATTTGTTTCCATGATTACAAAAAGGCAAGAAATGTGATGAATTAGGACAAGAAAAAGTATTAAAAAAGGACACATATGGGGTTTTGTTTTAGCTCAATGTGGTGCTATAATAAATAGAGGTGCATCAGTGTATCATATTTTCTAAGAATCTATTAAATAGGGTGTGCATGGTATGTACCATTTAGTATGATGAGAGACTATATTCCATTGATGCTTCAATCTTACTTTCTAAATTTACTATTAGTGTGTTGTAACATTATTTCATAAGTGTATACCATTTATTTGTTACCATCAAATGTAAATTGTAGCTAAGAAAATATAATGCATGGTAGCGGTAACTTCCTTGCCTAATTCGTTAAATCATTAGTTCCTTCCTTTTTGTTTCCTAAACATATAGTTTTGGTAGTGCCTTTCCACTTTATAACCTTGTTTTCTACTCCCACACTTTAAAAAAATAACGCAGGTAAAATCCCATTGAAAGGGAAGGATTGATGTGGTTGTTCAAATAATTAAAAATAATCTATAAAGCTAGTTGTTATTTGATGCAGATTCTCATTAAACAAAGTCATCATGCACCTAGCATGGTAGAGCACTCACTTAGCATATACATTTTCTTTTATTATGTGTCTAAGAATGACCCAATCACCTCTTTGGTCTAAGGAGCATGAATCACCAAACATCATGAGAGGAAATCACCATAAGACATTCTCACTACAAATTCACAAAAGCTACAAGAGTTTTGTTCTATAAAAAATATCAATAGAAAAATAAATATGACTATTTAGATTTTATGAGAAAATAAATTCATTGATCATTACAAATTTAGGAATTCATAGGGAAAGGCATTTAATTGAAAATATTGCTAAAAATTTAGAAAAAAACATTTCTTTATTTGGTTAAAGGTAAATCTCAAATTTAATTTTCTTCATAGTAATGTTGAGAATGTACCTTCCACCTTTGGTGTGTTCTTGAGATGGCAATTCATAAATTCTGTGTTGGCTGCCTCAATTTTATTGAAAAAAGTTATCTTACTAAGATACCAGCCTTAGGTAGGCATGTTGAGTCCCAAAATAGATCCAAGGGCATAGCAATATTATCCCATCTTTGTGACTTAATTATAAGATCATATCCTAGCTTAACTTTGTATATTCCATCATTAGATTCTCCCTAGATGAGTTTATCTGCTCGATTATTGTGAGTCACACATCCACCCTTAAGGATATTTTCAAGGATAGTTTTATCTATACTTGGAATATTAATATTATCCAAAGATTTCTATACCCAAGTCTCAATCTCATCAATCCTGATAAGGTTTTGGCATTAGAAACCTTAGGTCCCCAAATATTAGTAATGACATTGATGTTATTTCTAGATATTCTAGAATTAATAATCAGGGGTTGACCATCCCATGAATCATCCCAGAATAATGCCTCATTACCTCTACCTAAATCCCAAGTGAGATATTTTCTAACTAGATCATAAAATTCCAATTTTCTGAACCTCTTGGTGGATTTCTAATTCTAAAGAGAGAGAGAGAGGATCTAATGGATTAAGAATTTATTATAAAGAATTTTTTTCCATTTTTTATCTTTTTCCCTATATAATCATCATACTAGCTTTGCTCCTAATGCCTCATTTTTCTAACTAAGATTTTTTATGCCCAATCCTCCTTTATTCTTAGGCCTACATATCTTATCCCATTCTATTAGTGCTTGCTTCTTTCTCTCTTTTGTTCCTCTCCAATTTTTTTTTAAAGTTTTCCTTCTATTTTTTTATTAACATTATTTGGTAGCGAAAGGAAAGATAGAGGATAAGTGACATGGAGTCTCCTTGTTAGATACCCCTTGAAATCTTGAAGAAGCATTTAGGAGTACCATTAATAAGTAGTGAGATTTTTGGAGTAGATATACAGTTAAAAATTATATTTATCCATTGTTTGGAAAATCCAAACTTTTTTAGGCATTTACATAAAAATCTCCAATCTACTGTGTAATATGCTTTTTTTATATCTAACTTCATAAACATACAAGCTTCTTTGTTTTTAACAATAGAATGTATAGTTTCCTGAATGATGGATATTCCATCGAGAATTGATCTACCAGGTACAAACCTAGTTTGTTCTTCTGAGATAATTTTTGGAAGCAAAGATTTAATCCTATTTGCTATTGCTTTAGAATAAAATTTATATATTGCATTACATGATGCAATGGGGAAAAAATTTGTTGGTGACTTTGTTGCAACTTTTTTTGGTATTAATGCTAAAAAGGTATGATTAATTTCAATTAAGATTGAGCTCCCATTTCTAGTTGCTTCTATTGCTTTCTATAATTCTTCTGCTAAGATTTCCCAACATTTTTGGAAGAAAAAAGATTGGAAACCATTAGGCCCTAAATATTTATCTAGGCTAAGCTTAAAAAGAGCTAATTTGATTTTTTCTTTTGTAAAAGGTTTATTGAGCTCCTTGTTGTCAAATTTTGTGATAACTTTAGGTATATTATTTAGCATAATTTTTTGTTTAGTTAAATTGGATGAGTCATAATTGTTTAATAGATTCTCATAATATGTGATGAAAGTTTGAACAATTTCTATTGGATTATCAATAGTACTACCATTATTATCTTTAATTTGAGTAATAGTTTTAAAAGCTCTATTGTGTATACTATTGTGAAAGAATTTAGTGTTTCTGTCTCCTTATGCTAGCCATTTTCCCCTCAAATTTTGTCTCCAAAAGACTTCTTCTTTTGCTAAAATGTCTTCTTATATGATTAATAGTTCTTTTTCTTCAATGTATTTTTCATTGTCCATGTCATTTTTAATGACTTCATTATTTAATTTTTTAAGATCTTCTTCATTATTCAGTTTGTCTTGGAATATATTATTGAAATGTGTTTTATTCCATTTTTGTATATTTTTTTTTAGCATTTTAAGTTTTGATACAAAAAAATACATCTTTGATGCTATAAACTTGCCTTCATCCCAACATATTTAATATTCTCCATGAATGTTTTATCTAAGAACCACATCTTTTCACATTTTAAGGGATTCCTATTAGATTTTATAGGTTCTATTAATTCAATTTTAATAGGATAATTATCTGATCCTGCAATAGGTTGAATTGAGGTAGTGATTGTGAGATCCACTTCTGTTAGTTCTCCTTTGAAAAAGAATCTATCCAATTTTTCTATAATATAACTAAAATCACAAAAGGAGATATAAATGATGATACACATAGAGGATATTAATAAATAAATAATTGTGTATTCTAAGTGAAAAATAGTCAAAATAACTATTAAATATCAGAAAAATATTCCTTTATAGTTGGAAATCTTTTTAACTAAATATACTCAAAGTAAAATTTAAAAAATAAATAAATGAATTCTATACATCTATTTACTTGTTTTCTATAGCACAAAAATTAGTTGCAGTTGCTATGCTAGAAAAGGCATACAAAAGTTCAACTAGTCACCATGAGTGGAGTCACATTGGTTGATGTTTTGGAGTGCACACAAATTGTGAATATTTGATTTTATAATAAAGAAAAACCCAATAGTATAATAGATGTATAATAGATGTGTTATAAAACATGAGTATGCATTATTTTTCTGATGTATTAAAAAAAAAAGACTTGTAAAAATAAAGGATATAAAATAAAACCCCCGTGAAAGCTAAAAGTATAACTTGAAAAAAAAGAGGGCTTTCCGCCTATTATAATCAAATTAGATTCTAGTAAATTCACCATGTTGAAGCTCTTTTCCTTGGCATTGAGACAGTAGCTCATGACTATGTCACACATCATGGCTCTTTCTTTGGCTTTTACAAGCCAGAAAAAATAAATAAATAAATTATAGGTCTTGAACTCCACTTAATGAAGAATTTTACTAAAAATTATAGCACTTTTTATAGGAAAAATTTCCAATTCTTTCCAATCTTATTTGATAGTCTAAAAGATAAGGTTGTTTTGAAGGAAATTCAAGGTTTCACAATCAAAGTGTAGTGGGAATTATGAAATATTGATTACAGGGAGATAGACATGGGATTGGAGTGAGGAAGTCATGATGAAGATTTGAGAGACCATGGGAAAATTAAAGGAGAAATGTTAGAATCAAATATCAGAGCTAAAGAAAAATATGGTATTTAGTATAGTTTGCACAATCCACTCAAGGAAAGTTTGAATTAATATGTTTCACACATTTTTTCTTCACAAATCATAAAGGAATTTTCTTTTAGAATACCGCTAATTATAAGGAATGTTAATTTTGGTGAAGTTAAATAAAAATCAAAAGAGGATATGCAAAGAAATTTTTTGATGTGAGTGTTGCTAGAGAATTTCAAAGAGTACAACTACTAAGTACAAAGTTGTATGCTACTCTTCTGAGATGGATGGAAAAAATAAGGTTTGCAAGTTGCCTAATTACTTTCTTGAAGTTAAAAATTTAATTACAAATTTTCCAGTGAGTTGTTGGGTGAAAAGTGAGTCAATTTAAAACTCAATATATTTCCAATATTTTACAAACACATGTCAGTCTACCTACTAAAGAAGTTATTTTTTACAAACAATTTTGAGTCTCCTTGCTAAAGGAGTTTTCTATCTACATACAAAGTGGGAATGATAAAATCTAATCCTACTCCATTACTAGTATGAGCTCCAACCCCATCAACAAGTCCAAAATTGTTCTTTATTAAATTGGGATTTTTCCACTTGTCATGCATGCATGTGAAATGTGGACACATTGACAAGGTACATGTTAGCGTAAATTGTTCTATATTAAATTGGGGTTTTCCCACTTGTCATAGATGCATGTGAAATGTGAACATGTTGACAAGGTACAAATCATTATCTATTACCAACAACTTTCATAGCTCTCAAAGCTCAATTCTTTGGAGAATTCCTTTAGCAAGAAAAAGAAAAGATCCTCAGGAAAAATAAGTTGAGCCAATCAAAAAATAAGAATTTTCTAGGGGGATTTCAATAGGAAGTGGTTATGAAACTATAGGATATACCACATATTAGAATATTTTCACCATTATCGAGTCTTAAACTATTGTAGATAGACATCCCAAAACTTTAGTTTCTTGCCTTAATGATAGGGAGTAATAATTTTTACATACACATTATTGATAAATTAATGTATCTTTTAATGGAATCATGTATATTATTGGATGTATGGGAATACATGAGAGATATTTCTATAAGATTAGTAATCATTATAAAACATACAATTGACTCGTTAGTTATATAATGAGATATTGTAAAGATAGATAAAGGAAAGACAAGATAGGACTTAAAAAATTAATGACATGTATATTTAATAGACTGAGATCCATAAATGTTAGCTAGATGCTCATGGTAAAAATAAATTTTAAGTAGTATTCGTCATTATATATGGATATGTAGTAGGTGCATCATAATTATGTAGCTATTTCACTATACAATAATTAATATTAAGATTGCATATAAAAGGTCTTTGTAAGATGAATTATAAAGAATGTGTGTAATAGATCATTATTTGTCTAAATGGGTAAAGTTTTTGAAAAAGGAGGAAGGGAGAGGGCCTTGAACCCATAGTTACAAATATAGCATTTAAGCCAAGGGCCAATACAACCAAATAGCTATCCAAAAGACCAAAACCATCAAAGAGATCACTCCCACAAAATAATCAAATGAGGTAATAAGAGCACCTAGATGAAAGGCTGAGTTATGGTATGAAAAAGGAGTAGAAAGATCAATTAAGATAGTGATGATATAGTGTATTGTTTGTCTACTTAAGGCTACAAAGGTTGGATATATTGATTAAGTTTAGAAGAAAAAATAAGAAGAATTGAGTTTTCCAAGCTTGATAGAGTTGATAGTAGGTGCCGAGAAGAGTTATAGAAAGTCGAGCAAAAAATCAGTTGGAGCCAACTAAAGTGAAGATTCAGTACATGCTGAGTAAACTTAGTGTAATCCAAGTAAAGTTTAGTTGATGCTGAGCACCAGTAAACTTTAGTGTTTTTCAAGTTATCTAGTTGAAGATGAGTGGAAGAATAGTATGGAAGTTGAGTAACAACATATTGATTCTAAGTTCTAGTATTCATGTTAAACTATAGATTTGGTGAATCTAAGCTAACTATTTTGTTTTCTTGAATTGTGTGAAGTGTATGGAAGATAATTATGATGAATTGGTGGCACAGAATTTAAGGTAAACTATTTTGAGATGAATTCAAAGAGGACTAAAGAAGAAAGTTCTAGCGCAACCAAATGGAAAAGTGGGTAGATTTATTGAATCCTACCTAATCCTACCTAACCCTAAAATGGATGATTGAGGTGAAATTTAAAAAGATCTTAAATCTCTATTTATAATGAGAGTTGGTTAGAAGGAAGGTTGTCATGTGTGAGAACCTAAGGAAGACAAGGAGTCTAAGGTATTTTCTTCATTCAATGGCTGAATAGAAGAGACTACTCTTGGCAAACAAAGCAAGAAGGCTTAGGAGTATGAATGCTTGAAGGGCGAACAAGCTCTTAGAGTTGAAGTGTGTGAAAGCCAAGTAGAATGGAGGACTAAAATAGAGATCTATAATCTACAAGTGAGTTTTAATTTGTTATCAGATCAATCCTTATTGTTACTTTCTAATCATTGTATCAATGTAGAGTAAACCCTTTGGATTAAGGTCGACGTAACAGTCATTTGTAAATCCTTTAACTAGGTGAAATTCCAAGTGAATGATCTAAAGTCATCTAACAAGGCTCACTCCTAATAAGTGATTGAAATTCTCTAACCAGGTCACATTTAACAGTGTGTATTGTAACCTTTAACAAGGTTGGCCTTTCATAGGGCATCACTTTAGAAGAGTGAGAATTAGTAGCATGTTACTAGTGGTTTTTCCAAAATTGGGTTTCAACATAAAATCCATGTATCAAATGTGTTATTGAATCTATTATGTTTGATGTTTACATTTCTACAAAGATGTTTTGATCTAGGATAGTAACCTAGAAAGTTTAAGTATTGTATGATCTAATGGATGCATGCATATAAGGTTTTATGGATATGGTTTCACTAAGCTGTGAAAATTTTTATTTGTACATTTGGACCTTGGATAATTGATTCAACCCCCCACCCCCTAGTTATTATAAAAAATTCCAACACTTCTATAGTCTACTCTTACTAGTGACCACCCCCAGAACCATTATTTCTATTATCTGCCTCTCTGTACTACAAATAGATTCAACAAAAACTCCCAACTCTAGTTTAGTGTTTAGTGATGGTATATTTGTACATTTTGATAGAAAAAGTACAAAGCTATGTCACCTTTAAGGTTGACTTATTAGAATAGCTGAATTTGAGTATTTCTATCTAAAAATCAAATTTTTTCAAGCATATGTTCTAGGTAAATTCATTCTAGCTAAGTTATATATAGTCTCACACTTTTCCAATTGGAAATGTCTATTGAATACATGTTTTATATTAGTTTGTGTCCAATTAGTAAATCAATAAATTTCTTTAAGAAAATTGACATTTCAATAACTTTTACTCTTTTTAAAGATTTTTTTTAAATAGCATATAAGCACCATTCTATAGAGTTCAAAGTTAAGAATATTCTCATATAGGGTTTATAGTATTTTACTTAAATATAGTATGTTGTAATTAAAAAATGCTACACATACATATTTTAACACTCGAGAAGATGTTGATTTTGAGAAAGAAAAAAATAGTAAATCTTATAAAAAATAAATAAAAGAATATGACTTTCTATGAATAGAGGAGAGAGTCCTCTTCTAAAATGCATAATTTTTCTTTTGGTTTGAATATATTTGTTTTGAAAAATGTGGTGGGAGATGAAAACTATTGATTTTAGGTGAGTTGCAATTTGAATTTTTATAAAAGAGAAATATAGGTCAAAAGATATTTTTTATTTTTCATTGATCTAGCTATATATGTCATCTATAACATAATCTAGGATCAAAGGGAAAAAGGTTAATCTCCATATAGTTTTGTGGTGGGAACTAGACCCCTCATTTTCAACATTTTTCATCATCTAAAAAATAACCCTTAAAAATTAGGATACTATATAAATTCTTGATCCAAATAATTATTAAAAATAATAATCCGAAACTTTACCCATTTGTACACATTTCATTAATTTGCTTGATTTTCAAATTCTAAATAATAATATTAGTTTAATGTCATTTAAGTTGAATAGTTATACTTTTGTTAGTCTTTTCCAATATAAAAGGGTGACATGGGTTTGTGTTAAATCCAAGGATTCCATTTTTATTTGAAGAGCATCAACTCTACTTGAAAGATTACTTTCAAGCTCCATAACCCTATTGAGGAGGGAATCCCTTTCCATGTTTTTGTCCCACTCTTCTGCATTATGACCTTTGTCATCTTAATTTTTTTCATTATCTTGAATAGGATCAGTTTGGTTCTCAATAATTGCCTCCTATTGAAATATTTACATGTCCTCATCTTCCCCATCGTAACTGACACTATCTTCCTCTTTATGGTCTTCATCCTTTGTGTCCTCATCGTCAGTCTTCTCTTCTACTTCAGCCTCTCCCTCAAGGAATTTGTATTCCTTGAAACCCATAGATGTGTCCTTATCACCCTTCTATTGATTTTGTTCTTTCTTCCTCTAGATTATTTGTATCTTCTTTCCATTGAAGTAGCTTCTTGTTGTCCTATTTTCCCAAAAGTAATTTTTTCTTTACTCTCTTCATCCCCCATGTCATTTTTGTCAACATCAATGATGTCTTTATCAGTCCTACTCTTTTAAGGGGTGGTGCCTTGGCTTATTTGGGAAGAAATCTTCCTTTTTGAAGGGGCTTTGAGTAGAAGATCTTATTTGAGGGGATTTTTAGGGTTACTAGATGGTAGAGACTAGTTAGCACTAGATTTTTTTCGATCCTAGGATTAGGTTTTTCTTTGCTAGGGCTTGCAATAGGGGACAATTTTATTTCCTTAATTCTTATAGCTGAGTTGGACCCAACTCACTCATTCCCATGGATCAAGGTCCTACTAAAAATTGGGTGATGAGAAAACACATGTTGGTCTAAAACAAAAATTAATCCCTAATGAAGAGGAGCATTATCTCCATTTTCTATGCTACCCTTCAAGGAGGGAACTTGAAAGAAAAGAACATGTGTTTTCTCTTCATGGAATAGGAATTTAAATAAACATAAGTGATAATCATGGTAAGGGTCAAACCTATCTTTGCAAGTAAAATATTTCATAATGTAGAGGAAGATAATAGCAAAAGGAGGGGGGAAAGAAATTATGTCATACCCATTTGTCACATTTATGCATTTTTCCTTCTCATTATTGCCAAAGAATTTTGTCATATAGTTTTTTTACTTGCCCTAGTTTTTCCTTTTGACTCAATGACCTTCACATCTCAAACTAATGGCCTCCACAATTAGCTCTAGCATAACTGTAAACTCAATGCTGTTAATAGTCGCCATGCCCTTATGCCAAGAGTTGGCAAACCTTGAAGAAAGTTCTTCATTGAAGCCCCTCATGGTTTCAATGAAACTAGTTAGCTCCACATTCTAAAAGTACTTCCATATCTATTGATTTTGTTTCAATTCCGTATTGTCCCTTGGTTCAACTTTTTTCAATGGCCCTCCCATAATTTTAACTTTACCCAAATCCTAGAGCACTTCCTAAATAGCTTGATTATCTTCCACAGTAATGGCATTTTGAGAAACTTGAGAACTTCGTATACTTTCCACAGATGGATTTATTTTTCTACATACAAAGAATGGGGAAATTTTGAGAATAGTGAAGTCTCTCAATTATTTTAGCCTAAAAAACTCATGATTGAAATAATGTCATAATAAAGCATTTCTTATTATTAAAGATCCTCAATTTTAGTAGATCTAGTATGACTCTCACTAGCATTTCTGGCACATTTGGCAAGTAATGAATAATTGGTAATGTTTCATAATTCTTCATACTTTTTTCCTTCCTTATATCTATGAAATCCTCCTCATATCTTGTCATTAAAAGAAAGGCTAGAGCAAGCTTTAATGATGTCATTAAATTTGAAGTTTTGAATGTTGATATTGAACACCAAAATAACTTTAGATATTCTACTATAATTAAAATTTCTTCTCATCTTTCTAGTAATAACTTTCTCAAATTTAGATCATTTTCATTCCCTATTAATACTTGAAACTTTCGTCATACTGATGTCCTTTTGAATTTTAAAGTCACCTTGAGCCAAAAGAAATAATATTTTAGTGATATTTAGAATGAAGTAATAAGAACTCGCTTCTTTGATTGGCACCTTAAACATTTCCATTTTTATCATTAATTATAATAATTTTTAGTTGGTTTTGGAGATTAATTGCATTAATTAGTTTCCTTTCTGGGCAACCCAAACCCTAGTTACCAAGGAAGTCTATAGTATTATTCCCTTCTCTTTGAGTACATTTGATCTTGACTTCAATAAATATAGATAACCTGCATTTGTAGTCTTCCATCAAACTAAGAATTCTCCAAAGACTTTTAGCTCTATTAGAGAGGATATCAACTATAAGTTTTGGGTCAGCTTCCAAAATGATTTTTTTGTTCCTTAGCTCGCAAAGGGACTTGATACCCTATCACATTGCCAACCCTTCAACATAGATATTATAATTGATGTCAATATCTTTTGCAAAACCTTGAAACATTTCTCCTATTGAGATCTAATTGAAAAGATCATTGTTGAAAGATATTATTGAAAGAAGGAGATTGTTGAAGAAGACTATGTGTTTCAATCATTGTTTTGTCACTAATGTCAAACCTACTTTTTCCTGGTAAGACAACTACTTATAAGATTCAAGTACTATCACTTAGTTGATTGATGAAGAGGATTTGATCAATAAGATGTAACAAAAGAACCTAGAGGAAAGGTTGAGTTATGATTATGTAATGAAGTACAAGGATCAGTTAAGATGGTGATGACATTATGTATTGATAATCTACTTAGGGTTACAAATATTGGCTACACTAAGAAAGTTTAGAAGAACAAGTTACACAAAGTTTTTCTGCCAAGCTTGATTGAGTGGATAGTAGGTGCTGAGCAAAGGTAGTGCAAGCCAAGTAGAAAGTCAGTTGGAGCTGAGTGAAAGAAAATTCTAGTGGATGTCAAGCATTAGTAAACTTTAGTTGATATTTTTTACCTTTGGTTTTATCGCCAAGAATTTAAATTTGAAAGTGTGGCTCGCGCAACGGTTAGTCTCGAATTAGTATTGTAATGTTACAACCTGCAAGTTTTTGGCCGTCAGATCTAAGCGGTACCGATGGTTGGTGCCATCGCACTATAAGGGAAATGCATGATATTTATTATAGTGCAATGACGCTCTGACGACACGTTGCAGGGGTGGGTCCGGCGTTCTGCAGGTTAGAAAAAGTTCTTGATGCCATTGGCACTATGTCGCTATTGCATATCGGCCAGAAAATCTCCATAGCAACATAGTGCCCAGAAGAAATATTCACGGCGGCGAGTTTCAGCGACCGGCAGAATCAGGTGTTGTAGCGACAAATTAGAACAAACCATGCGTGCCAAGTCAGAGTTTCTGTCAGCATGGCTAACACAATCGGGGCTTACAATCACCACCATCAGATCAAATCGGATCAACGATAAGCGCCATCGCGCTATGGAGGAGTTGCATGAGTGTTATTGGGTCGCATCAATGGATGGTGCCATCTTGCTATGGCGAAGATGCACAAATTTTATCATGGCAACATAGCGACCATCTACCACGTGGATCAACAGGACCAAGTCTCACCAAGGATTACCAGGTGTCATCCAGAGTGCAGTGCAGTTGCAGAGGTGGCACCGAGTGGGATGGGTTCGGTCACAGATCGCAGAGTACGGCAAGTCAGGAGTTTCACAGCCCGAAGGTTTCAAAAAATGGCGAGGTGCCATGGCACCAACGGAAAACCCATGCATTTTTTGATGGCGACATAGCGCCCAAATGGAAAGTTCACCGTGGCAAGGAATGATTAGACGGATAGGTCCCAGCGGGTACCATGCAAAGCATAGTCGATGTGGCGAATCGAATGGGGACACATGTAAATCTCAGGGCACGCTGTCAGTGGGCACTATGGTGCTATGGAAATTTGGCCTCGATTTCCGCATAGCAACATGGTGCCTAGCTGACACATGGTTTCTCTGCGGATCAGGTCTTGGGTTGCCAGCTAGTGTTTTGTCAAACCAAATAGGGAGGTTCCATGTGTACGATTCAGTGCATAGCGTACAAGGGGCCCAATAGTCTCAGCACGAATGGCGAGTCTTCACGATCGTCGAATCAGCAGGGATCTATGACTGGCGTTGTCTCGCTATCGAGACTTGCCCGAAGTTAACGTCGGCGACATAGCGCCCATGCACCACGTGTCCTGGCGGGGCCACATTTCATGCCGCTGGTGCAGTTAGATTCAAGTAGCCAACAGACCAACAAGGAGACACCACGTACCAGCGGGCTCGACAAATCAATAGAGAAGGTGGGTCGCGGGAGGTCAAGTTTTGTGACCGTCAGATCTACGGAGATCAGCGGCGAGTGTTATCTCACTAAGGAGAAGCCGCGCGAGTTTTATGATAGCGAGTTAGCGCCCGTGCGCCACGTGTCCTCGTGGACCTAGATTTGGAAGCGCAGTAAGTAAAACGGTTGGCGGTTGGCAGTCATTGCAATCATCGCAGTCGACGTGGCGGTTAACGTAAGGTTACGGCAAGATGATGAAAGGTGGCGCAGTCAGGTTGAAACCCTTAGGCACTATGGTGCTATCGAGATCTTCGAAGACTTTTTCGATAGCGACATAGCACCCAGTCGCACGAAAGGGGTGGTAAGTGCCCAGTCAAACATAAGAGACTGCCAGGGTGGCGAGATCGAAGGTGTGATTGGCCTGCATTGCCTAGTTGGCTCGTCGAGCCTGTTTGACTGATCAATTCTAATGGGCGCACAAATCATGAACGATGAGAAATCTGAGTTTTTTCCACAATCTGATAGTGGGATTAATTGCTACCAACTCAGAATGAATGCCGAGCGCAGGAAGACACTCCATCCATCCGGTCGATCCATCTACCATGTCAGGGAATGTTGTGGTGTCGTTCCTATCTTCTCCAGGCTCTTTCTCAAAGGGATATCAAATTTCTTGGTATGCAGGCCATGTTCAATCAGATCTTTGATTGGATTCTCAGGATGGAAAGTTAATGCCAGTAGATGAGAAGTGAATGTAATGCAAAAATCTTTAGTTATGTCTAATCTATAGAGGCAATTTGGTGATCTATTCTTAGGCTCGACTCTTCCTGATTTTCTCTGCTACTGCTTCCAGACTTGTAGTGAAGGAATCCCTTTGTCTTCGAGCTAGATAAGCATCCTATATCATCTCTTTTAGCCATCAACATGTATGTGCATCATTTTGCCTCTCATTGATGTATTGTTGAGATTAGTGGTCTGCATACTGTATCTATCTTTGGCCTATTGAATAATATATAAGCAAAATCTTCTTTTCCTGGTGTTATTCAGTTGGTTTCCTGATCTGTATGTGGTTGTTGATCGATATAAGTATGAATGAATGTATGACTTTGGATGTTACCCTAGTTCTATAGTGCATATATGGCTAGAAATGAGTCTGAACACTCTATTTTGGTGCATCGCCGCCTTAGATTAGACTAGGTAGATTTGCTTTAATGCTCTCTTTCTCCCTTTTCCTTCTGAGAATAGATAGGTGTGCCCTAACAGTAAGAGGAAGCCGGCCTTCTCCGGAGACTCAACCTCATAGTTCAAGTCCCACAGCTTGGAGGTTGTTTCCATGTTTCACTAGGTTGTCCTCGCACATAGGCCTTGGACAAGGGTGCAAACCTATGTGACAACAGTTTTTGGCATGCCCGGTGGGACTCATATCAGAAGATTTCAGGTCCACTAGTGTCAAGAAGAAAGAATTCTAGAGATAAATGCTAAAGAAGTAGTGCTGGCTTTAGTTTTCAAGCCTTCAAGAGGCTGATTCTTCAAGTACTTGGTGACTCTAAACATCAAAAAAGTCTAGTTCCAGACCAAGTTTGCAGTGATTCATGCCCAGGACTGAAACAAGGGTGTCTTCTAGAGGTAAATTTCAATATCAAGAGCTTTCCCTTTCAAATCCTAGTAGAAGAAGGACTAGAACTTCATTATCACTAGTTAGGGGTAGAATAATAGTTGATATACCTGTAAGATCCATCTCTACTCCCCCTACTGTTCGAACTCAGCCTAGATTGCCATCAACACTCATCAATAGAACACTTGTTTATATGGCATAGGCAAGAGTTCATGCTTTTGCCACCTTTAATGGTGGAAGTCCTCTGTTGTTAGCCCAAAGACATGATATACCAGTATCTGCACTAAAAAGTATACCTGATTTTACTGGTGAAACTTCTATTTCCCCTTTAGAGCATATCCAAGAGGTAGCGAATGTCAGCAATATTCATGGTATTACAGAAGATGATGTTGCCGTTAGACTTCTAGCCTCATCCTTAAAAGGAAAAGTATTATAGTGGTATAGAGGCTTAGCTCATGGTTCCATAACTGATTGGGATGGACTAGGAGCAGCATTATGCAAACATTTTGAGGATAAGAGTGACCATTTGTTGCTACTAGAGCAGCTGACTACAATAAAAAGAGCCCCCGATGAATGTATGACTGATTTTAATTACAGATTCCAAAAGGCATGGGATAGAATACCTACTATAGTGAAACCTACCCCTGGTAATGCCTTCTTGCATTACCTTAGAGCTTTCAACAGTGACATTGCCACTACAATCCAAACTATGGGAGGAGATACATTACCAAATGCTTATGAGACAACTATAAAAGCTAAGAACATCCTAATACAAGGAGGAAAGTTGGCTCCAAGGCTTCCTATGCCTTTCTTTCCTGATGTTCCCAACCACCAACCAGCAATAGCCCCCCTTCCTACAATTTCTACATCACAAGCCCTTACTCCAGTTCCCCAAGCTTCCACATCCTCAAACAGAATAGATGAACTCAAGGAAATGCTCCAAGGTCTAGTGCTGAATATAGATAAAAGAGAGAGGACTCTGGATAAAAAATTGCAAGAGCAGGGGAAGGAGTTGAAGGACCAAGGGAAGAGATTAGAGGATAGTTTTTCTCTAATACAAAAAATGAGTAACAAGGTGGTGGCTTTAGAAAGGCAGCAAGCCCAAAGTGGCAAGCCTCCCCAATTACAACATCAGGCTCCAAGTGGTGGTAGGCCTCCTAATCATTGGAGTAGCCCTTTTGATCAAAATAGGCAAAATAGTCATGCTGCTGCTTCAAGCTAAAATCAGAATAGAGCTTTAGTTCCTCAAAATAACTTAGCCCAAGATCAAGAGTTCTGTCCTTCATGCAACTATTCTTATGCCTACTGCCTATGTCAAAAGGCAGAATCTTATTTGGCCGTAACTATCCAGGAGTCCGCAGTAAAGAAATCATACAAGGAAGATCATCCCAAGGAGGCCTCATATGTTCAGAGGTAGGGTGATTTCTCTTTTATGAATCACCAGATGGAGGAGCATTGTAATGTAAACTAGGATTCCGTTGCTCATAACACAAGAAGCAAGAAGAGAGCTATGGAACATACTGCCCCCCTTTCTCCTAAGTAGGCCTCAAATTCGAGTGTTATACCTCATACACAAAAAGAAAATGAGCAGAAAAACACTTCACAATAGCAAAGGCAAGGTCCAAGAAAGGAGGATGCAAGTGATCCCTATGTTGCTCCATCTCAGCCTCTCATGGGTATAGCTCCCAAAGTTTCTGCCAAAATTCCTAATGCACCCTTGAGTGTGGTAGAGAAAATGAAGAAAACCAATGTAAGAATTTCCATGTGGGATGCAGTTGCCACCATACCAATGCAGAAAAGGATGCTGCAGCAAGAATTGGAAAAGATTTAACCCAAAGATCAGTCATCTACCATGGACAGTGACACTAGTTTAGCACAACCAGCAGGTGATGTGGAGAAAAATAAAAAGGTTAGAACTCCTCCATTCTATGTTTCTCTGATTATAGGGGGCAAATTAGTCCATAATTGCATGATAGATTTGGGGGCTAGTAGCTCAGTAATGCCTAGGTGTGTTGCTGATGCTTTAGGAATGAAATATGAGCCCATTATTAGGGATGTGTTACAACTAGATGGGAGTATTGTCAAAACCGTAGGCACCCTTAGGAATGTGGAAATGGTCCTACATGCATGCCCTGGTTGTACTGTGATTCAAGACATATCTGTTGCTAAAGTCAAGCCCTATTTTGCCATCTATCTTTCAAGAGACTTCACTGCCCAAATAGGTGGATTCATATCTGCTGATTGGTCTTATATGTCATTTAAGATCAAATATGGGGCCAATGCTTCAATTAGAGTAGAACCTCAAGCCCTTCATCACACTGAACCCTACACCCCCAACTTCATTAATATGAATTGACCTATTCTGGAGATGGATGAAAATGACATAGTAAATGAGCCTGTCACCTCCATAGTAGAGATTCCTGATTTCTTCTTAGATGAGTGGGCAAATACATGTCAGTTTGAGCCTATGCCGGAAACTCTTGAGACATGCCTTAGTACATATTGCATAATAGAGAAGGAGGATCAAGTTCCTGATCTTGTTGGAGCTAATGATGACATAAGTGGAATATGGAGTATGTACTTTGATGGCTCAAGGAATAAAAATGGATCAGGGGCTGGTGTTATGTTGATCTCTCCTGCACAAATAAGTTACTACTTCTCTTTTAGGCTCCAATTCAGTTGTACCAATAATGTGGCCGAGTATGAATCTTTGATCCGAGGTCTCCTACTTGTCCAAAAGAGAGGAATTCAAGCCTTGAAAGTATATGGAGATAGTGAGTTGGTAGTGAACCAAGTTAGAAATCAGAATATCACCAAAAATGACCTACTCAAGTCTTACAAACA
Organism: Cupressus sempervirens; assembly: GCA_028749045.1. Classification (NCBI taxonomy): domain Eukaryota; kingdom Viridiplantae; phylum Streptophyta; class Pinopsida; order Cupressales; family Cupressaceae; genus Cupressus; species Cupressus sempervirens. The sequence continues at coordinate 713,909,103 of CM053786.1, read as the reverse complement.
CAGAGTCTGGGATTTGCTTGAGGGTTTCCAAGCATTTAATATCCAGAGCATTCCTAGGAAAGAAAACAAATATGCTGATAGACTTGCAGCAGTGGGTGCATCTTATGATGTGCCAGGGAATCTTGAGGAAAGGAAGAAGCAACAAATAAGGGTGGTAGTAAGGCCTATTGTTCCTGATAATAATACTCATTGGCAAGTGTTTAAGTCTGATGAGCAGATTGTGAGTTTCTTGTAGAATGAAGCAGAATTTTTAGAAAGAAATCAGCCAAGACTACAAGATCAGTATGGTGATCAGATCATCCACCTTAGTTCCAACAAGTTGCCCAAGGGTCTCATTACCTTGGAGAGTGTCTTTAATCCTGATGATCAGACAAGAGGCAAAGGAATAAATCTAGTTGTAGAAAAGGATGATCATGCCCCAGTTACTATTGCTGATGGAAAATCTCTTAACATGGGGAAGGTATGTTCTAAAGTGGAGGAAGAAAATTTCATTCATCTATGTCAAGAATTTAATGATGTGTTTTCTTGGAGATATGATGACTTAAGGGGGTTTGACCCTAGTTTGTTTCGGCATACCATAGATTTAGTTGATAGGGTCAAACTAGTAGGGCAAAAATAGAGACCAGTGAATCCCAAGATTGAACCCTTAATGAGGAAGGAACTATCCAAGTTGATTGAAGCTAACATAATTTTTCCTATCAAACACTCATCATGGGTATCTAACCTTGTCCCTGTAAGGAAGAAGAATGGAGAAATCAGATTGTGTGTGGACTTTAGGGATCTTAATCAAGCTTCCCTTAAAGATCACCATCCTCTCCCTTCTATGGAGAAAATTCTATCCAAGGTCAGTGGGTCAAGGAGGTTCTCTTTTCTTGATGGATTTTCTGGTTATAACCAAGTGTTGGTTAAAGAATTTGATAGATGTAAGACAACATTTACTACTAAATGGGGCACCTATGCTTATTGCAAGATGCCATTTGGACTAACAAATGTAGGTGCCACATTCCAAAAGGCAATGGAGGTGGCTTTCAAAAGATTAATCGACAATTTTGTCTTAGTATACCTTGATGATATAATTGTATATTCCAAGAATGTAGAAGATCATCTTGTTCATTTGAGACAGGTATTTCTAAGATGTGGAGAGTTTGGGGTTTCCCTCAACCCAGCCAAGTGTGTCTTTGCTACAAGCCAAGGAAAATTACTGGGACACATTGTATCTAAGGATGGATTGACCATTGATCCAGAAAGAACAAAAGCGATACTTGCCCTTCCTCTCCCTAAACACAAGAAGGGGCTGCAAAGTTTCCTTGGTAGGATAAATTTTGTAAGAAGGTTTATTCCTAATCTTGCCATCATGGTGAAACCTCTTACAACCATGCTTAGGAAAGATATGGTCTTCTCATGGACCAAGGAGGGGAAGGAGATTTTTGAAGAAATCAAGGCAGCCATAGCCTCAGCCCCCACTCTCATGAACCCAAATTTTGAGAAAGATTTCATCCTCTACACTTTAGGTGGTGTGTCAAGTGTTTTTGTTGTCTTGACTCAGACAAATGACAAGAATGCGGAGCAGCCCATAGCCTTCTTTAGTGAAGGACTCAAGGAATATGAAGATAAGTATAGCTTTGTTAAGAAGCAAGTCCTTGTAGTCATTAGAGCCTTGAATAAATTTAGACACCTCTTATCCCTCAATAGGATCCATTTGTTGGTGCCCCATGCATGTGTAAAAGACTTCCTGTTAAGCAAGGACATCAGTGAAAAGAGAGCTTGATGGATCACTAGGGTAATGGAATATGATGTTGACATTCAGATTACCAAATTGGTAAGAGGGAGAGGATTATGCAAAGAAATGTTATCAGGTCAAGATTAAGATGAAGGGACTGCTATGGTAATTGCAGAGCAACAGGAGAAAAGAAATGTTAATGCCCTAAGGAGCTGGATGGATGACATGAGGAAATTTTTATCAGGGAATGGATACCCTCAGGGATTGGACAGAGCTAAAAGAAGACAATATAGACTGCAGTCCATTCCCTATGTTGTGATTGATGATATCCTATTCAGGAGGGATTTTAATCGAACCCTATTGAGATGTATTGAGGAGGATCAAGTTGAGAGGATGATTAAAGAACTTCATGATGGCCTTGATGGTGGCCACTTCTCTGCAAGAACAACCGCCATGAAGATCATGAGGGCTGGATATTACTAGCCATCTCTGTTCCATGATTGTTATAGGTATGTGAGAAATGTGCTTTTTTCTTAGGCAAACAAAGACTTGCAGCTCTTCCTCTTCATCCTATTTAGGTGGATCAGCCCTTCACCCAGTGGGGGTTGGATTTTATAGGCCCCATTAATCCTCCATCTAGTGCAGGTCATAAATGGATCTTGGCTGCTACCGATTATTTCACTAGGTGGATAGAGGTAGTTGCCTTGAAGGATGCTACAAAGCCATCAATTGTTGAATTCCTTGATGGAATTGTATCTAGGTTTGGAGCTCCTTCTACTATCATCTCAGATAATGCCAAATCTTTTGTTGGAACCTAGATTTGTGCATGGGCAATGAGTTATGATATCTATCTGAGCACATCATCAAATTACTACCCCCAGGGTAATGGTTTAGCTGAATCTTCCAACAAAAATCTGATCAGAATCATAAGGAGAATGATAGAAGACAATCAGAGGGTCTGGAATAAAAAATTAAGGACTGCTCTGTAGGCCGATAGGATAACACCCAAGAGATCTATTGGGAATTCACCTTTGGTTCTGGTATATGGTAGCGAGGCCAGACTTCCAATCTCGTTGGAATTCCCATCCTTGGAGTTGGCTCATCATCTAGAATTGGTTGAAAATAGTTCCATGTCAGTAAGAATGGCAGAGTTGATTGAACTAGAAGAAGAGAGAAACAAAGCTATGCAAACCCTGGAGATACACCAGCAGTAGATGAAGAAGAGTTTTGATAAGAAGGCAAGGGACAGAACCTTCAGGGAGGGAGATTTAGTTCTCAAGTGGGACTCAGACAGAGTAAAACCAGGAAGGTACTCCAAATTTGATCCACTATGGAGTGGCCCTTATCTAATCTCCAGTTGCAAACAAGCCAATGCGTTCCAGCTAAGTAGGCCAAATGGTGAAATTTTGCCCATTCCAGTCAATGGGATCCATCTGAAACCCTGTTTCTGAAAAAGTTTTGAATCCATGTACATAGTTAGTTTAGTTGCTTCCTATTTGTTCCTATTTTGCAATAAGTGCACGTGCATATGGCTCACTTCTTGAGTTGCCAGTTCCCAAAGTTTTGACAAGTCTCAAGTTGCCGAGGAGGTCCTGTTTTTGTTTCCAAGTCGCAGAGACAGAGCCAGAGTTCCAGGGTTTTTTAATGTTTTTATTTCCTCATTAATCATTAGGGTTTCTTGCAACTCTTGGTTTCGTACCTTCCAGGTCCTCTTTTTTGACTCCATGGCCCAATGGATCATTCTCAGGCACTGGTCACGCATTGAGCAGGCTCATGCCCCCTGCGAGTCACCAGAAGTGTTACCTTTGGTTTTACCGCCAAGAATTTAAATTTGAAAGTGTGGCTCGCGCAATGGTTAGTCTCGAATTAGTATTGTAATGTTACAACCTGCAAGTTTCTGGCTGTCAGATCTAAGCGGTACCGATGGTTGGCGCCATCGCACTATAAGGGAAATGCATGATATTTATTATAGCGTGATGATGCCCTGAAGACACATTGCAGGGGTGGGTCTGGCATTTCACGAGTCAAAAAAGGTTCTTGACACCCTTGGCGCTATGTCGCTATCGCATATCGGTCGAAAAATCTCCATAGCGACATAGCGCCCGGCAGAAATATTCACGGCGGTGAGTTTCAACGACTGGCAGAATCAGGTGTTGTGGCGACAAATCAGAAGGAACCACGCGTGCGAGGTCAGAGTTTCTGTCGGCATGGCTAACATAGTCGGGGCTTACAATCACTACCATCGGATCAGCTCGGATCAACGGTAAGCACCATCATGCTATGGAGGAGTTGCGCGAGGGTTATGACAACAACATCGCGCCCTGGTGACACGTGTCAGGTGGGGCGGTATCTCAAGGTGATGCCAGGTGTATCGATATGGAGGGCAGAAGCACGAGGTACGATGAGTCCTCACGATCATCAGATTGGGTCGCATCAATGGATGGCACCATCTTGCTATGGCAGAGATGCACGAATTTTATCATGGCGACATAGCGACCATCCGCCACGTGGATCGATAGGACGAAGTCTCACCAAGGATTGCCAGGTGTCATCTAGAGTGCGGTGCAATTATAGAGGTGGCACTGAGTGGGATGGGTCAGGTCACAGATCGCAGAGTATGGCAGGTCAGGAGTCTCATAGCCCGAAGGTTTCAAAAAATGGCGAGGCACCATGGCGCCACTGGAAAACCCATGCATTTTTCAAACAGAAAGTTCACTGTGGCAAGGAATGATCAGACAGATAGGTCCCAGCGGGTACCGTGCAAAGTGCAGTCGATGTGGTGAATTGGACACATGTAAATCTCAGGGCACGCTGTCAATGGGCATTATGGCGCAATGGAAATTTGGCCTCAATTTTTGCATAGCGACATGGCGCCTAGCTAACACGTGGTCACTTTGCGGATCAAGTCTTGGGTTGCTAGCTAGTGTTTCGTCAAACCAAATAGGGAGGTGCCATGTGTATGAGTTAGTGCATAGTGTAAAGTGGGCCCAGTAGTCTTAGCACGAATGGCGAGTCTTCATGATCGTTGGATCTGCAGGGATCTATGACTGGCGTTGTCTCGCTATTGAGGCTTGCTCGGGAGTTAACGTCGATGATGTAGAGCCCGTGCGCCACGTGTCCTGGCGGGGCCACATTTCATGCCACCGGCACAGTTAGATTCAAGTAGCCAACATACCAACAAGGAGATGACACATACCAGTGGGCCTGGCAAATCAATACAGAAGGTGGGTCATGGGAAGTCAAGTTTTGTGACCGTCAGATCTACGGAGATCAGCGACGGGCGCTATCTCACCAAGGAGAAGCCACACAAGTTTTATGATAGCGAGTTAGCGCCCATGCGCCGTGTGTCCTCGTGGACCCAAATTTGGAAGCGCAGTAAGTAAAATGGTTGGTGGTTGGCGGTCATTGCAATCGTCACAGTCGACGTGGCGGTTAACGTAAGGTTACGGCAAGATGATGAAAGGTGGCGCAGTCAGGTTGAAACCCTTAGGCGCTATGGCGCTATCAAGATCTTTGAAGACTTTTTTGATAGTGACATAGCGCCTAGTCATACGGAAAGGGTGGTAAGTACCCAGTCAAATGTAAGAGATTGCCAGGGTGGCGAGATCGAAGGTGTGATTGGCTTGCATGGCCCAGTTGGCTCGTCGAGCCTGTTTGACTGATCGATTCTAATGGGAACACAAATCATGAATGATGAGAAATCCAAGTTTTTGCCACAATCTGATAGTGGGATTAATTGCTACCAACTCGGAATGAATGCCAAGCACAAGAAGACACTCCATCCATCTGGTCGATCCATCTACCATGTCAGGGAATGTTGTGGCGCCGTTCTTGTCTTCTCCAGGCTCTTTCTCAGAAGGATATTAGATTTATTGGTATGCAGGCCATGTTCAATAAGATCTTTGATTGGATTTTTAGGATGGAAAGTTAATTCCAGTAGGTGAGAAGTGAATGTAATGCCGAAATCTTCAGTTATGTCTAATCTATAAAGGCAATTTGGTGATCTGTTCTTAGGGTCGACTCTTCCTGATTTTCTCTGCTATTGCTTGCAGACTTGCAGTGAAGGAATCCCTTTGTCTCCGAGCTAGACAAGCATCCTGTATCATCTCTTTTAGCCATCAACGTGTATGTGCATCATTTTTCCTCTCATTGATGTATTGATGAGATTAGTGGTCTGCATACTGTATCTATCTTTGGCCTATTGAATAATATACAAGCGAAATCTTCTTTTCCTGGTGTTATTCAGTTGGTTTCCTGATCTAGATGTGGTTGTTGATCGATATAAGTTTGAATAAATGTATGACTTTGGATGTTACCCTAGTTCTGTAGTGCATATATGGGCAGAAATGAGTCTGAACACTATGTTTTGGTGCATCATCGCCTTAGATTAGACTAGGTAGATTTTCTTTAATGCTCTCTTTCTCCCTTTCCCTTTTGAGAATAGATAGTTGCGCCCTGACAGTAAGAGGAATCTGGCCTTCTCCAGAGACTCAACCTTGCAGTTCAAGTCCCACAGCTTAGAGGTTGTTTCCATGTTTCACTAGGTTGTCCTCGCGCATAGGCCTTGGACAAGGGTGCAAACCTAAGTGACAACAATATTGAATGATTTTATAAGTTGATGTCGAGTAACATAGTATGTGTCGAGCATTAGAAGGTTGATAATGCTAAGTTACTGCATTATTTTAAAGATCAAAGATTCACTGAATCTGAGCTGACAAGTTTGTTTTCTTGAATTTTGTAAATTGGGTGGAAGATAAGGATGATAAACTAGTGGCACAAAATTTGAGGTAAACCATTTTTAGGGAAATTCAAATTGGTTTCTAGGAGAAGTTTCTAGAAGAGATATGAGATATCCTACGTAATCCATCTAAACCCTAATTTGGACAATGGAGAATGAGAGAAAAATATCTGAATTTCTTATTTATAGGAATGTCTGGTCATGAAGCAAAGTTGTGATGTGTGAAAACCTAAGAAATAGAAGGAGGTAAGGGTTTTTCTTCATCAAGTAACCTAAAAGAAGAGTCTGTAATGGCATGTTAAGCAAGAAGGCTTAAGGAGATGAATGTGTGAAGGGTAAATAAGCTATCAGAATTGAGGACTAAATAGAGATCTGTAATCTACAAGAAAAGTTGTAAGTTCAAAGCTCTACTATTACTCTTTAGCAATTGTATCAGTCTAGGGTAAATCCCTTGGATTAAGGTTGACCTAATAGTCATTTGTAAATCCTTTAACCAGGTAGTATTCCAAGTGAATGGCCTAAAGTCCTCTAACAAGGCTCACTTCTAATAGGGTGATTGAAATCCTTTAACAAGGTCGCATTTAATAGTGTGTATTGTAACCTTTAACAGGGTTGGCCTTTCATAGGGTATCACTTTAGAAGAGTGAAAAAGAGTAGCATGTTACTAGTGGTTTTTCCCAAATTAGGTTTTCACATAAATCATTATGTCAAGTGTGTTGATGAATCTACTATATTTCATGCTTTACATTTTTGCAAGTTGATTTGACAGTAACCTACAAGTTTTTAAGTGATTGCATAATCTTATGGATGCATGCATGAGTATAAATGTTTTATGGGTTCACTAAGTTGTGAAAAGTTTTATTTATACATCTAGACCTTGGATAACTGATTCGTCCCTCCCCCCCCATTATTCTAAAGTATTCCAACATTCTCCTATGTTATTCCTAACAAAACATCCTATATTAGATATGTCTAGGTTACCTTTTGAGAATCCATCCACATTACATTTCCACCAATTTAGGTATTGATTTGCTCCATATATTTAACCAAATTAGATTTGTGCGGTTCTGATTGATATGCCAATTTTGTCTGATTTTGGTTTCACAAAGGGAGGGGAAATTAGTGCATTTAGGGAAAGAAACAACATTGACACTATCTCTGACTAATCTCTTAACCATGTGAAAAAAATCAATAGTAGATTTACTCTCCTCCCTAAATGTTCTATTATTCCTTTCTTTCCATAGTTTCCAAGCAATCTTACTGAGGATTTAAAGCCAAATATTTGGCATAGTAGGATGTGAAAAAGGAGAGTAGGATGAAGTGAAAAAAAAAATCCTTAATGAATTTAGGCATAACCCATTTGGATTGAAGAGATTAAAACAAAACACTCTATAGGTCAAAGGAAAAGGAGAAGTTCAAAAAAGGTGGTCTATATTTTCTTCTTCATTTTCACATAAAATGGATCTATTAGGTAGGTAGAACCCCCATTAGAGAGGTTGTCAAGGGTGAGATTTTTTTCATGGATCAAAACCCACTAGAAGTAATTGATTTTAGGGAGGATCTTAGGAATCTAGTTAAGATTCCACTTAGGGTCGCTTTCTTCATGTAAAATTTGGGAGTGGTAGGTTGTTTTAATAGAGGAGCCATTACCAGAATACATCCAAATGCATATATCTTCAAAGGTGGAAATGAAGAGCTAGGGACTTGAAAGTAGGATAATCAATTCATCAACTTCTAATTTACTAACATTAGATACTATCCTCATTTCCTTATGTCAATCCCAAAGATTTATTAGTTCCATCCAACTAGATCTTCCATCTTCCTAAATCAAATAGTCTCCAACTTTCTCTCCTAAAGTTCTTTTTAACCAATCTTGCATCGGGCTATTAATAAAGACATCCTTTAATTCTCTATATTTTTTCCACATCTCTAACTAGAAAAGATAATTGATGCCATTACCTATGATTTTTCTACTTCCCTTTCTTAGGATATTTTTAGTTTTGTTTATATCTTTCTAGAGGAAGGAGCAACTAGTAACATTGTTTTTCTCCAAGATAGAACTAGTAGAGGATCAGGGCATATACATGGCCTGCAATATTTTATCCAATTATTTGATTCCCATTAGTAAAATACCAATGTATCTTAGAAATGAGGACTCTATTCATTTCCTTCAGTTATTATTATGACACCACCTTGAGATAGGGGTTTACAAACCATTTCCCATTTAACCAGAGACATTTTTCTTTTGTCTTCAATATCAATACACAAAAAAAGTTATTTGTATTTATTTCAAGGATTCAAAAACTTTGATTGGCATAACTTCCATAGACATAAATTACACAAGGATGCTTTGGAGGTAGACCTTAAGGAGTTGAAATTTTCTCCCTTGATTGAGTAGTTTTCTTTCTAACTAGAAAGTTTTTTTTCTAGAATCTCTCAACAATATTGTTCCAAAAGGGTAAGGAAGTATTATTATGACCAAAATGGAGACCAAGGTAGATGCCTAGAATAGGGTATATGTGACTGTATATGAGAAATATTAGTATGCTAATAGAAACCAAATTTAAATAAAGCTTCTACAAACTAAACAAAATTCATAAACTTCAAGATAGACTAAGATGAGCTCTCAATTAAGAATATGAGCCATTAATGGGCTCTCTCAATAAGAAGCTCTCTTGTTGAGTGGCTTTGTCTAAATAGATAGGATGTATGCTCAAGCTTATGCTTTAAAAAGGGCTTCAAATGGAGTTGGAATTTGGGTGTGAGTGTATGGTTTTGATGTAAAATGGCTTTTCAAAATGGAATTATGACTTTACTTCATGGATTGTGTTAAAATGGCTTGGGAGAGGATTCCTTAAATAGGCAAAGGGCTTGAGGGATCAAGGGCTAGGATGCAAGAATGGGAAAAAGCTTATGGAAGGCTCAGATTGCATGAGAGGAGAGCACATGGATTGTGCTTCCTTACAGCCAATCAGGGAGTGACACATGTCACAGGGTGAGAGGATGGAGGAAAGGGGAAGGATGAATCAACAAAGGAGGCTCAAGGGATAAAATCTTCATAAAGACCCTCATAATGGTTTATAAGAGCCATAAAAGGGCTTGGAAGAGTCATTTATGGCCTAGTGGGCTTCATAAAGTTTTATGGTTGGGATATTTGGAAGGAGATGAGAGGAGTTTCGACTTGAGCTTGATTAGGAAGTTTTTAAGCTTTCTTAAGATTGTTCAAATGATTAGAGGATGGATTAGGATGGTTTAGGATTAGCTTAGGGATAGGCAAGTGGATGGCATTTAATGAGGGTGGGTGAAGGAGGAGATATTTGTTAACTTTAGCTTGGATTAATAAGTCTTAACCCATGTTTAGAGAATGTGACAAGGTTAGGAGGGGATTAGGATTAGGTTTAAAGACATCTTCTAGAAGAGTCTAGACTTTGGATGAGGATAAAGACTTTCTAGAATAGTCTAGAACTTCCTAGGATGAGGATGAAGACTTTCTAGAAGAGTCTAGAACTTCTTAGGATGAGGATAAGTTAGATTTTTAGGAAACAAATAAAGTTTTATTTATTTCAAGGGTTTGGGTTGAGGAGATATTTATTAAAACTTTTTTAACAAACATGAGGATTAATATTTAATCTTAGTTAAATATGTTGAGTTGGGATTAGGGGTAGGAAATGATGGGATTAGCCTTTAATCAAAATTAAAGAAGGATTAGAGGATTTTGGAAGAGGTTAGTGGTCTTAAGGAAATTGGCCAAGTTTTGGACAAAAAATAATTTTTTTATTTATTTTGGCTTTTTTGGTCAATTTATTAATTAAATAATTAATAAATAAGGAAATAATGTTTAAATAACATTTAAACATTTTTGGGAGGGATTCCTTAATTAAATATTTTTAATTAAGATAAAGGGATTTACTGGCATATAAATAAATAAATTAATTAAATAAATAATTAATTAATAAATGATAATGTCATCAAGAATTTTTCAGAAAATAAAAATACTTTATTTTCTAAAGTTTTTTAGGTGTCTATAGTGACAATTCAGGATACTTGATATCCCATCTTGCAAAGCAATATTGGTATTAAAAGAAATAGCTTGTAACTTTTTAAAGATTAATTTCTATCCTGAAAGAGTAGCATATTCATTTAGAAGAGTCTTCCGCCTTTTAGCTTCCCTCTTCTGGGCTACCCCAACCATGACAGTGTCATCCACAAATTGTTGGTAAGCAGAGGAGGGAAGGGTAGGAACATCTTTAATATATTTGAGAGCTTGTCTATCATTGAGTGTGGAAAGACTCCTACCAAAAACCTCAACCAAAAATAAAAAGATAGGTGGATAAGGGGTCCCCTTGTCTTAGGCCTATACCCACAGAAAAGAACCCAATAGGAACCTTATTGACCAGAACAACATACATTTTGGTTTTTGTTAGAAATATTAATCTTCCCTTGGATGTATTGAATTTTGGATATTTCAAGGATCCATAGATGTAGCTTGTCCTCTGATACACATATGGAGGACATGTCATTTACTTGTCCTCTAGTCCACATGTGAGGACAACTCATTCTATAATTCATTTTATAAAGGAAATTAGTTTGTCCTCCTTAAGATGATCTGGACACTCTACACACACTTATTATGAATGTGACATTCATATAAATTGGAGTTACACATGCAACTCCTTTCTTGTCTCCATAAAAGAGATGTTTCTTTTGCATTCTTCTTTACACATCACATTGATGTTATTGTAATGAGCCATTTTGCTCTCTCTCTCTCTCTCTCTCTCTCTCTCTCTCTCTCTCTCTCTCTCTCTCTCTCTCTCTCTCTCTCTCTCTCTCTCTCTCTCTCTCTCTCTCATTTTTCCTTGATTTGTAATAATCACAATGAATTTTCTTTGCTTTCCCCTTTTAAATCTGCTGTCTCCTTATTGCTCCACTTTAGTGTATGCTCTTGGAAGTTGTTTATTTCATGGTAACATTTCTTCTCACTCAACTAACTTGAATTGATCTCATTTTCCTTGCTCTCATTTTCTTTTCTTACATGGCAACAAAGCTTGGTTACTAATCCTTGTTTTGAGTTTTAGTGTTGAAGGTTGTCATTCATTGGAGCTCACCTTATTTGGAGACATTTTTTTTAGAGAATACATTTTTTGTGGCTTTAGCTCATTCTAACTCTTTGTGTGTGCAAATTTTATTGTTTTATCTATTATTTTAGATCTAACCCCCTTTGGAAGGCTAGCCACCAAAACTAGATGAACTTAGATCTATTATGGTAGATGTTTTGTCACAAAATATATTCTTGTTATTATACTAACAATTGCTATTGCAAGTTTCAAAATATTACTCTATTACTAACCTCTAACCTTACATATTACCACTTCATATCTATAAAATATCTTTATCAAATTTTCTTATCTACTTTCGAAAGAGTTAATATGCTTATACTATTTAGAGTTTAATTCAAATCTTGAAAATTCTAGCTTTGTGTGTTCGTTAAAAATAAGAATAGAGTCTTGACCTTAAAGGTTTATAATAGACTAATATCAATTCTTCGTTAAGTATGTAATATATCTCTATTAAAAAAAAAATTTACTTTCTTGACCAAAATCAATTTTAATTCAAACTTTAAAATAATATATGTTGTATCCTTTATTTCTTCTTTGTGCCTTTGTTTGTAGATTTTGTTTTTGTTTGAGCTTTTCTTACTCTGTCAGACCAATATTTGTAATATCCTAATCCTAGAGCTTGAAAATAAATATAATTATTAACAATTGACTAAATGATTGAATATTACTATTATTAATTAAATAAATTATTATTATCAAGATATAAAATATCATTTATAAAAATTAAAAATTAAAATAAACAAGAATAATACATAGCTATAACTAGCCTATTTAATGATTATCAATCCACCATCGATAAATAAAATCTATTTATTATACATAATCATTTATAAGTTTGTAAATGAATTATATAGTAATCCAAAATTACTTGGACAAGATCAGTCCATTCAAAAAATAATGCCCTAGGGGTCACGGCCCATTTACTTAGGTATACATATCCCTTCATTGATAGGGGGAATAGATATAAATGGTCATACCCATGCATATGAAAGATACCAAATATAGTCAAAGCATATTTACCTTCACCTTGAAAATATAATCCACAGAGACCTATCAATGTGTCCTGCATGGATTCCATGATGGAAGAAAAAGACCAGTTTATGTTATATGGACCAATTTGGCATAAATAAAAAGAATATTAATATCATCATGAATGGAAAACCATGGATAATAAAATCATACAAAAAATCACTATTGGTCAACATTGTACCATAAAGTCCACGTAGATCTGAGCCCATGCATAACCATGCTAGCAATATATTGTGTGAAAATATTCACATACTAGGTGGGCCAGTGGATTCCATGACATAACAAGAAAAGCCTTGATCGAACATAGTATAAACATTGGGCATCAATGATATGATAAGGAACATAACCCAAGGCATTCCTTTGATTTGACCCTAAACATACCCATGCTGACATACCTTATGAGTATGATGATGTAATCCAATGAAGATATAAAGATCTTTCTCATATACATTATAATTGAGTAGATACTAGATAGATGAATATATCATTTTAGGGTTAATGTTCAATATCAATCTCATTAATGATTTTTAAAGTATTTCTTAACATCATTATAAATGACTATTAAATATATTCTTATATGATACTATAAGAATAAAACTTTTATCTTTAAATCATAAATACAAAGAAATAAATATCATTTGATAAAATAATGCTTATTATGAACATTACAACTTGATATAACAAGATCAAGAATAATGGACCCGATCAAGAGCTATTGCACTATTCTCCCATTCTCAGCTCTACTTCAACATATTTTTGTTTGATACCTCTATTTACTCTGTCATTCTTGAGATCATTTCTCTCTGCATCTGTTTGTGTTCCATTATCTTCTATTTGAGAGATGTTTATGGCATATATTTTGTTGTGCATTCTCTAGTCATTGTGCATTCTCCTATCATGTACTCCTCTTGTCATTGTGCATTCTCTTTCCTACACATCCCAATCTTCATATGTTAATCCATAAACTTTTTGTGTTCTATCTTAGGTGTTCATATGTTAATTCATATCCACATTTCTAGTTTTTCTTTGTAATGTCCATTATCTTTATGAATAGTGGTCATTCTTCCATCATAATAATCTCTTGATTAACTTTTCCTTTCTCCTTGCACTAACTATAATTATATTCCATTCTTTGCATTACTTTAATCACTCCATTATTTTGTCAAGTCTAATTTTAGTTTTTTAAACCTCCTCCACTTTTATATTCTCCTTTTAACTTTATCCCACTTGGTTCTCTTCTTTTCCTCTTAACATTTATGAGATCATATTCTTTTTATACAACTTGACTTTCTTTAAGCCAAGGTCATTTATTTTATAATTAGCCAAGGTTTTTTAGAAACATAGATTCATTTTATAAAACTTTTAAATATTAATATTTATAAAGGAAATATTTTGTTTTTTTTCAACATTTTAAACTTATTTTAATTTTTTTTTCATAATTTGAAAATAAAGCCTTTTTTTTTTACAAATTATAATAAAATCTTTAATTTTGGTTAATAATAATAATTCAATACAAATTTGACAGTCATTGTAAAAGGAAAAATGCTTATATGAGATCAAAGATATTTAAATAGAATTAATTTTATAATTTCTTTATCAAATTTTGAATTCTTTTAAAGATTTAATCGATTATAGAATTTTTTTACTTATATACATTTATGTAATGGGAGTTTTTCTATTCAATTATATTAATCTTTAATCATTCTTTTAATCAAAGGAAGATTAGCTTGTTTTTTTGATCATGTCAATTTTAATTCTAGAAATTAAACTTAATAGTTCTAATTATCATTCATGGAAACAACATATTTCCTTTATTTTCTATTTTAAACACATGTTAGATGTTACAACCGATGCTTTTGTTGAGCCTATTGCAACCACCACCCAAGATGAAAAAGATGCTTGGAAAACTAAAAACAAAGAAGCTTAAGGTTTGATTGGCATTTCAATTATTCTTGATTCATATGTTTTAATTGCAAATTGTTCTAAATCTCATGAAGCATGGACAATTTTACAAACTACTTATGATAGTGTGGATGAATCCCACAAAATACAATTGTAGGATCAACTTGAAGATCTCAGATATACGGACTTGAAATCTATGGATGAGTTTATTTTAAAATTTAATGCTCTTAAAAGTCATTTGTTTGATTTACGTGTTGAATTAGTTGATATTCTGAAGCAAGAGCATCCTTGATTCCACTACTATCCTACATGTTTTTAGTTTTCTTAGTTTTTGTCAAATTGCAATGTCTTGCATTGTTGAGTTCTCGATGGTTGTCAAGCATTTAGTGGATGCCAAGCTTCTTGGTCGATGTCAAGTTCTCAATTGCTACTGAATGTCTTTGATCAGCAAGTGTTCTTTGGTTGTCAAGTCATCCTATGGATGTTGAGTTCATGTGGTTGCTGAGTTTGTTTGGATGTTTGGATGTCGAGTGTTAGTATTTTGTGTTTTTTTTGGAGTTATTTATGTATGGTTTCCTGTTAAGTCCAACCTTTGCATTTAATTTACTGTTAGATATCTGCTATGACCCAACTTGTGGCTTAGCCTAGGATTTAATATGAGATTTTATTTAGTTGTATTTGCAATAGGCCAACTTGTGGTTGTGCATGTATTTAAGAGACTTTGGTTAGAGTCTTAAGGGGTAACTTAGAGAGAGAAAGATATATATATATATATATATATATATATATATAGAGAGAGAGAGAGAGAGTAGAATGTGAAGTTTGATCATCAAAGATTGTAAATGAATTGATATGTGGTTGTAACCTAGACGGCCTTATAGATGGGCATGTAATTGATCTATGGATGAATATATGAGTGAAGACTTTTATTTCCTCTGTCTCCCATGTTATTTGTATTCATTATTATTTTCACTGTGTTGACTCTATATAGGTGGTGTGAATAATTGGATGAACCTTTGGCCCTAGTTCTTCATCCCGCCATATGTCAGGTGGTATCAGAGTAGAGGTTCATCCTTGTGGAGATTGGATTGTGTAGAACCCTAAGTGAATTTTTTTGTGGGGTAGACGATCTAAGGATTTGACCTACAACTTGCAGAGGGTTACAATCTTGTAGGAACCTAATTTAAAAATGGTTCAAGATAGAGGAAATGTTGATAATGCAATATTGGACACATTGAGATAAATTGTAGCTAGATTAGATATTGCAGAGACCACTCAAAGGAGTGGAGCACATCTTGATTATGTAAGTAATGATGAAGCAGTAACACAAAACCCTAATCTAAAACCTAAAGAATATCAAGATGAGGCAAGGTTGTTGAGAGTATTGTCTAGGGAAAATTCAAAGCATGTTGTAGAAGTTGTTCCCTATGATGGAAAATTGGATATCAGTGTTGCGTTAGATTGGATCTATGAAATGAAGAAGCTCTTTGACTATGAAAAAACTCTTGATAATAGGATAGTGAAGATTGTAGTTACAAGATTGAAAGGACATGCCTCACTATGGTGGGAGCATTTTCAAATTGATAAACAAAGGAGAGAAAAGGAAAAGATCAAGACTTGGACAAAGATGGTGAACAAGTTGAAGAAAAAATTCCTTTCTATTTATTACCAAGTTAGCTTGTTGAGAAAGATGCAAATTTTGAGACAAAGGGACATAACTGTGAAGGATTATACTGAGGAGTTCTATAGTTTGGACATCAGATCTAGACATGTGGATGATGATGTTGAGAAAATTGTAATGTAGATAAATGGATTGAGATCTGGGATTCAAGATGAGATAAGCTTTTTGAAATTGGAAAGTGTGGAGGAAGCATATGAATATGCTTTGAAAGCTAATGAGATCTTGACAAAGAAGCATGAGCAAAGACAAAGAGGTACAGGTGGTAAATTTTAGGGCTAAGTTAGATCTTATGGAGAAGGTGGAAAATCTAATAGCTTTATGCAAGATAAGGGAAATTTGAATGGAATAATGATGATAAAGGAAAGATTGAATGGAAAGGTGGTGATTCTTACCGAGCAGGTACTAGTTCTTACTGAGGAAGAGGTAATTCTTATTCTAGAGGTAGTTTTCATGGTAATCATTTCAAATGTGGTAAAGAAGCACATAGATCCTTTGAATGTAGATCCTCTAAAGTAGACAAGGTAATAGAAATGTTGTGATTCAAGGAGGTAGCGAGGGTTCACCAAGTGGACCTAAGGCTCGAGAAAATCTAATGGTGAGAAGAACCTTATGTAATAATGGAAGCGATGAGGAACCTATCCTTAGGAGAAGTCTTTTCAAAACTAGATGTAAATTGGCTAGAAAATGTTGTAAGTTAATCATTGAAAATGGAAGTCCTACAAATTTGGCATCAAAAGAGTTGGTTAAAAGGTTGCAATTATAGAGGTTGAAGCATCCTAAACCCTATCATGTGTCATGGATCAAGGATGAGCATAAGATATTGGTAAGTGACCAATGTATTGTGAAGTTCAAGATTGGACATTATTTTGATGAAGTTTTGTGTGATATTATGCCTATGGATTATTGTCATATTTTGTTGGTTAGACCTTGGCAATATGATAGATATGCTATACATGATGGAAGATTAAATCAATATACCCTTTAGGTGAATGAGAAAAAGAAAATATTGTTACCTTTGATTGAAAGTCTAGATGAGGTTAATTGTTTGACTATGAGAATTTGCATGGTTAATAGGAAAAAATTTATAAATGAAATGAAGAAGAACCAAGTATGTTTCTCTATAATTCTTAGAAAGCCAAGTTGTGCTAGTAGCAATCGAGTGACAAAAAACAATGGTGACCAAGTAGCAAAAATTGACAGAAGTCAAGTACTAGCAGAAATTAAAAATTTGCTAAATGAAAACAAGAATATTGTTGTAGAAGATATACCTGATGGTTTATCTCCAATGAGAAGTATAAGTCATTGTATGGATCTAATTCCTAGAGCTAGTTTTCTGAACAAAGCACCATATAGATCGACACCTATAGAGAATGAAGAACTTAACAAACAAGTGCATGAATTGTTGTAGAAAGGTTGATCAAAGAAAGCTTCAGTCCATGTATTGTACTTGTTGTATTAGCACCTAAGAAGAATGGAGAATGGTGAATGTGTACTAATTCTAGAGCTATTAACAAGATCACAGTGAAATATAGGTTTCCTATGTCGAGGATGGATGACATAGTGGATTGTTTGAGTGGAGCAAAGTATTTTACCAAGATTGATTTGAAGAGTGGCTATATCAGATCAAAATTAGAGAAGGTGATGAGTGGAAGACTACTTTCAAGACAAAAGATGGTTTGTATGAATGGTTGGTTATGTCTTTTGGTTTGATTAATGCACCTAGTACTTTCATGAGATTAATGAATGAAGGCCTAAAAAGATTCTTGGGTAAGTTTGTGATTATTTATTTCAATGATATTCTGATATTTAGTAAGACTAAGGAAGAACATATTGAGCATGTTAGACAAGTATTGTAGAGATTGAAAGAGGAGAAGTTGATGATTAATCTGAAGAAGTGTTCTTTTATGCAAGAAGAGATTGTGTATTTAGGATTTGTGATTTCAGTTGATGGTTTGAAGATGGATCCTGAGAAGGTTAAAGAAATTTTGGAATGGCCTATACCTAAGGATGTGGGTGAGGTAAGATTGTTTCATGGTTTGGATAGTTTTTACCAAAAGTTTATAAGGAATTTCAGTTCTATTTGTAATGATATGACTGAGACAATGAGACGAGATAAAAAGGAATTCAAGTGGATGCATGGAGTTGATAAGAGTTTTGAGACTTTGAAATAAAAGGTTTCTAAGTTGCTTGTATTAGATTTTCCTTTTTTCAATAAGGAATTTGAAGTTGAATGTGATGCAAGTGGTAGTGCAATAGGAGTTGTATTGAGTCAAGAAGGTGACCCTATTGCTTTCCTTTTTTTAGTGAGAATTTGAATGATGCTAAAAGGAAATATTTTTTGTATGATCAATAATTTAATGTTATTTTTTAAGTATTGAAGAAGTGGAGACATTATTTGATTCTTAAGGAGTTTGGGTTATATACTTATCATAAAGCTTTATAATACTTGGGAAGTCAATAGAAAATAAATCAGACATATGAAATTGGTTGATTACTTGCAAATTTTTGCATTTACAATCAAGAATAAAAGTGGAGTTACTAATAGAGTTGTTGATGCATTGAGCAGGAGACATTCTTTATTGACTAAGATGAAGGTTGAAGTTCCTAGTTTTGATAAAATGAAGGAGTTGTATGATACTAATCCTGATTTTTTTGAGGCATGGAGAGAGTGCAAAGCACCAAATCTAACATATCACATAAGTAAGTATGATCAATATTTCATTCAAGAAGGTATGTTGTTCAAAGGGATTTATTTGTGTATCCCTAGAAGTTCCATGAGAATTAATTTGATTAAGAAAAAGCATAGTGATGTATTGGTTGGACATTTTGGAATTGATAAGACATTGATTCTATTGAAGGATAAGTATTACTAGCCTCAAATGAATAAGGATATTCAAAAATCTATAAGGAGTTGTGGAATTTGTCAAGTTGAAAAAGAAGTAATTTAGAATACTGGTTTGTATATACCTATTAGTGTTCTTGAGAAACCTTGGAGTGACATTAGTATGAATTTTGCTCTTGAATTATCTAAAATAGTGAAGGGGTATGATTCTATATTTTTTGTTGTGGATAGATTCTCTAAGATGGATCATTTCATACCTTGTAAGAAGACATTAGATGATGAGAATGTTGCTGAACTTTTCTTCAAAGAGATTATGAGATTGCATGGATTACCAAGAAGTATTATGTCTAATAGAGATAGTAAGTTTTTTGGTTATTTTTGGAAGACTTTGTGGAAGAAGATTGGTGCTAATTTGAAGTTTAGTTCTACATTCCATCCATAGACAGATGGATAGGTAGAGGTTGTGAATAGAAGCATGGCTAATTTTTTGAGATGTTTAGTTAGAGATAAGTCATGTAATTGGGAGATGGTATTAGCACAAGCTAAGTCTACTTATAATAATTCTATGAATAGGAGTACAAGAAAAAAATCTTTTGAGATTGTTACAGGAATGCAGCCTAAAGGAGTATCAGATTTGAGGAATGTTGCTAGTTAAGAAAAGAGAAGTGTTGTAGGGGAAGAATTTGTTGATTTTATGGAGTCTTTGCATAAGGAAGTAAAATTGAGTATGGAGCAAAGTAATTAGAACTATAAGGAGAACATTGATAAGTCTAGAAGACGTCATGTTTTTGAAGTTGGTGATGAGCTGATGGTTCATTTGAAGAAATGAAGATTTCCTATTGGAAAATATAGTAAGCTAAAAATAAAGAAGTTTGGGCCATGTAAGATCTTGAAGAAGTTTGACAGTGGTAATGCTTATGAAGTTGAGTTACTTGATAATATGGATATATCTCATATATTCAATGTTGCTAGTTTATACAAACATCATGAGTCAAAAGTTGAAGTGGATGTATCAAATGATTATCCTAAGAAGAAGATTGAAGAAGTTAAATAGATACTAGAGCAGAGAGTTGGTAAGAGCATAAGAGGAAAAGACTACTATGAGTATTTTGTAAAATGGAGAAACAGATCTAGTGAAGATGCTACATATATTTCTCAATCTAAGTTGGATTTAGCTCAAATTGTCACACTTTCATGATTTAGGAGAATCATTTATTTCTACCCTAGTTGTCTAATGCAGGAGCATCCTGGGTTACACTGCTATCCTACATGTTTTCAGTTTTCTTAGTTTCTATCAAGTTGCAATGTCTTGCATTGTCGAGTTCTTAGTTGTTGTTGAGTGTTTAGTGCATGTCAAGCGTCCTAGTTGATGTCGATTTCTCAATTGTTTCCAAGTGTCTTTGGTTGTCAAGTGTTCTTTGGTTTCTGATCCATCATTTGGATGCCAAGTTCATGTGGTTGTCGAGTTCATTTGGATGTTGAGTTCGTGTGGTTATCAAGTTCATTTGGATGTCGAGTTTTAGTATTTCATTTAGTTTTTTTTTGTCAAGTTGTCTACATGTAGTTTCCTATTGTGGCTAACCTTTGCATTTAATTTAATGTTAGATATCTATTGTGAGCTGAGTTGTGGCTTAGCCTAGAATTTAGTATGAGAATTCATTTAGTTGTATTTGCAAGAGGCCATTTTGTGACCATGCATCTATTTAAGAGACTTTGGTTAGAGTCTTAAGGGGTAATTGAGAGAGAGAGAGAGAGAGAGAGAGAGAGAGAGAGAGAGAGAGAGAGAGAGAGAGAGAGAGAGGAAGAAGAAGAAGTAGAATGCCAAGTTTGATCATGAAAGATTACAAATGAATTGATAGCTGGTTGAAACACAAAAAGCCTTATACCTAGGCATGTAATTGATCTTTGGATGAATATATGAATGAAGGCTTTTATTTCCTCTATCTCTTATGTTGTTTATATTCGTTATTATTTCCACTGTGTTGACTCTGTTCAGGTGGTGTGAATAGCTGGGTGAGCCTTTGGCCCTAGTTTTTCGTCACTCCCTATGTCATATTTATTTGATTCATATTATTCTTTAAAAATGTCTTCCTAGACAATTTCATCAATTCATAACTAATATTAATTTTTAGCTTGCTATTCCTAATTTATCTTCTCAATTGACTTATGGTATTTTTCAAAACTTATTGCATCAAGAAGAAGCTAAACTAATTCATTTTGGTACCCTTAAGTCAAGTAAACATGTGTTTATATCTAGGAATTCAAATAATAACTTTTGATCAAATAATAATAATCATAATCATGACCATAATAATTCTAACCATTCAAATAATAAAGATAATGTCAAGCATAATAATAATCATCATCATATAATACTTCCAACAATCATAATAATAATCAAAGGAATCATTCAAATTCCAAACCTCATTGTACTTATTGTGGCAAAGATGGTCATGTTGTTAATAATTATTTCAAAAGGAAAAATGATAGAAAAACCATGAACAACAATAATCACCATCAAAAATCAAATCATTAAAAAGGTAATTCTAATGGTTCTAATTCTCATCATGCTTTTACTTGTAGTTATAATATTTCTAGACCAGTAAAATGGATTGTGGATAGTGGTGCTTCTCAATATGTTAGTTCTCATAAGGAAGTGTTTGATTCTTTACAATCTAATTTGGCTAACATTCCAATTCAGTTAGCTAATAATCATACTTGTAAATTTGAAGGTGTATGTGATGTAAGTGTTCCTAATGGTAAATTGCATGATGTTCTTTATGTTGTTGATTTGAAAACTAATCTTATTTTCATTGTAAAGCTATATAAAGACTATAAAGTTGAATTATACAAGGACATGTGTTATGTGATTGATCCTCAAATTAATCAAGTTGTGGCTAATTCTTAATTATATCATGATAATTTATTTAAATTTTATGAATTTTCTAGTTCAAGGTATTCTTTGCATACCTCTATTGATTTCAATATATGACATGAAAGTGTTGGCCATTTAAATTCTGATTATATTAATTTGATGCAAAAAGAAAATATGGTTCATGGATTGCCTCAAATTGTTCCTTCTAAAATTATTTGTACAAGTTGTATGCGTGATAAGATACATGGGGAACCCTTTCCAACCATTAAATCATGGAGGGCAACTCATAAGTCATTCCAAGTCCATAGTGACCTTTTGGGCCTCATGGAGAATAAATCCATCCAAGGTTCATGGTATGCACTTGCTTTTGTTGATGATTTTTGAAGGAGAACTTGGATATATATTTTGCATAGAAAGGATCAAGTTCTTGATATTTTTTTTTTGAATTTCATTTATATGTTGAAAGGTAATCTGGTTTTAAACTTAAGATTCTTAGAACTGATAATGGGGAGGAATATGTGAACAATGCTTTCATTCTCATTTAATTATATGCCACAACAAAATGGTGCAGTAAAACTTGAAATCATAGGACCATTATTGAAATGGCTAGATGTATTTTTTTTATTAAGTAAAACAAGTTTTTTACAAGGGTTCCTAAAACCCACTAGTTAACAACAAAAAACTACTAAAAGTTCAAGTCTAGCATCAAAGCAACAAAAAAAACCATAGGCCATACCCAACCATCAGAAGTAGACAAAATATAGATAGCCAAAAG
Source organism: Cupressus sempervirens (assembly GCA_028749045.1). Lineage (NCBI taxonomy): Eukaryota > Viridiplantae > Streptophyta > Pinopsida > Cupressales > Cupressaceae > Cupressus > Cupressus sempervirens. Next base: position 713,886,424 of record CM053786.1, on the reverse strand, counting down.
CTAGGGAATAGATAAAAAAACCAAGAGCATCGATCAGGGCATGATTTCTTTGACCAGCTCTGTATTCTTGAGCTCCAACTCTCCCATGGCCGCCACCTCATTAGTCTTTGATTGACTATCATCTAGAGAAACCTATTCCTCTTTTCTAATCTCTTTCTTTTGGTCAAGCTCTCAACCTACAAAGAATTTTCATCATCAACCACCCTAGTTTCCTCTTTTTTCTTTTCCTCCTTCCCCTTCTTGCTATTCTCCATCATTGAGTGCAATGGAATGATATTATCATTAAGTCATTTTATAATGTTGAGGCTCTAGTTAGTCAAGCTATGAAGAGAGCTCTCCATCCTTTCCACTCTTTTTTCAATCTTAGACACCTATGAATTTAGTTGGATAATTCTAACATTCCCATCCCCCCCTTTTGGCCTTTCTTGCCTCTAGATCCTAAACTTAATCTCTTTTATTTCATGTAAAATCTATTCAATGGACCAAAAATTGTCCACCAAACTATTGCAGGAATTGTTTAGGAAGTTGATCCCCATTTCCCTTGTGTTATTTCTTAGGATCACCAAAGTCAGGTCTATGAGCTCCTCCAACTAAATTTTTCCATCCCTTCTCTCCAAAACCTCTAGATGGATATGCTCTCTAACCAAAACCATTTTGGTAGTGCTAGCATGAAAGTTCCTCCATGAAGTTTTTCTTCCCTTGGCATCAAGAGTAACAGTGGTCTTAGTCAAACCATCTTCCTCTTTCCTCTCTTTCTAAGCTTTGATATTGATCTCCTTACCCTTACCAAGTGCCTTCTTAGCTTCCTTCCCACCACCCCTTCTCCTTTTGTCTGGGTTGTCATCCTTCTTGCTCACTTGAGCCTTACTGATGCCAACCTCTTTCACATTTCCCTCCTTATCTGTGTCCATCCCCTCTTCCTCATCATTGTAATCCTCCTCTAAATTTACCTCATGCTTTTTCTTTCTCTCTATACCTTTCCCAAGATTCTTTTTCTCCTTCCTTCCCATATCCTTCATGATTTTAGCCACCTCCTCTTTGTCATTTGAGTGAAGACTTATACTATCCTCTATATCCAAAGGGAGGTAAGAGCTCTCTATTTCCTCTAAAGAATCTTCCTTCTAGGAAACAACCATTCTATGGGTTTGAGCTTTAAAATGCTCATATAAGAGTAATAGCAAACCCTCATAGAAGGCAAGATTAGCATATGTTTTCTTCTTAAAATCCATGATACTCTTATTTCTAGAGAAAATAGGTAGAGGGGGATGGAGGATTTTGTTCCATACCTGAAGTGGTTTAGGATAACAAAATGGTGGGTTCAAATCTTGTCAAACCTTGTATCAAGCCTAATGTATGCTATAATCACCCTTAAGAAAAACCTCCATAGTTTCTTGATTGAAGTAGGTTCATAGTAGGCACCAATCTTCACTAATTCCTTCATCTCCTTGGTGTCCTTTGCAAAGTCCACCACATTTAGGGATATTTTCTTATCCTTGTAGAATTAAATGCCTTGATTAGGAGAGTCAATGACCTCAATGATGATCCCTTCATTGACCTAGAAGTGAACACCATCAGACTTCACCTTCCCATCTTTCCACAACTTAAGCATAAGCTTAGTTATCTTTAGATCCCAACCATGAAGTTTTTCAATGAAAGATGAGATGTCACCTTCCCTCAACTTCTCCCACACATTTTATCTCCTCTTTCACTTCTCCCTCTGGCTCTCTATGGTGCCTCTCTATAACCATTATGTTGTAGAAAGAAAAAGAAAAACCTTGTGTTCTTCAGGCACTATAAGTCAAGAACTAGTTTTGCTCACAAAAATTGTACTTGTCTCCTTCCTCTATAAAGAAATAGTAATAATAATTTCCAATCACCCTAAAAATTGCCCATAAAATGTGCCACGAAGCCCCCCAATTATGATACCTCTAAATCAACCTATGCCAAGCTTTCAGCATTTAATAGTTTGTTTGATAGCATTAACTTCCATAATTGCACTTTATATTACATGTCCTTCCTTGGATTATCTCAATCTTAATTTAAATTTTAGCGGTAACTAGAAACCCCTCACCACTAGGCCATCTATGTGACATGTCCCTCCTAACTACCTTATTAGCCATCTAGTCAACAACCATGTTTCCCTCACTATAAACATGTGACACATAGACCGTTTTGAAGGAAAGTAAGATATTTTTCATTTCCTCCATCATATTCTTAATAATCCATGATAGAGGATGTTCACCCCTTAGGCATTTTATAGTATTATTTGAATCCCCCTCCAACCATAGGCTTTTGACTCCTACCTCTTTTGCCAACTTAGTTTTTTGGAGGGTAGTACATGCCTCCACATAATGATTAACTTGGTGTCCTAGGGAAAGGTAACTACCACAATACCAATCCCATGACTACTTCTAATCACCCCTCCACATCTCGCTACTTCTGGGTTACCTTTGGCCACTAATATCAAAGTTTGCTTTGTGCCAACCTTTGAGGGGTAAAGACGAGTGACACTCCTTTCTTCTTATCTAAGTATCATTACTACTACCAGTTTCACTAGTGAAGGGGTTAGATCCTTTAATAAACATATAATTTTCAAAAAAAGGGCATTTTGAATTTTACCAGACACAATTTTAGTAGGAAGGCTAGCATCCCTAAAGATATGGTTATTGTGTTCCTTCCAAATACCCAATCCAAATTGAAGCAAAGCCCATTTACTAAGAGCTTGGAGCCCTGATCCTTGCCATGAGTTATCCCACTACCTAAAGAACTCAATAGTCAAGATAGTAGCATGCCAACTCAACCCAAAAGTTTGGCTAAAAAAGGACCAAACTTCTCTAGTGAAGGAGCAATGTATAAATAGGTGATCTATTGACTTAGCCTAATTTTTCCAAATGACACATCTATTAGGAATAAGAAAACCCCTTTTACTCAGATTGTCAATTGTCATGATCTTGTTCTAGAGTAAAAGCCAAAAGAAAATATTGATCTTAGGGATAAGACCAAGGAAGCAAGCCTTAGCCTAGTCCACTCTTGAATCTTGCCTCATAATAGCTTGGTATCCCAAAGCCACCAAATAGATACTATCTAAAGTGTTCTCCCATACAAGTTGGTCATGATCATCATTCAAAACCATTGAGTGAAGAATAGTCATTAGAGGTTTTAGATCCCCTAAAATTGGAGCAATATCCCTCTAACCCTAGCTTTGTCTACAATTACTAACAAATCTACCAAACCTTTGGATGAAAATGTAGGCCCATCTCTTATAATCAAGAATGTTGATAAGAGGTATGCGGATCAGCCAATCCTCCTGCCAGAAAGGGGTGTCCTTTCCATTCCCAACACTCCATTTTTCCCTATTGTTAGTTGTCTCTCTAGTGCTAAGAATTTCATTCCATATATTGGATCCATTGGGAATTGAATCTCTAAAGAGAAAGTTCCTAATTCAAGGTCTTCAGAGGTATTTTTCTCCCAAGATATCCAACCAGTCTTCCTTGAGAGAAAAGATTCTCCAAATTTCTTTAGCTTATAGAGATTTGTTGAAAGGTTTCAATTTCCTAACCCCCAATCCTTCATTCTATTTTGGGAGGCACACATTGTCCCATGCCACCAAGGGAAACCTTTCATTGTCTTCTGATCTTGACCAAACAAAGTTTCACTAGATCTTCTCCAAGAGATTTTCATACTTCCTAGGAATGCCAAAGAGACTTAGTGCATAAGTTGGTCCACAGTGTGGAGGTTTTATTTCTTGTTTTAGCCCTCATTTTGGTCCTTAGATTAATTCTTTCTTTCACTAGGCAACCATGAATTAGCATTGGGCAATATATTAAAGTATTTCATGCTCAAAGGAGAAGAATCATATGATATAGGAAAGTTTTGCATGCTCTTATAAACTCTATCATGTGACACTCTATTGTATTGCAGAACTCTTGGAAAAATGTCATATGATACTTGTAAATTATTGCATTCCTTATTGAGAAGTGTCATCCAAACATTGATTATATCGCATGCCTTCATTAGAAAGGTCATATGATACTAGAAAGTAATATACCGTGTTGATTTAAAGTATCGCCTAAGTTTTTGAAAAAACCTGTTTGGGCAGATAGTGGACACTTTTTGGTTTGACTAGAGGTTTTTCAAAGGTGTTTTGGATACCCTTTATGGTGTTCTCAAATACCTTGGAATTTCATTTTAAATTAGGTATGTTTTTAGATTCAAAATTGTTTGTGTCCTTCTCTGGTTAGTCATTTTGGTTAGTAGTAGCATTTGAAGATCCATTGGTTTTTGGATGTTTATTTAGTCTTCCATTGAGATCTTTGTAATCCTCGTATGTTGTATGTCATGTGCATCCATTTTTATTTTTTTTTAAATTTATCTTGGCTTATATTTATCCTTGGTCCAAGGATCTCCGGGTAGGGCATTACATCTAGTATCAGAGCCCATGTTGCAATATTGGGATCTCTATGTTATGCTTCCACTATGGTTTTGTTTTTTGTATATGTATTGTTAGTTACTAGTTATTATTTTGATATCTTTCTATGACTTTTATGCTTGTGACTTATTGTTTTGACCTTATCTTGTTGCTTCCATAGTGATGCCTCTTGCACATAGACCTGGTGGTCCGGGTGGTACTCATAGTAATAACCATGGAGAAGAACCCCAGGAAGAGGAATGCCAAGATGGAGAAGGAGAACAAGGTAATAACAATTAAGGTGGCATTGAAGTTCTAATGCTAGTATCTTAGGAGATTCTTGCTTGGTTGGGTCCTTGAGAGCCAACCCTCTATATCCAACATGTTGGTCATGATATTCTAATCTTTTTTCTTTATTTAGATGATCTCATTTTTACAAGTAATAGCACATCCCTCATGGAGAAATTCAAAGAAGAAATGAAACAAGCATTTGAGATGTCAAATCTAGGATTTATACATTATTATTTTGGGGTAGAGGTACAACAACAACCTAATGGTATATCCATTTTTCAAACCAAGTGTGTTTTTGATTTATTCAAGTGGTTTAGAATGATGTCATGCATGATAGTTGCAACTCCAATAGCCCATGGTGAAAATTTAACAAAGGATGATCCAAGTCCCTATGTTGATCCTACATTATAAAAAAGTTTGGTTGGAAGCCTAATCTACCTTGCTACAACGAGTCTTGATATTATGTATTAATTAAGCCTCATCTCTTAGTTCATGCAAGATCCACATGAGTCTTTTCAGTGAGCTACAAAAATAATCTTAAGGAATGTGTAAGTGGTAGAAAAAATTTTGGTATTCATTATTCTACCAATGATAATTTTGAGATGGTTGGTTATACATATTATAATTGGGCTAGTCAAGAAAATGATAAAAAATCAACTAGTTATGGAGTTTTTGGAAGATTTGCATTTGGTACAAGAATATCCTACAACCATGTTTTGTGATAAGAGTGGTGCCATTGAAATGACCAATCATCTAGTGTTTCATGCAAGATCAAAGCACATTGAAATTTGCCATCATTTCATTCAAGATTTGGTTTAGGATCATATAGTGGAGTTACAGTTTTTCCCTACTTCTAAGCAAGTTGTTGATATCTTCACCAAATCTCTCATTACATCCATTTTTACACCTTGAGATATAAGCTTGGTCTCATTCCCATTGTTCATGTAGCCAGAGATTGAAGGCATGGACTGCTACCTTCACCTCATGACTCTGCACTTTGCAGTCATGAAGGCATCCATAGGTCATGCATTGGATGCATTCTAAATGGAGCTCTAGTTCCACTGCATCATTCACATAATTTTTATTTTATTTAGATTGTTTTAATTATTTCATGCTTAATAAAATTGCATGTTGTAGTTAGCTTCATAGGTATCGATTTTAATTATTTTTTAAGTAGTTTGCATAATATCCAAAACTATAATTTTCATGCAATTTCTTTGCATGCTATTTTTTAAAGAATTTCTTATTGTATTTTTAACTATCTTCCTTGATCAACATTCAAGATTAAGATTTTTAGTTTTCCTTTATAATGTACTCTTTAATTTCAAAATTGATATACAATCAATAAAAAAAAACTTTTATTTCAATCCTTGTTTCTCTTATTTTATTAGTATATCATAAGAGCTTTTATTTTCTAGATCTTCAATTGATATCAATGAACATTGTAGAATTTATTTTCTCTTGTAGGTCGGGTAGTGGTTCTCTCCAAGATATTTTAGAATTGCAAATAGTGGGAGTTTTCAATTCCATCTTCCACTATTTTTTGGAGACAATTATGAATATTGGAGTATCAAGATGAAGACCTTACTATTATCTCAAAATCTTTTGGAATTAGTAGAAGGAGGATACATAGATCATGCAGACAAATTTTTTTAAATGCATTAACACAAGCTCAACAAAATCAATTGAAAGAAGACAAGAAGGACAATAAAGCTCTTTTTATCACTCAAACTACACTGGATATGTCTATTTTCCCCTATATAGTTGGCATGAAAATGTCTAAGGATGCATGGAAGGCCCTTCAAACTGCATACCAAGGATATGACAGGATAAGATTGGTGAGACTTTAAACCCTTCAAAGAGATTTTGAAAATTTATGGATCAAAGATGTAGAGTCCACTCTTGAGTTTATTATGAGTGCTAAAACTATTATCAATCATCTTAAACATCAAGGTGAAACTATCAAAGAACAAAAAATTTTAATGAATATTCTGAGATATCTTCCTCCAAATTTTATCGAGTGGTCATAGTCAATGAACCTTTAAAATTGAAGATTTGATAGGTTCTTTGCAATCACATGAAGAGTGCATGCAACTTTCAACAAAGAATCTAGTGTAAGCCTTCAAATATTCAGTCAAAATTGAAGCCAAATATGTAGCCCCTTAAGGATTGAAGAAGCATCCAATACATATATTGTGAAAGTTATGGACACTAAGAATCTAAATGTAGAAAGAAAAATACAATTTGAATAAGTCAAGAGCCAACTATATTACTGAAGAGTCTCTTGAAGATGCAAAGCACTCTATGTTCTTCACATGCAATTTGGAAAAAGAGCCTCAAAAGGACATTTGAGTTCTTGATAGTGGGTACTCAAATCATATGATAGGTAAATCTAATCTCTTTTTCTAATTAGATGCATATGTTAGAAGTCAAGTCAAATTTGGTGATGATAAAGAGGTTGATTTTATGGGAAAGGTACCATTGCAACAAAAACTAAGCAAGGAGAAATTACTTATATTCTTGATACTTTGCATGTGCCCTAGTTACATCATTACTTTTTTAATTTTGGGCAACATGTAGAAAAAAATTATAAGGTTATTTTTTAGGATAACTATTACAAAGTTTTTGATAAATTAGTGAACCTTAAAAAATAACAATTACAAGGTTGTAAACTTTTATGCGTCTATGTAAGCATTGTAAAACTAACTAAAATTATAGATTACATTTATAAAATAATAAACATTTAAAGGAGATGGAATATATATGAATATATAGATGTAATATCTCTTCCAAGTAGTGTCATTAGTGGCCTATGGAAGACAATACTCTTTATATGAAAATTGCCTATTGAGATCAATTCTCAGTAGAGGGTTAGGTGATTTGAGAAGAGTTTCTTCAAAAAGATTAGGAACGGTTACATGGGGTAGTACTATTACTTAATTAGTCCAATAATTCTATAATTTTTTAACACATTTTCCTATTGTATTAATGATTTGTGGTATGTTCCAACATTCAATTCTTAATCCAGAAGAAAGGATGCATCTTCTCAACATCTTTATCCACCACTTTTCTTTTCTTCCTCACTGGATATTATGTAATGTCTCTTAAAGAGACAGAAAGGGAATTACCTTTATACGAGCCACATGTACTATACAGGTAAAGTATTACCGGGTAATAGTAAGAAGGAAGGAAGTCCTATAGAGCTCAATGGATAGTCCAATATTGTTTTCTTATATTGAACCCACCATTAGATTTATCTGTGGAGATCAAATCAAATATAATTTTTGAAGATGGAGAATTCTGCTGAACCAATGGAAACTGAAAATCCCAATGTTTGTTTGAATAAAAATGAAGTAGTACTCCTCATAACAACATATACCAAATCAATTGTTCAAGATATTAATGTTAACACTAGCTCCAACCAAATTAATCAAATTCTTCTTAGGAGATAATCAATGGATTATCTTTGAGCCTAACAGTCTTCCGATTATCACGATTAGGCAGATTATCCATATGATCATCGATAAGTTTAGAAGCAATTTTGAGACCATTAAGATGACTGTGCGTTGAATTGCATTTAACAAATCCAATGGGAAAATGCTAGAATATCTTTGGTTAGTATTAGGGTTTGAGCATTTAAAATTATAAAAACAAATTTCCATCTATAATAATCATAGATCTACAAAACCCACACGAACCTTGAACTATTTCATGACGCCAAACTGCATCCACAAATTTCAAATTTAGTGTTCTTGAAGCAATAGCATTAGGGTTTCTCAGCACAAAACTCTTTATGGTTGAAAAATCATCAGTTAAAGAAAAATGCACATTTAAAATGGCTTCCAGAATCCCACAACCTTACTTTCACCCAAACTATCCCAAAACAATTTGTGAAGATGCAATTTTAAAATAGTATATATGTGCCTATTTCAACTGGACCTTCAATGTTAAAAGGAACCCAACCATTCATAAAATTGAACCATCATTTTATTTATTCATTTAATTGAAAAAACATCTGACAGCTTACGCAAAGAACACCAACAAGGGTGGTGAAAAAAAAGGGTGGTGAAAAAGAATGATAATGGGCTGTCAAAATCCAATGATTAGGCAGCCCACCAAATGAAGATCTCACAAGTGCACACATACATTTTTTTTTTGAGGTCAATGGTTATCACATCCAAATCTACAGATGCATTTAACCATAGAGTTAAATGAATAGATTGGATAATTATTGATCGACACCATCCTCAACATTTGGTGAAAGCAAAGCTGGCAAGACTTGTATATTATATAAACATCCACAAAAATAAATACTATGCCCACATAAACTATCTACACTCCACAAACATTTACTCTTAATAAATCTCCTATTTCCCCACTCCCAATGCAAAGGAAGTTATAGGATAGTAGTCATCTTTATAGTCAAGGATGGCCTTATTTATCTTTACTTCTTGTTAAGAGAGCACACCACTTCCTTGTAGCGTAGAACGATTTCCACCATGCAGCTCCATACAATGTTCCCCCATGGGCCTCAAACCATTGCACTTTGTCTGGCATCGCATATGCATAATACACATGCCATATCTTTCCATATAGGTTAATAGATTTATTATTTTAAATTAATTAATTAAATAAGATACAATAATCAATGAATAAAGTATTCATGGTAAGTGATATATTATAATCATTTAAAAAAATATCTCATGTCAAAACTACTTATAGAAATGAATAGAGACAAATGATAAGGGATGACCAAGGCTAGTAAAAGTATAAAAGTACATGGAAGTTTCTTTGGGTTGTTAGGAGGTTCAATATTTTAAATAAATTATTATTTTCCCTTTAACAAATTAGAAATGATAACATAAATAACTGATGAAATGATGATGGTGAATGACATATGATTATTATTTGAATAAATATGTTATTCTAAACCTACTTCTAGGAATAAATAGAGTAAGAGAAGACCAAGGCTCCCTAAAAATAAAGAAATACATGAGTTGACATTCTCTATTTTAGATTTTAATTGCATTTTCTTCGATTTTATTAATTAAATAAGATATAATAAATAATGGATACCAATCATGATGTTGAATGGCATATTAAAATTATTTAAATAGTAAATGGATGGAAGGAAATGTTAATTTAGGTTGGTAGCTTCTTAATGTTAAATAATTGTTACTATTTTCTTAATCAAATAGCATAAATTAAATAATGGATAATAATCATGATAATGAATGACATCAGAAGACTTCTTAGGGATTCATATTTTTAATCAAAAGAAAACTAGTTTCACATGAACCATAATCCTATCAAAGAAGTAAATAGACACTAATCGTAAAAGACCTAAATACCAATCAAAAGCTAAAATAGAGGTCTACAGCCTCAAACAACCAATGAACACTTATGGGAATTGGTTTTCTTAATGATATAAATGTTAATGTCTCCAACATTTCTATCAACATTATACGGAGAGAAACATATGGCTTATTCTCACTCTTGAATCACATTGTTAGAACTGACCGCTTTGTCTTTCTTTCTTAGGAGATTGTCAATATCATATAACCTAGCTTCTAGGATGTAGAGGGGCCACTCCTAATATGTTTGGGCTTAGAAAATAAATAAATATAGTTGTATTTTTGTTTTTGTTTGCCTTCTTGCACTTTCTCCAAGTTTTTCACAGTTTTGATATTTTTCCAATTATTAGGCAATTTTGATCTAGAGATTTAGATTTGGCCTTGTCCTCATTTTTGATTTTTTCAATGTTCTTCCATGAGAAACCAAGGCCTCCTTAATCATTTTAGTAGTTTTCTTTGGCATTTCTTTAAATAACAATGAAACAACAAAATCCTCTATTTTGCAAGTGGTTGTTATACTTCAAATCCTCTATCTTGTAAGTGGTTATTATGCTTCCAAGTAGATAGGCATGGGGATTGGGGAAGGAAGAGAGGTGAGGACAAGAAGTAAATATAGGAGGTAATTAAAGGGGAAAAAAGTTTATGGGGCAAGTGTCACTCAAATGAAACCTTTCTCTAGAGTTAACTATCAATTAAACATAACCCTAAACTAACATCTATTAAACTAGCTTTTTTATATATATAATAATAATTCAAGATATATATATATATATATATATATATATATATATATATATATATATATATATATATATAAAATAAGCCAAGAAAAATCTTTCTAGAGGTGTCTATTTTAATAATCCTATAATTTTCATCATCACATATTTATGTGAGTCTACGAGACATGAAGAAATGATTCAAAACTCTTGATTTACCTTATTTTTACTTCCATAATTTTCATGGTTTTAATTATAATTATATTTAATCTATTTTTAAAAAAAAATTATGACATGTAAATGAACATCAATTTTTTTCAAAATGGAAAATATTTATATTGAAGATTGCTGCCATTGTAGCAAGCCTCTCGGCTTAATGAACACACTAAAAAAACCAAATAAAATAAAATCATAATAATAAAAATAATTAAACCCTACTCATAAATCATATAAATCCTAACTCCCTAGAAATACTATAAACCTTAAAATTAATACTACACCAAATTCAATAAGAATTCTGAACATTAAATAAATAAAAAATCTAACAACCCATTCATACCCTAATTTTAAACTTTATTGAGCATTGTCCTACTAAAATGACTTAAAATCATAGCAAAAAATGAAAATGAAATCAAATTAGTTTCTGAATTTGATTGTTAGCAATAGTAGTTTTCTTTCCATTTTTTCAAATAACACTAAAACAACAAATCCTCTATCTTGCAAGTGGTTGTTATTCTTCTAATAGCCAATAGCCATATGAATGATCTCATGAATCTTACAATTATTTAGTACTCATAAAATAACAAGAAGATAAACATATCTTATGTGGTGTATACCAATTCTAATACTCACCATTGCATTGGCAAGTAAAGAAACAATGAAATTTGAGATTGGTTGACTACAAGTAAATTTTAATGATAAACACTTTGGCTGGGAATGAAATGTTAATATAATGATAGCTTTCCTAAAAGCAGACCACTTTGTTTGAGGAGTGGAAAGAGAGTTGTTTAGGATGCAAATATTCTCCTTACACTTTTGAGAGATGATATGTTCTGTGAGGTGCAAACTCATTGGAGGTTGTTAGAAATTTAATTTGACCACCAACTCTATGTCCATTGTTAAACAAAGCATTTATGTTGTCCTCTAACTTCCATCTATAATTCTTTCAATGGATCTCCACATTCTTCACATGAACTCTGATCCTAGCATGTTCATATTAGACATGTAGTTTGACTGATTTGTGGAAATAGAGTTAATAACTGAGTTGCAAATATTGTTGTTACACTTATGCGAGATGGTAAGTTGTGTCAGGTGCATGTAAGGAAGCAAGGAAGCAAAGGTGCGCAGAATTGCTTCCTATGCTAATCTTTGAGAGGACGATTATGTAAATCCAAGTAACTATTGCAAAGATCTCAAGAAATGCATAATAACATAATCAAAATAACAAAGAACACACAACACAATGATTACCATGGGGAAACCCTTCCGAGAGAAAAACCCCACCCTCCAAAGCTTGCACAATGTATTATCAAACCAAGATGATTACAATACACTTGCAATGCAAGTTCTTACAGGAGCACATCACCATAACTCGAACTTGAAGAGACTCCTTCTAGCACTCGTCTTGCAAACTGAACTCAATTACATAAGCACCTCCCCAAGCCCTCCTTTTATAGTGATTTTACAATTTGGAAACCACTTATGGTTTTAAAAAACCATGGGCAAAATTACCATGCCACATGTTACCCATTTTTGACATTTACATTTCCAATATAGAAAAACAACCAAGTTAAAAATAGTAATCCCGTCCACAATTTTTGTCTCTTAGTCTAGACCCCCATAAAAGTCACAAAACGAGTCATCAAGGCTCTAAATATAACTTACCTATATTCTACTAAGGACAAGACTCATTTTAACAACTCACTAACCATTTTCCAATGCATAAAAAAGTGGAAAACTTTCAACAACTAATCTTGGAATTTTCTAGGAAAGGATTGCAAGGTTGAGACACATGTTTGTCAACATTCTCCCACTTGTCGAACACCTTGCAAGAGTCAGGGGATCCAAAATATCATGGACTTAATTTCTAGGGGCCGAGAGGCCCATAGACTCTGAACACCATTTGAATTTCTCTATGCTCATGGGCTTAGTTAATGCATCAGCAACATTCGCCAAAGTCTCTACCTTTTCCAACTTCACCTTGCCATCCTCGACCATATCTCTCACAAAATGATATTATACATCAATGTGTTTGGTCCTCACATCAAAAGTCGGGTTCTTTGCCAGGAAAATTGCACTCTGGCTATCACTATAAATTGTCACTACAACCTGTTTGAACTCTATATTTGAACACAATCTCTTTAGGCAGATGGCTTCTTTGCAGGCATGAGTAGCTACCATATACTCTACCTCAGTAGTGGATAGAGTGACCACAGCCTGTCACTTACTCATCCAACTGATTGTACCATCAAATAATGTAAACACATATTGAGTACTCTGAGGTACCCTGCAAGTATCTAAAAACTCTTTTTATTGCATCCCAAGCTCTTCCTAGATTATACATATAACAGGAAAGTACTCCCACTGCTTGGGCAATGTCTGGTCTTGTACAAACCATTGCATACATCAAACTTTCAACAGCACTCTGATATGGTACTCGACTCATCTCTTCCATCTCCAATGGGGATGTAGGACACTGTGAGCTAGACAACTTTGTTCCCATAGTAATAGGAACACTCAATGGTCTTGCATCCTGCATATTGAATCTTTTCAAAACAGTACCAACATACTTACTTGGGCCTAGCCAAAGCTTTCTGTTCTGTCTATCTCTTATAATCTCCATTCCCAAAATGTGCCTAGCTGCACCAAGTTCTTTCATTTCAAACTTTATTGAGAGTTGAGATTTTAACTCTACAATCAAACCTTTTCCTTTGGCAATAAACAACATGTCATCGACATACAAGGCAATAACTAGGAAACCATCACCATCAGATTTAAAATATATACAATAATCACACAAATTTAGATTTACCATCAACATCAAATTTAAAATATATTCAATAATCAAACAAATTTAGATTTACCATCACCATCAGATTTAGATCACACAAATCCAAAACTCAACACATATTTATCAAACTTTTGGTACCACATCCTAGGACTCTGTTTTAAACCATGCAAGGATTTCTTCAATTTACAGACCAAATGAATTTTACCTTTCACCACATAGTTCTCTGGCTGTGACATGTAAATTTCTTCCTACAAATCTCCATGAAGGAAAGCAGTTTTCACATCCATTTGGTCGATCTCTAGATCATAAGCTGCTACAATAGAAAGAAAAAATCTAATGGATGTCATTTTAGCTACTGGAGAAAAAATCTCACCATAATCTACTCCCTCAACTCGAGAGTAACCTTTTGCAACCAAACACGCTTTATACTTCTCAATGCTTCCATCTGAACCCATCTTCCTTTTGAACACCCATTTACAACCAACATGCTTCCGTCCTTCAGGCAATGTTACAAGGTCCCATGTTTGATTCCTCTTAAGAGCAGCCATTTCTTAATCCATGGCTATTTTCCAAGACTTGAAATCATTCATACCAAGAGCCTCTTCTATAGATATCAGTTTATCAATGTTAGCATTCAATTCAAATATGCACCTCCAATCATCAGGAGAATACCCATACCTTTTAGGTGGTTTCCTTTGTCTAGTAGATCTTCGAACAAGATCTGGTTCAGGTTCAGGAGGTTCAGGTTCATGATTAGGTTCTCCCTCTTCCTCTAATGATTCAAAACTCATAGAGCTCTCTTCAACATCTTATCTTTCTAAGGGCCTTGATTCAACTTTCTCAGGTGTAGCAACAAGTTGAATCACATCTTTCTTTTCTTTAATTTGTTCTAGCTACACTGTAATAGAAGAAGGCTTAGTTTCTCTAAAAATAACACTTCTGGAATAAAATATCTTTTGTGCAATAGGATTCGAAAGCTTGTATCCTTTCACACCATAACTATATCTGATGAAGATACATTTGACAACTTTTTTGTCCAATTTTGTTCGCTTCTCCTTTGGCACATGAGCATATGCCTCACAACCAAACACTCTCAAATGTCTAAGTGAAGGCTTGTGGCCCGACCATCCTTCCATTGGCATCTTATCAACACGAGCTGATGTAGAAGACCTGTTTATTAGGTAGCAGGCAGTGGCTATAGCTTTATCCCAGAACTTTTGTTCTAGTCTAGCACTAGTTAGCATATCCTAGCCTTCTCCATCAAGGTCCTGTTCATTCTTTCTGCAACTCCATTCTATTATGGAGAATACGAAGTTTTCTTCTCTCTTTTAATACCACAATCTTTACAAAATGTGTCAAAAATATTGGAGCAAAATTCACCACCATTATCAGTTCTCAAGCATTTTATTTTCTTTCCAGTCTGCAATTCAACCATTGCTTTAAATTCTTTGAAACGACTAAAAAATTCAGCTTTACTCCTAAGGAAATAAACCCATGTTCTTCTACTAAAATCATCAATTAAAGAAACATAATAAAGTAATCTACCAATAGAAGGAACATCAACTAGACCAAATACATCCAAATGAATTAGATCCAAAATACATGAAGACTTATGAGAACTTGAGTAAAACTGAATGTGGTTTTGTTTACCATAGATAAAATGCTCACAAAAATCAAACTCAAGATTACAGTTGTTCAACCCATCAACAAGGTTCTTACTTTTCAAGGTCTATAGTCCCTTTTCACCTATGTGGCTGAGTCTCTGGTGGCATAGCATAGTCTTCTCTACAGGAAACTTTGATTCGGTAGATAGAGCACCCTTGGGTACCCAGAAACCATGACCATCTGTTGAAAGAGAAACTCTCTCCTCCAACTGAGTAGTCTTTTCTACAATCTTATTAGAAGTACTATTGCACTCGACTGTGCATGCATCAAGTTGGTACAATGTACCCAATCTACTTCCTCTTGCTATTACCATAGCACCTCTTACCATTTCTACACCTTCTTTAGAAAACTATACATGCACACCTGCATCTATTAGCTTACTAATAGATAACAAATTCCTTGCTAGTCCAGGGATATGCAAGACACCATCAAATCTTCTAATTCTACCATCAAAAAATTTCACATGAATAATTCCACGACCAATAATATCAAGTACTGAATTATCACCCAAATACACCTTACCACGATCAAAATTTTCATACTTACTAAACCAGTTCCCATCAGGAGTCATGTGGAAAGCTGCACCTGAATCTATTAACCATGCATTTTCACCTGCATGAGTGGCCAAGGCTGCAATGAAAGCATCTCCATCTTCATTCTTGGACTCAGAATCAAAATCTTCCTTCTTCTTCTTCTTCTTTTTCTTCTCCTCTTTGCAGTCCTTTTAGAAGTGTCCATGTTTGCCGCAATTCTAGCAGAATTCCTTGGACTTACTAGGGGATTTCGATCTCCCCTTATTTTTGGACTTAGAATGGCCATGCTGCTTTTCGTTCTTGCCTCTTTCTTTTGGTCTTTCATGAACACTCAAAGCCTCTTTGGAATTCAAAGAGACCTTCCTTCTCATCTCCTCGGAAAGTAGAGAACCAACAACATCCTCCATCTTCAAGATAATTGAAGTGCTCCCTATAGCCATCACAAGACTATCCCATGAGTCTGGCAATGAACATAACAAGATTTGACACCTTTCTTCTTCATCCACTGGCACCCCTACTGAGGTCAACTAAGTCACCAACATATTAAACCTTTCCAGATGCTCAAAAATTTGTCCACCTTCGTCCATTCTCAAGGAATACAACTTCTTCCTCAAGAAAATCTTATTCACAATATCTCACTAAGCTTTTTCCAAAGCTTCTTCATGGTAGGTTCTTCATGGACATTAATTAGAATCAAGTCTGCAAGACACAATCTTATGAGACCTTTAGCTTTTCTATTAGTCACATCATATTGTGCAGCTAATGTCAGATCTATGGGCCTCAGCTTATTTTCATCAATTGCATCCCATAGATCCTGATCAAATAATAGGTCGTCCATCTTCATCTTCCACATCTCAAAGTTTGAGCCAAAAAAATTTTCAACATCAATTCTCCCTAACATGCTTGCCATCTTTTCAATCCTACAACAAAAAAATGAAATGCTCTGCACAACCTCCCACTCAAACCTTGATTAGCTCAAAAAACTCTGTACCCAACAAATAGAACCAAAACTAGCTAGGCTCTGATACCACTGGTCAAGAAGCAAAGGTGCGCGGAATCGCTTCCTACGCTAATCTTTGAGAGGAAAATTATGAAAATCCAAGTAACTATTGAAAAGATCTTAAGAAATGCATAATAACATAATCAAAATAACAAAGAACACACAACACAATGATTACCGTGGGGGAACCCTTCTGGGAGAAAACCCCCACCCTCCAAAACTCAGACAATGTATTATCAAACCAAGATGATTACAATACACTTGCAATGCAAGTTCTTACAGGAGCGCACCACCACAACTTGAACTTGAAGAGACTCCTTCTAGCACCTTTCTTGCAAACTGAACTCAATTACACAAACACCTCCCCAAGCCCTCCTTTTATAGAGATTTTACAACCTAGAAACCACTTATGGTTTTACAAAACAATGGGCAAAACTACCATGCCACTTGTTACCCATTTTTGACATTTACATTTCCAATATAGAAAAACAACCAGGTTAAAAATAGTAATCCCATCCACAATTTTGTCTCTTAGTCTAGACCCCCATAAAAGTCACAAAATGAGTCATCTAGGCTCTAAAAATAACCTACCTATATTCTACTAAGGACAAGACTCATTTTAACAGCTCACTAACCATTTTCCAATGCATAAACAAGTGGAAAACTTCCACAAACTAATTTTGGAATTTTCCAGGCAAGGATTGCAAGGTTGAGACACATGTTTCTCAACAATGGAAACCTATTGGAGGTGGTTTGTTAGTATTAATTCACCACCTATGCTCAACACATTGGCAAAGAAACCATTTAAGTTGCCTGTTGTCTATTTATAATTCTTTCAACCAATCTCCATGTGCTTCACATGATTAACTATCACCCCACTATATGTTTATGCTCTCTCCCAGATCACTCATTTTAGAGATGTAATTTGACTAAGATCTTCTTAGACCTCCATAAATAGAAGCAATACGTAATCAACTCAAGCATCCACTTAAAATTAGTTTTTCATCTCTTTTGACCATGGTACCAGAACTAAAGATTAAGCATCGAAAATAGCCTTACACTTCGGAATTTTTATTTTTCAATAAATTCTAATTCCATTTGTTCATATCTTTAGTTAATTTTATTATTTGGTAAGAGTAAATTTGTTCAATGTATTGTATTAATTATTAAGTATACCATTTTTTCCATGAGATTATATTTACCTAACATATTTTGTTTAAATTTCTTAGACTATTATTAAGTACAACATTTTGTGTGTGCAATTACATTTCTTTTAAAAATATTCTCTATAATTTTCAATTCTCTTTTATCCATGTCTGCTATTGTTACATGTAACTATTATAACATATCACTCTTTTTTTGAGTTTTCATATCTAATCTCCTTTTATATGGATATATTTTAATAGTTCACTACAATTTTTTATTTTCTTTTAGCTATCTCTATTTTTGTTACTTGTAATTATAACAAGTGTGAGATAGTGGCATATACTTGCCATTTAGTTATAGTTAATAGAGAAAATAGATAATATATGTAGTACAAGTTATAGAATACATATGTATATGTATTATATGTAGTTATAGTTAAATAGAATAGATTTTTATTTTTTACATTTCATGGAGTTATAAGTGAGCTATTCTTTATTTTATTTTAGCCATCTCTATTTTTGTTACTTGTTATTATAACAATAACAAGTGCCACATAGTGGCATGTACTTCCCATTTAGTTATAGTTAATAGAGTAAATAGATATTATATGTAGTACAAGTTATAGAATACATATGTATATGTATTATATGTAGTTATAGTTAATAAAATAGATTTTTATTTTTTACATTCATGGAGTTATAAGTGAGCTGTTGAGAAATAGAATTAAGATATAAAAGTTCCTAGATATATAATATTAAATAAATAGAATTAAGATGTAAAGGTTCAATACATCCAATAGTTATATAAAATTATAGGAATTTATTATTCATCAAGATTTAATATTTTAAAAAAAATTTATAGTAAACTTTTGAATAAATAATAAACACTTTTATTTTTATTAGAATGAATAATAGATTAATTTTATTATTTATTACAATCTTTATATAACTAAGATCTCGCCATTGAAAATGCAATATGGAGAACTCCTGGAAAAAAGGGCTCCTATAACCAAAAGTATTGATCCAATCATATAATTTCTATGGTATATATAATATATAATTAAATAATAAAACTTTAGAAAGATTTTTGTTATTAAAAAATTAACATATTTGAGGAGAAACTAAATACAATAGTAGTTGCATACAACAAGTATAATAAGATGACATTCTTTTATTTAGCCTTCATTTCTTTCTACATTAATCCATCTAGATAATTCACTATAATTTTTTAATTCTCTTTTAGTTATATTTATTGTATTTGTCTTTATGTGTACTATAATAACATATAATTCTCTCTTTCCTATCTATCTCCTTATATATTTCAATTTCCATATCTAAATCTATCATTTCCTTTTAATTTGTGGCTATCTATTGCTAATTGTTCTCCATTAAAAAAAAAGATTATATTTTATAAGGCTTTTCTTACTAATAGAGATAAATAATGACCAAAAGAATCTGATCATGCAAGGCTCCTTTAATTTGTGTGTTCTTACCCTTTCTTCCACACATGTTTTGATCCTAGTATGTGAAGCCACTCACCATTTCCTTCACCACACCACTACACACTTTCCACTTGTGAAGATATGCATTGGTCATGCATTAAATGCATACTCAATTGAGCATCAATTCCACCACATTGTTTGCACCAATTTTTTTAAAAATTTACATCATTTTATGCTTAAGAAAACTACATGTTGTAGTTAGCCTCATAGGCATCAGTTTTAATTAAATTTAAAGTAGTTTGTATAATATGCAAAACTGTGATTTTCATGCAATCTCTTTGCAAGTTATTTTTTTAAAGAATTTTTTTATTGTAGTTATCAATATCTTTCTTGATCGACATTCAAGGTTAAGATTTTTAGTTTTCCTTTATAATGTACTCTTTAATTTTAGAATTGATATGCAATTAGTAAAAATAGAGTTTTTTTTTCTATCAATATAGCACAAGAGATTTTATTTTTCAGATCTTCAATTGGTATTAGAGCAGGTTGCAGAATTTTTTTCTTACAATTAGGCAATGATTCTCTCCAACATATTTTAGAATGGAAAATGGTGGCAATTTTTCATTCTTGCTTCCACTATTTTTTGGAGACAACTATGAATATTGGAGTATCAAGATGAAGACCCTACCATTATCTCAAGATCTTTGGGAATTAGTATAAGGAGGATACACAAAACCTGCATACCATAATGCATTGAATATGTTAATACAAGCTCAACAAAATCAGTTGGAAGAAGACAAGAAGGAAAATCAAAGTCTTTTAATCATTTAAACTATATTAGATATGTCTATTTTCCTCTATATAACTAGCATGAAAAAGTCAAAGGATTCATGGGGGACCCTTAAAAATGCATAAGATTGGTGAGACTTCAAACTCTTCGGAGATATTTTGAAAATTGAAGGATGAGAGATGCCAAGTCCACTCATGAGTTTATTACAAGGGCTCAAACTACTATCAATCATCCTAAAATGCATGGGAAAACTATGACAAAGAAAAAAATTATAGAGAAGATTATGAGATCTCTTCCTCCAAAATTTGATCGAGTGGTCATAGCCATTGAAGAGAGTAAAGAAACATCTACCCTTAAAATTGAAGAGTTGATAGATTCTTTGCAATCACGGGAAGAGCACATGTGGTATTCAACAGAGAATCTAGTGCAAGTCTTCTACATCAAGAGAATGTAGTAGAGCATAAGGAAGAGGAATTACCAAAGGAAGAGGAAGAAGTTTTGAGGATCAAAGAAGTATCCAATGCAGATATTGTGAAAGGTATGGACATTATAGATCTAAATGTAGAATGAAAAAAGCTAGTTTGAAAAATTCAAGAGCTAATTATACTGAAGAATCTCTTTGAGATGCAAAGAACTTCGCGTTCTTCTCATGCAATTTGAAAAAGAACCTCAAAAGGACATGTTTTCTTGATAGTGGGTGCTCAAATCATATGATAGGTAAATCTTATCTCTTTGTCTAATTAGATGAAGTTGTGAGAAGTCTTGAGTCAAATTTGGTGATGATAAAGAGGTTGATGTTATGGGACAAGGTAACCTTGCAATGAAAACAAAGTGAGAAATCAATACTTATATTCATGACACTTTGCAAGCGCCCAAGTTATATCATAATTTTTTGAGTATTGGGCATATTGTAGCAAAAAATATAAGGTTTTTTTTAAGGATAAAAAAGCTACAAAGTTTTTGATAAATTAGTTAACCACCATCTTTTAGAAAAGGCTTGTATTCTAGAGAATAGATTGTTTACTCTCACTTTGGTTTCCACTAATATCCATGCTCTTAAGGAAGCCATAAATGATTCATGGTTATGAAATCAAAGGTATTGTCATTTAAATTTTTAGGGCTTAAGTTTGCTTCATAAAAAAGACATGGTGAGAGGACTTCCTCTCATTTAGGGAAAAGAAGAAGTTTATTCAGGGTGTGCTATTGGTAAGAAACATTGAGAAATTTTTCTGGTGAACAAGTCATGGAGGGCAAGATCTCCTCTAGAGCTTGTGCATTATGACATTTGTGGTACTATGGAAGAGGAATCCATGGGTAAGAATATCTATTTTTTGAATTTTATTAATGATTTATCATGCCACACATGGGTTTATTTCCTTAAGAAGAAATCTAAAGCACTTCGATGCTTCAAGTACTATACAACTATGGTAGAAAAGAAAAGTGAGTATTCCATTAAAACACTCAGAATTGATAAAGTGGGAGAATTCATCCCCAGAGAGTTTTCTTATTTTTTTGATATGCATGGCATTCAAAGATAGCTTACGAAAACCTTTACCCCCCAGCACAATGGTATCATAGAAAGAAAGAAATCTACCATTATGGAGATGGCATGAAGTATGTTAAAGTCTAAGAGCCTTCCAAATTCCTTTTGGGGAGTTACAATGGAAATGACAATTTATATTTTGAGTTGAAGCCCAACAAAAGTGCTATAGAATATTACTTCAAAGGAAGCCTAGAGTGGTTACAAGCCTTCAATAACTTAATGTCATGTATTTGATTTCCCTAAATATTTTCATGTTCCTATTCAAAAGATGAAAAAGTTGGATACTAAATCCCAACATTGTATCTTTGTGGGTTATACTAACTCTAGCAAAGGTTATTAGTTTTATGAACCTAACACAAAGCAATGGATTATTAGTTGAGATGTGATTTTTGATGAAGGGGGAGTAATAAAATGGAAGAAAAAATTTCATAAATCTACACCATTCATCATGGGTAATGAAGATGTTCAAGTCCCTCCTCTACACAAAGCTTAAGTGGAAGCTCAACCCAAGTCCACCAAGTTCACCAAGCTCCTCTTTTGGTGAAATTTAAAATTTGCTATCCAGTTCAAGTTATTTTCAAAAGGTATGAAGTTGAAATGAGATATATCAAATGAGTTCGAATGTAGAATTGATTGCTAAGTTTTTATCGTTAAGTTTTAGTAAATTTGAACCTTTTTTGTATGAAGAAGTCGTGATAGAACAAATGTGGATTGATGCTATTAATGAAGAGATGCATGCTATTGAGAAAAATGATATATGGGAACAAGTTCCACTTCCAAAGGACAAGTAGGTGATTGGTGTCAAATAGATTAACAAGGTGAAATGTCATGTTGATTGTTCCATGAAAAGACACAAAGTGAGACAAGTTTCCAAGGGATTCATAGAAACACCTAGAGTAGATTATTCAGAGACTTTGCCAAACTTGATACAGTTAAAAGTATGTTATCTATAGCTGCTCAAAATAAGTGGTCAATCTATCATATGGATGTAAAATCAGCTTTCTTGAATGGTTATATTGATGAATAGGTTTATGTGGATCAACCAATTAGCTATGAAATTTTAGGAAAAGAACACTTGATTTACAAGATGAAAAATTACTCTATGGGTCAAGTAAGCACCATTGATACTTATTTTTTGAAGAACAAATTCATTCAAAGTCCTTCAGAGCCAACCCTCTATATCTAACATGTTGGTAATTATATTCTAATTATTTTTCTTTATGTTGATGATCTCATTTTTACAAGTAATAGCCCATCCCTAATGGAGAAATTCAAAGAAGAAATGAAGCAAGCATTTGAGATGTTAGATATGGGACTAATGCATTATTTTCTTCGGGTAGAGGTGCAGGAACAACCTAATGGTATATCCATTTCTCAAACCAAGTATGTTGCTGATTTATTAAAGTGGTTTAGAATGATGTCATGCATGATAGTTTCTACTCTTGTAGCCCTTGGTGAAAAGTTAACCAAGGATGATCTGGAAGTCCCTATATAGATCCTACATTATACAAACTTTTGGTTGGGAGCCTAATATACCTTACTACAATGAGACCTTATATTATGTATGATGTGAGCCTCATTTCTTAGTTCATGCAAGATCTACATGAGTCTCATTGGTGAGATACAAAAAAGAATCTTAAGGCATGTGTGAGTGGTAGAAAAAAAATTTTCTTTCATTATTCTCCTAATGATAAGTTTGAGATGATTAGTTATATAGATTTTGATTGGGACAATCCAATAGATGATAAAAAATAAACCTATTGTTATGCTTTCTTGCTTTGTTTTGGAGTTTTTTCATGGAGTATTAAGAAGAAGGTGATAGTGACTCTCTCTTTTGAAAAAGCAGAGTATATTGTAGTAGCAACAACTATTTTTCAAGCAATATGGACTAGAAGGATTTTGGAAGATTTGCATTTAGTTCAAGAACATCCTAGAACCATGTTTTGTGATAAGAGTAATGCCATTGCAATGACCAAGAATCTAGTGTTTTATGCAAGATCAAAGCACATTGAAATCTACCATCATTTCATTCTAGATTTTGTTTAGGATGGTATAGTGGAGTTAGAGTTTTGGCCACTTCTATGCAAGTTATTGGTATCTTCACCAAAGCTCTCACTACATCCATCTTTACAACCTTGAGAAATCAACTCGATCTCATTCCCATTGTTCATGCAGGGGAGATTGAAGGCATGCACCACTACCTTCACCTCACGATGCTCGTGAAGGAATTCATTGGTCATGCATTAAATGCATTCTCAATAGAGATTCAATTCCATAGCATCATTCACATCATTCTTTTAATTTAGATTGTTTTATTTATTTCATGCTTAATAAAATTGCATGTTGCAGTTAGCCTTGTAGGAATTGGTTTTAATTATTTTTTAAGTAGTTTGGGAAAAATTGTGATTTTCATGCAATCTCTTTGCATGCTATTTTATTTAAGAAATTTTTATTGTAGTTATCAATATCTTCCTTCATCAGTATTCAAGGTTAAGATTTTTAGTTTTCCTTTATAATGTACTCTTTAATTTTAGAATTGATATGAAATCAATAAAAATGGATTTTTATTTTAATTCGTGTTTCTTTTATTTTATTAGTATAGCATAAGATATTTTATTTTCTAGATCCTCAATTGGTATCAAATAAGGTTCTAGAATTTATTTTTTCTTGTAGGTCAGGTAGCAATTCTCTCCAAGATATTTTAGAATGGAAAATGATGGTAATTTTCCATTCTAGCTTTCACTATTTTTTGGAGACAACAATGAATATTGGTGTATCAAGATGAAGACCCTACTATTATCTCAAGATCTTTTGAAATTAGTATAAGGGGGATACAAATAGCCTATAGACTAGAATGATTTGAATGCATTACCACACCCTCAAAAAAATCAGATGAAAGAAGACAAGAAGGAAAATCAAACTCTTTTCATCATTCAAATTGCATTTTATATATATCTATTTTCTGCTATTTAGTTGGCATGAAAAAGTCCAAGGATGCATGGGAGGTCCTTGAAACTACATACCAAGGATCTCACAAGATAAAATTGGTAAGACTTCAAACACTTCAAAGATATTTTTAAAATTTAAGGATGAGAGAAGCTGAGTCCACTCATGAGTTTATTATGAGGGCTCAAACTACTATCAATCATCTTAAAACTCAAGGGGAAATTATCAGAGAACAAAAATTAGTAGAGAATATTCTAAGATCTATTCCTCCAAAGTTTGATCTAGTGGTCATAACCATTGAATAGAGTAAAGACACATTTAACTTCAAAATTGAAGAGTTGATAGGTTCTTTGCAATCACAGGATGAGCACATGCCACATTCAACAAAGAATATAGTGCAAGCCTTCTAGTCTTTAGTCAAAATTGAAGCCAAACTTGTAACCCACTTTCAATCAAAAAAAACTCAAGGGGAGTCTTTTGCATTAGGAAAATGTGGAAGAGAACAAGGAAGAGGAATTACTAGAGGAAGAGGAAGAAGTTTTGAGGATTGACAAAGCATGCCATGTAGATATTATGAAATGTATGGACACTATGCATCTAAATGTAGAAAGGAAAAATCCAATTTGAATAAGTCAAAAGCCAACTATACCAAAGAATCTCTTGAAGATTCAAAGCAATCCACATTCTTCTCATGCAATTTTGAAAAAGATCCTCATAAGGATGTGTGGTTTCTTGATAGCATGTGCTCAAATCATATGACAGTTAAATTTGATCTCTTTGTCTAATTAGATGAATTTGTGAGAAGTCTTGAGTCAAAATTGGTGATGATAAATAAGTTGATGTTATGGGAAAAGGTACCCTTGCATTGAAAATAGAGAAGGGAGAAATCACTTATATTCATAACATTTTGCATGTTCCCTAGTTACATCATAATCTTTTGAATATTGGATAGCTTGTAAAAAAAATTTATAAGGTTTTTTTTTAGTATAACTCCTAAAAAGTTTTTAATAAATCAGCTAACCACCATCTTTTAGCAAAGGCTTTTATGATAGAGAATAGATTGTTTCCTCTCACTTTGGTTTCCATTAATATGCATTCTCTTAAGGAAACAACAGATGATTCATGGATATGGCATCAAAGGTGTGGTCATTTTCATTTCTAGGACTTAAGTTTGCTTCATAAAAAAGACACAGAGAGAGGACTTTCTACCATTTAGGAAAAAGAAGAATTTTATACAGGGCGTGCTCTTGGCAAGCAACATCGAGAAATTTTTCTAGTGAATAAGTCATGGAGGGAAAGATATCCTCTAGAGATTGTGCATTATGACATTTGTGGTACTATGCAAGAGGAAGCTATGGGTAAGAATATGAAGCACTTGGATGCTTCAAGTATTATATAGCTATGGCAGAAAAGAAAAGCTTGTATTCTATTAAAACACTCAGAAGTGATAGAGGTGGAGAATTCATCTCCAAATATATTCTAATTTTTGTGAGATGCATTGCATTCAAAGATAGCTTATGAAAACCTTTACCCTCAGAAGAATGGTATTGTAGAAAGAAAGAACTATACCATTATGGAGATGGCATGAAGTATGTTAAATTCTAACCTTCCAAATTCCCTTTGGGGAGTTGCAGTGGAAACCACAATTTATATTTTGAATCAAAGCCCAATAGAAGTGCTATAGAATATCACTTCAAAAGTATGTTTGAGTGGATACAAGCCCTTAGTAGCTCACTTTCATGTATTTTTTTTCCCTACATATGTTCATGTTCCTATTCAGAAGAGGAAAAAGTTGGATGCCAAATTCCAACTTTGCATGTTTGTGGGTTATTCTAACTCCAATGAAGGATATCAGTTTTATGAACCTAACACAAACCAATATATTATTAGTTGAGATGTGTTTTTTTATGAAGGGGGATTATGGAAATGGAAGAAATAATTTGATAAATCTACACCATTCATCATGGATAATGAAGATGTTCAAGTCCCTCCTCTCCCCACAAGCTCAAGTAGAAGCTCAAGCCTGAGTCTACCAAGATCACCAACCTATTTTTTAGGTGGAATTTCAAATTCACTATCCAATCCAAGTTCTTCACAAAAGATATGAAGTTTAAATGAGAAATGTCAAATGAGTTCTATTGCAAATTTGGTTGCTAACTTTGCATTATTAAGTTGTAATCAATTTTAACCTTTTGTGTATGAAGAAGTTGGGACAAAACACACATGGATTGATGCTATAAATGAAGAGATGTATTCTACTGAGAAAAATGATACATGTGAATTAGTTCCACTTCCAAAGGAAAAATAGTTGATTGGTGTGAAATGGATTTAGAAGGTGAAATATCATGTTGATGGTTTTGTGAAAAGACACAAAGATAGACTAGTTACCAAGGGATTGACACAAACACTTGGAGTAGACTATTCAAAGACTTTTCCTCCAGTTTCTAGATTTGATTCAGTTAAAATTATATTATCTATATCTGCTCAAAATAAGTGGCCAATCTATTAGATGGATGTAGAATCAACTTTCCTAAATGGTTATATTCATGAATAGGTTTATGTGGATTTTCCTATTGGCTATGAAATTTTAGCAAAAGAACAGTTGGCTCACAAGCTGAAAAAACACTCTATGGGTTGAAGTAAGCACCATGTGCTTGGTATGCATGAATTGAGACTACAAAATTGTGTGCAAGAACCTTTTTTTGTGCATTTATTCACATGGCTTCATCCAAGTTTTCACACAGTCCTGTGAGAATCTCCACACAAGATCTTGTAGATTTATCCTATTGTTAGAATCTTGTACTTCTATCAATGTAGCACATCCTTGTATGTCTTTGAACAAGTCCTCACACAAGAAAATTTTGAAAAATCTAATTTTTTGAATCTTAGTGTACTTCATTTTGTTTCCTCATGTGATTCCTTGAGAATCCTCACATGATATCTTGTACTGAAAACTGTCAAATTGTCTGTCAGGGCTATATGTGCTCTAAGTCTGATCTGTATCTACAATATTTTACCACTTCTCTATCTAAAAATAGTGGAAAAAAATGACATTTTTCTTAGCTAACAACTTGTGACCTACTGAAAAACTCATCTCAGTACATGTTTATCTTATTCTATCCTTTTGTGTTTGTCATACTTTGTGTCAGGATAGTCATAATTCTTGGTTATTCTAGCCATTACTTAGATAACTTGTACCCAAGTATACAACACTCTTATCTCACTTTGAGGCTACTTTCTTGTGTGGTCCTTATCTAGGATTTTTCTTTTTTTCATTATCTGTGGATGCAAGAATTACGCTATTCCTCTGTCTGCAGTGGGCTTATGTTCCAAAACTTGGTTATCACTACGTGAAACATAGTACATCAAAATGGCTAGAAATAAAAACACTCAGTCTAATGTTCCTAATGAGAAAGAAAGGATTCTAATTGCCAACATGAAGAAAAAAATTGAAAAAATAAGTGCTCAACATCAAAGATTAAAAGAAGAAGAAGAAGATATATCATTGAGCACATTCTCCGTACAACGTTATTCCAGTTCCTTTAAAGACATTGATCCATGAACTTCTTATGATGTTGAAACCAAATCATTGGGAAATAATGCAACCACACCCAAGAAATCTAAAGGTATCTTTGAAAAAAAACCTTGGGAGTTTAAACCAAAGCATGATTCCACACCTTGGGGAAAACCTTACGATTTAACCTTGGAAGAACTTCTTGAAGAAAAACTCATTGTTTTACCTAATGTCACTTTGGCAAGAGTTTCCTTTATGAGTAACTATTGTGCTTATCATAGACATAACTTACATAAAACTTCACATTGTGAGGAGCTGAAAAACAAGATCCAAGATCTCGTTGATAATGGCATAATTCAAAAATCTAAGCTCTCATCTACTAAAGATTCTACTCTCAAGAAGGATCAACATCATGAAACCAAGTCTAGTAATGGTTCAAATGCATCTTCTACTTCTTCCAACATGCCATCACCTTCTAAAGCATCTAAGATTTTCAACACATATTCACCAAACAAAGAATTTGTTACTCCCCTTGTTGACTATGTGTATCCTCAAGGATTGTGTTTAAAAGAAACTCAAGCCAACAAATATTGGGCTGCAAGTCTTTTCACTACCTAATTCACAGATCATATGTCTTCATGCCCTACTATGCATTTGAATTCTACTCCAAGTAAATTCTCTTATGAACTTCAAGAGCCCATTATGTAGACTCCAGAAATATATTTGAATATAGATTTAGATACTCCCTCATCCTTGGAATTGGTTTCATGTCAAGAGGGCTGCTTAAACAATGAAGAAACAAGTGTTGATCAAGACCAAGATTCCTTCATCCCCTTCCAAATCTTCCAAGATCTCATGCCTGCATTTCAAGACCCACATAGTCCTCCATCTCCCATATCATGCACCCCTAGTAAGAAAGATCAAGATATTCCTTCCACCATCTCTAAGGAGATTACTAGAGACCAAGAGAAGGATACTTTTCCTATGCTACCTAAAATTCCTTTTGAAGAGAAAAGTGTTCCCTCACCCTCTTATTCTTCTTCCCTACATTCACTTCAAAAATATGCTCAGGTTTTAGATACTCCTATAAAAGGTATTGCTCCTATAATAGTTACTCATAAATCTATTGATGCCTTTGGTCATGTTTCTTACTCTAAAGATGTCGATATCCCTACTCATGGTCCATTCACATTTTCTAAATCTATCCTTGGTCCCCATCTATCTAGGATAAAACTTTCAAGTCTTCCATCCATATTGGGACCTTATGCTTCTCTATCTCCTACTTCCATTCTTAGCTCATTACATGTCCCTTCTACCCTACTTCAAGATCAACAAAAATACACATACTTAAACTCTTCACATTCACCTTTCTGTCTAAACTAGTCATATTCACCTCCTTCATCCACAAGTCCCAAGTCCTCTAGAAGCAATTTGAATGATCAACTGAAACACAAGTGCATGAATTCATCTTCAAAAGTTCACTATGTCTCCTCTAATCGACATCTGAATATTAAGAAAGAAAAATTGCGAAAGAGACTGCAAAGGTCCACTATTCAAAGAGCTCAACCAAAGAAAGTATAGGTTCTTAAATCTATTATTGAAGAAATGTGCTCCAAAGCATCTAATGAAAAATTAAAAGTTGTATGGATTCCCAAGTCTCTTTTGGAGGACTTGAATATTGAAAACGAATCAAAGTTGACATTCAAGTTTCCAAAGGGTTCCACTCCATCTTCTTCCCAACATCTTCCTAAAAAGGCTTCAAAACCTTCTACTCCACCTTTCTCCAAAATGGTTGTGCTACCTCATATATCTAAGCCTCAATCTATTTCATCCATGATTTCTCTATTATTTCATCACCCTTCAAGGTGTGTTTCAATGTTGATCCTAACTAATATCTCATCCACCCTCATGAAATCCTCTAAACCTTATGCCTACTTACTATCCTTGCTCATTTTAGTCTTCTAAAACCAGTAACCTTATCCTCCATTTGCCTATCATTTTCTTATCATTTCCCTTCCATTACCTTATTCAACATCTTTGAGAATACCTTGCTATGGCCTTGGCTTATCATAACTTATCTCTCTTATAGGAATGCTATCTAACTTGAGAAAGCTTGAGCTCTTTCTAAAATTTAAAAAATTTAAAAAAAAAAACAATTATTTAAAAAATGAAAAAGTGCCTTGGTAAAAACCACTTCTTGTGGCACCTTGGTAGCAAACGTAAAGATAAATAAATCCATCATATGGTGAAAACCACTTCTTGTGGCACCTTGGATAAGTACCATGATGAAACCCTGGTAAACAAGTGTCATGAATAATTCTTCCATTCATGACATCCTATC
The DNA here is from genome assembly GCA_028749045.1 of Cupressus sempervirens. Taxonomy (NCBI): domain Eukaryota; kingdom Viridiplantae; phylum Streptophyta; class Pinopsida; order Cupressales; family Cupressaceae; genus Cupressus; species Cupressus sempervirens. Next base: position 713,855,726 of record CM053786.1, on the reverse strand, counting down.
ATGATCTTACTTGCCCTTAAGATGTCCTCAATCTCGAATTCATTCACTCATAACCTCCATAACAAACTTTTCTATCTTATTTAGTTAACCCTTTGGTCTTGATGAATGAAAGAAAGAACAAAACTTGGTTCTTATCAATCTCTTGACATGGTCATTTTCTCAAATTACTTAGATGATATTCTTCCTTACACCATGAGCTTATGTTGTTATATCCTTTTTCCCTAGCTTGGGTAATCTTGTGAAAAATTTCCTTGAGGGTAACATTCACCACTTCATACTCCTTGCCTATCCATCTATGCTTATCCACTAGCTTTCTACTACATCTCATCCTACACCTTGATAGACATTGGAACAAAATGATATGATCTTGCTTGAGAGCTAGTAATCTTTGAAAAACTAAAAATTGCAAAATGTTCTAAAAAAAATCTAAAAATTGTAAAAAGTCCTAAAAAAAATCATTACTTTGGTGAAAACCTAGCGATAGGTGACTTGGTAATAGCAAAAACATTTGAAAAACTCAAAAATACAAGAAAAAAAAAGCATAGAAAAATTCAAAAAGTAAAAGGGTGTCATTGGTGAAAACCTAGAAATAGGCATCATGGTAGCAAAAAAAGAATCTCTGCCAAGGAGGTGAAAACCTAGTAAACAGGTGCCACTTGTTCAAATGCTATATATTGCAGCACAAACTTTTGGCTTCATGTACAGTCACTTTCCTACTTTAGTTTCTTGCTTTCACTCATGTATCCATGGATTGAGTCTTGTCATAACTCGGGGGCAACCCCCTATAGTGTCATAGGAATCTCTTGTGATAGTCACCATTTATTCTAACTATGTCTTCCTAGTGTTGCTAGTGTCACTTTTGAGATTCCTCTCATGGAAGATCTCTCTCACGTTAGTCACTAGTTGTTCTAAGTATGTCTGCCTACTATCACTAGTGCCACTTTTTGAGATTCCTCTCATGGAAGATCTATCTTGCTTCAGTCACCAGTTGTTCTAACTATATCTTCCTACTATCACTAGTGTCACTTAAAGATTCTTCTCATGGAATATTTCTCTCATGTCAATCACCAATTGTCCTAACTCTGTCTGCCTACTATCACTCGTGTCATTTTTGAGATTTCTCTCATGGAAGATCTCTCTTTTTTCAGTTACTAGTTGTTCTAACTATGTCTACCTATTGTCACATCTATCACTTTTTGACATTCTTCTCATGGAAGATCTCTCTCACATTAGTCACCAGTTGTTCTAGCTATGTCTGTCTATTGTTGATCAGTTCTTACTAAGGTTCTTGTTGAAGATTCCTCTTTGACTCTAGTCACCAGTTGTTCTAACTATGTTTGTCTATTGTTGTCACCCTACTAAAGATATTTATTTCAAACATGTTTTAAAAATTGACACTTGACATCAATCCTATAACATAGAAATTGAACTCAAAATGATGAATTTATTTGGAATATGCTAAGCTTTTCTTCTTCTTTTTTTCTTTTTTCTTTATCATGTCTCTTTGAGCAACTTGATGATGTCACTTTTGACTAGAGAAGTAAGGACTAGGGGCATGATAAATTTTTTCTTTCTATTTGTGGTTTAGTTCCAATGATCCGAAGTAGTCATATAAAGTGGGGTGTCCACTATAAGAGCCTTCATCTCATATTGGATGGCTATGTGTACCTTGACCCCTTTTATATGGACAAATCATTGAGGTTGGTTCTTCTCCTTGCTTGTTTGAGTGAATTCTCTATGCTATGGTAAATATTGATACTTGTCCTACTAAGTGAATGTATGGATCATTGTGAGTATACTTAAAACACTTCTATCTCAGGTTATGAATGTAAGGGTTGTTGCAGATAGAATACTTACTGATTACTTAACATAAGAAGAATCTCTTGTGTGTTCGGTGTGTTTACATGCAAGAAACATTTTGGTCATCCTAGAATTTATGCTTTGATGCTTATGTTAACTAATTTCTACATTAAAAGGGACAAATGTTTTGGTCATTCTAGCTTCTTTTGCCTCAAATGCTTACATTTAATCCTGACAAAACTATAATAGATTTCCTATTCATATTTGTATGATTGCAATGTTAGTGGGGATTCTATGACATCTAGGATTTTCTACAAGCTCAATGATGCTAATTATTAAAACTTGATAACCAAACCTAGGCTTGCATCTAGTTTAAGGTTACATCTAGTATAGGGTTGCATTGAATAAGCAAATGATTCGATTACAAATCTACTTGCATCCTTCATGGTGAGGAATTGTCAACTTTTTCAAAGTATCATGTTTCTTCATGACTGTACAAATGATCAATTAATCACCCTCTTGGCTAATTTGGTTTCTCTAAACCCATTTTTGGGATCAAATTCAAAATCTAACACACTTAAACAACTCAAATTTACACTTTAAATTTTTGGGACTGACATAATCAAATGCTTGTGTAGTCCATTATACTTTGTGTAACTCGTAATCATTTCATATCACATTTTCTTCAAAATTTCCAATAATATTCTGGAAAAAGTCAAATATGATCCAATCTGGTCAACTTTGGTTAAACTTGGTCTTTTAGATCTCGAAATCACTTCAAGTTTTAGACTTCAAAATTTCTTCAAATCATTCTAATCTCTTCTATATTCTTCAATATCTTTCAATCTACTACTTTACATCACATTTTTGGTGTGTCATCTTTCGATTTCGCTCCCAAGTGGGCAAGATGATTACATCATTGATTCTGAATTTCAACTCAATCTGAATCTTATGCCCTCATCACTCCGCGCATCTTATCACTCAAGGCATCTCACTCCCCTTTATCTTGCAATGTCATCTATCTCATCTTTTGATTAGTTGATCACATCTTATAAAATTTCTAGTCAAAGTTTGATGGACAAGTATCGGGACAATCTAAACCCTAACTCCTAAGGATCAAATCTTGTTTTGAGGATGATTCTACAACTCATGATTGGATCTTTCTATATTTTATGGACCACTATTCAAGTTTTCTATCTGGACTCTAGGGAATTAAGTTATGTTCTAGAGATAATTCCAGATTCTTGCTAAGGATTAAGCTTTATTCTAGAGATAATCCTAAATTTTGTTGAGAATTAAGCCTTGTTCTAGGGATAATTCTATGAATCATGATTAATCTTGTCATCTTTTAATGGACACGTATCAGGACAGTCTAAACCTTGACTCCTGAGAGTTGAGTCTCATTTTGGGAACAATTCTATGAAATCTAAAAATCTTTGTGCTATCAACTTTGGTATCTAGGTGTTCTATCTAGATCCCTTAAGGTTAAGCTTCATTCTAGAGATAACCTATAAAAGCTTATTGATCTCAATATCTAGGTGTTATATTTGGATCCCCTAAGGTTAAGCTTCATTTTGAATATAATCTTTAAAAACTTATCAATTGGTCCCCGTATTTTCAATTTTGGAACCAATTTCATTTCTTGATATATGCTTCATACTTTTGATTTCTTTGAATTGAATATGCTACTTGCACATTCATTCAAAGAGAGGCAAATGTAATACCCCAAAATTGGCACATTACCATGTTAACCAACTTGGGTTTATTCAACTATTCTTAAGTGCTTTTTTACTGGGCAATTCTATTTCTGATAATCGCTACTTGACCTAGGTGTCAAATGTAGAAAACCCTAATTTTCATTAATCACACTATTTATTTAATTGCAAGGTATCGACTCAAATTAACTACATAAACCTATTGATTTAATTAATTGATTTATTTATTTTTATTTTTTATTTTTTGATTGATTTAATTTAATTTAATTATAAGTGTTCTACTTTAATTAAATTAAAATTACCTCTTTAAGCTAATGTACAAAAGAATTAAATACATTTGATTTAATAAGACATCTCATCTTTTTAATTATTGAATTTAATTATTGAATTAATTAAAGTTTATCCATTTATGAGGTCATATTCTATTTTATTAAATTAAATATTCTCTCCAAAACCCTCTCTTCAGTTCAGAAATGGAAACTTTGGGTGAACTAAAATTAGAAAAGGAATTAAATTAGTTAACTACTTTTATCACTCAAATTAAATTAGTTAAATCCTTTTATCACTCAAATTAAATTAGTTAAGTCTTTTTATCACTCAAAGACAACTAGTTAACTCCCTTTTCATTAGGAAGTTTCTATTATGACTGAGTCTCCTCTTCAATCTTGATCGTCCATTCTGATTAATCTCGATCGTTGATCACCTCTTGGATTCTATTTAAGAAGCTCTACATTCCTCATTATAGAAGTTGAAAATTGGAATTTGCATTAAACTTATCATAAAATACCTACTCAATTTTCTCTTGCATTCTTAGCTTAATTCTTGCATATCTATTTCATTACAGTTTAACAATGCATCCATTTAGATTAATTGTTCTTTCTTATTCTTAGAATAATCTTGCATACATTTAGAATAATCTGCATTCTCATTTAGCTACAAAATCCTTTGTTCTAGAGGTCTGATTGCCTGCTTCTTGTTCTTAGAGAAAAGGAAAAAATCCTTCTAGTTAGAAGGAAATAGGTCACATTGTTGGATTTACTGGGGTGAATAATCTCATATTCATTCTAGGACAATCTTTTGGATAATGACCATGTTGAAGTGTCTGTGAGGATCTCAGGCCCACAATTCACATATACATTGCTATTTCATGGAGGCAAAGAAAGAAGCTCTCTAAAATAGCACAATTGCAAGAAAGGAAGCTTTCCAAAATTGAAATTTTTTCTATTCTGGAAAGGGCATGACAATCATTTTTTGTCATTAATTTTCAAATAACTATTTCAGCCGAAAATGTTACAGTTGAAATCATTTCGGTTGTAACCATTTTACCACCTTCACACCATGTCAATGCCACTTGGCACCACATGGGTTTGGCCCTAACACTTCCAGCCATAACTATTTTGGTCATAACCCTGTTGAATATCCTCAAGGGCAGCATAGTTTTTTACTTTTACCCTGATACACTAAGGATACTATGACACATCAATCAATAAACCAAATATTAAATATAACACAAGTATGCATCAAATATATTGACATCAATGAAAATCATTAATTATAACCACATGATTCATAGTCATAGTCCAACATACTACTGTGCATATGTAAAACTAAAATAAAACCATAAACTTATCTATCCTTAACAAAATTTGTATAATTTGCTTACATGTCTATGTATATGTTTTATACAACATTGGACTTCTCTAGACTAGTACCTCTATGTTTTGATTCTTAACATGAAACTAAAATAATTAGAAACCTTTAGTAGCAATCTCAAGTATAGTTAATTGGGAGATAAAATCCTTCAAGAGTCTTTTCAACAGCTTCAAATTAAGAAATAAGATATTGTAGTTGTCATAGCATTTGCTGATTTAATGTGTAATATTCTTAATAATATAACACTAATAGTTTTCACTTTAAAATTATTAGTATCAATTAGAATACCAATGTATTCCTTCAAATAAAAATAAACTGATCTTGAGATGCCACAGTAACAGCAATAAAACATTATTAGTGCACAACTACTGCTATGAATCTTTTTCACTTCACAACAAAATGAATGTCCATATGACATGATATCTGAAACTATAGAAATCAAACCTTGATTTAATGTGTAATATTCTTAATAATATAACACTAATAGTTTTCACTTTAAAATTATTAGTATCAATTAGAATACCAATGTATTCCTTCAAATAAAAATAAACTGATCTTGAGATGCCACAGTAACAGCAATAAAACATTATTATTGCACAACTACTGCTATGAATCTTTTTCACTTCACAACAAAATGAATGTCCATATGACATGATATCTGAAACTATAGAAATCAAACCTTTATTTTAAACAAGAAACTTTAATAACTGTTAAAAATACAAGTGATTTAAATTTGTCTTATAAGATTTTGAGGGACTCGGCTACTGAATCCTCCTACTTCTAACAAATATACAAAGGTGATCTCGCCATACTATCGGTGAGTTTGCCAAATCTTACTATCTATCTCTCTTATGGAGAATCTGTAGACAATAATCTTAGGAATCAAGTCTAGAGTGTGATGTTTAACCTGTCCCATCTTCTTCACCAGCCTTAAGCATCACACACTAAGGAAGAAATTAAGGTTGGAAAAATAAGCCAACTTTGACTATTTAACACTTTTAATGTAGGAATCAAACCTTAGAATGTGATGTTTAAGCTGTCCCATCGTGAGACTCATTAGATCACATTATAGTTTTCTACACCTTATAGTTTTCTACAGAGATCTATGAAACTCTCATAACAATGGAGAAATCAGTGATCAGCAGCCATAAAAATGCTAATACATGGCTTGCCTTTGTACATTGTTAAGATTCGATCGAGCTGGCGAGCAATAAAACGAGGTAAACCAAAGTGGTGGGAAGCTCCCTTAAATTTTGAAATATTACATTCGTCAGATTCGGAGGCACTGCAAGAAAAATCGCTGGATTCACCTGACACTCCTACCCTGCGTTTGGCGATGGAAGGAGATACGTAATGATAACACTGATGAAAAATAGAAAGATGAAGAGGATATTAACCATAGCGAGAATAAAATTATGAGCATGAATCTATCATAGATGCAAAACAGTCAATGAGAATCGAAAAACACTTGGCTGCTACATTGTGCACCTCAGATTTTCAGAATCATGCCGACAGAGCTAATTTTAGATGGGTTTTCCATCGATTGTGCCAATAAATATCCTATCTTGGATTAGCTAAATCTGTCTTTCCTTGGCATTTATTCCTGCCAGAACGATATGGCCATATAACCCACTTCTCGCTGTCTTAATATTCATACAAGGAGCTTATGTTCTAGGATTCCCAACCATTTATTTTTTATCTGATAGATATATTAATTGTGTATGTGCATGCAATATATTTCCTAGTGGAGAGAGCTTAAAAATAGGACTGTATACACTAGTTTGATAGGAATAAGTTTTTGCAGAGTTGTATATGTGAGAACATATGTTGTTAAGGATAGTGGTGGTTGGGAATATCGATGTGGCTGTGAATACATTGGATACATGTTGTGTATGTCTAGAGAGATATATCTTATGTGTATGTGTCCATTGACCTATAGGACAAGTTAGGCTTCTATTGAAGATAGTTTTTAACGTTTGTATAGCTCAATAATGTGTGTATCAGGTTGTCTAAGTTACAATATGTGCATCTCCTATTTGAAACTATAATCTTTCTAACTTATGAGTTCATTGATTGTTTTCCAGTGATATATTTCGATTCATGTATGCTTCCTGGCTTTACATAGATAATCGAGTGCTCGTTTTGAATCATAACGTAGGGGTCCAATACAAAAATAATTGAGTGTTGGTTTTGAATCATAAATTAGGGTTCCAAATGTGTTTTGGCGAAAGTAGTTTATTGCGCTATCAAATAATGTCCTGTGCTTTTGCTGCATGACTTCAATTGAGAGAAAAACTTCATCTAGAGTCGTGTTTGGGATTTGAGAACTGGTTTTGTGAAGTGGGATTGTGTAGCTCAAGGATATGGATTGCTGGGATAAGGACGAAACAGAGCTTGAACTGATGCTCTGCTGCCCCCCTGTGAAGAGAAAAAGAAGAAGTAGTTGCACTCTGGATTTGTTCAATGGGAGTTCCTGTGAGACTATTGAAGGAACTACAGAGAATCCGAATAGTAGAAATAACAGTAGCTCTAAGGAATTGAAGGAGCAAGATCTTATCAGTAGTCTAATGAAGAGTTCAAGTAGCTGTAAGGACAATAGTTCAGTTTCTTTCATCAACGGTGTGGATTGCACACTCTCTCTGGGCATGCCCCATAATGGACTATCTCCAGAGGAACAAAACCCCATGGACATGCTAAAGCAAAGGACCATGCAAGGTAGCTTCAACTTCATTGAGAAAATGCAGTCTAAACTTCTTTCACACAAGGTACCACTCTCATTTCATTTTTTTGCTAAAGAATGTTTTGAGAATAAGTTAAGTTTTTTGTACTATTAAGGGTGAAGCTTGTTGAAACTGAAAACATTAGCAATTTTGTCAGCCTGATTTAACATATTATATTTGATTTCTTGTTCTCATAACAGGTAAAGAATTCTCACATGGAAGCTTCACACAACACAGCAGCCACATTTGGTGGTTTGTATGAAATATCATCATCAGTAAACAACAATGTTAATAGATCCCAACTCTACAAGTCTCATTGTGGTGCCATAGCCAATGCTACTACAACTTCCTACCCCATAGCTTGGTTTCCAATAGCTCATTCTGGATCAAAGTTTACGGATTTCAAGGACATTTTGACACATAGAAACCATGCAAGAGATTTCAGACTAAAGAAAAGTGATAGAAACCCCACAAGCAATATTAATGGCAGCTCCACCAGAATAGTGCAACAGAATCAGCAAAGTAATATTACTTCACATGGCTCAGGAAGAAGGTGTTCTACATGCCACACCAATACTACACCATTGTGGAGGAACGGTCCAAAGGGTCCCAAGGTAAATTTAATAAAACTTATATCTTGAAGATACAATCAAATAATTCAAGATCTTTGCTCTTAAGTTTCTGATTTGAACACCTTAAATAAATGTACATTAATACCCACATCTAGGGATTTGTTTTTTTATACAATCATACTGATCAATTTAGTTACAATATATGTCTTTAACAATCAGCACATATTATTTCTCATTAGATATATGAAGATCTCTGCCAATTAATATTTGTTTTCTCTGATGGGTTGATTAACAGTCTTTATGCAATGCATGTGGCATCCGGTACAAGAAAGAAGAGAGACGTGTTGCATCCGCTATGGCTGCTGCAACAGAGAATAAAATGGATTTGTAAATAATAATAATAAGATTGCCACTTCTTAAAGGCATAAGTTGATCTACAACCCTGGAATTATTGATATTCCATTTTTATTTATTGATTGAATAGGTTTAGAAGGAGCAGATTTGAGAGTTAATTGTTAGAGAATCAGTTCACAGAGAAATTGCGACTTAGATGGGTGTCTTGGCTTAAAATGTTATCCTTAAGCTAAAATTTCTCATGAACTCTCCCTCTTCATTTCTATATTCTTACCATTTTTAAACCAATTGAAAGGCCATCTGTGTCTTGTATGTAGAGATGGAAAAACCTTTCTCAGTGATGTCTTATAGATTTTTCAAAAATTCCTTTCAGCCATGATCTGTGTTTTATTATAGCCTATAATGGATCATTGCACTCAAAATAATTAGATACATGTGTCACTTGTAAATTTTCTCTATCGTGATCTGCAATGGAAGGAAAGCATAAATTTTTAACCTTCTCCTTCTTCCCAAATCAAAATGTTATCGTCTTAGCTATTCAGAATCCGATGATGTTTATTACATTTTATAAATCATATGAACTGATATTATTTCAATATTCTTTCATTATGAGATGCAACATTATATATTTTTCAATATTCTATTGATTAATTATATAGCCAGTTAATCAATAATTAACAAGATGCTCATGAAGTTAAGAAGAATGTTATTTCAAAATGATTGGCATAATTTATGCTCAAATTTCAATTGAAGAATAAATAATTTTGAATAATTCTACCATATATCAAGTCTTGATGAATGCATAATGAGGCCAAGATAGTTTATATGTTCCATTCACTATTAAAATCAACCTTCTCAATATAATTATAGAGAGAAATAGTATATATTTTAAAAACAAATCGACCATACATTTTGTGCCATCTCTAATATTTGTTTATAGTAAACATGTTTTGAACTAATTATGATCTCTTCAAAGTGTGAATTATGCAAAAACTCTTCATTTCAATAGGACATGACTCCTCAACTAAATGGTTAAAATTTTATTTTTTTCAAGTAAACATAATGTATTTGAAAACATTTATGGAATAATTTGTATTACATATATAATGATAAACAATGTTGATTTTAAGAGAATGGAAAAATTTAAACTTTCCTTTTTTCAACTAATTACTTTTCTCCCTAAATGTTCCTTTTCTTTTTTGGTGCACACAGATGTCCATCCATCCATTCATCCATCTATCTATCTATAGGGTTTATAGAAGAAAATGTTTATTGAGGGTATTGAAAGGTGAAAAAGTAGAGTCAGGGTAATATTTTTTGAAAATAAGACATTAAGTTAATTTCCCCTAGGAGAGATTCAGGAAGGAGCCCTAAAACATCTTCCTCATAAAAACCTTTCACTTAATTCAACGAAGAAAGGAGTATAAAAACTTAATAGTGAATTTTGAAAGGCTTCATAAAACCTATGAGCACAAGGGCTATCTAGAAAAGACATGGAAATAGACTACTAATACAATAAAAAAAATCTTTTTGGAAGGTATTCCAAAGCAATAAATGTTCACAGCATTGTTAATTTCTAAAAGAGCACTCAAAGAGCATGGAAAGGATGGACACCTAGCTATAGTGAGTTAAGCCAATCCCCTACCATCCACCCTATCACTATCAATAGAATGGTTCTATGGCTATGGCTATGGTACTACCTATAGATAGATAGTATGACTTTCATCTTCATGCCCTACCCCTTGCATACATAGCCAAAACCTACTTATCATTCCGGTAGGCATGCAAGATGAGGGTAGGGATAAAACAACTTTAAGAAGTTCTGCTAATCAATCCATTTTGTAACAACACAACTTTGAGATGATAAGTTCCGCCTATTAGGGTGATCTTACCTATAGAAAGTAGGGCCGCCCTTTAGAATAGTAGTGGGATCTCTCTCACTTTTCAAAATTGTACTTCGCATTGATATAGTTTATTAGATTCATGTTATATAAGTAATAGGGTGATGCAATAAAAAAGAATTATAACTTTTAAAATCCATCCTAAAACCTTTTCCCAATGAGACTACCTATTACAAGTGAGCCTTCTATAAATAAATGTGTTTATAGGAGTGAAAAGGGGAAGAAGAGTTACTAAAATCATTTTTTTAATATTACCAACAACCAACATAGAAAGGACCACCTTAAAAATATTAATACAAGAAGAATAAGAACTAATGGGAGTCATATCTCTAGGATACCTAGAAGAAAGATGAGTTAAAGGACCAAATATAGAGACCTTAGAGGAAAATAGAGACACCTATTAAAAACTAGATGTCTTATGATAAGAAGTTACATGAGAAGAATATCCCTTTTTGATATAACACATATAGAGATACCAACCTTTTGCATGCCATTAATACCAATAAATCACTACTAAACTAGACCCCATTCCAATAAGGATTCCATCATTCATCAAAACCTACATAACACTGATCTCCTAGAATACCCACCTCTAAATTACATAATTAAATCAAGCTTTATCTCAAGGATGATAGGGACCACTTCCAAAGAGAACCCACTAGAATAAATTATAGAGCTTAACAAATAGATACAAAAATAAAAAACCAAGGAAAAACCAAGTATAAATAATAGGAAGTTCCCAAGTTAAACTCATAACTTCTTAAGATATAATATTTATAGCACTAGATGATACAACTCAAGAAACTATAAACAACTCAAGAAACTATGTAAGAGAGGCCAAAAATACCATTAATGATTGATGAGACACAATTAAACCCAGATATCAAGGGAGAATAAATCCTCATCTCCAAGAAAAGAGTAACCCCAAAAACAAGGGAGTAGATCCAAAGAAAGAAAAATCCTTGTGGAAAAACTTGTAATAAATCAAGGAAACCACCTATGAATACTAAAATAAAGAAGCCATGATGTGACACATTGATACAAGCAGATGTGTAAGCAAGGTAATAAAGTGAAGATCCAAACAAGCAAGAGGCATAGTAAAATATTCCTAAAATTAAATTCCACCTAGATATTTTCAAAGAGCCTAAACTCTAGAAGGTAAAAGTCTTTAGAAACCTTCACTACTTAATCACTATTTAGGGGTAAAATAGAGATTCTTTAATAGGATGTAGATCTCCACTTTTCACCACTAAGCCATTCAAAGGACATGTAAAGGGAAAGAGATAATCCCCAAATATAATTCATCTTCATAACACAAATTAGATTACCATGACCCAAAAAGAGAAAGGGTTCCAATTCTAAATTTTAATTGTAAATAAGAATGTACTATAAGAAAATACTCTCTTTGACCCATGTGTTATAATGTGTATGAAAAATTGAATTAATTGATTGAATAATATAAATCTAGATGTTAAGTGTACACAATCAACCCAATTAAGATATAGACTCCACCTTAAAGTTTTCATTAATGATGAAATTTAGTTAGAAGAATCTAGAAGCCCTTAGTCAAGTGGGGAGTTATTGCAATTTTTAGGTAGTTGAGTTAGGAGCCTATTTAGTGGTAGATTTGAGGGTGAAATAGTGTTCACCCAACCTCTAGATTTAGAGAGTAAAGTCAAGATTGAAGATGAAGGAGGGATAGATCTTCTCAAAATTTAGTTTTCCATAACCATTTGTGAAGTTAGGAATCCTACAAGTTTGTATCTTCATTTTGTGTTTCATTTATTAAAGTAGGTTGTTGCATGTGTGTAATCGTGTCTATGATGAACATGTTAGGGATGGGATTTTGATAGGTTTTCTTAAATTTTTTCCTTTGTGTTTTACATTTTGATTTTTAAAGAAAACTGTAAGGATTTTTTTGGCATTACTCACCCTCGAATGGGGTAAAAGTGGCCATGTATGGGAGGAGGGCTTCAGTTGGACTCTGGACAGTACTGAGTCTCTCCTCATGATGAGGAGAGGGAAAGAGTAGAGCCCTACTTGTCAGTACAAACCATGTTTGTATTTTGGGAAATTGAGAAGTGAAAGAACAAAAGTTCTTGTGATATTAGCCTCAAAAGGGCATCTTTGAAGGAATAGAAGTTCTTGTGATATTTTCCTCGAAAGGGCATCTGCTATGGTGTTGTGACCGACTTCTCCTACCTTGGAAAAATCCACCTTCTCCCTAGTTTGGTTCAGTAATGAATCTATTGTGCAAACCTAGGATGGGATTAAATGGTTGATTGTGTCTTCATGTTAAAATTATTTGTGTCTTGGTTAGTTTCATTTTCTCCATGGCTACCTTGATGAAAATTGTATTTCATAGTGGCTACCTTGTTATGAACCAAAGCATGAATTCAGAGTTGGTTTTTTCAATTCTAATGTATGGGAGACTTCTCCTCGGGATAGTGATCCTGTTGTAAACTTCATTCTAAAATTTATGTCAAAATGACTATGATGGTGGGTTTTCTTCCCTAGCTCTTCCTTGACAGAGTCTTTGAATTAGGTTGTTAATAAAAATGATAGTTCCTTATATAAGAGAAGTTTCATTGTACTATTAAAATGTTTTCAATAGTTCTCCCATTGTAATTCTGATCTCTAAATAAAAATAAAACACACGGTTGTTTAAATCTTGATTTACATTATAGTGACAAATTTATTCCCGTGTATCTTTTATAAATGATGAAGGAATGAAAGGATTTTATCTTAAGTATATTTTGTGTGAATTTTCAATATGAGTTCAAGTGCAAATTAATACGGGAACATAGTCCTTGGATTAACCAACATTGGATATGATAAATTGCTAATAGACATGTTGACAAATCATAAGATTTAAATATAAGTCAGAATACATTCTTCTTACCTCTCAAGTTGCCCTTATAATTATGGTAAATGGTCCTAATATCATCACTAGGAAGTTAAAATTAAAATCATGTAACTTTTTCCTTTTACAAAATAAAGAAAGGAAAGAAAAAAATACTCAAAATGAGCATCTACAGGACGCTATTTAATACACAAAAGCTTGTTAAATTCAAAAAAAATCATAGAGAATATTTCTTCTATATTCCTCTCATTGGAATATTTAACCTACCTTATTGTATGATTAGTGCAAACCCCCAAATGTTAAGTAAGAAAGAATATTTATATATCCATGGACACCAATTTAAATAAAATTAGTAAAACAATTAAATTCTAAAAAGTAAGTGAATAAAAAAGGGACACCCCATGGGTCCCACATCCACCTCACCTCTTCACCCTTAAAATATCCTAAGTACATGCATGAGGTGACATGCCCTTCACTTTACAAAAAAGAAGAAGAAGTGAAAACCCCATCTTGTAAATATCCCAACCTTCCTATCACCATAAATACATTTTGAGCAGCTCTCCCATTTGGTCATCCATCCTCCTTGGCCTTGGTGAAACTTTTTGAATATTCTCTTTGCCATCTATACATGGGTGCTTATGATAGTCTTGACTTGCAGAGTGGACTTTTGAAAAAGGGGCATTGAGATTTGCTTTTTTCTTTAAAAAAAACTTCTTCAAACTTTACCCTTAGAACTTTAATGCTCTCCTTCCTTTCTACTTCCTTGGGATTCATGCATACCATTCAAGGGCTTTCTTGGGCAGAAAAATGCAGGCCTAGTTCAGCATGCAAGCCTTGCAATCTGCCCAAGACTTTGGGATGAGGAATGACAAGTTGCCAAGTGGGAGGTATGTTAGGAGTAGTTAGATAGTTAGTTAGTTAAGGGCTATAATAAAGTGTGATTAGTACTTATTTAAGTATAGTTAGTGTTTGATAAATAAAGATTAGTATTAGTTAAGTAGATTTATTTGGTTGCTAATAAAGTATAGTGTGGCTTAAATAAAATGCATGGATAAGTAGGTATAGTAAATTATATAATAAAATGAAAGGGGTTCCTTGGTTTAATGTGTTGAAAGGTATTGTGCATATGGGTTGGATGGGGTGGTTAGAATTAGTTAGTATTAGAAAGTGATTAGGATGTTAGGAAATTGTTGTGGGTTAGTAAAATTTATGTTTGTTAGTTTTTTTTATATTAGTGAATAGAGTTTTGCTAGTCAATAGGTAGTAATTTTTTGTTTTAATAGAAAGAAATAGTTAGGAATGTTTAGTGTTATTTTAAAAAATTTCTATTAAAACGGTATTTCATATTGGAGTTATATTACTAGAAGTTTTTATTTATTTATTTATTTTTTAGGCATGTGGAAGTAATTTAATATTTTAGAATAGTTCTTTTCAAAAAGTAATTTAAACGATTAAAGTGATAGAAGGGTTTCCATGAATGCTATTAATAAAGGTTCTAGGTATGTTAGAATTGTATAGAGACTTATTGAATAAGGTTAGTGATTAGTAACTAACATTTTGTTTGAAAACATTTATTATTATTATCGATATGTTAAAACAACGTTGTGTATTTCAATTTCAATGATTTTATATTGGAGTTGGTCTTGGCACTAGCTAGTGGTTAAGTATAGGAACTAGTAGTTATGGTTAGAAAGTAAGTGTATGGTTTAGTTTATAATTTAATAATAAAGTATTGGTTATTTAGTTCAAATTATTATGATAGGATTCAAAGGTAATTGAAGAGGTCCTATGTAGGAAATTCATTAGGGAAGTAGGAGGGTGTAAAGAGATGAAATGTTTATCGAATGTAATTACATGGGGAGCATTCAAATGCAATGATTAATTTTTATCATTAAATTATGATTGATTGGGAATCAATATTAAGGTTTTGTCTCACTTCCTAAGGGATGCAAGAGTAGTCCTTCTAGGAAAGTGAACTAACATAATGAAATAAATATATATGGAATCATGTCAAGACTAAGGTGTCTTATGTAATTTGTTGAATATATTAATCCAACTTAAGAACTTGGAAAACCTAGAAACTCTTGTAAACTAATCATGTTTCAAGAACTATTTTTATCATGTTGTCATATCTCTATATCCTTTTTCAATGGGTTGTATGTATTAAACATAGTGGATATTTAACTTTTTAAAACAAAAAAAAATTGTTGGTGTATTTTTGCCTCGAATTTTGGGCATGACATTTTGGAATCAAAGCCTAGGTTCGTAACACTTGCGCAACAATGGGTCCGTGTTAACTGTGGACTTTTATATATTATTATACGAAGCATGGATTTCTCCTTGCAGAATTTTAAGAAGCTAATGTAATTATTCTAAACAAGGATACTAATGAGTGAACATAAGAAAAACCTAAAATTGGTATCAACAATTATAAATGGACACCCATAAATAGATGACCCAGTCATAAGGACTTGAAATAACTGATTTGATGTAAGAATTTTACATTTGTATTAAGAAAATTTGTGATCTCATAACGAATTTGAAATTATATTGAACATGATCACCTTGGGGAAAACTAAATTAAGAACACTAAAACATCTTTCAATCATGTGAGTGGAGACAAGTAAATAACCTAGTAATCAAAGGCAAAGTGTTTCACATAACCTGTAGTAGAAGTCAAATTATGTCTGACCATATCACTCATGGAAGAATTGTAGTTCATATCAAATATGGAAGTGATCAAGTAGACTGCTATTGATTTATTCATTACTAAAATAAGTAAAGGGAACCTACAACCTTCATTAAATTTTGTACATTTGGATTAAAATGTTGAATAGATAAAATGAATGGTGAGTAAATAGGAAGGTAACACTTGAAAATGATACCATGTTATCAAGCTATTGAGATACCTCTAACTTATTTCAGTGTTAAAATGTATTGTTCTAGTAATCTTTGGAAATCAAACAAGAGCTCAATTAAAATATGCAAGTAACCTTTGGAAACCTCAAACAATAGGATTACTAATGCAAGAAACTATTCAACAAACAAGTTAGCTAGGAAAACACAAGGAATGGAAGTATCTCAGTCTACTATGAGGAATATAATCCTATTCAAGGAATAAATCTATCTAAATATATGGTGCTAAGAATGAAATTAAATGGAAAGAAGTATGTAACATATAGTTTTGAATAGGTAAGATAGAAAATGCAAACTTTTGAGTTAGGTTTATATGTGAGTCTATTTATGTTAGTAGTCTTATTGTATAAGCATGAGTAATACTAAATTGTAACTATCAAGTGAATACTTGTAGACTCTAGTATTGAAATTATTACATCAATTATAACCCTACAAGAGAAAGTAAAGTCATGATGAGTTCATCAACCTAATACGAACTAAAGGTTCAGGTATCAAAGTTAAGTATTAAGAGGATTATAAGCCACCAGGCATGATAAGAACAATGATGATGACCTATATTATTGGTAAGGAGATAGTTGTAAGATTGAATAAGTAAACCATGACATTTGGATAAGTAAACATTAACAACATCATAATAATGGTCTTACACCTACGTAGTTACAAACCTACAACATAAGGATGAATTAATAAGTCATTTATGACTAGGAGAACATGAAGTATGGATTATTGATAAGAAATATAGCATTTAGTACATTCTCAGATGATAAATAAGACTTGTTTAAATGATAGAATAATAAGGAAAGTGATATATATATATATATATATATATATATATATATATATGTATATATATATATATATATATATATATGTATATATATATATATATATATATATATATATAGAGAGAGAGAGAGAGAGAGAGAGAGAGAGAGGATCATACCAATTTGGTGAGAGTGATAACACAACTTCAACTGGTATATTATGGAAAATTTGACCTAAGAAAGATTATGGGTAGGAGCCCTAATGTCCAATTATAGTGAATTGAGGATAAGAGATTTGGTATTGTAACTACAACTCAAAGTACAACTCTACTGACACTGATATCCCCACATGTTTAGATTCTTCAAAAAGAAACCAACGTAACAAAAAGAGGATAGAAGGGGACTCATTTTAGTATCCTCGCATTTGCACTTTTGAGTGAGTTCTGATAGGAAAAACCCTATAGTACAACAAACCTTGATTATAGGGCAATGTCCATGAAGATAGGTATGTTGTTAGTATGTGGGATCAATCACAATTTGAGCAATATGGTCTTTAGACCACCATCTTATTTCAATTCAAGATCCCTCCAATGTATTTAGAGGACCTAAGATTTCTCCTTTCGTTTAGAGACCTTGGTATGGTCACATTATGTAAGTAATGTAAATTTTGTAAGTAATTGGACTTGTTTCCTTAATTGCTTGATTTTAGATGTTGGTATTTTAATGTTCTTTCTTTTTTTTGCCAACAATGTGATGTAGGGCTGTTTAGCCAACTTTATTATTGATGATTCTATTTTGCCTCTAGGTCATGCCTTTATTTCTTGATTAAAATCTTACTATTGTGGCCACTCTTTATTTCTTTTGTTTCAGACTTTTGCATCGGATGTTTCATCCTTGATGCTAAATTTAAATTTTGAGGCACCTTCTTCTAAATTTTGTTGGAAAAGTGACATATGATGGGATTGCAAAAGGGAAATATTGATAATTAAGTGGATGTATAGCATTAGGGTATGGGGTTATTAGTGAGAGTATTCATGTCGCACCCTCTCCCAAGACTTCAAGAATAGGACTAGTGATATCCATGGACTATTATGAGCAATGGGTTGCACCCCCAACATAAAACTAGCTAAGATTATGAGTTAATCTACTAAAATTTTAGATGCAAAATTTTCATGTGTAGTGAAGAAGTCATTTGATTTCCTATCATGAAGAGATATGCAATGGGAATTCTAGAATAAGAGTGATTAACTATACATAATGAGCCAAGTCGATTAATATAAAATCTCATTTAAGGGAGTCTCATACAACTATTACCCCAATGAGTATGTAGAATTTTGAACACCTTATGATATTATTATTTCTAGAGACTCAATAAGTATTTTATACTAGATTAGAATGTTTTTTATATGTGGCCAATATGTTTTAAGAAATTTTGACCTTGGAAAATGTACCCATGTCAAAATTAGTTGGTTATCGCCCCTCAGTATGTATAATCATTTTTTCAATAGGAATAAATTTTGGAATAAGTCTAGACAAGGTCTAGCATAGGATGAAATTTTTTAGTTGCACGACTTCCAGGAGAAAGTCAAAGGCTAGTGGGAAGGATGTAAGGTCCCTCCTCACATGTACTTATTAAATATGAATTTCTTTGTTAAATCTATTATAAGAAATTGGAATCAATATGAAGTAATGTTTTATGGTTTAGATGTCCTAATAGAAACTGAGATCAACTGATACATTCATGTTTTAAATACTTAGTGATTCAAGAACTACTATGTTATCTTGACAGTTTAAACATCAAATTTCACTAACAATGATATGAGGTGTTTCACCTTATGATGACAATGTTAATTATGGTACTTGGATTATTAGGTTATATGCATTCAGATAGTTTAGTATGTCCTGTTGATGATGTTTATGATGTTTAGGTATATGCATGTTTAATGAGGATTATTCTAGTATTTTGTTTCAAATTAACAAATAGGTTATGTTATACTAATTAGCATTTTGGATGCCATGGCGAGGTCAAATCTGGCTCTATATGCTCCCAATTTCTACAACACTCTAGATTTGGGCTAAGGAGATGAAGCAAGCATGGTCTCTAAATGTCTATGTGATGAGAAAATCTCCAAGTTTCTCTAATACCATGTAAGAATTTGCCTAAGGGAAAAATTCACCAAAGAACTAAGATCTCAAACACAAGCACAACTATAGACCAAAAAATAGATATGATCAATTAATTAGAGAATATCTGAATACATTGCTCTATTCAGAATGTGATGTTCAAACACACTAGGAGTGCCTGTATATAAAGGCCTCTTAGGAAGCACCTAGAATGTCTCTAGAAACAACCAGGAGATAAGACAACCAAGCACCTTATCCAACACTCTAGATGAATGGATAAGAATGACAAAGTGATATATGTGTGTAAAAAATTCCTATGTTGTAGACAACATGTGCTTAAAAGAGGTGCGGACCCATATGATTTCATCAAGACAGCTCACAAGAGTGCACAAAATCCTAAGTGTCTCAAAAATAAAATAATGCAAAATAATAAAATAATGCATTAACCTAAGTAAACTTAAGTAAGTGTAATAAGTGAATACTTATTTACACCAACAAGTGCAAACTCCCAAATGTTAAGAAAGGATATTTATATATCAATGGACACCAATTTAAATAAAATTAGTGAAAAAATTAAACTCTAAAAAGAAAGTGAATGAAAAGGGACACCCCATGGGTCCCACCTGCACCTCACCACTTTACCCTTAAAAAATCCTAAGTACATGCATGAGGTGACATGCCTTTCAATTTACCAAGAAAAAAGAAGTAAAGACCCCATCTTGTAAATATTTGAACCTTCCTATCTCCTTAAATGCATTTGGTACAGCTCTCCCATTGGGTTGTCCATCCTCCTTGGCCTTGGTGCAACATTTTGGATATTCTCTTTGCCATGTGTCCATGGGTACTTATGATAGTCTTGACTTGGAGAGTGGATGTTTTAAAAAGGGGCATTGATATTTGTTTTTTTTTTTTTTAAACTTCTTCAAACTTTACCCTTAGAACTTTAATGCTCTCCTTCCTTTCTACTTCCTTGGGATTCATGTGTACTATGTAAGGGCTGCCTTGGGCAGAAAAATGCAGGCCTAGGTCAGCATGCAAGCCTTGGAATCCACCCAAGACTTTGGGAAGAGGAATGACAAGTTGCCAAGTGTGGGGTAGGTTAGGAGTAAGATAGTTAGCTAGTTAAGGGCTGTAATAAAGTGTGATTAGTAGTTATTTAAGTATAGTTAGTGTTTGATAAATAAAGATTAGTAGTATTTAAGTAGATTTATTTAGTTGTTAATAAAGTATAGTGTGGTTTAAATAAAATGCATGCATAAGTTAGTATAGTAAATTATATAATAAAAAGAAAGGGGTTCCTTGGTTTAATGTGTTGAAAGGTATTATGTGTATGGGTTGGATGAGGTGGTTAGAATTAGTTAGTATTAAAAAGTGATTAGGACATTAGGAAATTGTTGTGGGTTAGTAAAATTTATATTTGTTAGTATTTTTTTTATTAGTGAATAGAGTTTTGGTTGTCAATAGGTAGGAATTTTTGTTTTAATAGAAACCAATAGTTAGGAATGTTTAGGTTTTTTTTTTAAATTTCTATTAAAATGGTATTTCATATTGGAGTTATATTACTGGAAGTTTTTATTTATTTATTTGTTAGACATGTGGAAGTAATTTAATATTTTAGAGAAGTTATTTTCGAAAAGAAATTTAAACAATTAAAGTGATAGAAAGGTTTCCATGAATGCTATTAATAAAGGTTCTATGTATGTTAGAATTGTATTGAGACTTATTCAATAAGGTTAGTGATTAGCGAATATGATTAGTATCTTATTTTTTGTTTGAAATCATTTATTATTATTATTAATATGTTAAAACAACATTGTGTATTTGAATTTCAATGATTTTATACTAAAGTTGGTCTTGACATTAGCTAGTGGTTAAGTATAGGAATGAGTAGTTATGGTTAGAAAGTAAGTGTATGGTTTAGTTTATAATTTAATAATAAAGTATTGGTTTCATTTAGTTTGAATTATTATGATAGGATTTGAAGGTAATTGAAGAGGTCCTATGTAGGCAATTCTTTAGGAAAGTAGGAGGGTGTGCAGAGATGAAATGTTTGTCGAATGTAATTACATGGGAAGCATTCAAATGTATTGATTAAGTTTTATCATTAAATTATGATTGATTGGGAATCAATATTAAGGTTCTAGCTCACTTCCTAAGGGATGCAGGAGTAGTCCTCCTAGGAAAGTGAATCGACATAATGAAATAAGTATATATGGAACCATGTCAAGAATAAGGTGCCTTGTGTAATTCGTTGATTCATTAATCCAACTTAAGAGCTTGGAAAACCTATAAACTCTTGTAAACTAATCGTGCCTCAAGAACTATCTTTATCATGTTGTCATATCTTTGCATCCTTTTTCAATGGGTTGTATGTATTAAACATAGTAGATATTTAAATTTAAAAAAAAAAAAAAAAATTGTTGGTGTGTTTTTACCCCGATTTTAGGGCATGAAAATATCCACTTTTCACCACTAAGCCATTCAAAGGAATTGTAAAGGGAAAGAGATAATACCCAAATATAATTCATCTTCATAACCCAAATTAGATTAGCAAGACTCAAAAAGAGAAAAGGTTCTGAATCTAAATTTGAATTGTAAATAAGAATGTACAATAAGGAAATACACTCTTTGACCCATGTGATAATGTGTATGTACAATTGAATTAATTTATTGAATAACATAAATCTAGATGTTAAGTGTACACAATCAACCCAATGAATATATAGATCTAAGATAAAGATATGAAAGAAAATAAAGTATGAAAGAATCACCTTGAAATGTGTAGTAGAAGATGTATTTTAGCTTCAAAAACCATGGATCTAGATCTATTACATAATATATGATTACATATTACTAAGTAAATTGATGAATCAGTCAAAACCCAAAAAATATTTTTTTGGAAAATAAGTAAGGTCTTGGCTGACTTTGTTGTAGCTTGACTATTTAGGTTTCTTCGAGGTCACTGTGTACTAGGAGAAATGTAAAAAAGTGAAACCAGCTTCTCCCAAAATCTCTTGGGTAGTTATTTCTAGATATTTCATCAATTTCTACTATCCTACTCCTACATACATAAAATTAAGGGTTTATGTTGTTTGTTCGATGAAGGCTTTCCTTGGTCAAGCTCTAGATTAAGAAATCAACCTTGAAATAATAAATGTAAATATAAATGATTGAAACAAGATAAATGTTAGGATTCTCTTTTCTTAAAAACTTTTTTCAATAAGGATTTTTCCATGTAGAGTGTTCAAGACCTTGAATTTGATAAGGGAATTTAGGGTATCTCCACAATATACAATGGATCTATCATAATTTCATTGTGGAGTCATGGATGTAAGTTTACATCAATGTATATTGTGATGAATTCTTCAATATAGATCTCACCCCTTGATGTCCAACAATGTGTTAGATCTTGAAAATGAAATGCCCACAAAGGATCCTTTAATGCTTGTTAATATCTCTCTTTCTTGAATGCTTGAAAAATGATATGAATGCTTGAAACCCTTCAATGAAAAGTATAAAAGAAGAATTTTAAAACTTGTGTTAGTATTCTATGAGATAAAAATAAAATTAAGCATTGAAAAATGAATTTTCCAAGTCTGTTTGTATATGATTTATCTAGAAGGAAAGCAATACAAGTTAACTAAAGAGAGGGTGTCAACTAATTAAACCCCCAAGGATTTTTGAACTCTATTCCTCACAATATTTGAGATTAGAGCTAACTTGGGACAACCTTGACTAGTCTAGGATAACCTAGGTTGACTTGGTTCTAGAGAAGGGGGATATGGGAAGCTTAGAAAGCTTATATGAATGATAGAAGATATTGGGAAGAAGGTGGAAGGAAACAAGGAAAAGAATGCATCGTGCACATGTCCATCCTAGTCTAGAAAGTCATTATGGAATAGGTGATAAAAGATATTGAAAGGAAAGTGTGTCTATTTTAAGATGGTAGAATTAGCCCCCACTTTAACAAGAGTGTAATTTTCCTCAAACTCATGATAAAGTAGATCAAAATAAAAGAGTTGATAAGGTTTGTGAAACTTATTGTGAACTACATGTGAAGGGGAAACTAAATTGCATTAAATTCACCCTCCAAAATCACATTAGATAACTCAAATATTTTATGGAGGAGGCTAGCGTATATCATAATTTATTTTTTTATGAGAGGTTTTCTTATGGTTAATTTTTCAAAACCAACATTAATTATTATTTGTTATAATTAATTATAATATTTGTTAATGCAAAGTAGACTCTAGCCCAAGAACTCCTAGGTACAAGGTTCATAGTTTACTATTGTGTTGTAGTTTCCTTTTCATGTGATGCTATAAGCTCATATTTATTTGTTCAGGGGGTAAAGGGAGAAACTTTAATATAACTATAGATATCCTCTTTTCTAGGGCAACTAAACCATTCAAATATATATGAAAGAGAAAGAGGGGAATTTCTAGATATGATTCCTCTTATTAGATTGGATATAACCCAAAGGAAGTGGGGAGCCAATACTAAATTTGAATTATAGAGAGGAATGTGATACAAGGAAATGTACTCTTTGGCCCTTGATAGGATAGAGTGAATATCAAACTGAAGTAATCGCTTAAATAATGTAAATCTAGATGCAATATATACATAATTAGCACAATTAAGATATAAATCTAGGGTAAAGATATGAAAGGAAATAAATTATGAAATACTCACCTTTAGATGCATGGAGAAAGTTATTTTTAGCTCCAAAACTCATAGGTCTAAAATATTTGAAAATATCTACTTGTGGATCTTGGAATAAAATGATTAAAGGAATAAAACCCAAAGATCTTCCTAGAAAAAGATAACTTAAGGTCTACGTCCACTTGGAAAGGCACCCTTATACTAGGTTGACATTGTTTAGTGACTTGCAAGTGAATTCTCTAGAAAGATCCTAAAAAGTAGGTTCCAAATTTGTAAGCTCCAAGTGGTACCCTACAAATAAACATAGAAAAGAAAGGGTTTTGTGGTTTTGGTTTAATGAGGTCTTGTATTGGTCAAGCCCAAAGTTAAAGAAATTAATCATAATTAATAAATCTAAATGTAAGTGACTGAAAGAAAAGATAAATTTTAGGATTTGTCTTTCTTCAAATCCTTGTCAATAAGGAATTTTTATGTAAGTATATTGTATATCTTGAACTAGGAACATGTACGATCGTATCTCCACACTTTACAATAGATCTACCATAATCTAATCATGTTTTTGTGGATGTAAATGTGTATCAATGAAGAATATAAATGATCCAATACATATCTCCTCCCTTAGTGGTCAACAATAAACTAGATCTTGAAGAGGAAATACTCATAAAGGATCCTTCAACAATAAATAAGAATCTCCTTGCTTGAATGCTTGAAAATCTTTAATACTGGAACTCCTTGAATGAAAAATGAAAAAATATTCACTTGAGAGAAAGAGCTTGTAATCTTGGAATTTAATTGGGAAAAGGACATGAAAATGAAGCCTCCAAGTCTCCTTATATACGAGCTTTTAACAACAAAACAATACAAGTTGATGGAAGAATGAAAGAAAATTAATTAAACCCTTGAGGCCTTTCAAGACTCAAGTCCCAAAACCACCAAGGATTGGGTCAACTTGGGTCAACCTAGTCCATTCCAAGTTGACCTAGGTTGAACTGGTCCCACAAGTTAGGTTAGGGGAGACACATAAATCTTTTGAAAATACCATGAGATATCATAAACATTCTACATCTTGGAAGTGGTTTTTAATTAGTGATATCTTTGTAATAAAAAATCTTATTTTAAAGGAATAAATTTTATTTTGGGTAGATCTTTTTGATTTTTTTTTTTTTTTATGTTGGTGGTTTTGATTTTGGTTCCTAAGTTTTAAATTAAAAAATTCAGTGATTTCAATTTGTGAAACATCAAAGGCCTAATTCTGTCTCATACTAACTCCTTTTCAAGTGCTTTTTTTTTAAGTGTATAATTCTTTTTACTTCATAGTATTATTATTGGTTTTAGTCATTATGATAAGAAATTTGATATTTCATACATGGCCTTATTTGACATGTTTTTAGAAGTTTTCTTATGTATATATCGTACTTTTATTTTTTCATAGTGATCTAAGTATGATACATTGATTATAGCTATTGTATCTAGGAAAAGTAGAGGTATCTATTTACTATTACTTTAAAGACATCATTTCATTGACACTAGTTTGAAGTGATAAATCATTTCTTTGAGGGAGGGTGGGGTATATTTATTCAACTAAAATTAGGGGATTATTGTATATTTTGTTGGAAGTTAATTGAGAAAACTAAGACATGAAGGGGTGGGCGGTGGGGGGGGGGGGAGAGGGGAGGGTGGTGGTGTGGTGGTGATTCAAGATCTATAAAAAAATAATCCTTCAAAATACCTTTACTATATTCACCACATTAACCATCTCATATCTATCTTATGCATAATAGAACTTGAAAATGTCAAATGCTGAAATAAATCTAACTATGCATCACATCCATTAAATGTAAACACATAGCACAAAAGATTTGGTAACCCATGAACCCTCCAAGGTGAAGGTAAAATTGAGATGAGGATGACAACCATAAATATTCATTACTATAGTAACAAAGTAAGCCTATTAGGAATACAATTTTGATCACTTATGATGATCTACTCATGAGGGGTATGCTATGTTAATAGCTTTAAGACTATCAAGTTTACATTTATTAAAGGATTTTACACTTAAAATGAAGTAAGAACTCTATTAGGATATTTACAAAGGTCTATTAAAACTACCCTAATTCAATCTATCAAAACTGATTCAATACCTGATCCTTTCGTCTACACTTACAATTGTTGATTAAGGACCTTTCCATCCAATCTCTGATCTGATCTTCAATCTGGTATGTCTTTACTCTATCCTTCACTACTTAATTATGTCACTAACTTTGTTCTTCACATCTTTCTCTTGCAACATCCAAAAAATTAACTCCTTTGCTTCCTTCACACAATTTGCACTCTCTTATGTATCTCTCTCTATATATATGAAAATAGGGTTTGGATCTACCTATTTAAAGACATCTATCGAGTATTCTAGACACTTCCCTTTTTGCCTCTTCATTTGATTGGTTGTTCATCCCTCATAGGGATCGATGATCCATATCAAAATGTATAACAACCTTTGTAAAAAACTCTACAATCATTAAATATTATTTACATATCGTCTTGAAATGGTTTACCTCAAAGTTTATACATTCTAGAAAAATTTATGTGCTCTCTATGTTAGGTGGCACTACTATCTCTGATGCTTGGTCATAACTACTCTTGCTATTGTTGCTTGACCTTAACTTTCTCGACTCCTTCTATATAACTTAGTACTATGTGCTCTTTATTCTTGGCATTCACTATCCTCAAATTTAAGTACTTAGTGACCAAAGGCTTTCTTGACTCCTATAGAGCTCATCTTATACATGACTTAGCCTATATAGAGTAGTTCAGTCATAGAGATGACTAATTGGATGACTCTTCCTTATATATGACTAAGTGTTTGACACTAATAGACAAAAAAAATTAGAGATACCAACACATTTATGCCTTAAGTTATCTCTAATACCCTTTTTATTATCTTTTCATGGGTAATACTAAATTTCAACTTTTAATACAACGTAATTATGCAATGTAGAAAATCAATGTACAAAATAAACTAATATAGAAATAGTTAACTTATTGCACTTCTTGAATTATTCAAGAAACATATATCCTAGTTTGAAAATAGATGAGACAATTAAAATTGTTATGGCTCTTAGAATATTAAGGATATGTGTAACAATCTGTCTTATCTTTTACATTGTTATGTGTAAAATTGTTACTTGTATGTTTGGGATAAACTTGTTCACTTGTATGAGAAACTTGATGACTTTGGAGGATTAATAAATTCCAAATTTATATCCTACGCATTTTGATACAATATAAGATTGTGTTAGTAAGTAAAATGAGATAAGAGCCCAATTCCAAGATTGTGGCACTTGGCACTTAGAAGGAGGATGCACACTTTGTCCTCAATTTACTAGGAAATCTTCCTTTAGAGTATACAACTCTTATTTCTAGTTTTATACTCATTGGTTGAATATGGGAATACATGGCTATGTAGCATCATTTTATTCATTCATATCTATTTTTATTCTTTAACAT
Organism: Cupressus sempervirens; assembly: GCA_028749045.1. NCBI lineage: Eukaryota > Viridiplantae > Streptophyta > Pinopsida > Cupressales > Cupressaceae > Cupressus > Cupressus sempervirens. The sequence goes on along the minus strand of CM053786.1, from coordinate 713,828,178 downwards.
GAAGTGTTGGTCAAAATGAGTAACCCTATGTTGATGAAGTCACATGCTTTGGTGGATTGTCATGAAAAAGGATCCAACAAGAAGCAAAATCAATCAAAGCCTTATATATATATATATATATTATATACAAAGTAAAATCTTCCTCTCTCCAAGGAAAGTATACATATTCTCCATTATGTGGGGACCATAAAAGAGGGATAAATATGTGTATTTATATTTTAAGAAGCTAGGACATGAAGAAAATTATTTTCATAAGAAAGATATTTATGAATATATGTATCTCTAGAAGAAGAATATAATCAGATTTCCTTCAAGGATATCTAATTTAACTTATTCTTTCAAATAAATATAATATTATATGGACAAGAGTCACAAATTTGTGACAAGTGATAATAAAGGAAAATATCATTTGACTACTACAAGTCATGATAAGTGAGACATATTCTAGATTATGGTGTTTCTCTCATCTGCAGTCTTTGCATGTGTGTGTGTGTGGGGGGGCCGGGGTGGAGGATATCTTGATGTTTATGATGAAACCTAAATAATATCTTATAATCGTATAATCTTCTTATAATAGTGCAACCCTACCTATATTCTTATAATCTTCTCTAATAGTGCAACCCTTCATTTGTGACCTAATCTATTTTAATAATATCTAAGATATTTATCAAAATTTATTATTTCATATATTGAAAGGTGAATGGGTTCTAAATGACTACAAAATTTTGACCATTTTGATATAGAAAATAAAAATTGATCAAAATCATAAAAAATCACGTAGAAGGGGAAGTAGGCTCTCAAATTTGTATACAAAGCCTACTTCGCTGCATTTATTTCTCATCCCTTAGAGATTACATGGATTTGTATTCATGAGGATTTATTACCAAAAGTAGAGGCATTTCTTCTAACAAAAGAAAAAAATATTCTAATGTATTATGTCCTAATTCGTCATCTAGAAAATATCTAGTAGCTCTCGACCTCCCTCACTTCAAAACCTTTCAAAAAATAAACAAGATTACAATGAACAATTAGGAGGGTTTAAATATTTTAGAGAAGTGATCGAGGGGACTTCTTCTATATAATATGGATCCAAGTCTATTCCTAAAGAGTAGAAGAGAGAATAATTTGGCCCAAGTAAAGGTGATGTTGTTAATGATCATTTTCCTTTTAGTCTATGTATCAAGCCTAACACCAAATTGGGAATTGTTATCAAGTAGGAGAAGCATAGGCTTGGGGGTTGTATTATTTTGCTTTCTTCCTTTAAAATTTTGAAGCTTTCTTCTAGATTTTTTTCAAAAAAATAGATTCATAATACCTAGGAAAGAAAAAAAAGGTTTTAATTTTTGTATTTTTTCTATAACTGTCATTTACAAAAAGACTTTGCTAATAGACAATTTTGGAGACTTAGGTCTTGTGATTTTAGTAATACCCTCCAGTCTCTTATTGCTATCCATAGTGAAGTCCTTTCTCTTTCAAGCTCCCCATGGCTTATAGTATGGAATCTTCCACCCTTCCTTTGGAGCCTCATATTTTAGTCCTTAGACCCAATTGGTTGAGTGCTCTAGGTTAATAGGTCCAATATCCTCATGCCTAATATGGATGTAATAGTTCTGGTTGACCTACCAACCAAGGTGTTAACCTCCTTAATAATCTCTCATTTGATTTAGCTTATTCTCATTACTTCTTCCCAAAGGTATTAATGTCTTCTATTTTTTTAGGAAAAAGGGCCACAAGAAAAATTAAACTACTTTTTTCTTTCTAAGAAACCCCTGTAATCTCAAAAATTCAAAAAATGAACTTATATCCCCACAATTTTGAGCCACAAGTGCATCAAACTCACCTCTCTTGTGTTGAAACTAATAAAAAAGATCCCCCTATAATCCCCACTCTCCACTTGGATAATTTCAAGGATATTTGATCTTCCCTTGATGGACTTAAGCTTCATTTTGTCTCTGATACGATGACAATCCCAAGTAAGAGCCTATCTAAGATTGAGAAGCTTCCCAAGATTCATAATATTGATATTGGTTTTAATCGAGACCAAAATGGACAAAAGCTTGAGAATAAGAATGCTCAACAACAATCATTGAAAAAGATAATGAAGAGCATTGGAGGTGGGAATAATAATTGTAAATCTCATAGGAAATATCTTTTTTTGTTAATCCCAATCTAAAATATATGTGGGACTAGATTAGAAATAAAATAAAAATATAAACTCAATAAATGGAACAATAGATTCTTATCCTTGGCTAGGAGGATTAATATTTTTTAGAAGGTTCTATCCTCTTATTCTATATACTATTACTTATCCTAGTTATTTCAGCATATTCAATTCAATTTCCTTCAAAAACATATTCATGATTTCATGTGGTCTAATAGAGCGAGAAATACGATAAGACATGTGGTCAGTTGGGATTTATGCACAAGAAGTAGAGAGCTATGGCATCTTATTCTAAAGGATTTGAGGACTCAAGGGCTTTCACTAGTAGTAAAGTGGAATACCAAAGAAAGTCATGAGAAAGAGTCTTGGAAGATCTTTACTAGGAGCAACATATTGAGGGTTGTACCAACTCATGCTAAATCTTGGAAAGAACAAAGACTAATTTTAAATTTTTTGTCTCTAAAGGTACACATAAAATTTGAAGGGTCCAACATCTTTAAGTCCATTTGGGGGAATTGAGACACAATTAAAAATATTTTTGATGAAAATCATCTTATGGAGAAGGATAGAAGAATGTGTAGTGACAACTATCCTACTCTAGTAAGCCATTAACATTATTGCAAGATTGCTCTACCAAAAGCTAGGTAGCACTTTTTATCCAAAACTTCAAGGATCTTTTGTGCAAAAATGAACTAAAGAGATAGAAAGAGATTAGTTTTTCAAGTTCTACATTCCTTCCACTCAATGGAGAACATACTAACTTCTAAATGAAAGTTGTCTTGACCTTGTACTTCTAAAACCATGTTGTGAACTAGGAACCTCTTCTAAAATATTGAGGTCATTAGATGGCACAAATTTATTTTTTTGTCTCCAAACTAAAAAATTTGATATCCTGTATCACCTCAATTCTAAGTACATAATTAACATAGGCTATGATACTTGGGGGAATTTCTTAACAATCTAGGGTGAAAACCTATTGAACTAAACATTTCTTACTTCCTATATCATCTCTTTTTTCATAAACTACCCTTCAAGAGATTAAGGGGTAAACCTAATAGTTGCTCTGTGTGAAAAAATATTGAGTCTGTTCACTGTGTTTTCTTTGATCTTATTTTTTCTAATGATATCTAGAGTATGTTTTATCTGTATTTAAACTATTACTTCACTTTTACCAATATTCTCTTGGGCCTTATTATTGATAACAACACAATATTTAAAACATTTTGGTCTATCATCTATGTTCATGAGCTATGGATCATTTAGAAAGCTAGGAAGGTTGACATATTTAATAGTAAATCTAGGCACCTTACTAAGTCTCTTTAAAGACTCATATATTCTAATATCTCTCTATAGGTAATAAAAATATTCAAGATTTTAGAATTAAAGTTCCTCAAGTTGTTAATAGAAAGAAAGGGTAAATGCACCACTAAAGAATTTGTATATAGTCATATGAAAATGATCAATAAAGATGAATTTGATTGAATAGTGGGAGAATTAATCTAGAAACTCAAAGAGGATGGAAAATGGGAACATTAGAAATAAAGAGGATAGGACAAAACCATAGGTATTAGAAAAATGGCACCAAAAAGGCTTAACAATAAAGTTTCTCCATCCCATCGATGGAGGGTAAGTGGTAATGATGGTTCAAATAGTTCTAAAAGCTCATATGGAAGTGGACCCATTACTGGGATCAACCTTGACAACTACCTAGTGGAAGACAACTTTGATGATACTTGGAATGAGTCACTTAGATAATATTATCTCCTATGAATAATTGTAATGCAGACATCATATATTTTGCAATATCTTTCAACATATATTTTTCTATCAAATCTCAATGAGATAAAACAACTATGTACTCCACTTTTGTCTAACTGATAATTAAGGTGTTGGGAAGAAAGGCAAGGATAGCCATAGCAAGGTGAGAGTGGAAAGGCTAGAGAAATCCATGAGGGACCTGGGTGACAACTAAAATACTATCTTCCAAAGGTTTGAAACCTTGGTGGAGTTTTCCACCAAGGTCATGCACTCTGTGGTCACCACCCTTTATTTTCTGCATGCGAACAAAGAGGAGAATGACCTAGAAAAATTCATTAAGACCACTCAATCCATTTATGGGTTCCTAGCTAAGGATTGGTTAAAGATCATCCTAGAAAAACCAATTAAAGTGGAGAGGGAGGATGCGGAAAAAGATGTACATGAGAAGGATGACATCTATGGGCTAGAAGAGAGTAGGTAGCCTTGTGTCTTTTGTTTGGTTATGTTGTGTTTATGATTAAGCCTATGAACTTGGTACCCTACCAGGTCTTTATGTTTATGTTGACTAAGGGGACTTATAGAAATAATTTTTATAAGGGCTATTGTTTTATTTTATAGTCTATTATACATATTAGTTTAAAGACTGATAGTATTGTTAAGTTGACTATGGACATATATTTGTTTTTTGAAGTTTAAACTTGGTATTGGTTAGTTGATTGGGAGGTTACCTTTGGCTAATTTATTAGCATTTTTGTACTTCAAGGTCACCCCCCTATTATTATTTTAGTTTACTTATTTTTATTTTTATTATGATACTTTATTTCTTTTAAATGTTACTTTAATTATTTTTATTTATATATGTATCATTTATATAATAAATATTACATATAATTTATGTCTACATACATATAGTGAATTAAGATATATCAGCAATTTTATATCTACATACAATTAATAAAGAAAAATATCAGATAAATACATATAATAAAAATATAATTTTAAATTATTGTTAATTAATTACGAAACAAATAAAATGACTCTAGATTAATATTATTCAACCTTTATATATAACAAACATATATTAGATACATATGCTAATTTATATTCATCAAAAAAATAATAGGAAAAATATTTTTAATCAATGAAGTGAAAACGATCTTTTCTTTCTATCTTAGATTTCAACATTCTTGTAGGTTAAGATTTTAAGATTTTTTTGCAGGGTTTGCCATGTATTTAATAATTGTAATATAGATGAACTCCTTGTAGAACCTCGTACTAACAATGGGAAGGCAGCTCCGATTAAAACCTAATGAACACCAATAGCCAAACTCTACCCTAAGGAAAATAGGACATATGCCTCCTGCCATTCTTTTTGAAGTTAGCAATGGCTTCTCTGACATCATCATAGAGATAAGCCCCATTTCAGAACCCCTTTATCTTACATAGCTCAGTAGCCAAACTATCATCCTCCTCCAATGGAGTTACCAGAAACCCATTAGAAGGATGATGTTTAAAAGTCGAAGCATCATCGTCCACAATCACAACATTCTTCACACTCAAATATTCCATGTTTAAATCCTTGTTCAAAACACCAATATCCTTACACAACAAATAATCTTGGCAAGAGTCTCTGTAAAGTCTGTGGTTGAGATGAAAACCAATGTCTAGCTTATCAAGAATAGGATCTACCCGTTCTCGAGTTTAATGAGTATAGAGAAGAATCTCATAGTTTTGCTCCAGCTCAGCCAAAAGATTGTCCAAACTAGGCCTCTTCTTTACATAATTCATACAAAGCTCTCCAGAGTTACGAACCTAAATAGTGAAATCATGTTTCATAAACTCTTTGCTTCTCTTCACCAAAGTATTCATCAGCTCCAGAACAATAATCTTCTTTTGCAATGCTATTACATGCAATTCATGTTGGCATCCACGTACAAACTCGTACTCCAAATTGTGAAAATCACCTAGAAGAAACACATATTTTAATACATATAAATTAATTCGAGATATTACAAGATAAAAATTGAAGTTAGTCTATTAGTTCGAGAGATCAATGAAACCCTAATTATTAAGGATGAAGGAAAAAACTGGCAACTAGAAAACCAAATGCAAAATATTGTGCAAGTAAAAAGACTTATTAATGTTATTCCAATGCACCTATGGCCAAATATATTTTGATGGTCTCTCTCACATCGTAGGACAACACCACAATGATGGAGATGTCTCTTACTTGACACAACTCTCTATCATTCAAGTCCCTAGAAAATGGTTTCATGGGGAAGGCATTTTTCGGGTGAAGTTTATAGCTCGCCAGATTATCGTCCACAATTATGACATTTTTGAGGTCTCTTTTGAGAACTGTGATGTCTTTAATGTAGTCATCTTTGTTAGAGAGGAGGTAGGAGTCTCTGTAGAGGTGGATGTCTATGTTGGCTTTGTGAATAATGTCGATTTGTAGCTTATCAAGAATGGCTTCTGTGTATTCCTTGGTGGCTGAGGTGAATATTATTATCTTGTAGTTGTTTCTCACTAGTTCTACCATCAGAATATCTATTACGGGCCTGTTCTGTACGTAATATGTGATTATACTTGGGGTTGAGTGCTTCTGATGGCCCCTCACAAAGATTGTGTAGTCATATTGGGGGATGACTATGGAGCTTGAGTAAACAAGGGTGTTCTCCAGATCTAAGACTATTGTTTTCCATTTGGGCTTCTCATTCTCATTGCTGACCATGAGTTTGTAGGATGAGTGCTCCATTTCTTAGGGTTTTTTCTGTCTCAATAAAAAAGAAGCTATCTTCAATGGTGGATGGATATTCTATGCTGACATGAAACTATAGGCTTATGTTTATATGGATCTAAATGGTATGTTTATATTGATCTAAATGGTATAGGGTGATTAATCGCAACCCCTCCTAACTTTTTCCAATACCAACATCTATCATTATCTTAATAAAAATGATAACAATGATTCGAGCAAGTTAAAAAACATGTACAAATATATAATTCTTTGTCTTGTTTTACTGTATTTTACCTAGATTGAGAACTATTCCTTCTAATGTGAGAATATTGTGTTTTACAACGAGAAATTTTTTTAAAATTGGGGTTTGTTTGGCTGGGGGAGTAAGAATATGGAATAGGAATATGCATTCTAGAATAGAAAATAAGAATACATATTTATATTCTTGTTTGGTTCCATCAGAATTTGATGAGGAATTATGGATCCAAAAATTTATATATTCTAAAATAAATTCACAGAATTGCAAGTATTCCTATTTACAATTTCGATTGGGTGCACCCAAATAGAAAATTTTAAATTTTAAGAATTTACATATGCTTATTCCACTCATATTGCAATAAGGAATTTTGAAGAATAATGATGATAATCTAAAATGTCAAATGATGTGTAGGTATTTGGAATTGGAAGAGATTTTCACTATATATATATATATAAATAATTGAAATCAACATGAATATGAACTTTAGTTTAATAGTAAATGATATGAGAATAGCTAGAACAATAAGTGATTCTTATTATCTAAATGAAATGCTTAAAATAATCTGAAATGTGAACCTTAGTTAAATGTTCAATCATGCATGTTGATGTTTGGTAGCTTCACTCTCTTAAACCAATGAGACTATAGTATAAATATTCATATATATATATATATGAGATATTATATTTAATTTTTTATTTTATTAGTTGTAATGGATAGACGTGTCTCTCCATGTGTCATTCACAATATATATAAGAGGATATTGATGTGTTTGAAAAGAATATACCAAAATGTAAATGCAATTATATCTATAATTGATCATAAAAAATCAACATGGTATTAGAGCCTAGTTGTAGATGTAAATTGAATGAAGAAGAGAGAAAGGGAACATATATGACCTATACTTTTGTTGTAGATACAACTTGTACTTTTGAAGCATATACTTTTATGGCTCACCAAAATAACTCTCAGCTTTAGAGTGATCCTCTTTGAATGGTGGTTGGAGCCTCCATGTTGATGAAAAGATGAAACCTCAATGAATACACAAATTGATGAATGGTTTCATGATTAAGATATTAGAAACAATGAAAGTAATCCAAATTTTGTAGAAGACACTAATACATTTGGCATTGATTTGCGATGGCCAAGTGTCAGAATTGCGACGCAAATGTGTCGCCACTGCGACGGCATCAGACATTGTTGTTTTTTAGTCACAAATTATGACGTCTATTCTTGGACGTCACAATTTCGATGCCTATCCGTCGCAAGGTCAACATTCTATCCCATCATTGCTCCTGTTACAATGGATGTGGTTCCCATCGCAATTTTGACGTCTTCACCACGCATTGTGATGGGGTGGCATCGACATCTGCCCACGAGTTCGCTGAGGCGAGAGCCTTTACAGTTCTTCTGTGGGTGTCGCACTTGCGACGTCCATAGAAACTTGCGACGGTGCTGTCAACACCGCTGGCCATCACAATGTTTTTGAATGTGTCACAATTGCGACCCAAAATCATCAATTGCGACAGTGTCGCTATGCATGTGACACTTATTTCATTGCAATGCACGTGCGGACGTCACAATTGTGACGCCCATGGTTAGCAATATGGTGGGGCCGCTGTGGCGGTGATGCCAACTGTCGCCGCCGCCACAGCAACCCTACCACAAGCATCATCTTCAGCTGCTAGCTCTAGCAATGTGTTCGCAATCATGTCGAGTAGTTGTATTGCTCCTTCATCAAATGCGGTTGCCCATAGCTCCCCAATGTGGTCTTGCAATTATAGGTGGACCATGTAGCTAAAATTTCATTCCTAAATTGCTTGTCACATTTTTTACCGTACCATTCTTCATTTGCATTTTCAGACAACTTTTTCTTGCATTGCTTTCTTGCCACTTGGTTGGGGCAAGCCGGGTAGGATAGCTTCTTTGTGTTGACCTCTATAATGGTTTCTTTCACGATGCACTTTATAGCACAAGTAGAATGCACAGTTTGATCATGTATGTCATGAATTGTCATTCTCAATACTACAGGAGGTTGTGGGGCATAGCTAATCGATGGCTCACCGTTGTCCTTAACATTTTCATCGAACCATGACTTTAACTCCGCTGTCTCTGGAATTTGGAGATTGATTATTAGTTTTGTATTACCTGTGGTGTTGAGTACTCTTCCATTGAACTCAGTAACACGGCCTCCCTTAACCACTAGAACTATAGTGTCTTGCAAGTAGTAGCTTTGTTGCAATTCATTGCCCACTTGCTCGGCTGTTGAGCCCTAAAGCGTCAGATCATGCCTATTCTCAATTCCTATGCCATTCCTATTCCCAATATTACATGCCTATTCTCAATTCCTATGCCCACGACCAAATGGGCCCTAAGTTCATTGGATTAGTATAGAATTAGTTTAAGGTTAAAATTATCTTCATAAACCCTACTCTTTTACACTTCGTTTCAGAAATCTTTGTAAGCTTTAAACCCACAAAATTTCAAAAAAAGGAAAAAGAAAAGGGAAATTCAAAAGTTGAATGATCAAATCTTGAATAACCATGTAAGTATCCTTGGAGGTTTTCAACAAATAATCCTACCATGATAGTCTATCCTAGACATTAAAAACACACACATTTGGAACCTTGGAGTTTTCTTTGTGATCACACAGTTCATCTATTTAGAACATAAAGATTTTGATCAAGAGAGGATAAAGTACCCCTTGGTATTTTATTTTGTGTTGTCTGTCATAAAGCTCACACCAACAAGAAGCCTAGACACATGTCAGAATGGTTATTTAATCAAATTTATTACATTTGTTTCTGAGGCCATAAAAATCTTATCAGCTTTTAATATCTAGCATTTGTATGATGAATATTCGCCATGTTGAATGATGAATATTCATAGTAATTATCTGGACAGATTGATCTGTGCCTACAATAAATAAATATTGACACATCTTCCCATAGTGGAGGTTTAAATACAACATGAAATAGCATAGGAAATTGATACCAACAGCAGTTGGGAATACGGATGTGTGAACTGAAATATGTTGCCTAAAAAAATATTTTCTAGATGGAAAAAGGCTTCTTAGCTTTCATTACTGATTTCCTCAGCTATCAAAAAAGATAATGAAAACAAGAAAAGGTTATTGTCCTGCAAAAACTATCATGATAGCCATTTCCAACCATCCACTACAAAAAACTTCTGGTAGCTACTACTTGTTCAATTTTTTCTATAACCTCATTGACGGTCATCATTCCTAGTTCTCCACCATGCCTTGAACGAACAGTTAAAGTTTCACTCTCCACCTCCTTTGGCCCCACAACAGCCATTAATGGTATCTTCTGTGTTTCTGAATTCTGAATTAGTTTGTTAAGACGCTCACCATATGATATTTCTGCTCTAATATTTTTTTTCCTCATCATTTCCACCACTTTCTGACAGTACGGTACCTGTTGAATTCCAATATTAATCAATCAAACTAAAACCCTTTGTAGGAAAAACAAAATATGAACATGCAATCAATCTATAGACCTAGGTGTCTATTACAGGTAAAAGACGGGCTTGTACTAGAGACAGCCACAAGGGAAAATCACTAGTGTAATTCTTTATTAATATGCCAAAGAAGCGTTCAAGAGATCCTAGGATAGCTTTGTGAATCATTATTGGCCTGTGTTTCTCTAAGTTTGAATCAAAATAGAATAAATCAAATCGCTCAGGCAAATTAAAATCAACCTACATACAGATGTCCACAGTATTATTTCAATTAGAAAAATCAAAGTCAACTCCCCAAGATTATACTAATTAAAATTCATGAGTATAGGCCAAATATATTTACCTGAATTGTTGAGCATTGCCACTTTCTTCCAAGGGCATCTTCAATCTTAAGATCAATCTTTGGACCATAAAATGCACCTCCTCCTTCATCAACGGAATAATCCCAACCCTTGTCTTCAAGAGTGTCTTTCAAAGTAGAACTCGCTTTCTCCCAAATATCATCACTACCCACTGCTTTCTCAGGCTTTGTTGATAAGTTGACTTCATAGCTCTTAAAACCAAATTGAGACAATATTACTTCTGTAAGATCTAGAACAGATCTTATTTCTTCCTTGATCTAACTAGGCAAACAGAAGATATGTGCATCATCCTGTGACAAACAATGAAACTCTTAAGCAATATAAAAGAGATAGATTGACTTGTAAATTTCAAACAAATCTTAAAACTGCAGCCCCTGACTTCTACTAGATTGAAGATAGATTCATTTTATCGGTTTTAAATTGGTTTTCACATAGATGTATAACAGAACAAGTCTCGTCTCCTTGTAGAAATGATTAAAACTGATACTAAAAGAGAAAATGAACAAAGGCCAAAATAAAGTGGGGTCAAATTCAAAATAATTATTTAGTGTCTAATATTCTCTATTCTCGCCTGCGAAAAATGCTTCAAATGCCTCTTAAGATATTTCTAAATGATTAGCTTAAAATCTATAGTAAACATGGTTTCTCTTGCTTGTTAAAGATTAATTTAGGGAGCAGTACCAACTCTTTTTCAATGTCTTTGAATGTTAAATACTTCATGCCTTGAAAATGGGGCAGAATAAGTTATCAAGCATGTGTTCCTCAATATAGTATTATAGACAATTATTTTTAAAATGGTCATAAAAACTATAGATTTCTGCATATAAAGTATAACTGCCATAACAGATTTGTGTGACATAGGATTTTTTATTCTATTACTAATACTGTTCTTTGGCTCTTTATTAAATATGGGCTATTTGATTAAAATTAAATCTATTGCATGAAAAACAAATTCATATACGAAGCTTTGCAGAAGAGACAATTCATCATGCCCATCAAACATAATAATTGTTGAACGAGTTGCCAGACATCACAAAAGCATTCAATTTACTGACAGTGAAATATTTGTTATTTTCTAAAACATGTGATTTGAATCTCAAACTCAATAGGAGGTTCTTTATCAATTTTGTATAATCAGTGACAATGATATGTTGTTTCTGAAATAGTCAATTCTTCAAGAGCTTTACTTAATATCCATTTGCCAATTTAAGTATTATATACTTCTTGTGACCATGACACCTTTGCCCCATATTGATACATTATTTGAAACAGATTAATCATGGGGTGGGTATGACATGAAATCCTTACATACAATCTTGTATTGATTTCTCATCTATCATGAAGTTTCTTGTATGTCAATGCCTTTTTACATATTTATGAATCTCTGGAAGTGCATCAAGAACAACAAAATTCTACCAATGGAACAATCTTCCCAACATATAACCATGGCATCAAGTACCCCATAGAAGAAAGAGTTGTCATCCAAAAGATAGCCTTAATGCAGTGTTCCATGGGAATGCATTGCATTACCTGGGGAGTGGAAGATGTTCTTGATGTTCTAGACATCCTCAAGACTCAGAGACTCGGAAAGGATGCCACCTTTCTCAGAACTAGACAGCCTGCATCATTTTTTGCGTAATGTTCTAAAAAAAGCTAATTTGTTAAAGAAAAACTTTTAAAAGTTAAAGCCTCTAGAAGGTAGAGGTGGGAAGATGGTCATTGCAAATTCAGTACATTGTATTTACTTTTCAAAATTTCAGCTTCTCCTAGTTTCTTGAAGTTACTTTAGTAGCCATAACCTTTTGGAAAAAAATTGCCATCCTCAAAACTATTTCCCTGCATCCCTCAGTCCTAGAAGCTCAGAGAAACACTGCCTAAGAGTTAAAAGAAGACATCAGGGAAACTGAAACTATCACTTACCATATTTGCTAAATCACATTGTTAAAAGAACAATTATGAGCATCATAAGCCTTTCACTAAGATGCATCTCCAAGGTTGACAACATTAAAATTTGTATTAGTCCTTAGCTGTAAGATTTACTAATGGCTCCACCCTATGTGAATACACAATGAACCTATGAAATTTGTCCTTAATGCCCTGGAGCTTGATAAAATGCATAATACTAGAGCACTAATAGGTGTTTCATGCCAAAAGAGAAAAACCTGCACCTCAACCCCTAACTAGAACTGATCATTATCCATGCAAACCTTTAAAATCTGATACATCAAAATCATGGACAGAACACTCTTCTTAATTTTTATAGATATGGTTTTGTTGCATTATTATCTTCAACGGTCTAAGGAGGAGTTCGTTATATTTTCTTCTAGTATCAATAAAGTAAATATCAAATATCTTACATGAGGAAGTACAAACAACTTTGATAAGTATTACTTTCAACTAGCCAAAAACTATTGTTATTGACACAAAATTTTCTTGTGCATTAACAAGTTATAAGTTTTTTTAATGTTGTGATGTTGCTATCAGGATTCAATTGTGTAGTTTTTGGTCAAACTCATTGGTCTATGTTTATGAGTAGTGTTTCACAATAACTTCTTTCTCATTAGAATGAATAGAACACTAAATACTCATTGCATCTAGGTTTTCTCATGGAGGTGAAGCGTTGGGCTTTCTCGAGATGTTACCCACCCAAGCACCACTCCAACCCAAATGTTCTTAAGCATGGAGTTTTTTAAAGGTTAATGTCATGCTCAAAAATCAAGGCTAAAGCACACAATTTTTTTAAAAAAAGGTAATAACAAGTATCTTATTGAGCTTCACTTTGTTTTGAAAATAGTTTAATATTCTCTACTAAACAGGGCCAACCATGTGAAGCTGGAAGCTCATTTGGCCCCACCCCCCTCCCCCTAACATCACTCTACATTCCCTGTTAACATCTAACATTTATTCATTCTTTCAACCATTAATAAAATGTAACATTCAATCAATATCACATGATAACATTCAATCAATATCACATGATAACATTCAATCAATATCACATGATAACATTCATTAACACATTAGATTCGTTAACATGCAACACTCATCAATATTCTGCATTAACACATAATTCATGAACATTCATTAGCGCATAATTAAATTCATTGAGACATAAAATACAGTCATTATCAATTAAGGTATGTAGTGACAATCATTTCTTTTTTTTCTTTCTATTTCTTTTTTCTATGTAAGCTCTAAGAGGAGCATCAGTGTCATCATCAATTCCCCCCTCATCAGTTGTTCTATTCTATGTTCTTGATGATCTCAAATTCCTATGCTGTTGCAAAGGGGGGTCCTCTGCAATAAAAAATAAAAGAGTTAAATTAAAAATAATTTATTATAGTTGTTACAAGTATTTAATTATTTTAAATAACATAACTGTGTCTCTTTACCTGATCTGACCACATCATTTTGTCTGGACTCAATGTCAACATGGTCATGAACATCGACCCCTTGATCCTCTACAACTACTATACAAAATGTTACGTTAATCCAAACACCAATTGCAATTACATATAAAAAATTTAATAGAAAATATATACCTCCACCACTGGGATGCACATCATGCGAACCTTCGACATCCACAGATTGTGTAGAAGGATTGTCAGGTTGCATTCCAACATCCTACGCATTGTTATCATTGCTTGCTTAAAACAGATATACTCACTTTATATTGGAATTTAACATCAAATAGACAAATTGGTAAAGTATTCAATTTGAAATAAATTTCATTTAGCTTATTTACCTATGGCTCAGATGCATCAGTATTAGAACCTTGCACACTAATTTCAGCTCATACCCATTCAGCCATGGCTTTATAGCCTTGTTGGAAGCCAATTCTCTTATCATCTTCTGTGAAGCATCTCTTGAACTCTGAGCCCTGCATTTTTGCGTGGTATGGTGAATTTTACTTGCATTGTTTCATCAACCAATGGAGGGTAGTTAAAATATCAACAGCAAATCATCTATATCCATCACAATATAATAGGAGAAAAATTGAGCAGTTTTGATGGAGCAATCTACTATATAAATGTTGCGTGTTTGTATGCTTTTCTTGTACCAACATTTTTTCTCCAAATTCTTAAGTTGGGTAAGAGTTAGTTCAGCTCTTTGGAAATAAAAATGGCTGCAAGTGCTGCTGCATTCCCTCATTCTTTCAATCACTGCCTTTATTCTCAACTATTGGAGGAAAATTCAGTCAAGGGTGAGATTTTAAATAATGTCATATTAGTGAATCACAAGTTTTCTTCACTAATCTAGATTGCAGAGTCTTGACTTCAATTGTTGAATTGTTTATATTGAATATGAAAATTTACTACTGTTATTATATTCTATTGACCTATTTATAATTGATCAACTAAATAAGGGAGTCCTAGCATTTCCCTTCACATTATATAAAAAATTTGATACAATTTTTCATTTACTAATACTTACAACTCTTGCTTGAAGTTTCGAAAAACCACCAGAGCCGAGCTTGTGTGTCCCGTGCTTTTCTAGTCTTGCCTTTGTTTCCTTTGATGTGTCAGGTAATCTATGAAAAGTTTGAAATATGTTAGATAGTATAAATATGGAGGTTAATTAGTACATAATTAGATTCTCAACAGTATCACATACCTTGTTGTACTCTCCACTGGTGTAATATTATTTTTCTTGTTAGCTTTATACTTTCCATCCAAAATCAGAGCTTGCCACTCAGCCTCAGGAACATAGAGTGGATGGTCGTACCTGGGGTTATCTCGTAAATTTTTTCTGTACTGGTCCCTAATATACTTCAAACATAAACCAGCTTTTTCAAGGAGCTTGTTTCTCTCTAATGCATGAGGTCCAAAGAGTTGGGTCATGCTCTCTATAAGATCATCCTTCAATGGTTTTCGTTGGTGATTCCACTGTTTAAGTAAAAAAAAAACATGTTAGACTCATAAATGAAGTGAAGCTACCTTTAATATAGTTCAAGAAATGGACGAAAAGGAAAACTATTATAGCAATGATATGAAATCAAAATAGTGGTTTGTGGTTTTAGTTAGGATATGATGTTCCACCAGGTACACATGGTGGGCCCAAATATTTGCGAACACTCATCACCAAGTTTTCTCCAAAAAGGATCATTCCCTACAAAACAATCATGGGATCATTAGTCGATGAAGAGTGATAAAAAACTAAATTATTATTATATCACTATAGAATAATAATAACTTTAAAGTACCTAGAACTTTGGCTACTTTTAAAGGAATGCCTTCATCGTTGCTGATGATCAATGTGACATCCTTCACCATTCCCGTACTAGGAACATAGGAACATCTAGGAAATGATGTTGCAGGTCCTATTGCAAAAAGTTTCATAAGTTTCATAAGTCTTTGTCACAATTGAAGTAAAAAAGAACAAATGATAATTGATGTTATAAAGTTGTAAAAAAGAAACTGTTTGTTGTTGTCATAAGAGAGAAAAATATCGATTTGTGTACCAGCAGATGGTGCAACAATCAATGCATGTAAGCTGCGTGTTGCTGACTCAGCAGTCGAAAAGAGATTTGTGGTTGTCCTGGATGGAGGCGGCATCATCGTAGGATTCAATTGATGTGAAGTTGAAGAATAAAATTTTTAGAGCATGCATAAATATAGAACGCGTGGACTAGCATGGACAAGATCATTAGAGCATTAAAAAAAAGGATTGTTTGAGCATGTATTGTCAATGATTATGATCATTCCTATATATATTCAGTGGAAAACGGAAGTGGGGAATGGAACATGCGATCTACCTGAACCACCTGCAGCACCCTCATCATGGGAACAAGGCTCGAAATCAAGCAAAAAACTCTGTAAAGACAACGCATCCATATTTTAATTAATGCCATAAAAGAGCATAACATAAAAACCATTATTGAACTCTTGTTATAATTAAAAATTTCATTAATACTTACTTTTAAGGACTCAGAGGTGTGCAACAATTCAGATGCCCTATCTTTTATTTGTTGAGTCATAGGCTTTATGGTTTCCAAATGTAGAATTTCTTTGCTAATTTTCTTTAAATTAATTTTAATCAAACCGATCGGGTCATCAGTCTCTGCTAAATCGATATAGAAAGGGTCCTCCTCAGGGGGGGCCTGCTGAGGGACTGCAGGTTCCTTTCCCTCCCTCCGACCACTAGCCCTCTATGACAACAATAGTATTAGTATTATCAAAATTACTCCAAAAAAATAAAGAAAACAACACTAAAAAAATAAAAAATTTCTTCTATCTAGTTTGCACAATTACAAATGAGTTTTACCTGCTCATGTGTAGATGAGCTGGGAGCATCGTCAGCATCCCCTCTGGGCGGTTGCTCTATATTGTGCCCCTGTGTCAAAGATGAAGTATAAAAATGTTAGCCAAAAATTTATTGACTAAATGGTATGTTGGAGTCATTGATTAGAAGTTGGTTTAATAGTATGTACCACCCCCATGATAGTAGCCTCGTTTGTATCTATGCGGTTCAAATTGTAATCAATAAGAAACATTTCCCCTGCACGTATTGATTTTATCGCACAGATGAATGCACGATTTCCCTCACGTGCCTCAAATATGCAATTGGGTTGCTTTATAGTTGGCCCAGGTCATGTACTATTTATAAAACCCGCAATATTCCCTGTTGCTTTTGCCCTTCCATCAATGTATATAGCCACACTTTTACTTTGATTATTGTCTTGTTGTTGTATATAATTTTTTGAGAGGGCATACCTACGCATACTTTTTTTATATTTAACAATATGCATCCAACTTTTGTAATCGTAACATGGTCCAACATACTCCATCAATTCAGAAACTTTTTTGTAAGACACCTTTATGCCGTCCATAGAAAATAGGCCCAAACCATGTAGTGATGATGGTGCTATGCAATATATCCTCTCGTTAACACAAAAATCAATGTTTATTGGAGGAAGTTCCCTGGGTACCCAATGTTTCTGTAGATGTTGGTACCTCAAGGGCACCTCGATGTCGCCTTTCATCTCATCATCATAAGAACATGAACCCCCTTGAGCAAGGAAAAATTTCATGCATTTATTGAATTTCCTTCTACTCCTTTGACCTCTAGTTAATCTCCCTGTTCTAGATAAACTGCATGTCTCACTTTCCTCTTCTATTCCTATATTTCCCTCACTTGAGGAAGACACTTCTGACAAATACCTATTCGCTGGTACCTGCAAATAGGAGAGATCTTAGAAGACGTCAATCTTACTATTGATAAGTGTATTAAATAGACTATCTATAAGGAGTATTGACTTATACCTGTCGATCCATGAGACTATGCAGGATGCTCCTGAAAGGGGTTCAATTTCCTGCAAATGTAATCCAATTATCATGAGCATAATCACGTCATAATCATAATCACATCCATCATTAGCATCACATAAAAAATTAAAAACATTAAAAGGTACACAATAAAACACTTAAATCAGGCTCACATTATAAGCCTACTAGGGAAGTAGGCCTAGTGAAGGGCTAAAACTAGGTTTTTGTATCAGCTGATGAGTTGAGGGCTTAGTCACCTTGGGGACATGCTATTTGAAGTTGTTTGATGTGTGTGGAGGTGGAGGAAACACCTAGACTAAAGCCACTTGCATAACATTTTGAAATTCAGTTAGATATTTTATATTAATTAAGATAACTATAATTTCTACCAAAACCCATTATAATAATTTTAAAATGGATTACTGGTTTCTTTTTACTTACCGTGTAAATCCCATAGATCCAAATACATGTACTGAAATAAGTTTTCTAGTTTTAGTCTGTAAATCAACATACTGATACAATGTTATTCCTATTCTAAAATGAAATGTTAGAGATACTTGAATTATTAACCAACAAATTTGGTAAGCACTTATATTATGTTTTCCCTATGACTTTTATTCTAGGTACAACTCCCTTTTATAGATATTTAATGAATTCCCTTTTCTAAACTAAACACTTACAAATGCTTTTGACCTGAAGGAAAATAAGGCTCAATACATTCACGCATCAATATGTGTTTTAAATAGTTTTATTTAATTAATTTAGATTAATAGTTAATTTAGATTAGCAGTATTCTATTTGTAGTTGAAACTTGTAGCTTTTAAATAGATAATGAATAAACTATGTAACCATATATATAAGACAAATATATTTCTATCAAGAAATGAATATTAAATAGATTAAGGATTCATGGCATACCTCTAAATTCTGTCATCACCATCCTCATCGTCATCATCATCATCATCATCATCACCATCATCCTTGTCATCATCATTGTCGTCATCGTCATCATCCTCCTCGCCATCATTGTCGTCATCATTGTCATCGTCGTCGTCATCATCAACATCATCATCAACATCAACATCATCTTCATCATCATCATCAGTAGCAGCATCATCGTCATCATCTTCTTCTTCTTCTTCATGAAAATTTGTGTTAGGAACATCATCCAATAACTGTCGATCGTGATCACCATCTACATCATCTTCTACTTCTTCGGTATCTTCTTCTTCCATCGCATTATACTTTATTGGCCTTCCTCTCAGTTCATGTCTAACAACAAATGACCAACCCGATTTACGTGGAACCTCTGAGTAAAATATCTACTCACATTGGCTTGGAAGAACATAAGGCTCATCCCCAACTGGCTCAAATGACCTTGTATTAACCATTGTAAATCCATTATCATGTTCAATAACAGTTCTATCAGGATCATTTGGATTAAATCGTAGCCTATACCATTTGACAATGAAGAGTACTAATTTGAAGGAACTAAAGTCACACTCAATTATCTCATCCAAAATGCCATAGTATCAATTTTCAGACTCTTGAGGATGTAAGTCATTTCTAGATGAAATATTAGTCACTTGAAAGACTGCAGTTATTCCTGAATCACAAGTTTTCTTCGTGTCATCCAACACTTTGACGTGAAATTTCTGACCATTACAGAACATAGCCTTGTGGTGTTTAACCTGCAATAATATGTGAAACATATCAAAATTATTGTATCGTGAGTTGATAAACATACGGGTGATTAATAAATTTGTACATACCTAGAAATCTCTTGAACTACGTGTTAAATCTATTTCCCTTTGCGTAACATTGGAATCTCCATTATGATGAGCTTCTTTAACCAATGAAGATACACCTTCCCATGTTAATGTGCGACCAAAATGTTGACATTGTTCAATCCATACCGTCATCCAATCAAGATTGTTTGCAATATACAAATGTAGTGCATCCCACTCTCGAGCAACTGTACAAAAAAAAAATAGACAACTTACAACCGATTTATTTTGAAGATTAAGAAATAATTTATTACAATAACATCTTATAATTTATTACCTCTCACTTTCCTCAATGTAACTTTCCCCATCAAGTACTCCCCTTCTAATTTTTTAAAAGGCTCGAGATCCCAAATGCGATCTACATGGATATTTGATGCAAACTTAGGAAGATATTCAATAATGTAATCCATAGTCTGGTATACCATATATCCCTCTACCATAGAACCCTCAGGATGTGCTCTTTGTTGAACCAAAGCCTTAAAAGATTTCAAATGCCTCTCAACCATCCACATTGACCTAGTGTGTACAGGTCCACACAATTCAATCTCCTCAACTAGGTGTATGAGGTAGTGTTCCTCTGCATTGAAAAAATTTGGAGGTAGACACTTTTGCATTTCACATAGTAAATGAGGAATTCTTCTCTTCCAATAGTTTATATCTTCTTTATGGATTTCTTTAGATGACAACCACCTACATTAAGAGATTCAAGTCACAAAAAATATATAGATATGAGACTTTACAAAATAATATACAATAGATTACATAAAAGAAAAACAAATCACGAATATAATAAATATATACAACAAATTGAACAGATATTACTGCTTACCTCATATATTTTCCAAGATCGTATATCACTTGTTTGATGTTATTGTTGAAGTACTCTAGGAGAGATAGAGGAAGCATGTACTGCAGTAATTATAAACCAATCATTTCATTGTTTTCTAACATAACATAATGAACAATTCACGTAGTTTATGAATATATTGTAAATATAGAAGAACATAACTTACCTTGACGAAAGTATGCCAATCATGTGTTTTGAGCCCTGGCCCAAATTCACTTTTTTTTGATATGAGATTGTTTATGTTCACAGAAAATCCTGTGGGAAATCAAATTTTTCGTATGACTTCTTTTATGGCATCACTTTGCTGCTCTGTTAATAACCATGGAAGGGCACTTATATTAATCTGATCTCTATTGCTATTTGAGAGAATGAAAATTTTCAATGCATGATTGGATTCATGTATGTGATTAAAAATTTTGACAATTTTTTCTTCGTCACACCTTCCATCCAATATTTTTCACAATGTCTCTGTTATATTATTTCCAATATGCATAGTATCAAACAAATGCACAATTTGTATGTGCTCGTAGTAGGGCAACCTACTAAATTGTTTGGGATAGCTTTTTAGTCCCTTTGGAAGGTTATCAGTATTGCCTTGACGACCTTCACGATCATCAATTACACAATTAGTCAACAAAAATCACAATAGAAATATATAAATTACAAACATAAACCATTAGGTGGAATGGCTTTACCTCGACGATTAATTCTATTAAATTCCAACTTCCATAGGCAAGGTGTCATTCTTCGTGGCTTTGATGTAGTCTCTTCTTTCCCATTGAAAAGATGTTTTTCCGTACTTTGATACTTATGATTCCTATGGAGGAAGTGTCTACACTCATCAAACACCTACTTTCCTAAACTTTTTGAATGACGAGATTTCATCTTTGGACCACAAACTGGACATGCAAATTTTCCCTTTGTTTGAAGACCTACAAGATAATGATGTAATTGGATTATTAAATATGTTGATTTTTTATAATTAGAATTATTGTGCGCAACTTGAATTCACTATAACATACCACAAAAATGTGTTAGCCCTGGGGCATCATGTATTGTCCATGCAAGTATTGCATGGAATTGAAATTGTCTTTGTCGTATTGGTCTAGAAATGTCATACATAGTGACACTATTCTATAACTCCACTAACTCGTCGATAAGAGGCTCAATATATACATTCATATCTTTTACTTGATATTTACCTACTTGAATGAACAGTAACATTACATAGTTATTGGGACCGTTTTACTACAAGATTTGTAAGTACGTGTAAATTAATAACTCTCAAATGATAAGATACCTGGAACAATCATTGCCAACATAATGTGCTCCCTCTTTATTGACATCCACAGAGGAATGTTATTGTTGATAACAAAAATAGGCCACACCGAGTAAACAGATCTCATCTCTCCAAATGGATTGACACCGTCCGCTGCCAATGAAAGCCTGAGATTACGAGGTTCTTCTTTGAAGTGTTGCCACTTTTCCTCTATGTGCATAAATGCCGAACCATCCGTAGGGATTCGAATAATGTCATCTCGACTTCTATTGCGTGTATGATAATCCATAAATTGAGCCAAGCTACTACACCTGAATAATTGTCGCATCCATGGAATAATGGGGATGTAATGAAGAACCTTTTGAGGCACCCTTTTTGTTAGTCGATCTATTTGATATCTACTTGTATGACATACAGGGAATTGTGTTGCAAATTCATGTTCTTTATAATATATAATATGATCATTGGGACAAGCATGTATTTCTTCATACTCCATTCCAATATCTTTCATAACAGCAGTTAATTCTCTATATGAGCGAGGTAGAATATTTGATGATGGTAATAGAAACTCGCCTATCAATCTACAACAAAAAATATAAGTTGTTAATATAAACAATATTAGTGGTACATTATTCACCCTTTGTTAACTATAAAGACATATATGACATACCTTAACATACGTGACATTGTTATGTTGGATAAACCATTCATAACCTTCAAGTTCAACAACAACAATACAGTAGAGAGAAGAGTTGTTTGGGAGTCTTTGTATAGGGGCTCGTATGCCTTCTGAAGTAGAGGTACATCGAGGCTATCGTCATCATCATGATCAGATACGCTTGGACTAGATGTGTCATGGATCAATGTATTTATACCATCCTCTCCAATTGTGTTTTCTGGCGCATAATCGTCATCTTCCATGGGATCATTATCTTCACCTTGGATATTTGCACCTCCATGTTCCTCCACTTCGAAAACCATATTCTTCGGATTGTTGTGGTTCATATCATGTACTTCCCTGGGAAGATCAACCTATAGAAAATTGATTAACATAAATAAACCATCATCATCAACTCATCATCAAGTGATTTCATATGTATATAAATTGTTAAAATGATATAATGAATGACTTACCAGTGGATGATAGTCATGCCCCCCTTCAATGTGACCATTCTCCCTACAATGTCTCTTAACTGTTTTGATTAGCAGTCTTCTACAGTTTAAGCCCTTACAAATATTGTGAGCACAATAACATTTTCCATCACCTTTTATTTTCAAGTTAGACCACAATCTAGCGATTGTCTCCCTGTTTTGTTCTTCACTTATATTATCTGACATGATCGTTCTTTGTAGGAAGCAAAAATCGGGCTATGAAAACTTCGGTCTACAACTTTCACAAACTAAGCAAAACTGTTGAAAGTACACAAATCTTCTTAGACCTAGCTAAATACTTTAATATTTTAAAAATAATTTCTTTGACTTTATTCCTAAGATTATTTGTAAAACTTTGACCAACCGCCTGAAGGTCTTATTTCAAGAGACCTTGCAACATTAAGCCATTAAAAGCAATTTCAAAACATATAAGCTAAAAGTCTAGTTAAAATATACATTAGAATAAAAATAAAAATAAATTTCATACCCGAGCGCGCGGCCATAACTCATGCAACGACCTTCTTGCTTAGCTGTAGAAGCTCTCCAGCAATCAAATTATACAAACTATAAGGCCTAACAAAAATTTGAAAACATATAAGCTACAAGTCTAGTTAAAATATACATTAGATTAGATTCAACAATAGCAAGCAATGTTATTCAGAATTAGATTCAACAAACCTTAGCAGTGTAAATAGCCATCTCCTCTAAACTGGACTCCAGACACGAGGGGGCATTCACATACTCTTCCCCTAAAGGTATCCTGAAGAAGAAAAGCCACTATTCTTGAGTTTGTGAATTGCACCTTGAGATGAATGAAGC
This sequence comes from Cupressus sempervirens, assembly GCA_028749045.1. Lineage (NCBI taxonomy): Eukaryota > Viridiplantae > Streptophyta > Pinopsida > Cupressales > Cupressaceae > Cupressus > Cupressus sempervirens. The sequence continues at coordinate 713,804,272 of CM053786.1, read as the reverse complement.
TTAAAGGGAATGAAAATTGTTTTCATACATTTAAATCAGGATGTAATATTTATTCATAAGTATATACCTTGCAAGCACTTAAAATTGTTGTTATATGTGTTGCGAGAAAAGAAGAAGTTTATGCTTATGTGTATAGATGCACTTCCTGTATGCGATCCAAAGCTTGAATGTTATCAAGTGTGTCCAATGATGGGGAGAGACCTCTATACAAGCAGAAGATCTGCAATGAAACAAAAGAAAAGAAAATTTTCTTATAGTAAGAACAAGTTTGTTGTGCTGCACAGGGTACCAAAAAAATAGTGTATAATATCTTTTTCTTTACCTAGCTTTCAATTCAGCATGAGAGCCTTTAATAGAAAAGTCAAGTTGATAACATATTTAACAAGAGCTGTAGGGCAACATAGTTCCTGCGTAAGTCTAAGAAAATGTGTAAGGATTCACATAGATTTGCGTAAGTCCAAGAAGATGTGTGAGCATTGACATAGATTTTGTGAACATTTTCTATGTAATGAAGATTTTACTGCAAATGGAATGAACCTAGGGGTCAATTGGTAAACTGATTATTTGTATCAAATGGTGTAAAATTGAAACTAAAACCATTTCAACTAGCCACGCCACTAATGGACTGTTCCTCCATATGTTATAATACTTTCATCATATATCACAAATATGAAATAGAATATGTAGCACACTGAAATAAAGCATTAAAAGATAGTGTCTAAATGTAATTAAATATATGGAACTGGTTATAAGAATTTGTACAAATCAATCAGAATGGGTTGAAATCAGTGCATCTTACTTCAACGTTTCATGTAACACAACCAAATCCAAAAGAAATCTCGCAAACAAACTACCTGAGATTTATAACCTTTATCTTCCAATATCCGATGGCTCCTTATAGGCGTTAATACAAAGAAGCCAACTGTCAAAAATTATGGCAGTGATAAACATTTTGAAAAATAAAATTGTATTAGGTATAAATAAAAAACAATGAAGAATGGTGTAGACTTGTAGCCAGAAGATAACATAGTGAAAATTGATGAGCTCTTTGTTATCACCCACCTCAAAGAAACGTGCATATCAACTCCAAGTGTCAAATGTCAGCTGTAAGTGAAACAATGCAAGTTTTCATCTATGTAACTTATTTTTCTGCTATAGTCAATGCTGATACATCCTTCTTTAACATAAATAGATTAGTCACCAAACAAATTATCGAGAGACCCTATGGTCATCGTCATGATTATTTGCTAAGCCAATTTCAACATCAAAGCCTCTAATATGAATATAGAGGATCATAACTAGATCCCATATGATTGTCATAGAGTGAGATCTGAAACATTGTGATTCAAAAAACATATACAATCTCTTCTAGAAACAACATCAAGTAAAATCTTGGATAGCAGAAAATTTGTTATGTATAACAGAAAGTTGTTTTTAATTCTATTGTGCATGTCTCCAAAGGCACCATTGGAATACATCTAATGATGTTATGAGATCTTATCTCTTTGTATTGGGTACCATCTTTGAAATACTTGATCTCTTCTCATTCCTCAGCTGATCGAGACTGCAGCCACAATACAAATAAGTAACCAACTATTTCTGAGTTTGATTCTGCTCTAAAGGAAAATGCTAGAACCACTTCTTTTTCTATTACTGAGTTTTTCTGCATGTAATCACCACTTTACCAAGTTGTTTGAAGTTTGAACCATGCTCCATATATGCCAAAGTAAAATAATCAAGTAGGATGCATGTGAGTGAGAGATAATTATGTAGAACCTAGATGTAGAATATAATTATGTGCATTCTCTTGCATTGATGTTTTCCTGTATCGTACATATTATTATTTTGAATTGTAATACTAATAGCATGTTCATCGTGTCTTTTCTCTGAATTTGAATATTTCTTTTCATGTTTCATTTGCGGCTTCTTTTCATAGTACCTCTGAGTTGTACTTGTTTACTTAGCAGGTTTTTAGGGTACTTTCTATTTTTAAAGTGATAAAATGTTAAGAGAGATTATGTTTAAGTTTTAGTTTGTTGGATAGCCATTACCATCTTAATTACCCTTTCTCACTACTCTTATTAAATTGTTCTCTTCTTAGAGTGATAGAGCATGAATAATCATTTTGCAAGTGTCATACCCTCAACTATGGTACAACTTTCTACAAAATTTCCATGTACCACTACCACTTTCATGATATCCTATTTTTAGAAATTGTTTGCTAGAAAAAGGTGTTTAGTATACTTGAATTTAGACATACCTAGTAATGGAGACCAATGAATGACTGGAGACATACCTTAGCTTGCACACTATCTTCTTGCAATGGAGTGCCTAGTGCTTTCTTTGAAATCAACTCACTGCGTTACAAATTGGAAGAGCCAGACAAGTTTGAGATTCTTCATGCATGCTGCACAAATTCATATTCTCACTACTAAATGGGAGATCTTAGGTTCAATTCCTAACTAGTCCATAAAAATATAACATAATGAATGTTGTCATGCCACACTTCTAGGTATATAAACAATTCAATGGTCCTTCTCTTGGACAATTTGAATGTTACTTGATGTTAATATAAGAATAGATTAGAGCACTATATGGTTTTCATAAATGCAACTTTTGGTATTAATTTTTTAGCTAAGCTATCTATTGTAAAATAAAAATTTCAAGAGGAAGCTATATCCACATCAAGAGAAAGCTATTAAAAAACTATACTAAATAGTAGAAGCATATCTTTATACAATAATTACACTAAATTTGAATAGGTTAATAGTTGTTTAGTACATATAAGAAATATAAAATGCTTAATACATTTGGCAAAAGAAAAAATGAAGTTAATGCCTCTTAGCCATTTATAATTGTGAAGTTTACAATTATTGAAAGACATGTATTGAAGGAGGAATGCCAATTTTCTTACATAGAATAAATAATGGTAAGGTTCCAAAATGGAGAGGAAACTGAGGTTTGTGCTTCAATTCAAAGGAAGGGGGCCTAGATGATTAAGGTATAAGTCCATCATGAGTTAAATCTAGCTTTTATGGACAATATCGTACCTGACCTAGAATATAAAAATCATACTAAAATCCATACAAAAATCTAAAAAAAGGTTCTTTGTGATATACAAAATCTTGACATATTCTGCTTCAATATCACCAGTATAATGGAGTTGTACCACTACTGATCTCCTTGTTACAATACCTGCATTCTATAAAATAAATTTGTATGGAAGAGTATGCTATTACGATGCTATCTTTTCACTTGATTTACATTCAATTTGATGCCTATTGAAAGGATTTTTTGTGTATAATAAATATCTCTTTCTATGAATGTGAATCATTTTTTTGTCACTTTCTTCAATTTTTGCCGAGAATGAGTCGTTCTCTTACTCTTTGCTTGGTCTATTCGTTGTGTTAAATTCTATTTTTATGGGTATCAATAAATGTTTAGAAATATTTAAGCATATATGTAGGAGACGGTTATAGTTAGTAGTAATATTAAAGATTTTAGGAGAACTGAATAAGCCCTGATTCGAAGATAACTTGATAGAATGTCCATAGTTGTGTCGTTGAACCAAACAAAATCTTGTTATTAGTGATTCCTGTAAGGTGTTAGCGAATATAAATATCTGTTTCAAATACAAAAATCTTGTTATTAGTGTACCTTCACTTCCAATGTTATGCGAAAGGCTATCCAGCAATGCGCATGCCTTTCCTTTCAAAAGAACATTGGGTTGCACGATTTCATTCAAATGAGGGTTTATGGCTTTTTTTTTCTCTCTTATATCTCGTTGGCGTCACAATTGCGATGCCTAACATCACAATTGTGATGACATCAGGCTAAAATTGAAAAAAAAAAGAGCAAAAACCACATTACCTTTTCTTGCCATCACAAATTAATGTCGCAAATTGACCCCTAATGTATTAGTGAGAGATGCTGCTTTCAAGTTTGAGTCACCCGTTTGGGCCATGCTTTATTTGTGGGTACCAGAGAAGAGTAAGTGGGGTGATATAAGGCTAGGATGGTGTACACAAGAGTATTCAAATCCACTACTCATCATAATAAATTATGCATAAAAGTTTCTTAAAGGTGAGTTTGGAAGTTACGACGTGCTGAGGAACTCTGAATTGTTCACTCTTTTATGTAAGACCGGACATGATCCAAGTGACCATGTAATGTTGCTTCTAAATTTCTTATCTACTACACCATTCAACATGCTCATAGTGGCACCCTTCATAGTAATTGATCACCTAAAAATTATCAAACCTCTCCTAAACCTTAGTGAATGAAATAAAGATCATAGAACTATCATGAGAAGCTAAGGATTGGGTAAGTTGGTTATCTCTACAGCACAAATCACCGATGGATATGAATAAAATGAAGATGAATTTTGCCTCACCTTGATCGTGAGAAACTAAATCCATAAAAGATTAGTTGTTGCTTACTTGGATAAATAAGGAGATTAGTACATGGATCGTTCAAGACCATATAATAAACACTAAAGCATGGCACGAATCACCAAATATCAAGAAAGAGGAACAATATGACAAATGGTAATTTCCTCAAAGACACCAATCTCGGTCAACCCATAAAGATAGGCTTACCTCATACATATTAGGGCACTCGATTTGCATATGATATAAGATATATCCTTATCGGTTAAAGTATGAGTATATTAGATGTAGTTAACTCAAATCATATATATATATATATAGGATTAAAATTAATTATGAATTTAGTATCAAGTTTCAATGTCCTTATTATTATTGAGAATATTATTAAAGGAATTATTATTATTATAAGAATTATGTGCCTTGATCTTTTCCTCCAAGAATGTTATTGTAGGAAAAGGAAGATTGATTTCAAATTCAGAGGGAGATTGGTATTCAAAAGGAGCTTGCCATTTCAATAGATGCAACATTGAAAGAGAGGGAGCAGATAGAGGAGATGGTTTCATTAACCTTGAGTTATCTTGGATGTATTGATTAAAAGGGAGTAGACTATATTGAAGATGGATTCTCCAGTAATCAATAATATTATAGCAGTCAAGAGGATTGTAATTCTATTCCTCAGAACTATATGGGCCTACCCATATATATCATGAGGAAGTGAGTACTTCCAAATGACTATCACTTGTATTTGCAGAAGTCATTGAAAGGTGATGATCTTCAATAAGTTAATCTATTATGATGGATATCTTAGGATTTCTATGTAGATCATGATAGATTATACTGTGCATGGTGGATGTTTATATGGTACACATTATGCAAATGTGAGTGAACATACCTTATAGACACTTTGAGTACATGGTGAATGGTATGCAAATTGATGTTTAGGAGGCCATTACATAGAGTACTTGATGAATGTTAAATAAGTTGAATTTATGAGGCTATTGCTCATAGTACTTGGTGAATATCTTGCAACATGACATTCAGGAGGCCATTACTCAAAAGCACCTAGTGAATGTCAAATGAGTTGACATTAGCAAATGTCAAAAGAGTTGGCATTCTAATATTAAATGAGTTGACTTTCAAATGTTAAATGAGTTGACATTTTAGAAACCATTTTTTACATTGAGGTAATATGTCATTCATGTTCTTGCTTATCCACCCTAGCTAAGAGGGAGTCTTGATGTTTAGTAGCTTCAGTCAGTTAAACCTATGAGAATATAGTATAAATATTCATATATGGGTCAGTGCAAGAAGTTGGGTCTCACTTTTGGCCAAAAAGTGGAACTGTTTTTCCTATTTTTGAAATATATTGTCAAATGATGCCAAAATTTGAGCCATTTAGAGATTAAATATAAAAGAAAATCAGAAATAAAAATTGTAGTGCATGGAATCTTCTTTTTGAATATGTAATTTATTTATGTACCCATATGATAGATTATATTTTTGGTATGGATCATTAAAAACCACTTTTTAAAAATGTTTGTTTCAGGACCATACCATGCTCATGTATTCACACCATAATTTGACACAACTAAATGATTTTTTTTAATCCTTTTAAACGAAGTTACCTAACACACCAAATATTGATGAGAATAATTTTCTTAAATTTTTCAGTGAATTGTTTAATTAATTTTTAATTGACGATTAAGTTAATTTCTAAAACCTCTCATGTACAGACAGCATAATTTAATCAAATTTTATTTTTTTTGGTTTTTCTTTTTAACCTCAAAAGAATTGTGTGAGGATTGATGATGTGTAAATTAATTTTAAAAATATGAAAAATTAAAAATGTTATTAAATTTTAGTGAATGTCATTATTTAATGTTTCAGAGATACTTTTGATTAATAAATAATGAAAAAATAGAAAATGAACCCATAACACTATAAAATTTACACTTTTGAAATCAGAACAGTAAGACCGATAATGGGTTTTAATTTTATCAAAAAATTCAATGGGGACGATCGTATAAAAATTATGACAACTCCTGAAATTGTCAATTAAATGTCTTAGTCAAAAATTGGTTCTTAAAGGCATAGGCTTCGTCCCACCAACCCTATGCCATGCCTTTCCCCTAAGAAAAACCTGATGTGAATTCCCACCCATGGAAAATTCTTGCCCACGTCACTAGAATCAGGCACTTGATTTGAATTTAGTTGTTAACCAAATCAAACACTCAAATTTTAAACAATCAAGTACCCGATTATTTAACAATTGGGTTACTAGTTTATAAATGGGTACCCAATTTTTATGTACCCGTTGGGCCCCAAAAGATGCCCCATAGAGTATCTTTCAATTATTGCAATGGCTGAATGACAGTTTCAAACTGCAACAACGAATGTCTATCATAATTATTCTATTTTATTGTCTTCTTCTACAATTCACAAGCTATTGATTTGAATTCAAAATTGGTGCAAACATGGGATAACAACACCAATGAGAGAGAAGAAAAATAAGTAGAGAGTTGAGCAATGTTTTAGAGGAGAAAGACATTAAGAATATCACAATGGATGAAGAGGTTGAAGAAGAGAACCCAATACAAGGAGATTCAGGTGCACATTCTAATCAAACATTCAATATAGGTGTGTCTCCAAATCCTCAAGTTTTTTCTCGTGATGAAATTGTGAATTTTTTAGAAGCAGGTTACGATTTAAACGATTTAGATTTTCTTCATTAAAATAAATTGCCAAACAATCATGCACAACAATCTCCAATGGAAATGCATGCCCCGAAAGGAATACTAAGAGAAAATGAAAATGAGATTCAAATTCCAAATAACATTGAAAATGAAATGAAAATTGAAATAACAATGATATGAATATAGACATGGAAACACCAAGTACTTAACAAACATGTCAAAATGATATCGAAGTGCATGAGCATAATTTTCATAATTTTCATGTTTCTAACAATGTGCTAGATAATCTTCATGGATTGGTTTTTCGGAGACAAATTAGGACACATGCTAATAGATTATATAGACATTTTTTTATTATAAGAAAATTGGGTTTCAATGTCAATTGATGTTGCAACTAATTAAAATGTCTAAAACATTAAAAATAATGAAAAGGTTAGGAATGTATGCAAAACCTAAGAATTAAAATGCATCTTTAAAACAAGTTGCATCCACTATTGCTATTGCCTTTGATGTTATCGAAAAGAGAAGTCACTCTAAAGATAAGAATGCAACACGACGAGAAATAACAACTTTAGTTAACAAATCAACAACTGAAAAAAGATTTATTAGTAACATAAGTGGATATCTTAATGTGAATCACAACTCTTTAGAAAGAGATGTAAAGAGAAGGGTTGAATTTGAATGTGATTTAGCAAATATTTTGTGGACTTCTAGTGGTAGACTCCCGAGATGTGATAGAAAACTTACTAGTGAAGTCAAAAGTTTGGATGAATTTTTTTGGCATGATAACACTATTGGATATAATTATCTAATTGTGTGTTGTTTTTGATGTCACACAAATGTCATATCAGTTGATAGACAGTGCTTACTGAGCTTACTTGGTTAGCAAGATAGTTTTCCTTGTCTACTAAGCCTTCCTAAAGTTCACTCTACAAAGTTAGTGTCTATCGAGCTCACTCGGGCATTGAAGGAAATTATGGTAGAAAAAAGTGTTAACCAAGTTCACATGGTTAACAAAGGAAAGTTGGACAGAGTTAATGCTAACTGAGTTCACTCAATTACCAAAGAAATTTTGCAAGTTTGCAAATGTTAGCCAAGCTTATGTTGGTTAACATAGGAAATCATCTCGAAACTAGTGTTTACCGAGTAGGGTTGACTAATAAAGGATTTTGTTGTTTTGGCATGAGAAGCATAATTATTTTAAGTATTAGTTCTATCTGACTATGGTAATGATAGTGGTCATTCTAATTTTTATTGAGCCAACTTGACAATATGGATGATATAAATATAAGGTCAAGTTGTGATTTACATGTAAGTGTACAAGTGCGTTGATTGAATTAAGAAGGAAAGAGTGAGAGAAAATTTGAACGATAAGTAGATATCCTTGTGGAGTAGAAAAGTAATATTTGATTAGGAAGGATCAAATTTAAATAGAATAGAGATCTGAATTCAGAAATTCAGTTCCATCACAATCATGTCATTTCATTGTTACTCTCTAACCATTAGCAGTGATCTAAAATCTCTTAACAGAGTTGGTTTAACAACCAATTGTAAATCCTCTAACAAGTTGATAGTTCCATTGAATTTTTTTAAGACCTCTCAGAAGGCCACTCCTAATAGGGTGATTAAATCCTCTAACAAGGTCACACCTAACAGTGTGTTTTTTAACCTTTAATAGGGTTGCCTCCTAATAGGGCTCACTTCAAAAGAGTGAAAAATAGTAACTAGTTACATTGGTGGTTTTTCCCATATTAGGTTTCCACGTTAAATTTAGTGTCTCATGTGTTCATGTTATTTTTTTCATGCTTGCAAATAATTACTAATAACATCTTAAGATCTGTTAAAGTAAATTACACTTTGCATTTACCAAGTTACTGCATTTTTTGTGTGTTTACCAAGTAATAGCAGCAATCAATTTTCTCAATCTAAATTTTATTGTTGACATCTAAGGGATATGGGATTTATTTTAGTGATAACTGATTCAACCCCCCTCTTAGTTACTCATTCTATATTTCCAACAATTGGTTTTATAGAATTTGGTGCTTACAGGAAAGGTTTCAAGGACCTAAACTAAAGATTAGGATGTCTTACAAGAGAGAAATTCCAAAGCTAAACAAAGACAACTTTTCAACATGGTAGGGACTCATGAGACTTCATCTAGCCACCATTAGTGATTTAGGCTTGAAATACCTTGACGAAGAATACAAAACTTCTATTGGTACATTCTCTATTGGAGATCTTGCTGAGAAAAAGAATCATAACATCATGATGATTGATATTGCATCTACTCTCAACTATGATGAATTTGATGAGATCAAAGATTGCAAAACTACTTTTGATATGTGGAACAAGCTAAAGGATATCTATGGAGGTGATCACAATGTAAGGAGAACCAAAGAAGAAAGTCTTAGAGGATAGTTTGATCAGATGAGAATGAGAGAAGATGAAAATGTTGCCAAATATGTGGAAAGAATCAAAGCTAGTGTTAGTGCAATCAGAGCTTCTAGAAAAGAAATCAAGGAAGAAACTATTGTAAGTAAATTTCTCAGAGCCTTGCTTCCTATCTGTGTAATTAGAGTAGCTACTATAAAAGAAAAGAGGTGTGATCCAAATCACAAGTTAGGTTTGGATGCCTTAGTAGGAAGATTGATAGCTTTTGAGCTAGAAAACTTTGACAATTATGTTCCAGCTTCTAAAAATGTAGAGTGTGCATTTGAAGCTAAAATTTCACTCAAAGAGAAAGGAAAGAAAATAAAAGACATTCAATCAGAAAGTGAAGAGAAAATAGAGGAAAGTTCTGATAGTGATTTTGAAGTTTTTGAAGCTTTACTTGCAAAGAAATATTCTAGAGGTAGAGGAAAGTACAAAGTTAAAGTTCGTTTAATCTTCTTTTCATGTGAAGAGATTGGTCATATTGCTACCAAGTGCCCATATAGAGAAATCAAGGATGAGAAGAAGAGTCACAAATACAAAGGCAAAAAGGATTTCAAAAATCACAAATCATACAAGGACAAAAGTAAGAAAACTTGATTTATGGCTAAAGATTTTGATAACATTGAAGATGAGATAGTATACATTGCTGTAAAAGATGAATCTAATGAAGAAGAAGATAAGATGGCACTTATCTCTCATGTTAGTAAAAATGATACATAGATCATAGATAGTGGATGTTCACATCATATGACTGGAGATAGAACAAAGTTTGAACATTTTGAACACTATGATGGAGGTAGTGTAAGGTTTGGAAATAATGAACCTTGTTGTATAAAAGGGAAAGGCTGAATCTCATTAACCAATGAACTTGTATGTGATAATGCTTATTGGGTTGAAGGACTAAAACATAATCTGCTAAGTGTGGCATAGCTAATCAGCATTGGGTTCAAGGTAGAATTCATGCATGGCAAGGCAAGACTGTTGGATGACAAAGGGAATCTGATTGGATCAGGCAAACAAACAAGAGGTAACCTATTTTATCTTGATCTTGGTGATTGCTCATGTTTTATTGCTCAAATGGAAGAAAGTTGGTTATGGTACAGAAGACTATGTCATGTAAACTTTCATAATATGGTCAAGGTAAGAAAATTTAGAAAAGTAAGAGGTATCCCTAGTTTGAAAAAACCAGATGTTGGTTTATACAAAAATTGTCAGATTGGCAAAATGTGAAAGACTAGTTTTAAAAGCAAAAACTATCAATCTAAAAATGTCTTGGAAATTACACATACTGACCTATGTGGACCCATTGGAATAGAAATTTATAGTGGATAAAAAAAAATTATTCTTTTTGTTGATAACTATTCTAGAATGATGACTGTTATGTATCTTAGAGAAAAGTCAGAAGCATTTGAGAAATTCAAATGGTATTTGGCAAGAGTAGAAAAAGAAACTGGAAAAATATTGAAATTTTTAAGATTAGACAAAGGTGGTGAATTCATCTCCTATGAATTCAATAACTTTGCATTGAAAGAGGAATCAAAAGATAGGTATTAGCAACTAGTACTCCTAAGTAAAATAGAATAGCTGAAAGAAGAAACAGATCCATCATAGATTGTGCAAGGACTCTGATGATTGAAAAGAATATTGCTATCAAATACTAGAAGGAATCCATCAGCATTGCAATCCATACTTTGAACCAAGTTCAGTTGAAGGACTCACACAAAACTCCCTATGAATTATGGTATGGCTACAAACCCAATGTAAATTACCTAAAAGTATTTGGTAGTAAATGTTATATCTTGAAAGAATCTAAAAAAGTTAAATTTGATGCGAAAGGTGATGAAGGTATATTCTAAGGATATTCTTGCAGAAGTAAGACATATAAATGTTTGAATTTGTCTACTCAGGAAATTGTAGAAAGTGCATGTGAGAATTGATGAGTTTGCAAAAAAGACTGAAGAAGAAAGCAAAAGGGAACAAGAAGATTACAAAAGATTTGTTTATTTTGAACCTAATACATTGCTAGGCACATCTAATAATAAGGAGATTTCATCTCCTGAGTCTTTCATAGCTATTGAGTTTCAAGAAGTACAAACCAAGTCACAGGGACTTGAGTCACATTCTAAAGCTACCAAGAAAATTCCTACCAAGTCTAAATGACCCAAGCCAAAAGTTGAGATTCAGAATGAAGACAGTGTAGTTCATTCAAAAGGCAAAGAACCTATATTGGCCAAGTATGTCAGAAGGCATTATGTACGTGATCAAATTATTGGAGATAAATCATAGGGTACTATGATAAGAAGTAAGCTAAATAGTACATGTTTACTTGTTGAATTTGAACCTAGCAGAATTAAAGATGCATTGGAAAATGAAAATTGGATTGAGGCTATGAATGAAGAAATAAAACAAATAAAGAAAAACAAAACTTGGATCCTTGTACCTAGGCCTAAAGATAAAAATGTGATTGGAACAAAATGGGTATTCAAAAATAAGCTGAATGAAGATGGACAAGTATCAAGAAACAAAGCTAGATTAGTATGTAAAGGCTATTCTCAAAAAGAAGGAATTGATTATGGTGAGACTTTTTCTCTTGTTGCAAGATTAGATGGTTTTAGGACCCTACTTGCATATGCAGCACACAAAGGATTCAAAGTATATCAAATGGATTTTAAATCTGCATTTCTTAATGGTATTCTTGATGAAGAAGTCTACATTGAACAACCAAAAGGTTTTGTTGATCCAAACAAAAGGGACATGGTCTACAAATTCCACTAAGCACTGTATGGTGTGAAAAAAGCTCCTAGAGCATGGTATGAAAGGTTACATAACTACCTTATATAGATTGATTTTCAGAGAACAAATGATAATAGTAGTTTGTATATCAAGGAAGAACTAGATAACAAGATTGTATTGGCAGAGATATTTGTAGATGATACTCTATTTATATGGAATGATGATCTATGAAAAGAATTTTTAGAACAAACGAACAAAGAATTTGAAATGCCCATGTTTGGTGAGATAAAATTCTTTGTTGGATTACATATAAAGTAGAACAAGAATGGTATCTACATTACTCAATCCAAGTATATCAAGGAGATACTCAAGAAGTTTGGAATGGAAGATTTAAAACTAGTTGCAACCCCCATGTGTACTGGACTAAAACTTACAAAAGATGATGACTCCAAAGAGGTAGATCGGACCTTATATAGATCAATGATTGGAAAATTAAAATATGTAGTTCACACAAGGCCTAACATTGCCTTAACAGTTGGAATAGTGGCAAGATTCTAAGCAAAACTTAGAGAAAATCATATAATGGAAATCAGAAGAATCTTGAGACATTTGAAAGGCACTGATGTTGATTGGGAAAGAAATCTTTATTATAGAAAAAGAACAAGTGGTGAAGCATTCTTTCTTGGTAAAATGTAGGTATCTTGGACAAGCAAGAAGCAAAACTACACATCCCAATCCATGGCAAAAGCAGAATATGTAGTAGCAGCAGTAAATTGTTCTAACATTGTTTGGTTTAAAAAATTGTTGGAAGGCATGAAGGTAGATATCAAAGAACCAGTTGTCATGTTTTGTGATAACACTAGTGCAATTAACATATCAAAGAACCCAATGATGCATTCCAAAATAAAGCACATTACTATAAAATATCATTTTGTCAAAGAATTGGTCTAGGACAAAGAAATCAAATTAGAATATGTTCATACAAAAGAATAAATTTTAGACATATTCACCAAGCCATTACCTAAGGATGCATTTTTGTATCTAAGAGGTAAGCTAGGGGTCATTCCCCTATCTAAAGCTCACTAAATGAAGTTTTAGTAATGCATCAATAGGAACCAAGTTGAAGATCAATCAATTGATGTAACATAGTCAAGAAAATAGTGCATATGAATCAGTACTCAAGGTATATTGGTATTAATTTGATATGTGTTGTCTTTGGCATGTGTTGTCAAAGAGGGAAAAGATTACTATCATATCTTTCAAAAATTTATTTATATCTTTCTGAGGGAGAATTATACTATCATAGAAGTTATGTAATTCCTTCACAGAGGGAGATTACTACATAAAAGAGAAGCTTATGGTATAAAATCTAAGAGGGAGAAAATTTCTATTAGAGAAAGTCTTGTTCTCAAATTTCATTGTACTATGACATGTTGTGTTGCCATCAATGTCAAAGAGGGAGATTGTTGGATACAATTGTCTAATCTTGTGTTGTCTTTGATGTCACACAAATATCATAGCAGTTGAAAAATAGTGCTTTTCAAGCTCACTTGGTTAGCAAGACAAATTTTTTTGTTTACTGAGCATTCCTAAAGTTCACTCTACAAAGTCAGAGTCTACTGAACTCACTCAGGCATCGAAGGAAATTATGGCAAAAAATAGTGTTAATCGAGTTCACATGGTTAACAAAGGAAAGTTGGACAGAGTTAGTTCTAATCGAGTTCACTCAATTACCAAAGGATTTTCAAAAGTTCGTAGTGTTAACCGAGCTTCTATTGATTAACATAGGAAATCATCTCAAAACCAATATTTACCAAGAAAGATTGGCTAATAAAGGATTATGTTGTTTTGGCATGAGAAGCTTAATTATTTTAAGTATTAGTTCTAGCCAAATATGGTAATGATTAATGGTCATTCTAATTTGTATTAAGATGACTTGACAATCTAATTGATATAAATATAAGGTCAAGTTGTAATTTTTATGTAAGTGTACAAGTGTGTTGATTGAATTAAGAAGGAAAGAGTGAGAGTGAACTTGGAGGATAAGTAGATATCCTTGTGGAGTAGAAAAGTAATATTCAATCAGGAAGGATCAAATTTAAGTAGAAAAGAGATCTGAATTTAGTAATTTAGCTGCATCACAATCAAGTCATTTCATTGTTACTCTCTAACCGTTAAAGTAGTGATCTAAAATCTATTAACATAGTTGATTTAATAGACAGTTGTAAATCCTTTAACAAGGTGATAGTTCCACTGAATTGTTTTAAGACCTCTCAGAAGGCCACTCCTAATAGGGTGATTAAATCCTCTAAGAAGATCACACCTAACAGTGTGTTTTGTAACCTTTAACAAGGTTGGCTCCTAATAGGGCTCACTTTAGAAGAGTGAAAAATAGTAACTAGTTACATTGGTGGTTTTTATCTTATTGTGTTTTCTCGATAAATCTAGTGTCACATGTGGTCACGTTATTTGTTTCATGTTTGCAAATAATTACTAATAACATCTTAAGATCTGTTAAAGTAAATCACACTCTACATTTACCAAGTTACAGCATATTCTGTGTGTTTACTGAGTAACAGCAGCAATCAATTTTCTCAGTCTAAATTTTATTATTGCCATCTAAGGGATTTGGGATTTATTTTAATGGTAACTGATTCACCCCCCTCAATTACTCCTATATTTCCAACAAATACAAGAGTATTACCTAATTCAAGAGATGTTCTTAAATTGAGAGTTGGCTCAAAAATGCGTGATCCACATTCTAAAAACCTCTTGGATATTACTCAAACTAATTTTTTCAAAAAAATTGTAGATGGTAAGGTGTTAACTATCCCATTAGTCAAAGATCTTTTGAAAAGTGTAAACCATGGTATGTAAGGATTAACAAGGAAGAAATCACCTGTTGTTGTAAAAATCATGTTCAATTTTGTTACCATTATGATGTATTTCAATCTATAAATGGTACCATACATAGTAAAGAAATGTTGTAGGAATCTGGTATAAAAATACCATCTCAAACTCTAAAGGATTTCATATAAGGTTTGTTTTGTAAGCCACCTAATAATCAATACTTTCTTTTCAATGCATGTCTTTATGGTAAATGTGATATGTGTGGCAATCTTTCTTTGTTAGATGAATGTTTGCATGAAATTTTTTTGACTACTTTTGGAAAAAAATTAGTTGATGTAAAAAGATTCAAAACTATTAAATATCTATTGAAGGATGGGAAGATTGGAAGAAGGTGTGATCTTGTTACAAATAAAGTTAGTTATCATACATTTATGGATGAGTTTAAGAGTGTGATCATACCAAAATATTTTAAACACTCTCAATATGCTAGATGACTTGATGGACACATTCACATATTTAAGAATATATTTCCAATTGGTACTATACTTTTAGTTGTTGACTTTACAAAGAACTACACACTTGCACTACAAGATGGGGTACAACCACAATATTACAATTCACTGCAAGTAACAATTTATATTCGTATAGTTTATAGGCATGCACCTAATAGTATAGAGGAGGATAGAAAAATATTAAGAGAGTACCATTTCTATATGAGTAATAATAAACTTCATTCATCTGAGTTTGTCCAATATTGTTTCAAGGTCTTTTATGATAATTTAAAAGAGAGACAAATTCAAATGACACAAAATTGGATATGGTCAGATAATTGTATAGGACAATTCAAGAATGTCAGAATGTCCTATTGGATGAGTAGGACACATAGGCAAACTAATATCCAACATGTGTGGAGATTTTTTTAGGCTAGACATGGTAAAAGAGAACATGATGGTGTCGGTGGATGTGTGAAGAGAGCCCTTAGTAGAGAGCAATTAAAATTTGAGGAAAAAGAAAAATTCAAAAATGCACATGATATTCTGGAATGGTGTAAAAAATATTTATACATAGGATCAAGCCTAAACTCTACAATCAAATTTTTCTTCTGCCAAGTTGAAGAGAAGAATATCCTTTCAAGATATGACTATTATAAGAGCTATTGTACCCTACCACCATCTCTTGATTAGGTTAGGGCTCAATATAGTTTATCTTTTTACTATCCCTAATTTTTAATTATGGTTTGAGTGGGGATTCATTATATTGTAATTTTATTTAGGGAAATCAATTTGGTAAAGATTAGTCAATGTTCATATTTTTTCACTAATAGATACATGGTTCTATTTGGATTCAACAAAAAGTTTGAATACTATCATAATAGTTATTATAAAATTTGATTTTTGATTACACTTTACTTTGATTTATAATAAGTGTTACAATTTAGTGCGAAATTTAAATTTACATTATTAGTAGTATAAGGGTTTTATTCAATTTTAAGATTAATTTTGGTTAATGATAGTAATTTAGTTTAATTTAATTTAGTTTAGTTAGGGTTTGTTTTCAATATAATTTACTTTACGGTTATAAATAAATGCTTAGGAAAAGTTCTTTAAATTTTAAAAGGTTTTGAATTTAAACAAAAACAATATGTTAAGATACTAACATTACATTTACATTATGTATTATAAACTATTTTATAATGATAAATAATTTTATATTTCAAAAATTAATGAAATTTTATAAATTAAAAATAATCTTTAATTAAATATTATAATTTTATATATATTAGATATATGAAAAACATTAAAATTTAAAATCAATAATATCATATATTGTCATCACCATCAAATAAATTGATTCTTTTAAAATATTTAATTATTATGCTTAATATATTCTATCTAATTAAATTATTAAACTATGAAAAATATAAACCACTACGTAGTAATTATGTTTGTCTTACAGTTTACTAAAATTTCTATTACTTGAATATTTTATATTCCAAGCATAATGGGCAACTCTTATAATTAGGGTAAACTTTAAGGAAGCTGCCTCCAAAAGAGATATAATATATTGGGGAACCTTTCATTATTTAAAAAAAACAAAATTATTTCTATTAGTAAATCTCTTAATTTTTTATTCCAAATATGATAAATATTGGCGATTATTTTCAAATCATAACTTTTTTATATAAAATATTGACAAATCTCAATAATAATAAGAATTTCATTAATCACCATGGAAAACTTCAGATACCTCAAAATGCACATAGCTACATTCATATGTTGCTCTCAAGAATTATGCATAAAATAGCTATTAATACTTAATGCATAGGCAAGGCTTGGTCTTGTGTGTGCTAAGTATATCAATCTTCCTACAAGTCTCTAGGATCTATCTTTATTAACTAGTAGTTGATTAGACTCAATACATAACTTTAATCCTTATTCCATGGGTGTATCAATAGGTTGACATGTTGACATACTGATTTCTTGTAACAAGTCTAAGGCATACTTTCTTTGAGATAGAAAGATCCATTTATCAGATCGAGACACTTCGATCCCAAGGAAATATTTCAAGGGACTGAGGTCTTTAATTTCAAATGCTCTGAACAAGTAATCATGTAGAGCCCTCCTTTCTTCAGGATCATTTCCTATAACTATCATGTCATCCACATATATAATAAGTGTAGTGATCTTACCCTACTAATTCTTTCTAAATAAAGTATGGTCTGAATTTCTCTAATGGTAACCAAAGTCTTTCATTGACTTTGTGAATCTTCCAAACCATGTCCTTAGAGATTGTTTCAACCCATATAGTGACTTCTTTAATTTGCACACCTTCATACTATGTATTTCTGGTATCATGTAGCTAGGTGGGAGTTCCATGTAGACTTCTTTAGACAACTCTCCATGTAGAAAGGTGTTCTTCACATCAAACTGTTGTAATAGCCAACCCAGGTTTGCAACTAGAGACAACAAGACTCGTACTGTATTAATTTTAGCTACAAGTGCAAATTTCATTGTATAATTGATCCCATAGGTTTAGGTGTACCCTTTTGCTACTAGTCTAGCCTTAAAGTGTTCAGTTGTACCATCTACTTTGAACTTAATAGTATAAACCCACCAACATCCAACTGGTTTCTTTCCTAGTGGATGGTCAACAAGTTCCCAAGTATTATTTTCCTGTAATGATTTCATCTCCTCATTCATAGCAGCTTTCCACCTTGGATCAGCTAAGGCTTCCTACACATTGTTAGTAATAAATATAGTAGATAATTGATTTACAAATGACTTATTTGATTATCATAAACAATGGTTAGACACATAATGACTCATAGGATATTTAACTTTAGTATAAAGTTTGATTTCATAAGTGGCTTTAGGAATACCTCTAGTGAGATGTTGAGGTAGCTATTTTCTAGATGTTCAGGAACATCCTTGGTAAGCGATTGGTGTGGTGTGAGGGACTCAGATGGAGGTGGACTCATAGCTTCAATTTTTGGGTGTTCATCACTGCTTTGATCCAAAGTTTTACCTACTTCTTAATTAATAGTTTCAGAGAGTTCCCCTTCTTTAGAGATGTCCAAGTTACCCACAACTTCAAGGATCTGAACATCCACATCTTCATAGGTGTTATCCTCATCTTTAGATATGTATAAGCTACTTACAACTTTAGAGATGTGAACATCCACATCTTCAAAGATGTGATCATCATAGTCTAAAGTTTGAATTTCCTTCTGGTGCTCCCCCTGAAGTTCAGGCTTAAAGGAAAAATACATCAAGTCTTCATGAAAAACTACATCCAACATAATAAATATTCATTGGGTTGGAAGATGATAGCATTGGTACCCCTTTTGATAAGTAGCATATCCTAGAAAGATACATTGTAGCGCTCGAGGAGATAACTTGTTGTGATGATGCTTATGGGGGTGTACAAATGCTAAACAACCAAAGAGGTGAGGAGGTAAATTTGGGACAGCTGGAGCAACAACCACCTTAGTGATAGCCTAGGATGGTGTCTGGAAATCAATAGTGCTAGAGGGTACCCAGTTGATCAAATATGTTGCAGAGGTAAGCATTTCACCCCAATAGGCTAATGGCATATGGGCTTCTACCAGAGAACCACACACAACCTCCAACAAGTGACAATTTTTCTCTTGGCTATCCCATTCTACTGAGATGTATTAGAATAAGTAGTTTGATGAATAGTTTTGTATGCTTCCAGATACTACTGAAGTTTAGAACTCAAATATTTGCCTCCATTATCACTACGAAGAACTTGAACTTGTGCATTGTACTGAGTACAAATCATGTTATAAATTTTTTGAAATAACAAGTTCACATCAATTTTAGACTTCATTAAGCATACCCAAGTCATCCTAGTACAATCATCAATAAAAGTAACAAACTAATGTGATCCACCCTAGTTAGTGACTTTGGACAGATCACAAACATCAGAATGTATGATCATAGATGGAACTAGACTTTTATTCAAAGTTAATGGAAAATAAGCATGATGGCTTTTTGCAAGTTCACAAACTCCACACCAGAAGCTAGAAAATGTCTCCCATGTTGAGATACATCTTGTAGGCTTGTAAAATATTATTTCATCTTGAGATACTATCAAAGTTGTCAAGATTAAACATAATCTTTAAAGGATTTGATGAACCCAATACAATGGTTGAAGTTTAAAATATGGAAAAAATTTGACAAGTCAATGATGAACAATATTTCTTATACTTCTTGTTATTATTATTTATTTAAAAAATAGTTTAATTGTTAGTTAAGTTGGTCTAATTGATTTATTTATGAATCTTATTGAAAACACTTAATGTTGGCAAATAAATTTTTTTTTTTTTTTTTGTTGATAATTGGTTGCAAAAAATATTTGAAAATCAAAATGAAAAAAATAGTATTTAAAACATAAAAAAATAAAATAAGATAATTGCAACGGCTAATAAAGACATGCTATTCATAGAAAATGAAGTGAAAACATAAGTCTCCGCTACATAGGTGGAACTAACAATAAGTGTGTCAAGGTTTTATTTTCATCTATTAAATAAAACAGAATATGAAGAGAGTATAAACAAGTGTCATGTATTTGAATAAAATATGAATTGTAAATGATAAATTTCATTAGAAAATGGAGTAATGTATATTTAATTGTATATATATATATATATATATATATATAAAACACAATAGTAAGTTGTGAGCCTCTTATTGAGAAGTCTTGGGTTCAACTCTACACAAGCTTAATAAATAATAATAATTAATCACATCACATGATAAACTAGAAGAAGAGGATATGAAAATTCATCTTCATAATGCTCCAGCTCCTCGCAAATTAATAGACGGCATGGCTACTAAATTTTGTCTTCTCACCCCAGCAATCTCTGTCCCAGATTAAGGCGGGGTGCCTGATTGAGAGAAGAAAGCGTAATATAGTTGTATAGAGTTAAGCAGGATAAAGTATTATATATTTTTGTATATGTTTCTTAACATGCTCGAATCATTCTTAATATTTTTATTATTAAGATGATGATATTGTTATTGAAAAAAGTCAGAAGCGGTTGCGACTAATCACCCTACCATTAAGATCCATATAAACGTAAGCCCGAAGTTTCATGTCAGCATAGAGTACCCATCCACCATTGAAGATAGCTTGAAATTGATTGAGACAAAAAAACCCTAAGAAATAGAGCACTCATCGTACAAACTCATGGTCAGCAATGAAAATGAGAAGCACAAATGGAAAACAATAGTCTTAGATCTGGAGAACACCCTTGTTTATTCAAGCTCCACAGTCATCCCCCAATATGAGTACACAATCTCCGTGAGAGGCCATCAGGAGCACTCAGCCCCAAGTACAATCACATACTACGTACAGAAGAGGTCCGCAATAGACCTTCTGATGGCAGAACTGGTAAGAAACAACTATGAGATAATAATATTCACCTCAACCACCAAAGAATACGCAGACGCCATTCTCAACAAGCTACAAATCGACATTATTCACAAAGCCAACATAGACATCTGCCTCTACAGAGACTCCTGCATCCTCTCTAACAAAGATGACTATGCCAAAGACATCACAGTCCTTAAAAGAGACCTCAAAAATGTCATAATTGTGGACAATAATCCGGCGAGCTATAAACTTCACCCAAAAAATGCCTTCCCCATGTAACCATTTTTTGGGGACTTGAACGATCGTGAGTTGTGCTAGGTAAGAGACCTCTCCATCATCGTGGCGCTGTCCTGCGATGTGAGAGAGACCATCAAAATATATCTGGCCATAGGTGTGCTGGAATAACATTAATAATTCTTTTGCATTTAGTTTTCAAGTAGTCAATTTTTTCCTTCATCCTTAATAATTAGGGTTTCATTGTATCTCTTGAATCAATAGACTAACTTATACTTATATCTTGTAATATCTTGAATTAATTTATATGTATTTAAATGTGTATTTTTCTTGTAGGTCATTGTCATAATTTGGAGTATGAGTTTTTACGTGCACGTCAACGTGAATTACATGCAATAGCACCGTAAAAGAAAATTATTGTTCTAGAGCTGATGAACACTTTGGTGAAGAGAAGCAACGAGTTTATGAAGCATGATTTCACTATTCCGATTCGTATCTCTAGAGAGCTTTGCATGACTTATGTAAAGAAGAGGCTTAGTTTGGACAATCTTTTGGCTAAGCTGGAGCAAAACTACGAGATTGTTCTCTATACTTGTTATGCTCGGAAATAGGCAAATCCTATTCTTGATAAACTGGACATTGGTTTTCATCTCAACCACAAACTTTACAAAGACTCTTGCCAAGATTATTGGCTATGTAAAGATATTGGTGTTTTGAATAAGGATTTAAACATGGAATATGCGAGTGTGAAGAATGTTGTGATTGTGGACTATGATGCTTCTACTTTCAAACATCATCCTGATAATGGGTTTCTAGTAACTCCATTGAAGGAGGAGGATAGTTTGGATACTGAGCTATGTAAGCTGAAGCGGTTTTGTAAGAGGGCTTATTTCTATGATGATGTCAGAGAAGCCATTGCTAACTTCAAAAGGAACGGCAAGAGGCGTATGTCCTATTTTCATTAGGGTTGAGTTTGAATGTTTGTTCGTCAACTCTAGGTTTTCATTAGGACTGTGTCTCCCTTTGTTATTAGTTATTACAAGGTTTGCAATTAGCTTATCTATATTGCCATTAGACCATCCATCGCAAAACCTACAAAATAATCTATCTGTTTGTGACTTTAATGAAAGGGGGAAGGAAGCACAAACCTCTGGTTCACTTATTGAAAAATATTTTTATATTAATATATTTTGTAAAGCTTTGATATTTTCCACATAAACAAATTGAATAATATTAATTTCGAGCTATTTAACAACTAACTTATTGTTTTAAAATTATATATATGTATATTTATTTATTTAAATTTAGCATTTTAATAAATTTAATAGTACTTTAAATTTATAATTATTTGATATTTAATACCAAATAATTGAAATAACACCTTAATGAATTAGAGTATATTTATAGAAAGAAAATAAGTAATATCAAAATAATAATTTATATTTATTGAAATTTATAAATATTATTTGAAAGTGTTCATTTAAATTTTAGCTTCAAGAGTAAATTAACCGTGTTTGATTATTATAATTTGAAATATGTATGACTAATAGATTTCATTTTAGAAAATTATGACAAACAATTGAATGATATTTGTTTTGATCGAGGTAAAAGGTTTTTGATAAATGAAAATGGTGTAGAATTTCTAGTCACTTGGAACCTATTTGCCTTTGAATGTATTTAATAAGTGGTATTGATAAATACCTTAGATATTATTAAAATAGATTAGGTCAAGATTGAAGGGCCATTATAGGACAAGATTATAAGCACATAGTCAAGGATGTATTGGTGGTATTGCATATTATCATTAATGAGAGAAGATTAGAAGTAAATAGCGCTATATTATACAAGAAATAATGGTTATAAATTAATTGTGACATTCTAGGTATCATATCCTTACAATTCAACATAATTTATTCATTTATGTCTCTCTTCACTCTCCTGTAGTTTTTTTCCTCTTTTCTTTCTCCCCTTTGCTTACATATTATCTCATATAGCTATTAAAGGAGGATAGGATTCATGAAATTATACCTACTTCCAACAAGTACATATTTCCTAGCCTAGTTAGATGAGAATCTATAGGTATTCATCAATGATGAATACATGTCTCTTTCAAGGGAAATATTTCTATAATGTCGGATCTATGAGATCTATGGGATGAAGCTTACTTAGTCTACAAAAGTGGTTCCCACTTTTTATGCATAAAGTAAAATTGGCACTTAATTATTTGTTTTTATTCTTTACACCTTCAAACAAATTGGAGGCTTCATTCAAGGTTTCCCATGGAGTTTTTATGATGATGCTTATGTTCATGTTTGAATGAACCCCTGAGTGGATTATTTCATGAATTATGGTAACAAGGGTTATTTTCACCAAAAAATAAAAAAGACCCAGCTAAGATACATCTAGAGGAGATGAAGAGTTACCTATGATCAAGGGTAATGATAAGAAGTAATTACTACCCATGTATATAAGAAGATGCAATGAAAATATCTCAATTTCTTAATATTAAAAAGGGAAAGGAAGAGGGGAAATGATGAAAAATAAGATTATTGTGTTTATGCTAGGGATAATAAACACATACACACACATAATATTCTTAATATTAAAAAGGGAAAAGAAGAGGGGAAATGATGAAAAATAAGATTATTGTATTTATACTAGGGATAATAAACACAATACACACAAATAAATGCAATAATCCCTAATAAATGTAATAAAAATGTTTAATATCCCTATTAAATGTAATAAAAACGTTTAATATCCCTAATAAATGCAATGATCTTATTTATTATCCTTGGTAAAGTGTAAAATATTGCACAATTTTTTAAATAAGGTAATTGTTGCCTTTGTAAGATCCTCTAGCTCAGTAAACATTGATGATAGCTATAACTTTTGGATAGAAATAGGCTATCTAACTATCTCCATCACATTTTTATCTTATTTTTTTTCTTATCTCTCCATCAACTTTCCATGTGTCTCAATATCCGGTGCATTCACCTTCTCCACAAGTAATGCTAAATGATCTAGCATTGGTGCTTTTTCATCCAAAGTTACATATCTAGCACAATTTGCAAGAGTATCCTTAACATCTATCACCACTTTTTTTTATTTAATTCCTTTCATAGTTTATCTTGTTTATCTTTCCTTGTACATAATTCACTATATTCCTTCAAAGCATTAGGATCTAACTTGTAGGGTCATAATAAGGAATTACAATTACCTTTTCCAGAGTTACACCATATCTTTATGTCTTATTCTTCTTGACCTTATCCTTATAAGTTTTTGATCTTTTCTTAAGAATAATTTTGGTGGAATAGGAGCCTTATGCTCCTAATTTGTCTTTGTTGGCACATTCTTCTTTTTGTTCTTTAAATTGTTCTTTTGCTTCTCATGGGATTCTTTCTGAGTGTTATTTTTGGGTGCCACTTGAGGTTTTTCCTATATTTTTCTTTCTTCTTTAATCCCTCGTGTTGAGGTCTTTGAACATTTGGCCTTTTACTTGTTCCAATAGAAGAAGTATCTTCAATATTTGCATTGGTATATCCTTTATTTTGTATTGTTCCATCATTTCCTTTGGTAGGTCACTTGATCCCTTTATTTTCTTCTTCTTTTATTGCTAAGTATTAGTGTTTTCTACATCCATAGGAATGTTAGTGGTTAAATAATTGAAAGAATCATTTACATTTATATTTACAATTACCATTGCAATGGGTGTTCCAGGAGCTTGATACTCTTGGACTAGTTTAATAATAGGTGCATAGCCAAGTATATACATAGTGGTTGACTCAGGAAATAGGTGATCATTAGGATTTTTCTTGGTAGTAGCCATAACATATTGATCATGACTTACTTCTTCATATTGATCATGACTACTAAGTCTTCAATTAACACATTTTCTTCTATACCTTTTACTAGTGTTGGTATATCATCAATAACATTTTGTATACATGTATTTTCATACATATCTTTTTATTATCCAATTCAAAATTTGATGTCAACTCAATGTTTGACACATGAATTGTCTCATTAGTGCACTTTATGTTTAAAATTGTCTTCCACATCTTGATGGCATCTTCATAATTTTCATGAAGTCTTCTAGTTAACACCTCTAATGCTCTTGGCTTATGCATAAAGCTACCCTAATATTTTTACATTATCTCATTCATTTTTGGTACTAATAGGTCTAGTATTGGGACTACAAGAGTGCTCTCTCTCATTGTTCTCTCAATTTTCAAAACATATCTTCATTTTTATAATAATTTTTTATAGAAATCTTTAGCAATCATGTTGGAAAATTCAATAGGCACATACTTGGATTGATACATCATATCAATAATATCTTCTTCAAGATTAAGTTTATCTACATCACTTAATGTGTGATACTTAAAATGTCCAAGTACAACCAAACCTCTAGTTGCTCTTACTAAATCTGAAATCTCATTAACTATATTGGGCTTCTTACTTTCTTACCCCTCTAAATTAGCTTATGTCATCTAACTCAATTTTATCACTATCTTCCTCAACAATTAGCTTTCTTCTCCTTTCTGTCTATTTGTGAGTGGATGATTGACTATCCTTTCTCTTTGAATAGGTTTTAGTTTGAGATTGTACGGGTTTGGTAATTTGTACAACTCCTTTCTTGACATATGGGGTGGAAAGGGTAGTAGCTCTAGTCCTCAAACAAGTAGCTTTAAGACTCTAAGGTGTGGCAATTTGTTTACTTTTTTCCTTTCTTAGCCTTTGGTTGTTCAATCTCAACTTCTTCTTCTTCTTCTTTAGCTTCGTCACCCCTTTCTCCATCATTTCTCTTGGTTGCAACTTTAATCAACTATCCTATATCCTCTTCTCCGCTTAAATTACCTTTAAGTGTATCAATCATTTTCTTTGATTTTCTAATGAACTTGGGTCCAAAAATTCCATCTTAATTCTTATTTCATTTTAAAGTTAAAATGAGGGTTCACCTTAAACCCATGTGGTTACATGTTTTTGAAACCTTGTCTCACAATGTTAAGAAAAACAAGAGGAAATAATTTTTTGAAGTGCAAAGTCCAACCTTTACCCTCTCGAGTGACATCCTGACTTCTAAGGCCAAAGATTTGAATTCCACTTAAATGAAAGGAGGAAGGAAGAAAAAAATCTTCTCTAGTTTACTAATTGAAAAGCATTTTTATATTAATATATTTTATATAGCTTTTATGTTTATCATATTTAGTACTTTAATATCTATATGTTTGGTTATACTCTTTTAAATTAAATTATATGTGAAGTTTATTAACATTATAAGTTTTAAAAAAATATATTCTAAATATAAATGAGTCAAAAATATAAAATAAATAAAATTTTATTTAGACACTGTAGTAACAAATTTTTTTTCTTCACATTAAAATTTATTAAAAGAAATTACTAGTAAAATACTAAAACAAGTATATAAAAATAGACTTGAATTTAAATGTTTATACTATAGATATATTTTAGGAATATTTTAAAATAATTAAAATATGATAATCAAAATATAAATAAGTAAAAATAATAATGATTTGAATAAATTTAAATTTATAAATATGTTTTTGTGTTATCATTGAATTAAAATTTAATTTTATTTGTAAATTAATATTATTTTCTTATATATTATTATTCTAATTTAAAATATATACGATTAATATATTTAATTCAAAAAAATTATGAAAAATAATTGGTTTTTTATTTTTTCATTTAAATCGAAGTTTATTTTGTACATGAAAATGGTCTAAAAACTCATAGTCACTTAGAACCTTTTTTTTTAATATATAGAATAAGTGATCTTGATAGTTGATTTACAAATTATGAAAATAGATAGATTGATGTGTGGAGAATCTTACAAATTATCAATGATGAGAGAATATTAAAAGTATATAGAAAAGCATTATTAGTCAAAAAAATATTATAACTTGTTTTTTCAAAATTATTGGATGTGTTATTTTTAAGATGGTGTCACTTTCTTTTTTATTATGCTAGGTACAATATCCTCATTGTTTAAGGTAATTTATTCACTTTTGTCTCTTGTTAATATTACATGTTTTTTTTTTCTTTATTCTCCCTATACGACATAGTATCTCATATAGTCATTAAAGAAGGATAAGGAACACATGATATTATACCTAGTTTTAATAGATACTTATTTTGCAACCTAGTTAGATAACAAGAGTTGCACCCCAAGTTGGAGTCCCTACCATGAATAGGAGCAAGGTGTTATCATTTGGCTAGCATTGCACAGAGTAGTAATTGACATTAAGGGACTTGTTTCCATGATTACAAAAAGGAAAGAAATGTGATGAATTAGGACAAGAAAACCTATCCAAAAAGGACACATATGGGGTTTTGTTTTAGCTCAATGTGGTGCTATAATAAATAGAGGTGCATCAGTGTATCATATTTTCTAAGAATCTATTAAATAGGGTGTGCATGGTATGTACCAGTATGATGAGAGACTATATTCCATTGATGCTTCAATCTTACTTTCTAAATTTACTATTAGTGTGTTGTAACATTATTTCATAAGTGTATACCATTTATTTGTTACCATCAAATGTAAATTGTAGCTAAGAAAATATAATGCATGGTAGCGGTAACTTCCTTGCCTAATCCGTTAAATCATCAATTCCTTCCTTTTTGTTTCCTACACATATAGTTTTGGTAATGCCTTTTCACTTTATAACCTTGTTTTCTACTCCCACACTTTAAAAAAATAATGCAAGTAAAATCCCATTGAAAGGGAAGGATTGATGTGGTTGTTCAAATAATTAAAAATAATTTATAAAGCTAGTTGTTATTTGATGCAGATTCTCATTAAACAAAGTCATCATGCACCTAGCATAGTAGAGCACTCACTTAGCATATACATTTTCTTTTATTATGTGTCTAAGAATGGCCCAATCACCTCTTTGGTCTAAGGAGCATGAATCACCAAACATCATGAGAGGAAATCACCATAAGACATTATCACTACAAATTCACAAAAGCTACAAGAGTTTTGTTCTATAACAAATATCAATAGAAAAATAAATATTACTATTTATATTTTTGAGAAAAGATATTCATTGATCATTACAAATTTAGGAATTCATAGGGAAAGACATTTAATTGAAAATATTGCTAAAAATTTAGAAAAAATTATTTTTTATTTGGTTAAAGGTAAATCTCAAATTTAATTTTCTTCATAGTAATAATAAATCATATAATATTAAATAAACTTTAATCAAAAGTAATCTAAATAGTCAAATCTACAAATATGTTTGTAAAAATATCATTTTTCAAATATAGTGTCATTTCACATAGAATTTTTTATTTCTTCTTATTTATTTAAAATTGAGATTTACCTTTAACGAAATATACAATGATATTATTTGGTTACATGCATTAGAGAAATGAAAAACCAAATGAAGAGATTGGTACTCAAGAAAATGAGTACCATCATTTTTAAATTACACAACTTCCTAGTGTTTTGTTTTTCTTTATCAGTAAATGGCTGAAGCCTTGTATTATATTGAATAAAATAAATTTAATTTATAGAATTCTCTAATCAAGCAGGCACTGGTAGAAAGAACAGAGCAAGAAACCCTCCAGCCTTGCCTAGGACCGAAGTCCTACGTTATATAGTTTAAAAGGGGCATACCCCTGTTTATATGAAGCTTTATATAGGTAAATACAAAATTTGATGAAGCAAGTAATAACATATAGGCATCCTTTGAAAAGGGACAAAAAACTAGAGAGAGAAAAGTTTTCAAACATAATTTAGCAAGGATCCTTCCATGAAGAATTAATCCATCTGCCTTTTGCATGACAAAATACAACTATTGTCCAATATGGGATTAGTACCCATTCAATGTGATCATAAAAATGGGAGTAAAGAGACCAATCAACATATTGAGAGATTCTTCATACAATAAGAATCCTAAATTGTACCAATAGAGTTAATTAGAAGATTTTATAATATGATTTAGGTGAATCTTTATCTAGAATCTCATCCTATTACCTAATCATTTTACATTTTATTCTTAGAGTGGATTAGATATTTAGGGTTCTTATCTAGTGCAAATGAAAAGATTCATCAAAATTATATTAACTAAATTTACTAATTTTAAATGTTCATTGATTCTTCTTATTCTTATCGTATACTTATGAGTTTAAGAGGAGAATAATTAAACAATCTCCCCCCAATTACCAAAGAGATTGCAAACCTAAGAACATCATCTACCAGGTTAAGGATCGTATTTCACCTCCCCTGTTTGACAATCCCTCTACCATTTTCCTCACTTCTAGAGTGTGAAAGAGGGAAATAGCAGACTCCATGATAATAGAGAAACAATAGGCTTTTATAAGAAAGAAGAGTCATACAAATATTTAGTATTCCAAGCTTTAAATAACAGATGGCGACTCACAATTGTTAAGCATTGATTGATTCCTACTCATATGTGTGTGGAATTATTGAGATGCTAAAAGAGACTATACTTAATGTTTCATGATTGTTTCTCAGATGTCTAATAAATGTAAGTAGATTTTCTTGCTACGAATGTCTATCTAATAAAGGTTCATCATATTTCTACTAAATTGTCCTTTGCTCTAATCTTAGTATTCTACTTAACTTAATTCTATTCTACTAAATATATAAAGTCTTCTCCCTCCATCCCATGTTGAGAATGTACCTTCCACCTTTGGTGTGTTCTTGAGGTGGCAATTCATAACTTCTGTGATGGCTGCCTCAATTTTATTGAAAAAAGTTATCTTACTAAGTTCTAAATTTCGAAATATTTGTCTATTTATTTCCTTCCATATTTCCCACATAATGATTGCAGGTGTAATATTCCATAATTTCTCATAGAAACATATCCTATTCTTAATTGGCTAACCCTGAAGAAATCCCTCAATATCTTGAGGTGAAGGGGAAGTCCAATTGAATTTATTCTTAATCGAATGCCAATAGTCTTGTGCAAAGGGCCACTTAAGCAAAATATGCTCCATATCTTTAGATTCATTTTTGCATAGATTGCATCTGTATGGTCCTTCAAATCCCATTTTAGAGAATTTATCAGCTGTAAGAATCTGATTTTGAATTGCCACCCAAAAAAAGATACCAGCCTTAGGTAGGCATGTTGAGTCCCAAAATAGATCCAAGGGCATAGCAATATTATCCCATCTTTGTGACTTAATTATAAGATCATATCCTAGCTTAACTTTGTATATTCCATCATTAGATGCTCCCTAGATGAGTTTATCTGCTCGATTATTGTGAGTCACACATCCACCCTTAAGGATATTTTCAAGGATAGTTTTATCTATACTTGGAATAGTAATATTATCCAAAGATTTCTATACCCAAGTCTCAATCTCATCAATCCTGATAAGTGTTTTGGCATTAGAAACCTTAGGTCCCCAAATATTAGTAATGACATTGATGTTATTTCTAGATATTCTAGAATTAATAATTAGGGGTTGACCATCCCATGAATCATCCCAGAAAAATGCCTCATAACTTCTACCTAAATCCCAAGTGAGATATTTGCTAACCAGATCATAAAATTCCAATTTTCTGAACCTCTTGGTGGATTTCTAATTCTAAAGAGAGAGAGAGAGGATCTAATGGATTAAGATATTTATTATAAAGTATTTTTTCCATTTTTTATCTTTTTCCCTATATAAGCATCATACTAGCTTTGCTCCTAATGCCTGATTCTGCCAACTGAGATTTTTTATGCCCAATCCTCCTTTATTCTTAGGCCTACATATCTTATCCCATTCTATTAGTGCTTGTTTATTTTTCTCTTTTGTTCCACTCCAAAATTTTTTTTAAAGTTTTCCTTCTAGTTTTTTATTAACATTATTTGGTAGCGAAAGGAAAGATAGAGGATAACTAGGAATAGCTAACAGAACAAATTTAATTTTTGTTAATCTCCCAGCTTTAGTTAGTCATTTTTGTTTCCATGATTTTGTTTGTTTTTCTACTCATTCTAATTTATTGTCCCAACTTTTTTTTCTCCTAACTATTTATATCCCTAAATATTTACATTGAAAGTTACTCTTTTTATATCAAATATAATTGCATATATATTCCTCCATGTTCCTTGGTGTGTTTAAAAAGAAAATTTCTTATTTTTCTTCATTGACCATTTGTCCCAATGCTACTAAATAATCCAATATAATTGTTTTAAAATCTTTGATTTCTTCCTTTGTACTACTTCCTAGAAGAATGGTATCATCAAAAAGCTACTGATGGGTAATGTTTGGAACATTCTTAGTGATATCAATGCCTTTAATTAATAATACACCTTGTACCTTTTGAATAGCTCTACCAAATGCTTCTGCCTTAATTATAAAAATAAAAGGTGACATGGAGTCTCCTTGTCAGATACCCCTTGAAATCTTGAAGAAGCCTTTAGGAGTACCATTAATAAGTAGTGATATTATTGGAGTAGATATACAGTTAAAAATTATATTTATCCATTGTTTGGAAAATCCAAACTTTTCTAGGCATTTACATAAAAACTTCCAATCTACTGTGTCATATGCTTTTTGTATATCTAACTTCATAAACATACAAGCTTCTTTGTTTTTAACTATAGAATGTATAGTTTCCTGAAAGATGGATATTCCATCTAGAATTGATCTACCAGGTACAAACCTAGTTTGTTCTTCTGAGATAATTTTTGGAAGCAAACATTTAATTCTATTTGCTATTGCTTTAGAATAAAATTTATATATTGCATTTCATGATGCAATGGGGCAAAAATTTGTTGGTGACTTTGTTGCAACTTTTTTGGTATTAATGCTAAAAAGGTGTGATTAATTTCAATTAAGATTGAGCTCCCATTTCTAGTTGCTTATATTGCTTTCTATAATTCTTCTACTAAGATTTCCCAACATTTTTGGAAGAAAAAAGATTGGAAACCATTAGGCCCTAAAGATTTATCTAGGCTAAGCTTAAAAAGAGCTAATTTGATTTGTTCTTTTGTAAAAGGTTTATTGAGCTCCTTGTTGTCAAATTTTGAGATAACTTTAGGTATATTATTTAGCATAATTTTTTGTTTAGTTAAATTGGATGAGTCATAATTGTTTAATAGATTCTCATAATATGTGATGAATTTTGAACAATTTATATTGGATTATCAATAGTACTACCATTATTATCTTTAATTTGAGTAATAGTTTTAAAAGCTCTATTGTGTATTATACTATTGTGAACGATTTTTGTCTTTCTATCTCCTTTTGCTAGCCATTTTTCCCTCAAATTTTGTCTCCAAAAGACTTCTTCTTTTGCTGAAATGTCTTCTTATATGATTAATAGTTATTTTTCTTCAATGTATTTTTCATTGTCCATGCCATTGTTAATGACTTCATTATTTAATTTTTTAAGATCTTCTTCATTATTCAGTTTGTCATGGAATATATTATTGAAATGTTTTTTATTCCATTTTTGTATGTTTTTTTTGAGCATTTTAAGTTTTGATACAAAACAATACATCTTTGATCCTATAAACTTGCCTTCATCCCAACATGTTCAATATTCTCCATGAATGTTTTATCTAAGAACCACATCTTTTCACATTTTAAAGGATTTCTATTAGATTTTATAGGTTCTATTAATTCAATTTTAATAGGATAATTATCTGATCCTGCAATTGGTTGAATTGAGGCAGTGATTGTGAGATCCACTTCTGTTAGTTCTCCTTTGAAAAAGAATCTGTCCAATTTTTCAGTAATATAACTAAAATCACAAAAGGAGATATAAATGATGATACACATAGAGGATACTAATAAATAAAAAATTGTGTATTCTAAGTGAAAAATAGTCAAAATAACTATTAAATATCAGAAAAATATTCCTTTATAGTAGGAAATCTTGTTAACTAAATATACTCAAAGTAAAATTTAAAAAATAAATAAATGAATTCTATACATCTATTTACTTGTTTTCTATAGCACAAAAATTAGTTGCAATTTCTATACTAGAAAAGGCACACAAAAGTTCAACTAGTCACGATGAGTGGAGTCCCATTGGTTGATGTTTTGGAGTGCACAAAAATTGTGAATATTTGATTTTATAATAAAGAAAAACCCCATAGTATAATAGATGTATAATAGATGTGTTATAAAACATGACTATGCATTATTTTTCTGATGTATTAAAAAAAAAGACTTGTAAAAATAAAGGATATAAAATAAAACCCCTGTGAAAGCTAAAAGTATAACATGAAAAAAAAGAGGGCTTTCCACCTATTATAATCAAATTAGATTCTAGTAAGTTCACCATGTTGAAGCTCTTTTCCTTGGCATTGAGACAGTAGCTCATGACTAGGTCAGACATCATGGCTCTTTCTTTGGCTTTTAATAGCCAGAAAAAAAAATTAAAAAAAATGATAGGTCTAGAACTCCACTTAATGAAGAATTTTACTAAAAATTATAGCACTTTTTATAGGAAAAATTTCCAATTCTTTCCAATATTATTGGATAGTCTACAAGATAAGGTTGTTTTGAAGGAAATTCAAGGTTTCACAATCAAAGTGTAGTGGGAATTATGAAATGTTGATTACAGGGAGATAGACATGGGACTGGAGTGAGGAAGTCATGTGAAGATTTGAGAGACCATGGGAAAATTAAAGGAAAAATGTTAGAATCAAATATCAGAGCTAAAGAAAAATATGGTATTTAGTATAGTTTGCACAATCCACTCAAGGAAAGTTTGAATTAATATGTTTCACACATTTTTCTTCACAAATCATAAAGGAATTTTCTTTTAGAATACCACTAATTATAAGGAATGTTAATTTTGGTGAAGGTAAATAAAAATCAAAAGAGAATATGCAAATTAAAATTTTTGATGTGAGTCTTGCTAGAGAATTTCAAGGAGTACAACTGCTAAGTACAAAGTTGTATGCTACTCTCCTGAGATGGATGGAAAAAATAAGCTTTGCAAGTTGCCTAATTACTTTCTTGAAGCTAAAAATTTAATTACAAATTTTCTAGTGAGTTGTTGGGTGAAAAGTGAATCAATTAAAAACTCAATATATTTCCAATATTTTACAAACACATGTCAGTCTACCTGCTAAAGAAGTTATAGTTTACAAACAATTTTGAGTTTCCTTCCTAAAGGAGTTTTCTATCTGCATACAAAGTGGGATTGATAAAATCTAATCCTACTCCATTACTAGTATGAGCTCCAACCCCATCAACAAGTCCAAAATTGTTCTTTATTAAATTGGGATTTCTCCACTTGTCATGCATGCATGTGAAATGTGGACACATTGACAAGGTACATTTTAGCATAAATTATTCATATTAAATTGGGCTTTTCCCACTTGTCATAGATGCATGTGAAATGTGAACATGTTGACAAGGTACACATCATTTTTTATTACCAACAACTTTCATAACTCTCAAAGCTCAATTCTTTGGAGAATTGCTTTAGCAAGAAAAAGAAAAGATCCTCAGGAAAAATAAGTTGAGCCAATAAAAAAATAAGAATTTTCTAGGAGGATTTCAATAGGAAGTGGTTATGAAACTATAGGATATACCACATATTAGAATATTTTCACCATTATCGAGTCTTAAACTATTGTAAATAGACATCCCAAAACTTTAGTATCTTTCCTTAATGATAGGGAGTAATAATTTTTACATACACATTATTGATAAATTAATGTCTCTTTTAATGGAATCATGTATATTATGGGATGTATGGGAATACATGAGAGATGTTTCTATAAGATTACTAATCATTATAAAACATACAATTGACTCATTAGTTAAATAATGAGATACTGTAAAGATAGATAAAGGAAAGACAAGATAGGACTTAAAAAATTAATGACATGTATATTTAATAGAATGAGATCCATAAATGTTAGCTAGATGCTCATGGTAAAAATAAATTTTAAGTAATATTAGTCATTATATATGGATATGTAGTAGGTGCATCATAATTATGTAGCTATTTCACTATACAATAATTAATATTAATATTGCATATAAAAGGTCTATGTAAGATGAATTATAAAGAATGTGTGTAATAGATCATTATTTGTCTAAATGGGTAAAGTTTTTGAAAAAGGAGGAAGGGAGAGGGCCTTGAACCCATAGTTACAAATATAGAATTTAAGCCAAGGGCCAATACAACCAAATAGCTAGCCAAAAGACTAGAACCATCAAAGAGATCACTCCCACAAAATAATCAAAAATAGAAACCAACTACCAAAGAAACTAGAACATGTCTTGAGAGAATCGTAATTAATCAGAGATAGCATGAAACTAAAAGTTTACTAAACAACATGCAACAAAAGAAATCAAGCCAAAATATAGGATTTGATATAAACTATATGCATATAACAGTGTTGTAATAGTAATGATTCTTAAAAATACTTAAGTACTTAATTTCAAAACATGTAAAAATCTTAAAGATATGTAAGTTTAAAATAATATAAATCATATTAAGCTTAGGACTAATATAAATTTATATACCTCTGCAAGAGGTGATCAAGAAACTAAAATAGGAAAAATGAAAACTAAACTTTTTTAATATATTCCATTTTTTGGTAAGTTGGGCAAGCTCCCCATGCCAATCTAAGATATGCCTATCCTCTTGTTCATGATCCTTCCCATTTCTAGTGGAGTCCACATCCTTGATCTTTTTGTTGATATGAGATTGTTTTGAAGTGAATAACTTGTAATAGAATAACCATTATTTTGTCATTGATGTAAAACTTGCTACTTGTTGATAAGACAACTGCCTAGTTGATTTGAGTGCTATCATTTGTCTGATTAATGGATAGGTTTTGATCAAATAAGGTAATAAGAGCACCTAGAGGAAAGGCTGAGTTATGGTATGAAAAAGGAGTACAATGATCAATTAAGATAGTGATGATATAGTGTATTGTTTATCTACTTAAGGCTACAAAGGTTGGATATATTGATTAAGTTTAGAAGAAAAAATAAGAAGAATTGAGTTTGCCAAGCTTGATAGAGTTGATAGTAGGTGCCGAGAAAAGTTATTGAAAGTCGAGCAAAAATTCAGTTGGAGCCAACTAAAGTGAAGATTCAGTACATGCTGAGTAGACTTAGTGTAATCCAAGTAAAGTTTAGTTGATGTTGAGCACCAGTAAACTTTAGTGTTTGTCAAGTTATCTTGTTGAAGATGAGTGGAAAAATAGTATGGGAGTTGAGTAACAAAATATTGATTATGAGTGCTAGTATTCATGTTAAACTATAGATTTGATGAATCTAAGCTAACTATTTTGTTTTCTTGAATTGTGTGAAGTGTATGGAAGATAATTATGATGAATTGGTGGCACAAAATTTAAGGTAAACTATTTTGAGATGAATTCAAAGAGGATTGAAGAAGAAGGTTGTAGAGAAACCAAATGGAAAAGTGGGTAGATTCATTGAATCCTACCTAATCCTACCTAACCCTAAAATGGACAATTGAGGTGAAATTTAAAAAGATCTTAAATCTCTATTTATAATGAGATTTGGTTAGAAGGAAGGTTGTCATGTGTGAGAACCTAAGGAAGACAAGGAGTCTAAGGTATTTTCTTCATTCAATGGCTGAATAGAAGGGACTACTCTTGGCAAGCAAAGCAAGAAGGCTTAAGAGTATGAATGCTTGAAGGGTGAACAAGCTCTTAGAGTTGAAGTGTGTGAAAGCCAAGTAGAATGGAGGAATAAAATAGAGATCTATAATCTACAAGTGAGTTTTAATTTTTTATCAGATGAATCCTTATTGTTACTTTCTAATCATTGTATTGGTGTAGAGTAAATCCTTTGGATTAAGGTTGACCTAATAGTCATTTGTAAATCCTTTAACTAGGTGAAATTCCAAGTGAATGATCTAAAGTCATCTAAAAAGGCTCAATCCTAACAAGGTGATTGAAATTCTCTAACCAGGGCACATTTAATAGTGTGTATTGTAACCTTTAACAAGGTTGGCCTTTCATAGGGCATCACTTCAGAAGAGTGAGAATTAGTAGCATGTTACTAGTGGTTTTTCCAAAATTGGTTTTCCACATAAAATCCATGTATCAAATGTGTTATTGAATCTATTATGTTTCATGTTTACATTTCTACAAAGATGTTTTGACCTAGGATAGTAACCTACAAAGTTTAAGCATTGTATGATCTAATGGATGCATGCATATAAGGTTTTATGGATATGGTTTCACTAAGCTGTGAAAAGTTTTATTTGTACATTTGGACCTTGGATAATTGATTCAACCCCCCACCCCCTAGATATTATAAAAATTTCCAACACTTCTATAGTCTACTCTTACTAGTGACCACCCCCAGAACCATTATTTCTATTATCTGCCTCTCTGTACTACAAATAGATTCAACAAAAACCCCCAACTCTAGTTTAGTGTTTAGTGATGGTATATTTGTACATTTCAATAGAAAAATTACAAAGCTATGTCACCTTTAAGGTTGACTTATTAGAACAGCTGAATTTGAGTATTTCTATCTAAAAATCAATTTTTTTCAAGCATATGATCTAGGTAAATTCATTCTAGCTAAGTTATATATAGTCTCACACTTTTCCAATTGGAAATGTCTATTGAATACATGTTTTATACTAGTTTGTGTCCAATTAGTAAATCAATAAATTTCTTTAAGAAAATTGACATTTCAATAACTCTTACTCTTTTTAATGATTTTTTTTAAATAGCATATAAGCACCATTCTATAGAGTTCAAAGTTAAGAATATTCTCATATAGGGTTTATAGTATTTTACTTAAATATAGTATGTTGTAATTAAGAAATTCTACACGTACATATTTTAACACTCGAGAGGATGTTGATTTTGAGAAAGAAAAAAATAGTAAATCTTATCAAAAATAAATAAAAGAATATGAATTTCTATGAATAGAGGAGAGAGTCCTCTTCTAAAATGCATAATTTTTCTTTTGGTTTGAATATATTTGTTTTGAAAAATGTGGTGGGAGATGAAAACTATTGATTTTAGGTGAGTTGCGATTTTAATTGTTATAAAAGAGAAATATAGGTCAAAAGATATTTTTTTATTTTTCATTGATCTAGCTATATATGTCATCTATAAGATAATCTAGGATCAAAGGGAAAAAGGTTTATCTCCATATAGTTTTGTGGTGGGAACTAGACTCCTCATTTTGAAGATTTTTTAGCATCTAAAAAATAACCCTTAACAATTAGGATAGTATATCAATTCCTGTTCCAAATAATTATTAAAAATAATAATCTAAACTTTACCCATTTTTACACATTTCATTAATTTTCTTGATTTTCAAATTCTAAATAATAATATTAGTTTAATGTCATTTAAGTTGAATAGTTATACTTTTGTTAGTCTTTTCCTTTATAAAAGGGTGACATGGGTTTGTGTTAAATCCAAGGATTCCATTTTTATTTGAAGAGAATCAACTCTACTTGAAAGATTACTTTCAAGCTCCATAACCCTATTGAGGAGGGAATCCCTTTCCATGTTTTTGTCCCACTCTTCTGCATTATGACCTTTGTCATCTTCATTTTTTTCATTATCTTGAATAGGATTAGTTTGGTTCTCAATAATTGCCTCCTATTGAAATATTTACATGTCCTCATCTTCCCCATCATATTTGACACTATCTTCCTCTTTATGGTATGCATCCTTTGTCTCCTCATCGTCAGTCTTCTCTTCTACTTCAGCCTCTGCCTCAAGGAATTTGTATTCCTTGAAACCCGTAGATGTGTCCTTATCACCCTTCTATTGATTTTGTGCTTTTTTACTTTAGATTATTTGTATCTTCTTTCCATTGAAGTAGCCTCTTGTTGTCCTATTTTACCAAAAGTAATTTTTTCTTTACTCTCTTCATCCCCCATGTCATTTTTGTCAACATCAATGATGTCTTTATCAGTCCTACTCTTTTAAGGGGTGGTGCCTTGGCTTATTTGGGAAGAATTCTTCCTTTTTGAAGGCATTTTGAGTAGAAGATCTTCTTCGAGGGGATTTTTAGGGTTACTAGATGGTAGAGACTAGTCAGCACTAGATTTTTTTGGATCCTAGGGTTAGGTTTTTCTTTGCTAGGGCTCGCAATAGGGGACAATTTTATTTCCTTAATTCTTATAGCTAAGTTGGTCCCAACTCACTCATTCCCATGGATCAAGGTCCTACTAAAAATTGGGTGATGAGAAAACACATGTTGGTCTAAAACAAAAATTAATCCCTAATGAAGAGGAGAATTATCTCCATTTTCTATGCTACCCTTCAAGGAGGGAACTTGAAAGAAAAGAACATGTGTTTTCTCTTCATGGAATAGGAATTTAAATAAACATAAGTGATAATCATGGTAATGGTCAAACCTATCTTTGCAAGTAAAATATTTCATAATGTAGAGGAAGATAATAGCAAAAGGAGGGGGAAAGAAAGTATGTCATACCCATTTGTCACATTTATGCATTTTTCCTTCTCATTATTGCCGAAGAATTTTTTCATATAGTTGTTGTACTTGCCCTAGTTTTTCCTTTTGACTCGATGACCTTCACATC
Source organism: Cupressus sempervirens (assembly GCA_028749045.1). Classification (NCBI taxonomy): domain Eukaryota; kingdom Viridiplantae; phylum Streptophyta; class Pinopsida; order Cupressales; family Cupressaceae; genus Cupressus; species Cupressus sempervirens. The sequence goes on along the minus strand of CM053786.1, from coordinate 713,764,523 downwards.
TCAAACTAATGGCCCCCACAATTAGCTCTAGCATAACTGTAAACTCAATGCTGCCAATAGTCACCATGCCCTAATGCCAAGAGTTGGCAAACCTTGAAGAAAGTTCTTCATTGAAGCCCCTCATGGCTTCAATGAAACTAGTTAGCTCCACATTCTAAAAGTACTTCCATATCTATTGATTTTTTTTCAATTCCGTATTGTCCCTTGATTGAACTTTTTTCAATGGCCCTCCCATAATTTTAACTTTACCCAACTCCAAGAGCACTTCCTAAATAGCTTGATTATCTTCCACAGTAATGGAATTTTGAGAAACTTCAGAACTTCATATACTTTCCACAGATGGATTTATTTTTCTACATACAAAGAATGGGGAAATTTTGAGAATACTGAAGTCTCTCAATTATTTTAGCCTAAAAAACTCATGATTGAAATAATATCGTAATAAAACCTTTCCTGTTAGTTAAAGATCCTCAATTTTAGTAGATCTAGTATGATTCTCACTAGAATTTTTAGCACATTTGGCTAGTAATGAATAATTGGTAATGTTTCATAATTCTTCATACATTTTTCCTTCCTTATATCTATGAAATCCTCCTCATATCTTATCGTTAAAAGAAAGGATAGAGTAAGCTTTAATGATGTCATTAAATTTGAAGTTTTGAATGTTGATATTGGCCACCAAAATAACTTTAGATATTCTACTATAATTAAAATTTCTTCTCCTCTTTCTAGTAATAACTTTCTCAATTTTGGATCATTTTCATTCCCTATCAATAGTTGAAACTTTCGTCATAGTGATGTCCTTTTGAATTTTAAAGTTACCTTGAGCCAAAAGAAATAATATTTTAGTGATATTTAGAATGAATTAATAAGAACTCACTTCTTTGATTGGCACCTTAAACATTTCCATTTTTATCATTAATTATAATAATTTTGAGTTGTTTTTGGAAATTAACTGCATTAATTAGTTTCCTTTCTGGGCATCCCAAACCCTAGTTACCAAGGAAGTCTATAGTATTATTCCCTTCTCTTTGAGTACATTTGATCTTGACTTCAATAAATATAGATAACCTGCATTTGTAGTCTTCCATCAAACTAAGAATTCTCTAAAGACTTTTAGCTCTATTAGAGAGGATATGAACTATAAGTTTTGGGTCAGCTTCCAAAATTATTTTTTTATTCCTTAGCTCCCAAAGGGACTTGATACCCTATCACATTGCCAACCCTTCAACATAGATATTAGAATTGATGCCAATATCTTTTGCAAAACCTAGAAACATTTCTCCTATTTAGATCTGATTGAAAAGATCATTGTTGAAAGATATTATTGAAAGAAGGAGATTGTTGAAGAAGACTATGTGTTTCAATCATTGTTTTGTCACTAATGTCAAACCAGCTTTTTCCTGGTAAGACAAGTACTTATAAGATTCAAGTACTATCACTTAGTTGATTGATGAAGAGGATTTGATCAATAAGATGTAACAAAAGAACCTAGAGGAAAGGTTGAGTTATGATTATGTAATGAAGTACAAGGATCAGTTAAGATGGTGATGACATTATGTATTGATAATCTACTTAGGGTTACAAATGTTGGCTACACTAAGAAAGTTTAGAAGAACAAGTTACACAAAGTTTTTTTGCCAAGCTTGATTGAGTGGATAGCAGGTGTTGATCAAAGGTAGTGCAAGCCAAGTAAAAAGTTAGTTGGAGCTGAGTGAAAGAAAATTCTAGTGGATGTCGAGCATTAGTAAACTTTAGTTGATATTGAATGATTTTATAAGTTGATGCCGAGTAACATAGTATGTGTCAAGCATCAGAAGGTTGATAATGCTGAGTTACTGCATTATTTTAAAGATCAAAGATTCACTGAATCTGAGCCGACAAGTTTGTTTTCTTGAATTTTGTGAACTAGGTGGAAGATAAGGATGATGAACTAGTGGCATAGAATTTGAGGTAAACCATTTTTAGGAAAATTCAAATTGGATTCTAGGAGAAGTTTTTAGAAGAGATATGAGATATCCTAGTTAATCCATCTAAACCCTAATTTGGAAAATGGAGAATGAGCAAAAGATATATGAATTTCTTATTTATAGGAATGTCTGGTCATGAAGCAAAGTTGTGATGTGTGAAAACCTAAGGAATAGAAGGAGGTAATGGTTTTTCTTCATCAAGTGACCTAAAATAAGAGTCTATAATGGCATGTTAAGAAAGAAGGCTTAAGGAGATGAATGTGTGAAGGGTAAACAAGCTATCAGAATTGAGGACTAAATAGAGATCTGTAATCTACAAGAAAAGTTGTAAGTTCAAAACTCTACTATTACTCTTTAGCAATTGTATTAGCCTAGAGTAAATCCTTTGGATTAAGGTTGAGCTAATATTCATTTGTAAATCCTTTAACCAGGTGGTATTCCAAGTGAATGGCCTAAAGTCCTCTAACAAGGCTCACTTCTAATAGGGTGATTGAAATCCTTTAATAGGGTCATATTTAATAGTGTGTATTGTAACTTTTAACAGGGTTGGCCTTTCATAGGGTATCACATTTCCACCAATTTAGGTATTTATTTTCTCCATATATTCAACCAAATTAGATTTGTGAGGTTCTGATTGATATGCCAATTTTGTCTGATTTTGGTTTCACAAAGGGAGGGGAAATTAGTGCATTTAGGGAAAGAAGCAACATTGACACTATCTCTGACTAATCTCTTAACCATGTGAAAAAAATCAATAGTAGATTTAATCTCCTCCCTAAATGTTCTATTATTTCTTTCTTTCCATAGTTTCCAAGAAATCGTAGTGAGGATTTAAAGCCAAATATTTGGCATAGTAGGATGTGAAAAAGGAGAGTAGGATGAAGTGAAAAAAAAATCCTTAATGAATTTAGGCATAACCCATTTGGATTGAAGAGATTAAAACAAAACACTCTATAGGTCAAAGGAAAAGGAGAAGTTCAAAAAAGGTGGTCTATATTTTCTTCTTCATTTTCACATAAAATGGATCTATTAATTAGGTAGAACCCCCATTAGAGAGGTTGTCAAGGGTGAGAATTTTTTCATGGATCAAAACCCACTAGAAGTAATTGATTTTAGGGAGGATCTAAGGAATCTAGTTAATATTCCACCTAGGGTCCCTTTCTTCATGTAAAATTTGGGAGTGGTAGGTTGTTTTAATAGAGGAGCCATTACCAAAATACCTCGAAATGCATATATCTTCAAAGGTGGAAATGAAGAGATGGAGACTTGAAAGTAGGATAATCAATTCATCAACTTCTTATTTACTAACATTAGATACTATCCTCATTTCCTTATGTCACTCCCAATGATTTATTAGTTCCATCCAACTAGTTCTTCCATCTTCCTAAATCAAATAGTCTCCAACTTTCTCTCCTAAAGTTCTTTTTAACCAGTCTTGCATCGGGCTATTAATAAAGACATCCTTTAATTGTCTATATTTTTTCCACATCTCTAACTAGAAAAGGGAATTGGTACCATTACCTATGATTTTTGTACTTCCCTTTCTTAGGATATTTTTTGTTTTGTTTATATCTTTCCAGAGGAAGGAGCAACTAGTAAAATTGTTTTTCTCCAAGATAGAACTAGTAGGGGATCAGGGCATATACATGGCCTGCAATATTTTGTCCCATTATTTGTTTCCCATTAGTAAAATACCCAACGTATCTTAGAAATGAGGGCTCTATTCATTTCCTTGAGTTATTATTATGACACCACCTTGAGATAGGGGTTTACAAACCATTTCCCATTTAACCAGAGACATTTTACTTTTGTCCTCAATACCAATACACAAAAAAAGTTATTTGTATTTATTTCAAGGATTCAAAAACTTTGATTGGAATAACTTCCATAGACATAAAGTACGAAAGGATGCTTTGCATGCAGACCTTAAGGAGTTGAAGTTTTCACCCTTGATTGAGTAGTTTTCCTTTCCGACCAAAAAGTTTTTTTTCTAGAATCTCTCAAAAATATTGTTTCAAAAGGGTAAGGAAGTATTATTATGACCAAAATGGAGACCAAGGTAGATGCCCAGAATAGAGTATATGTGACAATTCAGGATAATTGATATAGCAACTTGCAAAGAAATATTGGTATTAAAAGAAATAGCATGTAACTTTTTAAAGATTAATTTTCTATCCTGAAAGAGTAGCATATTCATTTAGAAGAGTCTTCCACCTTTTAGCTTCCCTCTTCTGGGCTACCCCAACCATGACAGTGTCATCCAAAAATTGTTGGTAAGTAGAGGAGGGAAGGGTAGGAACATCTTTAATATATTTGAGAGCTTGTCCATCATTGAGTGTGGAAAGACTCCTACCAAAAACCTCAACCAAAAATAAAAATATAGGAGGATAAGGGGTCCCCTTGTCTTAGGCCTATACCCACAGAAAAGAACCCAATAGGAGCCTCATTGACCAGAACAACATACATTTTGATTTTTGTTAGAAATATTAATCTTCCCTTGGATGTATTGAATTTTGGATATTTCAAGGATCCATAGATGTAGCTTGTCCTCTTGTACACATGTGGAGGACATGTCATTTACTTGTCCTCTAGTCCACATGTGAGGATAACTCATTCTATAATTCATTTTATAAAGGAAATTAGTTTTTCCTCCTTAAGATGATCTTGACACTCTACACACACTTATTATGAATGTGTCATTCATATAAATTGGAGTTACACATGCAACTCCTTTCTTGTCTCCATAAAAGAGATGTTTCTTTTGCATTCTTCTTTACACATCACATTGATGTTATTGTAATGAGCCATTTTGCTCCACCTCTCTCTCTCTCTCTCTCTCTCTCTCTCTCTCTCTCTCTCTCTCTCTCTCTCTCTCTCTATCTATCTCTCTCTCTCTATCGCTCTCTCTCTCTCTCTAGGATTTTTCCTTCATTTTTAATAATCACAATGAATTTTCTTTGCTTTCCCCTTTTAAATCCTCTGTCTCCTTATTGCTCCACTTTAGTGTATGCTCTTGGAAGTTGTTTATTTCATGCTAACATTTCTTCTAACTCAACTAACTTGGATTGATTTCATTTTTCTTGTTCTCATTTTCTTTTCTTACATGGCAAATAAACTTGGTTACTAATCTTTGTTTTGAGTTTTAGTGTTGAAGGTTGTCATTAATTGGAGCTCAGCTTATTTGGAGACATTCTTTTTTAGAGAATACATTTTTTGTGGCTTTAGCTCATTCTAACTCTTTGTGTGTGCAAATTTTATTGTTTTATCTATTATTTTAGATCTAACCCCCTTTAGAAGGCTTTCTACTAGAGGTTTATCTTCTTTCTTTCTTTTTTCCTCTTTTTTCGGAAGGCTAGCCACCAAAACTAGAGGAACTTAGATCTATTATGGCAGGTGTTTTGTCACAAAATATATTCTTGTTATTATACTAACAATTGCTATTGCAAGTTTCAAAATATTACTCTATTACTAACCTCTAACCTTACAGATTACTAGTTCATATCTATAAAATATCTTTATCAAATTTTCTTATATACTTTTGAAAGAGTTAATATGCTTATACTATTTAGAGTTTAATTCAAATCTTGAAAATTCTAGCTTTGTGTGTTCGTTAAAAATAAGAATAGAGTCTTGACCTTAAAGGTTTGTAATAGACTAATATCAATTCTTTGTTAAGTATGTAATATATCTCTATTAAAAAAAAAATTCCTCTCTTGACCAAAATCAATTTTAATTCAAACTTTAAAATAATATATGTTGTATCCTTTATTTCTTCTTTGTACCTTTGTTCGTAGATTTTGTTTTTGTTTGAGCTTTTCTTACTCTGTCAAACTAATCTTTGTAATATCCTAATCCTAGAGCTTGAAAATAAATATAATTATTAACAATTCACTAAATGATTGAATATTACAATTATTAATTAAATAAATTATTATTATCAAGATACAAAATATCATTTATAAAAATTAAAAATTAAAATAAACAAGAATAATACATAGCTATAACTAGCCTATTTAATGATTATCAATCCACCATTGATAAATAAAATCTATTTATTATACATAATCATTTATAAGTTTGTAAATGAATTATATAGTAATCCAAAATTACTTGGACATGTTCGTTCCATTCAAAAAATAATGCCCTAGGGGTCACGGCCCATTTACTTAGGTATACATATCCCTTCATTGATGGGGGGAATAGATATACATGGTCATAGCCATGCATATGAAAGATACCAAATATAGTCAAAGCATATTTACCTTCACCTTGAAAATATAATCCACAGAGACCTATCAATGTGTCCTACATGGATTCCATGATGGAAGAAAAAGATTAGTTTATGTTATATGGACCAATTTGGCATAAATAAAAAGAATATTAATATCATCATGAATGGAAAACCATGGATAATAAAATCGTACAAAAGATCACTATTGGTCAACATTGTACCATAAAGTCCACGTAGATCTGAGCCCATGCATAACCATGCTAGCAATATATTATGTGAAACTATTCACATACTAGGTGGGCCAATGGATTCCATGACATAACAAGAAAAGCCTTGATCTAACATAATATAAACATTGGGCATCAAAGATACGATAAGAAACATAACCCAAGGCACTCCTCTGATTAGACCCTAAACATACCCATGCTGACATACCTTATGAGTATGATGATGTAAGCCAATGAAGATATAAAGATCTTTCTCATATACATTATAATTGAGTAGATAATAGATAGATGAATATATCATTTTAGGGTTAATGTTCAATATCAATCTCATTAATGATTTTTAAGGTATTTCTTAACATCATTATAAATGACTATTTAATATATTCTTATATGATATTATAAGAATAAAACTTTTATCTTTAAATCATAAATAAAAAGAAATAAATATCATTTGATAAACTAATGCTTATTATGAACATTACAACTTGATATAACAAGATCAAGAATAATGGACCTGATCAAGAGCTATAACACTATTCTCCCATCCTAGGCTCTACTTCAACATATTTTTGTTTAATACCTCTATTTACTCTGTCATTCTTGAGATCATTTCTCTCTCCATCTGTTTGTGTTCCATTATCTTCTATTTGAGAGATGTTTATGGCATATATTTTATTGTGCATTCTCTAGTCATTGTGCATTCTCCTATCATGTACTCCTCTTGTCATTGTGCATTCTCTTTCCTACACATCCCAATCTTCATATGTTAATCCATAAACTTTGTGTGTTCTATCTTAGGTGTTCATATGTTAATTCATATCCACTTTTCTAGTTTTTCTTTTTAATGTCCATTATCTTTATGAATAGTGGTCATTCTTCCATCATAATAATCTCTTGATTAACTTTTCCTTTCTCCTTGCACTAACTATAATTATATTCCATTCTTTGCATTACTTTAATCACTCCATTATTTCGTCAAGTCTAATTTTAGTTTTTCAAACCTCCTCCACTTTTATATTCTCCTTTTAACTTTATCCCACTTGGTTCTCTTCTTTTCCTCTTAACATTCATGAGATCATATTATTTTTATACAACTTGACTTTCTTTAAGCCAAGGTCATTTATTTTATAATTAACCAAGGTTTTTTAGAAACATAGATTCATTTTCTAAAAATTTTAAATATTAATATTTATAAAGGTAAGTTTTTTTTTTTTTTTCAACATTTTAAACTTATTTAAAAAAAAATTTCATAATTTGAAAATAAAGCCTTTTTTTTACAAATTATAATAAAATATTTAATTTTGGTTAATAATAATAATTCAATACAAATTTGACAATCATTGTAAAAGGAAAAATGCTTATATGAGATCAAAGATATTTAAATAGAATTAATTTTATAATTTCTTTATCAAATTTTGAACTTTTTAAAAGATTTAATTGATTATAGAATTTTTTTACTTATATACATTTATGTAATGGGAGTTTTTCTATTCAATTATATTAATCTTTCATCATTATTTTAATCAAAGGGAGATTAGCTTGTTTCTTTGATCATGTCAATTTTAATTCTAGAAATTAAACTTAATAGTTCTAATTATCATTCATGGAAACCACATATTTCCTTTATTTTCTATTTTAAACACATGTTAGATGTTACAACCGATGCTTTTGTTGAGCCTATTGCAACCACCACCCAAGATGAAAAAGATGCTTGGAAAACTAAAAAAAAAGAAGCTTTAGGTTTGATTGGCATTTCAATTATTCTTGATTCATATGTTTTAATTGCAAGTTGTTCTAAATCTCATGAAGCATGGACAATTTTGCAAACTACTTATGATAGTGTGGATGAATCCCACAAAATGCAATTGTAGGATCAACTTGAAGATCTTAGATATACGGACGTCAAATATATGGATGATTTTATTTTAAAATTTAATGCTCTTAAAAGTCATTTGATTGATTTACATGTTGAATTTGTTGATATTCTAAAGAAAGAGCATCCTTGATTCCACTACTATCCTGCATGTTTTCAGTTTTCATAGTTTTTTTCAAATTGCAATGTCTAGCATTGTTGAGTTCTCGATGGTTGTCAAGCATTTAGTGAATGCCAAGCTTCTTGGTCGATGTCAAGTTCTCAGTTGCTACTGAGTGTCTTTGGTCGGTGAGTGTTCTTTGGTTGTCAAGTCATCCTATGGATGTTGAGTTCATGTGGTTGTTGAGTTTGTTTGGATGTTTGGATGTCGAGTGTTAGTATTTCGTGTTTTTTATTGAAGTTATTTATGTATGGTTTCCCATTGAGACCAAAATTTGCATTTAATTTACTGTTAGATATCTGCTATGAGCCAACTTGTGGCTTAGCCTAGGATTTAATATGAGATTTTATTTAGTTGTATTTGTAATAGGCCAACTTGTGGTTGTGCAAGTATTTAAGAGACTTTGGTTAGAGTCTTAAGGGGTAACTTAGAGAGAGAGAGAGAGAGAGAGAGAGAGAGAGAGAGAGAGAGAGAGAGAGAGAGAGAGAGAGAGAGAGAGAGAAGTAGACTGTGAAGTTTGATCATCAAAGATTGTAAATGAATTGATATGTGGTCGTAACCTAGAAGGCCTTATAGATGGGCATGTAATTGATCTATGGATGAATATATGAGTGAAGGCTTTTATTTCCTCTGTCTTCCATGTTATTTGTATTCATCATTATTTTCACTGTGTTGACTCTATACAGGTGGTGCGAATAATTGGATGAACCTTTGGCCCTAGTTCTTCATCCCTCCATATGTCAAGTGGTATCAGAGCAGAGGTTCGTCCTTGTGGAGATTGGATTGTGTAGAACCCTAAGTGAATTTTTTTGTGGGGTAGAAGATCTAAGGATTTGACCTACAACTTGCAGAGGGTTACAATCTTGTAGGAACCTAATTTAAAAATGGTTCAAGGTAGAGGAAATGTTGATAATGTAATATTGGACACATTGAGATAACTTGTAGCCAGATTAGATATTGTAGAGACCACTCAAAGGAGAGGATCACATCTTGATTATGTAAGTAATCATGAAGCAGTAGCACCAAACCCTAATCAAAAACTTGAAGAAGATCAAGATGAGGCAAGGTTGTTGAGAGTATTATCTAGGGAAAATTCAAAGCATGTTGTAGAAGTTGTTCCCTATGATGGAAAATTGGATACCAGTGTTGAGTTAGATTGGATATATGAAATGGAGAAGCTCTTTGACTATGAGAACACTCATGATAATAGGATAGTGAAGATTGTAGTTACAAGATTGAAAGGACATGCCTCACTGTGGTGGGAGCATTTGCAAATTGATAAACAAAGGAGAGGAAAGGAAAAGATCAAGACATGGAAAAAGATGGTGAACAAGGTGAAGAAAAAATTCCTTTCTATTGATTACCAAGTTAGCTTGTTGAGAAAGATGCAAATTTTGAGACAAAGGGACATAAATGTGAAGGAGTATACTAAGGAATTCTATAGATTGGACATCAGATCTAGACATGTGGATGATGATGTTTGGAAAATTGTAATGTAGATAAATGGATTGAGACCTAGGATTCAAGATGAGATAAGTTTCTTGAAATTGGAAAGTGTGGAGGAAGCATATGAATATGCTTTGAAAGCTAATGAGATCTTGACAAAGAAGCATGAGCAAAGACAAAGAGGTAGAGGTGGTAAATTTTAGAGAGGCTAAGTTAGATCTTATGGAGAAGGTGGCAAATCTAATAGCTTAATGCAAGATAAGAGAAATTTGAATGGAATAATGATGATAAAGGCAAGACTGAATGGAAATGTGGTGATTCTTACCGAGGAGGTACTAGTTCTTACTAAGGAAGAGGTAATTCTTATTCTAGAGGTAGTTTTCATGGTAATCATTTCAGATGTGGTAAAGAAGCGCATAGATCCTTTGAATGTAGATCCTCTAAAGTAGACAAGGTAATAGAAATATTGTGATTCAAGGAGGTAGTGAGGGTTCACCAAGTGGACCTAAGGTTGGAGAAAATATAATGGTGAGAAGAACCTTATGTAATAATGGAAGTGATGAGGAACCTATCCTTAAAAGAAGTCTTTTCAAAACCAAATGTAAGTTGGCTAGAAAATGTTGTAAGGTAATCATTGATAGTGGAAGTCCTACAAATTTGGCATCAAAAGAGTTGGTTACAAAGTTGCAATTGTAGAGGTTGAAACATCCTAAACCCTATCATGTGTCATGGAACAAGGATGAGCACAAGATATTGGTAAGTAAGCAATGTATTGTGAAGTTCAAGATTGGACATTATTTTGATGAAGTTTTCTGTGATATTATGCCTATGGATTATTGTCATATTTTGCTAGGTAGACCTTGGAAATATGATAGATATGATATACATGATGGAAGATTAAATCAATATACCGTTTAGGTGAATGAGAAAAATAAAATATTGTTGCCTTTGATTGAAAGTCTAGATGAGGTTAATTGTTCTGCTATGAGAATTTGCATGGTTAATAGGAAACAATTTATAAATGAAATGAAGAAGAACCAAGTATATTTTGCTATAATTCCTAGAAAGCCAAATTGTGCTAGTAGCAACTGAGTGACAAAAAACAATGGTGACCAAGTAGCAAAAATTGACAGAAGTCAAGTACTAGCACAAATTAAAAATTTGCTAAGTGAATACAAGAATATTGTTGTAGAAGATATACCTAATGGTTTATCTCCAATGAGAAGTATAATTCATTGTATGGATCTGATTCCTAGAGCTAGTTTTCTGAACAAAGCACCATATAGATTGACACCTATAGAGAATGAAGAACTTAACAAACAAGTGCATGAATTGTTGTAGAAAGGTTTGATCAAAGAAAGCTTGAGTCCATGTATTGTAGTTTTTGTATTAGCACCTAAGAAGAATGGAGAATGGAGAATGTGTACTGATTCTAGAGCTATTAACAAGATCACAATAAAATATAGGTTTCCTATGTCGAGGATGGATGACATAGGGGATTGTTTGAGTGGAGCAAAGTATTTTACCAAGATTGATTTGAAGAGTGGCTATATCAGATCAAAATTAGAGAAGGTGATGAGTGGAAGACTTTTTTCAAGGCAAAAGATGGTTTGTATGAATGGTTGGTTATGTCTTTTGGTTTGACTAATGCACCTAGTATTTTCATGAGATTAATGAATGAAGGCCTAACAAGATTCTTGGGTAAGTTTGTGATTATTTATTTCGATGATGTTCTGATATTTAGTAAGACTAAGGAAGAACATATTGAGCATTTTAGACAAGTATTGTAGAGATTGAAAGAGGAGAAGTTGATGATTAATTCGAAGAAGAGTTCTTTTATGCAAGAAGAGATTGTGTATTTAGGATTTGTGATTTCAATTGATGGTTTGAAGATGGATCCTGAGAAGGTTAATGAAATTTTGGAATGGCCTATACCTAAGAATGTGGGTGAGGTAAGATCGTTTCATGGTTTGGATAGTTTTTACTGAAAGTTTATAAGGAATTTCAGTTCTATTTGTAATGATATGACTGAGACAATGGGAGGAGATAAAAAGGAATTCAAGTGGATGCATGGAGCTGATAAGGAATTTGAAGTTGAATGTGATACAAGTGGTAGTGCAATAGGAGTTGTATTGTGTCAAGAAGGTGAACCTATTGCTTTCCTTTCTTTAGTGAGAAGTTGAATGATGCTAAAAGGAAATATTTTTTGTATGATCAAGAATTTAATGTTATTTTTTAAGTATTGAAGAAGTGGAGACATTATTTGATTCTTAAGGAGTTTGTGTTATATACTTGGGAAGTCAATAGAAAATAAATCAGACATATGAAATGGGTTGAGTACTTGCAAAGTTTTGCATTTACAATCAAGAATAAAAGTGGAGTTACTAATAGAGTTGTTGATGCATTGAGTAGGAGACATTCTTTATTGATTGAGATGAAGGTTGAAGTTCCTAGTTTTGATAAAATGAAGGAGTTGTATGATACTACTCATGATTTTTCTGAGGCATGGAGAGAGTGCAAAGCACCAAATCTAACATATCACATAAGTAAGTATGATGAATATTTCATTCAAGAAGGTATGTTGTTCAAAGGGATTTAGTTGTGTATCCCTAGAAGTTCCATGAGAATTAATTTGATTAAGAAAAAACATAGTGATGTATTGGCTGGACATTTTGGAATTGATAAGACATTGATTCTATTGAAGGATAAGTATTACTAGCCTCAAATGTATAAGGATATTTAAAAATCTATAAGGAGTTGTCGAATTTGTCAAGCTGAAAAAGAAGTAATTTAGAATACTGGTTTTTATATACCTATTAGTGTTCTTGAGAAACCTTGGAGTGACATTAGTATGAATTTTGTTCTTGGATTATCTAAAATAGTGAAGGGGTATGATTCTATATTTTTTGTTTTGGATAGATTCTCTAAGGTGGCTCATTTCATACCTTGTAAGAAGACATTAGATGCTGATAATGTTGTTGAACTTTTCTTCAAAGAGATTATTAGATTGCATGGATTACCAAGAAGTATTATTTCTAATAGAGATAGTAAGTTTGTTGGTTATTTTTGGAAGACTTTGTGGAAGAAGATTGGTGCTAATTTGAAGTTTACTTCTACATTCCATCCATAGACAGATGGATAGGTAGAGGTTGTGAATAGAAGCATGGCTAATTTTTTGAGATGTTTAGTTAGAGATAAGTCATGTAATTGGGAGATGGTATTAGCACAAGCTAATTTTTCTTATAATAATTCTATGAATAGGAGTACAAGAAAAAAATCTTTTGAGATTGTTACAGGAATGCAGCCTAAAGGAGTATCAGATTTGAAGAATGTTGGTAGTGAAGAAAAGAGAAGTGTTGTAGGGGAAGAATTTGTTGATTTTAATGGAGTCTTTGCATAATGAAGTAAAATTGAGTATGGAAAAAAGTAATTAGAAGTATAAGGAGAATGTTGATAAGTCTAGAAGACGTCAGGTTTTTGAAGTTGGTGATGAGCTAATGGTTCATTTGAAGAAATGAAGATTTCCTGTTGGAACATATAGTAATCTAAAAATGAAGAAGTTTGGACCATGTAAGATCTTGAAGAAGTTTGACAGTGGAAATGCTTATGATGTTGAGTTACTTGATAATATGGATATATCTCATATATTCAATGTTGCTAGTTTATACAAATATCATGAGTCAAAAGATGAAGTGGATGTATCAAATGATTATCCTAAGAAGAATATTGAAGAAGTTGAATAGATACTAGAGCAGAGAGTGGGTAAGAGCATAAGAGGAAAAGACTACTATGAGTATTTGGTAAAATGGAGAAACAGATCTAGTGAAAATGCTACATATATTTATCAATCTAAGTTGGATTTAGCTCAAATTGTGACACTTGCATGATTTAGGAGAATCATTTATTTCTACCCTAGTTGTCTAATGCAAGAGCATCCTAGGTTACACTGCTATCCTACATGTTTTCAGTTTTCTTAGTTTCTATCAAGTTGCAATGTCTTGCATTGACGAGTTCTCAGTTGTTGTTGAGTGTTTAGTGCATGTCAAGCATCCTAGTTGATGTCGAGTTCTCAATTGTTTCCAAGTGTCTTTGGTTGTCAAGTGTTCTTTGTTTTCTGATCCATCCTTTGGATGCCAAGTTCATGTGGTTGTTGAGTTCATTTGGATGTTGAGTTCGTCTGGTTGTCAAGTTCATTTGGATGTTGAGTTTTAGTATTTCATTAAGTCTTTGTTTGTCAAGTTTTCTACATGTAGTTTCCTATTGTGGCTAACCTTTGCATTTAATTTAATGTTAGATATCTATTGTGAGCCGACTTGTGGCTTAGCCTAACATTTAATATGAGAATTCATTTAGTTGCATTTGCAAGAGGCCAACTTGTGACCATGCATCTATTTAAGAGACTTTGGTTAGAGTCTTAAGGGGTAACTTAGAGAGAGAGAGAGAGAGAGAGAGAGAGAGAGAGAGAGAGAGAGAGAGAGAGAGAGAGAGAGAGAGAGAGAGAGAATGAAAAGTTTGATCATCAAAGATTATAAATGAATTGATAGCTGGTTGTAACACAAAAAGCCTTATACCTAGGCATGTAATTGATCTTTGGATGAGTATATGAATGAAGGCTTTTATTTCCTCTATCTCTCATGTTGTTTATATTCGTTATTATTTCCGTTGTTTTGACTCTGTTCAGGTGGTGTGAATAGCTCGGTGAGCCTTTGGCCCTAGTTTTTCATCACTCCCTATGTCATATTTATTTGATTCATATTATTCTTTAAAAATGTCTTCCTAGACAATTTCATCAATTCATAACTAATATTAATTTTTAGCTTGCTATTCCTAATTTATCTTCTCAATTGACTTATGGTATTTTTCAAAACTTATTGCATCAAGAAGAAGCTAAAATAATTTAATTTGGTACCCTTAAGTCAAGTAAACATTTGTTTATATCTAGGAATTCAAATAATAACTTTTGATCAAATAATAATAATCATAATCATGACCATAATAATTCTAACCATTCACATAATAAAGATAATGTCAAGCATAATAATAATCATCATTATATAGTAGTTCCAATTATCATAATAATAATCAAAGGAATCATTCAAATTCCAAACCTCGTTGTACTTATTGTGGCAAAGATGGTCATGTTGTTAATAATTATTTCAAAAAGAAAAATGATAGAAAAACCATGAACAACAATAATCACCATCAAAAATCAAATCATTAAAAAGGTAATTCTAATGGTTCTAATTCTCATCATGCTTTCACTTGTAGTTATAATATTTCTAGGCCATTAAAATGGATTGTGGATAGTGGTGCTTCTCAATATGTTACTTCTCATAAGGAAGTGTTTGATTCTTTACAACCTAGTTTGGCTAACATTCCAATTCAATTAGCTTATAATCATACTTGTAAATTTGAAGGTGTATGTGATGTAAGTGTTCCTAATGGTAAATTGCATGATGTTCTTTATGTTCTTGATTTGAAAACTAATCTTAGTTTCATTGTAAAGCTATATAAAGACTATAAAGTTGAATTATACAAGGACATGTGTTATGTGATTGATCATCAAATTAATCAAGTTCTGGCTAATTCTTAATTAGATCATGATAATTTATTTAAATTTTATGAATTTTCTAGTTCAAGGTATTCTTTGCATACCTCTATTGATTTCAATATATGACATGAAAGAGTTGGCAATTTAAATTTTGATTATATTAATTTGATGCAAAAAGAAAATATGGTTCATGTATTGCCTCAAATTATTCCTTCTAAAATTATTTGTACAAGTCATATGAGTGATAAGATACATAAGGAACCCTTTCCAAGCATTAAATCATGGAGGGCAATTCATAAGTCATTCCAAGTCCATAGTGACCTTTTGGGCCCGATGGAGAATAACTCCATCCAAGGTTCATGGTATGCACTTGCTTTTGTTGATGATTTTTGAAGGAGAAATTGGATCTATATTTTGCATAGAAAGGATCAAGTTCTTGATTTATTTTTTTGAATTTCATTTATATGTTGAAAGGTAATCTAGTTTTAAACTTAAGATTCTTAGAACTAATAATGGGAAGGAATGTGTGAACAATGCTTTCATTCTCATTTAATTATATGCCACAAAAAAATGGTGCAGTAAAACTTGAAATCATATGACCATTATTGAAATGGCTAGATGTATTTTTTTTATTAAGTAAAACAAGTTTTTTACAAGGGTTCCTAAAACCCACTAGTTAACAACAAAAAACTACTAAAAGTTCAAGTCTAGTATCAAAGAAAAGAAAAACCAATAGGCCATACCCAACCATCAGAAGTAGACAAAATATAGATAGCCAAAAGCTAGGGAATAGATAAAAAACCAAGAGCACCAATCAGGGCACCATTTCTTTGACCAGCTCTGTATTCTTGAGCTCCAACTCTCCCATGGCCTCCACCTCATTAGTCTTTGGTTGACTATCATCTAGAGAAACCTCCTCTTTCCTATTCCTCTTTTCTGACTCTTTCTTTTGTTCAAGCTCTCAACCTACAAAGAATTTGCATCATCAGCCACCCTAGTTTCCTCTTTGTTCTTTTCCTCCTTCCCCTTTCTGCTATTCTCCATCATTGAGTGCAATGGAATGATATTATCATTAAGTCATTTTATAATGTTGAGGCTCCAGTTAGTTAAGCTATGAACAGAGCTCTCCATCCTTTCCACTCTTTTTTCAATCTTAGACACCTAAGAATCTAGTTGGCTAATTCTAGCATTCCCGTCCCCCCCTTTCGGCCTTTCTTGCCTCTAGATCCTAAACTTAATCTCTTTGATTTCATGTAAAATCTATTCAATGGACCAAAAATTGTCCACCAAACTATTGCAGGAATTGTTTAGGAGGTTGATCCCCATTTCCCTCATGTTGTTTCTTAGGATCACCAAAGTCAGGTCTATGAGCTCCTCCAACTAAATTTTTCCATCACTTCTCTCCAAAACCTCTAGATGGATATGCTCTCTAACCAAAACCATTTTGGTAGTGCTAGCATGAAAGTTCCTCCATGAAGTTTTTCTTCCCTTGGCATCAAGAGTAACAGTGGTCTTAGTCAAACCATCTTCCTCTTTCCTCTCTTTCTAAGCTTTGATATTGATCTCCTTACCCTTACCAAGTGCCTTCTTAGCTTCCTTCCCACCACCCCTTCTCCTTTTTATTGGGTTGTCATCCTTCTTGCTTACTTGAGCCTTACTAATGCCAACCTCTTTCACATTTCCCTCCTTATCTGCGTCCATCCCCTCTTCCTCATCATTGTAATCCTCCTCTAAATTTACCTCATGCTTTGTCTTTCTCTCTATACCTTTCCCAAGATTCTTTTTCTTCTTCCTTTCCATATCCTTCATGATTTTGGCCACCTCCTCTTCGTCATCTGAGTGAAGACTTATACTATCCTCTGTATCCAAAGGGAGGTAAGAGCTCTCTATTTCCTCTAAAGAATCTTCCTTCTAGGAAACAACCATTCTATGGGTTTGAGATTTAAAATGTTCATATAAGAGTAATAGAAAACCCTCATAGAAGGCAAGATTAGCAGATATTTTCTTCTTAAAATTGATGACACTCTTATTTCCAGAGAAAATAGGTAGAGGGGGATGGAGGATTTTGTTCCATACCTGAAGTGGTTTAGGATAACAAAATGGTGGGTTTGAATCCTATCAAACCTTGTATCAAGCCTAATGTAGGCTATAATCACCCTTAAGAAAAACCTCCATAGTTTCTTGATTGAAGCAGGTTCATAGTAGGCACCAATCTTCACTAATTCCTTCATCTCCTTGGTGTCCTTTGCAAAGTCCACCACATTTAGGGATATTTTCTTATCCCTGTAGAATTAAATGCCTTTATTAGGAGAGTCAATGACCTCGATGATGACCCCTTCATTGAACTAGAAGTCAACACCATCAGACTTCACCTTCCAATCTTTCCACAACTTAAGAATAAGGTTAGTTATCTTTAGATCCCAGCCATGAAGTTTTTCAATGAAAGATGAGATGTCACCTTCCCTCAACTTCTCCCACACCTTTGATCTCCTCTTCCATTTCTCCCTCTAGCTCTCTATGGTGCCTCTCTATAACCATAATGTTGTAGAAAGAAAAAGAAAAACCTTGTGTGCTTCAGGCACTATGAGTCGAGAACTAGTTTTGCTCACAAAAATTGTACTTGTCCATAAAAATTGCCCATAAAATGTGCCACAAAGACCCCCAATTATGATACCTCTAAATCAACCTATGCCAAGCTTTTAGCATTTAATAGTTTGTTTGATAGCATTAACTTCCATAATTACACTTTATATTGCATGTCCTTCCCTGGATTCTCTCAATCTTAATTTAAATTTTAGCGGTCACTAGAAACCCCTCACCACTAGGCCATCTATGTGACATGTCCCTCCTAACTATCTTATTAGTAAGATATTTTTCATTTCCTCCATCATATTCTTAATAGTCCATGACAGAGGATGTTCACCCCTTAGGCATTTTATAGTATTATTTGAATCCCCCTCCAACCATAGGCTTTTGACTCCTACCTCTTTTGCCAACTTAGTTGTTTGGAGGGTAGTACATGCCTCCACATAATGATTAACTTGGTGTCCTAGGGAAAAGTAACTACCACAATACCAATCCCATGACTACTTATGATCACCCCTCCACATCTCGCTACTTCTAGGTTACCTTTGGCCACTACTATCAAAGTTGGCTTTGTGCCAACCTTTGAGGGGTAAAGACAAGTGACACTCCTTTCTTCTTATCTAAGTATCATTACTACTACCAGTTTCACCAGTGAAGGGTTAGATCCTTTAATAAACATATAATTTTCCAAAAGGGCATTTTGAATTTTACTACACACAATTTTAGTAGGAAGGCTAGCATCCCTAAAGATATGGTTATTGCGTTCCTTCCAAATACCCCATCCAAATTGAGGCAAAGCCCATTTATTAAGAGCTTGGAGCCCTGATCCCTGCCATGAGTTATCCCACTACCTAAAGAACTCAATAGTCAAG
This sequence comes from Cupressus sempervirens, assembly GCA_028749045.1. Taxonomy (NCBI): domain Eukaryota; kingdom Viridiplantae; phylum Streptophyta; class Pinopsida; order Cupressales; family Cupressaceae; genus Cupressus; species Cupressus sempervirens. The sequence continues at coordinate 713,745,607 of CM053786.1, read as the reverse complement.
ATAGTAGCATGCCAACTCAACCCAAAAGTTTGACTAAAAAAGGACCAAACTTCTCTGGTGAAGGAGCAATGTATAAATATGTGATCTATTGACTTAGCGTAGTTTTTGAAAAGGACACATCTATTAGGAATAAGCAAACCCCTTTTACTTAGATTGTCAATTGTCATGATCTTGTTCTAGAGTAAAAGCCAAAAGAAAATATTGATCTTAGGGATAAGACCAAGGAAGCAAGCCTTAGCCTAGTCCACTCTTGAATCTTGCCTCATAATAGCTTGGTATCCCAAAGCCACCAAATAGATACTATCTGAAGTCTTCTCCCATACAAGTTGGTCATGATCATCATTCAAAACCATTGAGTGAAGAATAGTCATTAGAGGTTTAAGATTCCCTAAAATTAGAGCAATATCCCTCCAACCATTTCTTTGTCTACAATTACTAACAAATCTACCAAACCTTTGGATGCAAATTTAGGTCCATCTCTTATAATCAAGAATGTTGATAAGAGGCATGTCGGTCATCCAATCCTCCTACCAGAAAAGGGTGTCCTTTCCATTTCGAACACTCCATTTTTCCCTATTGTTAGTTGTCTCTCTAGTGCTAAGAATTGCATTCCATATATTGTATCCATTGGGAATTGACTCTCTAAAGAGAAAGTTCCTAATTCAAGGTCTTCAGAGGTATTTGTCTCCCAAGATATCCAACCAGTCTCCCTTGATAGAAAAGATTCTCCAAATTTCTTTAGCTTATAGAGATTTGTTCAAAGGTTTCAATTTCCTAATCCCCAATCCTCCATTATATTTTGGGAGGCACACATTGTCCCTTGCCACTGAGAGAAACCTCTCATTGTCTTCTAATCCTTACCAAAGAAAGTTTTACTAGATCTTCTCCAAGAGATCTGCATACTTGCTAGGAATGCCAAAGAGACTCAGTGCATAAGTTGGTCCCCAGTGTGGAGGTTTTATTTCTTGTTTTATCCCTCATTTTGGTCCTTAGAGTAATTATTTCTTTCACTAGGCAACCATGCATTAGCATTGGGCAATATATTAAAGTATTTCATGCTCAAAGGAGAAGAATCGTATGATATAGGAAAGTATTGCATGCTCTTGTAAACTCTATCATGTGACACTCTATTGTATTGCAGACCTCTTGGAAAAAGGTCATATGATACTTGTAAAGTATTGAATTCCTTCTTGAGAAGTGTCACCCAAACCTTGATTGTATTGCATGCCTTCATTAGAAAGGTCATATGATACTAGAAAGTAGCGTACCATGTTGATTTAAAGTGTCGCCTAGGTTTTGGAAAAAACCTATTCGGGCAAATAGTGGACACTTTTTGGTTTGACTAGAGGTTTTCCAAAGGTGTTTTGGATACCCTTTATGGTGTTCTCAAATACCTTGGAATTTCATTTTAAATTCGGTATGTTTTCAAATTCAAAATTGTTTGTGTCCTTCTCTGGTTAGTCATTTTGGTTAGTAGTAGCATTTGAAGATCCATTGGTTTTTAGATGTTTATTTAGTCTTCCATTGAGATCTTTGTGATCCTCGTATGTTGTATGTCATGTGCATCCATTTTTATTTTTATTTAAATTTATCTTGGCTTATATTTATCCTTGTTCCAAGGATCTCTGGGTAGGGCATTACATCTGGTATCAGAGCCCATGTTGGAATATTGGGATCTCTATATTATGCTTCCACTATGGTTTTGTTTTTTGTATATGTATTGTTAGTTACTAGTTATTATTTTGATATCTTTCTATGACTTTTATGCTTGTGACTTATTTTTTTGACCTTATCTTGTTGCTTCCATAGTGATGCCTCTTGCACATAGACCTAGTGGTCCAGGTCGTACTCGTAGTAATAACCGTGGAGAAGAACACCATGAAGAGGAATGTCAAGATGGAGAAGGAGAACAAGGTAATAACAATTAAGGTGGCATTGAAGTACTAATGCTAGTATCTTAGGAGATTCTTGCTTGGTTGGGTCCTTGAGAGCCAACCCTCTATATCCAACATGTTGGTCACGATATTCTAATCTTTTTTCTTTATGTAGGTGATCTCATTTTTACAAGTAATAGCACATCCCTCATGGAGAAATTCAAAGAAAAAATGAAACAAGCATTTGAGATGTCAAATCTAGGACTTATACATTATTATTTTGGGGTAGAGGTACAACAACAACCTAATGGTATATCCATTTTTCAAACCAAGTATGTTTTTGATTTATTCAAGTGGTTTAGAATGATGTCATGCATGATAGTTGCAAATCCAAAAGCCCATGGTGAAAATTTAACCAAGGATGATCCAAGTCCCTATGTTGATCCTACATTATACAAAAGTTTGGTTGGAAGCCTAATCTACCTTACTACAATGAGTCTTGATATTATGTATTAATTAAGCCTCATCTCTTAGTTCATGCAAGATCCACATGAGTCTTTTCGGTGAGCTACAAAAATAATCTTAAGGAATGTGTAAGTGGTAGAAAAAATTTTGGTATTCATTATTCTACCAATGACAATTTTGAGATGGTTGGTTATAAATATTCTAATTGGGCTAGTCAAGAAAATGATAAAAAATCAACTAGTTTTGGAGTTTTTGGAAGATTTGCATTTGGTTCAAGAATATCCTACAACCATGTTTTGTGATAAGAGTAGTGCCATTGCAATGACCAATCATCTTGTGTTTCATGCAAGATCAAAGCACATTGAAATCTGCCATCATTTCATTCAAGATTTGGTTTAGGATCATATAGTGGAGTTACAGTTTATCCCTACTTCTAAGCAAGTTTTTGATATCTTCACCAAATATCTCATTACATCCATTTTTACAACCTTGAGAAATAAGCTTGGTCTCATTCCCATTGTTTATGTAGCCAAAGATTGAAGGCATGCACTACTACCTTCACCTCATGACTCTGCACTTTCCACTCATGAAGGCATCCATTGGTCATGCATTGGATGCATTCTAAATGGAGCTCTAGTTCCACTGCATCATTCACATAATTTTATTTTTATTTAGATTGTTTTAATTATTTCATGCTTAATAAAATTGCATGTTGTAGTTAGCTTCATAGGTATCGGTTTTAATTATTTTTTAAGTAGTTTGCATAATATCCAAAACTATATTTTTCTTATTGTATTTTTAACTATCTTCCTTGATCAACATTCAAGATTAAGATTTTTAGTTTTTCTTTATAATGTACTCTTTAATTTCAAAATTGATATACAATTAATAAAAACAAAGTTTTATTTCAATCCTTGTTTCTCTTATTTTATTAGTATATCATAAGAGCTTTTATTTTCTACATCTTTAATTGATATCAAAGAACATTGTAGAATTTATTTTCTCTTGCAGGTCGGGTAGTGGTTCTCTCCAAGATATTTTAGAATTGCAAATAGTGGGAGTTTTCCATTCCATCCTCCACTGTTTTCTGTAGACAATTATGAATATTGGAGTATCAAGATGAAGACCTTACTATTATCTCAAAATATTTTGGAATTAGTAGAAGGAGGATACATAGATCATGTAGACAAAATTTCTTTAAATGCATTAACACAAGCTCAACAAAATCAATTGAAAGAAGACAAGAAGGACAATAAAGCTCTTTTTATCACTCAAACTACACTGGATATGTCTATTTTCCCCTATATAGGTGGCATGAAAATGTCTAAGGATGCATGGAAGGCCCTTCAAACTGCATACCAAGGATTTGACAAGATAAGATTGGTGAGACTTTAAACCATTCAAAGAGATTTTGAAAATTTATGGATCAAAGAAGTAGAGTCCACTCTTGAGTTTATTATGAGTGCTAAAACTATTAGCAATCATCTTAAACATCAAGGTGAAACTATCAAAGAACAAAAAATTTTAATGAATATTTTGAGATATCTTCCTCCAAATTTTATCGAGTGGTCATAGTCAATGAACCTTTAAAATTGAAGAGTTGATAGGTTCTTTGCAATCAGATGAAGAGTGCATGCAACTTTCAACAAAGAATCTAGTGTAAGCCTTCAAATATTCAGTCAAAATTGAAGCCAAATATGTAGCCCCTTAAGGATTGAAGAAGCATCCAATACATATATTGTGAAAGTTATGGACACTAAGAATCTAAATGTAGAAAGAAAAATAAAATTTGAATAAGTCAAGAGCCAACTATATTACTGAAGAGTCTCTTGAAGATGCAAAGCACTCTATGTTCTTCACATGCAATTTGGAAAAAGAACCTCAGAAGGACATGTGAGTTCTTGATAGTGGGTACTCAAATAATATGATAGGTAAATCTGATCTCTTTTTCTAATTAGATGCATATGTAAGAAGTCAAGTCAAATTTGGTGAAGATAAAGAGGTTGATTTTTTGGGAAAGCTACCCTTGCAACAAAAACTAAGCAAGGAGAAATTACTTATATTCTTGACACTTTGCATGTGCCCTAGTTACATCATTACTTTTTAAATTTTGGGCAACATGTAGAAAAAAATTATAAGGTTATTTTTTAGGATAACTATTACAAAGTTTTTGATAAATCAGTGAACCTTAAAAAAAAACAATTACAAGGTTGTAAACTTTTATGCGTCTATGTAAGCATTGCAAAACTAACTAAAATTAGAGATTACATTTATAAAATAATAAAAATTTAAAGGAGATGGAATATATATGAATATATAGATGGAATATCTCTTCCAGGTAGTGTCATTAGTGGCCTATGGAAGACAATACTCTTTATATGAAAATTGCCTATTGAGATCAATTCTCAGTAGAGGGTTAGGTGATTTGAGAAGAGTTTCTTCAAAAAGTATAGGAAGGGTTACATGGGGTAGTACTATTACTTAATTAGTTCAATAATTCTAATATGTTTTTAACACATTTTCCTATTGTATTAACAATTTGTGGTATGTTCCAACATTCAATTCTTAATCCAGAAGAAAGGATATTACAAAGGCTTATTCTTAATCACATAGAGCTACACCTAAGAGGATGCATCTTCTCAACATCTTTATCCACCACTTTTCTTTTCTTCCTCACTGGATATTATGTAATGTCTTTTAAAGAAACAGAAAGGGAATTACCTTTATACAAGCCACATGTACTATAGAGGTAAAGTATTACCGGGTAATAGTAAGAAGGAAGGAAGTCCTATAGAGCTCAATGTACATTCCAATATTGTTTTCTTATATTGAATCCACCATTAGATTTATCTGTAGAGATCAAATCAAATATAATTTTTGAAGATGGAGAATTCTGTTGAACCAATGGAAACTGAAAATCCCAATGTTTGTTTGAATAATAGTGAAGTAGTAGTCCTCATAACAACATATAACAAATCAATTGTTTAAGATATTAACGTTAACACTAGCTCCAACCAAATTAATCAAATTCTTCTTAGGAGATAATCAATGGATTATCTTTGAGCCTAACATTCTTTCGATTATCAAGATTAGGCAAATTATCCATATGATCATCGATAAGTTTAGAAGCAATTTTGAGACCATTAAGATGACTATGGGCCGAATTCCATTTAACAAATCCAACAAGAAAATGCTAGAATATCTTCAGTTAGTATTAGGGTTTGAGCATTTAAAAATATAAAAAAAAATTCCCATCTATAATAATCGTAGATCTATAAAACCCACATGAATCTTGAAGTGTTTCATGATGCCAAACCGCATCCACAGATTTCAAATTTAGTGTTCTTGAAGCAATAGCATTAGGGTTTCTCAACACAAAAGTAGTTGAAAAATCATCAGTTAAAGAAAAATGCATGTTTAAAATGGCTTCCAGAATCCCACAACCTTACTTTCACCCAAACTATCCCAAAACAATTTGTGAAGATGCAATTTAAAAATAATATATATGTGCCTATTTCAACTGGATCTTCAATGTTAAAAGGAACCCAACCATTCATAAAATTGGACCATCATTTTATTTATTCATTAAATTGAAAAGACAGCTTACAGCTTACGCAAAGAACACCAACAAGGGTGGTGAAAAATAAGGGCGGTGAAAAAGAATGATAATGGGCTATCAAAATCCAATGATTAGGCAGCCCACCAAATGAAGATCTCACAAGTGCACACATACTTTTTTTTTTTTTTTTTGAGGTCAATCGTTATCACATCCAAATCTTCAGACGCATTTAACCATAGAGTTAAATGAACAGATTGGATAATTATTGGTCGACACCGTCCTCAGCATTTGGTGAAAGCAAAGCTGTCGAGACTTGTATATTATATAAACATCCAAAAAAATAAATACTACGCCCACATAAACTATCTACACTCCACAAAAATTTACTCTTAATAAATCTCCTATTTCCCCACTCCCAATGCAAAGGAAGTTATAGGATAGTAGTCATCTTTATAGTCAAGGATGGCCTTATTTATCTTTACTTCTTGTTAAGATAGCACACCACTTCCTTGTAGCGTAGAGCCATTTCCACCATGCAGCTCCATACAATGTTCCCCTGTGGGCCTCAAACCATTGCACTCTGTCTGGTGTCCCATATGCATAATACACATGCCATATCTTTCCATATAGGTTGATAGATTTATTATTTTAAATTAATTAATTAAATAAGATACAATAATCAATGAATATAGTATTCATGGTAAGTGATATATTATAATCACTTTAAAAAATATCTTATGTCAAAACTACTTATAGGAATGAATAGAGACAAATGATAAGGGATGACCAAGGCTAGTAAAAGTATGAAAGTACATGGGAGTTTCTTTGGGTTGTTAGGAGGTTCAATATTTTAAACAAATTATTATTTTCCCTTTAACAAATTAGAAAAGATAACATAAATAATTGATAAAATGATGATGGTGAATGACATATGATTATTATTTGAATAAATATGTTATTCTAAACCTACTTCTAGGAATAAATAGAGTAAGAGAAGACCAAGGCTCCCTAAAAATAAGGAAATACATGAGTTGACATTTTCTATTTTAGATTTTAATTGCATTTTCTTCCATCTTATTAATTAAATAAGATATAATAAATAATGGATACCAATCATGATGTTGAATGGCATATTAAAATTATTTAAATAGTAAATGGATGGAAGGAAATGTTAATTTAGGTTGGTAGCCTCTTAATGTTAAATAATTGTTACTATTTTCTTAATCAAATAGCATAAATTAAATAATGGATAATAATCATGATAATAAATGACATAAGAAGACTTCTTAGGAATTCATATTTTTAATCAAAAGAAAACTAGTTTCACATGAACCATAATCCTATCAAAGAAGTAAATAGACACTAATCGTAAAAGACCTAAACACCAATCAAAAGCTAAAATAGAGGTCTACAGCCTCAAACAACCAATGAACACTTATGGGAATTGGTTTTCTTAATGATATCAATGTTAATGTCTCCAACATTTCTATCAACATTATACAGAGAGAAATATAAGGGTTATTCTCACTCTTGAATCACATTGTTAGAACTGACCGCTTTGTCTTTCTTTCTTAGGAGATTGTCAATATCATATAACCTAGCTTCCAGGATCTAGAGGAGCCACTCCTAATATGTTTGGTCTTAAAAAATAAATAAATAAAGTTTTACTTTTGTTTTTGTTCGCCTTCTTGCACTTTCTCCAAGCTTTTCACAGTTTTGATATTTTTCCAATTATTAGGCAATTTTGATCTAGAGATTTAGATTTGGCCTTGTCCTCATTTTTTATTTTTTCAATGTTCTTCCATGAGAAACCAAGGCCTCCTTAATAATTTTAGTAGTTTTCTTTGGCATTTCTTTAAATAAAAATGAAACAACAAAATCCTCTATTTTGCAAGTGGTTGTTATGCTTCAAATCCTCTATCTTGTAAGTGGTTATTATGCTTCCAAGTAGATAGGCATGGGGATTGGGGAAGGAAGAGAGGTGAGGACAAGAAGTAAAGATAGGAGGTAATTAAAGGGGACAAAAGTTTATGGGGAAAGTGTCACTCAAATGAAACCTTTCTCTAGAGTTAACTATCAATTAAACATAACCCTAAACTAACATATATTAAACTAGCTTTTATATATATATAATAATAATTCGAGATATATATATATATATATAATAAGTGAAGAAATATCTTTCTGGAGGTGTCTATTTTGATAATCCTATAATTTTCATCATCACATATTTATGTGAGTCTAAGAGACATGAAGAAATGATTCAAAACTCTTGATTTACCTTATTTTTACTTCCATAATTTTCATGGTTTTAATTATAATTATATTTAATCTATTTTTCAAAAAAAATTATGACATGTAAATGAACATCAATTTTTTTCAAAATGGAAAATGTTTATATTGAAGATTGCTTCCATTGTAGCAAGCCTCTCGGCTTAATGAACACACTAATAAAACAAAAATAAAATAAAATCATAACAATACAAATAATTAAACCCTACTCGTAAATCATATAAATCCTAATTCCCTAGAAATACTATAAACCTTAAAATTAATACTACACCAAATTCAATAAGAATTCTTAACATTAAATAAATAAAAAATCTAACAACCCATTCGTACCCTAATTTTAAACTTTATTCAACATTGTCCTACTAAAATGACTTAAAATCATAGCAAAAAGTGAAAATGAAATCAAATTAGTTTCTGAATTTGATTGTTAGCAATAGTAGTTTTCTTTCCATTTTTTCAAATAACACTAAAACAATAAATCCTCTATCTTGCAAGTGGTTTTTATGCTTCTAATAGCCAATAGCCATATGAATGATCTCATGAATCTTACAATTATTTAGTACTCATAAAATAACAAGAAGATAAACATATCTTATGTGGTGTATACCAGTTCTAATACTCACCACTGCATTGGCAAGTAAAGAAACAATGAAATTTGAGATTGGTTGACTACGAGTAAATTTTAATGATAAAAACTTTGGCTGGGAATGAAATGTTAATGGAATGATAGCTTTTCTAAAAGTAGACCACTTTGTTGGAGGAGTGGAAAGAGGGTTGTTTAGGGTGCAAATATTCTCCTTGCACTTTTGAGAGATGATATGTTCTATGATGTGCAAACTCATTAGAGGTTGTTAGCAATTTAATTTGATCACCAACTCTATGTCCATTGTTAAACAAAGCATTTATGTTGTCCTCTGACTTCCATCTATAATTCTTTCAACGGATCTCCACATTCTTCACATGAACTCTGATCCTAGCATGTTCATATTAGACATGTAGTTTGACTGATTTGTGGGAATAGAGTTAATAACTGAGTTGCAAATATTGTCATTACACTCATGAGAGATGGTAAGTTGTGTAAGGTGCATGTAAGGAAGCAAAGGTGCGCATAATTGCTTCCTACACTAATCTTTGAGAGGACGATTATGTAAATCCAAGTAACTATTGCAAAGATCTCAAGAAATGCATAATAACATAATCAAAATAACAAAGAACACACAACACAATGATTACCGTGGGAAAACCCTTCCGAGAGAAAAACCCCACCCTCCAAAGCTCACACAATGTATTATCAAACCAAGATGATTACAATACACTTGCAATGCAAGTTCTTACAGGAGCACATCACCATAACTAGAACTTAGAGAGACTCCTTCTAGCACCCATCTTGCAAACTAAACTCAATTACACAAACACCTCCCCAAGCCCTCATTTTACAGTGATTTTACAACCTAGAAACCACTTATGGTTTTATAAAACCATGGGCAAAACTACCATGCCACATGTTACCCATTTTTGACATTTACATTTCCAATATAGAAAAACAACCAAGTTAAAAATAGTAATCTCGTCCACAATTTTTGTCTCTTGTTTGTCTCTTAGTCTAGACCCCAACAAAAGTCACAAAATGAGTCATCAAGGCTCTAAAAATAACCTACCTATATTATACTAAGGACAAGACTCATTTTAACAGCTCACTAACCATTTTCCAATGCATAAACAAGTGGAAAACTTCCACAAACTAATTTTGGAATTTTCCAAGAAAGGATTGCAAGGTTGAGACACATGTTTCTCAACATTCTCCCACTTGTCACTCACCTTGCAAGAGTTAGGGGATCCAAAATATCATGGAGTTAATTGCTAGGGGACGAGAGCCCCATAGACTCTAAACACCATATGAATTTCTCTGTGCTCATGGGCTTAGTTAATGCATCAGCAACATTCGCCAAAGACTCTACCTTTTCCAACTTCACCTTGCCATCCTTGACCATATCTCTCACAAAATGATATTGTACATCAATGTGCTTGGTCCTCACATGAAAAGTTGAGTTGTTCGCTAGGCAAATTGCACTCTGGCTATCACTATAAATTGTCACTACACCCTGTTTGAACTCTATATCTGAACACAATCTCTTTAGCCAGATGGCTTCTTTGCAGGCATGAGTAGCTACCATATACTCTTCCTCAGTAGTGGATAGAGTGACCATAGCCTGTCGCTTACTCATCCAACTGATTGCACCACCAAATAATGTAAACACGTATGCACTAGTCGATCTTCTTCTATCAACATCACCAGCCCAATCTAAATCCACATAGCCTCGAATATCCAAGGAATGCTCACTTCCTCTTCCATGAAAACATATTGAGTACTCTGAGGTACCCTGCAAGTATCTAAAAGATCTTTTTACTGCATCCCAATGTGCTCTTCCTGGATTAGACATATAACGGGAAAGTACTCCAACTTCTTGGGAAATGTCTCATCTTGTACAAACCATAGCATACATCAAACTTCCAATAGCACTCTGATATGGTACTCGACTCATCTCTTCCATCTCCAATGGGGATGTAGGACACTATGAGCTAGAAAGCTTTGTTCCCATAGTAATAGGAACACTCAATGGTCTTGCATCCTGCATATTAAATCTTTTCAAAATAGTACCAACATACTTACTTTGTCCTAGCCAAAGCTTTCTGTTTTGTCTATCTCTTATAATCTCCATTCCCAAAATGTGTCTAGCCACACCAAGTTCTTTCATTTCAAACTTTATTGAGAGTTGAGATTTTAACTCTACAATCAAACCTTTTCCTTTGCCAATGAACAACATGTCATCGACATACAAGGCAATAACCAAGAAAACATCACCATTAGATTTAAAATATATACAATGATCAAACAAATTTAGATTTATCATCACCATCAAATTTAGATCACACAAATCCAAAACTCAACACATATGTATCAAACTTCTGGTAGCACATCCTAGGACTGCGTTTTAAACCATACAAGGATTTCTTCAATTTACAGACCAAATGACTTTTACCTTTCACCACATAGTGCTCTGGTTATAAAATGTAAACTTCTTCCTCCAAATCTCCATGAAGCAAAGCAGTTTTCACATCCATTTGCTCGATCTCTAGATCATAAGCTGCTACAATAGAAAAAAAAAGTCTAATGGATGTCATTTTGGCTACTGGAGAAAAAATCTCACCATAATCTACTCCCTCAACTTGAGAGTAAGCTTTTGCAACAAAATGCACTTTATACTTCTCAATGCTTCGATCTGAACCCATCTTCCTTTTGAACAACCATTTACAACCAACAGGCTTCTGTCCTTCAGGCAATGTTACAAGGTCCCATGTTTGATTCCTCTTAAGAGCTACCATTTCTTCATCCATGGCTATTTTCCAGGACTCAAAATAATTCATACCAAGAGCCTCTTCTATAGATCTTGGTTCATCAATGTTAGCATTCAATTCAAATATGCACCTCCAATCATCAGGAGAATACCCATACCTTTTAGGTGGTTTCCTTTGTCTAGTAGATCTTCGAACAAGATCTGGTTCAGGTTTAGGAGGTTTAGGTTTTTGATTAGGTTCTCCCTCTTCCTCTAATGATTAAAAACTTGTAGCGCTCTCTTCAACATCTTGTCTTTCTAAGGGCCTTGATTCAACTTTCTCAGGTGTAGCAAGAAGTTGAATCACATATTTCTTTTCTTTAATTTTTTTTGGCTACACTGTAACAGAAGAAGGCTTAGTTTCTCTAAAAATAACACTTCTAGAATAAAATACCTTTTGTGCAACATGATCTCAAATCTTGTATCCTTTCACACCATAACTATATTCGATTAAGATAGATTTGATAGCTTTGTTGTCCAATTTTGTTCACTTCTCCTTTGGCACATAAGCATATGCCTCACAACCAAACACTCTCAGATGTCTAAGTGAACGCTTGTGGCCTGACCATCCTTCCATTGGCATCTTATCAAAAAGAGCTGATGTAGGAGACCTGTTTATTAGATAGCAAGCAATCACTATAGCTTTAGCCCAGAACTTTTGTTCTAGTCTAGCACTACTCAGCATATCCTAGCCTTCTCCATCAAGGTCCTATTCATTCTTTCTACAACTCCATTCTGTTGTGGAGAATACAGAGTTGTCTTCTCTCTTTTAATACCACAATCTTTACAAAATGTGTCAAAAATATTGGAGCAAAATTCACCACCTTTATCAGTTCTCAAGCATTTTATTTTCTTTCCAGTCTGCAATTCAACCATTGCTTTAAATTCTTTGAAACGACTGAAAAATTCAGCTTTACTTCTAAGGAAATAAACCCATGTTCTTCTACTAAAATCATCAATGAAAGAAACATAATAAAGTAATCTACCAATAGAAGGAACATCAACTGGACCAAATACATCCAAATGAATTAGATCCAAAATACATGAAGACTAATGAGAACTTGAGTAAAATTGAATGCGGTTTTGTTGACCATAGATACAATGCTCACAAAAATCAAACTAAAGATTGTAGTTGTTCAACCCATCAACAAGGTTCTTACTTTTCAAGGTCTCTAGGCCCTTTTCACCTATGTGGCCGAGTTTCTGGTGGCATAGCATAGTCTTATATATATGAAACTTTGATTTGATAGATAGAGCACCCTTGGGTACCAAAAAACCATGACCGTCTGTTGAAAGAGAAACTCTCTCCTCCAACTGAGTAGTCTTTTCCACAATCTTATCAAAAGTACTATTGCACTTGACTGCGCATGCATCAAGTTGGTACAATGTACCCAATCTACTTCCTCTTTCTATTACCATAGCACCTCTTACCATTTTTACACCTGCTTCAGAAAACTATACATGCACACCCGCATCTATTAGCTTACTAATAGATAACAAATTCCTTGCTAGTCTAGGGATATGCAAGACACCATCAAATATTCTAATTCTACCATCAAAAAATTTCACATGAATACCTCCATGACCAAAAATATCAAGTACTGAATTATCACCCAAATACACCTTATCACCATCAAAATTTTCATACTTACTAAACCAGTTCCTATTAGGAGTCATGTGGAAAGTTGCACCTGAATCTATTAACCATGCATTTTCACCTGCATGAGTGGCCAAGGCTACAATGAGAGCATCTCCATCTTCCTTCTCGGACTCTGAATCAAAATCTTGCTTCTTCTTCTTCTTCTCCTCTTTGCAGTCCTTTCGGAAGTGTCCAGGTTTGTCGCAATTCTAGCAAATTGCCTTGGACTTAGAATGGCCATGCTGCTTATCATTCTTGCCTCTTTCTTTTGGTCTTCCGTGAACACTTAAATCCTCTTTGGCATTCAAAGAGACCTTCCTTCTCATCTCCTCAGAAAGTAGAGAACCAACAACATCCTCCACCTTCAACACAACTGAAGTGCTCGCTATAGCCATCACAAGACTATCCCATGAGTTTGGCAATGAACATAACAAGATTTGACACCTTTCTTCTTCATCCATTGGCATCCCTACTGAGGTCAACTGAGTCACCAACATATTAAACCTTTCCAGATGCTCAAAAATTTGTCCACCTTCTTCCATTCTCAAGGAATACAACTTCTTCCTCAAGAAAATCTTATTCACAAGTGATTTCACTTGATAGATCTCACTAAGATTTTTCCAAAGCTTCTTCGCAGTACGTTCTTCATGGATATTAATTAGAATCAAGTCTGCAAGACACAATCCTATGAGACCTTTAGCTTTTCTATCAGTCACATCATATTGTGCAGCTAATGTTAGATCTGTGGGCCTCAACTTGTTCTCATCAATTGCATCCCATAGATCCTGATCAAATAACAGATCTTCCATCTTCATCTTCCACATCTCAAAGTTTGAGCCAAAAAACTTTTAAACATCAATTCTCCCTAACATGCTTGCCATCTTTTCAATCTTGCAACACAAAAATGAAATGCTCTGCACAAGCTCCCACTCAAACCTTGATTAGCTCAAAAAAATTTGTACCCAACAAATAGAACAAAAATTAGCTAGGCTCTGATACCACTTGTCAGGAAGCAAAGGTGCGCGAAATCACTTCCTACGCTAATCTTTGAGAGGATAGTTATGAAAATCCAAGTAACTATTGCAAAGATCTCAAGAAATGCATAATAACATAATCAAAATAACAAAGAACACACAACACAATGATTACCATGGGGAAACCCTTCCGGGAGAAAAACCCCACCCTCCAAAACTCAAACAATGTATTATCAAACAAAGATGATTACAATACACTTGCAATGCAAGTTCTTACAGGAGTGCACCACCACAACTCGAACTTGAAGAGACTCCTTCTAGCACCCGTCTTGCAAACTGAACTCAATTACACAAACACCTCCCCAAGCCCTCCTTTTATCGAGATTTTACTACCTAGAAACCACTTATGGTTTTACAAAACCATGGGCAAAACTACCATGCCACATGTTACCCATTTTTGACATTTACATTTCCAATATAGAAAAACACCCAGGTTAAAAATAGTAATCCCGTCCACAATTTTGTCTCTTAGTCTAGACCCCCATAAAAGTCACAAAATGAGTCATCTAGACTCTAAAAATAACCTACCTATATTCTACTAAGGACAAGACTCATTTTAACAGCTCACTAACCATTTACCAATGCATAAACAAGTGGAAAACTTCCACAAACTAATTTTAGAATTTTCCAGGTAAGGATTGCAAGGTTGAGACACATGTTTCTCAATAGTGCAAACCTATTGGAGGTGGTTTGTTAGTATTTATTCACCACCTATGCTCAACACATTGTAAAAGAAACCATTTAAGTTGCCTATTGTCTATTTATAATTCTTTCAACCAATCTCCCCCGTGCTTCACATGATTAACTATCGCCCCACTATATGTTTATGCTCTTTCCCAGATCGCTCATTTTAGACATGTAATTTGACTGAGATCTTCTTAGACGTCCATAAATAGAGGCAATACGTAATCAACTCAAGCATCCACTTAAAATTAGTTTTTCATCTCTTTTGACCATGGTATCAAAACTAAAGATTAAGCATCGAAAATAGCTTGCATAGGAGTATAGGAGTATATTTCTGATCATTTTCTAAGATTAAGCATCAAAAATAGCCTTACACTTGGGAATTTTTATTTTTCAATAAATTCTAATTCCATTTGTTCATATCTTTAGTTAATTTTATTATTTGGTAAGAGTACATTTGTTCAATGTATTGTATTAATTATTAAGTATACCATTTGTTCCATGAGATTATATTTATCTAACATATTTTGTTTAAATTTCTTAGACTATTATTAAGTACAACATTTTGTGTGTGCAATTACATTTCTTTTAAAAATATTCTCTATAATTTTCAATTCTCTTTTATCCATGTCTGCTATTTTTACATGTAACTATTATAACATATCACTCTTTTTTTGAGTTTTTATATCTAACCTCCTTTTATATGGATATATTTTAATAGTTCACTACAATTTTTTATTTTCTTTTAGCTATCTCTATTTTTGTTACTTGTAATTATAACAAGTTTGAGATAGTGGCATATACTTGCCATTTAGTTATAGTTAATAGAGAAAATAGATAATATATGCAGTACAAGTTATAGAATACATATGTATATGTATTATATGTAGTTATAGTTAAATAGAATAGATTTTTATTTTTTACATTTCATGGAGTTATAAGTGAGCTATTCTTTATTTTATTTTAGCTATATCTATTTTTGTTACTTGTTATTATAACAATAACAAGTGTCACATAGTGGCATGTACTTGCCATTTAGTTATAGTTAATAGAGTAAATAGATATTATATGTAGTACAAGTTATAGAATACATATGTATATGTATTATATGTAGTTATAGTTAATAGAATAGATTTTTATTTTTTACATTCATGGAGTTATAAGTGAGCTGTTGAGAAATAGAATTAAGATATAAAAGTTCCTAGATATATAATATTAAATAAATAGAATTAAGATGTAAAGGTTAAATACATCCAATGGTTATATAAAATTATAGGAATTTATTATTCGTCAAGATTTAATATTTTAAAAATTTTTTATAGTAAACTTTTGAATAAATAATAAATATTTTTATTTTTATTAGAATGAATAATAGATTAATTTTATTATTTATTACAATCTTTATATAACTAAGATCTCGCCATTGAAAATGCAATATGGAGAACTCCTGAAAAAAAGGGCTTCTATAACCAAAAGTATTGATCCAATCATATAATTTCTATGGTATATATAATATATAATTAAATAATAAATATTTAGAAAGATTTTTGTTATTAAAAAATAAACATATTTGAGGAGAAACTAAATACAATAGTAGTTGCATACAGCAAGTACAATAAGATGACATTCTCTTATTTAGCCTTCATTTCTTTCTACATTAATCCATCTGAATAATTCACTATAATTTTTTAATTCTCTTTTAGTTATATTTATTGTCTTTTTCTTTATGTGTACTATAATAACATATAATTCTCTCTTTCCTATCTATCTCCTTATATATTTCAATTTCCATATCTAAATCTCTCATTTCCTTTTAATTTGTGGCTATCTATTGCTAATTGTTCTCCATTAAAAAAAAGATTATATTTTATAAGGCTTTTCTTACTAATAGAGATAAATAATGACCAAAAGAATCTGATCATGCAAGGCTCCTTTACTTTGTGTGGTCTTACCCTTTCTTCCACACATGTTTTGATCCTAGTATGTGAAGCCACTCACCATTTCTTTCACCACACCACTACACACTTTCCACTTGTGAAGATATGCATTGCTCATGCATTAAATGCATACTCAATTGAGCATCAATTCCACCACATTGTTTGCACCAATTTTTTCTTGATAGTGGGTGCTCAAATCATATGATAGGTAAATCTTATCTCTTTGTCTAATTAGATGAATTTTTGAGAAGTCTTGAGTCAAATTTGGTGATGATAAAGAGGTTGATGTTATGGGACAAGGTACCCTTGCAATGAAAACAAAGCGAGAAATCAATACTTATATTCATGACACTTTGCAAGCGCCCAAGTTATATCATAATTTTTTGAGTATTGGGCATATTGTAGCAAAAAATATAAGGTTATTTTTGAGGATAAAAAAGCTACAAAGTTTTTGATAAATTAGTTAACCACCATCTTTTAGCAAAGGCTTGTATGATAGAGAATAGATTTTTTACTCTCACTTTGGTTTCCACTAATATCCATGCTCTTAAGGAAGCCATAAACGATTCATGGTTATGGAATCAAAGGTATTGTCATTTTCATTTTTAGGGCTTAAGTTTGCTTCATAAAAAACACATGGTGAGAGGACTTCCTCCCATTTAGGGAAAAGAAGAAGTTTATTCAGGGTGTGCTATTGGTAAGAAACATTGAGAAATTTTTTTGGTGAACAAGTCATGGAGGGCAAGATCTCCTCTAGAGCTTATGCATTATGACATTTGTGGTACTATGGAAGAGGAATCCATGGGTAAGGATATCCATTTTTTGACTTTTATTAATGATTTATCATGCCACACATGGGTTTATTTCCTTAAGAAGAAATCTAAAGCACTTGGATGCTTCAAGTACTATACAACTATGGTAGAAAGGAAAAGTGAGTATTCCATTAAAACACCCAAAATTGATAAAGCGGGAGAATTCATCTCTAGAGAGTTATCTTATTTTTTTGATATGCATGGCATTCAAAGATAGCTTACGAAAACCTTTAACCCCCAGCAAAATGGTATCATAGAAAGAAATAACTCTACCATTATGGAGATGGCATGAAGTATGTTAAAGTCTAAGAGCCTTCCAAATTCCTTTTGGGGAGTTACAATGGAAATGACAATTTATATTTTGAGTTGAAGCCCAACAAAAGTGCTATAGAATATTACTTCAAAGGTAGCCTAGAGTAGTCACAAGCCTTCAATAGCTTATTGTCATGTATTTGATTTCCCTACATATGTTCATGTTCCTATTCAAAAGATGAAAAAATTGGATGCTAAATCCCAACATTGTATCTTTGTGGGTTATACTAACTCCAGCAAAGGATATTAGTTTTATGCACCTGACACAAAGCAATGGATTATTAGTTGAGATGTGATTTTTGATGAAGGGGGGATAATAAAATGGAAGAAATTTTTTCATAAATCTACACCATTCATCATGGGTAATGAAGATGTTCATGTCCCTCCTCTCCACAAAGCTTAAGTGGAAGCTCAACCCAAGTCCACCAAGTTCACCAAGCTCCTCTTTTGGTGAAATTTAATATTCACTATCCAATTCAAGTTATTTTCAAAAGGTATGAAGTTTAAATGAGATATATTAAATGAGTTTGAATGTAGATTTCATTGCTAAGTTTTTATCATTAAGTTTTAGTCAATTTGAACCTTTTTTGTATGAAGAAGTTGTGACAGAACAAATGTGGATTGATGCTATTGATGAAGAGATACATGCTATTGAGAAAAATGATATATGGGAACAAGTTCCACTTCCAAAGGACAAGTAGGTGATTGGTGTCAAATGGATTAACAAGGTGAAATATCATGTTGATTGTTCCATGAAAAGACACAAAGTGAGACAAGTTTCCAAGGGATTCATAGAAAACACCGAGAGTAGATTATTCAGAGACTTTGCCAGATTTGATACAGTTAAAAGGATGTTATCTATAGCTGCTCAAAAGAAGTGGTCAATCTATCAGATGGATGTAAAATCAGCTTTCTTGAATGGTTATATTGATGAATATGGTTATGTGGATCAACCAATTAGCTATGAAATTTTAGGAAAAGAACACTTGATTTACACGATGAAAAATTACTCTATGGGTGAAGTAAGCACCATTGATACTTATTTTTTGAAGAACAAATTCATTCAAAGTCCTTCAGAGCCAACCCTCTATATCTAACATGTTGGTAATTATATTAGAATTATTTTTCTTTATGTTGATGATCTCATTTTTACAAGTAATAGCCCATCCCTAATGGAGAAATTCAAAGAAGAGATGAAGCAAGCATTTGAGATGTTAGATATGGGACTTATGCATTATTTTCTTGGGGTAGAGGTGTAGGAACAACCTAATGGTATATCCATTTCTCAAACCAAGTATGTTGCTGATTTATTAAAGTGGTTTAGAATGATGTCATGCATGATAGTTTCTACTCTTGTAGCCCTTGGTAAAAAGTTAACCAAGGATGATTTGGAAGTCCCTATATTGATCCTACATTATACAAACTTTTGGTTGGGAGCCTAATATACCTTACTACAACGAGACCTTATATTATGTATCATGTGAGCCCTATTTCTTAGTTCATGCAAGATCTACATGAGTCTCATTGGTGAGATCCATAAAAGAATCTTAAGGCATGTGTGAGTGGTAGAAAATTTTTTTTCTTTCATTATTCTCATAATGATAAGTTTGAGATGATTAGTTATATAGATTTTGATTGGGACAATCCAACATATGATAAAAAATCAACCTATGGTTATGCTTTCTTGCTTTGTTTTGGAGTTTTTTCATGGAGTAGTAAGAATAAGGTGATAGTGACTCTCTCTTTTGAAAAATCGGAGTATATTGTAGTAGCAACAACTATTTTTCAAGCAATATGGACTAGGAGGATTTTGGAAGATTTGCATTTAGTTCAAGAACATCATAGAACCATGTTTTGTGATAAGAGTAATGCCATTGCAATGACCAAGAATCTAGTGTTTTATGCAAGATCAAAGCACATTGAAATCTACCATCATTTCATTCTAGATTTGGTTTAGGATGGTATAGTGGAGTTAGATTTTTGGCCACTTCTAGGCAAGTTATCGGTATCTTCACCAAAGCTCTCACTACATCCATCTTTACAACCTTGAGAAATCAGCTCGATCTCATTCCCATTGTTCATGCAGGGGAGATTGAAGGCATGCACCACTACCTTCACCTCACGATGCTTGTGAAGGCATTCATTGGTCATGCATTAAATGCATTCTCAATAGAGATTCAATTCCATAGCATCGTTCACATCATTCTTTTAATTTAGATTGTTTTATTTATTTCATGCTTAATAAAATTGCATGTTGCAATTAGCCTTGTAGGCATTGGTTTTAATTATTTTTTAAGTAGTTTGGGAAAAAATGTGATTTTCATGCAATCTCTTTGCATGCTATTTTATTTAAGAAATTTTTATTGTAGTTATCAATATCTTCCTTCATCAGTATTCAAGGTTAAGATTTTTAGTGTTCCTTTATAATGTACTCTTTAATTTTAGAATTGATATGAAATCAATAAAAATGGATTTTTATTTTAATTCGTGTTTCTTTTATTTTATTAGTATAGCATAAGATATTTGATTTTCTAGATCCTCAATTGGTATCAAAGAAGGTTCTAGAATTTATTTTTTCTTGTAGGTCAGGTAGTGATTCTCTCCAAGATATTTTAGAATGGAAAATGATTGTAATTTTCCATTCTAGCTTTCACTAGTTTTTGGAGACAACTATGAATATTGGTGTATCAAGATGAAGACCGTACTATTATCTCAAGATATTTGAGAATTAGTATAAGGGGGATACAAATAGCCTATAGACCAGAATGATTTGAATGCATTAACATACACTCAAAAAAATAGATGAAAGAAGACAAGAAGGAAAATCAAACTCTTTTCATTATTCAAATTGCATTATATATCTATTTTCCACTATTTAGCTAACATGAAAAAGTCCAAGGATGCATGGGAGGCACTTGAAACTACATATCAAGGATCTCACAAGATAAAATTGGTAAGACTTCAAACACTTCAGAGAGATTTTTAAAATTTAAGGATGAGAGAAGTTGAGTCCACTCATGAGTTTATTATGAGGGCTCAAACTACTATCAATCATCTTAAAACTCAAGGGGAAACTATCAGAGAACATAAATTATTAGAGAATATTCTAATATCTCTTCCTCCAATGTTTGATCTAGTGGTTATAACCATTGAATAGAGTAAAGAAACATTTACCTTCAAAATTGAAGAGTTGATAGGTTCTTTGCAATCACAGGATGAGCACATGCCACATTCAACAAAGAATATAGTGCAAGCCTTCTAGTCTTTAGGCAAAATTGAAGCCAAACTTGTAACCCACTTTCAATCAAACAAAACTCAAGGGGAGTCTTTTACATTAGGAAAATGTGGAAGAGAAGAGGAATTACTAGAGGAAGAGGAAGAATTTTTGAGGATTTACAAAGCATGCCATGTAGATATTATGAAATGTATGGACACTATGCATCTAAATGTAGAAAGGAAAAATCAAATTTGAATAAGTCAAGAGCCAACTATACCAAAGAATATCTTGAAGATGCAAAGAAATCCACATTCTTCTCATGCAATTTTGAAAAAGATCCTCATAAGGATGTGTGGTTTCTTGATAGCATGTGCTCAAATCATATGACAGTTAAATTTGATCTCTTTGTCTGATTAGATGAATTTTTGAGAAGTCTTGAGTCAAAATTGGTGATGATAAATAGGTTGATGTTATGGGTAAAGGTACCCTTGCAGTGAAAATAGAGAAGGGAGAAATCACTTATATTCATAACATTTTGCATGTTCCCTAGTTACATCATAATCTTTTGAATATTGGACAGCTTGTAACAAAAATTTATAAGGTTTTTTTTTAGTATAACTGCTACAAAGTTTTTGATAAATCAGCTAACCACCATCTTTTAGCAAAGGCTTTTATGATAGAGAATAGATTGTTTCCTCTCACTTTGGTTTCCATTAATATGCATTCTCTTAAGGAAACCACAGATGATTCATGGTTATGGCATCAAAGGTATGGTCATTTTCATTTTTAGGACTTAAGTTTTCTTCATAAAAAAGACATAGAGAGAGGACTTTCTACCATTTAGTAAAAAGAAGAAGGTTATACAGGGTGTGCTCTTGGCAAGCAACATTGAGAAATTTTTCTAGTGAATAAGTCATGGAGGGAAAGATATCCTCTAGAGATTGTGCATTATGACATTTGTGGTACTATGCAAGAGGAATCTATGGGTAAGAATATGAAGCACTTGGATGCTTCAAGTATTATATAGCTTTGGCAGAAACGAAAAGCTTGTATTCTATTAAAACACTCAGAAGTGATAGAGGGGGAGAATTCATCTCCAAATATATTCTAATTTCTGTGAGATGCATGGCATCCAAAGATAGCTTATGACAACCTTTGCCCTTAGAAGAATGGTATTTTAGAAAGAAATAACTATACCATTATGGAGATGGCATGAAGTATGTTAAATTCTAACCTTCCAAATTCCTTTTGGGGCCTTGAAGTGGAAACCACAATTTATATTTTGAATCAAAGCCCAATAGAAGTGCTATAGAATATCACTTCAAAAGAATATTGGAGTGGATACAAGCCCTTAGTAGCTCACTTTCATGTATTTGGTTTCCCTACACATGTTCATGTTCCTATTCAGAAGAGGAAAAAGTTGGATGCCAAATTCCAAATTTTCATCTTTGTGGGTTATTATAACTCCACCGAAGGATATCAGTTTTATTAACCTAACACAAACCAATAAATTATTAGTTGAGATGTGTTTTTTTATGAAGGGGGATTATGGAAATGGAAGAAAGAATTTCATAAATCTAACCTATTCATCATGGATAATGAATATGTTCAAGTCCCTCCTCTCCCCACAAGCTCAAGTACAAGCTCAAGCCTGAGTCGACCAGGATCACCAAGCTCTTTTTTAGGTGGAATTTAAAATTCAGTATCTAGTCCAAGTTCTTCACAAAAGCTATGAAGTTTAAATGAGATATGTCAAATGAGTTCTATTGCAAATTCGGTTGCTAACTTTGCATTATTAAGTTGTAATCAATTTTAACCTTTGTGTATGAAGAAGTTTTGAGAAAACACACATGGATTGATGCTATGAATGAAGAGATGTATTCTACTGAGAAAAATGATAGATGTGAATTAGTTCCACTTCCAAAGGAAAAACAGTTGATTGGTGTCAAATGGATTTAGAAGGTGAAATATCACGTTGATGGTTTTGTGAAAAGACACAAAGCTAGACTAGTTACCAAGGGATTAACACAAACACTTGGAGTAGATTATTTAAAGACTTTTGCTCCAGTTTCTAGATTTGATTCAGTTAAAATTATATTATCTATATCTACTCAAAATAAGTGGCCAATCTATTAGATGGATGTAGAATCAACTTTCCTAAATGGTTATATTGATGAATATGTTTATGTGGATTTTCCTATTGGCTATGAAACTTTAGCCAAAGAACACTTGGTTTACAAGCTAAAAAAACACTCTATGGATTGAAGTATGCACCATGTGCTTGGTATGCATGAATTGATACTACAAAATTGTGTGCAAGAACCTTCTTTTGTGCATTTCTTCACATGGCTTCATCCAAGTTTTCACACAGTCCTGTGAGAATCTCCACACAAGATCTTGTAGATTTATCTTATTGTTAGAATCTTTTACTTCTATCAATGTAGCATATCCTTGTATGTCTTTGAACAAGTCCTCACACAAGAAAATTTTGAAAAATCTAATTTTTTGAATCTTTGTGTACTTCATTTTGTTACCTCATGTGATTCCTTGAGAATCCTCACATGATATCTTGTCTTGAAAATTGTCAAACTGTCTGTCAGGGCTATCTGCACTCTAAGTCTAATCTATATCTACAATATTTTACCACTTCTCTATCTAAAAATAGTGGAAAACAATGACTTCTTTCTTAGCTCACAACTTGTGACCTACTCAAAAACTAGTCTCACTACATGTTTATCTTATTCTGTCCTTTTGTGTTTGTCATACTTTGTGTCACGATAGTCATAATTCTTGGTTATTCTAGCCATTACTTAGATAAATTGTACCCAAGTATACAAAACTCTTATCTCACTTTGAGGCTACGTTCTTGTGTGGTCTTTGTCTAGGCTTTTGCTTTTTTTCATTATATGTGGATGTAAGCATTATGCTATTCCTCTGTCTGCAGTGGGCTTATGTTCCAAAACTTGGTTATCCCTACATGAAACATAGTACATCAAAATGGCTAGAAATAAATACACTCAGTCTAATGTTCCTAATGAGAAAGAAGGGATTCTAATTGCCAACATGAAGAAACAAATTGAAACAATAAGTGCTCAACATCAAAGATTAAAAGAAGAAGAAGAAGATATATCATTGAGAACATTCTCCTTACAAAGTTATTCCAGTTCCTTTAAAGACATCGATCCATCAACTTCTTATGATGTTGAAACCAAGTCCTTGGAAAATAATGCAATCACACCCAAGAAATCTAAAGGTATCTTTGAAAACAAACCTTGGGAGTTTAAACCAAAGCATGATTCCACACGTTGGGGAAAATCTTATGATTTAACCTTGGAAGAACTTCTTGAAGAAAAACTCATTTTTTTACCTAATGTCACTTCAGCAAGAGTTTCCTTTATGAGTAACTATTGTGCCTATCATAGACATAACTTACATAAAACTTCACATTCTGAGGAGCTAAAAAACAAGATCCAAGATCTCCTTGATAATGGCATAATTCAAAAATATAAGCTCTCATCTACTAGAGATTCTACTCTCAAGAAGGATCAACATCATGAAACCAAGTCTAGTAATGGTTCAAATGCATCTTCTACTTCTTCCAACATGCCATCACCTTCTAAAGCATCTAAGATTTTCAACACATATTCACCAAAAAAAGAACTTGCTACTCCCCTTGTTGACTATGTGTACCCTCAAGGATTGCATTTAAAAGAAACTCAAGCCAACAGATATTGGGCTGCAAGTCTTTTCACTACCTAATTCACAGATCATATGTCTTCATGCCCTACTATGCATATGAATTCTACTCCAAGTAAATTCTCTTATGAACTTCAAGAGCCCATTAAGTAGACTCCAGAAATATATTTGAATATAGATTTAGATACTCCCTCATCCTTGGAATTGGTTTCATGTCAAGAGGGCTAATTAAAAAATGAAGAAACAAGTGTTGATCAAGACCAAGATTCCTTCATCCCCTTCCGAATCTTCCAAGATCTCGTGCCTCCATTTCAAGAGCCACATAGTCCTCCATCTCCCATATCATGCACCCCTACTAAGCAAGATCACGATATTCCTTCCACCATCCCTAAGGAGATTACTAAAGACCAAGAGAAGGATACTTTTCCTATGCTACCTAAAATTCCTTTTGAAGAGAAAAGTGTTCCCTCACCCTCTTGTTCTTCTTCGCTACATTCACTTCAAAAATATGCTTAGGTTTTAGATACTCCTATCAAAGGTATTGCTCCTATAATAGTTACTCATAAATCTATTGATGCCTTTGGTCATGTTGCTTACTCGAAAGATGTCGATATCCCTACTCATGGTCCATTCACATTTTCTAAATCTATCCTCGGCCCTCGTCTATCTAAGATAAAAATTTCAAGTCTTCCATCCATATTTGGACCTTATGCTTCTCTATCTCCTACTTCCATTCTTAGCTCATTACATGTCCCTCCTACCCTACTTCAAGATTAACAAAGATACACATACTTAAACTCTTCACATTCACCTTTCTGTCTAAACTAGTCATATTTGCCTCCTTCATCCACAAGTCCCAAGTCCTCTAGAAGCAATTTGGATGATCAACTGAAACACAAGTGCATGAATTCATCTTCAAAAGTTCACTATGTCTCCTCTAATCGACATCTGAATATTAAGAAGGAAAAATTGCAAAAGAGACTGCAAAGGTCCACTATTAAAAGAGCTCAACCAAAGAAAGTATAGGTTCTTAAATCTATTATTGAAGAATGTGCTCCAAAGCATCTAATGAAAAATTAAAAGTTGTATGGATTCCCAAGTCTCTTTTGAAGGACTTGAATATTGAAAACAAATCAAAGTTGACATTCAAGTTTCCAAAGGCTTCCACTCCATTTTCTTCCCAACATCTTCCTAAAAAGGCTTCAAAACCTTCTACTCCACCTTTCTCCAAAATGGTTGTGCTACCTCATATATCTAAGCCTCAATCTATTTCATCCATGATCTCTCCATCATTCCATCACCCTTCAAGGTGTGTTTCAATGTTGATCCTACCTAATATCTCATCCACCCTCATGAAATCCTCTAAACCTTATGCCTGCTTACTATCCTTGCTCATTTTAGTCTTCTAAAACCAGTAACCTTATCCTCCATTTGCATCTCATTTTCGTATCATTTCCCTTCCATTACCTTATTCAACATCTTTGAGAATACCTTGCTATGGCCTTGGCTTATCATAACTTATCTCTCTTATAGGAATGCTATCTAACTTGAGAAAGATTGAGATCTTTCTAAAATTTAAAAAATTCAAAGAAAAAACAATTATTTTAAAAATGAAAAAGTGCCTTGGTAAAAACCACTTCTTGTGGCACCTTGGTAGCAAAAGTAAAGATAAATAAATCCATCATATGGTGAAAACCACTTCTTGTGGCACCTTCGATAAGTACCATGATGAAAACCTGGTAAACAAGTGTCATGAATAATTCTTCCATCCATGACATCCTATCATGATCTTACTTGCCCTTAAGATGTCCTCAATCTCGAATTCATTCACTCATAACCTCCATAACAAACTTTTCTATCTTATTTAGTTAACCCTTTGGTCTTGATCAATGAAAGAAAGAAGAAAACTTGGTTCTTATCAATCTCTTGACATGGTCATTTTCTCAAATTACTTACATGATATTCTTCCTTACACCATGAGCTTATGTTGTTATATCCTTTTTCCCTAGCTTGGGTAATCTTGTGAAAACTTTCCTTGAGGGTAACATTCACCACTCCATACTCCTTGCCTATCCATCTATGCTTATCCACCAACTTGCTACTACATCTCATCCTATACCTTGATAGACACTAGAACAAAATGATATAATCTTGCTTGAGAGCTAGTAATCTTTGAAAAACTAAAAATTGCAAAATGTTCTAAAAAAAATCTAAAAATTGTAAAAAGTCCTAAAAAAAATCATTACTTTGGTGAAAACCTAGCAATAGGTGACTTGGTATTAGCAAAAACATTTGAAAAACTCAAAAATACAAGAAAAAAAAAACATAGAAAAATTCAAAAAATAAAAGGTTGTCATTGGTGAAAACCTAGAAACAGGCATCATGGTAGCTAAAAAAGAATCTCTGCCAAGAAGGTGAAAACCTGGTAAATAGGTGCCACTTGACCAAATGCTATATCTTGCAACACAACCTTTTGGCTTCATGTACAGTCACTTTCCTGCTTTAGTTTCGTCCTTTCACTCATGTATCCATGGATTGAGTCTTGTCATAACTTGGGGGCAACACCCTATAGTGTCATAGGAATCTCTTGCGATAGTCACCAGTTATTCTAACTATGTCTTCCTAGTGTTTCTAGTGTCACTTTTGAGATTCCTCTCATGGAAGATCTCTCTCACATCAGTCACTAGTTGTTCTAACTATGTCTGCCTACTATCGCTAGTGTCACTTTTTGAGATTCCTCTCATGGAAGATCTATCTTGCTTTAGTCACCAGTTGTTCTAACTATTTTTGCCTACTATCACTAGTGTCACTTAAAGATTCCTCTCATGGAAGATTTCTCTCATGTCAATCACCAATTGTTCTAACTTTGTCTGCCTACTATCGCTCATGTCACTTTTGAGATTTCTGTCATGGAAGATCTCTCTTTTTTCAGTCACTAGTTGTTCTAACTACGTCTACCTATTATCACTTCTATCAATTTTTGACATTCCTCTCATGGAAGATCTCTCTCATGTTAGCCACCAATTGTTCTAGCTATGTCTATCTATTTTCGTTCAGTTCTTACTAAGGTTCTTGTTGAAGATTCCTCTTTGACTCCAATCACCAGTTGTTCTAACTATGTCTGTCTATTATTGTCACCCTACTAAAGAGATTTATTTCAAACATGTTTTAAAAAATGACACTTGACATCAATCCTATAACATAGAAATTGAACTCAAAATGATGAATTTATTTGGAATATGCTAAGCTTTTCTTTGTTTTTCTTTCTTTTTTCTTTATCGTGTCTCTTTGAGCAACTTGATGATGTCACTTTTGACTAGAGAAGTAAGGACTATGGGCATGATAATTTTTTTTCTTTCTATTTGTGGTTTAGTTCCAATGATCTGAAGTACTCATATAAAGTGGGGTGTCCACTATAAGAGCGTTCATCTCATATTGGATGGCTATGTCTACCTTGACCCCTTTTATATGGATAAATCATTGAGGTTGGTTCTTCTCCTTTCTTGTTTGAGTGAATTCTCTATGCTATGGTAAATATTGATACTTGTCCCACTAAGTGAATGTATGGATCATTGTGAGTATACTTAAAACACTTCTATCTTAGGTTATGAATGTAAGGGTTGTTGCAGATAGAATACTTACTGGTTACTTAACATAAGAAGAATCTCTTGTGTGTTTTGTGTGTTTACATGCAAGAAACATTTTGGTCATCCTAGAATTTATGCTTTGATGCTTATGTTAACTAATTTCTACATTAAAAGGGACAAATTTTTTGGTCATTCTAGCTTCTTGTGCCTCAAATGCTTACATTTAATCCTGACAAAACTAGAACAGATGTCCTATTCATATTCCTATGATTGCAATGTTAGTGGGGATTCTATGGCATCTAGGATTTGCTACAAGCTCAATTATGCTAATTATTGAAACTTGATAACCAAACCTAGGCTTGCATCTAGTTTAAGGTTACATCTAGTATAGGATTGCATTGCATAAGCAAATGATTTGATTACAAATCTACTTGCATCCTTCATGGTGAGGAATTGTCAACTTCTTCAAAGTATCATGTTTCTTCATGACTATACAAATGATCAATTAATCACCCTCTTGGCTAATTTGGTTGCTCTAAACCCATTTTCGGGATCAAATTCAAAATCTAACACACTTAAACAACTCAAATTCACACTTTAAATTTTTGGGACTGACATAATCAAATGCTTGTGCAGTCCATCTTTCTGATACTTTGTGAATCTCGTAATCATTTCATATCACATTTTCTTCAAAATTTCCAATAATATTCTGGAAAAAGTCAAATCTGATCCAATCTGGTCAACTTTGGTTCAACTTGGTCTTTTAGACCTCGAAATCACTTCAAGTTTTAGACTTCAAAATTTCTTCAAATCATTCTAATCTCTTCTATTATCTTCAATATCTTCCAATCTACTACTTTACATCACATTTCTGGTGTGTCATCTTTTGATTTCGCTCCCAAGGGGGCAAGATGATTACATCATTGATTCTGAATTTCAACTCAATATGCCCTCATCACTCTGCGCATCTTATCACTCAAGGCATCTCACTCCCCTTTATCTTGCAATGTCATCTATCTCATCTTTTGATTAGTTGATCACATCTTATAAAATTTCTAGTCAGAGTTCAATGGACAGGTATCTGGACAATCTAAACCCTAACTCCTAAGGATCAAATCTTGTTTTGAGGATGATTCTACAACTCATGATTGGATCTTGCTATATTTTATGGACCACTATTCAAGTTTTCTATCTGGACTCTAGGGAATTAAGTTATGTTCTAGAGATAATTCCAAATTCCTGCTAAGGATTAAGCTTTATAATAGAGATAATCCTAAATTTTGTTGAGAATTAAGCCTTGTTCTAGGGATAATTCCATGAATCATGATTAATCTTGTCATGTTTTAATGGACGGGTATCAAGACAGTCTAAACCTTGACTCTTGAGAGTTGAATCTCATTTTGAGAACAATTCTATGAAATCTGAAAATCTTTGTGCTATCAACTTTGGTATCTAGGTGTTCTATCTAGATCCCTTAAGGTTAAGCTTCATTCTAGAGATAACCTATAAAAGCTTATTGATCTCAATATCTAGGTGTTATATTTGGGTCCCCTAAGGTTAAGCTTCATTTTGAATATAATCTTTGAAAACTTATCAATTGGTCCCTGTATTTTCAATTTTGGAACCAATTTCATTTCTTGATATATGCTTCATACTTTTGATTTCTTTGAATTGAATATGCTACTCGCACATTCATTCAAAGAGAGGCAAATGTAATACCCCAAAATTGGCACATTACCATGTTAACCAACTTGGGTTTATTCAACTATTCTTAAGTCCTTTTTTACTAGGCAATTCTATTTTTGATAATCGCTACTTGACCTAGGTGTCAAATGTAGAAAACCCTAATTTGCATGAATCACACTATTTATTTAATTCCTAGGTATCGACTCAAATTAACTACATAAACCTATTGATTTAATTAATTAATTAATTTATTTTTATTTTTTATTTTTTATTTTTTATTTTTTATTTGTTGATTGATTTAATTTAATTTAATTATAAGTGTTCTACTTCAATTAAATTAAAATTACCTCTTTAAGCTAATGTAAAAAATAATTAAATACATTTGATTTAATAAGACATCTCATCTTTTTAATTATTGAATTTAATTATTCAATTTATTAAAGTTTATCCATTTATGAGGTCATATTCTATTTTATTAAATTAAATATTCTCTCCAAAACCCTCTCTTTAGTTCATAAATGGAAACTTTGGGTGAACTAAAATCAGAAAAGGAATTAAATTAGTTAACTTCTTTTATCACTAAAATTAAATTAGTTAAATCCTTTTATCACTCAAATTAAATTAGTTAACTCCTTTTATCACTCAAAGATAACTAGTTAACTCCCTTTTCATGAGGAAGTTTCCATTATGACTGAGTCTCCTCTTCAATCTTGATCGTCCATTCTGATTAATCTCGACCGTTGATCACCTCTTGGATTCTATTTAAGAAGCTCTCCATTCCTCATTATAAAAGTTGAAAATTGGAATTTGCATTAAACTTATGATGAAATACCTACTCAATTTTCTCTTTCATTCTTAGCTTAATTCTTGCATATCTATTTCATTACAGTTTAACAATGCATCCATTTAGATTAATTGTTCTTTCTTATTCTTAGAATAATCTTGCATACATTTAGATTAATCTGCGTTCTCATTTAGCTAAAAAATCCTTTGTTCTAGAGGTCTGGTTGCCTGCTTCTTGTTCTTAGAGGAAAGGAAAAAATTCTTCTAGTTATAAGGCAATAGGTCGCATTGTTGGATTTACTTGGGTGAATAATCTCATATTCATTCTAGGACAATCTTTTGGATAATGACCATGTTGAAGTGTGTGTGAGGATCTGAGGCCCACAATTCACATATACATTGCTATGTCATGGAGGCAAAGAAAGAAGCTCTCTAAAATAGCACAATTGCAAGGAAGGAAGCTTTCCAAAATTGAAATTTTTTCTATTCTGGAAAGGGCATGACAATCATTTTTTGTCATTACTTTTCAAATAACTATTTCAGCCGAAAATGTTACAGTTGAAATCATTTCGGTTGTAACCATTTTACCACCTTCACACCATGTCAATGCCACTTGGCACCACATGGGTTTAGCCCTAACACTTCTAGCCATAACCATTTCGGTCATAACCCTGTTGAATATCCTCAAGGGCAGCATAGTTTTGTACTTTTACCCTGATACACTAAGGATACTAGTACACATCAATCAATAAACCAAATATTAAATATAACAAAAGTATGCATCAAATATATTGACATCAATGACAATCATTAATTATAACCACATGATTCATAGTCATAGTCCAACATACTACTGTGCATATGTAAAACTAAAATAAAACCATAAACTTATCTATCCTTAACAAAATTTGTATAATTTGCTTACATGTCTATGTATATGTTTTATACAACATTGGACTTCTCTAGACTAGTACCTCTATGTTTTGATTCTTAACATGAAATTAAAATAATTAGAAACCTTTAGTAGCAATCTCAAGTATAGTTAATTGGGAGATAAAATCCTTCAAGAGTCTTTTCAATAGCTTCAAATTAATAAATAAGATATTGTAGTTGTCATAGCATTTGCTTATTTAATGTGTAATATTCTTAACAATATAACACTAATAGTTTTCACTTTAAAATTATTAGTATCAATTAGAATACCAATGTATTCCTTCAAATAAAAATAAACTGATCTTGAGATGCCACAATAACAGCAATAAAACATTATTAGTGCACAACTACTGCTTTGAATCTTTTTCACTTCACAACAAAATGAATGTCCATATGACATGATATCTGAAACTATAGAAATGAAACCTTGATTTTAAGCAAGAAACTTTAATAACTGTTAAAAATACAAGTGATTTAAATTTGTCTTATAAGATTTTGAAGGACTCAACGACTGAATCCTCCTACTTCTAACAAATATACAAAGGTGATCTCGCCATACTATCAGTGAGTTTGCCAAATCTTACTATCTATCTCTCTTATGGAGAATCTGTAGACAATAATCTCAGGAATCAAGTCTAGAGTGTGATGTTCAAGCTGTCCCATCTTCTTCACCAGCCTTAAACATCACGCACTAAGGAAGAAATTAAGGTTGGAAAAATAAGCCAACTTTGACTATTTAACACTTTTAGTGTAGGAATCAAACCTTAGAATGTGATGTTTAAGCTGTCCCATCCTGAGACTCATTAGATCACATTATAGTTTTCTACACCTTATAGTTTTCTACAGAGATCTATGAAACTCTCATAACAATGGAGAAATCAGTGATCAGCAGCCATAAAAATGCTAATACATGGCTTGCCTTTGTACATTGTTAAGATTCGATCGAGGTGGCGAGCAGTAAAACGAGGTAAACCAAAGTGGTGGGAAGCTCCCTTAAATTTTGAAATATTACATTCGTCAGATTCGGAGGCACTGCAAGAAAAATCGCTGGATTCACCTAACACTCCTACCATGCGTTTGGCGATGGAAGGAGATACGTAATGATAACACTGATGAAAAATAGAAAGATGAAGATGATATTAATCATAGCGAGAATAAAAATATGAGTATGAATCTATCATAGATGCAAAACAGTCAATGAGAATCGAAAAACACTTGGCTGCTACATTGTGCACCTCAGATTTTCAGAATCATGCCGACAGAGCTAATTTTGGATGGGTTTTCCATCGATTGTGCCAATAAATATCCTATCTTGGATTAGCTAAATCTGTCTTTCCTTGGCATTTATTCCTGCCAGAACGATATGGCCATATAACCCACTTCTCGCTGTCTTAATATTCATACAAGGAGCTTATGTTCTAGGATTCCCAACCATTTATTTATTATCTGATAGATATATTAATTGTGTATGTGCATGCAATATATTTCCTAGTTGAGAGAGCTTAAAAATAGGACTGTATACACTAGTTTGATAGGAATAAGTTTTTGCAGAGTTGTATATGTGAGAACATATGTTGTTGAGGATAGTGGTGGTTGGGAATATCGATGTGGCTGTGAATACATTGGATACATGTTGTGTATACGTCTAGAGAGATATATTTTATGTGTATGTGTCCATTCACCTATAGGACAAGTTAGGCTGCTATTGAAGATAGTTTTTAACGTTTGTATAGCTCAATAATGTGTGTATCAGGTTGTCTAAGTTACAATATGTCCATCTCCTATTTGAAAGCATAATCTTTCTAACTTATGAGTTCATTGATTGTTTTCCAGTGATATATTTCGATTCATGTATGCTTCTTGGCTTTACATAGATAATCGAGTGCTTGTTTTGAATCATAACTTAGGGTTCCAATACAAAAATAATTGAGTGTTGGTTTTGAATCATAAATTAGGGTTCTAAATGTGTTTTGGCCAAAGTAGTTTATTGGGCTATCAAATAATGTCCTGTGCTTTTGCTGCATGACTTCAATTGAGAGAAAAACTTCATCTAGAGTCGTGTTTGGGATTTGAGAACTGGTTTTGTGAAGTGGGATTGTGAAGCTCAAGGATATGGATTGCTGGGACAAGGAGAAAACAGAGCTTGAACTGATGCTCTGCTGCTCCCCTGTGAAGAGAAAAAGAAGAAGTAGTTGCACTCTGGATTTGTTCAATGGGAGTTCCTGTGAGACTATTGAAGGAACTACAGAGAATCTGAATAGTAGAAATAACAGTAGCTCTAAGGAATTGAAGGAGCAAGATCTTATTAGTAGTCTAATGAAGAGTTCAAGTAGCTGTAAGGACAATAGTTCAGTTTCTTTTATCAGTGGTGTGGATTGCACACTCTCTCTGGGCATGCCCCATAATGGACTATCTCCAGAGGAACAAAACCCCATGGACATGCTAAAGCAAAGGACCATGCAAGGTAGCTTCAACATCATTGAGAAAATGTAGTCTAAACTTCTTTCACACAAGGTACCACTCTCATTTCATTTCTATGCTAAAGAATGTTTTGAGAATAAGTTAAGTTTTTGGCACTATTAAGGGTGAAGCTTGTTGAAACTGAAAACATTAGCAATTTTGTTAGCCTGATTTAACATATTATGTTTGATTATAAAAAAATTTAAATTTAAATTTGTTTGCCTTCTTTCGTCCTGCTTGTTTATCTATTGAAAATGAAAAGATTTCGGCATTGTTATGAAGATTTCATTCACTTTGTGACCAAGATTTTGATTAAAACTTGTGTGGCAGTTGTTTCATTGATTGTTTAATTACCAAATAAGAGTTGGAATTATGTTAACTTTTCTTTCATTCATTGATTAATTGTCAAATGAGAGTTTGAGTTACAATGTCAGGCTGTTAGGTGCACATAAGGTTTCTTTGTGAGGGCTTATCAGTCACAGATAGTTATAACAAAAAATATAGCCTCTTTAGTTCTTCTCATTGAAAAAACATCAGGATTTGATCAGACAAAGTTCAAAATTGGAGAAATTGCAAGCATAAATTTTACTAAATGGAACCATTTAATATTCATTAATTTCTCTGCTCAACTAAATAGATTAATGCACCTTGCATTAACAAAACGTCATGACAAGCAATCTAATTTGGATTGTGACTACGATACAAAGCAAATCAAAACTTATCAATAAAAGTGCTTAAGAGATTTACTCTTTCTTTAAGAAGAAAAAAAACTATTCTTTCATGAATATGATGAAGGTTGTTCTATAAAATAGATCATATAAATGTTTTAAAATTCTTGAAAGGAAATTTCATCTGTGATAGTAGCAGCCTCAAAAAAGTTATATGCACCTTTATAGTCTATAAAAGAAAGTCAATTTTCACTAGCAACTGTGTGAAAATGTCTTTTGTCTCCTCTTATCATTTTGGTTTCTTGTTCTCATAACAGGTAAAGAATTCTGACATAGAAGCTTCACACAACATAGCAGCTGCATTTGGTGATTTGTACGAAATATCATCATCAGTAAACAACAATGTTAATATATCCCAACTGTACAAGTCTCATTGTGGTGCCATAGCCAATGCTGCTACCACTTCCCTACCCCATAGCTTGGTTTCCAATAGCTCATTTCGGATCAAAGTTTATGGATTCCAAGGACATTTTCACACATAGAAACCATGCAAGAGATTTTGGACTCAAGAAGACAAGTGATAGAAACCCCATAAGGAATATTAATGGCAGCTCCACAAGAATAGTGCAATAGAATCAGCGAAGTAATATTACTTCACATGGCTCAGGAAGAAGGTGTTCTACATGCCACACCAATACTACACCATTGTGGAGGAATGGTCCAAAGGGTCCCAAGGTAAATTTAATAAAACTTATATCTTGAAGATACAATCAAATAATTTAGGATCCTTGCTCTTAAGTTTCTGATTTGAACACCTTAAATAAATGTACATTAATACCCACATCTAGGGATTTTTTTTTTTATACAATCATACTCATCAATTCAGTTACAATATATGTCTTTAACAATCAATACATATTATCTCTCATTAGATATATGAGGATCTCTGAAAATTAATATTTGTTTTATCATTATGGGTTGATTAACAGTCTCTATGCAATGCATGTGGCATCCAGTACAAGAAAGAAGAGAGACGTGTTGCATCTACCATGGTCACTACAACAAAGAATAAAATGGATTTGTAAATCATAATAATAAGATTTTCACTTCTTAAAGGCATAAGTTGATCTACAACCCTAGAATTATTGATATTCCATTTTTATTTATTGATTGAATAGGTTTACAAGGAGCAGATTTGAGATATAATTGTTAGAGAATCAGTTCACAGAGAAATTGTGACTCAGATGGGTGTCTTGGCTTAAAATGTTATCCTTAAGCTGCAATTTTTCATGAACTCTCCCTCTTCATTTCTATATTCTTACCATTTTTAAACCAATTGAAAGGCCATCTGTGTCTTGTATGTAGAAATGGAAAAACCTTTCTCAGTGATGTCTTATAGATTTTTCAAAAATTCCTTTTATCCATGATCTGTGTTTTATTATAGCCTATAATGGATCATTGCACTCAAAATAATTAGATACACGTGTCATTTGTAAATGTTCTCTGTCGTGATCTGCAATGGAAGAAAACCATAAATTTTTAACCTTCTCCTTCTTCCCAAATCAAAATGTTATCGCCTTAGCTGTTCAGAATCCGATGATGTTTATTTCATTTTATAAATGATATGAATTGATATTATTTCAATATTCTTTCATTATGAGATGCAGCATTATATATTTTTCAATATTCTGTTGATTAAGTATATAGACAGTTAATCAATAATTAACAAGATGCTCATGAAGTTAAGAAGAATGCTATTTCAAAATGATTGGCATAATTTATGCTCAAATATCAATTGAAGAATAAATAATTTTGAATAATTCTACCATATATCAAGTCTTGATGAATGCATAATGAGGCCAAGATGGTTTATATGTTCCATTCACTATTAAAATCAACCTTCTCAATATAATTATAGAGAGAAATAGTATATATTTTAAAAACAAATCAATCATACATTTTGTACCATCTCTAATATTTGTTTATAGTAAACATGTTTTGAACTAATTATGATTTCTTCAAAGTGTGAATTATGCAAAAACACTTCATTTCAATAGGACATGACTCCTCAACTAAATGGTTAAAATTTTATTTTTCTCAAGTAAACATAATGTATTTGAAAACATTTATGGAATAATTTGTATTACATATATTATGATAAACAATGTTGATTTTAAGAGAATGGAAAAAGTTAAACTTTCCTTTTTTCAACTAATTACTTATCTCCCTAAATGTTCCTTTTCTTTTTTGGTGCACATAGACGTCCATCCATCCATTCGTCCATCTATCTATCTATAGGGTTTATAGAAGAAAATGTTTATTGAGGGTATTGAAAGGGTGAAAAAGTAGAGTTGGGGAAATATTTTTTGAAAATAAGGCATTAAGTTAATTTCCCCTGGGAGAGATTCAGGAAGGAGCCCTAAAACATCTTCCTCATAAAAACCTTTCACTTTATTCAACTTAGAAACGAGTATAAAAACTTAATAGTGAATTTTGAAAGGCTTCATAAAACCTATGAGCATAAGGGCTATCTAGACAAGACATGAAAATAGACTACTAATACAATAAAAAAAAATCATTTTGGAAGGTATTCCAAAGCAATAAATGTTCACAGCATTGTTAATTTCTAAAAGAGCACTCAAAGAGCATGGAAAGGATGGACACCTAACTATAGTGAGTTAAGCCAATCCCCTATCATCCACCCTATCACTATCCCTAGAATGGTTCTATGGCTATGGCTATGGTACCACCTATAGATAGATAGTAGGACTTTCATCTTCATGCCCTACCCCTTGCATACATAGCCAAAACCTATTCATCATTCCGGTAGGCATGCAAGATGAGGGTAGGGATAACACAACTTTAAGAAGTTTTGCTAATCAATCCATTTTGCAGCAACACAACTTTGAGATGATAAGTTCCACCTATTAGGGCAATCTTACCTATAGAAAGTAGGGATGCCCTTTAGAATAGTAGTGGGATCTCTCCCACTTTTCAAAATTGTACTTCGTATCGATATAGTTTATTAGACTCATGTTATATAAGTAATAGGGTGATGCAATAAAAAAGAAATATAGCTTTTAAAAGCCATCTTAAAACCTTTTCCCAATGAGACAACCTATTACAAGTGAGCCTTCTATAAATAAATGTGTTTATAGAAGTGAAAAGGGGTAGAAGAGTTCCTAAAATCCTTTTTTTAATATTACCAACACCCAACATAGAAAGGACCACCTTAAAAATCTTAATACAAGAAGAATAAGAACTAATGGGAGTCATATCTCTAGGATCCCTAGAAGAAAGATGAGTTAAAGGACCAAATATAAAGACCTTAGAGGAAAATAGAGACACCTATTAAAAACTAGATCTCTTATGATAAGAAGTTACATGAGAATAATATCCCTCTTTGATATAACACATATAGAGATACCACCTTTTTGCATGCCATTAATACCAATAAATCACTACTAAACTAGACCCCATTACAATAAGGATTCCATCATTCATCAAAACCTACATAACAATGATCTCCTATAATACCCACCTCTAAATTACATAATAAAATCAAGCTTTATCTCAAGGATGATAGTGACCACTTCCAAAGAGAACCCACTAGAATAAATTTTAGAGCTTAACAAATAGTTACAAAAATAACAAACCAAGGAAAAACCAAGTATAAATAATAGGAAGTTCCCAAGTTAAACTCATAACTTCTTAAGATATAATATTTATAGCACTAGACGATACAACTCAAGAAACTATAAACAAATCAAGAAACTATATAAGAGAGGCCAAACATACCATTAATGATTGATGGGATACAATTAAACCCAGATATCAAGGGAGAATAAATCCTCATCTCCAAGAAAAGAGTAACCCCAAAACCAAGGGAGTAAATCCAAAGAAAGAAAAATCCTTGGGGAAAAACTTGTAGTAAATCAAGGAAACCACCTATGAATACCAAAATAAAGAAGCCATGATTTGACACATTGATACAAGCAGATGTGTAAGCAAGGTAATAAAGTGAAGATCCAAACAAGCAAGAGACATAGTAAAATATTCCTAAAATTAAATTCCACCTAGATATTTTCAAAGAGCCTCAACTCTAGAAGGTAAAAGTCTTTAGAAACCTTCACTACTTAATCACTATTTAGGGGTAAAATAGAGATTCTTTAATAGGATGTAGATCTCCACTTTTCACCACTAAGCCTTTCAAAGGACATGTAAAGGGAAAGAGATAATCCCCAAATATAATTCATCTTCATAACACAAATTAGATTACCAAGACCCAAAAAGAGAAAGGGTTCCAATTCTAAATTTGAATTGTAAATAAGAATGTACTATAAGAAAATACTCTCTTTGACCCATGTGTTATAATGTGTATGAAAAATTGAATTAATTGATTGAATAATATAAATCTAGATGTTAAGTGTACACAATCAACCCAATTAAGATATAGACTACACCTTAAAGTTTTCATTAACGATGAAATTAAGTTAGAAGACTCTAGAAGCCCTTAGTCAAGTGGGGAGTTATTGCAATTTTTAGGTAGTTGAGTTAGGAGCCTATTTAGTGGTAGATTTGAGGGTGAAAGAGTGTTCACCCAACCTCTAGATTTAGAGAGTAAAGTCAAGATTGAAGGTGAAGGAGGGATAGCTCTTCTCAAATTTTAGTTTTCCATAACCATTTGTGAAGTTAGGAATCCTACAAGTTTGTATATTCATGTTGTGTTTCATTTCTTAAAGTAGGTTGTTGCATGTGTGTATTCATATGTATGATGAACATGCTAGGGATGGGATTTTGATAGGTTTTCTTAAATGTTTTCCTTCGTGTTTTACATTTTTATTTTTAAAGAAAACTGTAAGGATTTTGTTTGCATTACTCACCCTTGAATGGGGTAGAAGTGGCCATGTATGGGAGGAGGGCTTCAGTTGGACTCTAGACAGTACTGAGTCTCTCCTAATGATGAGGAAAGGGAGAGAGTAGGGTATTATGGGGCCCTACTTGTTAGTACAAACCATGTTTGTATTTTGGGAAATTGAGAAGTGAAAGAACAAAATTTCTTGTGATATTAGCCTCAAAAGGGCATCTTTGAAATAATAGAAGTTCTTGTGATATTTTCCTCGAAAGGGCATCTGCTATGGTGTTGTGACCAACTTCTCCTACCTTGGAAAAATCCACCTTCTCCCTAGTTTGGTTCAGTAATGAACCTATTGTGCAAACCTAGGATGGGATTAAATGGTTGATTGTGTCTTTATGTTAAAATTGTTTGTCGCTTGGTTAGTTTCATTTTCTCCATGGCTACCTTGTTATGAACCCAACCATGAATTCAGAGTTGTTGTTCTCAATTCTAATGTATGGGAGACTTCTCCTCAGGATAGTGATCCTGTTGTAAACTTCATTCTAAAACTTATGACAAAATGTTCATGATGGTGGGTTTTCTTCCCTAGTTCTTCCCTGATAGAGTCTTTGAATTAGGTTGTTAATAAAAATGATAGTTCCTTATATAAGAGAAGTTTCATTGTATTATTAAAAGGATTTTATCTTAAGTATATTTTGTGTGAATTTTCAATACGAGTTCAAGTGCAAATTAATACGGGAACATAGTCCCTGGATTATCCAACATTAGATATGATAAATTGCTAATAGACATGTTGATAAATCATTAGATTTAAATATAAGTCAGAATACATTCTTCTTACTCT
Organism: Cupressus sempervirens; assembly: GCA_028749045.1. Lineage (NCBI taxonomy): Eukaryota > Viridiplantae > Streptophyta > Pinopsida > Cupressales > Cupressaceae > Cupressus > Cupressus sempervirens. Next base: position 713,704,872 of record CM053786.1, on the reverse strand, counting down.
CAAGTTGCCCTTATAATTATGGTAAATGGTCCTAATATCATCACTAGGAAGTTAAAATTAAAATCATGTAACTTTTTCCTTTTACAAAATAAAGGAAAGAAAAAAATACTCAAAATGAGCATCTACACGATGCTATTTAATACAAAAAAGCTTGTTAAATTCAAAAAAAATCATAGAGGATATTTCTACTATATTCCTTTCATTTGAATATTTAACCTACCTTATTGTATGATTAGTGGAAACCCCCAAATGTTAAGTAAGAAAGGATATTTATATATCCATGGACACCAATTTAAATAAAATTAGTAAAACAATTAAATTCTAAAAAGTAAGTGAATAAAAAAGGGACACCCCATGGGTCCCACATCCATCTCACCTCTTCACCCTTAAAATATCCTAAGTACATCCGTGAGGTAACATGCCCTTCACTTTACAAAAAAAAGAAGAAGTAAAAACCACATCTTGTAAATATCCCAACCTTCCTATCACCATAAATGCATTTGGAGCAGCTCTCCCATTTGGTCATCCATCCTCCTTGGCCTTGGTGAAACTTTTTGAATATTCTCTTTGCAATGTGTACATGGGTGCTTATGATAGTCTTGACTTGGAGAGTGGACTTTTGAAAAAGGGGCATTGAGATTTGCTTTTTTTTTTTTTTAACTTCTTCAAACTTTACCCTTAGAACTTTAATGCTCTCCTTCCTTTCTACTTCCTTGGGATTCATGCATACCATTCAAGGGCTTCCTTGGGCAGAAAAACGCAGGCCTAGGTCAGCATGCAAGCCTTGGAATCTGCTCAAGACTTTGGGAAGAGGAATGACAAGTTGCCAAGTGGGAGGTAGGTTAGGAGTAGTTAGATAGTTAGTTAGTTAAGGGCTATAATAAAGTGTGATTAGTACTTATTTAAGTATAGTTAGTGTTTGATAAATAAAGATTAGTATTAGTTAAGTAGATTTATTTGGTTGTTAATAAAGTATAGTGTGGCTTAAATAAAATGCATGGACAAGTAGGTATAGTAAATTATATAATAAAATGAAAGGGGTTCCTTGGTTTAATGTGTTGAAAGGTATTGTGTGTATGAGTTGGATGGGGTGGTTAGAATTAGTTAGTATTAGAAAGTAATTAGGATGTTAGGAAATTTTTGTGGGTTAGTAAAATTTATGTTTGTTAGTTTTTTATTTATTAGTGAATAGTGTTTTGGTAGTCAATAGGTAGTAATTTTTGTTTTAATAGAAAGCAATAGTTAGGAATGTTTAGTGTTATTTAAAAAAAATTCAATTTATTTATTATTTTATTTGTTAGGCATGTGGAAGTAATTTAATATTTTAGAATAGTTATTTTCAAAAAGTAATTTAAACGATTAAAGTGATAGATGGGTTTCCATGAATGCTATTTATAAAGGTTCTAGGTATGTTAGAATTGTATAGAGACTTATTCAATAAGGTTAGTGATTAGTAAATATGATTAGTAAATAAAATTTTGTTTGAGAACATTTATTATTATTATTGATATGTTAAAACAACATTGTGTATTTGAATTTCAATGATTTTATATTGGAGTTGGTCTTGGCACTAGCTAGTGGTTAAGTATAGGAACTAGTAGTTATGGTTAAAAATTAAGTGTATGGTTTAGTTTATAATTTAATAAGAAAGTATTGGTTATTTAGTTCAAATTATTATGATAGGATTCAAAGGTAATTGAAGAGTTCCTATGTAGGCAATTCATTAGGGAAGTAGGAGGGTGTAAAGAGATGAAATGTTTATCGAATGTAATTACATGGGGAGCATTCAAATGCATTGATTAAGTTTTATCATTAAATTATGATTGATTGGGAATCAATATTAAGGTTTTGTCTCACTTCCTAAGGGATGCGAGAGTAGTCCTTCTAGGAAAGTGAATTGACATAATGAAATAAACATATATGGAATCATGTCAAGACTAAGGTGTCTTATGTAAGTTGTCGAATATATTAATCCAACTTAAGAGCTTGGAAAACCTAGAATCTCTCGTAAACTAATCATGACTCAAAAACTATTTTTATCATGTTGTCATATCTCTATATCCTTTTTCAATGGGTTGTATGTATTAAACATAGTGGATATTTAACTATTTAAAAAAAAAAAAAATTGTTGGTGTATTTTTGCCTCGAATTTTGGGCATGACATTTTGGTATCAAAGCCTAGGTTCATAACACTTGCACAAAAATGGGTCCATGTTAGCTGTGGACTTTTAAATATTATTATACGAAGGATGGATTTGTCTTGGCAGAATTTTAAGAAGTTAATAATCATTCTAAACAAGGATACTAATGAGTGAACATAAGAAAAACCTAAAATTGGTATTAACAATTATAAATGGATACCCATAAATAGATGACCCAGTCTTAAGGACTTGAAATAACTGATTTGATGTAAGAATTTTACATTTGTATTAAGAAAATTTGTGATCTCATAAAGAATTTGAAATTATATTGAACATGATCACCTTGGGGAAAACTAAATTAAGAACCCTAAAAAATCTTTCAATCATGTGAGTGGAGACAAGTAAATAACCTATTAATCAAAGGCAAAGTGTTTCACATAACCTGTAGTAGAAGTCAAATTATGTCTGACCATATCACTCATGGAAGAATTGTAGTTCATATCAAATATGGAAGTGATCAAGTAGACTGGTATTGATTTATTCATTACTAAAATAAGTAAAGGGAACCTACAACCTTCATTAAATTTTGTACCTTTGGATTAAAATGTTGAATAGATAAAATGAATGGTGAGTAAATAGGAAGGTAACACTTGAAAATGATACCATGTTATCAAGCTATTGAGATACCTCTAACCTATTTCAGTGTTAAAATGTATTGTTCTAGTAATCTTTGGAAAGAAAACAAGAGCTAAATTAAAATATGCAAGTAACCTTTGGAAACCTCAAACAATAGGATTACTAATGCAAGAAACTATTCAACAAACAAGTTAGCTAGGAAAACACAAGGAATGGAAGTATCTCAGTCTACTATGAGGAATATAATCCTAATCAAGGAATAAATCTATCTAAATATATGGTTCTAAGAATGAAATTAAATGGCGAGAAGTATGTAACATATAGTTTTGAATAGGTAAGATAGAAAATGCAAACTTTTGAGTTAGGTTTATATGTGAGTCTATTTATGTTAGTAGCCTTATTGTATAAGCATGAGTAATACTAAATTGTAACTATCAAGTGAATACTTGTAACTCTAGTATTGAAATTATTAGATCAATTATAACCCTACAAGAGAAAGTAAAGTCATGATGAGGTCATCAACCTAATACGAACTAAAGGTTCAGGTATCAAAGTTAAGTAATAAGAGGATTATAAGCCACCAGGCATGATAAGAACAATGATGATGACCTATATCATTGGTAAGGAGATAGTTGTAAGATTGAATAAGTAAACCATGACATTTGGATAAGTAAACATTAACAACATCATAATAATGGTCTTACACCTACGTAGTTACAAACCTACAACTTCAGGATGAATTGATAAGTCATTTATGACTAGGAGAACATGAAGTATGGATTATTGATAAGAACAATAGCATTTAGTACATTCTCAAATGATAAATAAGACTTGTTTAAATGATGGAATAATAAGGAAAGTGATATATATATGTATAGAGGATCATACCAATTTGGTGAGAGTGATAACACAACTTCAACTGGTATATTATGGAAAATTTGACCTAAGAAAGATTATGGGTAGGAACCCTAATGTGCAATAATAGTGAATTGAGGATAAGAGATTTAGTATTGTAACTACAACTCAAAGTAGAACTCTACTAACACTGATATCCCCACATGTTTAGATTCTTCAAAAAGAAACCAACATAACAACAAGAGGATAGAAGGGGACTCATTTTAGTATCCTCACATTTGCACTTTTGAGTGAGTTCTGATAGGGAAAACCCTATAGTACAACAAACCTTGATTATAGGGCAATGCCGATGAAGATATGTATGTAGTTAGTATGTGGGATCTATCACAATTTGAGCAATATGATCTTTAGACCACTATCTTATTTCAATTCAAGATCCCTCCAATGTATTTAGAAGACCTAAGATTTCTCCTTTCCTTTAGAGACCTTGGTATGGTCACATTATGTTAGTAATGTAAATTTTGTAAGTAATTGGACTTGTTTCCTTAATTGTTTGATTTTAGATGTTGGTATTTTAATGTTCTTTCTTTTTTTTGCCAACAATGTGATGTAGGGTTGTTTAGCCAACTTTATTATTGATGATTCTATTTTGCCTCTAGGTCATGCCTTTATTTCTTGATTAAAATCTTACTATTGTGGCCACTCTTTATTTCTTTTGTTTTAGACTTTTGCATCAGATGTTTCATCCTTGATGCTAAATTTAAATTTTGAGGCACCTTCTTCTAAATTTTGTTGGCAAAGTGACAGATGATGGGATTACCAAAGGGAATTATTGATAATTAAGTGGCTGTATAGCATCAGGGTATGGGGTTATTAGTGAGAGTATTCATGCCCCACCATCTCCCAAGACTTCAAGAATAGGATTAGTGATATCCGTGGACTATTATGAGCAATGGGTTGCACCCCCAACATAAAACTGGTTAAGATTATGAGTTAATCTACTAAAATTTTAGATGCAAAATATGCATATGTAGTGAAGAACTTATTTGATTTCCTATCATGAAGAGATATGCAATGAGAATTCTAGAATAAGAGTAATTAACCATACATAATGAGCCAAGTCGATTAATATAAAATCTCATTTAAGGGAGTCTCATACAACTATTACCCTAATGAGTATGTAGAATTTGGAACACCTTATGATATTATAATTTTTAGAGACTCAATAAGTATTTTATACTAGATTAGAATATTGTTTATATGTGGCCAATATGTTTTAAGAAGTGTTGACCTTGGAAAATATACCCATGTCAAAATTATGGACTGAACTTCTCTTTTAGTAATGGTAATTAGGCAATTTGGTTATCGCGCCTCAGTATGTATAATCATTTTCTTAATAGGAGTAAATTTTGGAATAAGTCTAGACAAGGTCTAGCATAGGATGAAATTTTTTAGTTGTACAACTTCTGAGAGAAAGTCAAAGGCTAGTGGGGGAGGATGTAAGGTCCCTCCTCACATGTACTTATTAAATATGAATTTCTTTGTTAAATCTATTATAAGAAATTGGAATCGATATGAAGTAATGTTTTATGGTTTAGATGTCCTAATAGAAACTGAGATCAGCTGATACATTCATGTTTTAAATACTTAGTGATTCAAGAACTACTATGTTATCTTGACTGTTTAAACATCAAATTTCACTAACAATGATATGAGGTCTTTCACCTTATGATGAGAATGTTAATTATGGTACCTTGATTATTAGGTTATATGCATTTAGATAGTTTAGTATGTCCTGTTGATGATGTTTATGATGTTTAGGTATATGCATGTTTAATGAGGATTATTCTAGTATTTTGTTTCAAATTAACAAATAGGTTATGTTATACTAATTATGAAACTTTTAATGGTTAAATATATGAGTAGAAATGAGATAAAAATTATTTATATGAAAATTTGATGTTTGATTAATGTAATTTTCCAAATGAGTTTTAAATATATATACATGTAATTTTTCTTGAACTACTGATGTGTGAAATGAAGTTGGCAAGATTAATATTGGGGAAATCTAACGAAGAATCAAAACTTGACTCTATGTATAATTTCTAAAATCCAAGGTTGGGTCTATTGAAATATGTAGACCCTCTTGTTTCATATTTTATTTGTATTGTAAATTGAATGTGTGTATCATTCTGTAATTGTCAAGTGTTAATATTTTGTAATAGTGATCTTATAGCGTCACTTGACACTCCTAATTTGTATATGTATATCAACATCATAATTAGGGTTATTAGAGTAACCAATTAATTTGAGTTGGACTAGGTTATTAACCTAATACTAATTAGTTAGTAATCAAGGTTAATTTTTCTAATCAAGGTTTAGTGGTAGGATTTAATTCTTAGGGTTTTTAGAAGTTCCAAATATTTCAAGCAATTTAGTAGATCCTTAAATAGTACTAGAGGCCAAAAATTATGAGAAATAAGTGCCTAGGGGGTATATGTATGGGTTGGGGGCATTTTCCATTGCTTTAGCCCCTTTCATTAACTTTTGTCACCACCCAAATATCTCATTTTTTCTTTAGTTCGAAAATTGGAGATTCACCATGAGTTTGAAAAGTTTATACTCCCCCTTAAATTTTTCCTTAATGATGAGGTTAAGTTAGAAGACTCTAGAAAACCATAGTCAAGTGGAGAGTTATTGCAATTTGTAGGAGGTTGAGTTAGGAGTCTATTTAGTGATAGATTTGAGGGTGGAAGAGTGTTCACCAAACCTCTAGATTTAGAAAGTAAAGTCAGGACTGAAGGAAGAGGAGGGATATCTCTTCTCAAATTTTAGTTTTCCATAACCATTTGTGAAGGTAGGAATCCTTCAAGTTCCTATCTTCATGTTTTTTTTTATTTCTAAAAGTAGGTTGTTACATGTGTGTGTATTCGTATATATGATTAACATGTTAGGGATGGCATTGTGACGGGTTTTCTTAAATGTTTTCTTTCATGTTTTACATTTTGATTTTTTAGGGAAAATGTAAGTGTTGTTTTGGCATTATTCACCCTTAGATAGGGTAAAAGTGGTCATGTTCAGGAGGAGGGCTTCAATTGGACTCCGTGCAAAGCAGAGTCTCTCTTCATGATGAGGAGAGGGAGAGAGTAGGGTGTTATGAGCACCTACTAATCAATACAAACCATGTTTGTGTTTTGGAAAATTGAGAAGTGAAAGAATTGAAGTTCTTGTGATATTAGCCTCGAAAGGACATTTGTGAAAGAATAGAAGTTCTTATGATATTTGCCTCAAAAGGGCATCTTTTATGGTGTTGTGACCAACTTCTCTTACCCTAGAAAAATACATCTTCTCCCTATTCTTGTTCAGTAATGAACCTATTGTGCAAACCTAGGATGGGAGTAAATGGTTGATTGTGTCTTCATGTTAAAATTGTTTGTCTCCTGGTCAGTTTCATTTTCTCAAACACTACCTTGATGAAAATTGTAGATTGTGTAGTGGCTACATTGTTATGGAACCAAGCATGAATTCAGAGTTGTTATTTCCAATTTGAACATATGGGAGACTTCTCCTCGAGATAGTGATCCTATTGTAAACTTAATTGTGAAACTTCTGTCGAAATGACCATGATGTCAGGTTTTCTTCCTTGGTTATTTCCCAACGAAGTCTTTGAATTGATTTGTTAATAAAATTATAGTTCCTTATATAAGAGAAGTTTCATTGTATTATTAAAATGTTTTCAATAGTTCTCCCATTTTAATTTTGATCTCTAAATAAAAATAAAACACACGATTGTTTAAATGTTGATTTACATTATAGTGACAAATTTATTCCCTTGTAACTTTTATAAATGATGAAGGAATGAAAGGATTTGATCTTAAGTATATTTTGTGTGAATTTTCAATACAAGTTCAAGTGCAAATTAAAATGGGAACATAGTCCTTGGATTAACCAACATTGGATATGATAAATTGCTTAATTGATATGTTGATAAATCATTAGATTTAAATATAAGTTGGAATACATTCTTCTTACCTCTCAAGTTTCCCTTAGAATTATGGTAAATGGTCCTAATATCATCACTAGGAAATTAAAATTAAAACCATATAACTTTTTCCTTTTAGAAAATAAAGAAATGGTAAAAAAAAAAGCTCAAAATGAGCATCTATGGGATGTTGGATAATACACGAAAGCTTGTTAAATTCAAAAAAGAATCACAGAGAATATTCCTCTCATTAGAATATTTAACCTACCTTATTGTATGATTAGTTCTATAAGAATTTGCCTAAGGGTAAAATTCACCCAAGAACTAAGAACTCAAACACAAGCACAACTATAGACCAAAAAATAGATATGATCAATTAATCAAAGTATGTTTGAATATATTTCTTTGTTCAAAATGTGATGTTCAAATACACTAGGAGTGCCTATATATAAAGGCCTCTCAGGAAGCACCTAAAATGTCTCTAGAAACAACTAAGAGATAAGACAACTAAGCACCTTATCCAACATTCTAGATGAATGGATAAGAATGAAAAATTATCATATATGTGTAGAAGATTCCTGTGTTGTAGACAACATGTGCTTAAAAGAAGTGTAGACCCCTATGATGTCATGAAGACAACTCACAAGAGTGCATAAATTCCTAAGTGTCTCACAAATAAAATAATGCATTAACCTAAGTAAACTTAAGTAAGTGTAATAAGTGAATAACTATTTACACCAACACCCCCCCTTAAGTGCAACTTAGGGGAATGCTCTTAAGCTTACAAACTAGGATGAAGATGTATAATGGGTCCCAGCTACTAGGCCATGTTAGGTACCCATGTACATAATGAAGATGCAAATCTCTCATAAAGAGGGGAAAGAAGGAAAACCTCACGAGAAAATCCCTCCCCCAAAAAGAGAGATAAAAGAGAATGCATCAATGGATGGAGTAATCAAGACCCCCCCCCATTATGACATACATCTAGTATATACATAAGAGAATGAAAGCAGGAAGAGAGACAGAATAGGCTTCCCCGTCCCAAAAGAAGAATTCTGACAAATGAAAGCAGCTCTGATGAAGAAGCTGGTCAAAGAATGCAGAATGGTGTTCCTCCCCTTAGGAAGAAACACAGGAAAAGGTATAGTCCTGAAGATGTATGGTGGCCCTAAAACCTACTCAAGTATCCCTATACTAATGTTGTTCACCCCTTCCAACTCTGCTAAAAAGAATGAATGCAGATAAAAAAAATATTAGAGATGCAGATGAAAAAAAGTAGATCTAAGAATTAAATGTATAGATCTGAAATGATCATACCAATTTTGCAAATCGATCCTTTAGGGGTCGATTTGCAAAAAAAATCTGCCTCACAATTGACTTTGGCCTAGGGTAGTTAGCTTTGTAGCCGATTTTCATCAAATTAGCATTTTGGATGCCATGGCGAGGTCAGATCTAGCTCTATATGCTCCCAATTTCTAGAGCACTCCAGATTTGGGCTAAGGAGATGAAGCAAGCATGGTCTCTAAATGGCTATGTGATGAGAAAATCTCCAATTTTCTCTAATACCATGTAAGAATTTTCCTAAGGGAAAAATTCACCCAAGAACTAAGAACTCAAACACAAGCACAACTATAGACAAAAAAATAGATATGATCAATTAATTAGAGTATGTTCGAATACATTACTCTGTTCAAAATGTGATGTTCAAACACACTAGGAGTGCCTGTATATAAAGCACTCTTAGGAAGCACCTGGAATGTCTCTAGAAACAACCACGAGATAAGACAACCAAGCACCTTATCCAACACTCTAGATGAATGGATAAGAATGGCAAAGTGTCATATGTGTGTAAAAAATTCCTATGTTGTAGACAACATGTGCTTAAAAGAGGTGCGGACCCCTATGATGTCATCAAGACAACTCACAAGAGTGCACAAACTCCTAAGTGTCTCAAAAATAAAATAATGCATTAACCTAAGTAAACTTAAGTAAGTGTAATAAGTGAATACTTATTTACACCAACAAGTGCAAACTCCCAAATGTTAAGAAAGGATATTTATATATCAATGGACACCAATTTAAATAAAATTAGTAAAACAATTAAACTCTAAAAGGAAAGTGAATAAAAAGGGACACCCCATGGGTCCCACCTACACCTCACCACTTTACCCTTAAAAAATCCTAAGTACATGCATGAGGTGACATGCCTTTCACTTTACCAATAAAAAAAGAAGTAAAGACCCCATCTTGTAAACATCTCAACCTTCCTATCTCCTTAGATGCATTTGGTGCAGCTCTCCCATTGGGTTGACCATCCTCCTTGGCCTTGGTGCAACATTTTGGATATTCTCTTTGCCATGTGTCCATGGGTACTTATGATAGTCTTGACTTGGAGAGTGGATTTTTGAAAAAGGGGCATTGATATTTTTTATTTTTTATTTTTAACTTCTGCAAACTTTACCCTTAGAACTTTAATGCTCCCCTTCCTTTCTACTTCCTTGGGATTCATGTGTACTATGTAAGGGCTGCCTTGGGAAGAAAAATGCAGGCCTAGGTCAGCATGCAAGCCTTGGAATCCACCCAAGACTTTGGGAAGAGGAATGACAAATTGCCAAGTGTGGGGTAGGTTAGGAGTAAGATAGTTAGCTAGTTAAGGGCTGTAATAAAGTGTGATTGGTAGTTATTTAAGTATAGTTAGTGTTTGATAAATAAAGATTAGTAGTAGTTAAGTAGATTTATTTAGTTGTTAATAAAGTATAGTGTGGTTTAAATAAAATGCATGCATAAGTTAATATAGTAAATTATATAATAAAAAGAAAGGGGTTCCTTGGTTTAATGTGTTGAAAGGTATTATGTGTATGGGTTGGATGAGGTCGTTAGAATTAGTTAGTATTAAAAAGTGATTAGGACATTAGGAAATTGTTGTGGGTTAGTAACATTTATATTTTTTAGTATTTTTTTTATTAGTGAATAGAGTTTTGGTAGTCAATAAGTAGTGATTTTTGTTTTAATAGAAACCAGTAGTTAGGAATGTTTAGGGTTATTTTTTTAAATTTCTATTAAAATGATATTTCATATTGGAGTTATATTACTAGAATTTTTTATTTATTTATTTTTTAGACATGTGGAAGTAATTTAATATTTTAGAATTGTTATTTTCGAAAAGTAATTTAAACGATTAAAGTGATAGAAGGGTTTCCATGAATGCTATTAATAAAGGTTCTAGATATGTTAGAATTGTATTGAGACTTATTCAATAAGGTTAGTGATTAGCGAATATGATTAGTATCTTATGTTTTGTTTGAAATCACTTATTATTATTAATATGTTAAAAAAACATTGTGTGTTTGAATTTCAATGATTTTATACTGAAGTTGGTCTTGACACTAGCTAGTGGTTAAGTATAGGAATTAGTAGTTATGGTTAGAAAGTAAGTGTATGGTTTGGTTTATAATTTAATAATAAAGTATTGGTTTTATTTAGTTTGAATTATTATGATAGGATTTGAAGGTAATTGAAGAGGTCCTATGTAGGCAATTCTTTAGGGAAGTAGGAGGGTGTGCAGAGATGAAATGTTTGTCGAATGTAATTACATAGGAAGCATTCAAATGTATTGATTAAGTTTTATCATTAAATTATTATTGATTGGGAATCAATAATAAGGTTCTAGCTCACTTCCTAAGGGATGTAGGAGTAGTCCTCCTAGGAAAGTGAATCAACATAATGAAATAAGTACATATGGAACCATGTCAAGAATAAGGTGTCTTGTGTAATTCGTTGATTCATTAATCCAACTTAAGAACTTGGAAAACCTATAAACTCTTGTAAACTAATTGTGACTCGAGAACTATCTTTATCATGTTGTCACATCTTTGCATCCTTTTTCAATGGGTTGCATGTATTAAACATAGTGGATATTTAAATTTTTTTTAAAAATAAAAAATAAAAAATTGTTGGTGTGTTTCTACCCCAATTTTAGGGCATGAAAATATCCACTTTTCACCACTAAGCCATTCAAAGGACATGTAAAGGGAAAGAGATAATCCCCAAATATGATTCATCTTCATACCCCAAATTAGATTAGCAAGACTCAAAAAGAGAAAAGGTTTTGAATCTAAATTTGAATTGTAAATAAGAATGTACAATAAGGAAATACACTCTTTGACCCATGTGTGATAATGTGTACGTAAAATTGAATTAATTGATTGAATAACATAAATCTAGATGTTAAGTGTACACAATCAACCCAATTAATATATACTAAGATAAAGATATGAAAGAAAATAAAGTATGAAAGAATCACCTTGAAATGTCTAGTAGAAAATGTATTTTAGCTTCAAAAACCATGGATCTAGATCTATTACATAATATATGATTACATATTACTAAGTAAATTGATGAATCAGTCAAAACCCAAAAATTATTTTTCTTGAAAATAAGCAAGGTCTTGGTTTACTTTGTTGTAACTTGACTATTTAGGTTTCTTCGAGGTCACTGTGTACTAGGAGAAATGTGAAAAAGTGAAACCAGCTTCTCCTAAAATCTCTTGGGTAGTTATTTCCAGATATGTCATCAATTTCTACTATCCTACTCCTACATACATAAAATTAAGGGTTTGTGTTGTTTGTTGGATCAAGGCTTTCCTTGGTCAAGCTCTAGATTAAGGAATCAACCTTGAAATAATAAATGTAAATATAAATGATTAAAACAAGATAAATGTTAGGATTCTCTTTTCTAAAAAAAAAAAATCAATCAGGATTTTTTCATGTAGAGTGTTCAAGACCTTGAATTTGATAAGGGAATTTAGGGTATCTCCACAATATACAATGGATCTATCATAATTTCATTGTGGATTGATGGATGTAAGCGTAAATCAATGTATATGGTGATGAATTCTTCAATATAGATCTCACCCCTTGATGTCCAACAATGTGTTTGATCTTGAAAATTAAATGCCCACAAAGGATCCTTTAATGCTTGTTAATATATGTCTTGCTTGAATGCTTGAAAAATGCTATGAATGCTTGAAACCCTTGAATGCAAAGTATAAAAGAAGAATTTTAAATCTTGTGTTAGTATAGTATGAGATAAAAAAAAAATTAAGCTTTGAAAAATGAATTTTCCAAGTCTGCTTGTATATGATTTATCTGGCGGGAAAACACTACAAGTTAACTAAAGAGAGGGTGTCAACTAATTAAACCCCCAAGGATTTTTGAGTTCTATTCCTCACAATATTTGAGATCAGAGTTAACTTGGGACAACCTTGACTAGTCTAGGCTAACCTAGGTTGACTTGGTTCTAGAGAAGCAGAATAGGGGAAGCTTAGAAAGCTTATATGAATGATAGAAGATCCTGGGAAGAAGGTGGAAGGAAACAAGGAAAAGAATGCACTATGAACATGTCCATCCTAGTCTAGAAAGTCATTATAAAATAGGCGATAAAAGATATTGAAAGGAAAGTGTGTCTATTTTAAGATGGTAGAATTAGCCCCCACTTTAACAAGAGTGTGATTTTCCTCAAACTCATGATAAAGTAGATCAAAATAAAAGAGTTGATAAGGTTTGTGTAACTTATTGTGAACTACATGTGAAGGGGAAACAAAAGACAGGGGAAAGGTCTCTGTAAAAGGGATGGCATTGAATGATCTATAAAGTGTGTTTGCATGTTATCCAACCCATTAAAAATGAATTGAATGGTCTAAGAAGTGTATGTGGAATGCTACTTAGTCCATTGAAGGATCCAAATTTAAGGGAACTCCATGTCTCAAAAAGAAGAGACCAAAAAGAAATCTAGGCATAAGAATTGTGTGTCCCTAATGGATCAACAAAATATTAGGCTTCCCAAACTGTCAATAGTCAAAAGAAGGATTAAAAACAAGAATTGGGCCTCCTAAACTGTCCATAGTTTAGAGAGAGATCTAAAGAGACCAAACCCCCAAGAACTACGAATAGTTCTAGAAAACTAATAATTCATGGAAGAAGAGAGAGAGAGAGAGAGAGAGAGAGAGAGAGAGAGAGAGAGAGAGAGAGAGAGATTTGGGGATAACTCTAAAATCATACCAAGAATACAATGGTAAAGTACTCCAAGCTATACTTAGAATCCATATTTTCTACTCAATGATAAGAAAGGATAAGTAGAGTGTATGCCTCTATGTTAAAATGATTGCCAACACCTTAATGGGGGCATTATCTTTAATGGAAGCACACATGAATCCACTAAAGAATGTTTCCACTATGAGATTCCCCCAAGAAGAGAAACATATTAAGGGAAATGAACACATGATAAAAAGAGAGAATGTGAAGGGGTCTACTAAATTTAGGGTCAATATTATCATATGGCAATATGTAATATCAAGTATGAAATATTAGCATTCCCCAAGGAAGTAAAACTACAACACATTGGAGGAAAATACATGTAAGTGTTACAAATAAGTCTCTTTTGGGCGAATAACATAGAGACCAAACTTAAGTGGTGCTACCATATCATGAGAAACCAAGAAGACTATACAAGATCACTGTTAAAAACAATACCATAGGTACAACATAACATGTAACAATAGATAAAAGAAAAGAGATACAAGTAAACTAATATATATGATAGTTTCAATTACTTTATCCTCTTGTGCTTGAAAAAGAAATGAGGATTATCTAAATAAATCTAATCAAAACATATAACAAAAGAATAACATAAAGGAGAGCACAATATAATATCACAAGGACTACCATGCCAAATGGATTCCATGTCAATAATTTTGCATGCCCCCCATATCATTCTAAAATGATAGGGAAAGGATGGCAGTTCACATGAGAAATGACATCTAACATTGTAGGAACCACAAGTAGTTTCAAGAAACTAATTCCTTTTTGGTAATATACCCTTGATATTATTATTTGAAATGAAATTTTTGAAGTGTCAATTGTATTCTATAATGGCCAAATAACTGCTTTCTTCTCTTGAGAAGAATAAATTGTATTAAATTCACCCTCCAAAATTACATTAGATAATTCAAATATTTTATGGAGGAGGCTAGCATATATCATAATTTATTTTTTTATGAGAGGTTTTCTTATGGTTAATTTTTCAAAACCAACATTAATTATTATTTGTTATAATTAATTATATTATTTGTTAATGCAAAGTAGACTCTAGCCCAAGAACTCTTAGGTACAATGTTCATAGTTTACTATTGTGTTGTAGTTTCCTTTTCATGTGATGCTATAAGCTCATATTTATTTGTTCATGGGGTAAAGGGAGACACTTTAATATAACTATAGATATCCTCTTTTCTAGGGCAACTAAACCATTCAAATATATATGAAAGAGAAAGAGGGGAATTTCTAGATATGATTCCTCTTATTAGATTGGATAAAACCCAAAGGAAGTGGGGAGCCAATACTAAATTTGAATTATAGAGAGGAATGTGATACAAGGAAATGTACTCTTTGGCCCTTGATAGGATAGAGTGAATATCAAACTGAAGTAATCGCTTAAATAATGTAAATCTAAATGCAATATATACATAATTAGCACAATTAAGATATAAATCTAGGGTAAAGATATGAAAGGAAATAAATAATGAAATACTCACCTCTAGATGCATAGAGAAAGTTATTTTTAGCTCCAAAACTCACAAGTCTAAATTGTTTCAAAATATCTACTTGTGGATCTTGGAATAAAATGATTAAAGGAATAAAACCCAAAGATCTTCCTAGAAAAAGAAAACTTAAGGTCTATGTCCACTTGGAAAGGCACCCTTATACTAGGTTGACATTGTTTGGTGACTTGCAAGTGAATTCTCTAGAAAGATCCTGAAAAGTAGGTTCCAAATTTGTAAGCTCCAAGTGGTATCCTACAAATAAAGATAGAAAAGTAAGGGTTTTGTGGTTTTGGTTTAATGAGGTCTTGCCTTGGTCAAGCCCTAAGTTAAAGAAATTAATCATAATTAATAAATCTAAATGTAAGTGACTGAAAGAAAAGATAAATTTTAGGATTTTTCTTGCTTCAAATCCTTGTCAATAAGGAATTTTTATGTAAGTATATTGTATATCTTGAACTAGGAACATGTACGATCGTATCTCCACACTTTACAATAGATCTACCATAATCTAATAATGTTTTTGTTGATGTAAATGTGCATCAATGAATAATATGAATTCTCCAATATAGATCTCCTCCCTTAGTGGTCAATAGTAAAGTAGATCTTGAAGAGGAAATACTCATAAAGGATCCTTCAACAATAAATAAGAATCTCCTTGCTTGAATGCTTGAAAATCTTGAATACTGGAACTCCTTGAATGCAAAATGAAAAAATATTCACTTGAGAGAAAGACCTTGTAATCTTGGAATTTAATTGGGAAAAGGACATGAAGATGAAGCCTCCAGGTCTCCTTATATATGAGCTTTTAACAAGAAAACAATACAAGTTGATGGAAGAATGAAAGAAAATTAATTAAACCCTTGAGGCCTTTCAAGACTCAAGCCCCAAAACCACCAAGGATTGGGTCAACTTGGGTCAACCTAGTCCATTCCAAGTTGACCTAGGTTGAGGTGGTCCCACAAGTTAGGTTAGGGGAGACACATAAATCTTTGGAAAATACCATGAGATATCATAAACATTCTACATCTTGGAAGTGGTTTTTAATTAGTGATATCTTTGTAATAAAAAATCTTATTTTAAAGGAATAAATTTTATTTGGGGTAGATCTTTTGGCTTTTTTTTTTTTAAGTTGGTGGTTTTGATTTTGGTTCCTAAGTTTTAAATTAAAAAATTCAGTGATTTCAATTTGTGAAACATCAAAGGCCTAATTCAGTCTCATACTAACTCCTTTTCAAGTGTTTTTTTTTTAAGTGTATAGTAACAAAGTAAGCCTGTTAGGAATACAATTTTGATCACTTATGATGATCTACTCATGAGGGGTATGCTATGTTAATAGCCTTAAGACTATCAAGTTTACATTTATTAAAGGATTTTACACTTAAAATGAAGTAAGAACTCTATTAGGAGATTTACAAAGGTCTATTAAAACTACCCTAATTCAATCTATCAAAACTGATTCAATACCTGATCCTTTGGTCTACACTTACAATTGTTGATTAAGGACCTTTCTATCCAATCTCTGATCTGATCTCCAGTCTGGTATGTCTTTACTCTATCCTTCGCTACTTCATTATGTCACTAACTTCATTCTTCACATCTTTCTCTTGCAACATCCAAAAACTTAACTCCTTTGCTTCCTTCACACAATTTGCACTCTCTTATGTATCTCTCTCTATATATATGAAAATAGGGTTTGGATCTACCTATTTAAAGACATCTATCGAGTATTCTAGACACTTCCCTTTTTGCCTCTTCATTTGATTGGTTGTTCATCCCTCATAGGGATCGATGATTCATATTAAAATGTCTAACAATCTTTGTAAAAAACTCTACAATCATTAAATATTATTTACATATCGGCTTGAAATGGTTTACCTCAAAGTTTATACATTCTAGAAAAATTTATGTTTTCTCTATGTTAGGTGGCACTACTATCTCTGATGCTTGGTCATAACTACTCTTGCTATTGTTGCTTGAACTTAACTTTCTCGAATCCTTCTATATAACTCAGTACTATGTGCTCTTTATTCTTGGCATTCACTATTCTCAACTTTAACTACTTAGTTATCAAAGACTTTCTTGAATCCTATAGAGCTCATCTTATACATGACTTAGCCTATATAGAGTAGTTCAGTCATAGTGATGACTAATTAACTGACTCTTCCTTATATATGACTAAGTGTTTGACACTAATAGACAACAAAACTTAGAGATACCAACACATTTATGCCTTAAGTTATCTCTAATACCTTTTTTATTATCTTTTGATGGGTAATACTAAATTTCAACTTTTAATTCCACGTAATTATGCAATGTAAAAAATCAATGCACAAAATAAACTAATATAGAAATAATTAACTTACTGCACTTCTTGCATTATTCAAGAAACATATATCCTAGTTTGAAAATAGATGAGACCATTAAAATTGTTATGGCTCTTTGAATATTAAGGATATGTGTAACAATTTGTCTTATCTTTTACATTGTTATGTGTAAAATTGTTACTTATGTGTTTGGGATAAACTTGTTCACTTGTATGAAAAACTTGATGACTTTGGAGGATTAATAAATTCCAAATTTATATCCTAAGAATTTTGATACAATATAAGAGTGTGTTAGTAAGTAAAATGAGATAAGAGCCCAATTCCAAGATTGTGGCACTTGGCTCTTAGAAGGAGGATGCACACTTTGTCCTCAATTTACTAGGAAATCTTCCTTTAGAGTATACAACTCTTATTTCTAGTTTTATACTCATTGGTTGAATATGGGAATACATGGCTATGTAGCATCATTTTATTCATTCATATCTATTTTGATTCTTTAACATGAAGTGTTGGTCAAAATGACTAACCCTATGTTGATGAAGTCACATGCTTTGGTGGATTGTCATGAAAAAGGATCCAACAAGAAGAAAAATCAATCAAAGCCTTATATATATATATATATATATATATATATATATATATATATATATATATATATATATATATATATATATATATATATATATATATATATATATATATATATATATATATATATATATATATATATATATATATATATATATATATATATATATATATATATATATATATATATATATATATATATATATATATATATATATATATATATATATATATATATATATATAAGGTATATATATAAGGACAAAGTACAATCTTCCTCTCTCCAAGGAAACTATACATATTCTCCATTATGTGGGGACCATAAAAGAGGGATAAATATGTGTACTTATATTTGAAGAAGCTAGGACATGAAGAAAATTATTTTCATAGGAAAGATATTTATGAATATATGTATCTCTAGAAGAAGAATATAATCAGATTTCCTTCAAGCATATCTAATTTAACTTATTCTCCAAATAAATATAATATTATATGGACAAGAGTCACAAATTTGTGACAAGTGATAATAAAGGAAAATATCATTTCACTACTACAAGTCATGATAAGTGAGACATATTCTAGATTATGGTGTTTCTCTCATATGCAGTCTTTGCATGTGTATGTGTGTGGGGGGGGAGGATATCTTGATGTTTATGATGAAACCTAAATAATGATGTGTTCTATGTACCTTAGTTGACAACAAGTCTCCTAAAAATATCAATCAAATCACTCATGGAATAGTAAGTAATAGAATGGATTTCACTCCTAATTCTATTATCATTGGAATATTATAAAGTGGAGATACTATATCTATTGGGGTGGTAGATCAGACAATATCCATTATAATCCTTTTATATTTTGTTCCTATTGATGACTACAATATTTTAGATGATGATGATATGCTTCTAGTGTGGATTTTAATCTTTAGAAGAGCTTTTTTTAGTGTCATTTGAAGGTGTCAAAAATGATTTTTTTTTTTTGTGTCAGTTTTACTTTGTGTCAAAAAGAGGGAATCATTTTTGGAGGCTAACCAATCCTACTCCCATAGATGCTCATATTCTAAAATTTTAGAAGTGATTCCCTTTAAAAAGACATGAAATTACCATCAATGGATTTGTATAGATTATCATCTAACTAGGTTAGATAATAAGTACTTCTTTGAACTAGGTACAATATCATGCTTCTTATCCTCCTGTAATGGTTACATGAGATAATATGTAAGTGTAAGGCTGAATGAAGAGACAAAAGTGAATAGATTATCTTAAGCCATGAGGATGTTATACCTATCATTTCACAATTATTTTATAAAGATTAATTATCTTGTAATATAGTCTTTCTTCTAATATCCTCTCATTGATAATAATGTGCAATGCCATCCACACACCCCTAACTATATTCTTATAATCTTCTCTAATAGTGCAACCCTTCATTTGTGAACTAATCTATTTTAATAATATCTAAGATATTTATCAAAATTTAATATTTCATATATTCAAAGGTGAATGGGTTCTAAATGACTACAAAATTTTGACCATTTTGATAAAGAAAATAAAAATTGATCAAAATCATAAAAAATCACGTAGAAGGGGAAGTAGGCTCTAAAATTTGTATACAAAGCCTACTTTGCTGCATTTATTTCTCATCCCTTGGAGATTACATGGATCTATATTCACGAGGATTTATTACCAAAAGTAGAGGCATTTCTTCCAACTAAAGAAAAATTTATTCTAATGTATTATGTCCTAATTCGTCATCTAGAAAATATCTAGTAGCTCTCGAGCTCCCTCACTTCAAAACCTTTCAAAAAATAAACAAGATTACTATGAAAAATTAGGAGGGTTTAAATATTTTAGAGAAGTGATCGAGGGGACTTCTTCTATACAATATGGATCCAAGTCCATTCCTAAAGAGTAGAAGAGAGAATAATTTGGCCCAAGTAAAGGTGATGTTGTTAATGATCATTTGCCTTTTAGTCTATGTATCAAGCCTAACACCAAATTGGGAATAGTTATCAAGTAAGAGAAGCATAGGCTTTGGGGTTGTACTATTTTGTTTTCTTCCTTTAAAATTTTGAAGCTTTCTTCTATATTTTTTTCAAACAAATGGATTCATAATACTTAGGAAAGAAAAAAAAGGTTTTAATTTTCATATTTTTTCTATAATTGTCATTTACAAAAAGATTTTGCTAATAGACAATTTTGGAGACTTAGGTCTTGTGATTTTAGTAATACCCTCCAGTCTCTTATTGCTATCCATAGTGAAGTCCTTTCTCTTTCAAGCTCCCCATGGCTTATAGTATGGAATCTTCCACCTTTCCTTTGGAGCCTCATATTTTAGTCCTTAGACCCAATTGGTAGAGTGCTCTAGGTTAATAGGTCCAATATCCTCATACCCGGTTGACCTATCAACCGAGGTGTTAACCTCCTTAATAATCTCTCATTTGATTTAGCTTATTCTCATTACTTCTTCCCAAAGGTATTAATGTCTTCTATTTTTGTAGAAAAAAGGGCCACAAGAAAAATTAAACTACTTTTTTCTTTCTAAGAAACCCCTGTAATCTCAAAATTTCAAAAAATGAACTTATATCCCCAAAATTTTGAGCCACAAGTGCATCAAACTCACCTCTCTTGTGTTGAAACTAATAAAAAAGATCCCCCTATAATCCCCACTCTCCACTTGGAGAATTTCAGGGATATTTGTGCTTCCCTTGATGTACTTAAGCTTCATTTTGTCTCTGATACGATGACAATCCCAAGTAAGAGCCTATCTGAGATTGAGAAGCTTCCCAAGATACATAATATTGATATTGGTTTTAATCGAGACCAAAATAGACAAAAGCTTGAGAATAAGAATGCTCAAAAACAACAATTGTAAAAGATAATGAAGAGCATTGGAGGTGGGAATAATAATTGTAAATCTCATAGGAAATATCTTTTTTTGTTAATCCCAATCTAAAATATATGTGGGACTAGATTAGAAATAAAATAAAAATATAAACTCAATAAATGGAACAATAGATTCTTATCCTTGGCTAGGAGGATTAATATTTTTTTGAAGGTTCTATCCTCTTATTCTATATATTAT
This sequence comes from Cupressus sempervirens, assembly GCA_028749045.1. Classification (NCBI taxonomy): domain Eukaryota; kingdom Viridiplantae; phylum Streptophyta; class Pinopsida; order Cupressales; family Cupressaceae; genus Cupressus; species Cupressus sempervirens. The sequence continues at coordinate 713,683,665 of CM053786.1, read as the reverse complement.
TACTTGTCCTAGTTATTTAAGCATTGTCAATTCAATTTCCTTCAAAAAATTATTCATGATTTCATGTGGTCTAATAGAGCGGGAAATATGAAAAGACATGTGGTCAGTTGGGATTTATGCACAAGAAGTAGAGAGCTAGGGCATCTTATTCTAAAGGATTTGAGGACTCAAGGGCTTTCACTAGCAGTAAAGTGGAATACCAAAGAAAGTCAGAGAAAGAGTCTTGGAAGATCTTTACTAGGAGCAACATATTGAGGTTTGCACCAACTCATGCTAAATATTGGAAAGAACAAAGACTAATTTTAAAAAATTTATCTCTAAAGGTACACATCAAATTTGAAGGGTCTAACATCTTTAAGTCCATTTGGGGGAATTGAAGCACAATTAAAAATATTTTTGATGAAAACCATCTTATGGAAAAGGATAGAAGAATGTGTAGTGACAACTATCCTACTCTAGTAAGCCATTGACATTATTGCAAGATTGCTCTACCAAAAGCTAGGTAGCACTTTTTATCCAAAACTTCAAGGATCTTTTGTGCAAAAATGAACTAAAGAGATAGGAAGAGATTAGTTTTTCAAGTTCTACATTCCTTCCACTCAATGGAGAACATACTAACTTCTAAAAGAAAGATGTCTTGACCTTGTACTTCTAAAACCATGTTGTGAACTAGGAACCTCTTCTAAAATATTGAGGTCATTAGATGGAAAAAATTTATTTTTCTGTCTCCAAACTAAAAAATTTCATATCCTGTACCACCTCAATTCTAAGTACATAATTAACATAGAGTATGATACTTGGGGGAATTTCTTAACAATCTAGGGTGCAAACCTATTGAACTAAACATTTCTGACTTCCTATATCATCTCTTTTTTCATAAACTACCCTTCAAGAGATTAAAGGGTAAACCTAATAGTTGCTCTGTGTGAAAAAATATTGAGTCTATTCACTGTGTTTTCTTTGATCTTATTTTTTCTAATGATATCTAGAGTGTGTTTTATCTGTGTTTAAACTATTACTCCACTTTTACCAATATTCTCTTGGGCATTATTATTGACAACAACACAATATTTAAAACATTTTGGTCTATCATCTATGTTCATGAGCTATGGATCATTTAGAAAGCTAGGAAGGTTGACATATTTAATAGTAAATCTAGGCACCTTACTAAGTCTCTTTGAAGACTCATATATTCTAGTATCTCTCTATAGGTAATAACAGTATTCAAGATTTTAGAATTAAAGTTCCTCAAGTTGTTAATAGAAAGAAAGGGTAAATGCACCATTAAAGAAATTTTATATGGTCATACTACAATGATCACTAAAGATGAATTTGATTGAATAGTGGGAGAATTAATCTAGAAACTCAAAGAGCATGGAAAATGGGAACATTAGAAATAAAGAGGATAGGTCAAAACCATAGCTATTAGAAAAATGGCACCAAAAAGACTTAACAATAAAGCTTCTCCATGCCATCGATAGAGGGTAAGTGGTAATGATGGTTCAAATAGTTCTAAAAACTCATATGGAAGTGGACCCATTACTGGGATCAACCTTGACAACTACCTAGTGGAAGACAACTTTGATGATTCTTGGAATGAGTCACTTAGATAATATTATCTCCTATGAATAATTGTAATGCAGACATCATATATTTTGTAATATCTTTCAACATATATTTTTCTATCAAATCTCAATGAGATAAAACAACTATGTACTCCCCTTTTGTCTAACTGATAATTAAGGTGTTGGGAGGAAAGGCAAGCATAGCCATAGCAAGGTAAGAGTGGAAAGGCTAGAGAAATCCATGAGGGACCTGGCTGACAACTAAAATACTATCTTCCAAAGGTTTGAAACCTTGGTGGAGTTTTCCACCAAGGTCATGCACTCTGTGGTCACCACCCTTTATTTTCTACATGTGAACAAAGAGGAGAAGGACATAGAAAAATTCATTAAGACCACTCAATCCATTTATGGGTTCCTAGCTAAGGATTGGTTAAAGATCATCCTAGACAAACCAATTAAAGTGGAGAGGGAGGATGTGGACAAAGATGTACATGAGAAGGATGACATCCATGGGCTAGAAGAGAGTAGGTAGCCCTATGTCTTTTGTTTATTTTTGTTGTGTTTATGATTACGCCTACGAACTTGATAGCCTACAAGGTCTTTATGTTTATGTTGACTAAGGGGACTTATAGAAACAATTCTTATAAGGGCTATTGTTTTATTTTATACTCTATTATACATATTGTTTTAAAGACTGATAGTATTGTTAAGTTGACTATGGACATATATCTGTTTTTTGAAGTTTAAACTTGGTATTGGTTAGTTGATTGGGAGGTTACCTTTGGCTAATTTATTAGCCTTTTTTTACTTCAAGGTCAGCCCCCTATTATTAATTCAGTTTACTTATTTTTATTTTTATTATGATACTTTATTTCTTTTAAATGTAGGAGTCTCTGTTGAGGTAGATGTCTATGTTGGCTTTGTGAATAATGTCGATTTGTAGCTTGTCGAGAATGGCTTCTATGTATTCTTTGGTGGCTGAGGTGAATATTATTATCTCATAGTTGTTTCTAACCAGTTCTGCCATCAGAAGGTCTATTACGGGCCTCTTCTATATGTAGTATGTGATTATACTTGGGGCTGAGTGCTCCTGATGGCCCCTCACAAAGATTGTGTAGTCATATTGGGGGATGACTGTGGTGCTTGAATAAACGAGGGTGTTCTCCAGATCTAAGACTATTGTTTTCCATTTGGGCTTCTCATTCTCGTTGCTAACCATGAGATTTTTCGATGAGTGCTCCATTTCTTAGGGTTTTTCTATCTCAATCAAAAAGAAGCTATCTTCAATGGTGGATGGGTATTCTATGCTGACATGAAACTCTAGGCTTATGTTTATATGGATCTAAACGGTATGTTTATATTGATCTAAATTGTATAGGGTGATTAATCACAACCCCTCCTAACTTTTTCCAATACCAACATCTATCATTATCTTAATAAAAATGATAACAATGATTCGAGAAAGTTAAAAAACATGTACAAATATATAATGTTTTGTCTTGTTTTACTGTATTTTACCTAGATTGAGAACTATTCCTTCTAATGTGAGAATACTGTGTTTTACAAGGAGAAATTTTTTTAAAATTGGGGTTTGTTTGGCTGGGGGAGTAAGAATATGGAATAGGAATACACATTCTAGAATAGAAAAAAAGAATAAATATTTATATTCTTTTTTGGTTCCATCAAAATTTGATGGGGAATGATGGATCCAAAAATTTATATATTCTAAAATAAATTCATAGAATTGCAATTATTCCTATTTACAATTTTGATTGGGTGCACCCAAATAGAAAATTTGAAATTTTAAGAATTTACATATGCTTATTCCACTCATATTGCAATGAGGAATTTTTAAGAATAATGATGATAATCTAAAATGTCAAATGATGTAAATGTATTTGGAATTGGAAGAGATTTTTACTATATATATATATATATATATATATAATTGAAATCAACATGAATATGAACTTTAGTTTAATAGTAAATGATATGAGAATAGCTAGAACAATAAGTGATTCTTATTATCTAAATGAAATGCTTAAAATAATGTGAAATGTGAACCTTAGTTAAATGTTCAATCATGCATGTTGATGTTTGGTAGCTTCACTCTCTTAAACCAATGAGACTATAGTATAAATATTCATATATATATGAGATATTATATTTAATTTGTTATTTTATTAATTGTAATGGATAGACGTGTCTCTCCATGTGTCATTCACAATATATATAAGAGGATATTGATGTGTTTGAAAAGAATATACCAAAATGTAAATGCAATTACATCTACAATTGATCATAAAAAATCAACATGGTATCAGAGCCTAGTTGTAGATGTAAATTGAATGAAGAAGAGAGAAAGGGCACATATATGACCTATACTTCTGTTGCAAATACAACTTGTACTTCTGAAGCATATACTTTTATGGCTCACCAAAATAACTCTCAGCTTTAGAGGGATCCTCTTTGAATAGTGGTTGGAGCCTCCATGTTGATGAAGAGATGAAACCTCAATGAATACACAAATTGATGAATGGTTTCATGATTAAGATATTAGAAACAATGAAAGTACTCCAAATTTTGTAGAAGAGATGCTGCTTTCAAATTTGAGTCACCCATTTCGGCCATACTTTATTTGTGGGTACCAGAGAAGAGTAAGTGGGGTGATATCAAGCTAGGATGGTGTACACAAGAGTCTTTAGATCCACTGCTCATCATAATACATTATGCATAAAATTTTCTTAAAGGTGAGTTTGGAAGTTACGACATGCTGAGGAACTCTGAATTGTTCACTCTTTTATGTAAGACCAGACATGATCCAAGTGACCATGTAATGTTGCTTCTAAATTTCTTATCTACTACACCATTCAACATGCTCATAGTGGCACCCTTCATAGTAATTGATCACCTAAAAATTATCAAACCTCTCCTAAACCTTAGTGAATGAAATAAAGATCATAGAACTATCACGAGAAGCTAAGGATTGTTTTAGTTGGTTATCTCTACAGCACAAATCACTGATGGATATGAATAAAATGAAGATGAATTTTGCCTCACCTTGATCATGAGAAACTAAATCCATAAAAGATTGGTTGTTGCTTACTTGGATAAATAAGGAGATTAGTACATGGATCATTCAAGACCATATAATAAACACTAAAGCATGGCACGAATCACCAAATATCAAGAAAGAGGAAAAATATGACAAATGGTAATTTCCTCAAAGATGCTAGTCTCGGTCAACCCATAAAGATAGGCTTACCTCATACATATTAGGGCACTTGATTTGCATATGATATAAGATATATCCTTATTTGTTAAAGTATGAGTATATTAGATGTAGTTAACTCAAATCATATATATATATATATATATAGGATTAAAATTAATTATGAATTTAGTATCAAGTTTCAATGTTCTTATTATTATTGAGAATATTATTAAAGGAATTATTATTATTATAAGAATTATGTGCCTTGATCTTTTCCTCCAAGAATGTTATTGTAGGAAAAGGAAGATTGATTTCAAATTCAGAGGGAGATTGGTATTCAAAAGGAGCTTGCCATTTCAATAGATGCAACATTGAAAGAGAGGGAGCAGATAGAGGAGATGGTTTCATTAACCTTCAGTGATCTTGGATGTATTGATTAAAAGGGGGTAGACTATATTGAAGATGGATTCTCTAGTAATCAATAATATTATAGCAGTCAAGAGGATTGTAATTCTATTCCTCAGAACTATATGGGCCTACCCATATATATCATGAGGAAGTGACTACTTCCAAATGACTATCACTTGTATTTGTAGAAGTCATTGAAAGGTGATGATCTTCAATAAGTTAATCTATTATGATGGATATCTTACGATTTCTATGTAGATCATGATAGATTATACTGTGCATGGTGGATGTTTATATGGTACACATTATGCAAACGTGAGTGAACATACCTTATAAACACTTTGAGTACATGGTGAATGATATGAAAATTGATGTTTAGGAGGCCATTACATAGAGTACTTGGTGAATGTTAAATAAGTTGAATTTATGAGGCCGTTGCTCATAGTACTTGGTGAATATCTTGCAACATGACATTCAGGAGGCCATTACTCAAAAGCGCCTAGTGAATGTCAAATGAGTTGACATTAGAAAATGTCAAAAGAGTTGGCATTCTAATATCAAATGAGTTGACTTTCAAATGTTAAATGAGTTGACATTTTAGAAACCATTTTTTACATCGAGGTAATATGTCATTCATGTTCTTGTTTATCCCCCATAGCTAAGAGGGAGTCTTGATGTTTGGTAGCTTCAGTTAGTTAAACCTATGAGAATATAGTATAAATATTCATATATGGGTCACTGCAAGAAGTTGGGTCTCACTTTTGGCCAAAAAGTGGAAGTGTTTTTCCTGTTTTTGAAATATATTGTCAAATGATGCCAAAATTTGAGCCATTTAGAGATTAAATATAAAAGAAATTCAGAAATAAAAATTGTAGTGCCTGGAATCTTCTTTTTGAATATGTAGTTTATTTATATACTCATATGATAGATTATATTTTTGGTATGGATCATTAAAAACCACTTTTTTAAAATGTTTGTTTCAGGACCATACCATGCTCATGTACTGAGACCATAATTTGACACAACTAAATGATTCCTTTTAATCCTTTTAAACGAAGTTACCTAACACACCAAATATTGATGAGAATAATTTTTTTAGATTATTCAATGAATTGTTTAATTAATTTTTAATTGACGATTAAGCTAATTTCTAAAACCTCTCATGTAAGGACACCATAATTTAATCAAATTTTAATTTTTTTGGTTTTTATTTTTAACCTCAAAAGAATTGTGTGAGGATTGATGATGTGTAAATTAATTTAAAAAATATGAAAAATTCAAAATGTTATTAAATTGTAGTGAATGTCATTATTTAATGTTTAAGAGATACTTTTGATTAATAAATAATGGAAAAATAGAAAATGAACTCATAACACTATAAAATTTACACTTTTGAAATCAGAAAATTTTTGAAATCAGAACGGTAAGACCTATAATGGGTTTTAATTTTATCAAAAAATTCAATGGGGACGATCATATAAAAATTATGACAACCCCTGAAATTGTCAATTAAATGCCTTAGTCAAAAATTGGTTCTTAAAGGCATAGGCTTGGTCCCACCAAGCCTATGCCATGCCTTTCCCCTAGGCAAAACCCGATGTGAATTCCCACCCATGGAAAATTCTTTCCCATCTCACTAGAATCAGGCACTTGATTTGAATTTAGCTATTAACCAAATCGAACACTCAATCTTTAAACAATCAAGTACCCAATTATTTAATAATTGGGTTCCTAGTTTATAAATGGGTACCCAATTTTTATGTACCCGTTGGGCCCCAAAAGATGCCCCATAGAGTATCTTTCAATTATTGCAATGGCTCAATGACAGTTTCAAACTGCAACAATGAATGTCTATCATAATTATTCTATTTTCTTGTATTCTTCTACAATTCACAAGCTATTGATTTGAATTCAAAATTGGTGCAAACATGGGATCACAACACCAATGAGAGAGAAGAAAAAGAAGTAGAGAGTTGAGAAATGTTTTAGAGGAGAAAGACATTAAGAATATCATGATGGATGAAGAGGCTGAAGAAGAGAACCCAATACTAAGAAAAAATGAAAATGAGATTCAAATTCTAAATAACATTGAAAATGAAATGACAATTGAAAATAACAATGGTATGAATAGAGACATGGAAACACCAAGTACTTAACAAACATGTCAAAATGATATTGAAGTGCGTGAACATAATTTTCATGTTTCTAACAATGTGCTAGATAATCTTCATGGATTGGTTTTTTGGAGACAAATTAGGACACATGCTAATAGATTATATAGACATTTTCTTATTATAAGAAAATTGGGTTTCAATGTCAATTGATGTTGCAACTAATTAAAATGTCTAAAACATTAAAAATAATGAAAATGTTAGGAATGTATGCAAAACCTAAGAATTAAAATGCATCTTTAAAACAAGTTGTATCCACTATTTCTAGTGCCTTTGATGTTATCGAAAAGAGAAGCCACTCTAAAGATAAGAATGCAACACAACGAGAAATAACAACTTTAGTTAACAAATCAACAACTAAAAAAATATTTATTAGTAACATAAGTGGATATCTTAATGTGAATCACAAAACTTTAGAAAGAGATGTAAAGAGAAGGGTTAAATTTGAATGTGATCTAGAAAATATTTTGTGGACTTCTAGTGGTAGACACCCGAGATGTGATACGAAACTTACTAGTGAAGTCAAAAGTTTGGTTGAAATTTTTTGGCATGATAATACTATTGGATATAATTATCTAATTGTGTGTTGTTTTTGATATCACACAAATGTCATACCAGTTGACAGACAGTGCTTACTGAGCTTACTTGGTCAACAAGATAGTTTTCCTTGTCTACTGAGCCTTCTTAAAGGTCACTCTACAAAGTTAGTGTCTATTGAGCTCACTCGAGCATCAAAGGAAATTATGGTAGAAAAAAGTGTTAACTGAGTTCACATGATTAACAAAGGAAAGTTGGACAGAGTTAGTGCTAACTGAGTTCACTCAATTACCAAAGAATTTTTGCAAGTTTGCAATATTAACCAAGCTTCTGTTGGTTACCATAGGAAATCATCTCAAAACCAGTGTTTACCGAGTAGGGTTGACTAATAAAGGATTTTTTTGTTTTGGCATGAGAAGCTTAATTATTTTAAGTATTAGTTCTATCTGACTATGGTAATGATAGTGGTCATTCTAATTTCTATTGAGCCAACTTGACAATTTGGATGATATAAATATAAGGTCAAGTTGTGATTTACATGTAAGTGTACAAGTGTGTTGATTGAATTAAGAAGGAAAGAGTGAGAGTGAACTTGAAGGATAAGTAGATATCCTTGTCGAGTAGAATAGTAATATTCGATTAGGAAGAATCAAATTTAAATAGAATAGAGATCTAGATTCAGCAATTCAGTTCCATCACAATCAGGTCATTTTATTGTTACTCTCTAACCATTGTAGCAGTGATCTAAAATTTCTTAACAGAGTTGGTTTAACAACCAATTGTAAATCCTCTAACAAGTTGACAATTCCATTGAATTTTTTTAAGACCTCTCAGAAGGCCACTCCTAATAGGGTGATTAAAACCTCTAACAAGGTCACACCTAACAGTGTGTTTTTTAACCTTTAACAGGGTTGGCTCCTAACAGGGCTCGCTTCAAAAGAGTGAAACATAGTAACTAGTTACATTGGTGGCTTTTCCCATATTAGGTTTCCATGTTAAATTTAGTGTCTCATGTGTTCATGTTATGTGTTTCATGCTTGCAAATAATTACTAATAACATCTTAAGATCTATTAAAGTAAATTACACTTTGTATTTATCGAGTTACTGCATTTTTTGTGTGTTTACCAAGTAATAACAGCAATCAGTTTTCTCAGTCTAAATTTTATTGTTGACATCTAAGGGATATGGGATTTATTTTAGTGGTAACTAATTCACCCCCCCTCTTAGTTACTCCTTCTATATTTCCAACAATTGGTATTTGAGAATTTGGTGAGTACAGGAAAAAGAATCATAACATCATGATGATTGATATTGCATATGCTCTCAACTATGATGAATTTGATGAGATCAAAGATTGCAAAACTACTTTTGATATGTGGAACAAGCTAAAGGATATTTATGGAGGTGATGAAAATGTAAGGAGAGCCAAAGAAGAAAGTCTTAGAGGACAGTTTGATTAGATGAGAATGAGAGAAGATGAAAATGTTGCCAAATATGTGGAAAGAATCAAAGCTAGTGCTAGTGTAATCAGAGCTTCTAGAGAAGAAATCAAGGAAGAAACTATTGTAAGTAAATTTCTCAGAGCCTTGCTCCCGATCTGTGCAATTAGAGTATCTACTATAAAAGAAAAGAGGTGTGATCCAAATCACAAGTTAGGTTTGGATGCCTTAGTAGGAAGACTGATAGCTTTTGACCTAGACAACTTTGACAATTATGTTCCAGCTTCTAAAAATGTAGTCTACATTTGAAGCTAAAATTTCACTCAAAGAGAAAGGAAAGAAAATAAAAGACATTCAATCAAAAAGTGAAGAGAAAATAGAGGAAAGTTCTGATAATGATTTTGAAGTTGTTGAAGCTTTACTTGCAAAGAAATATTCTAGAGGTAGAGGAAAATACAAAGGTAAAGTTCCTTTAATCTTCTTTTCATGTGAAGAGATTGGTCATATTGCTGCCAGGTGCCCAAATAGAGAAATCAAGGATTAGAAGAAGAGTCACATGTACAAAGGAAAAAAGGATTTCAAAAATCACAAATCATACAAGGACAAAAGTAAGAAAACTTGCTTTATGGCTAAAGATTCTGATAACATTGAAGATGAGATAGTATACATTGCTATAAAAGCTGAATCTAATGAAGAAGAAGATAAGATGGCACTTATCTCTCATGTTAGTAAAAATGATACATATATCATAGATAGTGGATGTTCACATCATATGAATGGAGATAGAACAAAGTTTGAACATTTTGAACACTATGATGGAGGTAGTTTAAGGTTTGGAAATAATGAACCTTGTCGTATAAAAGGGAAAGGTTGAATCTCACTAACCAATGAACTTGTATGTGATAATGCTTATTGGGTTGAAGGAATAAAACATAATCTGCTAAGTGTGGCATAGCTAATCAGCATTGGATTCATGGTAGAATTCATGCATGGCAAGGCAAGACTGCTGGATGACAAAGGGAATCTGATTGGATCAAGCAAACAAACAAGAGGTAACCTATTTTATCTTGATCTTGGTGATTGCTCATGTTTTATTGCTCAAATGGAAGAAAGTTGGTTATGGCACAGAATACTATGTCATGTAAAATTTGATAATATGGTCAAGGTAAGAAAATTTAGAAAAGTAAGAGGTACCCCTAGTTTGAAAAAACCAAATGTTGGTTTATACAAAAATTGTCAGATTGGCAAAATGTGAAAGACTAGTTTTAAAAGAAAAAACTATCAATCTGAAAATGTCATGGAAATTCCACATACTGACCTATGTGGACCCATTGGAATAGAAATTTATAGTATATAAAAAAAAATTATTCTTTTTGTTGATAACTTTTCTAGAATGATGACTATTATGTATCTTAGAGAAAAGTCAGAAGCATTTGAGAAATTCAAATGGTATTTGGCAAGAGTAGAAAAAGAAACTAGAAAAATATTGAAATTCTTTAGATCAGACAAAGGTGGTGAATTCATCTCCTATGAATTCAATAACTTTTGCATTGAAAGAGGAATCAAAAGATAGGTATTAGCCCCTGGTACTCCTAAGTAGAATAGAATAGCTGAAAGAAGAAACAGATCCATCATAGATTGTGCAAGGACTCTGATGATTGAAAAGAATATTGCTATCAAATAGTAAAAGGAATCCATCAGCATTGCAATCCATACTTTGAACCGAGTTCAGTTGAAGGACTCACACAAAACTCCCTATGAATTATGGTATGGCTACAAACGCAATGTAAATTACCTAAAAGTATTTGGCAGTAAATGTTATATCTTGAAAGAATCTACAAAAGGTAAATTTGATGCGAAAGGTGATGAAGGTATATTCTTAGGATATTCTTGCAGAAGTAAGACATATAAATGTTTGAATTTTTCTACTCACGAAATCATAGAAAGTGCATGTAAGAATTGATGAGTTTGCAAAAAAGACTGAAGAAGAAAGAAAAAGGGAACACGAAGATTACAAAAGATTTGTTTATTTCGAACCTAATACATTGCTAGGCACATCTAATAATAAGGAGATTTCATCTCCTGACTCTTTCATAGCTATTGAGTTGCAAGAAGTACAAACCAAGTCACAGGGACTTGAGTCACATTCTGAAGCTACCAAGAAAATTCCTACCAAGTCTAAATGACCCAAGCCAGAAGTTGAGATTCAGAATGAAGATAGTGTAGTTCATTCAAAAGGAAAAGAACCTATATTGGCCAAGTATTTCAGAAGGCATCATGTACATGATCAAATTATTGGAGATAAATCATAAGGTACTATGATAAAAAGTAAGCTAGACGGTACATGTTTACTTGTTGAATTTGAACTTAGAAGTATTAAAGATGCATTGGAAAATGAAAATTGGATTGAGGCTATGAATGAAGAAATAAAACAAATAAAGAAAAACAAAACTTGGACCCTTGTACCTAGGCCTAAAGATAAAAATGTGATTGGAACAAAATGGGTATTCAAAAATAAGCTGAATGAAGATGGACAAGTATCAAGAAACAAAGCTAGATTAGTATGTAAAGGCTATTCTCGAAAAGAAGGAATTGATTCTGGTGAGACTTTTGCTCATGTTGCAAGATTAGAAGGTGTTAGGATCCTACTTGCATATGTAGCACACAAAGGATTCAAACTATATCAGATGGATGTTAAATTTACATTTCTCAATGGTATTCTTGATGAAGAAGTCTACATTGAACAACCAAAACATTTTGTTGATGCAAACAAAAGGGACATGGTCTAAAAATTACACTAAGCACTGTATGGTTTGAAACAAACTCCTAGAGCATGGTATGAAAGGTTACATAACTACCTTATACAGATTTATTTTCAGAGAAAAAATGATAATAGTAGTTTGTATATCAAGGAAGAACCAGATAACAAGATTGCATTGGCAGAGATATTTGTAGATGATACTCTATTTATATGGAATGATGATCTATGAAAAGAATTTTTAGAACAAATGAACAAAGAATTTGAAAGGCCCATGTTTGGTGAGATAAAATTCTTTGTTGGATTACAGATATAGCAGAACAAGAATGGTATCTATATTAATCATCCAAGTATATCAAGGAGATACTCAAGAAGTTTGAAATGGAAGATTTAAAACTAGTTGGAACCCCCCTGTGTACTAGACTAAAACTTACAAAAGATGATTACTCCAAAGAGGTAGATCGGACCTTATATAGATCAATGATTGGAAAATTAAAATATGTAGTTCACACAAGGCCTAACATTACCTTAACAGTTGGAATAGTGGAAATATTCTCAGCAAAACTTAGAGAAAATCATATAATGGAAATCAGAAGAATTTTGAGACATTTGAAAGGCACTAAAGACTATGGTTTATGGTACAAAGTTGGAGGAAACTTAGACCTAAAGTTATTCACTGATGTTGATTGGGCAAGAAATCTTGATGACTAAAAAAGCACAGGTGGTGGAGCATTCTTTCTTGGTAAAATGTAGGTATCTTGGACAAGCAAGAAGCAAAACTACACATCCCAGTCCATGGCAAAAGAAGAATATGTAGCAGCAGCAGTAAATTGTTCTAACATTGTTTGGTTTAAAAAATTGTTAGAAGGCATGAAGGTAGATATCAAAGAACTAGTTGTCATGTTTTGTGATAACACTAGTGCAATTAACATACCAAAGAACCCAATGATGAATTCTAAAACAAAGCACATTACTATAAAATATCATTTTGTCAAAGAATTGGTACAGGACAAAGAAATCAGATTAGAATATGTTCATACAAAAGAATAAATTGTAGACATATTCACCGAGCCATTACCTAAGGATGCATTTTTGTATCTAAGAGGTAAGCTAGGGGTCATTCCCCTATCTGAAGCTCACTAAATGAAGTTTTAGTAATTCATCAATAGGAACCAAGTTGAAGATCAATCAGTTGATGTAGCATAGTCAAGAAAATAGTGCATATGAATCAGTACTCAAGGTATATTGATATTAATTTGATATGTGTTGTCTTTAGCATGTGTTGTCAAAGAGGGAAAAGATTACTATCATATCTTTTGAAAATTTATTTATATCTTTCTGAGGGAGAATTATACTATCATAGAAGTTATGTAATTCCTTCACAGAGGGAGTTTACTACATAAAAGAGAAGCTTCTGGTATAAAATCTAAGAGGGAGAAAATTTCTATTAGAGAAAGTCTTGTTCTCAAATTTCATTGTACTATGACATGTTGTGTTGCATTCAATGTCAAAGAGGGAGATTGTTGGATACAATGGTCTAATTTTATGTTGTCTTTGATGTCACACAAATGTCATAGCAGTTGACAAATAGTGCTTATCAAGCTCACTTGGTTAGCAAGAAAAATTTTGTTGTTTACTGAGCATTCCTAAAGTTCACTATACAAAGTCAGTGTCTATTGAGCTCACTCAGGCATCGAAGGAAATTATGGCAAAAAATAGTGTTAATCGAGTTCACATGATTAACAAAGGAAAGTTGGACAGAGTTAGTGCTAATCAAGTTCACTCAGTTACCAAAGGATTTTCGCAAGTTCGTAGTGTTAACCGAGCTTCTATTGATTAACACAAGAAATCATCTCAAAACTAGTATTTACCAAGCAAGATCGGCTAATAAAGGATTATGTTGTTTTGGCATGAGAAGCTTAATTATTTTAAGTATTAGTTCTAGCCGAATATGGTAATGATTAATGGTCATTCTAATTTGTATTAAGATGACTTGACAATCTAAATGATATAAATATAAGGTCAAGTTGTGATTTTTATGTAAGTGTACAAGTGTGTTGATTGAATTAAGAAGGAAAGAGTGAGAGTGAAATTGAAGGATAAGTAGATATCCTTGTGGAGTAGAAAAGTAATATTCAATTAGGAAGGATCAAATTTAAATAGAACATAGATCTAAATTTAGTAATTTAGCTGCATCACAATCAAGTCATTTCATTGTTACTCTCTAAACATTATAGTAGTGATCTAAAATCTCTTAATAGAGTTGATTTAATAGCCAGTTGTAAATCCTTTAACAAGGTTATAGTTCCACTGAATTGTTTTAAGACCTCTCAGAAGGCCACTCCTAATAGGGTGATTAAATCCTCTAACAAGATCACACCTAATAGTGTGTTTTGTAACCTTTAACAAGGTTGTCTCCTAATAGGGCTCACTTTAGAAGAGTGAAAAATAGTAACTAGTTACATTGGTGGTTTTTATCATATTGGGTTTTCTCGGTAAATCTAGTGTCTCATGTGGTCATGTTATTTGTTTCATGCTTGCAAATAATTACTAATAACATCTTAAGATCTGTTAAAGTAAATCACACTCTATATTTACCAAGTTACAACATTTTCTGTGTGTTTACTGAGTTACAGAAGCAATCAATTTTCTCAGTCTAAATTTTATTATTGACACCTAAGGGATCTGGGATTTATTTTAATGGTAACTGATTCACCCCCCTCAATTACTCCTATATTTCCAAAAAATACAAGAGTATTACCTAATTCAAGAGATGTTCTTAAATTGAGAGTTGGCTCAAAAATACATGATCCACATCCTAAAAACCTCTTGGATATTACTCAAACTAAATTTTTCAAAAAAATTGTAGATGGTAAGGTGTTAACTATCCCCATTAGTCAAATATCTTTTGAAAAGTGTAAACCATGGTATGTAAGGATTAACAAGGAAGAAATTAACTGTTGTTGTAAAAATCAAGTTCAATTTTGTTACCATTATGATGTATTTCAATCTATACATGGTACCATACATAGTAAAGAAATGTTGTAGGAATCTGGTATAAAAATACCATCTCAAACTCTAAAGGATTTCATATCAGGTTTGTTTTGTAGGCCACCTAATAATCAATACTTTCTTTTCAATGCATGTCTTTATGGTACATGTGATATGTGTGGCAATCTTTCTTTGTTAGATGAATGTTTGCATGAAATTTTTTTGACTACTTTTGGACAAAAATTAGTTGATATAAAAAGATTCAAAACTATTAAATATCTATTAAAGGATGGGAAGATTGGAAGAAGGTGTGATCTTGTTATAGATAAAGTTAGTTATCATACATTTATGGATGAGTTTAAGAGTGTCATCATACCAAAATATTTTAAACACTCTCAATATGCTAGATGACTTGATGGACACATTCACATATGTAAGAATATATTTCCAATTGGTACTATACTTTTAGTTGTTGACTTTACAAAGAATTACACACTTGCACTGCAAGATGGGGTACAACCACAATATTAGAATTCACTGCAAGTAATAATTTATATTCGTATAGTTTATAGGCATGCACCTAATAGTATAGAGGAGGATAGAAAAATATTAAGAGAGTACCATTTCTATATGAGTAATAATAAACTTCATTCATCTGCGTTTTTCCAATATTGTTTCAAGGTCTTTTATGATAATTTAAAAGAGAGAAAAATTCAAATGACACAAAATTGGATATGGTCAGATAATTGTATAGGACAATTCAATAATGTTAGAATGTCCTATTGGTTGAGTAGGACACATAGGCAAACTAATATCCAACATGTGTGGAGATTTTTTGAGGCTAGACATGGTAAAAGAGAACATGATGGTGTCGTTGCATGCGTGAAGAGAGCCCTTAGTAGAGAGCAATTAAAAATTGAGGAAAAAGAAAAATTCAAAAATGCACATGATATTGTGGAATGGTGTAAAAAATATTTATACATAGGATCAAGTCTAAACTCTACAATCAAATTTTTCTTCTGCCTAGTTGAAGAGAAGAATGTCCTTTCAAGATATGACTATTATAAGAGCTATTGTACCTTACCACCATCTCTTGATTACGTTAGGGCTCAATATAGTTTAGCTTTTTATTATCCCTAATTTTTAATTATGGTTTAAGTGAGGATTCATTATAGTGTAATTTTATTTAGGGAAATCAATTTGGTTAAGATTAGTCAATGTTCATATTTTTTCACTAATAGATACATGGTTCTATTTGGATTCAACAAATAGTTTGAATACTATCATAATAGTTATTATAAAATTTGATTTTTGATTACACTTTACTTTGATTTATAATAAGGGTTACAATTTAGTGCTAAATTTCAATTTACCTTATTAGTAGTATAAGGGTTTTATTCAATTTTAAGATTAATTTTGGTTAATGATACTAATTTAATTTAATTTAATTTAGTTTAGTTAGGATTTGTTTTCAATATAATTTACTTTACGGTTATAAATAAATTCTTAGGAAAAGTTCTTTAAATTTTAGAAGGTTTTGAATTTAAACAAAAACAATATGTTAAGATACTAACATTAGATTTATATTATATATTATAAACTATTTTTCAATTATAAATAATTTTATATTTAAAAAATTAATAAATTTATAAATTAAAAATAATCTTTAATTAAATATTTTAATTTTATATATATTAGATATAATGAAAAACATTATAATTTAAAATCAATAATATCATATATTGTCATCACCATCAAATAAATTGATTCTTTTAAAATATTTAATTATTATGCTTAATATATTCTATCTAATTAAACTATTAAACTATGAAAAATATAAACCACTACATAGTAATTATGTTTGTCTTATAGTTTACTAAAATTTCTATTACTTGAATATTTTATATTCCAAGCATAATGGGCAACTCTTATAATTAGGGTAAACTTTAAGGAAGCTACCTCCAAAAGAGATATAAAATATTGGCGAACCTTTCATTATTTTAAAAAAATGAAATTATTTCTATTAGTAAATCTCTCAATTTTTTTATTCCAATTATGATAAATATTGGCGATTATTTTCAAATCATAACCTTTTTAATATAAAATATTGACGAATCTCAATAATAATAAGAATTTCATTAATCGCCATGGAATATTACAAATCAAATTTGAACTTTTTTTAACCTCATGGAATATTATGAGGATCATTACATATACTTTGAATCAATAGTGAAAACTAAATATTGGTGATATATTCTTAAAGCAACTAACAATTATGATAATTATTGATCAATTCAATTTAATTTTTGCAATAAGATATAATATTTAAGTGACTCAAATATAATCATATATCGAATATTGTGGTGAATATTTGAGTTTAGATTTTTCAATAAAATAAATTATTGAGCTATTTTAAATATTCTAAAACTAAATTTTATAAAACTATGGCAATTTAGGTTGTGTCAAATCTTAAATTATTATCTTAAATTATTAGCCAAACTACTAGCCAAAAATTTCTAAAAATAGCCAATTTGTGAATATTAGCCACTAAAATGTACCTTGCTTATAATAATACATTGCAACGTTAGGAGTTCTTCAAATTTTAAGATGTGGATAAAATATAGTGTTTGGAAAAACAAAATTTTCCATGAATGATAAATCATCAAAGAATCAAAGATATGCAAATTTTAGGGTTACCACCTAGCTCTTGCCAAACATCTTTTTAAGACAACAAAAAAAGAAGTGCCATATATTTAAATATTTAAAATTTTAGATAATTTTTTAATCTATCTAAATTGAACATTGGATTTTTTAATATAAAAGTATATAAAAAATATTCAAATATTAATCAAATATTCAAATGTTAATAAAATATTTAAAATTTATAAATATTATAAATATTATTAAATATTTAAAAATTATAATACTTCGATAAAATTAAATAAATTATTAAAAATAATAAAATGTCTCTAAACAAAAAAATGAATTTAGATTCAATAAAAACAAATAATAGGTCATAAGAGAAACCTAAATAGTAGGATTTTTTTTACTAGAGCCTATGAGAAATAGAAAGAAATAAATAGTTCCCAACTACAAACCTCTTCTTGTTATTCCACCTAGTTCCATGTCAATGATATTGAATTAAGATTCATGATATATTAAATTATTTCTAATATTCTATTTGTATATTTAAAATTTCTTCACAAAGAATAAAAATAAATTCTTCTTGTTCTAGCTAGATTCATAAATAGAAAAGATTATACTAGTAGAGTATATATGAGAAACTTTTTTTAAAAAAATCTTAAATAAAGAATCTCTTCTTATTCCAACTAGGCTTACAAAGAGAAAATATTAGAAGACCATTGGAGAAATTGAAGAGTATAAATAATTTTTAAGTAAAGTATTTCATCATGTTCCAATTAGTCTCACATCATTGTATATTGAACACTATATTTTATATTTCATTTGTATGGTAAAAATTTCAACTAGTTGCATGTTTGAGCATACAAATAGATCATAAAAGAAACCTTAACAAAAAGTTAGTTCCAAAATAAGAATCTCTTCTTGTTCAGCGTCACATAATTGAACATTGAACCCTAAGATTTATATTTCAATTTAACTTTTGCTATTTCATTTACATAGAAAGAATCTCTTTTTGCTCCAAATAGTCTTACAAACAGAAAAGATTATAGTAGTAGACTACACGAAAAATCAAAGTAAATGATTAATTTCTAAATAAGAATTTCTTCTTGATTCAAATAGTTCACATCATTTCACATTTAATTAAGGTCTACATTTCACGTTTAACTAGGGCTCACATTTCACATTATTTATAATAATCATTTAAATAATATAATTTTTTTCTCCATAGAACTATTCTCATATCATTTACTATTAAACCCAATGCTTTCATCAAGAACATGTACAAGGGTACAACCTATAATTATATGAAGTTATTGATACAATATCTATGATAAGGAACATCTTTGTATTTATTTATTTATTTATTCATGTAAGTATCTATCATTGGAATTTATATAAATTGAATAGAAATAGTCATTGTAATAGAAGATTTTGAAAGGCTACACTAGCCAAAACAAAAGATGCATGCAGTAGGAGTCCTACCATTTCTTAAAAAATATAAGAGTTGTGTCATTGCAGTTATAAATTAGCCCAAGTAAAAATGTTATTTCAATTTAGCTTTGCACATTTTTTTACATTTTCTATGGGTAAAAAATACCATTGATATGGTTCTGTTAAATATATATACCAAATATAAGAGAAATGTGAACTATTTTAAAAATGCCCACTAGAACATCTCCTAGCCCATTACCAAGATAGTTGTTTGTTATCTATTATAGAAGATTGTCATGAATTCATTCTTCTCTTGCACAAAACAATTCTAACAATCTCATGTCTTCAAAATTGTGAATCTAAACTAACTTAATAACCTACAAAGGCTGAAGTAAATAAATCCTATTTCCTTGAAAGGGAAAGAAAACAGAATGTATCTTGCAAATAAATGCATGTCCATCTTCTCCAAGACTTTGAATTCACAAATTTGGGAAGAAATAATATAATGTGAATGATTTTCTTGAGTATCTTGGAGACACATTATCAAGTGAATGAGAAATATTCATCTTTAAGCATAAGCAATGTCCCCAAACTAAGTGGTAGGTTGTCTCATAGCAATATATTTTTATCAAAATATAATGATTGCATTATATACACAAAATGACAAGAAGTCTTGACTATAGAAAATAACGCTAAAAGTGATCTATTCAATGGAATTATTCAAGAGATTTGAATTATTAAAGCGCTTTCAAATCGCATTGTGACATTAGAGGAAGTAGATTGGTGACCAAAAGGACAAATTTCCAAAAGTTATGGACAAAAGTAATAAAGACCTTTGTTAAATATTGTATTTGTAGCCACCTGCATCACATGCATATATAAGGTAGATTTATTTCACTAATTATGAACTATTTCAAAAGATGCTACATCTATGTATATATCAAAAGTCTCAATCAAATATAGAGATTTTGAATGCTCTGATAGACATGCATGCAAAATGACTTGAAAATTAGAAATCAAGAAGAATATTTTTCATTCATGTATTTACATAAAATTGTATAGGTACATATATAGTTGTGTACCAAATACATAAAGCTACAAGAAAGGAAATAGCTACACAAAAAAAAGGAAAGAATCAATTTAGGAAAGAATAGTTTAAGAAAGAATCGGTTCAATACTAGAAACAATCCAATATTGCAACACTCCCCCTCATGTTGGTGCATAGATATCCCACATGCCCAACTTGCCCAAAAACTTCGAGAACACTCGACTTGAAACTACTTTGGTAAAAATAAAAGCCAGCCGATCTTCTAATTAAATCTTAGGCAGCTCCAAAATCTTCTCATCCAACTTCTCCTTAATAAAGAATCTGTCTACCTCCACATACTTTGTATGATCATGTTGAACCAAATTATGAGCAATATCACATGTTTCTTTATTGTCACAATATAGTTGAATTGGTTGCCTAGGCGGACAACACAAATCTCTTAGGAGAAGTCTTACCCACAATGCTTCACATACTCCAAGTGCCATACCTCTAAATTCTACCTCCGCACTTGATCGTGCAACAACATTCTAATTTTTGCTTGTCCATGTAACAAGATTACCTCCTACTAAGGTGAAATAACCTAAAGTAAAATACCTATCATCTACTGCTCTAGCCAAGTCAGCATCAGTATATGCATCCACACTTTGATAATCCTCATTTTTAGTGAATAAAATTCCTTTTCCAATAGAAAAATTCAGATACCTCAAAATGCTCATAGTTGCATTGATATGTTGCTCTCCATAATTATGCATAAAATAGCTATTAATACTTAATGCATAGGCAAGGCTTGGTCTTGTGTGTGCTAAGTATATCAATCTTCCTACAAGTCTCTAGGATCTACCTTTATTAATTGGTACTTGATTAGACTCAATACATAACTTTAATCCTTATTCCATGGGTGTATCAACAGGTTGACATGTTGACATACTAATTTCCTGTAACAAGTCTAAGGCATACCCTCTTTGAGATAGAAAGATCCATTTATCAGATCAAGACACTTCGATCCCAAGGAAATATTTCAAGGGACTGAGGTCTTTCATTTCAAATTCTTTGATCAAGTAATCATGTAGAGCCCTCCTTTCTTTAGGATCATTTCCTATAACTATCATGTCATCCACATATATAATAAGTGTAGTGATCTTAGCCTACTAATTCTTTCTAAATAAAGTATGGTCTGTATTGCTCTAATGGTAACCAAAGTCTTTCATTGACTTTGTGAATCTTCCAAACCATGCCCTCAGAGATTGTTTCAACCCATATAGTGACTTCTTTAATTTGCACACCTTCATACTATGTATTTCTAGTATCATGTAGCTGGGTGGGAGTTCCATGTAGACTTCTTTAGACAACTCTCCATGTAGAAAGGTGTTCTTCACATCAAACTGCTGTAATGGCCAACCCAGGTTTGCAACTAGAGACAACAAGATTCGTACTGTATTAATTTTAGCTACAAGTGCAAATGTCTCTGTATAATTTATCCCATAGGTTTAGGTGCACCCTTTTGCTACGATTCTAGCCTTAAAGTGTTCAATTGTACCATCTACTTTGAACTTAACAGTATAAACCCACCGACATCCAACTAGTTTCTTTCCTGGTGGATGGTAAACAAGTTCCCAAATATTATTTTCCTGTAATGATTTCATCTCCTCATTCATAGCAGCTTTCCACCTTGGATCAGCTAAGGCTTCGTACACATTGTCGGTAATAAATATAGTAGATAATTGATTTACAAATGACTAATTTGATTATGATAGACAATGGTTAGATACATAATGACTCATAGGTGTATATGAGCAATGTTAGTATGCTAATAGAAACCAAATTTAAATAAAGCTTATACAAACTAAACAAAATTCATAAACATCAAGATAGACTAAGATGAGCTCTCAATTGAGAATATGAGCCATTAATTGGCTCTCTCAATGAGAAGTTCTCTTTCTGTGTAGCTTTGTCTAAATAGATAGGATGTATTCTCAAGCTTATGCTTCAAAAAGGGCTTCAAATGGAGTTGGAATTTGGGTGTGAGTGTATGGTTTTGATGTAAAATGGCTTTTCAAAATGGCATTATGAATTTACTTCATGGATTGTGTTAAAATGGCTTGGGAGAGGATTCCTTAAATATGCAAAGGATTTGAGGGATCAAGGGCTAGGATGCAAGGATGGGAAAAAGTTTATGGAAGGCTCAAATTGCATGAGAGGAGAGCACATGGATTGTGCTTCCTTATAGCCAATCAGGGAGTGACACATGTCACAGGGTGAGAGGATGGAGCAAAGGGGAAGGATGAGTCAACAAAGGAGGCTCAAGGGATAAAATCTTCATAAAGACCCTCATAATGACTTGTAAGAGCAATAAAAGGGCTTGGAAGAGTCATTTATGACCTAGTGGGCTTCATAAAGTTTTATGGTTGAGATATTTTGAGGGAGATGAGAGCAATTTCGACTTGGGCTTGATTAGGAGGGTTTTCAGCTTGCTTAGGCTTGTGAAAATGATTAGAGGATGGATTAGGATGGTTTAGGATTAGCTTAGGGATAGGCAAGTGGATGACATTTAATGAGGGTGGGTGAAGGAGGAGATATTTGTTAACTTTGGCTTGGGTTAGTAAGTCTTAACCCATTTTTATGGAATGTGACAAGGTTAAGAGGGGATTAGGATTAGGTTTAAAGACATCTTCTAGAAGAGTCTAGACTTTGGATGAGGATAAAGACTTTCTAGAATAGTCTAGAATTTCCTAGGATGAGGATGAAGACTTTCTAGAAAAGTCTTGAACTTCTTAGGATGAGGATAAATTAGATTTTAGGAAATAAATAAAGTTTTATTTATTTCAAGGGTTTGGGTTGAGGGGATATTTATTAAAACTTTTTTAATAAACATGAGGATTAATATTTAATCTTAATTAAATATTTTGAGTTGGGATTAGGGGTAAGAAATGATGGGATTAGCCTTTAATCAAAATTAAAGAAGGATTAGAAGATTTTGGAAGAGGTTAGTGGTCTTAAGGAAATTGGCCAAGTTTTGGGCAAAAAATAAATTTTTTATTTATTTTGGGTTTTTTAGTCAATTTATTAATTAAATAATTAATAAATAAGGAAATAATGTTTAAATAAAATTTTTGGGAGGGATTCCTTAATTAGATATTTTTAATTAAGATAAAAGGATTTAATGGTATAATAATTAATTAATTAATTAATTAATGATGATGTCATAAACATTTTTGGGAGGGATTCCTTAATTAGATATTTTTAATTAAGATAAAAGGATTTAATGGTATAAAAATTAATTAATTAATTAATTAATGATGATGTCATCAGGAATTTTTTAGAAAATAAAAATACTTTATTTTCTAAAGATTTTTAGGTGTCTACATTTTGCCCCTCTTTGATGTGATGTCGCTAGTGGCATGGCATCAAAGATAGGAAAATAAGATGCCCAAGGCTAGAGCAGAAGAGGAGAGAATGGACTGCAAGATGCTCCCTCAAGAAGGTGGCGGGGAGAGAAAGTGAGGCTCGACGACTTTTTGAAAAGTACAAGAATTCGAGATGAGCAAGAAGGCTCAGATTGGCTTAAGAGAAGAGGTTTAGTTAGCTCAAACTTTCACTACAGGAGAATGATAAAGGGAGAATCAGAGGCACAAGAGGAAGCAAGCTTAAGATCTCAGGGATTACAAAGGATGAAGGAGCGGAGCGCTATAAAAGGAATCCAGGATGGGGGGATGTATGAGGGGGTTAAAAAGCTGATGCAACAGGATTTCAAAGAGTCATATTGGCGAAAGATGGGTTTTAGAGATCCCTAGGACTAGGATTGTGGATCTCAAAAGATGAGGCTTGGTGGATTGATTTGGATTGGTGGATCCCTAAGACTAGGATTGTGGATCCCTAAAGCTAAAGGTGAGGAGTGATTCAAAGAGATATTGATGCATAAGCTGGGGTAGGAGAGAAAGATGTTGGATATGGATGGGGGATAATGGAGATGAAGGAAAACCATTGAAGCTTTTTGAGCGGGGGGATACTTCAAAGAGAAGTACCACCATGTAGTTGAGCACTAGATTTTCTATAGGACTGTTGGTTAATTTCCAAGGTTACCAAGAACATCAAGGCCTTTTCATCAACTGTCCAAAGGACTAACGAACTGACTCAAAACAAACATGTAAGGATTTCTCCAGCATCACACATGATTCCTAAAGGAAGCAACGTGGAACCGACACTGGGTAACCCACAAGCAGAAAAGAAAAACAAACAAAAGACATGATCAAGACCTTATGCTCTGATTGCCCCATTTGCAGTATACCATGATATGGAAGATCGTGGTAACCTTGAGGACGGAACAAGGAGATTTGGAAAAGATATTTTAAGACCCAACAGGGAAGAGTCCAAATCAAAAGAAAGAGAAAATCCAAAAGAGAACCGTTTGCCAACGAGATGGGTAGGACAAGGTACTAGAGATGGGTAGGATGAGGTACTAATAGACCAAGATCAGACATGAGGAAAGCTATATCCTGCAAGGATCTATCAGAGAGCACCTAAGCTGGTGGATTTGGATGAGTGATGCATTTGGCAAGCTGAACTAAGAAAGATAACACTTTGGTGATAGGAAATCTAGCTAAAGGATGCATTAGAATAGCTAACCAAGATGTGCGATGGGTGCAAGATGTTGATCAAGGATGAACTGACATGAACGCTAGATAGATACAATGGTACTAAGCTAAAGAGGATGTACAATCTAAGGGACCAAGATATTTACAAGCTGAAGCTGATCAAGATAGTTACAAGCAGGCAAAAGCTCAAGATGATAGGATAGCAGGATGGTTCGATGTTATGCAAGATGCGAAAGCTAAGGATGCGGTGATAGCAGAAGATATGGATTTGGCAGGATGCATCCAATGATGATGAGAGATTTTTTGACCAAGGATAGCTAGAGGAGTAGGATGAGATGGCTGGCTAGGATGGTAGATAGCTAGGATTATGATGGATATAAAGAGATGACATTGGGTTTGCATGAGGATAGCCAAGAGCTAGATACCAATGACAAGGGAGGATGGACAAGACAAGATCTCCAAGGAATATAATGCCCCCAATCAGAAGATAACATGTAGAAGGAGGTGTTATGATGGATGTGATAGGATTGAAGCTAGGATGGAAAAAGATGAAGGGGCTAGGAAGATGGATGATAGTTGGGATGGTTGGTTGAAGCTGCAGTAGATAAGTAGATGGTGTGAGATGGAAGATGGAGGGTGGAGGATAGGTGGATAGATTGGAAGATGGAGTTGGATGTCAAGAGATGACCAAAAGAATGAGGGTGATAGGCTAAGCTGGGGATGGCAAGATTACGCATGACACTTGTTTGCCAAGTTTTCATCATTGTACTTGTCTAAGGTGCTTGAATTGCCAAGTTTCCACTAGTGGACACTTTATTTTTCTTTACTTTTTTTCAACTTTTTGATTTTTTGACTTTGGACTTAGCTGGAATGATTTTGGCTTTCTTCAGCTATTTTTGGCTCATAGATGTTGGTAGGATGGATGAAAAAGGATTGGATTGAACAAGTGGAATGATGGGTGGGAGTTTGACAGATAATGGATGTGAAGACATAAGGCTTGTGGGTAAATGGACGAGGAAAATGGAAAGATCATCATTGGTACACACCTTGAGAGGTGATAAAGTAGTGGGAAAGATGGTTTTAAGCGAGGTTGAGGAGAAAATGGAGAAAGAGAAAGATAAGGACTAAAAGTAGAGTTGGAAGATGGAGGATGGGAAATTTAGGATAAGAAGCATATGGACTAAAAGTGGATTGGGGGGATGAAGGATGCTTATATGGGAATTTGGATGAAGGATGGATGGATGAGGCTTTTTGAGTAGCATGAATGGATGCCAATTGAGATTTTTCTTTGAGATGCATTTCTTTTATGAGCATCTTGGGTATCCACATGATTTTTGACTTTTTTATCTTGGGCTTTTGTGGCCTCTTGACTTTTTCTTTGATTGGGATTAAATGTTTCTTGTTTTGAACATGTATTTTAGAAGGGACATGTTGAGACTTTGATTTTTGTGGATTTTTGGATTTATGCTTTTGTATATTTGGCACCCAATATGCTTCTATTAGCCATGGGATGGGAACAAGAGCATGGAGGAGATGGAGGGATAATTGATGCAGTGATAGGGTTTAAAGGTTGGAAGGGATTCAAGGTTGAGTGCCTTTGATGATCTAGCTGGTGGATTTGAGGGGATGGAAGGATAGATTGGAACATAGGATATGGATGGATATAATTGCCCAAAATGGATGGAGGGAAGGAAGGATATGGGCCCAAAATAGATGGAAATGGGGAAGGTGTAGGTCCCAAAATAGATGGAGGGGCTAAAGGATTCATATTAGGTACGTAAGGACCCAAAATGGATGGAAAAGGTGTGGGATTTAGATAAGTGATATATGGACCCAAAATGGAGGGTTGGAGATAAGGAGTAGGATGAGGGCCCAAAATAGATGCGGAATAAGATGGATGGGAACTTTGGGGTGGAGATGGAAGGACTTGGGACCATGCAGGAATAGCGGGGATACCAACATCTAGAAATACATTTTCATTTTTGTTTTCAATATGATGTTCATTATTTGGAACACAAGATGTGAGTCCATTACTAGCCGAAGGAGTTAGAGCTTCGGATATGATAATTAGTTCTTTTTTGATGGATCTATCATCATGGATTATGGGAGATGTACGATCATGAAGCAGAGGAGATGGGAGGATAGGATCTTGAGTTGGGTGGGCGGAGGGAAAGGGATCTTGAGATGGAGTAAGTAAGATGGTAGGATTTAGATATGGAGGGGATGGTACAAGTGGATCATGTAGGGGAATAAGTGGGATGGTAGGATCTGTTGTTCTGTTGGAGGATATTTCAACTTGCATTTGGACAAGATCTTGACAGGAATGGATGAGAGTGGATGCATGAGGTTCATTATATGGGATTTGGATAATGCTTGGAGGAGGAGATGTGGATGGGATTTGGAGCGATTCGATGGGTGGTGGGATTTTGATGCTTGTGGGAAGTGGAAGGATTTTAAGAAATTTGATGGATGGTATGGGGATGGTAGCTTTGGGAGGTGGAGGTGATATTATAGATGGAGAAGCTTCATCACTGACTACTTCACATGGTTGGATTAGATGACATGGCTTATCGACTATTGGAGGTGGCTTATCTTGTATTTCCTCTAGGAGATTCCTTGGAGACTCGTGTGTCGGAGGTGGAGGTGGTGTATTGATAGGAATAGCTGGTGTGATGAGGGTGGAAGATTGGAAGCTTGGTTGATTGGGTGATGGAGGAGAAGTTGGGATATTAGATGGCATGACTAGATAGTTTGGAATAACTCTTGGATTTTGGGGGATGGTTGGTGGAAGGCCTCTAAGGCTTTCAATATACCCGTCATAGTCAACAAGATTTTCATCATCATTGGAATAGGAGGTGGTGGAAGAAAGGACAATATGACCAAACACATCATGATAGGTTGGTACTTCATGCTTTGACGATGAGTTTGATGGGGTTGGGGTCTTGC
Source organism: Cupressus sempervirens (assembly GCA_028749045.1). NCBI lineage: Eukaryota > Viridiplantae > Streptophyta > Pinopsida > Cupressales > Cupressaceae > Cupressus > Cupressus sempervirens. The sequence goes on along the minus strand of CM053786.1, from coordinate 713,655,921 downwards.
ATATGGATGAACACAGAAGCTCATGGTCAAATTTGGATTAAGCTCAGATTTTGGATTGGGTGATGAAGGATTTCCTAGGGAGAGTCAAAGCTATATGACAAACCTAAGGAGGATTGGCTAGAGATTTTTGGCTTTCTTGTGAATGGAAGACTTCAAGGGCATGCTGTCAAAAAGTGAGACTTTTTCTTTCCTATATGCTGGATTGGTGGAGATTGTGTCAACTTAAGGATAGACTAATGATCCTATGGGCATGACACAAGATTGACCACTTGTGGATCCCAACCTTTAGCTCAAGGTGATGAGGGATAACAAGTGACAAAGCTAGATTACCCTAGACAAAGCTCTGTCAAAGGGATAACCTTGGTGAGGCTGGTAGATTGGTCGGATTGATTGGATAGCAAATTCTAGCAGAATGACAACAACTCTCTAAAGGCTTGGGTGTGATTTTGGATTGGGTTGCTAGCTGGCTGTGGGGGATGATTTGGAGAGACTTTGGATTTGGGATTGTTCTAAAGCAAAGAACTGGATAGATTCATTTGCGGCGGGGGAGCTTGGATGATATTCTGATGAGGCAGTGACTACGCTAAGTATGCCTTGAGTTGGGATATTTTTTCTTTTCTGGGATTTTGACAAAAGTTGGCAAACATTCATTCAAAAGCTATGAACAAACAAGCAGACAAAATTTTGAAGCAAGCACGTCAAAAACACCAACATCCTAGGAAGCTTTCTACAAGGATGAAATTTTTTATAGCTAGGGAGTCCTCGATATATGCAAGGTACGTGAGGCCCAAATCCATAGATGAAACCAAAAAGATGTCACACAACCGAGAGGAGCGGTAATCCACTTCTCCTCTTTCACTTCTCAAGGGTATAAAGTTCCTTGAGGCTTAGCCCGAGTGACAAAATCTTGATTCCAAGAGAGGTGTCTTTGGATTCACCCCCCGATTTTTATACTCCATCAAAATGCTGGAGTTGAGGTCGTCCCAAGGGGTGATGAAATCCCCAAGCAGGCCTCCTGAAAAGTGTAAAACAAGACCACATACATGATCTTGGGCTTTAAAAGACATGTGTTTATTCCAATTGATGATTTAGATTTTGTAAGCTATGATTGAAGACACTTGTGATTATGGCATACAATGTTCATTCCAATTTGACAGCATCGTCAGCATAATGAAAGTTGAGAGATCGTCAACATAAGAAATGCGAGCGTAATTGAAAATGCGTCCAGACCATGCAATGTTCATTTATTGTTAGGCATTCAAGATTGAGTGTGAGTTTGTTTTAAGCCCAAAACAAAGATGTGTGAAACTCGATTGCCAAGCGCGTGCCCGAAGGCCCTCCACATCAACATTTGTCCAATTTTTATGCCCAAATGAAGTGTGAGTGAGATTAATGCACATTCAAGGAATTTTTTAACTTAGAAAAACCACTAAAGACCCAAGTGAGTGGAGTTTGATCTTTGTGGAGCACTTAACACCCTCTTAGGTAGACCCATCCGCATAGATGGCACTGAGATTGCAACAAATGGTTAAATTCATGGGTGATTAAAGAGGCCGAGTCCAACTACAAACTTACTCAAAGCATCTTTATTAGTTTTTATAACTTAGAAGATTTCAAAAATGTGGATTCTTTGTATGCCCCAAAAGATGATTATTTGATCTATGGCATTCAAGATTGGATTTGTTGCTTTAATCATGCATTCATAAAAAAAAAACTTGATTTTAATCCATGGCACTCAAGAGTGATTTTAGCAACATGCATTCAAAGACAAGTGATTAAACATTAAATTTTTTTCCTTTGAGCATTCAAGATTGAGATTTTGTGTGTTGTTTTAAGAACTTTGAAGTGCTTTGTTTTAACTTTAGATCATTCAAGATTTTTTTGGACTCAAAAATGAAAATGACTCTTTGGACTTTGGCTGTTTTGATGCATGAAAAACCTAAGAAACATTCAAGATTTTTCAACAAGACATTTGTTTGGAACAAATAACAAAGCTTTTAGGACAATTTTTGGCAACCATTTAGGACTCTTAGTTTTCATGAGATTTTTAAAATAAATTTAAAATATTTGCAAATGAGGTTCATTTTATCCTTGATTGATGCTTTGAGTTTGATTTAGATTTTAGTGTGCACTTAGTGTTGATTTTGAACCTTTTGAAATGGAAACTTAAAGTTCTTTTTAAATTCCCAAAAATGAAGTGTTCCTAACTTTGCATGAATGCATCTAAAACCTTGATGTTGCAAGGATGCAAATGATTGGATTAGTTTAGTTTCACTTGTTAAAAGGCTTTTTTTTTTTTGCAAATTTTTAGTTTTTAATGGATTTAAGTTTGATTTAGGGGTTCATTTTAAGCTCTAAAAAGAAGTGTGTATGATTTTGCTTCCTTAAAACAAAAAATGGCCAAGATCTCCCACAAGAATAAGAAGAAGAAGTAGATGGAATAAGAAGAATATAGACAAGAAGAGGAAGAAGAATTCCAAGTGCTCTGTCCACATATAAGCTTGAAAAATCTGCAAACACTATGAGATTGACTATGAGTTCCTTTGTCTTCTTCATGCTCATGTGGACCTACAAAACCAATTTATACAATCCTACCAATCAAAAAAAAGAGCAAAATTAGTCAAAATTAGCAAATGACATACAAAACTTGACTAAAAAAGCTAATGAAGATGACCCATGCGGGGTCCCACGGGGCATGCCAAAATGTATATGAGCAATGTTAGTATGCTAATAGAAACCAAATTTAAATAAAGCTTCTACAAACTAAAAAAAATTCATAAACTTCAAGATAGACTAAGATGAGCTCTCAATTGAGAATATGATCCATTAATGGGCTCTCTCAATGAGAAGCTCTCTTGTTGAGTAGCTTTGTCTAAATAGATAGGATGTATGCTCAAGCTTATGCTTCAAAAAGGGCTTCAAATGGAGTTGGAATTTGGGTGTGAGTGTATGGTTTTGATGTAAAATGGCTTTTCAAAATGGAATTATGACTTTACTTCATGGATTGTGTTAAAATGGCTTGGGAGAGGATTCCTTAAATAGGCAAAGGGCTTGAGGGATCAAGGGTTAAAATGCAAGGATGGGAAAAAGCTTATGGAAGGCTCAGATTGCATGAGAGGAGAGCACATGGATTTTGCTTTCTTATAGCCAATCAGGGAGTGACACATGTCAAGGGTGAGAGGATGGAGGAAAGGGGAAGGATGAGTCAAAAAAGGAGGCTCAAGGGATAAAATCTTCATAAAGACCCTCATAATGACTTGTAAGAGCAATAAAAGGGCTTGGAAGAGTCATTTATGGCCTAGTGGGCTTCATAAAGTTTTATGGTTGAGATATTTTGAGGGAGATGAGAGCAATTTTGACTTGGGCTTTATTAGGAGGGTTTTAAGCTTGCTTAGGCTTGTGCAAATGATTAGAGGATGGATTAGGATGGTTTAGGATTAGCTTAGGGATAGGCAAGTGGATGACATTTAATGAGGGTGGGTGAAGGAGGAGATATTTGTTAACTTTGGCTTGGGTTAGTAAGTCTTAACCCATTTTTATGGAATGTGACAAGGTTAGGAGGGGATTAGGATTAGGTTTAAAGACATCTTCTAGAAGAGTCTAGACTTTGGTTGAGGATAAAGACTTTCTAGAATAGTCTAGAATTTCCTAGGATGAGGATGAAGACTTTCTAGAAGAGTCTAGAACTTCTTAGGATGAGGATAAATTAGATTTTAAGAAATAAATAAAGTTTTATTTATTTCAAGGGTTTGGGTTGAGGAGATATTTATTAAAACTTTTTTAATAAACATGAGGATTAATATTTAATCTTAATTAAATATTTTGAGTTGGGATTAGGGGTAGGAAATGATGGGATTAGCCTTTAATTAAAATTAAAGAAGGATTAGAAGATTTTGGAAGAGGTTAGTGGTCTTAAGGAAATTGGCCAAGTTTTGGGCAAAAAATAAATTTTTTATTTATTTTGGGTTTTTTTGTCAATTTATTAATTAAATAATTAATAAATAAGGAAATAATGTTTAAATAAGATTTAAATATTTTTGGGAGGGATTCCTTAATTAAATATTTTTAATTAAGATAAAAGGATTTAATGGCATAAAAATAAATAAATAAATAAATTAATTAATTAATTAATTAATTAATGATGATGTCATCGGGAATTTTTCAAAAAATAAAAATACTTTATTTTCTAAAGGTTTTTAGGTGTCTACAATAGGATATTTAACTTTACTAGAAAGTTTGAGTTCATATGTGGATTTAGGAATACCTCTAGTGAGATGCTGAGGTAGCTATTTTCTAGATGTCTAGGAACATCCTTGGTAAGTGATTGGTGTGGTGTGAGGGACTCGGATGGAAGTGGACCCATAGCTTCAATTTTTGGTTGTTCATCACTACTTTGATCGAAAGTTTCACCTACTTCTTAATTAATAGTTTCAAAGGGTTCCCCTTCTTTAGAGATGTCCAAGTTACCCACAACTTTAAGGATCTGAACATCCACATCTTTAGAGGTGTTATCCACATCTTTAGAGATATCTAAGCTACTTACAGCTTTAGAGATGTGAACATCCACATCTTCAAAGATGTGATCATCATAGTCTAGAGTCTGAATTTCCTTCTAGTGCTCCCCCTGAAGTTCAGGCTCAAAGGAAAAATACATCAAGTCTTCATGAAAAACTACATCCAACATAATAAATATTCATTGGGTTGGAAGATGATAACATTGGTACCCCTTTTGATAAGTAGCATATCCTAGAAAGATACATTGCAGCGCTCGAGGAGATAACTTGTTGTGATGATGCTTATGGGGGTGTACAAAAGCTAAACAACCAAAGATGTGAGGAGGTAAATTTGGGACAGCTGGAGCAACAACCACCTTAGTGATAGCCTAGGATGGTGTCTGGAAATCAATAGTGCTAGAGGGTACCTAGTTGATCAAATATGTTGCAGATGTAAGCATTTCACCCCAATAGGCTAATGGCATATGGGCTTCTATCAGAGAACCACACACAATCTCAAAGAAGTGACAATTTTCCTCTTGGCTATCCCATTCTACTGAGATGTATTAGAATAAGTAGTTTGATGAATAGTTCTATATGCTTCCAGATACTATTGAAGTTCAGAAATCAAAATATTTGCCTCCGTTGTCACTACGAAGAACTTCAACTTGTGCATTGTACTGAGTACAAATCATGTTATAAATTTTTTGAAAATAACAAGTTCACATCACTTTTAGACTTCATTAAGCATACCCAAGTCATCCTAGTACAATCATCAATAAAAGTAACAAACTAATGTGATCCACCCTAGGTAGTGACTTTGGACAGATCCCAAACATCAGAATGTATGATCATAAATGGAACTAGACCTTTATTCAAAGTTAATGGAAAAGAAGCATGATGGCTTTTTGCAAGTTCACAAACTCCACACCAGAAGCTAGAAACATCAAATTTTGCACATAAACTAGGAAATAATTTCTTCAGGTAACCAAAGGAAGCATGTCCTAGATGTCAATGCCATAACTAGATTTCAGATTTCTACTTGTACCCCTCAGAGCCATCCATCACAAGAGCTTGATGCAACTTTTCCAAACTCTTTGACACCAAGTCCAAGTAATACAGCTTCCCTCACCTAACACCACAACAAATTGTTTTCCTTGTTTGGATGTCCTTAAACACACAAAAATTGGGCCAAAAAATTACCACGCAAAGTAGTGGTGACTTAGGAAATTGACAACAAATTGTAATCCAAAGACAGAACCACTAAAATAGAATCTATATTCAAAGTATCAGTGAGAGGTAAGGATCCTTCTCCAATAACTGGGGTTAGAGAGCCATTTGCAGTGGAAACAAATTTTTCTGAGGATGGTTTAAGGGATGAGACCTATCTAGAATCAAATGTAATATGATCTGTACCACCAGAATCAATTATTCATTCAATATTAGAAACAAGTGTAGACCTATTTAAAGACTTGCCACCATTACCTATTATTGTTGCTAATGTTGAGATTTGTCTAGCAACATTATCCTCTGTCTTTGTTTCAACAAATAATGCACTAGATGTCTTCTTGGAATTCTTCTTCCATGAATCGTGGCTACGATCCCACTATTCTATATACCTAACAAGTTCAAAATAGTGACTTTTGGTATGACTAGTTTGATTGCAATTGGTGCATTTGTAGGTGGATCTATTAGCACCAGTAGTGATCTTAAGCAAGTTTTGAGGAGGCCCATTCTGAATAGATCAATTTTGAGTCACCATTGCTAAAGCTTCAGTCTTTTCTCGTTCTCCAATCATTGTTGTGTGTCAAATATATTCACGATAGATGAATACATAACATGCTTCTAATTTAGGAATAGGATCCTTTCTCAAAATTTCACCATGAACTTGTTCTAAGGCACCATTTAATCCAGCAAGAAAAATATGTACCCTTTGTCACTGAACTAATTTTTGGTAAGATTCAACATCATTCTCACTTTCCATGATCACTTTATCATGATGATCCAACTCACCAAAAATCTCGATTAATTCTTCATAGTATACAGAGAATGTTCTACCATTTTGTTTGCCAAAGAAAGCCCTCTAATTCAAGAAAAACATTTGCAATTCATCTACTCCATCATAAAAAGCCTTAGAAAGAGCTTTACAAATATCTCGAGTAGTGGGTAAGCGAATGTATCACTTCATAATTTTGGAGACATAGATATCAACAACCATCTTTTGACCTTTTGATTGTTTGCATACCACTTCTCATATCCATCATCCTTCTTGATAGGTGGTTATGAGTTACAATGAATGAAAGAGAGTTTCTCCTTCTTAGCAATATGCATGTCCATGATTTGAGACCACAAATCATAGTTTGTTTCATCGAGTGTAATCCTTGCCTTGAATGATGAACCTTCAGATTGAATAATAATGGGAGCAAATTTGCTCTCAAATACTTTTGAATCTAAATCAGCCATCAATGGAGGGATAAAAATGATTCAAGTTTCAAAGCTCTGATACCAACCTGAAAAACAAAAATCAAGAAGAATATTTTCCATTCATGTATTTACATAAAACTGTATAAGTACATATATAGTTGTGTGAAAAATATATAAAGCTATAGGAAAGGAAATAGCTACAAGAAAAAAAGGAAAGAATAGTTTAGGAAAAAATCGATTCAATATTACTAACAATCAATATTGCAACAAAATATAGGATGGTAAGTGAGGAACACTAACTATTTCATAAAATGTTTCAATGAAATGGGAGATTGTAGATAGAAAGGATAGTAAGTGTTGAGCTTAAAGCCAATTCCTCATTGATAAAAGAAAAAACATGGAGAACCATAACCACTACATTAAACTATTCAACCATGTCCCTTGTCGATCATGGGTTAAATTAGCAAATATGTGTGCAAGAAAGAAGTGTGGTGGTTGCTTGACAAAAGCCTTCAAAGGAACATCCATTAAAAATTATGGTATAATGGCTTTTCAAGTTGTGAGAAATGGGAAGCACAGAAAAAGTCATTTAAATTGTTTATCAGAATGGCTCATTATATCATGATGATGTGGAAGTTTTCTAAATACAAATTATTGGCAAAGCTAAGGATATTTAAAGCAAACATAATTGGCGAGGTACAAAATTTGAACACATAATCAGTGTTTAGCTTGACAATATACCTACAAATTGTGTTGGGTCTATGTTTATAAGTCTTAGAAACTTTCAAAGTAGATGAAAAGTGGAATCATTAAGGATTCACATCAACTATTTGATAGAATACCCAAGTATATAGAATGTGGTGGAAGTGTGTGTATGTCATTGAATATTAGGTATTTTTTTGAAGAATGTAAGAAAATGTAATTGATAGTGATAAAAAGGAGCAGATTTAGTAGAAAATCTATAGAAAATATTCACTTTGACAACACGATAGTAAATAGAAATAAAGCATTGGCCTAAAACATAGTAAATTACACACACACACACACACACACACACACACACACACACACACACACACACACATGCATATATATATATATATATATATATATATATATAGTATTCAACATTAACATAAAGATGAAAAGACCATGGTTATTAGCATAGAAAGGACTATCTTTACATAGATAGACATCCACATATACCATAAAGTTAGGATGTTTGAGGATTATGGAATAGAGTATTTTATCTATCAAACTATTAATAATTCCAATTCCAACCAAGAGTAACTCCTACTTCTTATGGATTTTTCATCTATGAAATCTTGTATTATTATGAGTACAAGTTTGAAATAGTTGATGAATAAACCAATGAATCTGTAAAGCACAATGCAAGAACAATGCCTCTTTCAACATGCCATAAATGTAATTCTAGACAATTAACTACAAAAGAAGTTATAAAATCACATATTTAATCATGCAATATAAAAATTTGTAGAAGCCAGCTTAACAACTATACCTTGTATTGGTAATGGAAGAAACACTTTATTTTTTAGTGAATCCTGGGCTACTAGTGTCGCATTCCAAGAAATGAATATTAACCAAGACTTACAGAATTGGCTCTAATCTATTATAGGTATCAAAGTAGAAAATACCTTGCTTGGAGGAATAGAAAGGTTCTATGGATCGACTTAGAAAACCTATGGTTGAGATAAAGGGAGGCAAAGGGAGTCAAGGAGAATTGTTGGCATTAGAAGGGAGGAAGTGTGTACTCTGAAAAGCTAGTTTCCTAGCCCTTCTCTACTAAACGTTATTTAGGAAGAAAAATGGACTTGGAAACATAACAAAAATGGTCTCTTCTTTGTCAAGTCTACTTACACTATGATAGAATAGGTGGGAGAATATTCTAATTTCTAAAAGAAGTTTGGGTTGCTGCCCCCAAAAATTAACTGCTTTTGGTGGGTAGTTGCTCATGAGAAAATCTTAACTTTAGATAATCTCAACAAAAGAGGTTTCAAATTTGCTAATATATGTGTTTTATGTGAGAATTTCACTGAAACTATTGACCATTTATTTATTCAGTGTCGCTTTACTAGAGATCTATGGAGTCTTGTGTTTTAGGAAACAAGAATTAATATAGTGACAATGAGATCGATCAATCTTCTAATACCTTAATGCAGCAAAGCTTCTAAACTCCACCCTATCCTTAAAAACCTATGGCCTCTTATTCCCCCCATTATTGCCTAATCTATATGGAAGGAAAGAAACAATAGAATGTTCAAAGAAGAGAAAAAGAAAATCCCTCCTATTTTCTATATTAGTAAGAGAATTATCAGGGAGAGAAACAATAATTGTCTGCTTCCCTAAAGGGTTGTTATATCCTAGACTGATAAGAATCAAACAAAATTGGAATGTCACACAAAGCTTGGTCAATTTAAACTAGAACAATATTTGGAAAATAAAGTAGTATAAAAGGATTCCTCCTTAATAAAATTGGATAGTGCAACATGGATGATTGTTATAAAAGAAATTTGGGCATATCAGAAGCAGGTGGTATCATAAGAAACAATAATGGTATTATTCTCATGGGATATTCTATGAACATTAGAGTTAATTCTAACAATTTTACTGAGGGAGTTGCTATGTGGTATGGAGTTAAACTCTTACAGGACTATGAAGCTAAAAATATAGAATTAGAAGGAGACTCAAAACTTTTAACTGATATCATTCCTAATAAAACTAAGTACCCATGGTGTATTTAGAGTCTTATGGATGATTGTAAAAGAGATCTCCAGTCCTTCCAAAATGTTATAATATGATATATCTTAAGAGAAGGAAACAAAGCTACTAATTTTAAGGCTAATTGGGGGCTTCTTTTTGCAAATTAGAGATAGGTTTTTGATATTGAATGTCATGAGGAGTTAAAGACTATAGTATTAAATGATCAAAGACACACTCAATTCTAGAAAGATAATGAATGGAAAATATTACTCTTTTTCCATAAATATCAATGTTAAGAAGGAAAAATATTTGGTGTCTTTAGTCAATTTTATAATTTCTCAAAGAAGTGGAATTTAGTTAGAAGGATGAATAAAGTGTTGAGTGAGAAAGTTGGTAGAATTTTTTTTTTCTAAATACCATGTTTTCAAAAAAAATTAATGCTAAATTTAGCGGAGATACCTTTTGCATTTTAATCATGAAAATTTTGTGGAAAAAATCTATAATAAGGAAGACTATGACACATGATATTGTAATAATTTTGAAATCTAAGGAGACCTCAATGAATCATTGAAAGTAAAACACCTATTTATGGAATGAGGAATGTGGTTTAATGCATCATAATGACCCCTATCATTTGAAAGGTCTGAAAGCTATCATTTTTTTTGTCAAGGATTTCTCAATTAATGTGGTAAAAAGTGAAATTTTCTAACACTTCTAATTTTTCTCTTTGCCTCTATACTATCATTAACTATTATTGCTTGGTTTTAGGAGGTGTGAGGAGGATAATTAAAATGTAGAAAGACATTGAAAGTTACTGTAGGTTTAATAACACTCCTTTTGAAGAAGCTCAAGTTTTTTAAAAGGCTTATATTAAGGGGGATCCTCTAAAATATGTCAAACCAAGAAGCTACAAGAATTTTTTGCAGGATGAAGAAATATGGAACTACTTTGTGAAGGCAAGGTTGAGCAATTACATTGCAATGATGAAAAGTCACAACTCCATGCTTTCTACTAAGTTTCCAAATTCTTGGTACAATAGTGAGGTGCCATAGGTAGTGTTAAGTTTTTTGTGACTCCACAACTAATTAGCGAGGTGATGAGATTGAGATGCAAAGGGGATAAGCTGGAGAGGAAAGGGATAGGAGATTATAGAAAATTCAAGAACAAGTTTTTTGAAGGTATTGAATAGCCAATCAGAATTAAGTCTAGTAATCGGTACGATCATACATCTCTCTCCATTGCCCTTTGCAATTGTTTCCCTTTGGGTTATGCATTATTTTACTTTAGAAATATGGTTTACCACTTATCATGGCTACCACTTCCTGCTCCCAAACATGTTAAGACATGGTGAAAAGATAAACATTGCTTTCATTTTATTTTTCGTCTTTAGCCAATAGTATTAAAAATGGAGATAATCGGCTTGTTCACCAGGATTTGATTTGTATCCTCTACCACCATGTGTTTTCCCATCATCTGGGTTTAGGTAAGTGTCTTATTGGTAAAGAGAGCTCTCTAGAAACCCCTAGAAACTCTATGGTTATTGAAGAAATTAAGTTAGATAATGAACTAGAAACCCCTCTTCTTGAGCCTGGAGAATAAGTTAACCCCAACCAAGAATCTAAAAATCCTAAGGGTAAAACCAAAACATTTGAAGAATAATTTATGTTGGAAACCCCAACTAAATGGAAAATGCCACCAAATTGAACCTTGTTGGTATTTCTATGAAAAGTAAAATCCTTAGAGAAGTTATTGAGGTGGATAAATAGGATTCTGAGGATTCTGATAGGGAAGCTTTGGCGACAAGGATTTGAAAGATCAAGGGTACCATATTGAGGCTAGTTTTGGTGAAAGGTGGTCAAAGAGATTGAGTTTTGAAAAGGGCAAGAATTATAAGGAAGATCGTAAAGAGGAAACCCAAGATAAAAATGAAGAGGACAGCTATGATACTGAGGTCAAAGAAACACCTACAAAAGATGAGAATAGTATCATTGAGAAAGAATTCAAAGCCAATGCTGATAGAAAAGACTCAAATGAGGTCAAGAAGTATTCCTAGGAAGCTTATATTGAGGTTGTTTTAGGGATTATTATACCTAGTTAGATAACAAGAGTTGCACCCCAAGTTGGAGTCCCTACCTTGAATAGGAGCAAGAAGTTATCATTTGGCTAGCATTGCACAGAGTAGTAATTGACATTAAGGGATTTGTTTCCATGATTACAAAAAGGCAAGAAATATGATGAATTAGGACAAGAAAAACTATCCAAAAAGGACACATATGGGGTTTTGTTTTAGCTCAATGTGGTGCTATAATAAATAGAGGTGCATCAGTGTATCATATTTTCTAAGAATCTATTAAATAGGGTGTGCATGGTATGTACCATTTAGTATGATGAGAGACTATATTCCATTGATGCTTCAATCTTACTTTCTAAATTTACTATTAGTGTGTTGTAACATTATTTCATAAGTGTATACCATTTATTTGTTACCATCAAATGTAAATTTTAGCTAAGAAAATATAATGCATGGTAGCGGTAACTTCCTTTCCTAATCCGTTAAATCATTAGTTCCTTCCTTTTTGTTTCCTAAACATATAGTTTTTGTAGTTCCTTTTCACTTTATAACCTTGTTTTCTACTCCCACACTTTAAAAAAATAAGGCAGGTAAAATCCCATTGAAAGGGAAGGATTGATGTGGTTGTTCAAATAATTAAAAATAATTTATAAAGCTAGTTGTTATTTGATGCAGATTCTCATTAAACAAAGTCATCATGCACCTAGCATGGTAGAGCACTCACTTAACATATACATTTTCTTTTATTACGTGTCTAAGAATGACCCAATCACCTCTTTGGTCTAAGGAGCATGAATCACCAAACATCATGAGAGGAAATCACCATAAGACATTCTCACTACAAATTCACAAAAGCTAAGAGAGTTTTGTTCTATAAAAAATATCAATAGAAAAATAAATATGACTATTTAGATTTTTCAGAAAAGAAATTCATTGATCATTACAAATTTAGGAATTCATAGGGAAAGGCATTTAATTGAAAATATTGCTAAAAATTTAGAAATTTTTTTTTAAAAAAAATTGGTTAAAGGTAAATCTCAAATTTGATTTTCTTCATAGTAATAATAAATCATATAATATTAAATAAAATTTAATCAAAAGTAATCTAAATAGTCAAAGCTACAAATATGTTTGTAAAAATATCATTTTTCAAATATAGTGTCATTTGACATAGAATTTTTTATTTCTTCTTATTTATTTAAAATTGAGATTTACCTTTAACCAAATATACAATGATATTATTTGGTTACATGCATTAGAGAAATGAAAAACCAAATGAAAAGATTGGTACTCAAGAAAATGAGTGCCATCATTTTTAAATTACACAACTTCCTAGTCTTTTGTTTTTTTTTATTAGTAAATGGCTGAAGCCTTGTATTATATTGAATAAAATAAATTTAATTTATAGAATTCTCTATTCAAGTAGGCACTGGTAGAAAGAATGGAGCAAGAAACCCTCCACCCTTGCCTAGGACCGAAGTCCTATATTATATAGTTTAAAAGGGGCATACCCCAGTTTATATGAAGCTTTATATAGGTAAATACAAAATTTGATGAAGCAAGTAATAACATATAGGCATCCTTTGAAAAGGGACAAAAAACTAGAGAGAGACAAGTTTTCAAACATAATTTAGCAATGATCCTACCATGAAGAATTAATCCATCTACCTTTTGCATGACAAAATACAACTATCGTCCAATATGGGATTAGTACCCATTCAATGTGATCATAAAAATGGGAGTAAAGAGACCAATAAACATACTGAGAGATTCTTCATACAATAAGAATCCTAAATTGTACCAATAGAGTTAATTAGAAGATTTTATAATATGCTTTATGTGAATCTTTCTCTAGAATCTCATCCTGTTACCTAATCATTTTACATTTTATTCTTAGAGTGGATTAGATATTTAGGGTTCTTATCTAGTTCAAATCAAAAGATTCATCAAAATTATATTAACTAAATTTAGTAATTCTAAATGTTCATTGATTCTTCTTATTCTTGTCATATACTTATGAGTTTAAGAGGAGAATAATTAAACAACCTCTCCCCAATTACCAAAGAGATTGCAAACCTAAGAACATCATCTACCAGGTTAAGGATCCTATTTCACTTCCCCTGATTGACAATCCCTCTACCATTGTCCTCACTTCCAGAGTGTTAAAGAGGGAAATAGCAGACTCCATGCTCATAGAGAAACAATAGGCTTTTATAAGAAAGAAGAGTCATAAAAATATTTTGTATTCCAAGCTTTAAATAACAGATGGTAACTCATATTTGTTAAGCATTGATTGATTACTACTCATATGTGTGTGGAATTATTGAGATACTAAAAGAGACTATACGTAATGTTTCATGATTGTTTCTCAGATGTCTAATAAATGTAAGTAGATTTTCTTGCTACGAATGTCTGTCTAATAAAGGTTCATCATATTTCTACTAAATTTTCCTTTGCTCTAATCTTATTATTCTACTTAACTTAATTCTATTCTGCTAAATATATAAAGTCTTCTCCCTCCATCCCATGTTGAGAATGTACCTTCCACCTTTAGTGTGTTCTTGAGATGGCAATTCATAACTTTTGTAATGGCTGCCTCAATTTTATTGAAAAAAGTTACCTTACTAAGTTCTAAATTTTGAAATACTTGTCTATTTCTTTCCTTCCATATTTCCCACATAATGATTGCAGCTGTAATATTCAGTAATTTCTCATAGAAACTTATCCTATTCTTAATTGGCTAACCCTTAAGAAATCCCTCAATATCTTGAGGTAAAGGGGAAGTCCAATTGAATTTATTCTTAATCGAATACCAATAGTCTTGTGCAACAGGGCACTTAAGCAAAATATGCTCCATATCTTTAGATTCATTTTTTCATAGACTGCATCTGTATGGTCCTTCAAATCCCATTTTAGAGAATCTATCAGCTGTAAGAATCTGATTTTGAATTGCTACCCAAAGAAAGATACCAGCCTTAGGTAGGCATGTTGAGTCCCAAAATAGATCCAAGGGCATAGAAATATTATCCCATCTTTGTGACTTAATTATAAGATCATATCCTAGATTAACTTTGTATATTCCATCATTAGATGCTCCCTAGATGAGTTTATATGCTCGATTATTGTGAGTCACACATCCACCCTTAAGGATATTTTCAAGGATAGTTTTATCTATACTTGGAATATTAATATTATCCAAAGATTTCTATACCCAAGTCTCAATCTCATCAATCCTGATAAGTGTTTTGGCATTAGAAACCTGAGGTCCCCAAATATTAGCAATGACATTGATGTTATTTCTAGATATTCTAGAATTAATAATCAGGGGTTGACCATCCCATGAATCATCCCAGAATAATGCCTCATCACCTCTACCTAAATCCCAAGTGAGATATTTGCTAACTAGATCATAAAATTCCAATTTTTTGAACCTCTTGGTGGATTTCTAATTCTAAACAGAGAGAGAGGATCTAATGGATTAAGATATTTATTATAAAGTATTTTTTCCATTTTTTATCTTTTTCCCTATATAAGCATCATACTAGCTTTGCTCCTAATGCCTCATTCTACTAACTGAGATTTTTTATGCCCAATCCTCCTTTATTCTTAGGCCTACATATATTATCCCATTCTATTAGTGCTTGTTTCTTTTTATCTTTTGTTCCACTCCAAATTTTTTTTAAGTTTTCCTTCTAGTTTTTTATTAACATTATTTGGTAGTGAAAGGAAAGATAGAGGATAAGTAGGAATAACTAACAGAACAAATTTAATTTTTGTTAATCTCCTAGCTTTAGTTAGTCATTTCCCTTTCCATGATTCTATTTGTTTTTCTACTCTTTCTAATTTATTTTCCAAACCTTTTTTCTCCTAACTAATTTTTTTAAGTATATCCCTAAATATTTACATTGAAAGTTACTCTTTTTATATCAAATATAATTGCATATATATTCCTCCATGTTCCTTGGTGTGTTTAAAAAGAAAATTTCTTATTTTTCTTCATTGACCACTTGTCCCAACGCTACTAAATAATCCCATATAATTGTTTTAAAAGCTTTGATTTCTTCCTTTGTACTACTTCCTAGAAGAATGGAATCATCAACAAGCTGCTGATGGGCAATGTTTGGAACATTCTTAGTGATATCAATGCCTTTAATTAATACTACACCTTGTGCCTTTTGAATAGCTCTACCAAATGCTTCTGCCTTAATTATAAAAAGAAAAGGTGACGTGGAGTCTCCTTGTCAGATACCCCTTGAAATCTTGGAGAAGCCTTTAGGAGTACCATTAATAAGTAGTGAGATTTTTGGAGTAGATATACAGTTAAAAATTATATTTATCCATTGTTTGGAAAATCCAAACTTTTCTAGGCATTTACATAAAAACCTCCAATCTACTGTGTCATATGCTTTTTGTATATCTAACTACATAAACATACAAGATTCTTTGTTTTTAACTATATAATTTTTGGAAGCAAAGATTTAACCCTATTTGCTATTGCTTTAGAATAAAATTTATATATTGCATTACATGATGCAATGGGGCAAAAATTTGTTGGTGACTTTGTTGCAACTTTTTTTTGGTATTAATGCTAAAAAGGTATGATTAATTTCAATTAAGATTGAGCTCCCATTTATAGTTGCTTCTATTGCTTTCTATAATTCTTCTACTAAGATTTCCCAACATTTTTGGAAGAAAAAGGATTGGAAACCATTAGGCCCTAAAGATTTATCTAGGCTAAGCTTAAAAAGAGCTAATTTGATTTGTTCTTTTGTAAAAGGTTTATTGAGCTCCTTGTTGTCAAACTTTGTGATAACTTTAGGTATATTATTTAGCATAATTTTTTGTTTAGTTAAATTGGATTTGTCATAATTGTTTAATAGATTCTCATAATATGTGATGAAAATTTGAACAATTTCTATTGGATTATCAATAGTACTACCATTATTATCTTTAATTTGAGTAATAGTTTTAAAAGTCTATTATGTATTATACTATTGTGAAAGAATTTTGTGTTTCTGTCTCCTTCTGCTAGCCATTTTTCCCTCAACTTTTGTCTCCAAAAGACTTCTTCTTTTGCTAAAATGTCTTCTTATATGATTAATAGTTCTTTTTCTTCAATGTATTTTTCATTGTCCATGCCATTTTTAATGACTTCATTATTTAATTTTTTAAGATCTTCTTCATTAGTCAGTATGTCTTGGAATATATTATTGAAATGTGTTTTATTCCATTTTTGTTTGTTTTTTTTTAGCATTTTAAGTTTTGATACAAAAAAATTCATCTTTGATCCTATAAAATTGCCTTCATCCCAACATGTTTAATATTCTACATGAATGTTTTATCTAAGAACCACATCTTTTCACATTTTAAGGGATTCCTATTAGATTTTATAGGTTCTATACATCACAAAAGTTCAACTAGTCACGATGAGTGGAGTCACATTGGTTGATGTTATGGAGTGCACACAAATTGTGAATATTTTATTTTATAATAAAGAAAAACCCCATAGTATAATAGATGTATAATAGATGTGTTATAAAACATGAGTATGCATTATTTTTCTGATGTATTAAAAAAAAAGACTTGTAAAAATAAAGGATATAAAATAAAACCCCCGTGAAAGCTAAAAGTATAACATGAAAAAAGAGAGGGCTTTCCACATATTATAATCAAATTAGATTCTAGTAAATTCACCATGTTGAAGCTCTTTTCCTTTGCATTGAGACGGTAGCTTATGACTAGGTCACACATCATGGCTCTTTCATTGGCTTTTACAAGCTAGAAAAAATAAATAAATAAATGATAGGTCTAGAACTCCACTTAATGAAGAATTTTACTAAAAATTGTAGCACTTTTTATAGGAAAAATTTACAATTCTTTCCAATCTTATTTGATAGTCTACAAGATAAGGTTGTTTTGAAGGAAATTCAAGGTTTCACAATCAAAGTGTAGTGGGAATTATGAAATATTGATTACAGGGAGATATACATGGGATTGGAGTGAGGAAGTCATGATGAAGATTTGAGAGACCATGGGAAAATTAAAGGAAAAATGTTAGAATCAAATATCAAAGCTAAAGAAAAATATGGTATTTAGTATAGTTTGCACAATCCACTCAAGGAAAGTTTGAATTAATATGTTTCACACATTTTTTCTTCACAAATCATAAAGGAATTTTCTTTTAGAATACCGCTAATTATAAGGAATG
This sequence comes from Cupressus sempervirens, assembly GCA_028749045.1. NCBI lineage: Eukaryota > Viridiplantae > Streptophyta > Pinopsida > Cupressales > Cupressaceae > Cupressus > Cupressus sempervirens. Next base: position 713,638,004 of record CM053786.1, on the reverse strand, counting down.
TTAATTTTGGTGAAGGTAAATAAAAATCAAAAGATGATATGCAAAGAAATTTTTTGATGTGAGTGTTGCTAGAGAATTTCAAAGAGTACAATTGCTAAGTACAAAGTTGTATGCTACTCTCCTGAGATGGATGGAAAAAATAAGGTTTGCAAGTTGCCTAATTACTTGCTTGAAGTTAAAAATTTAATTACAAATTTTCTAGTGAGTTGTTGGGTGAAAAGTGAATCAATTTAAAACTCAATATATTTCCAATATTTTACAAACACATGTCAGTCTACCTGCTAAAGAAGTTATTTTTTACAAACAATTTTGAGTCTCCTTGCTAAAGGAGTTTTCTATCGACATAAAAAGTGGGATTGATAAAATCTAATCCTACTCAATTACTAGTATGAGCTCCAACCCCATCAACAAGTCCAAAATTGTTCTTTATTAAATTGGGATTTTTCCACTTGTCATGCATGCATGTGAAATGTGGATACATTGACAAGGTACATGTTAGCATAAATTGTTCTATATTAAATTGAGGTTTTCCCATTTGTGATAGATGCATGTGAAATGTGAACATGTTGACAAGGTACACATCATTGTCTATTACCAACAACTTTGATAGCTCTCAAAGATCAATTCTTTGGAGAATTGCTTTAGCAAGAAAAAGAAAAGATCCTTAGGAAAAATAAGTTGAGCCAATCAAAAAATAAGAGTTTTCTAGGGGGATTTCAATAGGAAGTGGTTATGAAACTATAGGATATACCACATATTAGAATATTTTCACCATTATCGACTCTTAAACTATTGTAGATAGACATCCCAAAACTTTAGTCTCTTGCCTTAATGATAGGGAGTAATAATTTTTACATACACATTATTGATAAATTAATGTCTCTTTTAATGGAATCATGTAAATTATTGGATGTATGGGAATACATTAGAGATGTTTCTATAAGATTACTAATCATTATAAAACATACAATTGACTCATTAGTTATACAATGAGATACTGTAAAGATAGATAAAGGAAAGACAAGATAGGACTTAAAAAATTAATGACATGTATATTTAATAGACTGAGATCCATAAATGTTAGCTAGATGCTCATGGCAAAAATAAATTTTAAGTAATATTAGTCATTATATATGGATACGTAGTAGGTGCATCATAATTATGTAGCTATTTCACTATACAATAATTAATATTAATATTGCATATAAAAGGTTTATATAAGATGAATTATAAATAATGTGTGTAATAGATCATTATTTGTCTAAATGGGTAAAGTTTTTGAAAAAGGAGGAAGGGAGAGGGCCTTGAACCCATAGTTACAAATATAGCATTTAAGCCAAGGGCCAATACAACCAAATAGCTAGCCAAAAGACCAGAACCATCAAAGAGATCACTCCCACAAAATAATTAAAAATAGAAACCAACTACCAAAGAAACTAAAACATGTCTTGAGAGAATCGTAACTAATCAGAGATAGCATGAAACTAAAATTATACTAAACAACATGCAATAAAAGAAATCAAGGCAAAATATAGGATTCGATATAAACTATATGCATATAACAGTGTTGTAACAGTAATGAGTCTTAAAAATACTTAAGTACTTAACTTCAAAACATGTAAACGTCTTAAAGATATGTAAGTTTAAAATAATATAAATCATATTAAGCTTAGGACTAATATAAATTTGTATACCTCTGCAAGAGATGATCAAGAAACTAAAATAGGAAAAAAGAAAACTAAGCTTTTTTAATATATTCCATTTTTTCGTAAGTTGGGCAAGCTCCCCATGCCAATCTAAGATATCTCTAGCCTCTTGTTCATGATCCTTCTCATTTCTAGTGGAGTCCACATCCTTGATCTTTTTGTTGATATGAGATTGTTTTGAAGTGAAGAACTTGTAATATAATAACCATTATTTTGTCATTGATGTCAAACTTGCTACTTGTTGATAAGACAACTGCCTAGTTGATTTGATTGCTATCAATTGTCTCATTAATGGAGCACTTTTGATCAAATAAGATAATAAGAGCACCTAGAGGAAAGGCTGAGTTATGGTATGAAAAAGGAGTACAAAGATCAATTAAGATAGTGATGATATAGTGTATTGTTTATCTACTTAAGGCTACAAACGTTGGATATACTGATTAAGTTTAGAAGAAAAAATAAGAAGAATTGAGTTTGCCAAGCTTGATAGAGTTGATAGTAGGTGCTGAGAAAAGTTATTGAAAGTCGAGCAAAAAATTAGTTGGAGCCAACTAAAGTGAAGATTCGGTACATGCTGAGTAAACTTAGTGTAATCCAAGTAAAGTTTAGTTGATGCTGAGCACCAGTAAACTTTAGTGTTTGTCAAGTTATCTAGTCGAAGATGAGTGGAAGAATAGTATGGAATTTGAGTAACAACATATTGATTATGAGTGCTAGTATTCATGTTAAACTATAAATTTGATGAATCTAAGCTAACTATTTTATTTTCTTGAATTGTGTGAAGTGTATGGAAGATAATTATGATGAATTTCTGGCACAAAATTTAAGGTAAACTATTTTGAGATGAATTCAAAGAGGATTGAAGAAGAAGGTTCTAGAGCAACCAAATGGAAAAGTGGGTAGATTCATTGAATCCTACCTAATCCTACCTAACCCTAAAATGGACGATTGAGGTGAAATTAAAAAAGATCTTAAATCTCTATTTATAATGAGATTTGGTTAGAAGGAAGGTTGTCATGTGTGAGAACCTAAGGAAGACAAGGAGTCTAAGGTATTTTCTTCATTCAATGGCTGAACAGAAGAGACTACTCTTGGCAAGCAAAGCAAGAAGGCTTAAGAGTATGAATGCTTGAAGGGTGAACAAGCTCTTAGAGTTGAAGTGTGTGAAAGCCAAGTAGAATGGACGACTAAAATAGAGATCTATAATCTAAAAGTGAGTTTTAATTTCTTATCAGATCAATCCTTATTGTTACTTTCTAATCATTGTATTGGTGTAGAGTAAATCCTTTGGATTAAGGTTGATGTAACAGTCATTTGTAAATCCTTTAACTAGGTGAAATTCCAAGTGAATGATCTAAAGTCATCTAACAAGGCTCACTCCTAACAAGGTGATTGAAATTCTCTAACCAGGTCACATTTAATAGTGTGTATTGTAACCTTTAACAAGGTTGGCCTTTCATAGGGCATCACTTCAGAAGAGTGAGAATTAGTAGCATGTTACTAGTGGTTTTTCCAAAATTGGGTTTCAACATAAAATCCATGTATCAAATGTGTTATTGAATCTATTATGTTTCATGTTTACATTTCTACAAAGATTTTTTGACCTAGGATAGTAACCTACAAAGTTTAAGCATTGTATGATCTAATGGATGCATGCATATAAGGTTTTATGGATATGGTTTCACTAAGCTGTGAAAAGTTTTATATGTACATTTGGACCTTGGATAATTGATTCAACCCCCCACCACCTAGTTATTATAAAAAATTCCAACACTTCTATAGTCTACTCTTACTAGTGACCACCCCTAGAACCATTATTTCTATTATCTACCTCTCTGTATTACAAATAGATTCAACAAAAACCCCCAACTCTAGTTTAGTGTTTAGTGATGGTATATTTGTACATTTTGATAGAAAAAGTACAAAGCTATGTCACCTTTAAGGTTGACTTATTAGAATAGCTGAATTTGAGTATTTCTATCAAAAAATCAAATTTTTTCAAGCATATGATCTAGGTAAATTCATTCTAGCTAAGTTATATATAGTCTCACACTTTTCCAATTGGAAATGTCTATTGAATACATGTTTTATACTAGCTTGTGTTCAATTAGTAAATCAATAAATTTCTTTAAAAAAACTGGCATTTCAATAACTCTTACTCTTTTTAATGATTTTTTTAAAATAGCATATAAGCACCATTCTATAGAGTTCAAAGTTAAGAATATTCTCATATAGGGTTTATAGTATTTTACTTAAATATAGTATGTTGTAATTAAAAAATGCTACACATACATATTTTAACACTCGAGAAGATGTTGATTTTGAGAAAGAAAAAAATAGTAAATCTCATCAAAAATAAATAAAAGAATATGACTTTCTATGAATAGAGGAGAGAGTCCTCTTCTAAAATGCATAATTTTTCTTTTGGGTTGAATATATTTGTTTTGAAAAATGTGGTGGGAGATGAAAACTATTGATTTTAGGTAAGTTGCAATTTGAATTGTTATAAAAGAGAAATATAGGTCAAAAGATATTTTTTATTTTTCATTGATCTAGCTATATATGTCATCTATAACATAAGCTATGATCAAAGGGAAAAAGGTTTATCTCCATATAGTTTTGTGGTGGGAACTAGACCCCTCATTTTCAACATTTTTCAGCATCTAAAAAATAAACCTTAAAAATTAGGATAGTATATCAATTCTTGTTCCAAATAATTATTAAAAATAATAATCCCAAACTTTACCCATTTGTACACATTTCATTAATTTGCTTGATTTTGAAATTCTAAATAATAATATTAGTTTAATGCCATTTAAGCTGAATAGTTACACCTTTTTTAGTCTTTTCCTTTATAAAAGGGTGACATGGGTTTGTGTTAAATCCAAGGATTCCATTTTTATTTGAAGAGCATCAACTCTACTTGAAAGATTACTTTCAAGCTCCATAACCCTATTGAGGAGGGAATCCCTTTCCATGTTTTTGTCCCACTCTTCTCCATTATGACCTTTGTCATCTTCATTTTTTTCATTATCTTGAATAGGATCAGTTTGGTTCTCAATAATTGCCTCCTATTGAAATATTTACATGTCCTCATCTTCCCCATCATAGCTAACACTATCTTCCTCTTTATGGTCTGCATCCTTTGTGTCCTCATCATCAGTCTTCTCTTCTACTTCAGCCTTTGCCTCAAGGAATTTGTATTCCTTGAAACCCATAGATGTGTCCTTATCACCATTCTATTGATTTTGCGATTTCTTCCTTTAGATTATTTGTATCTTCTTTCCATTGAAGTAGCCTCTTGTTGTCCTATTTTCCCAAAGGTAATTTTTTCTTTACTCTCTTCATCCCCCATGTCATTTTTGTCAACATCAATGATGTCTTTATCAGTCCTACTCTTTTAAGGGGTGGTGCCTTGGCTTATTTGGGAAGAATTCTTCCTTTTTTAAGGGGTTTTGAGTAGAAGATCTTCTTCAAGGGGATTTTTAGGGTTACTAGATGGTAGAGACTAGTCAGGACTAGATTTTTTTCGATCCTAGGGTTAGGTTTTTCTTTGCTAGGGCTCGCAATAGGGGACAATTTTATTTCCTTAATTCTTATAGCTGAGTTGATCCCAACTCACTCATTCCCATGGATCAAGGTCCTACTAAAAATTGGGTGATGAGAAAATACATGTTGGTCTAAAACCAAAAATAATCCCTAATGAAGAGGAGCATTATCTCCATTTTCTATGCTACCCTTCAAGGAGGGAACTTGAAAGAAAAGAACATGTGTTTTCTCTTCATGGAATAAGAATTTAAATAAACATAAGTGATAATCATGGTAATGGTCAAACCTATCTTTGCAAGTAAAATATTTCATAATGTAGAGGAAGATAATAGCAAAAGGAGGGGGGAAAGAAAGTATGTCATACCCATTTGTCACATTTATGCATTTTGCCTTCTCATTATTGCCAAAGAATTTTGTCATATAGTTGTTGTACTTGCCCTAGATTTCCTTTTGACTCGATGACCTTCACATCTCAAACTAATGGCCTCCACAATTAGCTCTAGCATAACTGTAAACTCAATGCTACCAATAGTCACCATGCCCTTATGCCAAGAGTTGGAAAACCTTGAAGAAAGTTCTTCATTGAAGCCCCTCATGGCTTCAATGAAACTAGTTAGCTCCACATTCTAAAGTACTTCCATATCTATTGGATTTGTTTCAATTCTGTATTGTCCCTTGGTTCAACTTTTTTCAATGGCCCTCCCATAATTTTAACTTTATCCAACTCCTAGAGCACTTCCTAAATAGCTTGATTATCTTCCACAGTAATGGCATTTTGAGAAACTTCAGAACTTCGTATACTTTCCACAGATGGATTTATTTTTCTACATACAAAGAATGGGGAAATTTTGAGAATAGTGAAGTCTCTCAATTATTTTAGCCTAAAAAACTCATGATTGAAATAATGTCGTAATAAATCCTTTCTTGTTAATTAAAGATCCTCAATTTTAGTAGATCTAGTATGACTCTCACTAGCATTTTTGGCACATTTGGCAAGTAATGAATAATTTGTAATGTTTCATAATTCTTCATACTTTTTTCCTTCCTTATATCTATGAAATCCTCCTCATATCTTGTCATCAAAAGAAAGGCTAGAGCAAGCTTTAATGATGTCATTAAATTTGAAGTTTTGAATGTTTATATTGGCCACCAAAATAACTTTAGATATTCTACTATAATTAAAATTTCTTCTCCTCTTTCTAGTAATAACTTTCTCAAATTTAGATCATTTTCATTCCCTATCAATAGTTGAAACTTTCATCATAGTGATGTCCTTTTGAATTTTAAAGTTACCTTGAGCCAAAAGAAATAATATTTTAGTGATATTTAGAATGAAGTAATAAGAACTCACTTCTTTGATTGGAACCTTAAACATTTCCATTTTTATCATTAATTATAATAATTTTGAGTTGTTTTTGGAAATTAACTGCATTAATTAGTTTCCTTTTTGGGCAACCCAAACCCTAGTTACCAAGGAAGTCTATAGTATTATTCCCTTCTCTTTGAGTACATTTGATCTTGACTTCAATAAATATAGATAACCTGCATTTGTAGTCTTCCATCAAACTAAGAATTCTCCAAAGACTTTTAGCTCTATTAGAGAGGATATCAACTATAAGTTTTGGGTCAGCTTCCAAAATGATTTTTTTATTCCTTAGCTCCCAAAGGGACTTGATACCCTATCACATTGCCAACCCTTCAACATAGATATTAGAATTGATGACAATATCTTTTGCAAAACCTTGAAACATTTCTCCTATTGAGATGTTATTGAAAAGATCATTGTTAAAAGATATTATTGAAAGAAGGAGATTGTTGAAGAAGACTATGTGTTTCAATCATTGTTTTGTCACTAATGTCAAACCTGCTTTTTCCTACTAAGACAACTACTTATAAGATTCAAGTACTATCACTTAGTTGATTGATGAAGAGGATTTGATCAATAAGATGTAACAAAAGAACCTAGAGGAAAGATTAAGTTATGATTATGTAATGAAGTACAAGGATCAGTTAAGATGGTGATGACATTATGTATTGATAATCTACTTAGGGTTACAAATGTTGGCTACACTAAGAAAGTTTAGAAGAAAAAGTTACACAAAGTTTGTCTACCAAACTTGATTGAGTGGAAGGTAGGTGTCGAGCAAAGGTAGTGCAAGCCAAGTAGAAAGTCAGTTGGAGCCGAGTGAAAGAAAATTCTAGTGGATGTCGAGCATTAGTAAACTTTAGTTGATATTGAATGATTTTATAGGTTGATGTCAAGTAACATAGTATGTGTCGAGCATCAGAAGGTTGATAATGCTGAGTTATTGCATTATTTTGAAGATCAAAGATTCACTGAATCTGAGCCGACAAGTTTGTTTTCTTGAATTTTGTGAATTGGGTGGAAGATAAGGATGGTGAACTAGTGGCACAGAATTTGAGGTAAACCATTTTTAGGCAAATTCAAATTGGATTCTAGGAGAAGTTTCTAGAAGAGATATGAGATATCCTACTTAATCCATCTAAACCCTAATTTGGACAATGGAGAATGAGCGAAAAATATCTGAATTTCTTATTTATAGGAATGTCTGGTCATGAAGCAAAGTTGTGATGTGTGAAAACCTAAGGAATAGAAGGAGGTAAGGGTTTTTCTTCATCAAGTAACCTAAAAGAAGAGTATGTAATGGCATGTTAAGCAAGAAGGCTTAAGGAGATGAATGTGTGAAGGGTAAACAAGCTATCAGAATTGAGGACTAAATAGAGATCTGTAATCTACAAGAAAAGTTGTAAGTTCAAAGCTCTACTATTACTCTTTAGCAATTGTATTAGTCTAGGGTAAATCCTTTGGATTAAGGTTGACCTAATAGTCATTCGTAAATCCTTTAACCAGGTCATATTCCAAGTGAATGGCCTAAAGTCCTCTAACAAGGCTCACTTCTAATAGGGTGATTGAAATCCTTTAATAGTGTGTATTGTAACCTTTAACAGGGTTGGCCTTTCATAGGGTATCACTTTAGAAGAGTGAAAAAGAGTAGCATGTTACTAGTGGTTTTTCCCAAATTAGGTTTTCACATAAATCATTTTGTCAAGTGTGTTGATGAATCTACTATATTTCATGCTTTACATTTTTGCAAGTTGATTTGATAGTAACCTACAAGTTTTTAAGTGATTGCATAATCTTATGGATGCATGCATGAGTATAAATTTTTTATGGGTTCACTAAGTTGTGAAAAGTTGTATTTGTACATCTAGACCTTGGATAACTGATTCATCCCTCCCCCCCTCCGTTATTCTAAAGTATTCCAACATTCTCCTATGTTATTCCTAACCAAACATCCTATATTGGATATGTCTAGGTTACCTTTTGAGAATCCATCCACATTACATTTCCACCAATTTAGGTATTGATTTGCTCCATATATTCAACCAAATTAGATTTGTGAGGTTCTGATTGATATGCCAATTTTATCTGATTTTGGTTTCACAAAGGGAGGGGAAATTAGTGCATTTAGGGAAAGAAGCAACATTGACACTATCTATGACTAATCTCTTAAACATGTGAAAAAAATCAATAGTAGATTTACTCTCCTCCCTAAATGTTCTATTATTCCTTTCCTTCCATAGTTTCCAAGCAATTGTAGTGAGGATTTAAAGCCAAATATTTAACATAGTAGGATGTGAAAAAGGAGAGTAGGATGAAGTGAAAAAAAAATCCTTAATGAATTTAGGCATAACCCATTTGGATTGAACAGATTAAAACAAAACACTCTATAGGTCAAAGGATAAGGGGAATTTCAAAAAAGGTGGTCTATATTTTCTTCTTCATTTTCACATAAAATAGATCTATTAGGTTGGTAGAACCCCCATTAGAGAGGTTGTCAAGGGTGAGAATTTCTTCATGGATCAAAACCCACTAGAAGTAATTGATTTTAGGGAGGATCTTAGGAATCTAGTTAAGATTCCACTTAGGGTCCCTTTCTTCATGTAAAATTTGGGAGTGGTAGGTTGTTTTAATAGAGGAGCCATTACCAGAATACCTCCAAATGCATATGTCTTCAAAGGTGGAAATGAAGAGCTGGGGACTATAAAGTAGGATAATCAATTCATCAACTTCTAATTTACTAACATTAGATACTATCCTCATTTCCTTATGTCACTCCCAAAGATTTATTAGTTTCATCCAACTAGTTCTTCCATCTTCCTAAATCAAATAGTCTCCAACTTTCTCTCCTAAAGTTCTTTTTAACAAGTCTTGCATCGGGCTATTAATAAAGACATTCTTTAATTGTCTATATTTTTTCCACATCTCTCACTAGAAAAGGGAATTGGTACCATTACCTATGATTTTTCTACTTCCCTTTCTTAGGATATTTTTAGTTTTGTTTATATCTTTCTAGAGGAAGGAGCAACTAGTAACATTGTTTTTCTCCAAGATAGAACTAGTAGGGGATCAGGGCATATACATGGCCTACAATATTTTATCCCATTATTTGTTTCCCATTAGTAAAATACCAATGTATCTTACAAATGAGGGCTCTATTCATTTTCTTGAGTTATTATTATGACACCACCTTGAGATAGGGGTTTACAAACCATTTCCCATTTAACCAAAGACATTTTTCTTTTGTCCTCAATACCAATATACAAAAAAATTTATTTGTATTTATTTCAAGGATTCAAAAACTTTGATTGGCATAACTTCCATAGGCATAAAGTACACAAGGATGCTTTGGAGGCAGACCTTAAGGAGTTTAAGTTTTCTCCCTTGATTGAGTAGTTTTCCTTTTCGACCAGAAAGTTTTTTTTCTAGAATCTCTCAACAATATTGTTCCAAAAGGGTAAGGAAGTATTATTATGACCAAAATGGAGACCAAGGTAGATGCCTAGAATAGAGTATATGTGACAATTCAAGATACTTGATATCTCAGCTTGCAAAGAAATATTGGTATTAAAAGAAATAGATTGTAACTTTTTTAAGATTAATTTTCTATCCTGAAAGAGTAGCATATTCATTTAGAAGAGTCTTCCACCTTTTAGCTTCCCTCTTCTGGGCTACCCCAACCATGACAGTGTCATCCACAAATTGTTGGTAAGCAGAGGAGGGAAGGGTAGGAACATCTTTAATATATTTGAGAGCTTGTCCATCATTGAGTGTTGAAAGAATCCTACCAAAAACCTCAACCAAAAATAAAAATATAGGTGGATAAGGGGTCCCCTTGTCTTAGGCCTATACCCACAGAAAAGAACCCAATAGGAGCCTCATTGACCAGAACATCATACATTTTGGTTTTTCTTAGAAATATTAATCCTCCCTTGGATGTATTGAATTTTGGATATTTCAAGGATCCATAGATGTAGCTTGTCCTCTTGTACACATCCGAAGGACATGTCATTTACTTGTCCTCTAGTCCACATGTGAGGACAACTCATTCTATAATTCATTTTATAAAGGAAATTAGTTTGTCCTCCTTCAGATGATCTTGACACTCTACACACACTTATTATGAATGTGGCATTCATATAAATTGGAGTTACACATGCAACTCCTTTCTTGTCTCCATAAAAGAGATGTTTCTTTTGCATTCTTCTTTACACATCACATTGATGTTATTGTAATGAGCCATTTTTCTCCACCTCTCTCTCTCTCTCTCTCTCTCTCTCTCTCTCTCTCTCTCTCTCTCTCTCTCTCTCTCTCTAGGATTTTTCCTTCATTTGTAATAATCACAATGAATTTTCTTGGCTTTCCCCTTTTAAATCCTCTGTCTCCTTATTGCTCCACTTTAGTGTATGCTCTTGGAAGTTGTTTATTTCATGGTAACATTTCTTCTCACTCAACTAACTTGGATTGATTTCATTTTCCTTGCTCTCATTTTCTTTTCTTACATGGCAACAAATCTTGGTTACTAATCCTTGTTTTGAGTTTTAGTGTTGAAGGTTGTCATTCATTGGAGCTCACCTTATTTGGAGACATTTTTTTTTAGAGAATATATTTTTTGTGGCTTTAGCTCATTCTAACTCTTTGTGTGTGCAAATTTTATTGTTTTATCTATTATTTTAGATGTAACCCCCTTTGGAAGGCTTCCTACTAGAGGTTTATCTTCTTTCTTTCTTTTTTCCTCTCTTTTTGGAAGGCTAGCCACCAAAACTAGAGGAACTTAGATCTACTATGGCAGGTGTTTTGTCACAAAATATATTCTCGTTATTATACTAACAATTTCTATTGCAAGTTTCAAAATATTACTCTATTACTAACCTCTAACCTTACAGATTACCAGTTCATATCTATAAAATATCTTTATCAAATTTTCTTATCTACTTTCGGAAGAGTTAATGATGCAGGAGCATCCAGAGGTATAAGGGCAATCTTGTGTCAGCCAAAAAAAAAATGTACTTAGACTTAGTTTCTGTTTCATGTCTTTACATTTTTGGATACCCATTTGGGTCAAATAAAGGTTCCAACTCTCACAGTTCCACTATCAATGTGTTTGAAAATCCCAAAAAAATAGGAGCATGCAATTTGACCATCATTTTGGTAACCTAGAATATGTGAATTGGCCAGATAAATGTAATTGTGATTTAGAGCATTCCAGAAAAAGAATTAGGTCAAAAGGCCCCACGGTTTGAAAGTTATTGCTATTTTTCGGGTCTTGGAGACCTCCTAAGAATGCTTCAAAGTCAAGTTTGGGGAATTAAATGACCTCGAAAAGGGTCAAAAAATAGGGGACGAGTGAACCTTGTCCAAACGACTATAGAGGGCTTTGAGAGCTTTCCAAAAATGTAAACGGTTCGTCAATCGGAGCTACGGTTCAAAAGTTATGCATCTCGAAAGTTCGGCTACCATTTCTGGATTCTTCTAGATTTGCACCGACATCTAACGCAGCTTCTAGAACCTTCTATTTTGTCGGTGGATGCCTACTAGCACTTTCTAGAATGTACTCCTAGTCCTCAACCCTTCGGGGTCTATTTAAGGAGATTTTTGGCATTGTAAAAGGCAGTTCAGAGTGGAGTTTGAGAGGAGGTGCTAAAAAGAGAAATTTTCTCCAGATTTATGCTATTGTAAGCCCTTAGGGCATGTTTAGAAGTTTATTTTCTCTGTACTATTTGTACTAGCTTATTTTCTCAGTTAATATAATTTCCCTTTTCTATTGTGTCCATTCTATTCTTGGTTTGTGTCCCCATCAAGTGGTATCAGAGTGCGTTTTCCTGAGTGTGTAGACAGAGCGCCGACTGTGAGGCAGTTTGCACCAGGACTGTGTGGTTGTGGGTTCGAATTAGAAGATGCCTCCACGAAGAGAGCATGGTGGAAGGGCCAAAGCTATTGATCCTGAGGAGGTTAGAGCCATCTAGAGGCAGGTACAAGCATTGCAAGAGGAGCTTTGTAGAGGAGCAAATGTTGCCGCAGGTGACAATAGTGAGGATGACAATGAAGAGGAAGTAATGGGACCAGAAGAGGAAGTTGACGAGGAAGTTCTGAATCCTGTAGAGGAAAGGCTTTTTAGGGCCATTACTAAGTTTGGGAAAATACCTATAATTGAAGTTGGTATATTTTCAAGAAATCTGAAATTAGATGAGTTGATCGATTGGATCAATGAACTGGAAGAATACTTTGAGTATGAGGATATAAGGGACCTAGATAGGGTTAAGTTTTCAAAGGCCAAACTGAAAGGCCATGCCAAAATTTGGTGGCAAGAGATTCAACTAGAAAGACATAGAAGAGGAAAGGAGAAGATCACAAGATGGGATTGCATGGTTGACAAATTGAAGAAGCAGTTCATTCTTGTGGACTACGAGCTTGATCTGTTTAAGAAGATGCATGGGTTAAAGCAAGCAAGAAGATCAGTCCAAGAATATACAGAATAGTTTTACTGACTCTTGATTAGAGCAGGGCATGCAGAAGCAAATAAGGAGAAGGTTGCTCGTTATATCAGTGGGTTGCGACCTAGCATCTAGGAGGAATTAAGTCTGGTAAGAATGACCAGCATTGAAGAAGCATAACAGTTTTCCCTACGAGTTGAAGAGAAGCTGAGTAAAAGGTTTGAAGGAAGACAAAGAGGGCGCGGTCAAGGAGGAAGGGGAAGCGGTAGATCATCTCAAGGCCGCAATGAAACCCAAAAGAAAAATGAAGATGTGGGTACTAGCAGAAACCAGAGGAATGAGGGTTTCAACTACTCCCATGATCAAGACTTTGGAAATCAAAGAGGAAGAGGTAGAGGATGTGGACAAGGAAGAGGAGGCTTTTGTGGTACCTGTTTCCATTGCAATGAAGAAGGTCATCATGCCTTTGAATGCCCTCAACGAAAAGGAAGGATAGATAGGAGAGCTAAGGGCCAAGCTAGGGTTTCTCATGTGGATGAGGATGCACAATCATCACATTCAGAGGATGCAAAAAGAGGAGAGACCTTGGTAAATGAAAGAGTCCTACTAAGTGCTGAGAATGAACCAGGACAACGGAGGAGTTTGTTTCGTACCAGATGCAAGTGTGAGGATAAATGTTGTGATGTGATCATTGATGGTGGTAGCACTGATAACTTGGTATCAGAAGAGATGGTCTCTAAGTTGAAGCTCAAGAGAGAGAAACATCACCAGCCCTATCGGATTTCTTGGGTAAAAGATGATCATAAGGTCCTGGTAAGTGAAAAATGTTTAGTAAAATTCAAAATTGGGAGTTACCATGATGAAGTTCTCTGTGATTTTATTTCGATGGATGTTTTTCATCTATTGTTGGGTAGACCATGGCAGTTTGATAGACATGCAATACATGATGGACATGCAAACACATACTCTCTGACAAAGGATGGAGTTCGCCACAAATTGAAGCCCATTAAAAAGGAAGGTGAAAAGGTATGTAGCAGTGCTAGGATTTATCTTGTTGATGGAAGGAAGTTTTTAGATGGCATGAAACATCAGCATATATGCTATGCTAGGAAAGATAAAGAAGGTAGTAGTGAAATACCATTTGAAGTTTCAGATTTACTAGGGGATTTTGGAGATATTATCTTTGATAATATTCCAGATGGATTGCCACCAGTAAGGCAAATCAGTCATCAAATAGATCTGATTCTAGGAGCTAGTTTGCCTAACAAGGCTGCTCACAGGATGACTCCTACTGAAATAGAGGAGCTAAATAGATAGGTTCAGGAGCTATTGAGGAAGGGCTTGATTCGAGAGAGCCTGAGTCGATGTGCAGTACTTGCAATACTTGCACCAAAGAAGGATGGAGAGTGGAGGATGTGTACAGATTCTTGAGCTATAAATAGGATAACCATCAAGTACCAGTTTCCTTTACCAAGGATGGATGATCTTATGGACTGCTTGAGTGGAGCTCAGTACTTCACAATGATAGATCTGATGAGTGGCTATGATCAGATATGGATTCGAGAAGGAGATGAGTGGAAAATAGCCTTCAAGACCAAGGAGGGTCTTTATGAGTGGTTAGTCATGCCCTTTGGATTGACGAACGCCCCAAGCACCTTCATGCAGCTCATGAATGAGGTACTTAAGAAGTTCTTGGGAAAATTTTATATTGTCTATTTGGATGATATTTTAATTTTCAGCAAGACTTTGGAAGAACATTTACTGCATATTCGTAGTGTCCTTGAAAGGCTAAGGGAAGAGAAACTATTAATTAATCTAAAGAAGTGTGTCTTTGCAAAAGGGAGTTAGTCTATTTGGGATTTGTTATATCACCTGAAGGTCTCAAAATGGATCTAGAGAAGGTAAAAGCCATCTTGGAATGGCCTACTCCAAGGTCTTCTACTGAGGTGTGAATCATTTCATGGTCTGGTTAGTTTTTACAGGAAGTTTATTAAGAATTTCAGTGGCATATGTGGACCCCTAACTGATACAATAAGAGGGGATAGAAAAGAGTTCAAATGGACTGTAGCAGCTACGAGAAGTTTTGAATTGCTGAAGAAGAAGGTGACAGAACAACCTGTGTTGGCACTTCCAGAATTTAGAAAAGTGTTCTAGGTGGATTGTAATGCTAGTGGTAGCACTATTGGGGCTGTATTAAGCCAAGAAGTTAAGCCTATTGCATATTTTAGTGAAAAAATGAATGATGCAAAGAAGAAGTATTCTGTTTATGATCAAGAATTCTATGCAATAGTTTAGGCCTTAAAGAAATGGAAGCATTATTTATTGCCAAAGGAAATTGTTTTATATACTGATCATCAGGCATTACAGTACCTAAATAGCCAAGGTAAATTGAATCAGAGGCATATGAAGTGGGTAGAATTCTTGCAGAGTTATACATTTGTGTTGAAACATAGAAGTGGAAAATCTAACAGGGTTGCAGATGCACTAAGTAGGAGACACTCACTGCTTACAGTAATGCAGGTTGAAGTAGTTGGGTTTGATGAACTCAAGAATTTGTACCTCGAGGATCCTGATTTTTCTGAAGCATGGAAAGCTTGTAAAGAGCCTGTTGCTGTAGATAGAAAAAAGTGGTTAGATTATTTGATTCAGGATGGCATATTGTTCAAAGGTAGTCAATTGTGCATTCCAAGGAGTTCCATGAGGGGAAATTTGATTAAGGAGAAACACAGTGGAGGGATGGTAGGACATTTTGGTCGAGATAAGACCATTTCCATTCTTAGAGAGCATTATTTTTGGCCTCAAATTTCACAGCATGTGAAGAAGTTCGTACAAAGTTGCCAGGTTTGTCAAGTTGCCAAGGGGTTTAGTCACAATACGGGTCTTTATCAGCCGTTGCCTGTTCCATCAAGGCCATGGGAGGACATAAGTATGGATTTTGTTCTTGGATTCCCAAGGACACAAAGGGGTAATGACTCAGTGTTCGTGGTGGTTGATAGGTTCTCCAAAATGGCACATTTTATTCCATGCCACAAAACTCATGATGATGTCCATATTGCAGACTTGTTTTTCAAAGAGGTGGTAAGACTACATGGTCTTCCAAGGAGTATAGTTTCCGACAGAGTTACTAAATTTGTGGGGTATTTCTGGAGGACATTGTGGAAGAAGTTGAGAACAGTCCTAAAATTTAGTTCCATGCATCACCCACAGACTGATGGTCAAACAGAAGTGGTAAATAGAAGTTTGGGTAATTTGCTGAGATGTTTAGTTGGGGATAAGCCCAAGGGCTGGGATTTGATTCTACCACAGGCAGAGTTTTCTTATAATAACTCTGTAAATAGAAGTACTGGAAAATCACCATTCCAAATTGTATATGGGAACAACCCAAGGACTTCACCAGAGCTGAGGAAGATAGAACAAGGGGAGAGGACAAGTGCTAAAGCTGAGGAATTTCCTGAACATATCAAGTGTCTACATGAGGAGGTTCAGGCACACATAACCAAGATGAATCAAGAGTATAAAGCTAGGGCTGATCAAAGGAGAAGACATAAGGAATTCCAAGTAGGAGATTTAGTCATGGTACACTTACAAAAAGAAAGATTTCCAGCCAGTACTTACAACAAGCTAAAAATTAAAAAATTTGGCCCCTGCAAAATTTTGAAGAAACAGGACTCAGGAAATGCATATGAAGTGGAGCTACCAGATTGTATTCAAATTTCTCCCATTTTCAACATTGCATATTTAACAGAGTATCATGATGATGGTGCAGATGAGGAGCTGGTGTTAGAGCCATGTCCAATTCCTCCTTCTAAGAAGGAGATAGAAGACATTCTAGATCATCGTGTGGGCAGGAGTACCAGAAAGAGGCAGTATGAAGAGTATTTGGTAAAATGGAAAGGACGACCAATCGAGGACTCAACTTGGATTTTAGCAGCTCAGGTTTCCCATTTGGGATTTCCTCTACCATCCATAAAGTGACAGGGTCACTTTTCAATCTACCCTGGGTGTCTGATGCAGGTGCATCCAAAGGTATAAGGGCAATCCTTGGTCACCCAAAAAAATAATGTACTTAGACTTAGTTTCTTTTTAATGTCTTTACATTTTTGGATACCCATTTGGATCAAATAAAGGTTCCAACTCTCACAGTTCCACTATCAGTGTGTTTGAAAATCCTAAAAAAATAGGAGCATGCAATTAGGCCATCATTTTGGTGACCTAGAAGGTGTGAATTGGCCAGATGAATGTAATTGTGATTTAGAGCATTCCAGAAAAAGAATCAAGTCAAAAGGCCCCACGATTTGAAAGTTATTGCAGTTTTTCGGGTCTTGGAGACATCCTAAGAATGCTTCAAAGTCAGGTTTGGGGAATTAAATGACCTCAAAAAGGGTCAAAAAATGGGGAACAAGCTAATCTTGTCCATAAAGCTATAGAGCACTTCAAGAGCTTTTCAAAAATGTAAACGGTTTGTCAATCGGAGCTACGGTTCAAAAGTTATGCCTCCCGAAAGTTCGACTACCATTTCTGGATTCTTCTAGATTTGCACCGACTTCTAATGCAGCTTTTGGAACCTTCTATTTTGTCGGTGGATGCCTACTAGCACTTTCTAGAATTTACTCCTAGTCCTCAACCCTTCGGGGTCTATTTCAGGAGATTTTTGGCTTTGTAAAAGGCAGTTCAGAGTGGAGTTTGAGAGGAGGTGCTAAAAAGAGAAATTTTCTCCAGATTTATGCTATTGTAAGCCCTTAGGGCATGTTTAGAAGTTTATTTTCTCTGTACTATTTGTAATAGCTTATTTTTTCATTTAATATAATTTCCCTTTTCTGTTGTGTCCATTCTATTCTTGGTTTGTGTCCCCATCAAGTGGTATCAGAGCGCATTTTCCTGAGTGTGTAGATAGAGCGCCGATTGTGAGGCAGTTTGCACCAGGACTGTGTGGTTTTGGGTTCGAGTTAGAAGATGCCTCCATGAAGAGAGTGTGGTGGAAGGGCCAAAGCTATTGATCCTGAGGAGGTTAGAGCCATCTAGAGGCAGGTACAAGCATTGCAAGAGGAGCTTCGTAGAGGAGCAAATGTTGCCGCAGGTGACAATAGTGAGGATGACAATGAAGAGGAAGTAATGGGACCAGAAGAGGAAGTTGATGGGGAAGTTCTAAATCCTGTAGAGGAAAGACTTTTTAGGGCCATTACTAAGTTTGGGAAAAGACCTATAATTGAAGTGGGTATATTTTCAGGAAATCTGAAACCAGACGAGTTGATCGATTGGATCAATGAACTGGAAGAATACTTTGAGTATGAGGATATAAGGGACCCAGCTAGGGTTAAGTTTTCAAAGGCCAAACTGAAAGGCCATGCCAAAATTTGGTGGCAAGAGATTCAACTAGAAAGACTTAGAAGAGGAAAGGAGAAGATCACAAGATGGGATTGCATGGTGGACAAATTGAAGAAGTAGTTCATTCTTGTGGACTACGAGCTTGATCTGTTTAAGAAGATGCATGGGTTAAAGCAAGCAGGAAGATTAGTCCAAGAATATGCAGAATAGTTTTATCGACTCTTGATTAGAGCGGGGCATGCAGAAGCAAATAAGGAGAAGGTTGCTTGTTATATTAGTGGGTTGCGACCTAGCATCCAGGAGGAATTAAGTCTGGTAAGAATGACCAGCGTTGAAGAAGCATAACAGTTTTCCCTACGAGTTGAAGAGAAGCTGAGTAAAAGGTTTGAAGGAAGACAAAGAGGATGCGGTCAAGGAGGAAGGGGAAGCGGTAGATCATCTGGAGGCCGCAATGAAACCCAAAAGAAAAATGAAGATGTGGGTACTAGCAGAAACCAGAGGAATGAGGGTTTCAACTGCTCCCATGATCAAGACTTTGGAAATCAAAGAGGAAGAGGTAGAGGACGTGGACAAGGAAGAGGAGGCTTCTATGGTACCTGTTTCCATTGCAATGAAGAAGGTCATCATGCCTTTGAATGCCCTCAACGAAAAGGAAGGATAGATATGAGGGCCAAGCTAGGGTTTCTCATCTAGATGAGGATGCACAATCATCACATTCAGAGGATGCAAAAAGAGGAGAGACCTTGGTAAATGAAAGATTCCTACTAAGTGGTGAGAATGAACCAGGACAACGGAGGAGTTTGTTTCGTACCAGATGCAAGTATGAGGATAAATGTTGTGATGTGATCATTGATGGTGGTAGCACTGATAACTTGGTATCAGAAGAGATGGTCTCTAAGTTGAAGCTCAAGAGAGAGAAACATCCCCAGCCCTATCAGATTTCTTGGGTAAAAGATGATCATAAGGTCCTGGTAAGTGAAAAATGTTTAGTAAAATTCAAAATTGGGAGTTACCATGATGAAGTTCTCTGTGATTTTATTTCGATGGATGTTTGCCATCTATTGTTGGGTAGACCATGGCAGTTTGATAGACATGTAATACATGATGGACATGCAAACACATACTCTCTGACAAAGGATGGAGTTCGCCACAAATTGAAGCCCATTAAAAAGGAAGGTGAAAAGGTATGTAGCAGTGCTAGGATTTCTCTTGTTGATGGAAGGAAGTTTTTAGATGGCATGAAACATCAGCATATATGCTATGCTAGGAAAGATAAAGAAGGTAGTAGTGAAATACCATTTGAAGTTTTAGATTTACTAGGGGAATTTGGAGATATTATCTCTGATAATGTTCCAGATGGATTGCCACCAGTAAGGCAAATTAGTCATCAGATAGATCTGATTCCAGGAGCTAGTTTGCCTAACAAGACTACTCACAGGATGACTCCTACTGAAATAGAGGAGCTAAATAGACAGGTTCAGGAGCTGTTGAGGAAGGGCTTAATTCGAGAGAGCCTAATTCCACATGTAGTACCTGCACTACTTGCACCAAAGAAGGATGGAAAGTGGAGGATGTGTACAGATTCTCGAGCTATAAATAGGATAACCATCAAGTACCGGTTTCCTTTACCAAGGATGGATGATCTTATGGACTGCTTGAGTGGAGCTCAGTACTTCAAAAAGATAGATCTGATGAGTGGCTATAATCAGATACGGATTCGAGTAGGAGATGAGTGAAAAATAGCCTTCAAGACAAAGGAGGGTCTTTATGAGTGGTTAGTCATGCCCTCTGGATTGACGAACGCCCCAAGCACCTTCATGTGGCTCATGAATGAGGTACTTAAGAAGTTCTTGGGAAAATTTGTTATTGCCTATTTGGATGATATTTTAATTTTCAGCAAGACTTTAGAAGAACATTTATTGCATATTCGTAGTGTCCTTGAAAGGCTAAGGGAAGAGAAACTATTAATTAATCTAAAGAAGTGTGTCTTTGCAAAAAGGAAGTTAGTCTATTTGGGATTTGTTATATCAGCTGAAGGTCTCAAAATGGATCTAGAGAAGGTAAAAGCCATCTTAGAATGGCCTACTCCAAGGTCTGCTACTGAGGTAAGATCATTTCATGGTCTGGTTAGTTTTTACAGGAAGTTTATTAAGAATTTCAGTGGCATATGTGCACCCCTAACTGATACAATAAGAGGGGATAGAAAAGAGTTCAAATGGACTGTAGCAGCTACGAGAAGTTTTGAATTGCTGAAGAAGAAGGTGACAGAACAGCCTGTGTTGGCACTTCAAGATTTTAGAAAAGTGTTCCAGGTGGATTGAGATGCTAGTGGCAGCACTATTGGGGCTGTATTAAGCCAAGAAGGTAAGCCTATTGCATATTTTAGTGAAAAATTGAATGATGGAAAGAAGAAGTATTCTATTTATGATCAAGAATTCTATGCAATAGTTCAGGCCTTAAAGAAATGGAGGCATTATTTATTGCCAAAGGAATTTGTTTTGTATACTGATCATCAGGCATTACAGTACCTAAATAGCCAAGGTTAATTGAATCAAAGGCATATGAAGTGGGTAGAATTCTTGCAGAGTTATACATTTGTGTTGAAGCATAGAAGTGGAAAATCTAACAAGGTTGCAGATGCACTAAGTAGGAGACACTCACTGCTTACAGTAAGGCAGGTTGAAGTAGTTGGGTTTGATGAACTCAAGAATTTGTAACCCGAGGATCCTGATTTTGCTGAAGCATGGAAAGCTTGTAAAGAGCCTATTGCTATAGATAGAAAAAAGTGGTTAGATTATTTGGTTCAGGATGGCATGTTGTTCAAAGGTAGTCAATTGTGCATTCCAACTAGTTCCATGAGGGAAAATTTGATTAAGGAGAAACACAGTGGAGGGATGGCAGGACATTTTGGTCGAGATAAGACCATTTCCATTCTTCGAGAACATTATTTTTGGCCTCAAATTTCACAGCATGTGAAGAAGTTCGTACAAAGTTGCCAGGTTTGTCAAGTTGCCAAGGGGATTAGTCACAATACGGGTCTTTATCAACCATTGCCTATTCCATCAAGGGGATGGGAGGACATAAGTATGTATTTTGCTCTTGGATTTCCAAGGACACAAAGGGGTAATGACTCAGTATTCATGGTGGTTGATAGGTTCTCCAAAATGGCACATTTTATTCCATGCCACAAAACTCATGATGCTGTCCATATTGCAGACTTGTTTTTCAAAGAGGTGGTAAGACTACATGGTCTTCCAAGGAGTATAGTTGCTGACAGAGATACTAAATTTGTGGGGTATTTCTGGAGGACATTGTGGAAGAAGTTGAGAACAGATCTAAAATTCAGTTCCACGCATCACCCACAGATTGATGGTCAAATAGAAGTGGTAAATAGAAGTTTGGGCAATTTGCTGAGATGTTTAGTTGGGGATAGGCCCAAGGGATGGGATTTGATTCTACCACAGGCAGAGTTTTCTTATAATAACTCTGTAAATAGAAGTATTGGAAAATCACCATTCCAAATTGTATATGGGAATAGCCCAAGGACTGCACTAGAGCTGAGGAAGATAGAACAAGGGGAGAGGACAAGTGCTGAAGCTGAGGAATTTACTGAACATATCAAGCATCTACATGAGGAGGTTTAGGCACACATAACCAAGATGAATCAAGAGTATAAAGCTAGGGCTGATCAAAGGAGAAAACCTAAGGAATTCCAAATAGGAGATTTAGTCATGGTACACTTACGAAAAGAAAGATTTCCAACCGGTACTTACAACAAGCTAAAAATGAAGAAATTTGGCCCTTGCAAAATTTTGAAGAAACGTGTCTCAAGAAATGCATATGAAGTGGAGCTGCCAGATAGTATTCAAATTTCTCCCATTTTCAACATTGCAGATTTAATAGAGTATCATGATGATGGTGCAGATGAGGAGCTGGTGTTAGAGCCATGTCCAATTCCTGCTTCTAAGAAGGAGGAGATAGAAGACATTCTAGATCATCGTGTGGGTAGGAGTACCAGAAACAGGTAGTATGAAGAGTATTTGGTCAAATGGAAAGGACGACCAATCAAGGACTCAAATTGGATTTCAGCAGCTGAGGTTTCCCATTTGGGATTTTCTCTACCATCCATAAAGTGACAAGGTCACTTTTCAATCTATACTGGGTGTCTGATGCAGGAGCATCCAGAGGTATAAGGGCAATCCTGTGTCACCCAAAAAAAAATGTACTTAGACTTAGTTTCTGTTTCATGTCTTTACATTTTTGGATACCCATTTGGGTCAAATAAAGGTTCCAACTCTCACAGTTCCACTATTAGTGTGTTTGAAAATCCCAAAAATATAGGAGCATGCAATTTGGCCATCATTTTGGTGACCTAGAAGGTGTGAATTGGCCAGATGAATGTAATTGTGATTTAGAGCATTCCAGAAAAAGAATCAGGTCAAAAGGCCCCATGGTTTGAAAGTTATTGCAGTTTTTCGGGTCTTGGAGACCTCCTATGAATGCTTCAAAGTCAGGTTTGGGGCATTAAATGACCTCAAAAAGGGTTAAAAATGGGGGACAATCTAATCTTGTCCATTGGGCTATAGAGCGCTTCGAGAGCTTTCTAAAAATGTAAACGGTTCGTCAATCGGAGCTACGGTTCAAAAGTTATGCCTCCCGAAATTTTGGCTGCCATTTCTGGATTCTTCTAGATTTGCACCAACTTCTAACGCAGCTTCTGGAACCTTCTATTTTGCCAGTGGATGCCTACTAGCACTTTCTAGAATGTACTCCTAGTCCTTAACCTCTGGGGTCTATTTAAGGAGATTTTTGGCATTGTAAAAGGTAGTTCGGAGTGGAGTTTGAGAGGAGGTGCTAAAAGGAGAAATATTCTCCAGATTTATGCTATTGTAAGCCCTTAGGGCATGTTCTGAAGTTTATTTTCTCTGTACTATTTGTACTAGCTTATTTTTTCAGTTAATATAATTTCCCTTTTTTGTTGTGTCCATTCTGTTCTTGGTTTTTGTCCCCATCAGTTAATATGCTTATACTATTTAGAGTTTAATTCCAATCTTGAAAATTCTAGCTTTGTGTGTTCGTTAAAAATAAGAATAGAGTCTTGACCTTAAAGGTTTGTAATAGACTAATATCAATTCTTTCTAAAGTATGTAATATATCTCTATTAAAAAAAAAATTTACTCTCTTGACCAAAATCAATTTTAATTCAAACTTTAAAATAATATATGTTGTATCCTTTATTTCTTCTTTGTGCCTTTTTTTGTAGATTTGTTTTTGTTTGAGGTTTTCTTACTCTATCAGACCAATCTTTGTAATATCCTTATCCTAGAGCTTAAAAATAAATATAATTATTAACAATTGACTAAATGATTGAATATTACAATTATTAATTAAATAAATTATTATTATCAAGATATAAAATATCATTTATAAAAATTAAAAATTAAAATAAACAAGAATAATACATAGCTATAACTAGCCTATTTAATGATTATCAATCCACCATCGATAACTAAAATCTATTTATTATGCATAATCATTTATAAGTTTGTAAATGAATTATATAGTAATCCAAAATTTCTTGGACAAGGTCAGTTCATTCAAAAAATAATGCCCTAGGGGTCATGGCCCATTTAGTTAGGTATAAATATCCCTTCATTGATGGGGGGAATAGATATAAATGGTCATACCCATGCATATGAAATATACCAAATATAGTCAAAGCATATTTACCTTCACCTTTAAAATATAATCCACAGAGACCTATCAATGTGTCCTACATGGATTCCATGATGGAAGAAAAAGACCAGTTTATGTTATATGGACCAATTTGGCATAAATAAAAAGAATATTAATATCATCATGAATGGAAAACCATGGATAATAAAATCATACAAATGATCACTATTGGTCAACATTGTACCATAAAGTCCACATAGATCTAAGCCCATGCATAACCATGGTAGCAATATATTGTGTGAAACTATTCACATACTAGGTGGGCCAGTGGATTCCATGACATAACAAGAAAAGCCTTGATCGAACATAGTATAAACATTGGGCATCAACGATACGATAAGGAACATAACCCAAGGCATTCCTTTGATTTGACCCTAAACATACCCATGCTGACATACCTTATGAGTATGATGATTTAAGCCAATGAAGATATAAAGATCTTTGTCATATACATTATAATTGAGTAGATACTAGATAGATGAATATATCATTTTAGGGTTAATGTTCAATATCAATCTAATTAATGATTTTTAAGGTATTTCTTAACATCATTACAAATGACTATTAAATATATTCTTATATGATATTATAAGAATAAAAATTTTATCTTTAAATCATAAATACAAAGAAATAAATATCATTTGATAAACTAATGCTTATTATGAACATTACACTTGATATAAAAAGATCAAGAATAATGGACCCGATCAAGAGCTATTACACTATTCTCCCATTCTCAGCTCTACTTCAGCATATTTTTGTTTGATACCTCTATTTACTCTGTCATTCTTGAGATCATTTCTCTCTCCATCTGTTTGTGTTCCATTATCTTCTATTTGAGAGATGCTTATGGCATATATTTTGTTGTGCATTCTCTAGTCGTTGTGCATTCTCCTATCATGTACTCCTCTTGTCATTGTGCATTCTCTTTCCTACACATCCCAATCTTCATATGTGAATCCATAAACTTTGTGTGTTCTATCTTAGGTGTTCATATGTTAATTCATATCCACTTTTCTAGTTTTTCTTTGTAATTTCCATTATCTTTATGAATAGTGGTCATTCTTCCATCATAATAATCTCTTGATTAACTTTTCCTTTCTCCTTGCACTAACTATAATTATATTCCATTCTTTGCATTACTTTAATCACTCCATTATTTCGTCAAGTCTAATTTTAGTTTTTCAAACCTCCTCCACTTTTATATTCTCCTTTTAACTTTATCCCACTTGGTTCTCTTCTTTTCCTCTTAACATTTATGAGATCATATTCCTTTTATACAACTTGACTTTCTTCAAGCCAAGGTCATTTATTTTATAATTAGCCAAGGTTTTTTAGAAACATAGATTCATTTTATAAAACTTTTAAATATTAATATTTATAAAGGTAAGTTTTTGTTTTTTTTCAACATTTTGAACTTATTTTAATTTTTTTTTCATAATTTTGAAAATAAAGCCTTTTTTTTTACAAATTATAATAAAATCTTTAATTTTGGTTAATAATAATAATTCAATACAAATTTGACAGTCATTGTAAAAGGAAAAATGCTTATATGAGATCAAAGATATTTAAATAGAATTAATTTTATAATTTCTTTATCAAATTTTGAATTTTTTTAAAGAGTTAATCGATTATAGAATTTTTTTACTTATATACATTTATGTAATGGGATTTTTTCTATTCAGTTATACTAATCTTTAATCATTCTTCTAATCAAAGGGAGATTAGCTTGTTTCTTTGATCATGTCAATTTTAATTCTAGAAATTAAACTTAATAGTTCTAATTATCATTCATGGAAACCACATATTTCCTTTATTTTCTATTTTAAACACATGTTAGATGTTACAACCGATGCTTCTGTTGAGCCTATTGCAACCACCACCCAAGATGATAAAGATGCTTGGAAAACTAAAAACAAAGAAGCTTTAGGTTTGATTGGCATTTCAATTATTCTTGATTCATATGTTTTAATTGCAAATTGTTCTAAATCTCATGAAGCATGGACAATTTTGCAAACTACTTATGATAGTGTGGATGAATCCCACAAAATACAATTGTAGGATCAACTTGAAGATCTTAGATATACGGACTTCAAATCTATGGATGAGTTTATTTTAAAATTTAATGCTCTTAAAAGTCATTTGATTGATTTATGTGTTGAATTAATTGATATTCTGAAGCAAGAGCATCCTTGATTCCACTACTATCCTGCATGTTTTCAGTTTTCTTAGTTTTTGTCAAATTGCAATGTCTTGCATTGTTGAGTTCTCGATGGTTGTCAAGCATTTTTTGTGGATGCTAAGCTTCCTGGTCGATGTCAAGTTCTGAGTTGCTACTAAGTTTCTTTGGTTGGCGAGTGTTCTTTGGTTGTCGAGTCATCCTATGGATGTTCAGTTCATGTGGTTGCTGAGTTTGTTTGGATGTTTGGATGTCGAGTGTTAGTATTTCATGTTTTTTTTTTGAAGTTATTTATGTATGGTTTCCTGTTGAGGCCAACCTTTGCATTTAATTTACTATTAGATATCTGCTATGAACCAACTTGCGGCTTAGCCTAGGATTTAATATGAGATTTTATTTAGTTGTATTTGCAATAGGCCAACTTGTGGTTGTGCATGTATTTAAGAGACTTTCGTTAGAGTCTTAAGGTGTAACTTAGACACAAAGAGAGAGAGAGAGAGAGAGAGAGAGAGAGAGAGAGAGGAAGAAGAAGAAGAAGAAGTAGAATGTGAAGTTTGATCATCAAAGATTGTAAATGAATTGATATGTGGTCGTAACCTAGAAGGCCTTATAGATGGGCATGTAATTGATCTATGGATGAATATATGAGTGAAGGATTTTATTTCCTCTGTCTCCCATGTTATTTGTATTCATCATTATTTTCACTATGTTGACTCTATGCAGGTGGTGTGAATAATTGGATGAACCTTTGGCCCTAGTTCTTCATCCCTCCATATGTCAAGTGGTATCAGAGCAGAGGTTCGTCCTTGTGGAGATTGGATTGTGTAGAACCCTAAGTGAATTTTTTTTTGGGGTAGAAGATCTAAGGATTTGACCTACAACTTGCAGAGGGTTACAATCTTGTAGGAACCTAATTTAAAACTGGTTCAAGGTAGAGGAAATGTTGATAATGCAATATTGGACACATTGAGATAAATTGTGGCCAGATTAGATATTGTAGAGACCACTCAAAGGAGAGGAGCACATCTTGATTATGTAAGTAATGATGAAGTAGTAGCACCAAACCCTAATCTAAAACCTGAAGAAGATCAAGATGAGGCAAGGTTGTTGAGAGTATTGTCTAGGGAAAATTCAAAGCATGTTGTAGAAGTTGTTCCCTATGATGGAAAATTGGATACCAGTGTTGCGTTAGATTGGATCTATGAAATGGAGAAGCTCTTTGACTATGAAAACACTCCTGATAATAGGATAGTGAAGATTGTAGTTACGAGATTGAAAGGACATGCCTCACTATGGTGGGAACATTTGCAAATTGATAATCAAAGGAGAGGAAAGGAAAAGATCAAGACTTGGACAAAGATGGTGAACAAGGTGAAGAAAAAATTCCTTTCTATTGATTACCAAGTTAGCTTGTTGAGAAAGATGCAAATTTTGAAACAAAGGGACATAACTCTGAAGGAGTATACTGAGGAATTCTATAGATTGGACATCAAATCTAGACATGTGGATGATGATGTTGAGAAAATTGTAATGTAGATAAATGGATTGAGATTTGGGATTCAAGATGAGATAATTTTTTTTAAATTGGAAAGTGTGGAGGAAGCATATGAATATGCTTTGAAAGCTAATGAGATCTTGACAAAGAAGCATGAGAAAAGACAAAGAGGTAGAGGTGATAAATTTCAGAGAGGCTAAGTTAGATCTTATTGAGAAGGTGGCAAATCTAATAACTTTATGCAAGATAAGAGAAATTTGAATGGAATAATGATGATAAAGGCAAGACTGAATGGAAAGGTGGTGATTCTTACTGAGGAGGTACTAGTTCTTACTGAGGAAGGGGTATGTGCAAGATCATGGTGTACCAAACTATGGCCTTAAGTGGCAGTGAAAAATCAACAAATCAGGTTTATGTCAACTTGATAAATAATTTTGAAGTGGTTATGTACTTTATATCAAAAAGTTGTAAGAAAATAATTTGTAGAAAATTAAATTTAGTTTCTAAACTACTAGGCCTTATCAGGAGAAAAAAATAATTGATTGGTCAAAAGTTTGAATTTTAATGCAGTACTAAGAAAATTTCAGGGCAAAAATAAAAAGTAGGTGTATGTCTGACCACCTTAATCAAAATCAAATCATAATATTTTTTTAATATAATTATAGATATGAAAACTAGACTCATGCCCGGATGTCACGCATATTTTTTGATATTTTTATTCCAAATAAATAATTAAATATGAATTTTCTACCAAAAAATTTTTAGATTAAAAAAAGTCCCGTGTCTGACCACCCTAACTAATAGAAAATTTGATCAAATTTTTCTTTTTTTGTTTTTTTCTTATACTAGGCAAAGTATAGAATGTGACGCAACTTTTAGATTTAAAAAATGTTATACCGTTTGAAAGTTATAGCTATTTTTCATTCAGTATGTCAATCAGCACTTTACAATAATCTTCATTGATAATTAACTAATAAATACTTATCGAACTCAAAATTTGACAGAAATTATAATGATGGAATCTAAAGAGAAATATTTAAAAACCCATTTTGTTTCATTCAATTTCGATCAAAATAACATTGTCATACGGCTACCCGAAGTCTGAGTATCACTAAAATTCTCTATAAACACGTCTTTGGGGTTGACCGGGCAGGCTTGGTAAATACCAAGCTTGATCGGATATCCGATTTGACATCGGATATCCGATATGGCTCGGTAGTCAAATTCCAAAAATCTTCAAATTTTGGAGGGAAATTCGATTTAAACATTCTAGTTTTTTATTTTTAATTTGTTTCACTTATATTAATATGTAAAGGCATATTTTTATATATTATATATATATAATAACGTAATGTAAACATACAAGATATAATCTAGTAATATGTAATAATATCTTATGTTAATCTTATTACAATCTATAAATATAATATATATTATTATTATTTTTACTAAATATAATAACGTAATTTATATATATATAAAATACGTATTATATATAATTATATTAATATGTATATTATTAATATATACAATAACGTAATATTTTCATTAAATGTAATATGTATTATATATTATTATATTAATATGTATAATAATATAATATTTATATAACAACATAATATTTTTATTAAATATAATATGTATTATAAATATTATTATATTAATATGTATGTTATTAATATATTTATATAATAACGTAATATTTTCATTAAATATAATAATGTAATATGTATATATATATATATATATATATGTATATTATTAATATATAAGAGTTAAAAGGGGTCATAGGGTGACCTATAACCCTCTTTGACCCATTAAATGACGATATATGTCTCTAGGGGTCCTAGGACCCCTAGGGACATATGTCATCCTTTAATGGGTCAAAGGGGGTCCCTTTGACCCATTAAATGATGACATATGTCCCTAGGACCCCCAGGGACATAGCGAAATCGTTCATATCGGTCAAAGGGGGTCATAGGGTGACCTATGACCCCCTTTGACCAATTAAATGACGACATATGTCGCTAGGGATCCTAGGACCCCTAAGGACATATTCGAATGGGTATTCTGGGTCAAAGGGGGTCATAGGGTGACCTATGACCCTCTTTGACCCATTAAACGATGACATATGTCCCTATGGGTCCTAGGACCCCTAGGGACATAGTCGAATCATTCATATGGGTCAAAGGGGGTCATAGAGTGACCTATGACCCCCTTTGACCCATTAAATGACGACATATGTCCCTAGGGGTCCTAGGACCTCTAGGGACATAGTCGAATCATTCATATGGGTCAAAGGGGGTCATAGAGTGACCTATGACCCCCTTTGATGCATTAAACGATGACCTATGTCCCTAGGGGTCCTAGGACCTCTAAGGACATATTCGAATGGGTAATATGGGTCAAAGGGGGTCATAGGGTGACCTATGACCCTCTTTGACCCATTAAATGATGACATATGTCCCTAGGGGTCCTAGGACCCCTACGGACATATTCCAATCGTTCATATGGGTCAAAGGAAGTCATAGGGTGAACTATGACCCTCTTTGACCCATTAAACGACGATATATGTCTCTAGGGGTCCTAGGACCCCTAGGGACATATTCGAATGGGTAATATGGGTCAAAGGGGGTCATAGGTCTCTCTAACTCATTAAATGATGACATATTTTTCTAGGGGTCCTTGGACCCCTAGAGACATATTCAAATTGTTCATATGGGTCAAAGGGGGTCATAAGGTGACCTATGACCCCCTTTGACCCATTAAATGATGACATATGTCCCTAGGCGTCCTAGGACCCCTAGAGACATATTCGAATGGGTAATATGGGTCAAATGGGGTCATAGGGTAACTTATGACCCTCTTGGACCCATTAAATGACGACATATGTCCCTAGGGGTCCTCAGACCCCTAGGGACATATGTCGTCGTTTAATGGGTCAAAGAGGGTCATAGAGGAATCGTTCATATGGGTCAAAGAGGGTCATAGGGTGACCTATGACCCTCTTTGACCCATTAAACGATGACATATGTCCCTAGGGGTCCTCGGACCCCTAGGGACATATTCAAATCGTTCATATGGGTCAAAGGGGCTCATAGGGTGACCTATGACCCTATTTGACCCATTAAACGACGACATATGTCACTAGGGATCTTAGGACCCCTAGGGACATATTCGAATCGTACATATGGGTCAAAGGGGGTCATAGGGTGACCTATGACCGTCTTGACCCATTAAACGATGATATATGTCTCTAGCGGCCCTAAGACACCTAGGGACATATTCGAATGGGTAATATGGGTCAAAGGGGGTCATAGGGTGACCTATGACCCTCTTTGACCCATTAAACGATGACATATGTCCCTAGGGGTCCTTGGACCCCAAGAGACATATTCGAATGGCTAATATGGGTCAAAGGGGGTCATAGGTCACCCTATGACCATCTTTGACCCATTAAACGATGACATATGTCCCTACGGGTCCTAGGACCCTAGGGACATATTCGAATTGTTCATATGGGTCAAAGGGGGTCATACGGTGACCTATGACCCTCTTTGACCCATTAAATGATGACATATGTCCCTAGGGGTCCTAGGACCCCTAGGGACATATTCGAATGGGTAATATGGGTCAAATGGGGTCATAGGGTAACCTACGACCCTCTTTGACCCATTAAACGATGACATATGTCTCTAGAGGTCCTAGGACCCCTAGAGACATATTCGAATCGTTCATATGGGTCAAAGGGGCACCTATGACCCTCTTGACCCATTAAACGACGATATATGTCTCTAGGGGTCCTAGGACCCCTAGGGACATATTTGAATGGGTAATATGGGTCAAAGGGGGTCATAGGGTGACCTATGACCCTCTTTGACCCATTAAACGATGAAATATGTCCCTAGGGGTCCTATGAACCTAGGGACATATTCGAATGGTTCATATGGGTCAAAGGGGGTCATAGGATGACCTATGACCCCCTTTGACCCATTAAACGACGACATATGTCCCTAAGGGTACTAGGACCCCTAGGGACATATTTGAATCATTCATATGAGTCAAAGGGGGTCATAAGGTGGCCTATAACCCCCTTTGACCCATTAAACAACGACATATGTCCCTAGGGGTCCTAGGACACTTAGGGACATATTTGAATGGGTAATATGGGTCAAATAGGGTCATAGGGTAACCTATGACCCTCTTTGACCCATTAAATGACGACATATGTCTCTAGGGGTCCGAGGACCCCTAGCGACATATTCGAATCGTTCATATGGGTCAAAGGGGGTCATAGGGTGACCTATGACCCTCTTGACGCATTAAATGACGATATATGTCTCTAGGGGTACTTGGACCCATAGGGACATATTTGAGTGGGTAATATGGGTCAAAGGGGGTCATAGAGTGACCTATGACACTCTTTGACCCATTAAATGACGACATATGTCCCTAGGGGTCCTCGAACCCCAAGGGACATATTCGAATGGGTAATATGGGTCAAATGGGGTCATAGGGTGACCTATGACCCTTTTTGACCCATTAAATGATGACATATGTCGCTAGGGGTCGTAGGACCCTAGGGACATATTCCAATCATTCATATGGGTCAAAGGGGGTCATAGGGTGACCTATGACCCCCTTTGACCCATTAAACGATAACATATGGCCCTAGGGGTCCTGGAACCCCTAGGGACATA
The DNA here is from genome assembly GCA_028749045.1 of Cupressus sempervirens. NCBI lineage: Eukaryota > Viridiplantae > Streptophyta > Pinopsida > Cupressales > Cupressaceae > Cupressus > Cupressus sempervirens. The sequence continues at coordinate 713,605,517 of CM053786.1, read as the reverse complement.
TTTTAATCGTTCATATGCGTCAAAGGGGGTCATAGGGTGACCTATTACCCGCTTTGATCCATTAAACGACGACATATGTCCCTAGGGGTCCTAGGACCCCTAGGGGCATATTCGAATAGGTAATATGGGTCAAATGGGGTCATAGGGTAACCTATGACCCTGTTTGACCCTTTAAATGATGACATATGTCTCTAGGGGTCCTAGGACCTCTAGGGACATATTTGAATCATACATATGGGTCAAAGGGGGTCATAGGGTGACCTATGACCCTCTTTGACCCATTAAATGATGATATATGTCTCTAGGGGTCCTAGGACCCCTAGGGACATATTCGAATGGGTAATATGGGTCAAAGGGGGTCATAGGGTGACCTATGACCCTCTCTGACCCATTAAATGATGAGATATGTCGCTAGGGGTCCTAGGACCCCTAGGGACATATTCGAATGGGTAATATGGGTCAAAGGGGGTCATAGGGTGACCTATTACCCCCTTTGACCCATTAAATGACGACAAATGTCTCTAGGGGTCCTAGGACCCCTAAGGACATATTCGAATGGGTATTATGGGTCAAAGGGGGTCATAGGGTGACCTATGACCCTTTTTGACCCATTAAACGATGACATATGTCCCTAGGGGTCCTTGGACCCCAAGGGACATATTCGAATGGGTAATATGGGTCAAATGGGGTCATAGGGTGACCTATGACCCTCTTTGACCCATTAAACGATGACATATGTCCCTAGGGGTCCTACGAACCTAGGGACATATTTCAATCATTCATATGGGTCAAAGGGGGTCATAGGGTGACCTATGACCCCCTTTGACCTATTAAACGACAACATATGTCCCTAGGGGTCCTAGGACCCCTAGAAACATATTTGAATCATTTATATGAGTCAAAGTGGGTCATAAGGTGACCTATGACCCGCTTTGATGCATTAAACGATGACATATGTTCCTAGGGGTCGTAGGACGCCTAGGGACATATTCAAATGGGTAATATGGGTCAAATGGGGGCATAGGGTAACCTATGACCCTCTTTGACCCTTTAAATTATGACATATGTCTCTAGGGGTCCTAGGACCCCTAGGGACATATTTGAATTGTACATATGCGTCAAAGGGGGTCATAGGGTGACCTATGACCCTCTTGACCCATTAAACGATGATATATTTCTCTAGGGGTCCTAGGACCCCTAGGGACATATTCGAATGGGTAATATGGGTCAAAAGGGGTCATAGGGTGACCTATGACCCTCTTTGACCCATTAAATGATGATATATGTCTCTAGGGGTCCTGAGACCCCTAGGGACATATTCGAATGGGTAATATGGGTCAAAGGGGGTCATAGGGTGACCTATGACCCTCTCTGACCCATTAAACGACGAGATATGTCGCTAGGGGTCCTAGGACTCCTAGGGACATATTCGAATGGGTAATAATTGTCAAAGGGGGTCATAGGGTGACCTATGACCCCCTTTGACCCATTAAATGATGACATATGTCTCTAGGGGTCCTAGGACCCCTAGGGACATATTCGAATGGGTATTATGGGTCAAAGGGGGTCATAGGGTGACCTATGACCCTCTTTGACCCATTAAACGATGACATATGTCCCTAGGGGTCCTTGGACTCAAAGATACATATTCGAATGGGTAATATGGGTCAAGGGGGGTCATAGGGTGACCTATGACCATCTTTGACCCATTAAATGATGACATATGTCCCTAGGTGTCCTAGGACCCCTAGGGACATATTTGAATAGTCCATATGAGTCAAAGGGGGTCATAGGGTGACCTATGACCCCTTTTGATCCATTAAATGACGACGTATGTCCCTAGGGGTCCTAGGACCCCTAGGGACATAGTCGAGTCATTCATATGGGTCAAAGGGGGTCATAGGGTGACCTATGACCCCCTTTGACCCATTAAATGACCACCCTCTTTGTATTATATATTATTATATTAATATGTATAATAATATAATATATATATAACAACGTAATATTTTTATTAAATATTATATATATTATATTTATTATTATATTAATATATATGTTATTAATATATCTATATAATAACGTAATATTTTAGTATATATAACGTAAAATTTTAGGGTATACTATTTATACTATTTTAGGATAATAATTATAATATAAATAAACACTAAATATTAATATTATTATATGTATAGTAATAATAATACTATTATAGCTATAATAATAATATATATTAATACTATATATTGTAGCTTAATATAAATAAACACTATATATTTACACTATTATAGGTATAGTAATAATATTGATACTATAGGTATATTAATACTATTTTATATTAATATTATTGATATTTTATACTAATACTAATATACTATTAACTTAGTTATAAATTAAAGTCGTTTGCCTCCAAATATTTTCATAATATTAATATTATTGTGGCAAAGGAGGGAAACCTTAGCAAGTTTTCCCCCCAAAAGTCCTTTTGCTATATCGGATATCTGATTATACTGCCATCAATTTCAAATATTTGACTGTCCCTACAGACCCGACAACGTTAATTTTTTACCTCTTTTTTCATGGGATTTGTAAAAAGTCATGTTTTGGGGCCCAACCGATCGAAAAGAATTCAAAAATATAACCTTAGGTGTTCGAATTTGTCATCTGAATGGGGAGCAGCAGTCGTCGAAAGAATAAATGTAAAAGGAAGATATCCAATGAAGACATTGCAGAATATAGGGAAAAGGACAAAATGAAAAACCGAAAAAAAAGACAAGGTATGCTAAATATGAATCAAGTTGACGATGAATTAATAGAAGGTGAAATCATAGAGTCAGATAATGAAAATGTATAGTTGGGGAATGAAAATGTACCTATTGAAAATGATAATGTGGAAATTGAAAATGTAGAGATTGAAAATTTTGAAGAAGAAATGCCACCAAGTCATAATCCAAATTGCATAATTGACCATGTCGAAGATGACAATGCACAGGAACTTAATGCACAAGAACCTTATATATCTCCTAATTATAATCGACATGAAGGTTCTAAAACACCAAAATGGATAATTAAAATTGATGAAACGATTATGACTAGTTTGGAAGGAAAAAAATCAGAAAGAACCATTCAGTTATGGGCTTCAAGACTATATCAGATGTTTTTCGGCAACAAGATAGTGGTAGAGCAATGTCAGCTTTTCATGCACTTATTAAAGATGCAAAAGATGAGACCTATTCTTTCCAAATTGAAAATTCGTGTCAATAAAAAGTTGGAAAGAAATGCCATTATTGTGAAGAATCTTTTCAGTGCTCTCAATAGCGTTGGGAAAAATAGTAGAGAGAAGGATAATACAGCTGCTCGAAGGGTTATTACAACCTCTTTGGTAAGTCATCATTTGAGAAAGGGTAGATATATGAGACAAACTTGTATTGATTTGAATCTAAATCATACTACTTTGAGAAGAGCACTTAGTCGACGAGAGAAAAATGATGATCCTCTTCAAAATGAAACATGGGCATTTGGTGGGAGACTTCCACGTTTTGATAAGAAGCTATCCGACGATGTGAAGGAAGAAATTATACAATTTTGGCACTCTAACTCACGAGTATCACCCAATGCTAAAGATGTCTTAAAGTTGAGAATTGGCATCAGAGACCGCACACCACATCCTAAACACTATGTGGAGGTAAGTCAAACTATGTTGTTCAAACAATTTAGATAGAGTCATCCAAGTGTTCATTTATCATGAAGGGCTTTTGAATATTTGAAGCCATTTTATTGTGTGCCACTCAAAATTCGAAATACATGTTGTTGCAAATATCATGTTGAGTTTTCTATGCACCATGAACTATTATGCTTCATCTGTTCTACTTTGCATTGTAAAGAAATGTTGGAGGATTGTGGGGCTAGTGGGCTTCCGAAATCATCAAGAGACTTGTTAGATCAACTCTTATGTCGTAGAGTTGATGGTTGTTCCTTTTATAAAAATGCTTGCTTAAATGAGAAGTGTTCAAAATGTGGCGGCTTATCCAAGTTTGACACATGTTTCCATGAGGGGTGTGAACAAGATCTTGGAAAGACAATAGTGAAAAGAAGGGTCTATGAAATGGTGAAATACACATTGAAGAGTGGGAGTGAGAGCTCTAGATGTGAATTGGTTGGAAAAGATATCAATGTGGCTAATTTTATTTCAAATTTCAAGGCAAATCTTTTTTACAAGTATGCAAGACATAGTCACAGGTCTCAGTGGTTGGATCAACAATTTAGAACGTGTAAGGAGACTTTTCCCATTGGCACTATTATATCAGTTGTTGATTTTGCTGAGAACTACACATTGCAACCTCAAAATGAGACACAAACTTAGTATTACAACTCTATTCAGATTGCAATTTTTGTTCACATAACATATAGACATGCCCCTGAAAGTGTGGAAGATAATCGAAAGATTATTAGAGAGTATCATTTTTATATGAGTGATGATAGATCTCACTCTCACGAGTTTGTGCAACATTGTTTCGAGAATTTTTTTTATTTCTTACACGAGCATGCAATCGCTATGGATAGACATATCATTTGGTCAGATAACTATACAAGTCAATTCAAGAATGCTCGCATGTTTTATTGGTTGTGTAGGATGCACATAGAGAGAGGGGTGCCTCATATTTGGAGTTTTTTTGAGTCTGGCCATGGAAAAGGGGAACATGATGGAGCAGGGGCATGTGTGAAGAGAGCTCTAGTTAAGGAGCAACTGAAGATTTCAACAATAAAGCTTCTTGATGCTCGTAGCATTGTTGATTGGTGTAGTTTAGCATTATCACAGTGGGGGACTCTTAATTCAGTGGTACGCAGGTTCTTTTGGTTGGTTGAGGAAGGGTCCATAGGTGATAGATTAGATTGTGCTATAGTGATAGACTCATCAAAAATGCATTCATTTCAGAGCTCTAATTCTAGTACATGGACCATTTGGACATGACAACTAGCTTGTTTTTGTCGTACTTGTTTTCAGTGTGATTGGGATCATTGTGAGTCAAGTGAGTGGGTGGACACACGAGCTCCACATTATCTTACTCCATTGTCTATCATACCCTCTATCAAAAATGATGACATGGAAAGTTCACTTGAGCATAATCATCTATCAGATCTACTTCAGCCAGGACATGTCTTTGCATTGGTTGCACCACAGGGGAATGATGATAAATCTGATTATTGGTTAGCACGTTGTGTAAGAGGAAAACAAAAACTTGCACAATCAATCACAAATGATGATGGATTCACGTATCCTACTGGTTCAGTGGTTGTTGCTGGAACATGGCTGCGAACATACATGCTTAGAAGGAACGAAATTCCTGCATTCAAAGACTATCAGAAGCACAAAGTAATTCTCATATATTCGCATCTTATTATAGCAACAAATGTAAAGTTATTGAAGCATCAAGGAAGACCAAAAGTAAAAGAACTTTTTACTATTGCTAATGCTGATCATGAAGCCTTGTTGGAGACCCTAAAACAGAGAGAGGACCCTATTGGAATACTTGACTAGGTATATATACTTCTTATGTTATTTTCTTCATAATGATTTAATGAATTGATGATTATCTTGTTTAATACAATAAATTACTAATTTTTGTATGATATTGGAATGTAGGTACATCATGAAGAGTTGGAGGGGGGTGGTATTGGGGAGAATTTCTAAAATTTATGATGTATTATGATGTAAAATGTGTAGTTTTTTGTAAATGGTTTTTGTATTTTGGTAGGTTCTTTGTAAGGAATTATAAGAGGAAGATATTGAACAAGTTCTTTCAAATCATATTTGCATGTGATACAAGGCTATAATGACAATTTTAAGAGCATTTATAACTATATGAAGGATATTTTCATGCGGATATCTTATTACAAATTTGGTTTTTTCCTTATTTGACATAAAGCTGACATTATGATTATTAAAACTATTTTTATCAAATTAATCAAATAAGAAAAATCCATAAAGTACGGATGAACAATTAGAATACTTGATTTCTTCCATTTTACAACCAATCATAGCATTTGAAAGCATAAAGAGTCATAATATTGTATAATGTTTTGAAAGACTTTCATATTGAAAAGTTGTATGAAGCACATTTGGGATAAGCCATAAAATCCATGAAAGAAGATAGCATGTAGGATAAGCAATTAAAGCCAATAAGCAAGATAGCACATGCATACTGACATGATATGAAGTTGGATATGAAGGCTATGAGTGGATGAGTCATTAGAGGTATCAACAATCCCATCATAAATGAGATCTTGGATTTTATGTTTCAACACTATGGAATCTTTAGTTTTATGAAATTTTCTTCCATGGAGATTAATTTAAGAATGCCCCGTGTGTATGTAAAGGTCTTAAGGGAGATTCATTTAATATGTATATCATTGTGCACGTAAATGATAAAAATATATATCAAAATACATGTATCCATAGAAAAAATTTTACACAAATATATATCAAAGATCATGTATCCATATACAAAGTACTCAAATATATATATCAAAATACATAGATCCATATACAAAATGTGGCTGATCCTGCCATCAGAATGTGTATAATATCAATGTTTCTATATACAATGTGGCATATGCCATCTCAAAATGTCTCATGATGCATCCTACAAAAACTATACTATCCTAGGGTGCTGGTGGATGATCAAAATGCAGCCTCTTCGCTGCACTAGGTGGATCGATGCCTCCTACATAAACAAAAAAGGAAGACCCAAAGTTAGACTACTAAATTTATATGATTCTATGTATCTAACATTGAATTACTCAAACACATAATGATCTTTTCCGTATTGGGGATTAATACTATCAAAATTTTATAATAAATACCTCTCTCGTCGACCTCCTGCGCCGGTCAGGAGTCCTCTCGTATGCCCTTGGCAATGCTGGTACCTCTGTGATTATGGGTTGTATATGTTCAAATAACTTTGTCAGATGAATCTACAATTTAAACTATAACATTATAATTCATAGCATGCTAAATTTATAACATATTTAATCATGAGTTCAAACTACAACTTACTATTGTAGGCTCCTCCTCAGGAGTGAGTGGCTGTGTCATCAAATCTACATAACTGCCCCGTCGAACCTCATGTGCACTAGGAGTCTCCTATGAGATACAAAATAGTAGTTGTTAATATCATAGAAATTAGTTTTGAATTTATTTATGAAGATAAGTGATGCAAGAGAATCCCATGCTCATCAGGGGAACATTGAAGATCCAAGGCATTACAGAGGTCATGGAACATCACTTGAAGTCAATTGTACAATCCTTGCACCAATTATGGCTCATGGAAGCATACAAAGTTATAATGTTGGACTCATATGTGGAAGAAAGTTGTAATTGGGCATGAGATAGGATTTTAGGATTTCATATGGTAGATGTGTCATTTGATAGGTTCATGTAGGTTGTCATGATCATATCTTGTCATTAGACAAGACAAAATGTTCTAGAATTGAGTTTTGGGGTTTGAACAAGCAGGCCCTATTTTTTAAGCCATTTTAAGGAGGGTTTTGAAGTTTGGGTGTTTAGGAGTGTGACCAAGACCTATAATCTTGAAAATCCTTAGTGTGTTGGTCCCTTTGTTGAAGCCTTGGTGTGTCTAATTCCTCCTTGTGTGTCCCAGAGTTGAAAGGTACATAAGTGGTGTCTAGAGATTTCTTTGTGAGGAAAGAAAGAGAATCAGTGAGTTGGCCCTTGGGAAGGAAGAAAACTTGTTGTGAAAATGCCTCCTAAAAATCAAATGGCTAGAGAACTTGAAGAATTGAGAGAAGAGTTGGCAAAAGAGAAAAGAGAGAGGAGAGAACTTGAAGCATCTAGAGTGAGGGAAGAAAGACAGATGAGAAGAGAGAGGTTGAAGCTTATTGCAAGGATAGAATCCTTAGAAAAGGAAAGGCAAGAACCTAGAGGAGAAGAGGTTAGAGGAAGAAATCATGGAGAGAACCATGAAGAAGAAGAGGTTGGTAATGCAAGGCAAGAGCATGAGACAACAGATGATCCTGAAGAAAGGAGATTTATGAGAATCATTAAGGCAGTACAAGGTAATGGTGGGAACAACCATATTGATTTTCCAATATACCAGGGTAAAATGGATAGTGAAGAAGTGCTAGGGTGGATAGAGGCCCTTGAGAACTACTTTGATCTTGAAGACATAGAGGAAGATAAGAAGGTAAAAGTAGAAACAACAAGACTGAGAGGAACATCACTCACTTGGTGGACTAGTGTTCAGAATGAGAGAGAGGAAAGGTGGTGCAGGGCACCTAACCTATGTGGCAGGGGGGAACAAGTATCTCTATTGCCAGACACCTTGCCACTCCATGAAAGTGAGGATTCAAGTAGATTAGGAAGTTAGAATAAAGGTTTGGTCCATATTTTACAAGTTGGTCTATGTTTTGTAATAAAGGCACATGTAAGGCCCACAAGAATTTTGGTGTTGTTGTAAACCAAGTGACTCCATGGGACCAAAAGGCATTAGAATAGGGTATTTAGAGTCTAAACAGTATTAGCAAAAAGCGGTTGTTTGTTTTTTTTATGGTTGGGAACACCTATATGGTTGTTCCAATGGTCATGTAGACCTTTATATATGTCATATGTGATCTTAGTTGAAAGGGGGAGATCAGAGTGTACGGTGGTTTGGAGAAAAAATAATAAAAACTTCAATTTTCTGGAAATTTACTTAGTTGCATTTAATAAATCCATATGACCAATTTTGAGTCAATGGAATAGTTTAGAAAGTTAGGGAATGCATAAAAACTATAGTTTGAAATTTGAATTTCAAATTCAAATGGTCATATTAGTTTTGGAGGGAAAGTAGTAATTTGGTATTTGTTTGATTAAATAAACCTTTGTAACCAACTTGGTCGGTTGGACAGGTGCATATAAGCCTATTTAAGTTGTAATGAACATATGCAAGACATGAATCATTATTGGTACAGAAAAAATCATAGAAATTGTATAGAACAACAATCATACTTTCCTCTACATCAATTAAAAAAATAAAAAATAAATGATACTTATACATACAATGGGGCTCTCTGTGGGAATGAAAATCCCTGATGATCTAGGACGCCGAATCTGTACAGGCTCATCGCCAGTAGCCACACCCTATATACAATAAATAATGTAATTAAATGAGATTACCACAAACATTTTACAAGAATGCATCAATATTTAATCAATTAGAAAACATCTAATTACCTTTCCTTTGTCAATGCATGCTAGCTCACCCCCCGCACTTTGTCCCCCCGGGGCAGGTGGTATCTGCAAGATAAAAGAAAGATTAGCAACCATATATGCTACAATATCAAATAGAAAAAATAAATACGAACACAACATAATGTACTGTAGATGTCTCAAGGCCAAATGAAATGGCCGAGAGTGTAGCATCATCTATCTGTCTGAGCTCCTCCTCGGTCATCAACTAAACATGAATGAAGATCACATACATGTAAAAGTCAGTATGGCTTAAAAATTAAAATTACTCTATTATAAAAATTAACTTTAAATCACATATGTCATAACAAAAAAATGTATACACACACCGACACCGAAGGAGTCCACGCCTCTACATTCCCCTCCTCTCTCGCATCAGGGTCTGTAGCCTCTGCACGTGCGTCTAGTGTATCCTTGTCTAATACAAAATGATACTCAGGAAGATCACCTATGGGACCCAGGAAAATATTCTTGCATGTAATGCAAGTGTGAGGCACACAAACGTGTGATGAGCTAGCCAATTATGAACTGGCACCAACATCATCAACACGAGGAGGCAAGACTGACCTAGCCTGAGATATCATTAGGCTACTCAGCCTATGAATGGCTCTAATGGTCTAAGAGCTAGCCTCAGCCATAATATCTGGATGCTGCACTCGAGGAGGGGGTAAGATATCAGGGGGGGGGACAAAAGTGCCATGTTTCTTCCACTGGGAAGAGGGTCTATCCTGAGGAGCTCCTAGTCCTAAGCCCATGTTGGGCTTCATGCTCCAATAGTTCACTTTAAGTTTCAACACAAATTCTACATATAATTTTTTAAGGAATTAAAATGGTATGTCTAAATTTCCATGTGGAGGGATATCAAAGACCATCCACCAACGGTCCCAAAAATTTGCACGTATGGCGTCATTTGTGCACCATTTAATCGATAGTTTGGTTTTTTTGGGTCAACTGGTATACCCATTTTTGGGTTAGCAAAAAGGCTTGCCAAATTGTCTTTGGTTATGTTGAGGGCCGTGATCTCAACATAATCCAAACCATCATCAAACATCTAGTGCATTTCATCACGCCAACGAAGAGCGGCATTTTGTTGGTTTGTAAGAGTTTCAATGTTATCCACTATGGTGTTTAACGTGGATAACATAGGAGCCAGTGCAGGTACATTATTGTATGTTCTATGCAAACCTCTCAACTCAGTGAGATTTTCATTTATCAAATCCTCGATTCGAGGAGGGTTTTGAGGAGGCAGAGGATCATTTGGTGGACGGTTTTGTGGGGATACTAGATCATTTGGTGGTGGGTTGCGAGGAATATTATTCCCTGCCTCAGTGTCATCATTTTGATCAGCCATTCCTATTGAATTGCAAAACGTAATATATATTAAAAAAAAATCAAAATTTTAACCATTTTTGTCAAAAAAACCCTAGATTCAACTAAAACAAAAAAAATCTTGTTAAAATCTATTAAATTTAGGTTAAAAATGAGTCAGGAGGGGGGGGGGGAAATACCTGATATCTGATATCCGATTTGCTATCTGATATCCAATTTATTATCTGATATATGATCTGACTGGCCCAAATTCGCGTGAAAATAAGGGCCGTGGGTCTGTGATTTTGTGTTTAATCCATGCACAGGTATCGGATATCCGATATTATATCGGATATCCGATATAATAATATATATAATATAACATATATATTACATTTTTTATATTTTTATATTATATTTTACATTTATTATATTAATTTACTATATATTATAATATAAAATATTATTATTATACTATATTATTATAATTTATAATATATTATACCTTTTATTATATATTATATTATAAGATATTACTTTTTATTATTATATTATATTATGTATATATTATATCACATTACTATATATTATAATATATGAAATATTATATTATATTATTATAATATAATATGTTATTATAATATTATTATTATAGTATAATATTATATGATTATAATATAATAATAATATTATTATTATATTATAGTATAATAATAATTATAATAATATTATTATATTATAGTATAATAATAATTATAATAATAATATTAAATAATAATATTATTATAATATAATAGTATGATATATTATTTAATATTATTATTATTATTTTATATCAATAATAATAATATTAAATAATATATCATACTATTATATGATTTTAATTATTAGTCAGATATTGGATTTAAAATCGGATATCCGATAAGGTTCGGCTTAACCTTCCAGGTTTGGTTCCTGGATAGGTAAAAAAAAGTCAGAGCGGATTTTGAAGCGCTTTTAGGCATCTTCAACCTCTTTTTTTTTCACATCGCCACTTTTTGGCACACCATGATCCTGCACATACCCGAAGAGGTAATTCTTATTCTAGAGGTAGTTTTCATGGTAATCATTTCAGATGTTGTAAAGAAGCGCATAGATCCTTTGAATGTAGATCCTCTAAAGTAGACAAGGTAATAGAAATGTTGTGATTCAAGGAGGTAGTGAAGGTTCACCAAGTGGACCTAAGGCTGGAGAAAATCTAATGGTGAGAAGAACCTTATGTAATAATGGAAGTGATGAGGAACTTGACCTTAGGAGAAGTCTTTTCAAAACCAGATGTAAGTTGGCTAGAAAATGTTGACTTTGATTGAAAGTCTAGATGAGGTTAATTGTTCTACTATGAGAATTTGCATGGTTAATAGGAAACAATTTATAAATGAAATGAAGAAGAACCAAGTATGTTTTGCTATAATTCCTAGAAAGCCAAGTTGTGCCAGTAGCATCCGAGTGACAAAAACAATGGTGACCAAGTAGCAAAAATTAAAAATTTGCTAAATGAATACAAGAACATTTTTGTAGAAGATATACCTGATGGTTTATCTCCAATGAGAAGTATAAGTCATTGTATGGATCTGATTCCTAGAGCTAGTTTTCTGAACAAAGCACCATATAGATTGACACCTATAGAGAATGAATAACTTAACAAACAAGTGCATGAATTGTTGTAGAAAGGTTTGCTCAAAGAAAGCTTGAGTCCATGTATTGTACTTGTTGTATTAGCACCTAAGAAGAATGGAGAATGGAGAATGTGTACTGATTCTAGAGCTATTAACAACATCACAGTGAAATATAGGTTTCCTATGTCGAGGATGGATGACATAGTGGATTGTTTGAGTGGAGAAAAGTATTTTATCAAGATTGATTTGAAGAGTGGCTATATCAGATCAAAATTAGAGAAGGTGATGAGTGGAATATTGCTTTCAAGACAAAAGATGGTTTGTATGAATGGTTGGTTATGTCTTTTGGTTTGACTAATGCACCTATTACTTTCATGAGATTAATGAATGAAGGCCTAAAAATATTCTTGGGTAAGTTTGTGATTATTTATTTTGATGATATTCTGATATTTAGTAAGACTAAGGAAGAACATATTGAGCATGTTAGACAAGTATTGTAGAGATTGAAAGAGGAGAAGTTGATGATTAATTTGAAGAAGTGTTCTTTTATGCAAGAAGAGATTGTGTATTTAGGATTTGTGATTTCAGTTGATGGTTTGAAGATGGATCCTGAGAAGGTTAAAGAAATTTTGGAATGCCCTATACCTAAGAATGTGGGTGAGGTAAGATCATTTCATGGTTTGGATAGTTTTTACCGAAAGTTTATAAGGAATTTCAGTTCTATTTGTAATGATATGACTGAGACAATGAGAGGAGATAAAAAGGAATTCAAGTGGATGCATGGAGCTGATAAGAGTTTTGAGACTTTGAAATAAAAGGTTGCTAAGTTTCTTGTATTAGATTTTCCTTTTTTCAATAAGGAATTTGAAGTTGAATGTGATACAAGTGGTAGTGCAATAGGAGTTGTATTGAGTCAAGAAGGTGAACCTATTGCTTTCCTTTCTTTAGTGAGAAGTTGAATGATACTAAAAGGAAATATTTTTTGTATGATCAAGAATTTAATGCTATCTTTTAAGTATTGAAGAAGTGGAGACACTATTTGATTCTTAAGGAGTTTGTGTTATATACTTATCATAAAGCTTTATAATACTGGGGAAGTCAATAGAAAATAAATCAGACATATGAAATGGGTTGAGTACTTGCAAAGTTTTGCATTTACAATCAAGAATAAAAGTGGAGTTACTAATAGAGTTGTTGATGCATTGAGTAGGAGACATTCTTTATTGGCTGAGATGAAGGTTGAAGTTCCTAGTTTTGATAAAATGAAGGAGTTGTATGATACTAATCCTGATTTTTTTGACGCATGGAGAGAGTGCAGAGCACCAAATCTAACATATCACATAATTAAGTATGATGAATATTTCTTTCAAGAAGGTATGTTGTTCAAAGGGATTTAGTTGTGTATCCCTAGAAGTTCCATGAGAATTAATTTGAATAAGAAAAAGCATTGTGATGTATTGGCTGGACATTTTGGAATCGATAAGACATTGATTCTATTGAAGGATAAGTATTACTAGCCTCAAATGTATAAGGATATTCAAAAATATATAAGGAGTTGTGGAATTTATCAAGTTGAAAAAGAAGTAATTTAGAATACTGGTTTGTATATGCCTATTAGTGTTCTTGAGAAACCTTGGAGTGACATTAGTATGAATTTTGTTCTTGGATTATCTAAAATAGTGAAAGGGTATGATTCTATATTTTTTGTTGTGGATAGATTCTCTAAGATGGCTCATTTCATACTTTGTAAGAAGACATTAGATGCTGAGATTATGAGATTGCATGGATTACCAAGAATTATTATTTCTAATAGAGATAGTAAGTTTGTTGGTTATTTTTGGAAGACTTTTTGGAAGAAGATTGGTGCTAATTTGAAGTTTAGTTCTACATTCCATCCATAAACAGATGGATAGGTAGAGGCTGTGAATAGAAGCATGGGTAAATTTTTGAGATGTTTAGTTAGAGATAAGTCATGTAATTGGGAGATGGTATTAGCACAAGCTAAGTTTACTTATAATAATTCTATGAATAGGAGTACAAGAAAAACATCTTTTGAGATTGTTACAGGAATGCAGCCTAAAGGAGTATCAGATTTGAGGAATGTTGCTAGTGAAGAAAAGAGAAGTGTTGTAGGGGAAGAATTTGTTGATTTTATGGAGTCTTTTCATAAGGAAGTAAAATTGAGTATGGAACAAAGTAATTAGAAGTATAAGGAGAACGTTGATAAGTCTAGAAGATGTCATGTTTTTGAAGTTGGTGATGAGTTGATGGTTCATTTGAAGAAATGAAGATTTCCTATTGGAACATATAGTAAGCTAAAAATGAAGAATTTTGGACCGTGTAAGATCTTGAAGAAGTTTGACAGTGGCAATGCTTATGAAGTTGAGTTACTTGATAATATGGATATATCTCATATTTTCAATGTTGCTAGTTTATACAAATATCATGAGTAAAAATATGAAGTGGATGTATCAAATGATTATCCTAAGAAGAAGATTAAAGAAGTTGAATAGATACTAGAGTAGAGAGTTGGTAAGAGCATAAGAGGAAAAGACTACTATGAGTATTTGGTAAAATGGAGAAACAGATCTAGTGAAGATGCTACATATATTTCTCAATCTAAGTTGGATTTAGCTCAAATTGTGACACTTGCATGATTTAGGAGAATCATTTATTTCTACCCTAGTTGTCTAATGCAAGAGCATCCTGGGTTGCACTGCTATCCTACATGTTTTCAATTTTCTTAGTTTCTATCAAGTTGCAATGTCTTGCATTGTCGAGTTCTCAGTTGTTGTTGAGTGTTTAGTGCATGTCAAGCATCCTAGTTGATGTTGAGTTCTCAATTGTTTCCAAGTGTCTTTGGTTGTCAAGTGTTCTTTGGTTTCTGATCCATCCTTTGGATGCCAAGTTCATGTGGTTGTCGAGTTCATTTGGATGTTGAGTTCATGTGGTTTTCAAGTTCATTTGGATGTCGAGTTTTAGTATTTCATTTAGTCTTTGATTGTCAAGTTGTCTGCATGTAGTTTCCTATTGTGGCTAACCTTTGCATTTAATTTAATGTTAGATATCTATTGTTAGCCGACTCATGGCTTAGCCTAGCATTTAATATGAGAATTCATTTAGTTGTATTTGCAAGAGGCCAACTTGTGACCATGCATCGATTTCAGAGACTTTGGTTATAGTCTTAAGGGGTAACTTAGAGAGAGAGAGAGAGGGAGGGAGGGAGAGAGAGAGAGAGAGAGAGAGAGAGAGAGAGAGAGAGAGAGAGAGAGAGAGAGAGAGAGAGGGAGAAGAAGTAGAATGCAAAGTTTGATCATCAAATATTATAAATGAATTGATAGCCGGTTGTAGCACAAAAAGCCTTATACCTGGGCATGTAATTGATCTTTGGATGAATATATGAATGAAGGCTTTTATTTCCTCTATCTCTCATGTTGTTTATATTCGTTATTATTTCCGCTGTGTTGACTCTGTTCTGGTGGTGTGAATAGCTGGGTGAGCCTTTGGCCCTAGTTTTTCATCACTCCCTATGTCATATTTATTTGATTCATATTATTCTTTAAAAATTTCTTCCTAGACAATTTCATCAATTCATAACTAATATTAATTTTTAGCTTGATATTCCTAATTTATCTTCTCAATTGACTTATGGTATTTTTCAAAACTTATTGCATCAAGAAGAAGCTAAACTAATTCAATTTGGTACCCTTAAGTCAAGTAAACATGTGTTTATGTCTAGGAATTCAAATAATAACTTTTGATCAAATAATAATAATCATAATCATGACCATAATAATTCTAACCATTCATATAATAAAGATAATGTCAAGCATAATAATAATCATCATCATATAATAGCTCCAATTATCATAATAATAATCAAAGGAATCATTCAAATTCCAAACCTCATTGTACTTATTGTGGCAAAGATGGTCATGTTGTTAATAATTATTTCAAAAAGAAAAATGATAGAAAAACCATGAACAACAATAATCACCATCAAAAATCAAATCATTAAAAAGGTAATTCTAATGGTTCTAATTCTCATCATGCTTTTACTTGTAGTTATTATATTTCTAGACAATTAAAATGGATTGTGGATAGTGGTGCTTCTCATTATGTTATTTCTCATAAGGAAGTGTTTGATTCTTTACAACCTAATTTGGCTAACATTCCAATTCAATTAGATAATAATCATACTTGTAAATTTGAAGGTGAATGTGATGTAAGTGTTCCCAATGGTAAATTGCATGATGTTCTTTATGTTCTTGATTTGAAAACTAATCTTATTTTCATTGTAAAGCTATATAAAGACTATAAAGTTGAATTATACAAGGACATGTGTTATGTGATTGATCCTCAAATTAATCAAGTTGTGGCTAATTCTTAATTAGATCATGATAATTTATTTAAATTTTTTGAATTTTCTAGTTCAAGGTATTCTTTGCATACCTCTATTGATTTAAATATATGACATGAAAGAGTTGGCCATTTAAATTCTGATTATATTAATTTGATGCAAAAAGAAAATATGGTTCATGGATTGCCTCAAATTATTCCTTCTAACATTATTTGTACAAGTTGTATGAGTGATAAGATACATCGGGAACCCTTTCCAAGTGTTAAATCATGGAGGGAAACTCATAAGTCATTCCAAGTCCATAGTGACCTTTTGGGCCCCATGGAGAATAACTCCATCCAAGGTTCATGGTATGCACTTGCTTTTGTTGATGATTTTTGAAGGAGAACTTGGATCTATATTTTGCATAGAAAGGATCAAGTTCTTGATATTTTTTTTTTTGAATTTCATTTATATGTTGAAAGGTAATCTAGTTTTAAACTTAAGATTCTTAGAACTAATAATGGGGAGGAATATGTGAACAATGCTTTCATTCTCATTTAATTATATGCCACAACAAAATGGTGCAGTAAAACTTGAAATCATAGGACCATTATTGAAATGGCTAGATGTATTTTTTTATTAAGTAAAACAAGTTTTTTACAAGGGTTCCTAAAACCCACCAGTTAACAACAAAAAGCTACTAAAAGTTCAAGTCTAGCATCAAAGCAACAAAAAGAACAATAGTCCATACCCAACCATCAGAAGTAGACAAAATATAGATAGCCAAAAGCTAGGCAATAGATAAAAAATCAAGAGCACTGATCAGGGCACCATTTCTTTCACCAGCTCTATATTCTTGAGCTCCAACTCTCCCATGGCCTCCACCTCATTAGTCTTTGATTGACTATCATCTAGAGAAACCTCCTCTTTCCTATTCCTCTTTTCTGATCTCTTTCTTTTGGTCAAGCTCTCAACCTACAAAGAATTTGCATCATCAACCACCCTAGTTTCCTCTTTTTTCTTTTCCTCCTTCCCCTTTTTGCTATTCTCCATCATTGAGTGCAATGGAATGATATTATCATTAAGTCATTTTATAATTTTGAGGCTTCGATTAGTCAAGCTATGAAGAGAGCTCTCCATCCTTTCCACTCTTTTTTCAATCTTAGACACCTAAGAATCTAGTTGGCTAATTCTAACATTCTCGTCCCCCCCTTTCGGCCTTTCTTGCCTCTAGATCCTAAACTTAATCTCTTTGATTTCATGTAAAATCTATTCAATGGACCAAAAATTGTCCACCAAACTATTGCAAGAATTGTTTAGGAGGTTGATCCCCATTTCCCTTGTGTTTTTTCTTAGGATCACCAAAGTCAGGTCTATGAGCTCCTCCAACTAAATTTTTCCATCCCTTCTTTCCAAAACCTCTAGATGGATATGCTCTCTAACCAAAACCATTTTGGTAGTGCTAGCATGAAAGTTCCTCCATGAAGTTTTTCTTCCCTTGGCATCAAGAGTAACAGTGGTCTTAGTTAAACCATATTCCTCTTTCCTCTCTTTCTAAGCTTTGATATTGATCTCCTTACTCTTAGCAAGTGCCTTCTTAGCTTCCTTCCCACCACCCCTTCTCCTTTTGACTGGGTTGTCATCCTTCTTGCTTACTTGAGCCTTACTGATGCCAACCTCTTTCACATTTCCCTCCTTATCTGTGTCTATCCCCTCTTCCTCATCATTGTAATCCTCCTTTGAATTTACCTCATGCTTTTTATTTCTCTCTATACCTTTCCCAAGATTCTTTTTCTTCTTCCTTCCCATATCCTTCATGATTTTGGCCACCTCCTCTTCGTCATCTGATTGAAGACTTATTCTATCCTCTGTATCCAAAGGGAGGTAAGAGCTCTCTATTTCCTCTAAAGAATATTCCTTCTAGGAAACAACCATTCTATGGGTTTGAGCTTTAAAATACTCATTTAAGAGTAATAGAAAACCCTCATAGAAGGAAAGATTACAATATGTTTTATTCTTAAAATCCATGATACTCTTATTTCTAGAGAAAATAGGTAGAGGGGGATGGAGGATTTTGTTCCATACCTGAAGTGGTTTAGGATAATAAAATGGTGGGTTTGAATCCAGTCAAACCTTGTATCAAGCCTAATGCAGGCTATAATCACCCTTAAGAAAAACCTCCATAGTTTCTTGATTGAAGCAGGTTCATAGTAGGCAGCAATCTTCACTAGTTCCTTCATCTCCTTGGTGTCCTTTGCAAAGTCCACCAAATTTAGAGATATTTTCTTATCCTTGTAGAATTAAATGCCTTCATTAGGAGAGTCAATGACCTCGATGATGACCACTTCATTGACCTAGAAGTCAACACTGTCAAAATTCACCTTCCCATCTTTCCACAACTTCAACATAAGATTAGTTATCTTTAGATCCCAGCCATGAAGTTTTTCAATGAAAGAGGAGATGTCACCTTCCCTCAACTTCTCCCACACCTTTGATCTCCTCTTCCACTTCTCCCTCTGGCTCTCTATGGTGCCTCTCTATAACTATTATGTTGTAGAAAGAAAAAGAAAAGCCTTTGTTCTTCAGGCACTATGAGTTGAGAAATAGTTTTGCTCACAAAAATTGTACTTGTCTCCTTCCTCTATAAAGAAATAGTAATAATAATTACCAATCACCCTAAAAATTTCCCATAAAATGTGCCACAAAGCCCCCCAATTATGATACCTCTAAATCAACCTATGCCAAGCTTTCAACTTTTAATAGTTTGTTTGATAGTATTAACTTCCATAATTACACTTTATATTACATGTCCTTCCTTGGATTCTCTCAATCATAATTTAAATTTTAGTGGTCACTAGAAACTCCTCACCACTAGGCCATCTATGTGAAATGTCCCTCCTAACTACCTTATTAGCCATCCAGTCAACAACCATGTTTCCCTCACTATAAACATGTGACACATAGACCCTTTTGAAGGAAATTAAGATATTTTTCATTTCCTCCATCATATTCTTAATAGTCCATGATAGAGGATGTTCACCCCTTAGGCATTTTATAGTATTATTTGAATCCCCCTCCAACCATAGGCTTTTGACTCCTACCTCTTTTGCCAACTTAGTTGTTTGGAGGGTAGTACACGCCTCCACATAATGATTAACTTGGTGTCCTAGGGAAAAGTAACTACCACAATACCAATCCCATGACGACTTCTAATCACCCCTCCACATCTCGCTGCTTCTGGGTTACCTTTGGCCACTACTATGAAAGTTGGCTTTGTGCAAACCTTTGAGGGGCAAGGATGAGTGACACTCCTTTCTTCTTATCTAAGTATCATTACTACTACCAGTTTCACCAGTGAAGGGGTTAGATCCTTTAATAAACATATAATTTTCCAAAAGGGCATTTTGAATTTTACCAGACACAATTTTAGTAGGAAGACTAGCATCCATAAAGATATGGTTATTGTGTTCCTTCCAAATACCCCATCCAAATTGAGGCAAAGCCCATTTACTAAGTGCTTGGAGCCCTGATCCCTGCCATGAGTTATCCCACTACCTAAAGAACTCAATAGTCAAGATAGTAGCATGCCAACTCAACCCAAAAGTTTGACTAAAAAAGGATCAAACTTATCTAGTGAAGGAGCAATGTATAAATAGGTTATCTATTGACTTAGCCTAATTTTTTCAAAGGACACATCTATTAGGAATAAGCAAACCCCTTTTACTCAGATTGTCAATTGTCATGATCTTGTTCTAGAGTAAAGGCCAAAAGAAAATATTGATCTTAGGGATAAGACCAAGGAAGCAAGCCTTAGCCTAGTCCACTCTTGAATCTTTCCTCATAATAGCTTGGTATCCCAAAGCCACCAAATAGATACTATCTGAAGTGTTCTCCCATACAAGTTGGTCATGGTCATCATTCAAAACCATTGAGTGAAGAATAGTCATTAGAGGTTTTAGATCCCCTAAAA
This sequence comes from Cupressus sempervirens, assembly GCA_028749045.1. Lineage (NCBI taxonomy): Eukaryota > Viridiplantae > Streptophyta > Pinopsida > Cupressales > Cupressaceae > Cupressus > Cupressus sempervirens. Next base: position 713,584,995 of record CM053786.1, on the reverse strand, counting down.
TTGGAGCAATATCCCTCTAACCCTGGCTTTGTCTACAATTACTAAAAAATCTACCAAACCTTTGGATGCAAATGAAGGCCCATCTCTTATAATCAAGAATGTTGATAAGAGGCACGTGGATCAACCAATCCTCCTGCTAGAAAAGGGTGTCCTTTCCATTCCCAACACTCCATTTTTCCCTATTGTTAGTTGTCTCTCTAGTGCTAAGATTTCCATTCCATATATTGGATCCATTGGGAATTGACTCTCTAAAGATAAAGTTCCTAATTCAAGGTCTTCAGAGGTATTTGTCTCCCAAGATATCCAACCAGTCTCCCTTGATAGAAAAGATTCTCCAAATTTGTTTAGCTTATAGAGATTTGTTGAAAGGTCTCAATTTCCTAATCCCCAATCCTCCATTCTATTTTGGGAGGCACACATTGTCCTATGCCACCAAGGGAAACCTCTAATTGTCTTTTGATCCTGACCAAAGAAAGTTTTACTAGATCTTCTCCAAGAGATCTGCATACTTGCTAGGAATGCCAAAGAGACTCAATGCATAAGTTGGTCTCCAGTGTCGAGGTTTTATTTCTTGTTTCATCCCTCATTTTGGTACTTAGAGTAATTCTTGCTTTCACTAGGCAACCATGCATTAGCATTGGGCAATTTATTAAAGTATTTCATGCTCAAAGGAGAAGAATTGTATGATATAGGAAAGTATTGCATGCTCTTGTAAACTCTATCGTGCAACACTCTATTGTATTGCAGACCTCTTGGAAAAAGGTCATATGATACTTGTAAAGTATTTCATTCCTTCTTAAGAAGTGTCACCCAAACCTTGATTGTATCGCATGCCTTCATTAGAAAGGTCATATGATACTAGAAAGTAACATACGGTGTTGATTTAAAGTATCGCCTAGGTTTTGGAAAAAAACATGTTTGGGCAGATAGTGGACACTTTTTGGTTTGACTAGAGGTTTTTCAAAGGTGTTTTGGATACCCTTTATGGTGTTCTCAAATAACCTGGAATTTCATTTTAAATTAGGTATGTTTTCAGATTCAAAATTGTTTGTGTCCTTCTTTGGTTAATCATTTTGGTTAGTAGTAGCATTTGAAGATCCATTGGTTTTTGGATGTTTATTTAGTCTTCCATTGAGATCTTTGTAATCCTCGTATGTTGTATATCATGTGCATCCATTTTTATTTTATTTTTAAATTTATCTTGGCTTATATTTATCCTTGTTCCAAGGATCTCTGGGTAGGGCATTACATCTAGTATCAGAGCCAATGTTGCAATATTGGGATCTCTATGTTATGCTTCCACTATGGCTTTGTTTTTTGTATATGTATTGTTAGTTACTAGTTATTATTTTGATATCTTTCCATGACTTTTATGCTTGTGACTTATTGTTTTGACCTTATCTTGTTGCTTCCATAGTGATGCCTCTTGCACATAGACCTAGTGGTTCGGGTGGTACTCGTAGTAATAATCGTGGAGAAGAACACCAGGAAGAGGAATGTCAAGATGGATAAGGAGAACAAGGTAATAAAAATTAAGGTGGAATTTAAGTACTAATGCTAGTATCTTAGGAGATTCTTTCTTGGTTAGGTCCTTAAGAGCCAACCCTCTATATCCAACATGTTGGTCATGATATTCTAATCTTTTTTCTTTATGCAGATGATCTCATTTTTACAAGTAATAGCACATCCCTCATGGAGAAATTCAAAGAAGAAATGAAACAAGCATTTGAGATGTAAAATCTAGGACTTATACATTATTATTTTGGGGTAGAGGTACAACAACAACCTAATGTTATATCCATTTTTCAAACCAAGTATGTTTTTTATTTATTCAAGTGGTTTAGAATGATGTCATGCATGATAGTTGCAACTCCAATAGCCCATGGTGAAAATTTAACCAAGGATGATCCAAGTCCCTGTGTTGATCCTACATTATACAAAAGTTTGGTTGGAAGCCTAATCTACCTTACTACAATGAGTCTTGATATTATGTATTAATTAAGCCTCATCTCTTAGTTCATGCGAGATCCACATGAGTCTTTTCGGTGAGCTACAAAAATAATCTTAAGGAATGTGTAAGTGGTAGACAAAATTTTGGTATTCATTATTCTACCAATGATAATTTTGAGATGGTTGGTTATACATATTCTAATTGGGCTAGTCAAGAAAATGATAAAAAATCAACTAGTTCTGGAGTTTTTGGAAGATTTGCATTTGGTTCAAGAATATCCTACAACCATGCTTTGTGATAAGAGTAGTGCCATTGCAATGACCAATCATCTACTGTTTCATGCAAGATCAAAGCACATTGAAATCTGCCATCATTTCATTCAAGATTTGGTTTAGGATCATATAGTGGAGTTATAGTTTTTCCCTACTTCTAAGCAAGTTGTTGATATCTTCACCAAATCTCTCATTACATCCATTTTTACAACCTTGAGAAATAAGCTTGGTCTCATTCCCATTGTTCATGTAGCCAGAGATTGAAGGCATGCACTGCTACCTTCACCTCATGACTCTGCACTTTCCACTCATGAAGGCATCCATTGGTCATGCATTGGATGCATTCTAAATGGAGCTCTAGTTCCACTGCATCCTTCACATAATTTTTTTTTTATTTAGATTGTTTTAATTATTTCATGCTTAATAAAATTGCATGTTGTAGTTAGCTTCATAGGTATCGGTTTTAATTATTTTTTAAGTAGTTTGCATAATATCCAAAACTATAATTTTCATGCAATTTCTTTGCATGCTATCTTTTAAAGAATTTCTTATTGTATTTTTAACTATCTTCCTTGATCAACATTCAAGATTAAGATTTTTAGTTTTCCTTTATAATGTACTCTTTAATTTCAAAATTGATATATAATCAATAAAAACAAAGTTTTATTTCAATCCTTGTTTCTCTTATTTTATTAGTATATCATAAGAGCTTTTATTTTCTAGATCTTCAATTGATATCAAAGAACATTGTAGAATTTATTTTCTCTTGCAGGTCGGGTAGTGGTTCTCTCGAAGATATTTTAGAATTGCAAATAGTGGGAGTTTTCCATTCCATCTTCCACTGTTTTTTAGAGATAATTATGAATATTGTAGTATCAAGATGAAGACCTTACTATTATCTCAAAATCTTTTGGAATTAGTAGAAGGAGGATACATAGATCATGCAGACAAAATTTCTTTAAATGCATTAACACAAGCTCAACAAAATCAATTGAAAGAAGACAAGAAGGAGAATAAAGCTCTTTTTATCACTCAAACTACACTGGATATGTCTATTTTCCCCTATCTAGTTGGCATGAAAATATCTAAGGATGCATGGAAGGCCCTTCAAACTGCATACCAAGGATGTGACAAGATAAGATTGGTGAGACTTTAAACCCTTCAAAGAGATTTTGAAAATTTATGCATCAAAGAAGCAGAGTCCACTCTTGAGTTTATTATGAGTGCTAAAACTATTATCAATCATCTTAAACATCAAGGTGAAACTATCAAAGAACAAAAATTTTTAATGAATATTCTGAGATATCTTCCTCCAAATTTTATCAAGTGGTCATAGTCAATGAACCTTTAAAATTGAAGAGTTGATAGGTTCTTTGCAATCACATGAAGAGTGCATGCAACTTTCAACAAAGAATCTAGTGTAAGCCTTCAAATATTCAGTCAAAATTGAAGCCAAATATGTAGCCCCTTAACGATTGAAGAAGCATCCAAATCATATATTGTGAAAGTTATGGACACTAAGAATCTAAATGTAGAAAGAAAAATACAATTTGAATAAGTCAAGAGCCAACTATATTACTGAAGAGTCTCTTGAAGATGCAAAGCACTCTATGTTCTTCACATGCAATTTGGAAAAAGAACCTCAAAAGGAAATGTGAGTTCTTGATAGTGGGTACTCAAATCATATGATAGGTAAATCTGATCTCCTTTTCTAATTAGATGCATTTGTGAGAAGTCAAGTCAAATTTGGTGATGATAAAGAGGTTGATTTTATGGGAAAGGTACCCTCGCAACAGAAACTAAGCAAGGAGAAATTACTTATATTCTTGACACTTTGCATGTGCCCTAGTTACATCATTATTTTTTAAATTTTGGGCAACATGTAGAAAAAAATTATAAGGTTATTTTTTAGGATAACTATTACAAAGTTTTTGATAAATCAATGAACCTTAAAAAAAACAATTACAAGGTTGTAAACTTTTATGCGTCTATGTAAGCATTGTAAAACTAACTAAAATTATAGATTACATTTATAAAATAATAAACATTTAAAGGAGATGGAATATATTGAATATATAGATGGAATATCTCTTCCAAGTAGTGTCATTAGTGGCCTACGGAAGACAATACTCTTTATATGAAAATTGCCTATTGAGATCAATTCTCAGTAGAGGGTTAGGTGATTTGAGAAGAGTTTCTTCAAAAATATTAGGAAGGGTTACATGGGGTAGTACTATTACTTAATTAGTTCAATAATTCTAATATGTTTTTAACACATTTTCCTATTGTATTAATGATTTGTGGTATGTTCCAACATTCAATTCTTAATCCAGAAGAAAGGATATTACAAAGGCTTATTCTTAATCACATAGAGCTACACCTACGAGGATGCATCTTCTCAACATCTTTATCCACCACTTTTTTTTTCTTCCTCACTGGATATTATGTAATGTCTCTTAAAGGGATAGAAAGGGAATTACCTTTATACAAGCCACATGTACTATAGAGATAAAGTATTACAGGGTAATAGTAAGAAGGAAGGAAGTCCTATAGAGCTCAATGGACAGTCCAATATTGTTTTATTATATTGAACCCACCATTAGATTTATCTGTGGAGATCAAATCAAGTATAATTTTTGAAGACGGAGAATTCTGCTGAGCCAATGGAAGCTAAAAATCCCAATATTTGTTTGAATAACAGTGAATTAGTAGTCCTCATAACAACATATAACAAATCAATTGTTCAAGATATTAACGTTAACACTAGCTCCAACCAAATTAATCAAATTCTTCTTAGGAGATAATCAATGGATTATCTTTGAGCCTAACAGTCTTCCGATTATCAAGATTAGCCAAATTATCCATATGATCATCGATAAGTTTAGAAGCAATTTTGAGACCATTAAGATGACTGTGGGCTGAATTCCATTTAACAAATCCAACGGGAAAATGATAGAATATCTTCAGTTAGTATTAGAGTTTGAGCATTTAAAAATATAAAAACAAATTCCCATCTATAATAATCACAGATCTACAAAACCCACACGAATCTTGAACTGTTTCATGATGCCAAACCACACCCATAGATTTCAAATTTAGTGTTCTTGAAGCAATAGCATTAGGGTTTCTTAGCACAAAAGTATTTATGGTTGAAAAATCATCAATTAAATAAAAATGCATGTTTAAAATGGCTTCCAGAATCCCACAACCTTACTTTCACCCAAACTATCCCAAAACAATTTGTGAAGATGCAATTTAAAAATAGTATATATGTGCCTATTTCAACTGGACCTTTAATGTTAAAAGGAACCCAACCATTCATAAAATTGAACCATCATTTTATTTATTCATTGAATTGAAAAGATAGCTTATAGCTTATGCAAAGAACACCAACAAGGGTGGTGAAAAACAAGGGTGGTGAAAAAGAATGATAATGGGCTGTCAAAATCCAATGATTAGGCAGCCCACCAAATGAAGATCTCACAATTGCACACATACATTTTTTTTTTGAGGTCAATCATTATCACATCCAAATCTTCAGATGCATTTAACCATAGAGTTAAATGAACAGATTGGATAATTATTCATCGACACTGTCCTCAACATTTGGTGAAAGAAAAGATGGCGAGACTTGTATATTATATAAACATCCACAAAAATAAATACTACACCCACATAAACTATCTACACTCCACAAACATTTACTCTTAATAAATCTCCCATTTCCCCACTCCCAATGCAAAGGAAGTTATAGGATAGTAGTCATCTTTATAGTCAAGGATGGCCTTATTTATCTTTACTTCTTGTTAAGAGAGCACACCACTTCCTTGTAGCGTAGAGCCATTTCCACCATGCAGCTCCATACAATGTTCCCCCGTGGGCCTCAAACCATTGCACTCTATCTGGCGTCCCATATGCATAATACACATGCCATATATTTCCATATAGGTTGATAGATTTATTATTTTAAATTAATTAATTAAATAAGATACAATAATCAATGAATAAAGTATTCATGGTAAGTGATATATTATAATCACTTAAAAAAATATTTCATGTCAAAACTACTTACAGGAATGAATAGAGACAAATGATAAGGGATGACCAAGGCTAGTAAACGTATGAAAGTACATGGAAGTTTCTTTGGGTTGTTAGGAGGTTCAATATTTTAAATAAATTATTATTTTCCCTTTAAAAAATTAGAAATGATAACATAAATAATTGATGAAATGATGATGGTGAATGACATATGATTATTATTTGAATAAATATGTTATTCTAAAGCTACTTCTAGGAATAAATAGAGTAAGAGAAGACCAAGGCTCCCTAAAAATAAGGAAATACATGAGTTGACATTTTCTATTTTAGATTTTAATTGCATTTTCTTCTATCTTATTAATTAAATAAGATATAATAAATAATGGATACCAATCATGATGTTGAATGGCATATTAAAATTATTTAAATAGTAAATGAATGGAAGGAAATGTTAATTTAGGTTGGTAGATTCTTAATGTTAAATAATTGTTACTATTTTATTAATCAAATAGAATACATTAAATAATGGATAATAATCATGATAATGAATGACATAAGAAGACTTCTTAGGAATTCATATTTTTAATCAAAAGAAAACTAGTTTCACATGAACCATAATCCTATCAAAGAAGTAAATAGATACTAATCGTAAAAGACCTAAACACCAATCAAAAGCTAAAATAGAGGTCTACAACCTCAAACAACCAATGAACACTTATGGGAATTGGTTTTCTTAATGATATCAATGTTAATGTCTCCAAAATTTCTATCAATATTAAACAGAGAGAAACATAAGGCTTATTCTCACTCTTGAATCACATTGTTAGAACTGACCGCTTTGTCTTTCTTTCTTAGGAGATTGTCAATATCATATAACCTAGCTTCCAAGATGTAGAGGAGCCACTCCTAATATGTTTGGGCTTAAAAAATAAATAAATATAGTTGTACTTTTGTTTTTGTTCGCCTTCTTGCACTTTCTCCAAGTTTTTCACAATTTTGATATTTTTCCAATTATTAGGCAATTTTGATCTAGAGATTTAGATTTGGCCTTGTCCTCATTTTTTATTTTTTCAATGTTCTTCCATGAGAAACCAAGGCCTCCTTAATCATTTTAGTAGTTTTCTTTGGCATTTCTTTAAATAACAATGAAACAAGAAAATCCTCTATTTTGCAAGTGGTTGTTATGCTTCAAATCCTCTATCTTGTAAGTGGTTATTATGCTTCCAAGTAGATAGGCATGGGGATTGGGGAAGGAAGAGAGGTGATGACAAGAAGTAAAGATAGGAGGTAATTAAAGGGTACAAAAGTTTATGGGGCAAGTGTCACTCAAATGAAACCTTTCTATAAATATAATAAGCTAAGAAATATCTTTCTGGAGGTGTCTATTTTGATAATCCTATAATTTTCATCATCACATATTAATGTGAGTCTAAGAGACATGAAGAAATGATTCAAAACTCTTGATTTACCTTATTTTTACTTCCATAATTTTTATGGATCTAATTATAATTATATTTAATCTTTTTTTTAAAAAAATTTATGACATGTAAATGAACATCAATTTTTTTCAAAATGGAAAATGTTTATATTGAAGATTGCTGCCATTGTAGCAAGCCTCTCGGCTTAATGAACACACTAATAAAACCAAAATAAAATAAAATCATAACAATACAAATAATTAAACCCTACTCGTAAATCATATAAATCCTAACTCCCTAGAAATACTATAAACCTTAAAATTAATACTACACCAAATTCAATAAGAATTCTTAACATTAAATAAATAAAAAATCTAACAACCCATTCATACCCTAATTTTAAACTTTATTCAACATTGTCCTACTAAAATGACTTAAAATCATAGCAAAAAATGAAAATAAAATCAAATTAGTTTCTGAATTTGATTGTTAGCAATAGTATTTTTCTTTCCATTTTTTCAAATAACACTAAAACAACAAATCCTCTATCTTGCAAGTGGTTGTTATGCTTCTAATAGCCAATAGCCATATGAATGATCTCATGAATCTTACAATTATTTAGTACTCATAAAATAACAAGAAGATAAACATATCTTATGTGGTGTATACCAGTTCTAATACTCACCACTGCATTGGCAAGTAAAGAAACAATGAAATTTAAGATTGGTTAACTATGAGTAAATTTTAATGATAAAAAATTTGGCTCGGAATGAAATGTTAATGGAATGATTGCTTTTCTAAAGCAGACCACTTTGTTGGGGGAGTGGAAAGAGAGTTTTTTAGGGTGCAAATATTCTCCTTACACTTTTGAGAGATGATATGTTCTATGAGGTGCAAACTCATTGGAGGTTGTTAGCAATTTAATTTGACCACCAAATCTATGTCCATTGTTAAACAAAGAATTTACGTTGTCCTCTGACTTCCATCTATAATTCTTTCAACAGATCTCCACATTCTTCACATGAACTCTGATCCTAGCATGTTCATATTATACATGTAGTTTGACTGATTTGTGGAAATAGAGTTAATAACTGAGTTGCAAATATTGTCGTTACACTTATGAGAGATGGTAAGTTGTGTAAGGTGCATCTAAGGAAGCAAAGGTGCACAGAATTGCTTCCTACGCTAATCTTTGAGAGGACGATTATGTAAATCCAAGTAACTATTGCAAAGATCTCAAGAAATTCATAATAACATAATCAAAATAACAAAGAACACACAACACAATGATTACCATGGGGAAACCCTTCCGAGAGAAAAACCCCACCCTCCAAAGCTCGCACAATGTATTATCAAACCAAGATTATTGCAATACACTTGAAATGCAAGTTCTTACAAGAGCACATCACCATAACTTGAACTCAGAGAGACTCCTTCTAGCACCCATCTTGCAAACTGAACTCAATTACACAAACACCTCCCCAAGCCTATCGCTTACTCATCTAACTGACTGCACCACCAAATAATGTAAACACATATGCAAAAGTCGATCTTCTTCTATCAACATCACCAGCCCAATCTAAATCCACATAGCCTCGAATATCCAAGGAATGCTCACTTCCTATTCCATGAAAACATATTGAGTACTCTGAGGTACCCTGAAAGTATCTAAAAACTCTTTTTACTGCATCGCAATGTGCTCTTCCTAGATTAGACATATAACAGGAAGGTACTCCCATTGCTTGGGCAATGTTTGGTCTTGTACAAACCATAGCATACATCAAACTTCCAACAGCACTCTGATATGGTACTCGACTCATCTCTTCCATCTCCAATGGGGATGTAGGACACTGTGAGCTAGAAAGCTTTGTTCCCATAGTAATAGGAACACTCAATGGTCTTGCATCCTGCATATTGAATCTTTTCAAAATAGTACCAACATACTTACTTTGGCCTAGCCAAAGCTTTTTGTTCTATCTATCTCTTATAATCTCCATTCCCAAAATGTGCCTAGCTGCACCAAGTTCTTTCATTTCAAACTTTATTGAGAGTTGAGATTTTAACTCTACAATCAAACCTTTTCCTTTGCCAATAAACAACATATCATTGACATACAAGGAAATAACCAAGAAACCATCACCATCAGATTTAAAATATATACAATGATCAAACAAATTTAGATTTACCATCACCATCAGATTTAGATCACACAAATCCAAAACTCAACACATATGTATCAAACTTCTAGTACCACATCCTAAGACTCTGTTTTAAACCATACAAGGATTTCTTCAATTTACAGACCAAATGACTTTTACCTTTCACCACATAGTGCTCTGGCTGTGACATGTAAATTTCTTCCTCCAAATCTCCATGAAGGAAAGCAATTTTCACATCCATTTGCTGGATCTCTAGATCATAAGCTGCTACAATAGAAAGAAAAAATCTAATGGATGTCATTTTGGCTACTGGAGAAAAAATCTCACCATAATCTACTCCCTCAACTTGAGAGTAACCTTTTGCAACCAAACACACTTTATACTTCTCAATGCTTCCATCTGAACCCATCTTCCTTTTGAACACCCATTTACAAACAACAAGCTTCCATCCTTAAGGAAATGTTACAAGGTCCCCTTTTTTATTCCTCTTAAGAGCTACCATTTCTTCATCCATGGCTATTTTCCAGGACTTGAAATCATTCATACCAAGAGCCTCTTCTATAGATCTCAGCTCATCAATATTAGCATTCAATTCAAATATGCACCTCCAATCATCAAGAGAATACCCATAACTTTCAGGTGGTTTCCTTTGTCTAGTAGATCTTCGAACAAGATCTGGTTCTGGTTCAGGAGGTTTAGTTTCATGATTAGGTTCTCCCTTTTCCTCTAGTGATTTAGAACTCATAGAGATCTCTTCAACATATTTTCTTTCTAAGGGCCTTGATTCCACTTTCTCAGGTGTAGCAAGAAGTTGAATCACATCTTTCTTTTCTTTAATTTGTTCTGGCTGCACTATAATAGAAGAAGGCTTAGTTTCTCTAAAAATAACACTTCTGGAATAAAATGCCTTTTGTGCAATAGGATCCCAAAGCTTGTATCCTTTCACACCATAACTATATCTGATGAAGATACATTTGACAGCTTTGTTGTCCAACTTTGTTTGCTTCTCCTTTGGCACATAAGCATATGCCTCACAACCAAACACTCTCAGATGTCTAAGTGAACGCTTGTGGCCTGACCATCCTTCCATTGGCATCTTATCAACAAGAGCTGATGTAGGAGACCTGTTTATTAGGTAGCAGGTAGTGGCTATATCTTTAGCCTAGAAATTTTGTTCTAGTCTAGCACTACTCAGCATATCCTAGCCTTCTCCATCAAGGTCCTGTGTATTCTTTCTGCAACTCCATTCTGTTGTGGAGAATATAGAGTTGTCTTCTCTCTTTTAATACCAAAATCTTTACAAAATGTGTCAAAAATATTGGAGCAAAATTCACCACCATTATCAGTTGTTAAGCATTTTATTTTCTTTCCAGCCTGCAATTCAACCATTGCTTTAAATTCTTTGAAATGACCGAAAACTTCAGCTTTACTCCTAAGGAAATAAACCCATGTTCTTCTACTAAAATCATCAATGAAAGAAACATAATAAAGTACTATACCAATAGAAGGAACATCAACTAGACCAAATACATCAAAATAAATTAGATCCAAAATACATGAAGACTTATGAGAACTTGAGTAAAACTGAATGCGGTTTTGTTTACCATAGATACAATGCTCACAAAAATCAAACTCAAGATTGCAGTTGTTCAACCCATCAACAAGGTTCTTACTTTTCAAGGTCTGTAGGCCCTTTTCACCTATGTGGCTGAGTCTCTGGTGGAATAGCATAGTCTTCTCTATAGGAGACTTTGATTCGGTAGATAGAGCACCCTTGGGTACCCAAAAACCATGACCATCTGTTGAAAGAGAAACTCTCTCCTCCAACTTAGTAGTCTTTTCCACAATCTTATCAGAAGTACTATTGCACTCGACTGTGCATGCATCAAGTTGGTACAATGTACCCAATCTACTTCCTCTTGCTATTACCATAACACCTCTTACCATTTTTACACCTGCTTTAGAAAATTGTACATGCACACCCGCATCTATTAGCTTACTAATAGATAACAAATTCCTTGCTAGTCCAGGGATATGCAAGACACCATCAAATCTTCTATTTCTACCATCAAAAAATTTCACATGAATACTTCCATGACCAACAATATCAAGTACTGAATTATCACCCAAATACACCTTACCACTATCAAAATTTTCATACTTACTAAACCAATTCCTATTAGGAGTCATGTGGAAAGCTACACCTGAATCTATTAACCATGCATTATCACCTGCATGAGTGGCCAAGGCTGCAATGAAAGCATCTCCATCTTCCTTCTCGAACTCAGAATCAAAATCTTGCTTCTTCTTCTTCTTCTTTTTCTTCTCCTCTTTGCAGTCCTTTCGGAAGTGTCCAGGTTTGCCACAATTCCAACAGATTGCCTTGGACTTACTAGGGGATTTCGATCTCCCCTTATTTTTCGACTTAGAATGGCCATGCTTCTTTTCATTCTTGCCTCTTTCTTTTGGTCTTCCATGAACACTCAAAGCCTCTTTGGCATTCAGAGAAACCTTCCTTCTCATCTCCTCAGAAAGTAGAGAACCAACAACATCCTCCATCTTCAATACAACTAAAGTTCTCCCTATAGCCATCACAAGACTATCCCATGAGTCTGGAAATGAACTTAACAAGATTTGACACCTTTCTTCTTCATCCATTGGCACCCCTACTGAGGTCAATTGAGTCACCAACATATTAAACCTTTCTAGATGCTCAAAAATTTGTCCACCTTCTTCCATTCTCAAGGAATACATCTTCTTCCTCAAGAAAATCTTATTCACAAGTGATTTTGCTTGATAGATCTCACTAAGCTTTTTCCAAAGCTTCTTCGCGGTAGGTTCTTCATGGACATTAATTAGAATAGAGTCTGCAAGACATAATCTTATGAGACCTTTAGCTTTTCTATCAGTCACATCATATTGTGCAACTAATGTCAGATCTATGGACCTCAGCTTGTTCTCATCAATTGCATCCCATAGATCCCGATCAAACAACAGATCTTCCATCTTCATCTTCCACATCTCAAAGTTTGAGCCAGAAAACTTTTCAACATCAATTCTCCCTAACATGCTTGCCATATTTTCAATCCTGCAACACAAAAATGAAATTCTCTGCACAAGCTCCCGCTCAAACCTTGATTAGCTCAAAAAACTATGTACCCAACAAATAGAACCAAAACTAGCTAGGCTCTGATACCACTTGTCAGGAAGCAAAGGTGCACAGAATCGCTTCCTACGCTAATCTTTGAGAGGACAATTATGAAAATCCAAGTAACTATTGCAAAGATCTCAAGAAATGCATAATAACATAATCAAAATAACAAAGAACACACAACAAAATGATTACCATGGGGAAACCCTTCCGGGAGAAAAACCCCACCCTCCAAAACTCAGACAATGTATTATCAAACCAAGATGATTACAACACACTTGCAATTCAAGTTCTTACAAGAGCGCACCACCACAACTCGAACTTGAAGAGACTCCTTCTAGCACCTATCTTGCAAACTGAACTCAATTACACAAACACCTCCCCAAGCCCTCCTTTTATAGAGATTTTACAACCTAAAAACCACTTATGGTTTTACAAAACCATGGGCAAAACTACCATGCCACATGTTACCCATTTTTGACATTTACATTTCCAATATAGAAAAACAACCAGGTTAAAAATAGTAATCCAGTCCACAATTTTGTCTCTTAGTCTAGACCCCCATAAAAGTCACAAAATGAGTCATCTAGGCTCTAAAAATAACCTACCTATATTCTACTAAGGACAAGACTCATTTTAATAGCTCACTAACCATTTTCCAATGCATAAACAAGTGGAAAACTTCCACAAACTAATTTTGGAATTTTCCAGGTAAGGATTCCAAGGTTGAGACACATGTTTCTCAACAGTGCAAACCTATTGGAGGTGGTTTTTTAGTATTAATTCACCACCTACGCTCAACACATTGTCAAAGAAAGCATTTAAGTTGCCTTTTGTCTATTTATAATTCTTTCAACCAATCTCCACATGCTTCACATGATTAACTATCACCCCACTATATGTTAATGGTCTCTCCCAGATCGCTCATTTTAGACATGTAATTTGACTGAGATCTTCTTAGACCTCCATAAATAGAGGCAATACATAATCAACTCAAGCATCCACTTAAGATTGGTTTTTCATCTCTTTTGACCATGGTATCAGAACTAAAGATTAAGCATCGAAAATAGCTTGCGTAGGAGTATATAGGAGTATATTTCTAATCATTTTCTGAGATTAAGCATCTAAAATAGCCTTACACTTGGGAATTTTTATTTTTCAATAAATTCTAATTCCATTTATTCATATCTTTAGTTAATTTTATTATTTGGTAAGAGTACATTTGTTCAATGTATTGTATTAATTATTAAGTATACCATTTGTTCCATGAGATTATATTTATCTAACATATTTTGTTTAAATTTCTTAGACTATTATTAAGTACAACATTTTGTGTGTGCAATTACATTTCTTTTAAAAATATTCTCTATAATTTTCTATTCTCTTTTATTCATGTCTTCTATTGTTACATGTAACTATTATAACATATCACTCTTTTTTTGAGTTTTCATATCTAATCTCCTTTTATATGGATATATTTTAATAGTTCACTACAATTTTTTATTTTCTTTTAGCTATCTCTATTTTTGTTACTTGTAATTATAACAAGTGTGAGATAGTGGCATATACTTGCCATTTAGTTATAGTTAATAGAGAAAATAGATAATATATGCAGTACAAGTTATAGAATACATATGTATATGTATTATATGTAGTTATAGTTAAATAGAATAGATTTTTATTTTTTACATTTTATGGAGTTATATGTGAGCTATTCTTTATTTTATTTTAGCTATCTCTATTTTTCTTACTTGTTATTATAACAATAACAAGTGCCACATAGTGGGATGTACTTGCCATTCAGTTATAGTTAATAGAGTAAATAGATATTATATGTAGTACAAGTTATAGAATACATATGTATATGTATTATATGTAGTTATAGTTAATAGAATAGATTTTTATTTTTACATTCATGGAGTTATAAGTGAGTTGTTGAGAAATAGAATTAAGATATAAAAGTTCCTAGATATATAATATTAAATAAATAGAATTAAGATGTAAAGGGTCAATACATCCAATAGTTATATAAAATTATAGGAATTTATTATTCGTCGAGATTTAATATTTTTAAATTTTTTTATAGTAAACTTTTGAATAAATAATAAATATTTTTATTTTTATTAGAATGAATAATAGATTAATTTTATTATTTATTACAATCTTTATATAACTAAGATCTCGCCATTGAAAATGAAATATGGAGAACTCCTGAAAAAAAGGGCTCCTATAACCAAAAGTATTGATCCAATCATATAATCTCTATGGTATATATAATATATAATTAAATAATAAAACTTTAGAAAGATTTTTGTTATTAAAAAAGAAACATATTTGAGGAGAAACTAAATACAATAGTAGTTGCATACAACAAGTACAATAAGATGACATTCTCTTATTTAGCCTTCATTTCTTTCTACATTTATCCATCTAAATAATTCACTATAATTTTTTAATTCTCTTTTAGTTATATTTATTGTCTTTGTCTTTATGTGTACTATAATACCATATAATTCTCTCTTTCCTATCTATCTCCTTATATATTTCAATTTCCATATCTAAATCTCTCATTTCCTTTTAATTTGTGGCTATCTATTGCTAATTATTCTCCATAGAAAACAAGATTATATTTTATAAGGCTTTTCTTACTAATAGAGATAAATAATGAGCAAAAGAATCTGATCATGCAAGGCTCCTTTACTTTGTGTGTTCTTACCCTTTCTTCCACACATGTTTTGATCCTAGTATGTGAAGCCACTCACCATTTCCTTCACCACACCACTAAACACTTTCCACTTGTGAAGATATGCATTGGTCATGCATTAAATGCATACTCAATTGAGCATCAATTCCACCACATTGTTTGCACCAATTTTTTTGAAAATTTACATCATTTTATGCTTAAGAAAACTACATGTTGTAGTTAGCCTCATAGGCATCAATTTTAATTAAATTTAAAGTAGTTTTTATAATATGCAAAATTGTGATTTTCATCCAATCTCTTTGCAAGTTATTTTTTTAAAGAATTTTTTTATTGTAGTTATCAATATCTTTCTTGATCGACATTCAAGGTTAAGATTTTTAGTTTTCCTTTATAATGTACTATTTAATTTTAGAATTGATATGCAATCAATAAAAATAGAGTTTTGTTTCTATCAATATAGCACAAGAGATTTTATTTTTCAGATCTTCAATTGGTATTAGAGTAGGTTGTAGAATTTTTTTCTTACAATTAGGCAACGATTCTCTCCAAGATATTTTAGAATGGAAAATGGTGGCAATTTTTCATTCTTGCTTCCACTATTTTTTGGAGACAACTATGAATATTGGAGTATCAAGATGAAGACCCTACCATTATCTCAAGATCTTTGGGAATTAGTATAAGGAGGATACACAGAACCTGCATACCATAATGCATTTAATATGTTAATACAAGCTCAACAAAATCATTTGGAAGAAGACAAGAAGGACAATTAAAGTCTTTTAATCATTTAAACTATATTAGATATGTCTATTTTCCTCTATATAAATAGCATGAAAAAGTCAAAGGATTTATGGGGGACCATTCAAAATGCATAAGATTGGTGAGACTTCAAACTCTTCAGAGATATTTTGAAAATTTAAGGATGAGAGATGCCAAGTCCACTCATGAGTTTATTACAAGGACTCAAACTACTATCAATCATCCTAAAATGCAAGGGAAAACTATGACAAAGAAAAAAAATTACAGAGAAGATTATGAGATCTCTTCCTCCAAAATTTGATCTAGTGGTCATAGCCATTGAAGAGAGTAAAGAAACATCTACCCTTAAAATTGAAGAGTTGATAGATTCTTTGCAATCACGGGAAGAGCACATGTGGCATTCAATAGAGAATCTAGTACAAGTCTTCTAGTCTTCAGTTAAAATTGAAGGCACACCTGTAGCCCATTTTATGTCAAACAAAACTCAAGGGGATTCTTCTACATCAAGAGAATGTAGTAGAGCATAAGGAAGAGGAATTACCAAAGGAAGAGGAAGAAGTTTTGAGGATCAAAGAAGTATCCAATGTAGATATTGTGAAAGGTATGGACATTATAGATCTAAATGTAGAATGAAAAAAGCCGGTTTGAAAAATTCAAGAGCTAACTATACTGAAGAATCTCTTCAAGATGCAAAGAGCTTTGTGTTCTTCTCATGCAATTTGAAAAAAGAACCTCAGAAGGACATGTTTTCTTGATAGTCGGTGCTCAAATCATATGATAGGTAAATCTTATCTCTTTTTCTAATTAGATGAAGTTGTGAGAAGTATTGAGTCAAATTTGGTGATGATAAAGAGGTTGATGTTATGGGACAAGGTACCCTTGCAATGAAAACAAAGCGAGAAATCAAGACTTATATTCATGACACTTTGCAAGCACCCAAGTTATATCATAATTTTTTGAGTATTGGGCATATTGTAGCAAAAAATATAAGGTTGTTTTTGAGGATAAAAAAGCTACAAAGTTTTTGATAAATTAGTTTACCACCATCTTTTAGCAAAGGCTTGTATGATAGACAATATATTGTTTACTCTCACTTTGGTTTCCACTAATATCCATTCTCTTAAGGAAGCCATAAATGATTCATGGTTATGGAATCAAAGGTATTGTCATTTTCATTTTTAGGGCTTAAGTTTGCTTCATAAAAAATACATGGTGAGAGGACTTCCTCCCATTTAGGGAAAAGAAGAAGTTTATTCAGGGTGTGCTATTGGTAAGAAACATTGAGAATTTTTTCTGGTGAACAAGTCATGGAGGGCAAGATCTCCTCTAGAGCTTGTGCATTATGAAATTTGTGGTACTATGGAAGAGGAATCCATGGGTAAGGATATCTAGTTTTTAACTTTTATTAATTATTTATCATGCCACACATGGGTTTATTTCCTTAAGAAGAAATCTAAAGCACTTGGATGCTTCAAGTACTATACAACTATGGTAGAAAAGAAAAGTGAGTATTCCATTAGAACACTCAGAATTAATAAAGTGGGAGAATTCATCTCTAGAGAGTTTTCTTATTTTTTTGATATGCATGGCATTCAAAGATAGCTTATGAAAACCTTTACCCCCCAGTAGAATGCTATCCTAGAAAGAAATAACTCTACCATTATGGAGATGGCATGAAGTATGTTAAAGTCTAAGAGGCTTCCAAATTCCTTTTGGGGAGTTACAATGGAAATGAAAATTTATATTTTGAGTTAAAGCCCAACAAAAGTTCTATAGAATATTAATTCAAAGGAAGCCTAGAGTGGTTACAAGCCTTCAATAGCTTACTGTCATGTATTTGATTACCCTACATATGTTCATGTTCCTATTCAAAAGATGAAAAAGTTGGATGCTAAATCCCAACATTGTATCTTTTTGGGTTATACTAACTCCAATAAAGGATATTAGTTTTATGAACCTAACACAAAGAAATGGATTATTAGTTGAGATGTGATTTTTGATGAAGGGGGAGTAATAAAATTGAAGAAAAAAATTCATAAATCTACACCATTCATCATGGGTAATGAAGATGTTCAAGTCCCTCCACTCCACAAAGCTTAAGTGGAAGCTCAACCCAAGTCCACCAAGTTCACCAAGCTCCTCTTTTGGTGAAATTTAAAATTCACTATCCAATTCAACTTATTTTCAAAAGGTATGAAGTTTAAATGAGATATATCAAATGAGTTTGAATGTAGATTTGATTGGTAAGTTTTGATCCTAAAGTTTTAGTCAATTTGAACCTTTTTTGTATGAAGAAGTTGTGACAAAACAAATGTCGATTGGTGCTATTAATGAAGAGATGCATGCTATTGAGAAAAATTATATATGGAAACAAGTTCCACTTCCAAAGGAAAAGTAGGTGATTGGTGTCAAATGGATTAACAAGGTGAAATATCATGTTGATTTTTCCATGAAAAGACACAAAGTGAGACAAGTTTCCAAGGGATTCATAGAAACACCTAGAGTAGATTATTCAGAGACTTTGCCAGATTTGATACAGTTAAAAGTATGTTATCTATAGCTGCTAAAAATAAGTGGTTAGTCTATCAGATGGATGTAATATGAGCTTTCTTGAATGGTTATATTGATGAATAGGTTTATGTGGATCAACCAATTAGCTATAAAATTTTAGGAAAAGAACACTTGATTTACAAGATGAAAAATTACTCTATGGGTGAAGTAAGCACCATTGATACTTATTTTTTGAAGAAAAAATTCATTCAAAGTCCTTCAGAGCCAACCCTCTATATCTAACATGTTGGTAATTATATTCTAATTATTTTTCTTTATGTTGATGATCTCATTTTTACAAGTAATAGCCCATCCCTAATGGAGAAATTCAAAGAAGAAATGAAGCAAGCATTTGAGATGTTAGATATGGGACCTATGCATTATTTTCTTGGGGTAGAGGTGCAAGAACAACCTAATGCTATATCCATTTCTCAAACGAAGTATGTTGCTGATTTATTAAAGTTGTTTAGAATGATGTCATGCACGATAGTTTCTACTCTTGTAGCCCTTGGTGAAAAGTTAACCAAGGATGATCTGGAAGTCCCTATATTGATCCTACATTATACAAACTTTTGTTTGGGAGCCTAATATACCTTACTACAATGAGACCTTATATTATGTATGATGTCAGCCTCATTTCTTAGTTCATGGAAGATCTACATGAGTCTCATTGGTGAGATGCAAAAAAGAATCTTAAGGCATGTGTGAGTGGTAGAAAATTTTTTTTCTTTCATTATTCTCCTAATGATAAGTTTGAGATGATTAGTTATATACATTTTTATTGGGACAATCCAACAGATGATAAAAAATCAACCTATGGTTATGCTTTCTTGCTTTGTTTTGGAGTTTTTTCATGGAGTAGTAAGAAGAAGGTGATAGTGACTCTCTCTTTTGAAAAAGTATAGTATATTGTAGTAGCAACAACTATTTTTCAAGCAATATGGACTAGAAGGATTTTGGAAGATTTGCATTTAGTTCAAGAACATCCTAGAACCATGTTTTGTGATAAGAGTAATGTCATTGCAATGACCAAGAATCTAGTGTTTTATGCAAGATAAAAGAACATTGAAATCTACCATCATTTCATTCTAGATTTAGTTTGGGATGGTATAGTGGAGTTAGAGTTTTGGCCACTTCTAGGCAAGTTATTGGTATCTTCACCAAATCTCTCACTACATCCATCTTTACAACCTTGAGAAATCAGCTCGATCTCATTCCCATTGTTCATGCAGGGGAGATTGAAGGAATGCACCACTACCTTCACCTCACGATGTTCGTGAAGGAATTCATTGGTCATGCATTAAATGCATTCTCAATAGAGATTCAATTCCATAGCATCGTTCACATCATTCTTTTAATTTAGATTGTTTTATTTATTTCATGCTTAATAAAATTGAATGTTGCAGTTAGCCTTGTAGGCATTGGTTTTAATTATTTTTTAAGTAGTTTAGGAAAAATTTTGATTTTCATGCAATCTCTTTGCATGCTATTTTATTTAAGAATTTTTTATTGTAGTTATCAATATCTTCCTTCATTAGTATTTGAGGTTAAGATTTTTAGTTTTCCTTTATAATGTACTCTTTAATTTTAGAATTGATATGAAATCAATAAAAATGGATTTTTATTTTAATTTGTGTTTCTTTCATTTTATTAGTATAGCATAAGATATTTTATTTTCTAGTTCCTCAATTGGTATCAAAGAAGGTTCTAGAATTTATTTTTTCTTGTAGGTTAGGTAACGATTCTCTCCAAGATATTTTAGAATGGAAAATGATGGTAATTTTCCATTCTAGCTTTCACTATTTTTTGGAGACAACTATGAATATTGGTGTATTAAGATGAAGATCCTACTATTATCTCAAGATCTTTGGGAATTAGTATAAGGGGGATAAAAATAGCCTATAGACCAGAATGATTTGAATGCATTAACACACACTCAAAAAAATCAGATGGAAGAAGACAAGAAGGAAAATCAAACTCTTTTCATCATTCAAATTGCATTATATATATCTATTTTCCGCTATTTAGTTGGCATGAAAAAGTCCAAGGATGCATGGGAGGCACTTGAAACTACATACCAAGGATCTAACAAGATAAAATTAGTAAGAATTCAAACACTTCAGAGAGATTTTTAAAATTTAAGGATGAGAGAAGTTGAGTCCACTCATGAGTTTATTATGAGGGCTCAAACTACTATCAATCATTTAAAACTCAAGGGGAAACTATCAGAGAACAAAAATTAGCAGAGAATATTCTAAGATCTCTTCCTCCAAAGTTTTATTTAGTGGTCATAACCATTGAATAGAGTAAAGACACATTTACCTGCAAAATTGAAGAGTTGATAGGTTCTTTGCAATCACAGGATGAGCACATGCCACATTCAACAAAGAATATAGTGCAAGCCTTCTAGTCTTTAGGAAAAATTGAAGCCAAACTTGTAACCCACTTTCAATCAAACAAAACTCAAGGGGAGTCTTTTGCATTAGGAAAATGTGGAAGAGAACAAGGAAGAGGAATTACTAGAGGAAGAGGAAGAAGTTTTGAGGATTGAAAAAGCATGCCATGTAGATATTATGAAATGTATGGACACTATGCATCTAAATGTAGAAAGGAAAAATCCAATTTGAATAAGTCAAGAGCCAACTATACCAAAGAATCTCTTGAAGATGCAAAGCAATCCACATTCTTCTCATGCAATTTTGAAAAATATCCTCATAAGGATATGTGGTTTCTTGATAGCATGTGCTCAAATCATATGACAGTTAAATTTGATCTCTTTGTCTAATTAGATGAATTTGTGAGAAGACTTGAGTCGAAATTGGTGATGATAAATAGGTTGATGTTATGGGAAAAGGTATCGTTGCAGTGAAAATAGAGAAGGGAGAAATCACTTATATTCATAACATTTTGCATGTTCCCTAGTTACATCATAATCTTTTGAATATTGGACAGCTTGTAACAAAAATTTATAAGGTTTTTTTTTAGTATAACTACTACAAAGTTTTTGATAAATCAGCTAACCACCATCTTTTAGAAAAGGCTTTTATGATAGAGAATAGATTGTTTCCTCTCACTTTGGTTTCCATTAATATGCATTCTCTTAAGGAAACCATAGATGATTCATGGATATGGCATCAAAGGTGTGGTCATTTTCATTTTTAGGACTTAAGTTTGCTTCATAATAAAGACACAGAGAGAGGACTTTCTACCATTTAGGAAAAAGAATAAGTTTATACAGGGTGTGCTCTTGGCAAGCAACATCGAGAAATTTTTCTAGTGAATAAGTCATGGAGGGAAAGATATCCTCTAGAGATTGTGCATTATGTCATTTGTGGTACTATGCAAGAGTAATCTATGGGTAAGAATATGAAGCACTTGGATGCTTCAAGTATTATATAGCTATGGCAGAAAAGAAAAGCTTATATTCTATTAAAACACTCAAAAGTGATAGAGGGGGAGAATTCATCTCCAAATATATTCTAATTTTTGTGAGATGCATGGCATTCAAAGATAGCTTATGACAACCTTTACCCTCAGAAGAATGGTATTGTAGAAAGAAAGAACTATACCATTATGGAGATGGCATGAAGTATGTTAAATTCTAACCTTCCAAATTCCTTTTGGGGAGTTGTAGTGGAAACCACAATTTATATTTTGAATCAAAGCCCAATAGAAGTGCTATAGAATATCACTTCAAAAGAATTTTGGAGTGGATATAAGACCTTAGTAGCTCACTTTAATGTATTTGGTTTCCCTACATATGTTCATGTTCCTATTCAGAAGAGGAAAAAGTTGGATGCCAAATTCCAACTTTGCATGTTTGTGGGTTATTCTAACTCCACCAAAGGATATCAGTTTTATGAACCTAACACAAACAAATAGATTATTAGTTGAGATGTGGTTTTTTATGAAGAGGGATTATGGAAATGGAAGAAATTATTTCATAAATCTACACCATTCATCATGGATAATGATGATGTTCAAGTCCCTCCTCTCCCCACAAGCTCAAGTAGAAGCTCAAGCCCAAGTCCACCAAGATCACCAAGCTCTTTTTTAGGTGGAATTTCAAATTCACTATCCAGTCCAAGTTCATCACAAAAGCTATGAAGTTTAAATGAGATATGTCAAATGAGTTCTATTGCAAATTTGGTTGCTAACTTTTCATTATTAAGTTGTAATCAATTTTAACCTTTTGTGTATGAAGAAGTTGGGACAAAACACACATGGATTGATGCTATAAATGAAGAGATGTATTCTACTGAGAAAAATGATACATGTGAATTAGTTCCACTTCCAAAGGAAAAATAGTTGATTGGTGTCAAATGGATTTAGAAGGTGAAATATCATGTTGATGGTTTTGTGAAAAGACACAAAGCTAGACTAGTTACCAAGGGATTGACACAAACACTTGGAGTAGATTATTCAAAGACTTTTGCTCTAGTTTCTAGATTTGATTCAATTAAAATTATATTATCTATATCTGCTCAAAATAAGTGGCCAATCTATTAGATGGATGTAGAATCAACTTTCCTAAATGGTTATATTGATGAATAGGTTTATGTGGATTTTCCTATTGGCTATGAAATTTTAGCAAAAGAACACTTGGTTTACAAGCTGTAAAAACACTCTATGGGTTGAAGTAAGCACCATGTGCTTGGTATGCATGAATTGATACTACAAAATTGTGTGCAAGGACCTTTTTTTGTGCATTTCTTCACATGGCTTCACCCAAGTTTTCACACAGTCCTATGAGAATCTCCACACAAGATCTTGTAGATTTATCCTATTGTTAGAATCTTGTACTTCTATCAATGTAGCACATCCTTGTATGTCTTTGAACAAGTCCTCACACAAGAAAAATTTGAAAAATCTAATATTTTGAATCTTTGTGTACTTCATTTTGTTTCCTCATGTGATTCATTGAGAATCCTCACATGATATCTTGTCTTGAAAATTGTCAAACTGTCTGTCAGGGCTATCTGCGCTCTAAGTTTGATATGTATCTACAATATTTTACCACTTCTCTATCTACAAATAGTGGAAAACAATGACTTCATTCTTAGCTAACAACTTGTGACCTACTCAAAAACTAGTCTCACTACATGTTTATCTTATTCTATCCTTTTGTGTTTGTCATACTTTGTGTTAGGATAGTCATAATTCTTGGTTATTCTAGCCATTACTTAGATAACTTTTACCCAACTATACACCACTCTTATCTCACTTGGAGGCTACGTTCTTGTGTGGTCCTTGTCTAGGCTTTTTATTTTTTTCATTATCTGTGGATGTAAGCGTTATGCTATTTCTCTGTCTGTAGGGGGCTTATGTTCCAAAACTTGGTTATCACTACGTGAAACATAGTACATCAAAATGGCTAGAAAAAAATACACTCAGTCTAATGTTCCTAATGAGAAAGAAGGGATTCTAATTGCCAACATGAAGAAAAAAATTGAAACAATAAGTGCTCAAAATCAAAGATTAAAAGAAGAAGAAGAAGATATATCATTGAGCACATTCTCCTTACAAAGTTATTCCAGTTCCTTTAAAGACATTGATCCATCAACTTCTTATGATGTTGAAACCAAATCCTTGGAAAATAATGCAACGAAACCCAAGAAATCTAAAGGTATCTTTGAAAAAAAACCTTGGGAGTTTAAACCAAAGCATGATTCCACACCTTGGGGAAAATCTTACGATTTAACCTTGGAAGAACTTCTTGAAGAAAAAATCATTGTTTTACCTAATTTCACTTTGGCAAGAGTTTCCTTTATGAGTAACTATTGTGCGTATCATAGACATAACTTACATAAAACTTCACATTGTGAGGAGCTGAAAAACAAGATCCAAGATCTCCTTGATAATGGCATAATTCAAAAATCTAAGTTCTCATCTACTAGAGAATCTACTCTCAAGAAGGATCAACATCATGAAACCAAGTCTAGTAATGGTTCAAATGCATCTTCTACTTCTTCCAACATGCCATCACCTTCTAAAGCATCTAAGATTTTCAACACATATTCACCAAACAAAAAACTTGCTACTCCCCTTGTTGACTATGTGTACCCTCAAGGATTGTGTTTAAAAGAAACTCAAGTCAACAAATATTGGGTTGTAAGTCTTTTCACTACCTAATTTACAGATCATATGTCTTCATGCCCTACTATGTGTATGAATTCTACTCCAAGTAAATTATCTTATGAACTTCAAGAGCCCATTATGTAGACTCCAAAAATATATTTGAATATAGATTTAAATACTCCCTCATCCTTGGAATTTGTTTCATGTCAAGAGGGCTTCTTAAACAATGAAGAAACTAGTCATATTCGCCTCCTTCATCCACAACTTCCAAGTCCTCTAGAAGCAATTTGGATGATCAATTGAAACACAAGTGCATGAATTCATCTTCAAAAGTTAACTATTTCTCCTCTAATCAACATTTGAATATTAAGAAGGAAAAATTGAAAAAGAGACTGCAAAGGTCCACTATTCAAAGAGCTCAACCAAAGAAAGTATAGGTTCTTAAATCTATTATTGAAGAAATGTGCTCCAAAGCATCTAATGAAAAATTAAAAGTTGTATGGATTCCCAAGTCTCTTTTGAAGGACTTGAATATTGAAAACAAATCAAAGTTGACATTCAAGTTTCCAAAGCCTTCCACTCCATCTTCTTCCCAACATCTTCCTAAAAAGGCTTCAAAACCTTCTACTCCACCTTTCTCCAAAATGGTTGTGCTACCTCATATATCTAAGCCTCAATCTATTTCATCCATGATTTCTCCATCATTCCATCACCCTTCAAGGTGTGTTTCAATGTTGATCCTACCTAATATCTCATCCACCCTCATGAAATCCTCTAAACCTTATGCCTACTTACTATCCTTGCTCATTTTAGTCTTCTAAAACCAGCAACCTTATCCTCCATTTGCCTCTCATTTTCGTATCATTTCCCTTCCATTACCTTATTCAACATCTTTGAGAATAGCTTGCTATGGCCTTGGCTTATCATAACTTATCTCTCTTATAGGAATGCTATCTAACTTGAGAAATCTTGAGCTCTTTCTAAAATTTAAAAAATTCAAAAAAAAAATAATTATTTAAAAAATGAAAAAGTTCCTTGGTAAAAACCACTTCTTGTGGCACCTTGGTAGCAAAAGTAAAGATAAATAAATCCATCATATGGTGAAAACCACTTCTTGTGGCACCTTGGATAAGTACCATGATGAAACCCTGGTAAACAAGTGTCATGAATAATTCTTCCATCCATGACATCCTATCATGATCTTACTTGCCCTTAAGATGTCCTTAATCTCGAATTCATTCACTCATAACCTCCATAACAAACTTTTCTATCTTATTAAGTTAACCCTTTGGTTTTGATCAATGAAAGAAAGAAGAAACTTGGTTCTTATCAATCTCTTGACATGGTCATTTCCTCAAATTACTTACATGATATTCTTTCTTACACCATGAGCTTATGTTGTTATATCATTTTTCCCTAGCTTGGGTAATCTTGTGAAAACTTTCCTTGAGGGTAACATTCACCACTTCATACTCCTTGCCTATCCATCTATGCTTATCCACCAGCTTGCTACTACATCTCACCCTACACCTTGATAGACACTGGAACAAAATGATATGATCCTGCTTGAGAGCTAGTAATCTTTGAAAAACTAAAAATTGCAAAATGTTCTAAAAAAAATCTAAAAATTGCAAAAAGTCCTAAAAAGAATCATTACTTTGGTGAAAACCTAGCAATAGGTGACTTGTTAATAGCAAAGACATTTGAAAAACTCAAAAATACAAGAAAAAAAAAACATAGAAAAATTCAAAAAATAAAAGGGTGTCATTGGTGAAAACCTAGAAACAGGCATCATGGTAGCAAAAAAAGAATCTCTGCCAAGAAGGTGAAAACTTGGTAAACAGGTGCCACTTGTTCAAATGCTAAATCTTGCAACACAACCTTTTGGCTTCATGTACAGTCACTTTCCTGCTTTAGTTTCCTGCTTTCACTCATGTATCCATGGATTGAGCCTTGTCATAACTCGGGGGCAACACCCTATAGTGTCATAGGAATCTCTTGCGATAGTCACCAGTTATTCTAACTATGTCTACCTAGTGTTGCTAGTGTCACTTTTGATATTCCTCCCATGGAAGATCTCTCTCACGTCAGTCACTAGTTGTTCTAACTATGTCTGCCTACTGTCACTTTTTGAGATTCCTCTCATGGAAGATCTATCTTGCTTCAGTCACCAGTTGTTCTAACTATGTCTACCTACTATCACTAGTGTCACTTAAAGATTCTTCTCATGGAAGATTTCTCTCGTGTCAATCAGAAATTGTTCTAACTCTGTCTAGCTACTATCGCTCATGTCACTTTCAAGATTTCTGTCATGGAAGATCTCTCTTTTTTTAGTCACTAGTTGTTCTAACTACGTTTACCTATTGTCACTTCTATCACTTTTTGACATTCTTCTCATGGAAGATCTCTCTCACGTTAGCCACCAATTTTTCTAGCTATGTCTGTCTATTGTCGCTCAGTTCTTACTAAGGTTCTTGTTGAAGATTCCTCTTTGACTCCAGTCACTAGTTGTTTTAACTATGTCTGTCTATTGTTGTCACCCTACTAAGGAGATTTATTTCAAACATGTTTTAAAAATTGACACTTGACATCAATACTATAACATAGAAATTGAACTCAAAATGATGAATTTATTTGGAATATGCTAAGCTTTTCTTTGTTTTTTTTTCTTTTTTCTTTATCATGTCTCTTTGAGAAACTTGATGATGTCACTTTTGACTAGAGAAGTAAGGACTAGGGGCATGATAATTTTTTTCTTTCTATTTGTGGTTTAGTTCCAATGATTTGAAGTAGTCATATAAAGTGGGGTGTCCACTATAAGAGCCTTCATCTCATATTGGATGGTTGTGTGTACCTTGACCCCTTTTATATGGATAAATCATTGAGGTTGGTTCTTCTCCTTGCTTGTTTGAGTGAATTCTCTATGCTATGGTAAATATTGATACTTGTCCTACTAAGTGAATGTATGGATCATTGTGAGTATACTTAAAACACTTCTATCTCAGGTTATGAATGTAAGGGTTATTGCAGATAGAATACTTACTGATTACTTAACATAAGAAGAATCTCTTTTGTGTTTGGTGTGTTTACATGCAAGAAACATTTTGGTCATCCTAGAATTTATGCTTTGATGCTTACGTTAACTAATTTCTACATTTAAAGGGACAAATTTTTTGGTCATTCTAGCTTCTTGTGCCTCAAATGCTTACATTTAATCTTGACAAAACTATAACAGATGTCCTATTCATATTCCTATGATTGCAATGTTAGTGGGGATTCTATGACATCTAGGATTTTCTACAAGCTCAATGATGCTAATTATTGAAACTTGATAACCAAACCTAGGCTTGCATCTAGTTTAAGGTTACATCTAGTATAGGATTGCATTGCATAAGCAAATGATTCGATTACAAATCTACTTGCATCCTTCATGGTGAGGAATTGTCAACTTCTTCAAAGTATCATGTTTCTTCATGACTCTACAAATGATCAATTAATCATCCTCTTGGCTAATTTGGTTGCTCTAAACCCATTTTTGGGATCAAATTCAAAATCTAACACACTTAAACAACTCAAATTCACACTTTAAATTTTTGGGACTGATATAATCAAATGCTTGTACAGTCCATCTTTCTGATACTTTGTGAATCTCGTAATCATTTCATATCACATTTTCTTCAAAATTTCCAATAATATTCTGGAAAAAGTCAAATCTGATCCAATCTGGTCAACTTTGGTTAAACTTGGTCTTTTAGACCTCGAAATCACTTCAAGTTTTAGAGTTCAAAATTTCTTCAAATCATTCTAATCTCTTCTATATTCTTCAATATCTTTCAATCTACTACTTTACATCACATTTGTGGTGTGTCATCTTTTGATTTCACTCCCAAGGGGGCAAGATGATTACATCATTGATTTTAAATTTCAACTCAATCTAAATCTTATGCCCTCATCACTCTGCGCATCTTATCACTCAAGGCATCTCACTCCCCTTTATCTTGCAATGTCATCTATCTCATCTTTTGATTAGTTGATCACATCTTATAAAATTTCTAGTCAAAGTTCAATGGACAGGCATCAAGACAATCTAAACCCTAACTCCTAAGGATCAAATCTTTTTATGAGGATGATTCTACGACTCATGATTGGATCTTGCTATATTTTATGGACCACTATTCAAGTTTTCTATCTAGACTCTAGGGAATTAAGTTATGTTCTAGAGATAATTCCAAATTCTTGCTAAGGATTAAGCTTTATTCTAGAGATAATCCTAAATTTTGTTGAGAATTAAGCCTTGTTCTAGGGATAATTCCATGAATCATGATTAATGTTCTCATCTTTTAATGGACAGGTATCGGGACAGTCTAAACCTTGACTCCTAAGAGTTGAGTCTCATTTTGGGAACAATTCTATGAAATCTGAAAATCATTGTGCTATCAACTTTGGTATCTAGGTGTTCTATCTAGATCCCTTAAGGTTAGGCTTCATTCTAGAGATAACCTATAAAAGCTTATTGATCTCAATATCTAAGTGTTATATTTGGATCCCCTAAGGTTAAGCTTCATTTTGAATATAATCTTTAAAAACTTATCAATTGGTCCCTGTATTTTCAATTTTGGAACCAATTTCATTTCTTGATATATGCTTCACACTTTTGATTTCTTTGAATTGAATATGCTACTCGCACATTAATTCAAAGAGAGGCAAATGTAATACCCCAAAATTGGCACATTACCATGTTAACCAACTTGGGTTTATTCAACTATTCTTAAGTCCTATTTTACTAGGCAATTCTATTTCTGATAATCACTACTTGACCTAGGTGTTAAATATAGAAAACCCTTATTTACATTAATCACACTATTTATTTAATTCCTAGGTATCAACTCAAATTAACAACATAAACCTATTGATTTAATTAATTAATTTATTTATTTTTATTTTTTATTTTTTATTTTTTATTTTTTGATTGATTTAATTTAATTTAATTATAAGTGTTCTACTTCAATTAAATTAAAATTACCTCTTTAAGCTAATGTACAAAAGAATTAAATACATTTGATTTAATAAGACATCTCATCTTTTTAATTATTGAATTTAATTATTCAATTAATTAAAGTTTATCCATTTATGAGGTCATATTCTATTTTATTAAATTAAATATTCTCTCCAAAACCCTCTCTTCAGTTCAGAAATGAAAACTTTGGGTGAACTAAAATTAGAAAAGGAATTAAATTAGTTAACTTCTTTTATCACTCAAATTAAATTAGTTAAATCCTTTTATCACTCAAATTAAATTAGTTAACTCTTTTTATCACTCAAAGACAACTAGTTAACTCCCTTTTCATGAGGAAGTTCCATTATGATTGAGTCTCCTCTTCAATCTTGATCATCCATTCTGATTAATCTTGACCGCTGATCACCTCTTGGATTCTATTTAAGAAGCTCTCCATTCCTCATTATAGAAGTTAAAAATTGGAATTTGCATTAAACTTATGATGAAATACCTACTCAATTTTCTCTTGCATTCTTAGCTTAAATCTTGCATATCTATTTCATTACAGTTTAACAATGCATCCATTTAGATTAATTGTTCTTTCTTATTCTTAGAATAATCTTGCATACATTTAGATTAATCTGCATTCTCATTTAGCTACAAAATCCTTTGTTCTAGAGGTCTGGTTGCCTGCTTCTTGTTCTTAGAGCAAAGGAAAAAATCCTTCTAGTTAGAAGGCAATGGGTCGCATTGTTGGATTTACTTGGGTGAATAATCTTATATTCATTCTAGGACAATCTTTTGGATAATGACCATGTTGAAGTGTGTGTGAGGATCTAAGGCCCACAATTCACATATACATTGCTATTTCATTGAGGCAAAGAAAGAAGCTCTCTAAAATAGGACAATTGCAAGAAAGGAAGCTTTCCAAAATTGAAATTTTGTCTATTCTAGAAAGGGCATGACAATCATTTTTTGTCATTAATTTTCAAATAACTATTTCAGCCGAAAATGTTATAGTTGAAATCATTTCGGTTGTAACCATTTTACGACCTTCACGCCATGTCAATGCCACTTGGCACCACATGGGTTTGGCCCTAACACTTCCAGCCATAACCATTTCGGTCATAACCCTGTTGAATATCCTCAAGGGCAATATAGTTTTGTACTTTTACCCCGATACACTAAGGATACTAGTACACATCAATCAATAAACCAAATATTAAATATAACACAAGTATGCATCAAATATATTGACATCAATGACAATCATTAATTATAACCACATGATTCATAGTCATAGTCCAACATACTATTGTGCATATGTAAAACTAAAATAAAACCATAAACTTATCTATCCTTAACAAAATTTGTATAATTTGCTTACATTTCTATGTATATGTTTTATACAACATTGGACTTCTCTAGACTAGTACCTCTATGTTTTGATTCTTAACATGAAACTAAAATAATTAGAAACCTTTAGTAGCAATCTCAAGTATAGTTAATTGGGAGATAAAATCCTTCAAGAGTCTTTTCAACAGCTTCAAATTGAGAAATAAGATATTGTAGTTGTCATAGCATTTGCTGATTTAATGTGTAATATTCTTAATAATATAACACTAATAGTTTTCACTTTAAAATTATTAGTATCAATTAGAATACCAATGTATTCCTTCAAACAAAAATAAACTGATCTTGAGATGCCACAGTAACAGCAATAAAACATTATCAGTGCACAACTACTGCTTTGAATCTTTTTCACTTCACAACAAAATGAATGTCCATATGACATTATATCTGAAACTATAGAAATGAAACCTTGATTTTAAACTAGAAACTTTAATAACTGTTAAAAATACAAGTGATTTAAATTTGTCTTATAAGATTTTGAAGGACTCAGCTACTGAATCCTCCTACTTCTAACAAATATACAAAGGTGATCTCGCCATACTATCAGTGAGTTTGCCAAATCTTACTATCTATTTCTCTTATGGAGAATCTGTAGACAATAATCTTAGGAATCAAGTCTAGAGTGTGATGTTTAAGCCGTCCCATCTTCTTCACCAGCCTTAAACATCACACACTAAGGAAGAAATTAAGGTTGGAAAAATAAGCCAATTTTGACTATTTAACACTTTTAGTGTAGGAATCAAACCTTAGAATGTGATTTTTAAGCTGTCCCATCCTGAGACTCATTAGATCACATTATAGTTTTCTACACCTTATACTTTTCTACAGAGATCTATGAAACTCTCATAACAATGGAGATATCAGTGATCAGCAGCCATAAAAATGCTAATACATGGCTTGCCTTTGTACATTGTTAAGATTCGATCGAGCTGGCGAGCAGTAAAACGAGGTAAACCAAAGTGGCGGGAAGCTACCTTAAATTTTGAAATATTACATTCGTCAGATTCGGAGACACTGCAAAAAAAATCGCTGGATTCACCTGACACTCCTACCCTGCGTTTGGCGATGGAAGGAGATACGTAATGATAACACTGATGAAAAATAGAAAGATGAAGAGGATATTAATCATAGCGAGAATAAAAATATGAGCATGAATCTATCATAGATGCAAAACAGTCAATGAGAATCGAAAAACACTTGGCTGCTACATTGTGCACCTCAGATTTTCAGAATCATGCCGACAGAGCTAATTTTAGATTGGTTTTCCATCGATTGTGCCAATAAATATCCTATCTTGGATTAGCTAAATCTGTCTTTCCTTGGCATTTATTCCTGCCAGAACGATATGGCCATATAACCCGCTGTCTTAATATTCATACAGGGAGCTTATGTTCTAGGATTCCCAACCATTTATTTATTATCTGATAGATATATTAATTGTGTATGTGCATGCAATATATTTCCTAGTGGAGAGAGCTTAAAAATAGGACTGTATACACTAGTTTGATAGGAATAAGTTTTTGCAGAGTTGTATATGTGAGAACATATGTTGTTGAGGATAGTGGTGGTTGGGAATATCGATGTGGCTGTGAATACATTGGATACATGTTGTGTATACGTCTAGAGAGATATATCTTATGTGTATGTGTCCATTGACCTATAGGACAAGTTAGGCTGCTATTGAAGATAGTTTTTAACGTTTGTATAGCTCAATAATGTGTGCATCAGGTTGTCTAAGTTACAATATCTGCATCTCCTATTTGAAAGTATAATCTTTCTAACTTATGAGTTCATTGATTGTTTTCCAGTGATATATTTCGATTCATGTATGCTTCCTGGCTTTACATAGATAATCTAGTGCTTGATTTGAATCATAACTTAGGGTTCCAATACAAAAATAATTGAGTGTTGGTTTTGAATCATAAATTAGGGTTCCAAATGTGTTTTGGCCAAAGTAGTTTATTGGGCTATCAAATAATGTCCTGTGCTTTTGCTGCATGACTTCAATTGAGAGAAAAACTTCATCTAGAGTCGTGTTTGGGATTTAAGAACTGGTTTTGTGAAGTGGGATTTTGAAGCTCAAGGATATGGATTGCTGGGACAAGGATGAAACAGAGCTTGAACTGATGCTCTGCTGCCCCCCTGTGAAGAGAAAAAGAAGAAATAGTTGCACTCTGGATTTGTTCAATGGGAGTTCCTGTGAGACTATTGAAGGAACTACAGAGAATCTGAATAGTAGAAATAACAGTAGCTCTAAGGAATTGAAGGAGCAAGATCTTATCAGTAGTCTAATGAAGAGTTCAAGTAGCTGTAAGGACAATAGTTCAGTTTCTTTCATCAGTGGTGTGGATTGCACACTCTCTCTGGGCATGCCCCATAATGGACTATCTCAAGAGGAACAAAAGCCCATGGACATGCTTAAGCAAAGGACCATGCAAGGTAGCTTCAACTTCATTGAGAAAATGCAGTCTAAACTTCTTTCACACAAGGTACCACTCTCATTTCATTTCTATGCTAAAGAATGTTTTGAGAATAAATTAAGTTTTTGGCACTATTAAGGGTGAAGCTTGTTGAAACTGAAAACATTAGCAATTTTGTTAGCCTGATTTAACATATTATGTTTGATTATAAAAAAATTTAAATTTAAATTTGTTTGCCTTCTCTCGTCCTCCTTGTTAATGAAAAGATTTTGGCATTGTTATGAAGATTTCATTCACTTTGTGACCAAGATTTTGATTAAAACTTGTGTGGCAATTGTTTCATTGAATGTTTAATTACCAAATAAGAGTTGGAATTATGTTAACTTTTCTTTTATTCATTGATTAATTGTCAAATGAGAGTTTGAGTTACAATGTCATGCTGTTAGGTGCACGTAAGGTTTCTTTGTGAGGGCTTATTAGTCACAGATAGTTATAAAAAAAAATATAGCCTCTTTATTTCTTGTCATTGAAAAAAATCCGGATTTGATCAGACAAAGTTCAAAATTGGAGAAATTGCAAGCATAAATATTACTGAATGGAACCATTTAATATTCATTAATTTCTCCGCACAACTAAATAGATTTATGCACCTTGCATTAACAAAACATCATGACAGCCAATCTAATTTGGATTGTGACTACAATACAAAGAAAATCAAAACTTATCAATAAAAGTGCTTAAGAGATTTACTCTTTCTTTAAGAAGAAAAAAAACTATTCTTTCATGAATATGATGAAGGTTGTTCTATAAAATAGATCATATAATTTTTTTTAAATTCTTGAAAGGAAATTTCATCTATGATAGTAGCAGCCTCAAAAAAGTTATATGCACCTTTATAATCTATAAAAGAAAGTCAATTTGCACTAGCAACTGTGTGAAAATGTAAGTTTTCTTGTCAACATTAACAAAGAAACATAAGGCTTCAATACACAATGATTTTCTGAAAATCGAACTGATTATTAAATAAATTTTACTGACACATGAATAGATTGCTCTTTTGTCTCCTCTTATCATTTTGGTTTCTTGTTCTCATAATAGGTAAAGAATTCTGACATGGAAGCTTCACACAACACAGCAGCCGCATTTGGTGGTTTGTACGAAATATCATCATCAGTAAACAACAATGTTAATAGATCCCAACTCTACAAGTCTCATTGTGGTGCCATAGCCAATGCTGCTACCACTTCCTACCCCATAGCTTGGTTTCCAATAGCTCATTCTGGATCAAAGTTTATGGATTCCAAGGACATTTTGACACATAGAAACCATGCAAGAGATTTCGGACTCAAGAAGACAAGTGATAGAAATCCCATAAGAAATATTAATGGCAGCTCCACTAGAATAGTGCAACAGAATCAGCGAAGTAATATTACTTCACATGGCTCAGGAAGAAGGTGTTCTACATGCCACACCAATACTACACCATTGTGGAGGAACGGTCCAAAGGGTCCCAAGGTAAATTTAATAAAACTTATATCTTGAAGATATAATCAAATAATTCAAGATCTTTGCTCTTAAGTTTCTGATTTGAACACCTTAAATAAATGTACATTAATACCCACATCTAGGGATTTGTTTTTTTATACAATCATACTCATCAATTCAGTTACAATATATGTCTTTAACAATCAGCACATATTATCTCTCATTAGATATATGAAGATCTCTGCAAATTAATATTTGTTTTCTCTGATGGGTTGATTAACAGTCTCTATGCAATGCATGTGGCATCCGGTACAAGAAAGAAGAGAGACGTGTTGCATCCACCATGGCCGCTGCAGCAGAGAATAAAATGGATTTGTAAATCATAATAATAAGATTTCCACTTCTTAAAGGCATAAGTTGATCTACAACCCTGGAATTATTGATATTCCATTTTTATTTATTGATTGAATAGGTTTACAAGGAGCAGATTTGAGAGTTAATTGTTAGAGAATCAGTTCACAGAGAAATTGCGACTTAGATGGGTGTCTTGGCTTAAAATGTTATCCTTAAGCTGCAATTTCTCATGAACTCTCCCTCTTCATTTCTATATTCTTTCCATTTTTAAACCAATTGAAAGGCCATCTGTGCCTTGTATGTAGAGATGGAAAAACCTTTCTCAGCGATGTCTTATAGATTTTTCAAAAATTCCTTTCAGCCATGATCTATGTTTTATTATAGCCTATAATGGATCATTACACTCAAAATAATTAGATACATGTGTCATTTGTAAATTTTCTCTGTCATGATCTGCAATGGAAGGAAAGCATAAATTTTTAACCTTCTCCTTCTTCTCAAATCAAAATGTTATCGCCTTAGCTATTCAGAATCCGATGATGTTTATTTCATTCTGTAAATTATATGAACTGATATTATTTGAATATTCTTTCATTATGAGATGCAACATTATATATTTTTCAATATTCTGTTGATTAAGTATATAGACAGTTAATCAATAATTAACAAGATGCTCATGAAGTTAAGAAGAATGTTATTTCAAAATGATTGGCATAATTTATGCTCAAATTTCAATTGAAGAATAAATAATTTTGAATAATTCTACCATATATCAAGTCTTGATGAATGCATAATGAGGCCAAGATGGTTTATATGTTCCATTCACTATTAAAATCAACCTTCTCAATATAATTATAGAGAGAAATAGTATATATTTTGAAAACAACTCAAACATACATTTTGTACCATCTCTAATATTTGTTTATAGTAAACATGTTTTGAACTAATTATGATCTCTTCAAAGTGTGAATTATGCAAAAACACTTCATTTCAATAGGACATGACTCCTCAACTAAATGGTTAAAATTTTATTTTTCTCAAGTAAACATAATGTATTTGAAAACATTTATGGAATAATTTGTATTACATATATAATGATAAACAATGTTGATTTTAAGAGAATGGAAAAAGTTAAACTTTCCTTTTTTCAACTAATTACTTTTCTCCCTAAATGTTCCTTTTCTTTTTTGGTGCACACAAACGTCCATCCATCCATTCATCCATTTATCTATCTATAGGATTTATAGAAGAAAATGTTTATTGAGGGTATTGAAAGGGTGAAAAAGTAGAGTTGGGGCAATATTTTTTGAAAATAAGGCATTAAGTTAATTTCCCATAGGAGAGATTCAGGAAGGAGCCCTAAAACATGTTCCTCATAAAAACCTTTCACTTAATTCAACTTAGAAAGGAGTATAAAAACTTAATAGTGAATTTTGAAAGGCTTCATAAAACCTATGAGCACAAGGGCTATCTAGACAAGACATGGAAATAGACTACTAATACAATAAAAGCAATCTTTTTGGAAGGTATTCCAAAGCAATAAATGTTCACAGCATTGTTAATTTCTAAAAGAGCACTCAAAGAGCATGGAAAGGATGGACACCTAACTATAGTGAGTTAAGCCAATCCCCTACCATCCACCCTATCACTATCCCTAGAATGGTTCTATGGCTATGGCTATGGTACCACCTATAGATAGGTAGTAGGACTTTCATCTTCATGCCCTACCGCTTGCATACATAGCCAAAACCTATTTATCATTCTGGTAGGCATGCAAGATGAGGGTAGGGATAACACAACTTTAAGAAGTTCTGCTAATCAATCCATTTTGCAGCAACACAACTTTGAGATGATAAGTTCCACCTATTAGGGCAATCTTACCTATAGAAAGTAGGGCTGCCCTTTAGAATAGTAGTGGGATCTCTCCCACTTTTCAAAATTGTACTTCGTATCGATATAGTTTATTAGATTCATGTTACATAAGTAACAGGGTGATGCAATAAAAAAGAATTATAACTTTTAAAAGCCATCCTAAAACCTTTTCCCAATGAGACTACATATTACAAGTGAGCCTTCTATAAATAAATGTATTTATAGGAGTGAAAAGGGGTAGAAGATTTCCTAAAATCCTTTTTTTAATATTACCAACAACCAACATAGAAAGGACCACCTTAAAAATCTTAATACAAGAAGAATAAGAACTAATGGGAGTCATATCTCTAGGATCCCTAGAAGAAAGATGAGTTAAAGGACCAAATATAGAGACCTTAGAGGAAAATAGAGACACCTATTAAAAACTAGATCTCTTATGATAAGAAGTTACATGAGAAGAATATCCCTCTTGGATATAACACATATAGAGATACCTAATTTTTGCATGCCATTAATACCAATAAATCACTACTAAACTAGACCCCATTCCAATAAGGATTCCATCATTCATCAAAACCTACATAACACCGATCTCCTAGAATACCCACCTTTAAATTACATAATAAAATCAAGCTTTATCTCAAGGATGATAGTGACCACTTCCAAAGAGAACCCACTAGAATAAATTATAGAGCTTAACAAATAGATACAAAAATAAAAAACCAAGGAAAAACCAAGTATAAATAATAGGAAGTTCCCAAGTTAAACTCATAACTTCTTAAGATATAATATTTATAGCACTGGACGATAAAACTCAAGAAACTATAAACAACTCAAGAAACTATGTAAGAGAGGCCAAAAATACCATTAATGATTGATGAGATACAATTAAACCCAGATATCAAGGGAGAATAAATCCTCATCTCCAAGAAAAGAGTATGATGGGGACACAACCCAAGAACATAATGGAACCAACAGAAAGGGAAAATTCTATTAACTGAGAAAATAAGCTAGTACAAATAGTACAGAGAAAATAAACTTCAAAACATGCCCTAAGGGCTTACAATAGCATAAATCTGGAGAATATCTCTCCTTTTAGCACCTCCCCTCAAACTCCACTATGAACTGCCTTTTACAATGCCAAAAATCTCCTTAAATAGACCCCGAAGGGTTAAGGACTAGGAGTACATTCTAGAAAGTGCTAGTAGGCATCCACCGACGAAATAGAAGGTTCCGGAAGCTATGTTAGAAGTCAGTGAAAATCTAGAAGAATCCAGAAATGGTAACCGAACTTCTGGGAGGCATAACTTTTGAACCGTAGCTCCGATTGACGAACCGTTTAAATTTTTGAAAAGCTCTCGAAGCGCTCTATAGCCCTATGGACCAGCTTTGCTCATCCCCCATTTTTCAACCCTTTTCAAGGTCATTTAATGCCCCAAACGTGACTTTGAAGCATTCTTAGAAGGTCTCCAAAACTTGAAAAACTGCAATAATTTTAAAACCGTGGGGTTTATTGACCTTATTATTTTTCTGGAATGCTCTAAATCATGATTACATTCATCTGGCCAATTCACACCTTCTAGTTTACATGCTCCTATTTTTCCAAAATTTTCAAACGCATTGATAGTTGAACTATGAGAGTTGGAACGTTTATTTGAGCCAAATGGGTATCCAAAAATGTAAAGACATGAAACAGAAACTAAGTCTAAGTACATTTTTTGGGTGACACAGGATTACCCTTATACCTCTGGATGCTCCTGCATCAGACACCCAGGGTAGATTGAAAAGTGACCCTGTCACTTTATGGATGGTAGAGGAAATCCCAAATGGGAAACCTCAGCTGCTGAAATCCAAGTTGAGTCCTCGATCGGCCATCCTTTCCATTTGACCAAATACTCTTCATACTGCCTGTTTCTGGTACTCCTACCCACACAATGATCTAGAATGTCTTCTATCTCCTCCTTCTTAGAAGCGAGAATTGGACATGGCTCTAAAACCAGCTCCTCATCTGCACCATCATCATGATACTCTGTTAAATCTGCAATGTTGAAAATGGGAGAAATGTGAATACCATCTGGCAGCTCCACCTAAAATGCATTTCCTGAGTCATGTTTCTTCAAAACTTTGCAAGGGCCAAATTTCTTCATTTTCAGCTTGTTGTAAGTACCAACTAGAAATCTTTCTTTTCATAAGTGCACCATGACTAGATCCCCTACTTGGAATTCCTTATGTCTTCTCCTTTGATCAGCCCTAGCTTTATACTCTTGATTCATCTTGATAATGTGTGCTTGAACCTCCTCATGTAGACGCTTGATGTGTTTAACAAATTCCTCAGCTTCAGCACTTGTCCTCTCCCCTTGTTCTATCTTCCTCAATTCTGGTGTTGTCCTTGGGCTACTCCCATATACAATTTGGAATGGTGATTT
This sequence comes from Cupressus sempervirens, assembly GCA_028749045.1. Classification (NCBI taxonomy): domain Eukaryota; kingdom Viridiplantae; phylum Streptophyta; class Pinopsida; order Cupressales; family Cupressaceae; genus Cupressus; species Cupressus sempervirens. Next base: position 713,544,949 of record CM053786.1, on the reverse strand, counting down.
TCCAGTACTCCTATTTACAGAGTTATTATAAGCAAACTCTGCCTGTGGTAGAATCAAATCCCATCCCTTGGGCTTATCTCCAACTAAACATCTTAGCAAATTTCCTAGACTTCTGTTTACCACTTTTGTTTGGCCATCAGTTTGCAGGTGATGCGTGGAACTAAATTTCAAGTCTATTCTCAACTTTTTCCACAATGTCCTCCAGAAATATCCCACAAATTTAGTGTCTCTATCAGAAACTATACTCCTTGGAAGACCATGTAGTCTTACCACCTCTTTGAAAAACAAGTCTGCAATATGGATAACATCATGAGTTTTGTGGCATGGAATGAAATGTGCCATTTTGGAGAACCTATCAACCACCACGAATATTGAGTCATTACCCCTTTGTGTCCTTGGCAATCCAAGAACAAAATCCATACTTATGTCCTCCCGTGACCTTGATGGAACAAGCAATGGCTGATATAGGCCAGTATTTTGACTAAACCCCTTGGTAACTTGACAAACCTGGAAACTCTGTACAAACTTCTTCACATCCTGTGTAATTTGAGGCCAAAAATAATGTTCTCTAAGAATGGCAATGGTCTTATCTCGACCAAAATGTCCTGCCATCCCTCCACTGTGTTTCTCCTTAATCAGATTTTTCATCATGGAACTCCTTGGAATGCACAATTGACTACCTTTGAACAACATGCCATCTTGAATCAAATAGTCTAACCACTTGGTTCTATCTATAGCAATGGGTTCTTTACAAGCTTTCCATGCTTCAGCAAAATTAGGATCCTCGGGGTACAAATTCTTGAGTTCATCAAACCCAACTACTTCAACCTGCATTGTTGTAAGCAACAACTGTCTCCTACTTAGTGCATCTGCAACCCTGTTAGATTTTCCACTTCTATGCTTCAACACAAATGTATAAATCTGCAAGAATTCTACCCACTTCATATGCCTCTGATTCAATTTACCTTGGCTATTTAGGTACTATAATGCCTAGTGATCAGTATACAAAAAAAATTCCTTTGGAAATAAATAATGCCTCCATTTCTTTAAGGCCTGAACTATTGCATAGAACTCTTGATCATAACCAGAATACTTCTTCTTTGCATCATTCAATTTCTCACTAAAATATGCAATAGGCTTACCTTCTTGGCTTAATACAGCCCCAATAGCGCTGCCACTAGCATCACATTCCACTTGGAACACTTTTCTAAAATCTGGAAGTGCCAACATAGGCTATTTTGTCACCTTCTTCTTCAGCAATTCAAAACTTCTCGCAGCTGCTGCAGTCCATTTGAACTCTTTTCTATCCCCTCTTATTGTATCAGTTAGGGGTGCACATATGCCACTGAAATTCTTAATAAACTTCCTGTAAAAACTAACCAAACCATGAAATGATCTTACCTCAGTAGCGAACCTTGGAGTAGGCCATTCCAAGATGGCTTTTACCTTCTCTGGATCCATTTTGAGACCTTCATGTGATATAAAAAATCCCAAATAGACTAACTCCTTTTTTGCAAAGACACTCTTCTTTAGATTAATTAACAGTTTCTCTTCCCTTAGCCTTTCAAGGACACTATGAATATGCAGTAAATGTTCTTCCAAAGTCTTGCTGAAAATTAAAATATCATCCAAATAGACAATAACAAATTTTCCCAAGAACTTCTTAAGTACCTCATTCATGAGCCGCATGAAGGTGCTTGGGGCATTCGTCAATCCAAAGGGCATGACTAACCACTCATAAAGACCCTCCTTGGTCTTGAAGGCTGCTTTCCAGTCATCTCCTTCTCGAATTCATATTTGATGATAGCCACTCTTTAGATCTATCTTTGTGAAGTACTGAGCTCCACTCAAGCAGTCCATAAGATCATCCATCCTTGGTAAAGGAAACCAGTAATTGATGGTTATCCTATTTATAGCTCGAGAATCTGTACACATCCTCCACTCTCCATCCTTCTTTGGTGCAAGTACTATAGGTACTACACATGGATTCAGGCTCTCTTGAATCAAGCCCTTCCTCAACATCTCCTGAACCTGTCTATTTAGCTCCTCTATTTCAGTAGGAGTCATCCTGTGAGCAGCCTTGTTAGACAAACTAGCTCCTAGAATCAGATCTATCTGATGACTGATTTGCCTTACTGGTGGCAATCCATCTGGAACATTATCAGAGATAATATCTCCAAATTCCCCTAGTAAATCTGAAACTTCAAATGGTATTTCACTACTACCTTCTTTATCTTTCCTAGGAATCAAAGTATAGCATATATGTTGATGTTTCATGTCATCTAAAAACTTCCTTCCATCAACAAGACAGATCCTAGCACTGCTACATACCTTTTCACCTTCCTTTTTCATGGGCTTCAATTTGTGGCGAACTCCATCCTTTGTCAGAGAGTATGTGTTTGCATGTCCATCATGTATTGCATGTCTATCAAACTGCCATGGTCTACCCAACAATAGATGGCAAACATCCATCGAAATAAGATCACAGAGAACTTCATCATGGTAACTCCTGATTTTGAATTTTACTAAACATTGTTCACTTACCAGGACCTTATGATAATCTTTTACCCAAGAAATCCAATAGGGCTGGGGATGTTTCTCCCTCTTGAGCTTCGGCTTAGAGACCATCTCTTCTGATACCAAGTTATCAGTGCTACCACCATCAATGATCACATCACAACATTTATCCTCACACTTGCATCTGGTACGGAACAAACTCCTTCATTGTCCTGGTTCATTCTCACCACTTAGTAGGACTCTTTCATTTACCAAGGTCTCTCCTCTTTCTGCATCCTATGAATGTGATGATTGTGCATCGTCGAGCAACCCTAGCTTTTTCCTTAGCTCTCCTATCTGTCCTTCCTTGTCATTGAGGGCATTCAAAGGCACAATGACCTTCTTCATTGCAATGGAAACATGTACCATGAAAGCCTCCTCTTCCTTGTCCATGTCCTCTACCTCTTCCTCTTTGATTTCCAAAGTCTTGATCATGGGAGCGGTTGAAATCCTCATTCCTCTGGTTTCTGCTAGTACCCACATCTTCATTTTTCTTTTGGGTTTCATTGCGGCCTCCAAATGATCTACCGCTTCCCCTTCCTCCTTGACCACGCCCTCTTTGTCTTCCTTCAAACCTTTTACTCAGCTTCTCTTCAACTCATAGGGAAAACTAGTATGCTTCTTCAACGCTGGTCATTCTTACCAAACTTAATTCCTCCTGAATGCTAGGTCGCAACCCACTGATATAACGAGAAACCTTCTCCTTATTTGCTTCTGCATGCCCCGCTCTAATCAAGAGTTGGTAAAACTCCTCTATATATTCTTGGACTGATCTTCCTACTTGCTTTAACCCATGCATCTTCTTAAACAGATCAAGCTCGTAGTCCACAGGAATGAACTGCTTCTTCAATTTGTCCACCATGCGATCCCATCTTGTGATCTTCTCCTTTCCTCTTCTAAGTCTTTCTAGTTGAATCTCTTGCCACCAGATTTTGGCATGGCCTTTCAGTTTGGCCTTTGTAAACTTAACCCTATCTAGGTCCCTTATATCCTCATACTCAAAGTATTCTTCCAGTTCATTGATCCAATCGATCAACTCATCTGGTTTTAGATTTCCTGAAAATATACCCACTTCAATTGTAGGTCTTTTCTCAAACTTAGTAATGGCCCTAAAAAGCCTTTCCTCTACAGGATTCAGAACTTCCCCGTCAACTTCCTCTTCTGGTCCCATTACTTCCTCTTCATTGTCATCCTCACTATTGTCACCTGCGGAAACATTTGCTCCTCTACGAAGCTCCTCTTGTAATGCTTGTACCTACCTCTGGAGGGCCCTAACCTCCTCAAGATCAATAGCTCTATCCCTTCCGCCACACTCTCTTCGTGGAGGCATCTTCTAACTCGAATCCACAACCACACAGTCCTGGTGCAAAATGCCTCACAGTTGGCGCTCTGTCTACACACTCAGGAAAACCCGCTCTGATACCACTTGATGGGGACACAACCCAAGAATAGAATGGAACCAACAGAAAGAGAAAATTCTATTAACTGAGAAAATAATCTAGTACAAATAGTACAGAGAAAATAAACTTCAAAACATGCCCTAAGGGCTTACAATAGGATAAATCTGTAGAATATTTCTCCTTTTAGCACCTCCCCTCAAACTCCACTCTGAACTGCCTTTTACAATGCCAAAAATCTCCTTAAATAGACCCCAAAGGGTTAAGGACTAGGAGTACATTCTAGAAAGTGCTAGTAGGCATCCACCGATGAAATAGAAGGCTCCGGAAGCTGTGTTAGAAGTCGGTGCAAATCTAGAAGAATCCAGAAACGGTAATCAAACTTCCGGGAGGCATAACTTTTGAACCGTAGCTCCAATTGACGAACCGTTTACATTTTCATAAAGCTCTCAAAGTGCCCTATAGCCCTATGGACTAGCTTTTCTCGTCCCCCATTTTTGACCCTTTTCAAGGTCATTTAATGCCCCAAACATGACTTTGAAGCATTCTTAGGAGGTCTCCAAAACTTGAAAAACTACAATAATTTTCAAACTGTGGGGCCCATTGACCTGATTCTTTTTTTGGAATGCTCTAAATCATGATTACATTCATCTGGCCAATTCACACCTTCTAGTTTACATGCTCCTATTTTTTTAGGATTTTCAAACGCATTGATAGTTGAACTATGAGAGTTGGAACCTTTATTTGAGCCAAATGGGTATCCAAAAATGTAAAGACATGAAATAGAAACTAAGTCTAAGTACATTTTTTTGGGTGACACAGGATTGCCCTTATACCTCTGGATGCTCCTGCATCAGAGTAACCCCAAAAGCAAGGGAGTAGATCCAAAGAAAGAAAAATCCTTGGGGAAAAACTTGTAATAAATCAAGGAAACCACCTATGAATACCAAAATAAAGAAGCCATGATTTGACACATTGATACAAGAAGATGTGTAAGCAAGGTAATAAAGTGAAGATCCAAACAAGCAAGAGGCATAGTAAAATATTCGTAAAATTAAATTCCACCTAGATATTTTCAAAGAGCCTCAACTCTAGAAGGTAAAAGTCTTTAGAAACCTTCACTACTTAATCACTATTTAGGGGTAAAATAGAGATTCTTTAATAGGATGTAGATCTCCACTTTTCACCACTAAGCCATTCAAAGGACATGTAAAGGGAAAGAGATAATCCCCAAATATAATTCATCCTCATAACACAAATTAGATTACCAAGACCCAAACAGAGAAAGGGTTCCAATACTAAATTTGAATTTTAAATAAGAATGTACTATAAGAAAATACACTCTTTGGCCCATGTGTTATAATGTGTATGCAAAATTGAATTAATTGATTGAATAATATAAATCTAGATGTTAAGTGTAGACAATCAACCCAATTAATATATAGACTCCACCTTAAAGTTTTCATTAATGATGAAATTAAGTTAGAAGACTCTAGAAGCCCTTAGTCAAGTGGGGAGTTATTGCAATTTTTAGGTAGTTGAGTTAGGAGCCTATTTAGTGGTAGATTTGAGGGTGAAAGAGTGTTCACCCAACCTCTAGATTGAGAGAGTAAAGTCAGGATTGAAGGTGAAGGAGGGATAGCTCTTCTCAAAATTTAGTTTTCCATAACCATTTGTGAAGTTAGGAATCCTACAAGTTTGTATCTTCATGTTGTGTTTCATTTCTTAAAGTAGGTTGTTGCATGTGTGTAATCATATGTATGATGAACATGTTAGGGATGGGATTTTGATAGGTTTTCTTAAATTTTTTCCTTCGTGTTTTACATTTTGATTTTTAAAGAAAAATGTAAGGATTTTGTTGGCATTACTCAAACTCGAATGGGGTAGAAGTGGCCATGTATGGGAGGAGGGCTTCAGTTGGACTCTGGACATTACTGAGTCTCTCCTGATGATGAGGAGAGGGAAAGAGTAGAGCCCTACTTGTCAGTACAAACCATGTTTGTATTTTGGGAAATTGAGAAGTGAAAGAACAAAAGTTCTTTTGATATTAGCCTCAAAAGGGCATCTTTGAAGGAATAGAAGTTCTTGTGATATTTGCATCGAAAGGGCATCTGCTATGGTGTTGTGACTGACTTCTCCTACCTTGGAAAAATCCACCTTCTCCCTAGTTTGGTTCAGTAATGAATCTATTGTGCAAACCTAGGATGGGATTAAATGGTTGATTGTGTCTTCATGTTAAAATTGTTTGTCTCTTGGTTAGTTTCATTTTCTCCATGGCTACCTTGATGAAAATTGTATTTCATAGTGGCTACCTTGTTATGAACCCAAGCATGAATTCAGAGTTGTTGTTTTCAATTCTAATCTATGGGAGACTTCTCCTTGGGATATTGATCTTGTTGTAAACTTCATTCTAAAACAAATGTCAAAATGACTATGATGGCGGGTTTTCTTCCTTGGTTCTTCCCTGAAAGAGTCTTTGAATTAGGTTGTTAATAAAAATGATAGTTCCTTATATAAGAGAAGTTTCATTGTATTATTAAAATGTTTTCAATAGTTCTCCCATTGTAATTCTGATCTCTAAATAAAAATAAAACACACAGTTGTTTAAATCTTGATTTACATGATAGTGACAAATTTATTCCCTTGTATCTTTTATAAATGATGAAGGAATGAAAGGATTTTATCTTAAGTATATTTTGTGTGAATTTTCAATATGAGTTCAAGTGCAAATTAATACGGGAACATAGTCCTTGGATTAACCAACATTGGATATGATAAATTGCTAATAGACATGTTGATAAATCAGTAGATTTAGATATAAGTCAGAATACATTCTTCTTACCTCTCAAGTTACCCTTATAATTATGGTAAATGGTCCTAATATCATCACTAGGAAGTTAAAATTAAAATCATGTAACTTTTTCCTTTTACAAAATAAAGAAAGGAAAGAAAAAAATACTCAAAATGAGCATCTACAGGATGCTATTTAATACACAAAAGCTTGTTAAATTCAAAAAAAATCATAGAGAATATTTATTCTATATTTTTCTCATTGGAATATTTAACCTACCTTATTATATGATTAGTGCAAACCCCCAAATGTTAAGTAAGAAAGAATATTTATATATCCATGGACACCAATTTAAATAAAATTAGTAAAACAATTAAATTCTAAAAAATAAGTGAATAAAAAAGGGACACCCCATGGGTCCCACATCCACCTCACCTCTTCACCCTTAAAATATCCTAAGTACATGCATGAGGTGACATGCCCTTCACTTTACAAAAAAGAAGAAGAAGTGAAAACCCCATCTTGTAAATATCTCAACCTTCCTATCACCATAAATGCATTTGGAGCAGCTCTCCCATTTGGTCATCCATCCTCCTTGGCCTTGGTGAAACTTTTTGAATATTCTCTTTGCCATGTGTACATGGGTGCTTATGATAGTGTTGACTTGCAGAGTGGACTTTTGAAAAAGGGGCATTGAGATTCACTTTTTTTTAAAAAAAAAACTTCTTCAAACTTTACCCTTAGAACATTAATGCTCTCCTTCCTTTCTACTTTCTTGGGATTCATGCATACCATTGAAGGGCTTCCTTGGGTAGAAAAATGCAGGCCTAGGTTAGCATGCAAGCCTTGGAATCTGCACAAGACTTTGGGAAGAGGAATGACAAGCTGCCAAGTGGGAGGTATGTTAGGAGTAGTTAGATAGTTAGTTAGTTAAGGGCTATAATAAAGTGTGATTAGTACTTATTTAAGTATAGTTAGTGTTTGATAAATAAAGATTAGTATTAGTTAAGTAGATTTATTTGGTTGTTAATAAAGTATGGTGTGGCTTAAATAAAATGCATGGATAAGTAGGTATAGTAAATTATATAATAATATGAAAGGGGTTCCTTGGTTTAATGTGTTGAAAGGTATTGTGTGTATGGGTTGGATGGGGTGGTTAGAATTAGTTAGTATTAGAAAGTGATTAGGATGTTAGGAAATTGTTGTGGGTTAGTCAAATTTATGTTTGTTAGTTTTTTTTATATTAGTGAATAGAGTTTTGGTAGTCAATAGGTAGTAATTTTTTTTTTAATAGAAAGCAATACTTAGGAATGTTTACTGTTATTTTAAAAAAATTCTATTAAAATGGTATTTCATATTGGAGTTATATTACTAGAAGTTTTTATTTATTTATTTATTTGTTAGGCATGTGGAAGTAATTTAATATTTTAGAATAGTTATTTTCAAAAAGTAGTTTAAATGATTAAAGTGATAGAAGGGTTTCCATAAATGCTATTAATAAAGGTTCTAGGTATGTTAGAATTGTATAGAGACTTATTCAATAAGGTTAGTGATTAGTAAATATGATTAGTAACTAACATTTTGTTTGAAAACATTTATTATTATTATTGATATGTTAAAACAACATTGTGTATTTGAATTTCAATGATTTTATATTGGAGTTGGTCTTGGCACTAGCGAGTGGTTAAGTATAGGAACTAGTAGTTATGGTTAGAAAGTAAGTGTATGGTTTAGTTTATAATTTAATAATAAAGTATTGGTTATTTAGTTTGAATTATTATGATAGGATTCAAAGGTAATTGAAGAGGTCCTGTGTAGGCATGACATTTTGGTATCAAAGCCTAGGTTCGTAACACTTGTGCAACAATGGATCCATGTTAACTGTGGACTTTTATATATTATTATATGAAGCATGGATTTCTCCTTGCAAAATTTTAAGAAGCTAATGTAATCATTCTAAACAAGGATATTAATCAGTGAACATAAGAAAAACCTAAAATTAGTATCAACAATTATAAATGGACACCCATAAATAGATGACCCAGTCATAAGGACTTGAAATAACTGATTTGATGTAAGAATTTTACATTTGTATTAAGAAAATTTGTGATCTCATAAAGAATTTGAAATTATATTGAACATGATCACCTTGGGGAAAACTTAATTAAGAACCCTAAAACATCTTTCAATCATGTGAGTGGAGACAAGTAAATAACCTAGTAATCAAAGGCAAACTGTTTCACATAACCTGTAGTAAAGTTCAAATTATGTCTGACCATATCACTCATGGAAGAATTGTAGTTCATATAATATATGGAAGTGATCAAGTAGACTGGTATTGATTTATTCATTACTAAAATATGTAAAGGGAACCTACAACCTTCATTAAATTTTGTACCTTTGGATTAAAATGTTGAATAGATAAAATGAATGGTGAGTAAATAGGTAGGTAACACTTGAAAATGATACCATGTTATCAAGCTATTGAGATACCTCTAACCTATTTCAGTGTTAAAATGTATTGCTCTAGTAATCTTTGGAAATTAAACAAGAGCTCAATTAAAATATGCAAGTAACCTTTGGAAACCTCAAACAATAGGATTACTAATGCAAGAAACTATTCAACAAACAAGTTAGCTAGGAAAACACAAGGAATGGAAGTATCTCAGTCTGCTATGAGGAATATAATCCTAATCAAGAAATAAATCTATCTAAATATATGGTGCTAAGAATGAAATTAAATGGCGAGAAGTATGTAACATATAGTTTTGAATAGGTAAGATAGAAAATGCAAACTTTTGAGTTAGGTTTATATGTGAGTCTATTTATGTTAGTAGTCTTATTGTATAAGCATGAGTAATACTAAATTGTAACTATCAAGTGAATACTTGTACACTCCAGTATTGAAATTATTAGATCAATTATAACCCTACAAGAGAAAGTAAAGTCATGATGATGTCATCAACCTAATACAAACTAAAGGTTCAGGTATCAAAGTTAAGTAATAAGAGGATTATAAGCCACCACGCATGATAAGAACAATGATGATGACCTATATCATTGGTAAGGAGATAGTTGTAAGATTGAATAAGTAAACCATGACATTTGGATAAGTAAACATTAAGAACATCATAATAATGGTCTTACACCTAAGTAGTTACAAACCTACAACTTAAGGATGAATTAATAAGTCATTTATGACTAGGAGAACATGAAGTATGGATTATTGATAAGAAAAATAGCATTTAGTACAATCTCAGATGATAAATAAGACTTGTTTAAATGATGGAATAATAAGGAAAGTGATATATATATATATATATATATATATATATATATATATATATATATATATATATATATATATATATATATATATATATATATATATATATATAGAGAGAGAGAGAGAGAGAGAGAGAGAGGATCATAAAAATTTGGTGAGAGTGATAACATAGCTTCAACTGGTATATTATGGCAAATTTGACCTAAGAAAGATTATGGGTAGGAGCCCTAATGTGCAATTATAGTGAATTGAGGATAAGAGATTTGGTATTGTAACTACAACTCAATGTACAACTCTACTGACACTGATACCCCTGCATGTTTAGATTCTTCAAAAAGAAACCAATGTAACAACAAGAGGATAGAAGGGGACTCATTTTAGTATCCTCACATTTGCACTTTTGAGTGAGTTCTGATAGGGAAAACCCTATAGTACAAAAAAACTTGATTATAGGGCAATGTCGATGAAGATAGGTATGTAGTTAGTATGTGGGATCAATCACAATTTGAGCAATATGATCTTTAGACCACCATCTTATTTCAATTCAAGATCCCTCCAATGTATTTAGAAGACCTAAGATTTCTCCTTTCCTTTAGAGACCTTGGTATGGTCACATTATGTTAGTAATGTAAATTTTGTAAGTAATTGGACTTGTTTCCTTAATTGTTTGATTTTAGATGTTGGTATTTTAATGTTCTTTCTTGTTTTTGCCAACAATGTGATGTAGGGCTATTTAGCCAACTTTATTATTGATGATTCTATTTTGCCTCTAGGTCATGCCTTTATTTCTTGATTAAAATCTTACTATTGTGGCCACTCTTTATTTCTTTTGTTTCAAACTTTTGCATTGAATGTTTCATCCTTGATGCTAAATTTAAATTTTGAGGCACATTCTCCTAAATTTTGTTGGAAAAGTGACATATGATGGAATTACCAAAGGGAATTATTGATAATTAAGTGGCCGTATAGCATTAGGGTATGGGGTTATTAGTGAGAGTATTCATGCCCCACCCTCTCCTGAGACTTCAAGAATAGGACTAGTGATATCCATGGACTATTATGAGCAATGGGTTGCACCCCCAACATAAAACTGGTTAAGATTATGAGTTAATCTACTAAAATTTTAGATGCAAAATTTGCATGTGTAGTGAAGAACTTATTTGATTTCCTATCATGAAGAGATATGCAATGGGAATTCTAGAATAAGAGTGATTAACCATACATAATGAGCCAAGTTGATTAATATAAAATCTCATTTAAGGGAGTCTCATACAACTATTACCTCAATGAGTATGTAGAATTTGGAACACCTTATGATATTATTATTTTTAGAGAATCAATAAGTATTTTATACTAGATTAGAATGTTTTTTATATGTGGCCAATATGTTTTAAGAAGTGTTGACCTTGCAAAATGTACCCAGGTCAAAATTATGGACTAAACTTCTCTTTTAGTAATGGTAATTAGGCAATTTGGTTATCACCCCTCAGTATGTATAATCATTTTTTTAATAGGAGTAAATTTTGGAATAAGTGTAGACAAGGTCTAGCATAGGTTGAAATTTTTTAGTTGTACGACTTCCAGGAGAAAGTCAAAGGCTGGTGGGGGAGGATGTAAGGTCCCTCCTCACATGTACTTATTAAATATGAATTTCTTTGTTAAATCTATTATAAGAAATTGGAATCAATATGAAGTAATTTTTTATGGTTTAGATGTCCTAATAGAAATTGAGATCAGCTGATACATTCATGTTTTAAATACTTAGTGATTCAAGAGCTACTATGTTATCTTGACTATTTAAACATCAAATTTAACTAACAATGATATGAGGTGTTTCACCTTATGATGACAATGTTAATTATGGTACCTTGATTATTAGGTTATATGCATTCAAATAGTTTAATATGTCATGTTGATGATGTTTATGATGTTTAGGTATATGCATGTTTAATGAGAATTATTCTAGTATTTTGTTTCAAATTAACAAATAGGTTATGTTATACTAATTATGAAACTTTTAATGGTTAAATATATCAGTAGAAATGAGATAATAGTTATTTATATGAAAATTTGATGTTTGATTAATGTAATTTTCCAAATGAGTTTTAAATATATATACATGTAATTTTTCTTGAACTACTGATGTGTGAAATGAAGTTGGCAGGATTAATAGTGGGGAAACCTAACGGAGAATCAAAACTTGACTCTATGTATAATTTCTAAAATCCAAGGTTGAGTCTATTGAATGATGTAGACCCTCTTTTTTCATATTTTATTTGTATTGTAAATTGAATGTGTGTATCATTCTGTAATTGTCAAGTGTTAATGTTTTGTAATAGTGATCTTATAGCGTCACTTGACACTCCTAATTTGTATATGTATATCAACATCATAATTAGTGTTATTAGAGTAACCAATTAATTTGAGTTGGACTAGGTTACTAACCTAATACTAATTAGTTAGTAATCAAGGTTAATTGCTCTAATCAAGGTTTAGTGGAAGGATTTAATTCTTAGGGTTTTTAGAAGTTTCAAATATTTCAAGCAATTTAATAGATCATTAAATAGTACTAGAGGCCAAAAATTATGAGAACTAAGAGCCTAGGTGGTATATGTATGGGTTGGGGGCATTTTTCACTGCTTTAGCCCCTTTCATTGACTTTTGTGACCACCCAAATATCTCATTTTTTCTTTAGTTCGAAAATTGAAGATTCACCATGAGTTTGAAAAGTTTATACTCCCGCTTAAATTTTTCTTTAATGATGAGGTTAAGTTAGAAGACTCTAGAAAACCATAGTCAAGTGGAGAGTTATTGCAATTTGTAGGAGGTTGAGTTAGGAGTCTATTTAGTGATAGATTTGAGGGTGGAAGAGTGTTCACCAAACCTCTAGATTTAGAAAGTAAAGTCAGGACTGAAGGAAGAGGAGGGATATCTCTTCTCAAATTTTAGTTTTCCATAACCATTTGTGAAGGTAAGAATCCTTCAAGTTCCTATCTTCATGTTTTGTTTTATTTCTAAAAGTAGGTTGTTACATGTGTGTGTATTCATATATATGATTAACATGTTAGGGATGGCATTGTGAGGGGTTTTCTTAAATGTTTTCTTTCATGTTTTACATTTTTATTTTTTAGGGAAACTATAAGTGTTGTGTTGGCATTACTCACCCTTAGATAGGGTAAAAGTGGTCATATACAGGAGGAGGGCTTCAATTGGACTTCGTGCAAAGAAGAGACTCTCTTCATGATGAGGAGAGGGAGAGAGTAGGGTGTTATGGGTACCTACTAATCAATACAAACCATGTTTGTGTTTTGGAAAATTGAGAAGTGAAAGAATGGAAGTTCTTGTGATATTAGCCTCGAAAGGACATTTGCGAAAGAATAGAAGTTCTTATGATATTTGCCTCAAAAGGGCATCTTTTATGGTGTTGTGACCAACTTCTCTTGCCCTGGAAAAATCCATCTTCTCCCTATTCTAGTTTAGTAATGAACCTATTGTGCAAACCTAGGATGGGAGTAAATGGTTGATTGTGTCTTCGTGTTAAAATTGTTTGTCTCCTGGTCAGTTTCATTTTCTCAAAGGCTACCTTGATGAAAATTGTAGATTGTGTAGTGGATATATTATTTTGGAGCCAAGCATGAATTCAGAGTTTTTATTTCCAATTTGAACATATGGGAGACTTCTCCTCGAGATAGTGATCCTATTGTAAACTTAATTGTGAAACTTATGTCAAAATGACCATGATGTCGAGTTTTCTTCCTTGGTTATTTCCCAACGGAGTATTTGAATCGAGTTGTTAATAAAATGATAGTTCCTTATATAAGAGAAGTTTCATTGTATTATTAAAATGTTTTCAATAGTTCTCCCATTTTAATTCTGATCTCTAAATAAAAATAAAACACACGATTGTTTAAATGTTGATTTACATTCTAGTGAAAAATTTATTCCCTTGTAACTTTTATAAATGAAGGAATGAAAGGATTTGATCTTAAGTATATTTTGTGTGAATTTTCAATACGAGTTCAAGTGCAAATTAAAATGGGAACATAGTCCTTGGATTAACCAACATTGGATATGATAAATTGCTTAATGGATATGTCGATAAATCATTAGATTTAAATATAAGTTGGAATACATTCTTCTTACCTCTCAAGTTGCCCTTAGAATTATGGTAAATGGTCCTAATATCATTACTAGGAAATTAAAATTAAAACCATATAACTTTTTCCTTTTAGAAAATAAAGAAATGGTAAAAAAAAAAACTCAAAATGAGCATCTATGGGATTTTGGATAATACACAAAAACTTGTTAAATTCAAAAAAGAATCATAGATAATATTCCTTCTATATTCCTCTCATTATAATATTTAACCTACCTTATTGTATGATTAGTTCTATAAGAATTTTCCTAAGGGTAAAATTCACCCAAGAACTAAGAACTCAAACACAAGCACAACTGTAAACCAAAAAACAGATATGATCAATTAATCAAAGTATATTCGAATATATTTCTTTGTTCAGAATGTGATGTTCAAACACACTAGGAGTGCTTGTATATAAAGGCCTCTCAGGAAGCACCTAAAATGTCTCTAGAAACAACTAGGAGATAACACAACTAAGCACCTTATCCAACATTCTAGATGAATGAATAAGAATGAAAAATTGTCATATGTGTGTAGAAGATTCCTGTATTGTAGAAAACATGTGCTTAAAAGAGGTGCAGACCCCTATGATGTGATCAAGACAACTCAGAAGAGTGCACAAACTGATGCAGGAGCATCCAGAGGTATAAGGGCAATCCTGTGTCACCCAAAAAAAATGTACTTAGACTTAGTTTCTATTTTATATCTTTACATTTTTGGATACCCATTTGGCCCAAATAAAGGTTCCAACTCTCATAGTTCAACTATCAGTGCATTTGAAAATCCTGAAAAAATAGGAGCATGCAATTTGACCATCATTTTGGTGACCTAGAAGGTGTGACTTGGCCAAATGAATGTAATCGAGATTTAGAGCATTCCAAAAAAAGAATCAGGTCAAAAGGCCCCACAGTTTGAAAGTTATTGCAGTTTTTCGGGTTTTGGAGACCCCCTAAGAATGCTTCAAAGTCAGGTTTGGGGCATTAAATGACCTCGAAAAGGGTCAAAAAATGGGGGACGAGCGAAGCTTTTCCATAGGGCTATAGAGCGCTTCGAGAGCTTTCTGAAAATGTAAACAGTTCGTCAATCAGAGTTACGGTTCAAAAGTTATGCCTCCCGGAAGTTCGGCTACCGTTTCTGGATTCTTCTAGAATTGTACCGACTTCTAACGCAGCTTCTGGAACCTTCTATTTTGTCGGTGGATGCCTACTAGCACTTTCTAGAATGTACTCCTAGTCCTTAACCCTTCGGGGTCTATTTAAGGAGATTTCTGGCATTGTAAAAGGCAGTTTGGATTGGAGCTTGAGAGGGGGTGCTAAAAGGAGAAATATTCTCCAGATTTATGCTATTGTAAGCCCGCAGGGCATGTTTTGAGTTTATTTTCTCTGAACTCTTTGTACCAGCTTATTTTCTCAGTTAATATAATTTCCCCTTTCTATTGTGTCTATTCTCGTGGTGGTTGTGTCCCCATCAAGTGGTATCAGAGCGGGTTTTCCTGAGTGTGTAGACAGAGCGCCGACTGTGAGGCGGTTTGCACCAGGACTGTGTGGTTGTGGGTTCGAGTTAGAAGATGCCTCCACGAAGAGAGAGTGGTGGAAGGGCCAGAGATGTTGATCCTGAGGAGGTTAGAGCCCTCCAGAGACAGGTACAAGCATTGCAAGAGGAGCTTCATAGAGGAGCAAATATTGCCGCAGATGACAATAGTGAGGATGACAATGAAGAGGAAGTAATGGAAGTTGACGGGGAAGTTCTAAATCCTGTAGAGGAAAGGCTTTTTAGGGCCATTTCTAGGTTTGGGAAAAGACCTACAATTGAAGGTATATTTTCAGGAAATTTGAAACTAGATGAGTTGATCGATTGGATCAATGAACTGGACGAATACTTTGAATATGATGATATAAGGGACCCAGATAGGGTTAAGTTTGCAAAGGCCAAACTAAAAGGCCATGCCAAAATCTAGTGGCAAGAGATTCAACTGGAAAGACTTAGAAGAGGAAAGGAGAAGATCACAAGATGGGATCGCATGGTGGACAAATTGAAGAAGCAGTTCATTCCTGTGGACTACGAGCTTGATCTGTTTAAGAAGATGCATGGGTTAAAGCAAGCAGGAAGATCAGTCCAAGAATATACAGAGGAGTTTTACCGACTCCTGATTAGAGCAGGGCATGTAGAAGCAAATAAGGAGAAGGTTGCTCGTTATATCAGTGGGTTACGACCTAGCATCCAAGAGGAACTAAGTCTGGTGAGAATGACCAGCGTTGAAGAAGCATACTAGTTTGCCCTACGAGTTGAAGAGAAGCTAAGTAAAAGGTTTGAAGGAAGACAAAGAGGGTGTGGTCAAGGAGGAAGGGGAAGCGGTAGATCATCTGGAGGCTGCAATGAAACTCAAAAGAAAAATGAAGATGAGGGTACTAGCAGGAACCAGAGGAATGAGGGTTTCAACCGCTCCCGTGATCAAGACTTTGGAAATCAAAGAGGAAGAGGTAGAGGACGTGGGCAAGGAAGAGGAGGCTTTCGTGGTACCTGTTTCCATTGCAATGAAGAAGGTCATCGTGCCTTTGAATGCCCTCAACAACAAGGAAGGACAGATAGGAGAGCTGAGGGCCAAGCTAGGGTTGCTCATGTGGATGAAGATGCACAATCATCACATTCAGAGGATGCAGAAAGAGGAGAGACCTTGGTAAATGAAAGAGTCCTACTAAGTGGTGAAAATGAACCAGGACAACGGAGGAGTTTGTTCCGTACCAGATGCAAGTGTGAGGATAAATATTGTGATGTGATCATTGATGGTGGTAGCACTAATAACTTGGTATCTGAAGAGATGGTCTCTAAGCTGAAGCTCAAGAGGGAGAAACATCCCCAGCCCTATCGGATTTCTTGGGTAAAAGATGATCATAAGGTCCTGGTAAGTGAACAATGTTTAGTAAAATTTAAAATTGGGAGTTACCATGATGAAGTTCTCTGTGATGTTATTTCGATGGATGTTTGCCATCTATTGTTGGGTAGACCATGGCAGTTTGATAGACATGCAATACATGATGGACATGCAAACCCATACTCTCTGACAAAGGATGGAGTTCGCCACAAATTGAAGCCCATGAAAAAGGAAGGTGAAAAGGTATGTAGCAGTGCTAGGATTTGTCTTGTTGATGGAAGGAAGTTTTTAGATGGCATGAAACATCAGCGTATGTGCTATGCTTTGATTCCTAGGAAAGATAAAGAAGGTAGTAGTGAAATACCATTTGAAGTTTCAGATTTACTAGGGGAATTTGGAGATATTATCTCTGATAACGTTCCAGATGGATTGCCACCAGTAAGGCAAATAAGTCATCAGATAGATCTGATTCCAGGAGCTAGTTTGTCTAACAAGACTGCTCACAGGATGACTCCTACTGAAACAGAGGAGCTAAATAGACAGGTTCAGGAGCTGTTGAGGAAGGGCTTGATTCGAGAGAGCCTGAGTCCATGTGCAGTACCTGCAGTACTCGCACCAAAAAAGGATGGAGAGTGGAGGATGTGTACAGATTCCCGAGCTATAAATAGGATAACCATCAAGTACCAATTTCCTTTACCAAGGATGGATGATCTTATGGACTGCTTGAGCGGAGCTGAGTACTTCACAAAGATAGATCTGAAGAGTGGCTATCATTAGATACGGATTCGAGAAGGAGATGAGTGGAAAACAGCCTTCAAGACCAAGGAGGGTCTTTATGAGTGGTTAGTAATGCCCTTTGGATTGACGAACGCCCCAAGCACCTTCATGCAGCTCATGAATGAGGTACTTAAGAAGTTCTTGGGAAAATTTGTTATTGTCTATTTGGATGATATTTTAATTTTCAGCAAGACTTTGGAAGAACATTTACTGCATATTCGTAGTGTCCTTGAAAGGCTAAGGGAAGAGAAACTGTTAATTAATCTAAAGAAGTGTGTCTTTGCAAAAAGGGAGTTAGTCTATTTGGGATTTGTTATATTACCTGAAGGTCTCAAAATGGATCCAGAGAAGGTAAAAGCCATCTTGGAATGGCCTACTCCAAGGTCTGCTACTGAGGTAAGATCATTTCATGGTCTGGTTAGTTTTTACAGGAAGTTTATTAAGAATTTCAGTGGCATATGTGCACCCCTAACTGATACAATAAGAGGGGATAGAAAAGAGTTCAAATGGACTGCAGCAGCTGCGAGAAGTTTTGAATTGCTGAAGAAGAAGGTGACTGAACAGCCTGTGTTGGCACTTCCAGATTTCAGAAAAGTATTCCAGGTGGACTGTGATGCTAGTGGTAGCGCTATTGGGGTTGTATTAAGCCAAGAAGGTAAGCCTATTGCATATTTTAGTGAAAAATTGAATGATGCAAAGAAGAAGTATTCTGTTTATGATCAAGAGTTCTATGCGATAGTTCAGGCCTTAAAGAAATGGAGGCATTATTTGTTGCCAAAGGAATTTGTTTTGTATACTGATCATCAGGCATTACAGTACCTAAATAGCCAAGGTAAATTGAATCAGAGGCATATGAAGTGGGTAGAATTCTTGCAGAGTTATACATTTGTGTTAAAGCATAGAAGTGGAAAATCTAACAGGGTTGCAGATGCATTAAGTAGGAGACAATTGATGCTTACAACAATGCAGGTTGAAGTAGTTGGGTTTGATGAACTCAAGAATTTGTACCCTGAGGATCCTGATTTTGCTGAAGCATGGAAAGCTTGTAAAGAACCTGTGGCTGTAGATAGAACCAAGTGGTTAGACTATTTGATTCAGGATGGCATGTTGTTCAAAGGTAGTCAATTGTGCATTCCAAGGAGCTCCATGAGGGAAAATCTGATTAAGGAGAAACACAGTGGAGGGATGGCAGGACATTTTGGTCGGGATAAGACCATTGCCATTCTTAGAGAACATTATTTTTGGCCTCAAATTACACAAGATGTGAAGAAGTTTGTACAGAGTTGCCAGGTTTGTCAAGTTGCCATGGGGTTTAGTCAAAATACTGGCCTATATCAGCCATTGCCTGTTCCATCAAGGCCATGGGAGGACATAAGTATGGATTTTATTCTTGGATTGCCAAGGACACAAAGGGGTAATGACTCAGTATTCGTGGTGGTTGATAGGTTCTCCAAAATGGCACATTTCATTCCATGCCACAAAACTCATGATGCTGTCCATATTGCAGACTTGTTTTTCAAAGAGGTGGTAAGACTACATGGTCTTCCAAGGAGTATAGTTTCTGACCGAGATACTAAATTTGTGGGGTATTTCTGGAGGACATTGTGGAAGAAGTTCAGAACAGACTTGAAATTCAGTTCCACGCATCACCCACAGACTGATGGCCAAACAGAAGTGGTAAATAGAAGTTTGGGCAATTTGCTGAGATGTTTAGTTGGGGATAAGCCCAAGGGATGGGATTTGATTCTACCACAGGTAGAGTTTGCTTATAATAACTCTATAAATAGGAGTACTAAAAAATCACCATTTCAAATTGTATATGGGAATAGCCCAAGGACTGCACCAGAATTGAGGAAGATAGAACAAGGGGAGAGAACAAGTGCTGAAGCTGAGGAATTTGCTGAACACATCAAGCGTCTACATGAGGAGGTTCAAGCACACATTATCAAGATGAATCAAGAGTATAAAGCTAGGGCTGATGCAAGAAGAAGACATAAGGAATTCCAGGTAGGGGATCTTGTCATGGTGCACTTACGAAAAGAAAGATTTCCAGTTGGTACCTACAACAAGCTGAAAATGAAGAAATTTGGCCCCTGCAAAATTTTGAAGAAACATAACTCAGGAAATGCATATGAGGTGGAGCTGCCAGATGGTATTCACATTTCTCCCATTTTCAACATTGCAGATTTGACAGAGTATCATGATGATGGTGCAGATGAGGAGCTGGTTTTAGAGCTGTGTCCAATTCCTGCTTCTAAGAAGGAGGAGATAGAAGACATTCTAGATCATCGTGTGGGTAGGAGTACCAGAAATAGGCAGTATGAAGTGTATTTGGTCAAATGGAAAGGACGGCCAATTGAGGACTCGACTTGGATTTCAGCAGCTGAGGTTTCCCATTTGGGATTTCCTCTACCATCCATAAAGTGACAGGGTCACTTTTCAATCTACCCTGGGTGTCTGATGCAGGAGTATCCAGAGGTATAAGGGCAATCCTGTGTCACCCAAAAAAAATGTACTTAGACTTAGTTTCTATTTTATGTCTTTACATTTTTGGATACCCATTTGGCTCAAATAAAGGTTCCAACTCTCATAGTTCAACTATCAGTGCATTTGAAAATCCTGAAAAAATAGGAGCATGCAATTTGACCATCATTTTGGTGACCTAGAAGGTGTGACTTGGCCAGATGAATGTAATCGAGATTTAGAGCATTCCAGAAAAAGAATCAGGTCAAAAGGCCCCACGGTTTGAAAGTTATTGCAATTTTTCGGGTTTTGGAGACCCCCTAAGAATGCTTCAAAGTCAGGTTTGGGGCATTAAATGACCTCGAAAAGGGTCGAAAAATGGGGGACAAGCGAAGCTGGTCCATGGGGCTATAGAGCACTTCGAGAGCTTTCCGAAAATGTAAACGCTTCGTCAATCGGAGTTACGGTTCAAAAGTTATGCCTCCCGGAAGTTCGGCTACCATTTCTGGATTCTTCTAGAATTGTACCGACTTCTAACGCAGCTTCTGGAACCTTCTATTTTGTCGGTGGATGCCTATTAGCACTTTCTAGAATGTACTCCTAGTCCTTAACCCTCCGGGGTCTATTTAAGGAGATTTCTGGCATTGTAAAAGACAGTTCGGATTGGAGCTTGAGAAGGGGGTGCTAAAAGGAGAAATATTCTCCAGATTTATGCTATTGTAAGCCCGCAGGGCATGTTTTGAGTTTATTTTCTCTGCACTGTTTGTACCAGCTTATTTTCTCAGTTAATATAATTTCCCCTTTCTATTGTGTCTATTCTCGTGGTGGTTGTGTCCCCATCACAAACTCCTAAGTGTCTCACAAATAAAATAATGCATCAACCTAAGTAAACTTAAGTAAGTGTAATAAGTGAATACTTATTTACACCAACACCCCCCCTTAAGTGCAACTTAGGGGAATGCTCTTAAGCTTACAAACTAGGATGAAGATGTATAATGGGTCCTGGCCACTAGGAAATGTTAGGTACCCATGTACATAATGAAGATGCAAATCTCTCATAAAGCGGGGAAAGAAGGAAAACCTCACGACAAAAACCCTCCTCCAAAAAGAGAGATAAAAGAGAATGCATCAATGGATGGAGTAATCAATACCCCCCCCCCCCCCCCCCCATTATGACATACATCTAGTATATATATTAGAGAATGAAAAAGGAAGACAGACATAATAGGCTCCCCCCTCCCAAAAGAAGAATTCTGACAAATGAAAGCCACTCCGATGAAGAAGCTGGTCCAAGAATGCAGAATGATGTTCCTCCCCTTAGGAATAAAAAAAGGCAAAGGTATAGCCCCGAAGATGTATGGTGGCCCTAAAACCTACACAAGTATCCCTATACTAATGTTGATGTTCACCCCTTCCAACTGTGCTAAAAAGAATGAATGCAGATAAAAAAAATAGTAGAGATGCAGATGAAAAAAAGTAGATCTGAGAATTAAATGTATAGATCTGAAATGATCATACCAATTTTGGAATTCAGTCCTTTAGGGGTCGATTTGCAAAAAAAAATTTTCCTCAGAATTGACTTTGGCCTAGGGTAGGTAGCTTTGTAGCCGATTTTCGAAAAAAATTAGCATTTTAGATGCCATGGCGAGGTCAGATCTAGCTCTATATGCTCCCAATTTCTACAACACTCCAGATTTGGGCTAAGGAGATGAAGCAAGCATGGTCTCTAAATGGCTATGTGATGAGAAAATCTCCAAGTTGCTCTAATACCATGTAAGAATTTGCCGAAGGGAAAAATTCACCCAAGAACTAAGAACTCAAACACAAGCACAACTATAGACCAAAAAATAGATATGATCAATTAATTAGAGTATGTCTGAATACATTGCTCTATTCAGAATGTGATGTTCAAACACACTAGGAGTGCCTGTATATAAAGGCCTCTTAGGAAGCACCTAGAATATCTCTAGAAACAACTAAGAGATAAGACAACCAAGCACCTTATCCAACACTCTAGATGAATGGATAAGAATGAAAAAGTGTCATATGTGTGTAAAAAATTCCTACGTTGTAGACAACATGTGCTTAAAAGAGGTGCGGAACCCTATGATGTCATCAAGACAACTCACAAGAGTGCACAAACTCCTAAGTGTCTCAAAAATAAAATAATGCAAAATAATAAAATAATGTATCAACCTAAGTAAACTTAAGTAAGTGTAATAAGTGAATACTTATTTACACCAACAAGTGCAAACTCCCAAATGTTAAGAAAGCATATTTATATATCAATGGACACCAATTTAAATAAAATTAGCAAAACAATTAAACTCTAAAAAGAAAGTGAATGAAAAGGGACACCCCATGGGTCCCACCTGCATCTCTCCACTTTACCCTTAAAAAATCCTAAGTACATGCATGAGGTGGCATGCCTTTCACTTTACCAAGAAAAAAAGAAGTAAAGACCCCATCTTGTAAATATCTCAACTTTCCTATCTCCTTAAATGCGTTTGGTGTAGCTCTCCCATTGGGTTGTCCATCCTCCTTGGCCTTTGTGCAACATTTTGGATATTCTCTTTGCCATGTGTGCATGGGTACTTATGATAGTCTTGACTTGGAGAGTGGATGTTTGAAAAAGGGGCATTGATATTTGTTTTTTTTTCTTAAACTTCTTCAAACTTTATCCTTAGAACTTTAATGCTCTCCTTCCTTTCTACTTCCTTGGGATTCGTGTGTACTATGTAAGGATCACCTTGGGGAGAAAAATGCAGGCCTAGGTCAGCATGCAAGATTTGGAATCCACCCAAGACTTTGGGAAGAGGAATGACAAGTTGCCAAGTGTGGGGTAGGTTAGGAGTAAGATAGTTAGCTAGTTAAGGGCTGTAATAAAGTGTGATTAGTAGTTATTTAAGTATAGTTAGTGTTTGATAAATAAAGATTAGTAGTAGTTAAGTAGATTTATTTAGTTGTTAAAAAAGTATAGTGTGGTTTAAATAAAATGCATGCATAAGTTAGTATAGTAAATTATATAATAAAAAGAAAGGGGTTCCTTGGTTTAATGTGTTGAAAGGTATTATGTGTATGGGTTCGATGAGGTGGTTAGAATTAGTTAGTATTAAAAAGTGATTAGGACATTAGGAAATTGTTGTGGGTTAGTAAAATTTATATTTGTTAGTATTTTTTTTATTAGTGAATAGAGTTTTGGTAATCAATAGGTAGTGATTTTTGTTTTAATAGAAACCAGTAGTTAGGAATGTTTAGGGTTATTTTTTTTAATTTCTATTAAAATGGTATTTCATATTGGAGTTATATTACTAGAAGTTTTTATTTATTTATTTGTTAGACATGTGGAAGTAATTTAATATTTTAGAATAGTTATTTTCGAAAAGTAATTTAAACAATTAAAGTGATAGAAGGGTTTCCATGAATGCTATTAATAAAGGTTCTAGGTATGTTAGAATTGTATTGAGACTTATTCAATAAGGTTAGTGATTAGCGAATATGATTAGTATCTTATGTTTTGTTTGAAATCATTTATCATTATTATTGATATGTTAAAACAACATTGTGTATTTGAATTTCAATGATTTTATACTGAAGTTGGTCTTGACACTAGCTAGTGGTTAAGTATAGGAATTAGTAGTTATGGTTAGAAAGTAAGTGTATGGTTTAGTTTATAATTTAATAATAAAGTATTGGTTTTATTTAGTTTGAATTATTATGATAGGATTTGAAATTAATTGAAGAGGTCCTATGTAGGCAATTCTTTAGGGAAGTAGGAGTGTGTGCAGAGATGAAATGTTTGTCCAATGTAATTACATGGGAAGCATTCAAATGTATTGATTAAGTTTTATCATTAAATTATGATTGATTGGGAATCAAATTAAGGTTCTAGCTCACTTCCTAAGGGATGTAGGAGTAGTCCTCCTAGGAAAGTGAATCAACATAATGAAATAAGTATATATGGAACCATGTCAAGAATAAGGTGTCTTGTGTAATTCGTTGATTCATTAATCCAACTTAAGAACTTGGAAAACCTATAAACTCTTGTAAGCTAATTGTGACTCGAGAACTATCTTTATCATGTTGTCATATCTTTTCATCCTTTTTCAATGGGTTGTATGTATTAAACATAGTGGATATTTAAATTTAAAAAAAAACAATAAAAAAATAAAAATAAAAAATAAAAAAAATTTGGTGTGTTTTTACCCCGATTTTAGGGCATGACAATATCCACTTTTCACCACTAAGCCATTCAAATGACATGTAAAGGGAAAGAGATAATACCCAAATATGATTCATCTTCATAACCCAAATTAGATTAGCAAGACTCAAAAAGAGAAAAGGTTTTGAATCTAAATTTGAATTGTAAATAGGAATGTACAATAAGGAAATACACTCTTTGACCCATGTGATAATGTGTATGTACAATTGAATTAATTTATTGAATAACATAAATCTAGATGTTAAGTGTACACAATTAACCCAATTAATATATAGATCTAAGATAAAGATATGAAAGAAAATAAAGTATGAAAAAATCACCTTGAAATGTGTAGTAGAAGATGTATTTTAGCTTCAAAAACTATGGATCTAGATCTATTACATAATATATGATTACATATTACTAAGTAAATTGATGAATCAGTCAAAACCCAAAAATTATTTTTCTGGAAAATAAGCAAGGTCTTGGTTGACTTTGTTGTAACTTGACTATTTAGGTTTCTTCAAGGTCACTGTGTACTAGGAGAAATGTAAAAAAGTGAAACCAGCTTCTCCCAAAATCTCTTGGGTAGTTATTTCCAGATATGTCATCAATTTCTACTATCCTACTCCTACATACATAAAATTAAGGGTTTATGTTGTTTGTTGGATGAAGGCTTTCCTTGGTCAAGCTCTAGATTAAGGAATCAACCTTGAAATAATAAATGTAAATATAAATGATTGAAACAAGATAAATGTTAGGATTCTCTTTTAAAAACTTTTTTCAATAAGGGTTTTTCCATGTAGAGTGTTCAAGACCTTGAATTTGATAAGTGAATTTAGGGTATCTCCACAATATACAATGGATCTATCATAATTTCATTGTGGAGTCATGGATGTAAGTGTACATCAATGTATATGGTGATGAATTCTTCAATATAGATCTCACCCCTTGATGTCCAACAATGTGTTAGATCTTGAAAATGAAATGCCCACAAAGGATCCTTTAATGCTTGTTAATATCTCTCTTGCTTGAATGCTTGAAAAATGCTATGAATGCTTGAAACCCTTGAATGAAAAGTATAAAAGAAGAATTTTAAATCTTGTGTTAGTATGCTATGAGATAAAAAGAAATTAAGCATTGAAAAATTAATTTTCCAAGTCTGCTTGTATATGATTTATCTAGCGGGAAAACAATACAAGTTAACTAAAGAGAGGGTGTCAACTAATTAAACCCCCAAGGATTTTTGAGCTCTATTCCTCACAATATTTGACATCAGAGTTAACTTGGGACAACCTTGACTAGTCTAGGCTAACCTAGGTTGACTTGGTTCTAGAGAAGGGGGATAGGGGAAGCTTAGAAAGCTTATATGAATGATAGAAGATCCTGGGAAGAAGGTGGAAGAAAACAAGGAAAAGAATGCACCATGCACATGTCCATCCTAGTCTAGAAAGTCATTATGGAATAGGTGATAAAAGATATTGAAAGGAAAGTGTGTCTATTTTAAGATGGTAGAATTAGCCCCCACTTTAACAAGAGTGTGATTTTCCTCAAACTCATGATAAAGTAGATCAAAATAAAAGAGTTGATAAGGTTTGTGTAACTTATTGTGAACTACATGTGAAGGGGAAACAAAAGAGAGGGGAAAGGTCTCTATAAAAGGAATGGCATTGAATGATCTATAAATTGTGTTTGTATGTTATCCAACCCATCAAAAATGAATTGAATGGTCTAGCAAGTGTATGTGGAATGCTACTTAGTCCATTAAAGGATCCAACTTTAAGGGAACTCCATGTCTCAAAAAGAAGAGTCCAAAAAGAAATCTAGGCATAAGAATGTGTGTGTCCTTAATGGATCAACAAAATATTAGGCTTCCCAAACTGTCAATAGTCAAAAGAAGGATTAAAAACAAGAATTGGGCCTCCTAAACTATCCATAGTTTAGAGAGAGATCTAAAGAGACCAAACCATTAGGAACTACAAATAGTTCTAGAAAACTAATAATTCATGGAAGAGAGAGAGAGAGAGAGAGAGAGAGAGAGAGAGAGAGAGAGAGAGAGAGAGAGAGAGAGAGAGAGAGAGAGATTTGGGGATAACTCTAAAATCATACCAAGAATACAAGGGTAAAGTACTCCAAGCTATACTTAGAATCCATATTTTCTACTCAATGATAAGAAAGGATGAGTAGAGTGTATACCTCTATGTTAAAATGATTGCCAACACCTTAATGGGGGCATTTTCTTTAATGGAAGCACACATTAATAAACTAAAGAATGTTTCCACTATGAGATTCCCCCAAGAAGAGAAACATATTAAGGGAAATGAAAACATGAGAAAAAGAGAGAATGTGAAGGGGTCTACTAAATTTAGGGTCAACATTATCATATGGCAATATGTAATATCAAGTATGAAGTATTAGCATTCCCGAAGAAGACTATACAAGACCACTATTAAAAACAATAGCATAGGTACAACATAACATGTAACAATACATAAAAGAAAACAGATACAAGTAAACTAATATGTATGCTAGTTTCAATTACTTTATCCTCTTGTGCTTGAAAAAGAAATGAGGATTATCTAAATAAATCTAATCAAAACATATAACAAAATCACAACATGAAGGAGAGCGCAATATAATATCACAAGGACTACCATGCCAAATGGATTCCATGTCAATAATTTTGCATGCCCCACATCTCATTCTAAAATGATAGGGAAAGGATGGCAGCTCACATGAGAAATAACATCTAACATTGTAGGAACCACAAGTAGTTTCAAGAAACTAATTCTTTTTTGGTAATATACCCTTAAGATTATTATTTGAAATGAAATTTGTGAAGTGTCAATTGTATTCTACAATGGCCAAATAACTGCTTTCTTCTCTTGAGAAGAATAAATTGTATTAAATTCACCCTCCAAAATCACATTAGATAATTCAAATATTTTATGGAGGAGGCTAGCGTATATCATAATTTTTTTTTATGAGAGGTTTTCTTATGGTTAATTTTTCAAAACCAACATTAATTATTATTTGTTATAATTAATTATATTATTTGTTAATGCAAAGTAGACTCTAGCCCAAGAACTCCTAGGTACAAGGTTCATAGTTTACTATTGTGTTGTAGTTTCCTTTTCATGTGATGCTATAAGCTCATATTTATTTGTTCAAGGGGTAAAGGGAGACACTTTAATATAACTATAGATATCCTCTTTTCTAGGGCAACTAAACCATTCAAATATATATGAAAGAGAAAGAGGGTAATTTCTAAATATGATTCCTCTTATTAGATTGGATAGAACCCAAAGGAAGTGGGGAGCCAATACTAAATTTGAATTATAGAGAGGAATGTGATACAAGGAAATGTACTCTTTGGCCCTTGATAGGATAGAGTGAATATCAAACAGAAGTAATCGCTTAAATAATGTAAATCTAGATGCAATATATACATAATTAGCACAATTAAGATATAAATCTAGGTTAAAGATATGAAAGGAAATAAATATGAAATACTCACCTTTAGATGCATAGAGAAAGTTATGTTTAGCTCCAAAACTCACAGGTCTAAATTGTTTCAAAATATCTACTTGTGGATCTTGGAATAAAATGATTAAAGGAATAAAACCCAAATATCTTCCTAAAAAAAGAAAAATTAAGGTCTACATCCGCTTGGAAAGGCACCCTTATACTAGGTTGACATTGTTTGGTGACTTGCAAGTGAATTCTCTAGAAAGATCCTGAAAAGTAGGTTCCAAATTTGTAAGCTCCAAGTGGTATCCTACAAATAAACATAGAAAAGAAAGGGTTTTGTGGTTTTGGTTTAATGAGATCTTGCCTTGGTCAAGCCCTATGTTAAAAAAATTAATCATAATTAATAAATCTAAATGTAAATGACAGAAAGAAAACATAAATTTTAGAATTTTTTTTGCTTCAAATCCTTGTCAATAAGGAATTTTTATGTAAGTATATTGTATATCTTGAAATAGGAACATTTACGATCATATCTCCACACTTTGCAATAGATCTACCATAATCTAATCATGTTTTTGTGGATGTAACTATTGATCAATGAAGAATATGAATGCTCCAATACAAATCTCCTCCCTTAGTGGTCAACAATAAACTAGATCTTGAAGAGGAAATACACATAAAGAATCCTTCAACAATAAATAAGAATCTCCTTGCTTGAATGCTTGAAAATATTTAATACTGGAACTCCTTGAATGCAAAATGAAAAAATATTCACTTGAGAGAAAGAGCTTGTAATCTTGGAATTTAATTGGGAAAAGGACATGAAAATGAAGCCTCCAAGTCTCCTTATATATAAGCTTTTAACAAGAAAACAATACAAGTTGATGGAAGAATGAAAGAAAATTAATTAAACCCTTGAGGCTTTTCAAGACTCAAGCCCCAAAACCACCAAGGATTGGGTCAACTTGGGTCAACCTAGTCCATTCCAAGTTGACCTAGGTCAAGCTGGTCCCACAGGTTAGGTTAGGGGGGACACATAAATCTTTGGAAAATACCATGAGATATCATAAACATTCTACATCTTGGAGTTTTAATTAGTGATATCTTTGTAATCAAAAAGCTTATTTTAAAGGAATAAATTTTATTTGGGGTAGATTTTTTTGCTTTTTTTTTTAAGTTGGTGGTTTTGATTTTGGTTCCTAAATTTTAAATTAAAAAATTCAGTGATTTCAATTTGTGAAACATCAAAGGCCTAATTTAGTCTCATACTAACTCCTTTTCAAGTGCTTTTTTTTAAAGTGTATAATTCTTTGTACTTCATAGTAGTATTATTGGTTTTAGTCATTATGATAAGAAATTTGATATTTCATACATGGCCTAATTTGACATGTTTTTAGAAGTTTTACTATGTATATCTCGTACTTTTATTTTTTCATAGTGATCTAAGTATGATACATTGATTATAGCTATTGTATCTAGGAAAAGTAGAGTTATCTATTTACT